>CM046874.1:294417373-296817373 GCA_025667525.1 Glebionis coronaria
GGAGAATTTTTGGATTATGCAAAATCAAATGATGCTAAATTTGATAATATGCAACGTGAGATGATTAGCTTAAGATTCGAGTTGAAAAACGAGCTAAAAAATGAACTTGCTAATGAACTTAAAACTCATGCAAACAAAATGGAAGGAAATGTCCAACGTCTTCAACAAAATCAACAAAAGATGGAATTAGGACAACATGAGATTAAGCAAGAGTTATTAAAAGCGGATGCTAGGCAATCAAAATTTAAGGACCGAATGGCTAAGATGTTTGAAGCAATCATGTGTAAACCCTCTTCCTCGGGTGGTCTTCCTAGTGATACCATTGCAAACCCGAAGGGAGAAATGAAGGTTATTACTACACGAAGTGGTAAAACTTTCAAAGAACCAATCTCTCGTCCAAGTACTTCTACGGAGAAGGAAATCGAGAAAGAACCCGAGGTGATGGTCGAAAAGGAGCACATTACAATCCCACGAAGTACCGCTCAAACCACACCTACGGTTGAACCAATACCAATTGTGGAACCCGAGTTTCCAAGGCCGTTGCCTAATGACCAACCCATACCACCTTTACCCTACCCTTCGAGACGTAACAAAGAAAAGGCACAAGAACGGAACAATTATCAATTTGAGCTATTTATGAAAATGTTTTGTGATATGCATTTTAACATTTTTGCCGACGCTCTTATCATGATGCCTCGATTCGCCGCAAACTTCAAGAGTATGCTAAACAACAAAGAGAAGTTACAACAATCGTCTAGTTGTTCATCGGTTTTCCTTAGCCGCATACCACAAAAAGTCGGTGATCCCGGTAAATTTTTGATTTCGTGTGCCATTCAAGATATGGAGGAATGCTACGCCTTGGCCGATCTTGGTGCTAGTATTAATTTAATGCCTCTTGAGATTTTCAAATCGCTTTCGCTTCCGGCTCTTACTCCTTCGAACATGTCTATCGAGATGGCCGATCATTCTACGATTTTAGCATGTGGAGTAGCCGAGGACGTTTTTGTTAAAGTCGGAAAGTTTTACTATCCCGTTGACTTTATCGTTGTAGACATTCCTATCGATCGAAAAGTTCCTCTCATTTTGGGTCGTTCATTTTTGGATACATCAAGAGCACTTATCGATGTTCATGCTCGAAAAATCACCCTTCGTTTCAATGAGGAAGAACTTGTCATCAATGCAACACAAAACTCCAATATTTCTCATGTCTATTCTATTGCAACTTTAAACCATGGTGATTTAACCAATGTCGTTTGCAAAGAATTTTCACCAAGAGTTTTAGGAAATGTCGCCAAAAACAATTTGCCATTTCCTCCGCCAGTGGAGGTTATGAGTGTAAAACCTACAAAGAAGAAACCGTCAATACTTGAATCGAAAAATCCTTCACCTCACCTCGAACATTCATTCTTGAAAAGTGTTAATAAATTGTCGGTTTCTACGGAAGATCCTTCGGATGATGAATATGAAGACCCCGATGGGGAGGTTTTCTTCGTTGATAAACGTTTTGAGAACTTGCCACCACCAAAACCAAAACGATTTCAAAATGTGAGAATTTTTAGTGTGACTAACATCGTCTTAGAAACACCGAATATTTTCGACATAATCAAAAAGGGTTTTCATAAGGAGAGTTTAAAAGAAAGAAAAGGAAAAGATCTTAAATATGATTTAATTGATTTTTCTACAAATCTAACTCCGTCATCACCACGTGTTTTGAGTGCTACAAGCTCGTCTACTCCTTTTGACGATGCTTTGTGTGGTCCTAGTATGGGGGAAGCCCCTTACATTCCCTCATCCTTGTCCACCGAGGACGAGATATTCGATCCCGGAATTTCATGTAAAGGGAAATCTTGGTCTTCCACCGATGCAATAAATGGAAAATCTTTCTATTTGCTTGGTGCGAGTCTACCTCGAGTAGCTCAAAAGTTTGTCTTACCAATTGTCCCACCCTTCTACTTCTCATCTCTTTTCTTCAAACTCTTTGAGTTTATGGCACATGTTGAAGTGGTGTTAATTTGTTTTTCCAATGAAAACGAGAACGCCATTTTCGACCCCGGTATTTTGCATCATCAAAGGACTTAGTCCTTAATACCGGTTGCTTTTTGGGCCTTGTTTATCATGTAAGCCCCACTAAAAATTGACCACACCATGATTTTCCCTAAATGTTCACATTTTGAGGGGATCGAGTCGAGCTCATGACTCGGTAATCAAAAACGAGGTGCCTCGTGGGGGAGATCCCATGCTTATCTTTTATGCTCACTATTCACTAATAAGGGGACTTGTACCCTTTCAACTCGTTGTCTCGTGGTTGTTTGTGATTGTGTTATCTAGATCATCATCATCATCTACGATTGAAGACTCTCGTGTTCGTTTACGTGAGCCTCCATCGTTCGTTTGAAGAAGTTTTTCACGATTCCATGACATATCCTTTATTGTTCTAACAATTATCTTTTAGCATACTTAATAAACGGCTTTAGATATATTGTTGATCACCCTTTCCATGCTAGATCCTAAGCATTCGACTCTTCGTCTCTAGTATGGGGGTGCTCCACCTTTAGACTCGAAACATTGAGAACAATGTTTACTTTTAGTATGGGGGGGTGAATAGATACTTGCTTTGCTACGCCCTCACGCTTTGCAATTTTCAATGTTATGTTTTGCTAATAAGGCTAAAAATGGCAAAATTTTAAAATTTTTCTTAGTTTTTCATAAGTTTTTTTAAGACACGCATGTATATTTTCCGTTGGGTAGAATAAGAGTTAATTTTTGACTTGATGGGCATTTGGAGCCATTTACATTCCTTAACCCGCTCAATTCAAGTTTTGCTAGACTTTTATATAGGGAGCTTTAAAACGCGAAAGTCTTAATTCATTCGGGTTAAGAACAAGAACTTTTCGCAAGTTCCTATAATTGATTCTAGAAAGTCACTTATTAAGGGAACTATAAAACGCATTCTCTAAACTTGAAAAAGTCCAAGAAAGTGCAAGATCCTATAGGTGGCTTGAAAACCCAAAACTTTGATTTGATATAGTCTTAATGAAAGCTAATCCAAATTTGGCTTAATTTTGACTTGCATGGCTAAGTATTCACGAGTCTCTTTAATTAGAGGTCTTTATATAGTGAAGAACGAGAAATGATAGAGTTAGACAAGTGATCATGCTAAACGTAGAACATGAAAGTGTTCTTTCAAAAACTCATATGTTTTTAATTGTGGCTTTTTCTTCCCATAAGATCAATGCATTAGGAATAAATCATAATTGCAATAAGTGAGGTCGTACGATTTGAAAGGTTACTTAGCCTCTAGCGCAAGATCGTTTAAAAGTTGCTCGGGGTTGAATAGAGTTCATAGCCAAGGCATAACTTATTGAAGCGGGACGCGAAGATTGGCGATTATCCAAAAAGGCCCTAACAAGGCATGATGAGCTCTATTTTTACTAAAGATCCAAAGATGATGTGAAGTATCATTATTCCTAAATCAATATGAAGGATCGAGACACACGACGAAAAGCAATTACTCCCCTAAAGATCATGGAGAAAGTCTATCCAAAAAGACCCTAACAAGGTATGAGGATAAATATATCCAAGTCTGAAAAGGAGGCGGATCGTTGTATATCAAAATCCAAAATAAAGATTGACGAAAAATGATGAAGTCGTGGTCCAATATGAAGAATCTCTCAAAAACGTCAAGTGAAGAAATTCCAAATATATGAAGAGAAGACCATAATTTCGAGAACGTCTTCCCAAGATTTGAAATATGAAGTACATGCCAAATATCGGTCCGAGAAAGGTCTCAAATCGTGAAACGAGTTATGCCAAGATATGAACTTAAGGAGATACACGAGAAGCCGTTTTAAAAGATTTTGTCCTTCGGCTAACTATTGATCAAATCGTGCTACTTTGCTTTCAGACTAATAACTACTCAAATAAGTCAATATGAATCACTTGTGATCCATGACAAATAGATAAAAAATGCTAGTAACCCATTTCCTTTTATAATAATTAGGATTGCGGGGAGAAAAAGTATTACACAATTTGAACGTATGAGTAGTGTTAGCATTGTGACTTGTACCAACAATGATCTCGTTTTTGCACTTAGCATGGAATGTATGACAATCAAGAATGACGAAGTTTACTCTAAGGGACATTTACTTGTTTCTATTCTTTGACCCTAAAATTCACTTTTCGTGATGAAAATCATATGTTATGTCTTTACACCTCATCGTAGTATGTTGCAAGTCTTTTACTTTTAGATAAAGGTCAATAAAATTGAACTTTGGTGATGCTTTGATACTTTATTCTAGCATTGCGTGAGGGCACGGTAATGGTTTAGTATGGGGGAGTGATGAGATGGCATTTATACATGATCTCATCGTTCTTTTCGGGCTTTAAATGCATAAAAATGTCACAAAATACCATATATATGCTTGTGTTTGTTTACTTGTGTATTTTAGGTATGGATATCGTGAAAAAGACAAAAGATCACAAGTTACAAAGAAAAACGGACACGAGAAACGAAGCCGTACAAAGAACCGGGCCCTAATCATGGAATATTCAACAAATACCCTTGAAGACATGAAGACAAACAAGATTCATCCTCATTCATTGAAGAAATGACACTTAAAACCCTTGTATATTAATAATTACAAGTTTGGTCCTTTAAGTTTGTCAAAATTACACAAAAGGTCCCTCAACTTTGAAGAAATGGCAAGATTAGTCCCTCAACAATTTCAAATTATCAATTATGGTCCCTCATCAAGCCAAAGATACATTGAAGACCTTTGAAGATCAAGAATGTCCAAGATCAGTCCTTCAAATATGCAAAAGTTCCAAAATTAACCCTTGATACACTTTTTGGAAAGTTTGTGCCAAATATGACAAGTTGTGAAACGTTGATGCAAAGGAAATGGACGCTGATGGGTTTTTAAACACAAAAGACAAGAGAAAGAAAGAATAAGGGCTAAAGTTGTGCTATTGAAACATTCAAACGCCCAAAAATGCGCCAAACACATTACACTCCCCCAATTTCGGATCAAACAACTTACTATTCACCTTCATCCACCCAGTTTTACCTTCACTTAAAACAAGGGGTAAATCAAAATTACCCACACCCACGTGTGATTCACACATGCAGAATCTCATCCCACACATAAACCCTCACTCCCACTCACCATGGACCCCACCCCAATTCTCTCTCAACCAATCAGAATGCAACTTAACCCCCAAGTTATCCTACGTGTCCAAATCAACAGCCAAGGATTATTGCTTCATATCAAAGCTGAAATGAACATCCAAGATCACTTTGGACAGCTCATCAACAACAAACGCACTCAAGGACTTAGGGCATTTAGGGAATTTCACATCTAGGGTTTGTGAATAGTGTTTAGCCTTGGCATTTGCCTATATAAAGACTCCTCAACCTGTGAGAGAGCTTTGTTCCAAATTTTAGCTTTTAATCTTTGTAATTCCTTTTTATGAAATAAAGTTTGAATTTCTTAAAATTTTGAGTTCTAATCTGTTATTTATAAAAGTTTGGTGTTTGAGAAGCTAAAATCTGAGTTCCATTATCTTGTTTGAAGGTTTTTGAGGCAAGGTTTTAAGTGATAAAGCTTGTGCATCATAAATCAGAAGTTGGCATTATTTTTGATCTCACCTTGTGGTTTGTTCTTCTTAGCATCTTGGAAGCTGGTACTTGTTTTGCTAGTACCTCAGCTCAAACAATCCAAGGCCTAGATGTAGGTCTTGGAGGTTTGCATCTTCTTCCCTTTTCATTTTCTCTTTAAGTTTCTGATTATTTGTGATTTTTGTGGATTTATGCTTGAATCTGTGTTATTGTGGTCGAATATTGTTGATTTGGCTTGGTTTGATGTTATTGAGGTGTTATTGATTTGATTTGTGGGTTGAATCTTCATAAGCCTTTGAAAATTTGTGGAATCAAGTTTTAAAAGGGTGTTTGGGATTACTGCATAAGTTGGATTTGTGGTTTGCTAAGTGTTTGTTTTGTGTAAGCAAGTATTGGTATCTGTTATTTAGGTGCTTGTGTTCATCTGTTTGCAGGTTTGGTGGGTTTGATCACATAGATTCTTGATTTGGCTATAAAATCTTAAATACTTGGTAAAATTGGCTAGGATTTTGAGGACACCTAGATCTAAGCTTAGGCTAGGGCTAACAAGTACTAAATCATAGTTAATCACATCAGGGAAGAAGGATTTGAGGCTTGAAATTGGATCAAGTGTCAAGTATATTAGCAAACTTGTTTATGCATATGTTTATTGTTCATCAGTAACTTCTAGTGCTTTGATCTTGTTGATTTCTTTGATTCAGTGTTTGATTCTTGTTGCTTTGTGTTTGTTCTTAGTTTATATAGCTTGTGTATGCATCCTGTTAAGTTTGGTTGGCTTATTGTGGTTAAATCTGCTTATTAAGGGCTTATCTGCTTATTTGCCTATCTGGAGCATATCTGGTAACTGTTTGGCTTATTGTGGCTTATTGTGTGAACCATTTTGTGATTTTATTGTTGCTATTGACTCCTTTTGATTCACTGATCACAAGGGTTCCCTTGTTTCCAATTGAATCAAACCAGAATTCTCATATAAGCTTGGTCAAATAGTCAAAGCAGTGGGAACTCCTTTCCCCTGCTAGTTGCCACTGATAGTGCAAATTTGGTGTCAGCTTATCAATAAGCTATAATAGCTTATTCCAACCAGCAACAACTTTGTTTTTGTAATAGGTGCTCATATTTTGACCCATTTGTTCATACTGGAGCATTTGGGTGGTTGACTTTAAGGTTTGACTAGAAAACCAACTCCTTTGACTTTTACATAAGTTCATTTGTGCTTATTCTGGCTTATTGGTTGTGCTTATTGGATTTTTGTTGATTGATATTGCTTATTGAGTCCATTTGAAAGCTTTTGCAAGTTGAATCAAGTCCTGAGGTGCATTATTTCTCAAAAACGACTATTTTGTCGTTTTGTGGATTTTTGCTTTTCTATTTTCTGGCTTATTGAGTGTGCTTTTTGGAAATTTCTTTTGACAGATCTCTTAAGCATCCTAAAAGAGGGTTGTGTGTCAAATTAGAGCTTATGGCATTAGCTTATGGCTTAATGGGCTGAAAAGCCCAATAAGAATAAGCTTTGTGTTTAATAAGCTGTGATAAGCTCATATTCAGCTTTTGGGCCTTTAGAGTTTTGTTCTTAGAATTGAATTTTAAGTCAGATAGGGCTTTTCCAAGTCAATTGGGTCAAGTTTGACTTTTTGGGCCCAAAAGCCCATTTGTGTTGACTGAATTTGGATTTGGCCCATTTGAGGGCCTATTAGGGGTATTCTGGTAATTTCACTTTGATTTTCTGATTATTTAGGTTAAAATAAACTAGTTTGCAAGTTTTTAGAATTTTTTATAATTTTTGGATTTTTAATATTATTTTATTATTATTTTTGAAATTTCACATTTTCCAACTTTTTACATTTTTCTTAGGTTAATTACATTAAAATAGGAATTTAGCAACTTTTAGAATAATTTTATCTCTCCTAGATTAATTCTTATAATTATTTTAAGTTTTAATAGTTTTTAAATCATTTTAAATAGTTTTTATAAGTTTTAAAATTTCTAAAAATAGTTTTTAATCTTTTTAGGTCATTTTAGAGTTTTACCAATTGAAAAATCTTTATTTGGGCTTTTTGATAATTTATTTGATTTTTAGGGCTTTAATTAGCATTTAAAAATTGAATATTTAATTATTTAAAAGGTTTGAAAAAGTTTTGATCATTGGTAAACTCTTAGTTTATTATTTTTGATTTTTGTTGAATTTTTGGTAATTTTTAGAATTTATTTTTATTTTTGTGGTTTTTAAGGTTCTACGTTTTAACTTTCTAGTAGTGATTTTTTTGTTAATTTTTTTTTTACGTTTTCGTCATCTTCTTTTCCAATCCCCTTCTAAACCAATTATTAATCACAAATCTTGAACATCTTAGTCACACACATATACCTCCTTGGGAAACGAACTTTCACACCATTAAGGGTCATTAGTGTTGATTTTCCTAAATCATCACTCGATACTTACCGCTTTTACGCCTTTTCCCTAAAAGGTCGTATTTTACCACAATCACTTAGAATAATCATCAGTGATGACAAAGAAAAAAGATTTACCATTTAAACTCTCTATATTAGTAGGACCAAACAGGTCCATGTGTAGCAAGTGAAGTGGTTTAGAACTAGAATGCACACTTTTAGACTTAAAGGAGACCTTATGTTGTTTGCCTTTAAGGCATGCAAAACAAGTATGATCATTATGGAAAGCTTTTGAAGGCAAACCTGTAACACCCCATTTTGATAATGGAATGTCACGCGTAATTATGGTGTGTCATCAAAGCATACAAGGATAAATGTATAAAACATTACATGACCATAGGGATAACCGGAATCAAACATCGGTTCCCAAACATAAGCCCAAAACATAATAAAGCAAAAGAAATGAATGAAAGACTAAACAAGCATAAGTATATGAAGGTAAAAAGGAAAAGAAGTCTCTAGCAGCTTCCATCCTATGCACGTCCTCCAAATGCTCGAGTCTTTCCTAGGGTACCTGCCGTTTTGGGACATGGAAAGGAAAGTAACGACTGAGCAAAACGCTCAGTGCACGGATATAGACATAGTATAAGTGACTAAAACATAATAGAGACTTAATAGCAGCGGAAATGTATAAGTCCTGGAAAACCTGGAACATGTTCATAAAACTGGTTTTATAGTTTGAAAAGCCTTATGTTTATCTTATGAAAACTGTTTAACATATTTTACCATTAGCCAATATAGGTCATGAAAATCCACCGTGCATGAATACTTGGAGGGGTGACCTCATCATGCAAATTAGAGGGGCTGCCTCTAATTTAATATACTGGTTTTAGGTAGGAGGGATCAGCTCCTTGTGAAGGATGCAAGGCACACACCACATTCACCATGAAATCCTGACTGAAAACATGTAACTAGGATGCACCCATACGCCCCACATGATAAATATAATATAAATGGCCAAAAGCTGAAGGGACGCCACGAGCAATCACTCCGCCGTGTTGAAGTCATAACATCAGTGACTCTAATTTTATGGTTATGGTACCTCCATAACTAGGTGAAATTGGTCATGCATGTATATGGCTATAGGTATTCTTAATTAAACATAAGCAATCAAACACGTAACTTATACTACGGGAAAACATTTGGCTGCATACAGGGAATCCTAATAAGGAAAGAATGTCCATACTAAAAGGACGGGAATCCGTACCTTATGTCCAGTGAACGAAGAAGATGAACTGAGAGGAATCCTACTTCCGTATCACTAGTGCTACATAAATACATACATGAATAAGTATCTGCTTACTAAATACGTAGCTGGTTATATGTCATGTCTTAGCTTATTTTATATGTTCTTACCATGTTTTACTGTTTAAAGCCTTAAACTGTGATTATCTTATATTCTGTTTAATCTGATTAAGTATTTCTGGTATTTCATGTATTATTATACATACTGTGTAATAATAAGTAACTTTCCAAAAATAGCAGGTTTCCTAAAATAGAAAGTTTCCAAAAATAGAAAGTTTCCAAAAATAGAAAGTTTCCAAAAATAGAAAGTTACCAAAAATAGAAAGTTACCAAAAATAGAAAGTTTCCAAAAATAGAAAGTTTCCAAAAATAGAAAGTTTCCAAAAATAAAAAGTTTCAAAAAATAGAAAGTTTCCAAAAATAGAAAGTCTCCAAAAATAGAAAGTTTCTAAAAATAGAATCACTGCTTAAAATAGATAAGTTTCTAAAAATAGAAAGTTTCCATAAATAGATCAACTGCCTTAATTAAATAAGTTTCCATAAATAGATTAGCTGCCTGAAATAAATAAGTTTCTAAAAATAGAAGGTTTCCATAAATAGATTAGCTGCCATATTTAATTAAGTTTCTAAAAATAGAAAGTTTCCATAATTAGAAATAAGCTGGTTAAATAAGCTAAGTATATAAGCCTAAGTGTTTTAATGATTATTTTCTAAGTCATATGATATAATATATAGTTTAATAATTATTTCATGTAATTAAATTAAACTATAGGTTAAAAGATTTAATTAAAGTATAACATGTTTTTAATTAAATAAAGTTAAATACTTAGGTTAATACATGTATTATTATTTATTAATAATATAACATAAGTCATGTTAATTAATTAATTATATCCATGGTTTTTAAATAATTAATTAATTAATTAGTCTAAAATATAAAAATACTTAGGTTAATTAATTTCATGATTATTAATAATTAAAATAACCTAAGTCATGTTATTAAATTAATCATGTCATTTTATTAATTTAATTTTTAACATAAGATCATAAAAAAAATAAAAACTAAACATACACCATGAACCGGATCTAGACCAAAAACCATGAACCGGACATGAAATCGACACCGTACCCCGAACCGAATCGGGGTACCCCTTGTCTTGATGCTGCCGTGGGACCGACACCAACCAAGCGGGACCATATGGTCTCGGTGGTGGTTTCTAGGCCAAGCCGTGACCCCCTTGGGTACGGTCTAGGCGTCGGCCAAACCAAACACCCGTAAAACACCCTTTTGATTTTACCCCTTAACCAAATACATGTTTAGTTTATGTTTTTAATTAGGTTATTAAAAACATCATGTTCTTAATTAATTTTACTAAATCAAATCAATAGAAAGGATTAAAAGAAAGGTTAAAAAGGTATACCGAATGTGTGGAACAATAGAGGATGAACAAATATTAACACTTGTACAATATCCAAGATCAAAATAACAAGAACACCTCCTCTTGGTGTGTTGTAGGTGGCGGCCACAAAAGGAAAAGAGGAGAGGAGAAAAACCTTTTTAGGTTTTGTGTTTATTTCCTTGAAAAGTGAAAAATGAAATTAGTTTTTACCTTTACCCCCCCCCCCCCCTTTCATGTAAAACTTGATGGGCTTAGCCCATTTCTTGATTGTAGCCGTGGGTATGGGGCCCCACATGGGGTGACCCGAATGTTTTCCGTGTCTAATTAATAAGTGTGTTCTCGTGTTCATGTTTTACGCGTTTGTTCGTATTTATTTGTGTTCGCGTTTTGTATGTTCTCATGTAAATAATTACCGTGACCTAATATATTTATTTACGCTCGTAATAATATATATATGTAATTAATAATAGTTCTTGATTTAATTACGTTCATGATTTCATGATCGCATGTTCGTGATTAATTATTGTCAAATAATTATTGCGTGTTCGTGCGTAGTAAATACTTATCGTGTACTAACACGTACGTAATACGTAAAATCCTAACACGTAAACGTAATCGTACTATAAAAGGAAAGTTTTAATCTAGTACGTACGATCTTAAGGGTACTATTCATGATAAAAGCATGCGGGTTTTACAACTCTTCCCCCCTAAAAAGAATAATTCGTCCCCGAATTATAGATAACGTAACTGAAAAAGAAACATACCCGAATCAAACTGAGAGGGTATGTAAGATTAATGAACGTACATGTGACATGGTAGAAGGAACGTGGAACATGACATGTCTTGAAAGGACATGGAACATGACGTGAGTGAAAGGACATATCTAATTGATAAGAGAAAAACGGATAAAAGTCCGGATGAACTTGTCCGTTTCCAAGTGGCCTCCCTCTTGGAACGGTTCCTTCAGAAGATCCTGAAACTAATGATGAATCTTGGTCCTCCTGACCTTGACTCGAAATACGAAGAAATTCTTGGTTATCAACGGAAGGTAGATCCCCTAAATTCGATCGAGGAAAATAAGAGTTAACGTGCTAGGGTAACTGAAACGGTACGATGCAAGACAATCTGACTTAACTGATAACTAGAAACGATGCGCGAGACATAAAGAAACGTAGTACGTGAAAAATTTTGAACGTGATACGTGAAAAATTTTGAACGTGCTACGTGGAGATATGGCGAGTGTAGTATGAGTAAACATATCGTGATCCATGATACGTGTAACATATCTTGATCATGATATGAGGAACGTGGAATGAACATGACATGTGAAACATATCGTGATCATAGAATATAATGGCGGTAACGCCAAACGCTACAAGGTGAGACGTGGAATATGACGTGAAACGTCTATCTGATGATGGAGAGTTCTACTAAACTTGGGTCTGGTCTCTCAAGTTCTTGCAAAACTTCCCAAATGAGAAAAATGAACGTAAAATTGTATGCCAAGATACGATCATGAACGTGAATAGTGTCATGAACACGAGCGTGAAAGCAAGTCGTGAAATTTGAACAAGGATGTGAAGTAAATTAGGAGCACAATTATGAATATTTGTCTGACCCGATAACTGAGGGATTGCCAAGTGATCGGATGAGCCTTGGCTGGAACATGTTCGATCAATCTGTTGGTTCTGAAATCCGTACGGATGTAAGGATTCTGCAGACTTGATCAAACTATTGACAATAACCCAGATAGCATCATGCTTCTTCTGAGTTTGTTGGAATCTGGTAACTAAAATCCATGGAGATCTTGTCCCTTTTCGATTCACAATTTCATATGATGAAAACATCCCAGTCTGTTGGTGTCCTATCTTAACCTGTTTGTAGGTTAAGATATGAACGTAACTGTATCTTGCTTCATCGAACTTGATACATAGGATTTTGCGAAACTCTGAGTCTATGAATCAAAACTTCTCTTAGCGTAGGATTTTCTAGAACACCTAATGTAGTGTAGGGTTCTCTCCTTTACGCATAAGCTGAGTAATGGTAAGATTAACCGTAGGAAGCCATGTGATTCAGCGTGTCACTGAAATCAAACAGAATTGATATTGGAAAAAAATTCCAGGGTAAAATTTCTCTTGTCATAGAATTTGCGATATAGTGCAGATATGGTCTTCCTGTTCTTCTCTAGGATTAGAGGAAATTAGGTTATCCTTAATGAAAAACGCTGATGAATTTGCTTATGAGTTCATGGAAACTCAATTTATTAAGTCCATAATGTTGTTGGAGCATTGATGAGACTAATTCAAAATCATAAATCTAGCATGACCGAGTCGTGCACGAATAGCAGTCATGGACATGTCCTGCTCTTTCACCCGTCACTATTGGCAGCATGACCATGAATCCGATCTTGTCAATACATGGAGGAGAGTAACGGACGTAAATGGTGATTTGTTTTAAAATCGACGGTAGTCGACACATAAT
This sequence comes from Glebionis coronaria, assembly GCA_025667525.1. Lineage (NCBI taxonomy): Eukaryota > Viridiplantae > Streptophyta > Magnoliopsida > Asterales > Asteraceae > Glebionis > Glebionis coronaria. Next base: position 294,430,562 of record CM046874.1, read on the forward strand.
CTTATGTTACCATCCTTCTCCTTGAAGGTTCTTCTAGAGTGTAAGGAACAATTTTGGAATAATCCGTTGGTTATGCGTAAAAGGACTTTAGTAGTCGTGTCTTACTGACCACTAGAAAATTTTAGCAATCATGGCTAACAAAGCACATGCTTGGGAAGCATAGATAATTTGTACAGATTTTCCTGATGGGGAAGCAAGATGAATGTATTCAGGGGCCTGAACACTACTGTACATAATTATGAATCGTAGCATGGTGTGCTGTTCATAGTCCATAATTAGGATAAAATTCATCTCGTGTCTGTCCGAGGAAATGCGTTAGCAGCTTGGATCTCATCATTAAACTGAAGGAAAACCTTCGTATGCGTGGGAATACGAAAGGCGTCCTTCATGGTCATGAATATATGAACTATGGTGGATGAAATGAAAGTGACATCGGCAACGTGACAGTTCTCACTGATGCGCCAATAATGGTATTGAAGTTCTTGTGGCCTGATTAATACATGGCACAACAAAATAGATATACCCTTGGAGGGTACCCTGAATTTCTTAGAAATGTTCCATAGTTGGACGTGAGTCATGTGTCTTGACTCGTTTCTTGGAACTATAAGCATGACATATGTCTTGACTAGTGTCTTGACATGTGTCTTCAGGAGGTATACGTGAGACATGTGTCTTGACTGATGTCTTGACATGTGTCTCGAGATGTGAAACAAATATAACCACAATATAAGGTTATTATGCCAGAATTGGCGGATCGGTTGGACTACTAATCCTTGTATTTCTGATCACGTCCGTGGCCAGAGTTTCGGTTGCGATTTCAAGGATAGTTGTTGTCATAGTAGTGGTTACTATCTTCCTGTCTATCAGTTCCATGATGGTCATTCTCATGACCGTGATTCATGTAACTATTCAGCTGAGTGGCCGGCTGGTATCTGTTTGCACTCATATGGCTGAAATGACAGCCGAATGACGTGTGACATGTAACTAAGAATTAGGGACAATGATTGATGGGAATCGTCTTATGGTGAAGCATCTTCTCATCCAATTGCTTTGCTCCGACGCCTTTGTCTTCGTCTTGTAGGATCTCCAGGTTGTGAACAGCATCCGCATCTCGTAGCGTCTCCGAACGTCAGCAACATCAACCTTTAGTAACATTTCCAAGTTATGAGCGGCATCAACAATTTGTAGAGTATTAGCAAGTGGACATATGCCTGAGATGATTCAGAATCGACTAGCGAATATGCGTGCAGTATTGCAAGTGAAATACGCATGGATTTAGGTACGTGTAATACACATGGAACACGGTACATGGAGTATACGTTGAATGCACATGAAATGATTGGTATGGGCTCGATCATTTTTCATGATTTAAGGAAAGTATACCGGTTAAACGGTTAGGAAAACCATCATGATAACCTGGCAGTATTAGCATAGACATCATTCTGGTTATAACGGAAACGTTAAAGTGTGGTTACACAAAATTCAACGATGCTTTGCCTGACAGCATGATCAATGAAAACCAACCATGACTATCGTGAAAGCATGATTCAATGAAATCTAACAATGTCTTGCAGGACAACGTAAATAACAAAAGAGGCATAAAACATAATCAACATGAAGACGGAATTATCATGAAGAAACATGAAACCATCTATCACGAAGAAGTGTATAACATAATCAGCATGAAACTGAAGTTAACCATGACAGTATGAAAACATACTTGACATAAAAACATAATAACTTATGAGGGGACATGAAAAAATTTTATGCCAATTTAAATCATGAGAAAAATTTTATGCATGAAAAACAGTGCATGAATGCGTAATGTAGTTTATAAAAACCTTTATATGTGTGAAGGGACGCCTATGGGTCGGTCCCAAAACAAAAGACATGGCGAGGGGACGCCTATGGGTCGGTCCCAAAATTAAAAGTTTCGATAAAAGCACATGCGACTAAATATGGCCAGTCCTGTACCAACCATTAGTTAGTCATAATCCCTGCAACAATGATACATGAAACATAAATAATTGAAACTCATATGTCAAAACTTATCAGAAAATTTTTTATGTGACTAATTATGAACTACTGGGGCTCAGTCCACATAGCCACAGTTCACGAGGAACATTATGCATGAAACAATGACACAAAACTAAATATGAATGACGGTTGTCCATCCATATTAGTAAAACAATCTCGATGAAAACGTCAAGGTTAAAACCTCAAGGTGCTGAAAACATCATGGTTAAAACAACAATGCGCTGAAAACATCAATACGTAGAATAACAAACGTTGGCTTTGTAAGCTTCTGTTGACTACCCACTAGTCACAGGTCGAGTTTTAGAGCCTACAGGTCGAATCCTTGGTCTCTGATACCATAAATGTAACACCCCATTTTGATAATGGAATGTCACGCGTAATTATGGCGTGTCATCAAAGCATACAAGGATAAATGTATAAAACATTACATGACCATAGGGATAACCGGAATCAAACATCGGTTCCCAAACATAAGCCCAAAACATAATTGTAAAACCCGCATGCTTTTACCATGCATAGTACCTTAAGTTCGTACGTACTAGTTAAAAACTTTCCTAATATAGCATGATTACGATTACGTATTAGGAGTTTATGTATTACGTACGTGTTAGAACACGATAAGTATATGAACGATCACGTAATAATTATTTAGCAATAACTAATCACGAACATACGATCACGAATCACGAGCATAATTAAAACACGAGATATTAATTATTACGTATATATATTTAATACGAGCGTAATTAAATATATAAGTGTAGGATATTTACGTAACAAGAACTTTTAAAACACGAACTAAATTAAACGTAAACGTGTACGAAATTACAAGACACGAAACGAGGTACGGGACCCCCACAAGGGAGTCCCTACCCGCGGCCAACATAGGACAATGGGCCAAGCCCATTGTCAATTTTTACTAAAAGGAAGGGATTAGTAATTTCACTACTCAGATTATTTTTACAGATGAAATTCAAGAAAACCTAAAATCCCTTTCCTCCTTCTCCTTGTGTGCCGCCACCTACAAACCACCTTAAGGGGGTGATTTTGATCTTGGATCTTGGTGATTTAGTAATTGTTTGTGTTTGTTCTTCACCCTTTTGATCCACGAATACGGTAAAACCTTTTTACTTGTTTTCTTTTTAATTAATCTTATATTAATTAAGAACACGTGATGTTTTTCATAAAAACATATTAATTAAACCTAGATCTAACATGTTATGGTCATTAATTAATCAATGGGATCGATCTAAGGGGTGTTTGTTTTGGGCCGCAGGAACAACCGACCCCAAGGGGGTTCGGTTTGTTGTTAACCGACCACCACCAAGACCTTTTTGGTCTTGGTTGGTGCGTGTGGGTACCACGGCAGCAAGGGGTACCCCGAATTGGTTCGGGGTACGGTGTTTGTTCATATCCGGTACATGTTTTTAAGCTTAGATCCGGATCTTGATTATGTTAGTTTTTTTTATGTTATGAACTTATGTTTAAAATTAAATTAATAAGATGTAATTAATTTAATAACATGACTTAGGTTAACTAATTATTAATAAACATGAATTATTTTAACCTAAGTATTTTTATTATTAAGACTTATAATTAATTAATTATTTTAAAAACCATGGAAATAATTAATTAATTAAACATGACTTAGGTTATATTATTAGTATGTAATAATACATATTTTAACCTAAGTATTTAATATATTTAATTAAAAACATGTCATATTTTAATTAAATATTATAACCTATAGTTTAATTAAATTACAAGAAATAATTATTAAACTATATAATATATCATATGACTTAGAAAATAATCATGAAAATACTTAAGCTTATTTACTTAGCTTATTTAACCAACTTATTTCTAATTATGGAAACTTTCTATTTTTAGAAACTTAAATAAATAAGGCAGCTATTTTATTTATGGTAACCAGCTATTTTTAGAAACTTATTTATTTAAGGCAGCTAATCTATTTATGGAAACTTATTTAATTAAGGCAGCTAATCTATTTATGGTAACTTTCTATTTTTTAGAAACTTATCTATTTTAAGCAGTAAATCTATTTTTGGAAACTTTCTATTTTTGGAAACTTTCTATTTTTGGAAACTTTCTATTTTTGGTAACTTTCTATTTTTGGAAACTTTCTATTTTTGGAAAATTTCTATTTTTGGAAACTTTATATTTTTGAAAACTTTCTATTTTAGGAAACCTGCTATTTTTGGAAAGTTACTTATTATTACACAGTAAGTATAATAACACATGAAATATCAGAAATACTTAAGTAGATTGAACAGAATATAGGATTTAACACAGTTTAAGGCTTTAAACAGTGTAAATAGTAAGAACACATAAAATAAGCTAAGACATGACATAAAACTAGCTATGTATGTAGTAAGCATATACTTATTTCATGTACGTATTTATGTAGCATTAGTGTTTCGGAAGTAGGATTCTCGCAGTTCATCGTTCTCGTTCACTGGACATAAGGTACGGATTCCCGTCCTTTCAGTATGGACATTCTTTCCTTATTAGGATTTCCCCGTATGCAGCCAACTGTTTTCCCGTAGTATAAGTATGAGTTTGATTGCTTATGTTTAAATATGATTACCTATAGCCATATACATGCATGACCAGTTTCACCTAGTTATGGAGGTACCATAACCATAACATTAGAGGCACTGATGTTATGACTTCACCACGGCGGAGTGATTGCTCGTGGCGTCCCTTCAACTTTTGGCCATTATTTATATTATCATGTGGGGCGTATAGGTGCATCCTAGTTACACGTTTTTATTCAGGATTACATGGTGAATGTGGTGTGTGCCTTGCATCCTTCACAAGGAGCTGATCCCTCCTACCCATAAAACCAGTATATTAAATTAGAGGCAGCCCCTCTAATTTGCATGATGAGGTCACCCCTCCAATTATTCATGCACGGTGGATATTCATGACCTATATTGGCTAATGGTAAAATATGACCAACAGTTTTTATAAGATAAACATAAGACTTTCAAACTATAAAACCAGTTTTATTAAGCTTTAACCAGGTTACTCGGGACTTAGTTTCTTCCGCTGTTATTATGTTTTATGCTTATCCTATTCATGCTTTATTGTACATCCGTGCACTGAGCGTATTGCTCAGCCGTTTTCCTTTTCTATGTTCCCAAAACGGCAGGTACTCAGGGACGCTCGTAGGCAATAAGAGTACGTGCATATGGACTGGAAGCTGTCTAGCCTTCTTTACATTATGCATTTCTTTTCTTTATGACACTTATGCTTTGGACATTGTTTCGTCCTTTTCCTTTACTATACTATGTTTGTGTGTGATGAGCTTTACTTTTGGACTACCGATGTTTGATTCCGGTATTTTCCTTTATATGGTCAAGTAATGTTTAGACATTTTACCTTGTACGCTTTGATGACACGCCATAATTACTGTGATATTTCCATTTCCAAAATGGGGTGTTACAATTATGGTATCAGAGCCAAGGCTTCGACCTATAGGCTCTCAAATGTGACCTGTGATTAGTGGGTAGTCACTACGGTCTTCCTAGAACTGACAGTTGTTTTCATGCATTCATCATCTTTTAAGCATACATATATATGTCATTGTTATAGGGTTTTTGACTAAGTAATGGTTGGTACAGGACTGGCCCTATTTAGTCGCATGTGTTTTATCGAAACTTTTAGATTTGGGACTGACCCATAGGCGTCCCCTTGATATGTCTTTTGTTTTGAGTTAACTGACCAGAGGCGTTCACTCTCGAGCATCCAAAGTTTTCATAAAACTGCATCGTGCATTCATACAAAAAAATTTCTTGCATAAAATTTTTCTCGTGGAATTTTTTGTAGAAATTTTTTTTCATGTATATATTTTATATTTTATGTTTTGAACTGTATAATCATATATTTTATTGTTATACTGTCAGATGGTTCTCACACGCGAACAAGAGCAGCTCAATGCTGTAATTCAGGCTTCCATGCAAGCCTTGCTTCCTCAAATGAGGAATGACATCCGTGCTGAAGTTCAAGCTGCCAACAATCAGCAGCAGCATAATCAACCACCTCCTCCTCCTCCTCAAGTGACATTAGCAGTATGGCTGGAGAGATTCAACAAGCTCCGCCCTCGAGCTTTTGAGAAGAATGATAGCCCCAGCGATGCTGAAAGCTGGTTGGCTCACATTGAGAAGATCTTCAACGCTATAGGCTGTCACCCCGCATAAAAGGCGAGGTTGGCATGCTATCGGTTCGAAGGCGATGTACTTAACTGGTGGTTAGCTTTGATGCAATCTGAAGGTGGTGATGAGTTGGTTGCTGGTTTGACTTGGGCTCAGTTCAAGGACAGGGTGATGGAGCAGTTCTTTCCCAAGGCTGAGCAGGAAAAACTCAAGAGAGAGTACCATGGGATCCGTCAGAGAGCTGGGGAGAATAACAACGAGTTTATGCAGCGCTTTATTCACTTGGCTGGATTCCTTGGTGCGGCAGCAGGTACTCCGGAAGAGCAGGCACATCACTTCAGATGGGCTCTTCGCACATCGGTCGCAAACAATCTGGTGTGTGCTATGTTCAATACGGTAGCACAAGTGGCCGATGCAGCACGAAAACTGGAGATGCTGCAGGAGAGGGATGAGTTCGGGGAAGCTGAAAGACCCGACAAGAGGTAAAACCTTCATATTCAAGCGGTGCTCAATCCGTATACTTCCATATGTCAATTATTCATCTCTTTAAATGTATCTTCCAGGCAGAAAACTGGGGACCGGTCTCAGCCGGCTACTCAGCAGCAGCCTAATCAGCCCAAGGGAAATGGTCAGACTAATGACCGATCTGCTACGGATAGGCGTGGCGGTAATGACAATTACCGTAACAACGCCGGGCAATCCAGCAACAACAGGTCTCAATACTTATGAAATTTCTTACGTTTTATGTTATAACTCGTATTCTGACACTCTAGCAAAATTCTACCAGGAACCATGGAAACGGTAGGGACCAGAACCAGAGAGGTTCGCAGCCTAGCCGTCCAGCTATCACTGGTATTCAATCTTACGATTATCAGCTTCGTCCTTTGTACCCAATTATTATGTCTCATGTAAATTGTTTTATCAGGTCCTCAGCCAGCCAGAGCACCTGCTGGAGGATACACTCATCCTCTTTGCTCTACTTGCCACCGTAGGCACCCAGGACCATGTCGCCGTAATACTGATGCGTGCTTCAAGTGTGGTATTCCTGGCCATATTATGAAGGATTTCCGTAAGGGCGAGATGGAGGGTACATCGGGACATGCTGATACCAAGCCGCCTCCTACTGCCGGGCGTGTCTACACGACATCTCGAGACCAGGCCAACAAGTCTACAGGTACCATCACTGGAATCTTGTATATGTATGATCGCGCTGCATGTGTTCTTTTCGATACGGGTGCTACTCACTCGGTTATTTCTACTGCTTATGCTAAGAACATTAGGATGCCTCCCTTGCCACTAGAGAATAGGCTTACTATTTCCACGCCTTTGAGGGACTCTGTATTAATTACTCATGTATACAAGTGTCTTCCCCTAGAATTCGATGATAAGGTTCGACCTGTTGACGCACTTCCGCTGGACATGAATGACTTCGACATGATTTTGGGCATGGATTGGCTATCCAAGTATCATGCTACCATAGACTGCCATTCATATCGAGTTATCTTTGGTGATGTCAATGCACCAGAGTACATTCATAACGGGTGCATACCCGGACGGTCTGTACAAGTCATATCCACTCTACAAGCGTGTGCACTACTGTCACACGGATGCGAGGGTTATCTAGCTACGGTTCACGACATGGATTTTGAATCTCCATCGATTCAGGATCAACCAATAGTGTCGGAATTCCAAGACGTGTTTCCAGCAGAACTTCCGGGCATACCACCTGCACGAGAAGTGGAATTCAGTATCGAGCTGGTTCCAGGAGCTGAACCAATCTCCAAGGCTCCTTATCGCATGGCTCCCATAGAGCTGAAGGAGCTGAAGGATCAACTACAAGAACTTCTCGAACGAGGTTTCATTCGACCGAGCGCATCTCCATGGGGCGCACCGGTTTTGTTTGTTAAGAAGAAGGACGGCAGTATGCGTCTTTGCATAGACTATGGCGAGCTCAACAAGATTACCATTCTGAATAGATATCCACTGCCACGCATAGACGATCTGTTTGACCAACTCCAAGGGGCCAAACACTTCTCCAAGATCGATCTTAGGTCAGGCTATCACTAGTTACGAGTCAAGGAGCAGGATATTGCTAAGACTGCCTTTCGAACTCGTTATGGCCACTACGAGTTTGTAGTTATGCCATTTGGCCTGACAGATGCTCCAGCAGTGTTCATGGATCTGATGAACAGAATCTTCCATGTATTTCTGGACAAATTCGTCATTGTTTTCATCAATGACATCCTGATTTTCTCTAAGTCCAAGGAGGAACACGAAGACCATCTTCGTACAATACTACAGATTCTTCGCCAGAAGCAGTTGTATGCTAAATTCTTCAAGTGTGAGTTCTGGTTAGACAAGGTGGCATTCTTAGGTCACATTGTATCAGCAGAAGGAATCACTATGGATCCAGCGAAGGTTGAGGCCATCACTAAGTGGCCGAGGCCGACATCAGCGACGGAAGTCCGCAGTTTCTTAGGCTTAGCTGGCTATTACCGTAGGTTCGTGGAGAACTTTTCCCGCTTAGCACTACCATTGACCAAACTGATGCGGAAAGGGGAGAAATTCGTCTGGACTGAAGATCGAGAGAAGAGCTTTGAAGACCTGAAGCAGAAGCTAGTATCTGCACCTATTCTTACTCTACCATCTGGTACGGGTGGATTTCAAATCTACAGTGATGCGTCGGGGAAGGGACTTGGCTGTGTTCTCATGCAACATGGGAAAGTGATCGCGTACGCTTTACGACAGCTTAAGCCTTACGAAGAGAATTACCCCACGCACGATCTGGAACTTGCTGCAGTCGTGTTTGCATTGAAGATATGGAGACACTACTTATATGGAGAATCATGTGACATTTTCACGGACCACAAGAGTTTGAAGTATATCTTCACTCAACATGAATTGAACATGAGGCAGAGGAGATGGTTAGAGCTGTTGAAGGATTATGACATTAATCTTCAGTATCATCCCGGAATGGCAAATGTAGTAGCAGATGCCCTTAGCAGGAAGTCCGGAATGATCAACAGCATTAGAATCGAAGAGGAAATCATAAGATACTTGGAGCGACTAGACATCGAGATCATGGTACGTGGACAGCATGGTTACTGGGCTAATCTTAGAGTAGAACCCGAGTTACTATCTAAGATCAAGGAAGCTCAGAAGGATGACGGAGAATTATGGGCGATAGTTTAGAATTTGGAGAAGCAGACAGAATTCAGAGTAGATGCAGATGGTATCGTATGGCAGGGCACTAGACTTTGTGTTCCTGATGACCAAGAACTCCGGGAAGCTTTGCTAGCAGAAGCTTATAGCTCCCCATTCTCGATACATCCTGGTTCAACCAAAATGTACCATGACATCAAGCAGTACTTTTGGTGGAGTGGTATGAAGCAAGATGTGGCCACTTACGTCTCCAAATGTCTTACCTGCCAGCAGGTTAAGATCGAGCATCAGCGATCTGGCGGTCTCCTTCAACCGTTAGACATTCCATAGTGGAAGTGGGATAAAATCACCATGGATTTTGTTACCGGTCTTCCGCCTACCAAAAGGAAGCACGATGCAATTTGGGTTATCGTTGATCGACTTACCAAATCAGCTCATTTCTTACCGATCCGCAAGGAAGATCCGGTAAGTAAACTCGCAGATACGTACAGACGAGAGATCATGAGACTACACGGTGCACCATCCAGTATCGTCTCAGACAGAGATCCTCGATTCACTTTGCGCTTTTGGAAAAGTCTGCAGAAAGCTTGGGGTACACAACTTAAGCTTAGCACGCCTTTCATCCTCAAACGGACGGACAGTCGGAGCGAACCATTCAGACATTGGAAGATATGTTGAGGTCTTGTGCGTTGGAATGGATGGGTGATTGGGACGAATACATCTGTTTGGTGGAGTTTGCGTACAACAACAGCTGGCACGCGAGCATCAAGTGTGCTCCATTTGAGATGTTGTATGGCAGAAAGTGTCGCGCCCCAATCTGCTGGGATCAGGTTGGCGAGCGAACACTCGAAGGTCGCAGTAGCTAGACAGAAGATTCAGGAGGCACGGTCACGTCAAAAGAGTTACGCCGACAAGCATCGTAGGGATTTACACTTTAACGTAGGAGATCACGTCTTCCTTAAGGTTTCGCCGGCACGTGGTGTTTGACGCTTCGGGATTAAAAGGAAGCTCAGTCCTCGTTTCATCGGACCGTTTGATATCATTGAAAGAGTCGGTGAAGTATCTTACCGATTGGCGTTACCTCCGCAGCTTTCGCATGTGCACAATGTGTTTCATGTGTCCTTACTCAGAGGGTATCAATATCATCCCCTTCATATGGTTCAGTATCCACTGGAACAGATTCGTGAAGATCTCACTTTTATAGAAGAACCCGAACGAGTTCTTGACAGGCAAGAACGAGTCATGAGAAAAAAGACGATTCCAATCGTCAAAATTCTATGGAGGGATCATACCGAGCGGGAAGCCACTTGGGAAACAGAGGAGTCTATCCGGACTTCTTACCCTCATTTCATATTTTGAATTCGGGTATGTTCTTCTTTTCCAGTTTACTTTATCTATAATTCGGGGACGAATTATTCTTTTTAGGGGGGAAGAGTTGTAAAACCCGCATGCTTTTACCATCCATGCATAGTACCTTAAGTTCGTACGTACTAGTTAAAAACTTTCCTAATATAGCATGATTACGATTACGTATTAGGAGTTTATGTATTACGTACGTGTTAGAACACGATAAGTATTTTATATGAACGATCATGTAATAATTATTTAGCAATAATTAATCACGAACATACGATCACGAATCACGAGCATAATTAAAACACGAGATATTAATTATTACGTATATATATTTAATACGAGCGTAATTAAATATATAAGTGTAGGATATTTACGTAACAAGAACTTTTAAAACACGAACTAAATTAAACGTAAACGTGTACGAAATTACAAGACACGAAACGAGGTACGGGACCCCCACAAGGGAGTCCCTACCCGCGGCCAACATAGGACAATGGGCCAAGCCCATTGTCAATTTTTACTAAAAGGAAGGGATTAGTAATTTCACTACTCAGATTATTTTTACAGAAGAAATTCAAGAAAACCTAAAATCCCTTTCCTCCTTCTCCTTGTGTGCCGCCACCTACAAACCACCTTAAGGGGGTGATTTTGATCTTGGATCTTGGTGATTTAGTAATTCTTCGTGTTTGTTCTTCACCCTTTTGATCCACGAATATGGTAAAACCTTTTTACTTGTTTTCTTTTTAATTAATCTTATATTAATTAAGAACACGTGATGTTTTTCATAAAAACATATTAATTAAACCTAGATCTAACATGTGATGGTCATTAATTAATCAATGGGATCGATCTAAGGGGTGTTTGTTTTGGGCCGTAGGAACAACCAACCACCACCAAGACCTTTTTGGTCTTGGTTGGTGCGTGTGGGTCCCACGACAGCAAGGGGGTACCCCGAATTGGTTCGGGGTACGGTGTTTGTTCATATCCGGTACATGTTTTTAAGCTTAGATCCGGATCTTGATTATGTTAGTTTTTTTTTATGTTATGAACTTATGTTAAAAATTAAATTAATAAGATGTAATTAATTTAATAATATGACTTAGGTTAACTAATTATTAATAAACATGAATTATTTTAACCTAAGTATTTTAATTATTAAGACTTATAATTAATTAATTATTTTAATAACTATGGATATAATTAATTAATTAAACATGACTTAGGTTATATTATTAGTATGTAATAATACATATTATAACCTAAGTATTTAATATATTTAATTAAAAACATGTCATATTTTAATTAAATATTATAACCTATAGTTTAATTAAATTACATGAAATAATTATTAAACTATATAATATATCATATGACTTAGAAAATAATCATGAAAACACTTAGGCTTATTTACTTAGCTTATTTAACCAGCTTATTTCTAATTATGGAAACTTTCTATTTTTAGAAACTTAATTAAATAAGGCAGCTATTTTATTTATGGAAACCAGCTATTTTTAGAAACTTATTTATTTAAGGCAGCTAATCTATTTATGGAAACTTATTTAATTAAGGCAGCTAATCTATTTATGGAAACTTTCTATTTTTTAGAAACTTATCTATTTTAAGAAGTAAATCTATTTTTGGAAACTTTCTATTTTTGGAAACTTTCTATTTTTGGAAACTTTCTATTTTTGGAAACATTCTATTTTTGGTAACTTTCTATTTTTGGAAACTTTCTATTTTTGGAAACTTTCTATTTTTGGAAACTTTCTATTTTTGGAAACTTTCTATTTTAGGAAACCTGCTATTTTTGGAAAGTTACTTATTATTACATAGTAAGTATAATAACACATGAAATATCAGAAATACTTAAGCAGATTGAACAGAATATAGGATTTAACACAGTTTAAGGCTTTAAACAATGTAAATAGTAAGAACACATAAAATAAGCTAAGACATGACATATTACCAGCTATGTATGTAGTAAGCAGATACTTATTTCATGTATGTATTTATGTAGCATTAGTGTTTCGGAAGTAGAATTCTCGAAGTTCATCGTTCTCGTTCACTGGACCTAAGGTACGGATTCTCGTCCTTTCAGTATGGACATTCTTTACTTATTAGGATTTCCCCGTATGCAGCCAACTGTTTTCCCGTAGTATAAGTATGAGTTTGATTGCTTATGTTTAAATATGATTACCTATAGCCATATACACGCATGACCAGTTTCACCTAGTTATGGAGGTACCATAACCATAACATTAGAGGCACTGATGTTATGACTTCACCACGGCGGAGTGATTGCTCGTGGCGTCCCTTCAGCTTTTGGCCATTATTTATATTATCATGTGGGGCGTATGGGTGCATCCTTGTTACACGTTTTTATTCAAGATTACATGGTGAATGTGGTGTGTGCCTTGCATCCTTCACAAGGAGCTGATCCCTCCTACCCATAAAACCAGTATATTAAATTAGAGGCAGCCCCTCTAATTTGCATGATGAGGTCACCCATCCAATTATTCATGCACGGTGGATATTCATGACCTATATTGGCTAATGGTAAAATATGACAAACAGTTTTTATAAGATAAACATAAGACTTTCAAACTATAAAACCAGTTTTATTAAGACTTAACCAGGTTACTCGGGACTTAGTTTCTTCCGCTGTTATTATGTTTTATGCTTATCCTATTCATGCTTTATTGTACATCCGTGCACTGAGCGTATTGCTCAGCCGTTTTCCTTTTCTATGTTCCCAAAACGGCAGGTACTCACGGACGCTCGTAGGCAATAAGAGTACGTGCATATGGACTGGAAGCTGTCTAGCCTTCTTTACATTATGCATTTCTTTTTTTATGACACTTATGCTTTGGACATTGTTTCGTCCTTTTTCCTTTACTATACTATGTTTGTGTGTGATGAGCTTTACTTTTGGACTACCGATGTTTGATTCCGGTATTTTCCTTTATATGGTCAAGTAATGTTTAGACATTTTACCTTGTACGCTTTGATGACACGCCATAATTACTGTGATATTTCCATTTCCAAAATGGGGTGTTACAATAATAAAGCAAAAAAAATGAATGAAAGACTAAACAAGCATAAGTATATGAAGGCAAAAAGGAAAAGAAGTCTCTAGCAGCTTCCATCCTATGCACGTCCTCCAAATGCTCGAGTCTTTCCTAGGGTACCTGCCGTTTTGGGACATGGAAAGGAAAGTAACGGCTGAGCAAAATGCTCAGTGCACGGATATAGACATAGTATAAGTGACTAAAACATAATAGAGACTTAATAGCAGCGGAAATGCATAAGTCTTGGAAAACTTGGAACATGTTAATAAAACTGGTTTTATAGTTTGAAAAGCCTTATGTTTATCTTATGAAAACTGTTTAACATATTTTACCATTAGCCAATATAGGTCATGAAAATCCACCGTGCATGAATACTTGGAGGGGTGACCTCATCATGTAAATTAGATGGGCTGCCTCTAATTTAATATACTGGTTTTGGGTAGGAGGGATCAGCTCCTTGTGAAGGATGCAAGGCACACACCACATTCACCATAAATCCTGACTGAAAACATGTAACTAGGATGCACCCATACGCCCCACATGATAAATATAATATAAATGGCCAAAAGCTGAAGGGACGCCACGAGCAATCACTCCGCCGTGGTGAAGTCATAACATCAGTGCCTCTAATGATATGGTTATGGTACCTCCATAACTAGGTGAAACTGGTCATGCATGTATATGGCTATAGGTATTCTTAATTAAACATAAGCAATCAAACACGTAACTTATACTACGGGAAAACATTTGGCTGCATACGGGGAATCCTAATAAGGAAAGAATGGCCATACTGAAAGGACGGGAATCCGTACCTTATGTCCAGTGAACGAAGAAGATGAACTGAGAGGAATCCTACTTCCGTATCACTAGTGCTACATAAATACATACATGAATAAGTATCTGCTTACTAAATATGTAGCTAGTTTTATGTCACGTCTTAGCTTATTTTATATGTTCTTACCATGTTTTACTGTTTAAATCCTTAAACTGTGATTATCTTATATTTTGTTTAATCTGATTAAGTATTTCTGGTATTTCATGTATTATTTTACTTACTGTGTAATAATAAGTAACTTTCCAAAAATAGCAGGTTTCCTAAAATAGAAAGTTTCCAAAAATAGAAAGTTTTCAAAATAGAATGTTTCCAAAAATAGAAAGTTACCAAAAATAGAAACTTACCAAAAATAGAAAGTTTCCAAAAATAGAAAGTTTCCAAAAATAGAAAGTTTCCAAAAATAGAAAGTTTCCAAAATTTGAAAGTTTCCAAAAATAGAAAGTTTTCAAAAGTAGAATCACTGCTTAAAATAGATAAGTTTCTAAAAATAGAAAGTTTCCATAAATAGATCAGCTGCCTTAATTAAATAAGTTTCCATAAATAGATTAGCTGCCTGAAATAAATAAGTTTCTAAAAATAGAAGGTTTCCATAAATAGATTAGCTGTCTTATTTAATTAAGTTTCTAAAAATATAAAGTTTCCATAATTAGAAATAAGTTGGTTAAATAAGCTAAGTATATAAGCCTAAGTGTTTTCATGATTATTTTCTAAGTCATATGATATAATATATAGTTTAATAATTATTTCATGTAATTAAATTAAACTATAGGTTAAAATATTTAATTAAAGTATAACATGTTTTTAATTAAATAAATTTAAATACTTAGGTTAATACATGTATTATTATTTATTAATAATATAACCTAAGTCATGTTAATTAATTAATTATATCCATGGTTTTTAAATAATTAATTAATTAATTAGTCTAAAATATAAAAATACTTAGGTTAATTAATTTCATGATTATTAATAATTAAAATAACCTAAGTCATGTTATTAAATTAATCATGTCATTTTATTAATTTAATTTTTAACATAAGATCATATAAAATATAAAAACTAAACATACACCATGAACCGGATCTAGACCAAAAACCATGAACCGGACATGAAATCGACACCGTACCCCGAACCGAATCGGGGTAATTTCATGATTATTAATAATTAAAATAACCTAAGTCATGTTATTAAATTAATCATGTCATTTAATTAATAGTATTTTTAACATAAGATCATAAAAAAAATAAAAACTAAACATACACCATGAACCGGATCTAGACCAAAAACCATGAACCGGACATGAAATCGACACCGTACCCCGAACCGAATCAGGTTACCCCTTGTCTTGATGTTGCCGTGGGACCCACACCAACCAACCGGGACCATATGGTCTCGGTGCTGGTTTCTAGGCCAAGCCGTGACCCCCTTGGATACGGTCTAGGCGTCGGCCAAACCAAACACCCATAAAACACCCTTTTGATTTTACCCCTTAACCAAATACATGTTTAGTTTATGTTTTTAATTAGGTTATTAAAAACATCATGTTCTTAATTAATATTACTAAATCAAATCAAAAGAAAGGATTAAAAGAAAGGTTAAAAAGGTATACCGAATGTGTGGAACAATAGAGGATGAACAAACATTAACACTTGTACAATATCCAAGATCAAAATCACAAGAACACCTCCTCTTGGTGTGTTGTAGGTTGCGGCCACAAAAGGAAAAGAGGAGAGGAGAAAAACTTTTTTTTGTTTTGTGTTTATTTCCTTGAAAAGTGAAAAATGAAATTAGTTTTTACCTTTACCCCCCCCCCCCCCCCTTTCATGTAAAACTTGATGGGCTTAGCCCATTTCTTGATTGTAGCCGTGGGTATGGGGCCCCACATGGGGTGACCCGAATGTTTTTCGTGTCTAATTAATAAGTGTGTTCTCGTGTTCGTGTTTTACGTGTTTGTTCGTATTTATTTGTGTTCGCGTTTTGTATGTTCTCATTTAAATAATTACCGTGACCTAATATATTTATTTACGCTCGTAATAATATATATATGTAATTAATAATAGTTCGTGATTTAATTACGTTCATGATTTCATGATCGCATGTTCGTGATTAATTATTGTCAAATAATTATTGCTTGTTCGTGCGTAGTAAATACTTATCGTGTACTAACACATACGTAATACGTAAAATCCTAACAGGTAAACGTAATCGTACTATAAAAGGAAAGTTTTAATCTAGTACGTACGATCATAAGGGTACTATTCATGATAAAAGCATGCGGGTTATACAAACCACTGACAAGATCATGTCTCACAAGTCTGTTAATGTTCTTAAAGTTAATGTGCCCTAACCTTCTGTGCCATAAATTACTCTCATCTACTAAAGCTTTAGCATAAAGACATGACACATTTTTGTTCATCTTAATTCCTTTTAGATTAACATTATAAATGTCCTTATGCCTAGGTGTTATATACTCAATAAACTTTTCATTAGGAACCTTAAAATCCTTACTTAACACGAAGCATTCAGTATCAGTAAAAAGAACTTTATTTTTGTTGTCACAAATTTGTGACACACTAAACAAGTTATAGTCAAGTTCTTTTACCAGGAAGACTTCATCAAATCATAGGTTGTTGGTGATGAGAGTTCTTTTCCAGAGATGGTTCTAAAACCTCCTCCAAAATACACCTTATCACCATTCTTGATGGGAATGAAATTAGTAATATAGTCTTCCTTCCCAGTCATGTGCCTTGAGCATCCACTGTCCCAATATCCTTTATCATTGACCTGCTTGTGAATACCTTGCACATGAAGAAAACAAATTAGTTTTCTTTGGGAATCCAAGCCTTTATAGACTTAGATTCATCTGGCTGTTCAACAAGAATTGACTTATTCCTTGTAACAACCCTGATACAAGGTTTTTTTGGTGTGGGTTCAAAATAATTCTCGGAATCCTCTCGAATTGATCTCAGTTTAAAGTGAAAAGATTTGTTCTTGGTGACAAAAAGGAGGTTTAGTTTTCTAATCTACTAAACAGGGAAATCAATAAAGAAAGACTTAAACTTGAAACAATCAACAATTAAAAAGCAACACTTGAATTAAAACTGGGAAATACCCTTACTGAAAATGGCCTATTCGGAATATTATTGCCTATGCGGAAACATATGTTATGCGGAAAAAGGTGGCCCTATGCGGAAAATAGACCTCTATGCGGAAAGTTATTCTATGCGGAAAGTATGGCCCATTCGGAAAACAATGCTCTATGCGGAAAATTGTGCCTATGCTGAATGTTTTGCTATGCGGAATAAAATATGGCCTATGCGGAAAAATTGCTTTACTCGGAAAACAGGTCCCTATTCGGAAAAACTCCCTTATGCGGAAAGTTTGGCTTATGCGGAATGTAATACTCTATTCGGAAAAACTTGCTTATTCGGAAAATATAGCCTATTCGGAAAACATACCCTATGCGGAAAGTAAGGCCTATACGGAATATCTGAGGTATTCCGAGTAAGAGAAAATTAACACCCCTATTCGGAATAACCAATATTCCGAATAAGGGAAATGAGAAATTGTCTATGCGGAAAATTTGCTCTGTTCGGAAAGATCTGGTAACGAAGAACAGAAACAGTAGCGGTAAAACAGGGGACACGAATTTAAACCCAAATCGACTCCAATACTCAAAAAGGTTTTACCAAATCAAACACAAATCATCTAAATACCATAAGAAACAAATCCCACCAATAAAAACACTAAATCAACAACTTTTTAAGATCAAACTTGAATCAAATAAAAAAACTTAAGAACTTGCAATAAGAAGATGATGAAGAACAAGATGAATAGAAAGATTGGAATTGAATGATCAATGTAAAAGTAACAAGAGTAATGATTAACACTTACAAGATTTGAAAAAGAGAATGAAAAAGCACCAAACACCCTAATGGTGTTGGTGAAGCTACGAACCAAAAAGAACTGGGAAGAAAAAAAATGAAAAACTAACTCCCTAAAAAGTGAAGGGAGAGATCTATTTATAGTCCTAGTGGTTGGTTGGTGAGTGGGCTTTCTCCCTTTCTTCTTGTCTTCTCGTCTTTTCAGAAAAGTTGACGTTTTCGATTCTGATTCGGGATTCGTCGTCGATTAAATTCAACTCGTCTTTTAATCTCTTCGTTAATTAGACTTGAGTTTCTTCGACATATGTAAATCTTCCATCTTTGGTCCTTTTATTCGATAAATCTTCAAATAGGCCCATTGACTTCAAATCTTTTGCACCTCTTGGACAATAGACTTCGTCTTGAGTCTTTTTCCTTGATAAAACCCGTGCAATCCCATGTTTTCTTTAATATTCATCCGGTTAGCTCTGAAAACACAATAAACACAAAAACCAAGCATAATTCCAAACAAATGATATTAAATACGTGTTTTGGTCTTGTTTTAGCCAGAATTAAGTGGTAAAAGGATGGGTGTTTACACACCTATCAAATCCCCTACACTTAACCATTGCCATACCCTCATGCAATGCTTAGTGATAAAGCAATTTTACATTTTTCTCATAATTAATCAACCTTGGCCTTATTCAAATACTACTAAATAACAATTAAATTACTAAGAGAACTTTAAAACTTTAAAATAAACAAAAGGATGGAAATAACTTGTAAAGAAATCAAGGACTTACATTAGGGCTTTGGTGTTGCGAAGATTTATCACCCTCAAGTTTCACGTTCCCCAAACTAAGCTTGAAAACGAGATCATTGTTATTATAAGTTAGCAATTCAAACACTTACACACATGGCTTAATTAAATGCTTAAACTCCCTTATTCCTAGGTGTATCTCTTATATTTTATTTTTGTCTTAGAATGATCATGAAGATGCATTTTTGGACTTATTTCGATAGTTTATTTAGGCAGAAAGCAAAGTAGGACGATTTGATCAATAGTTAGCTAAAGGACAAAATCTCTTAAAACTGCTTCTCGGGATATCAAAAAGTTCATATCTTGGCATAACTTGGTTCACGATTTGAGACCTTTCTCGGGCCGATATTTGGCATGTACTTCATACTTCATATCTTCGAGAGACGTTCTTGAGATAATAGTCTTCTCATCATAATAGAGTTTCTTCACTTGGAGACTTTTGAGGGGTACTCCAACTTTGTTGACCACGACTTCATGATTATTTCTTCAATCTCTAATTGGGATTTTGAGATACAACGATCCGCCTCCTTTTCGGACTTGGATCTATTTATCCTCATACCTTGTTAGGGTCTTTTCGGATAGACTTCTCCATGATCTTTATGGGAGTTGATTGCTTTTCGTCGTGAGTCTTGATCCTTGATAAAACCCGTGCAATCCCATGTTTTCTTTAATATTCATCCGGTTAGCTCTGAAAACACAATAAACACAAAAACCACGCATAATTCCAAACAAATGATATTAAATACGTGTTTTGGTCTTGTTTTAGCCAGAATTAAGTGGTAAAAGGATGGGTGTTTACACACCTATCAGATCACGAGTCGTCAAAAGTCACCAAAAGTGGATCTTTGAAAGCTCTAATCCCTGCACATGATAAGAAACAACAAAACAACAAACACCTACTAGGCTCCCCTACACTTATAATGGAAAAAGGGTAAAAGGGTGGAAAAGGTAAAATCTATCCTAGTTAAACGATGCTTGATTTCATCAAAAGAGTCTCTAGCTCGACTCAAATTCCCGAATTAAGCATTCAAAGGGAAGCCTCTAATATCGATACCGGGATCAAAAATCTTGTCCTTCTTCCCGGAGGAAAATAATAAATGAGAGGTCGGGGGATAAGTCATGAAAGGTAAAAAGGTCCTCTCAACATATGAGAAGTATGTGAAGTTATCATCCACGGGAGGTGGGGTGGGTAAAGGAGTCAAAATGTCATCCCCAAAAGACATATGATGGTCACTAAGCGGCAAAGCCGTAAAGGTATCAATCATAGAATAATCAATGTCACCTCCCGGGTCGAAGCACTCATCCTCAGTAATGGTCTCTAAAGTATGGGATGAAAGGTGCTTGGGAGGGGGACTTGGGACAATATCTTCATGCATCAAATTATCAAAAAGAATATCCCCCTCTGTGTCATCGTCATCAATATCCGGAGGTATTGAGAGAATGTCGATTTCCTCCATAAATGTGTCATTATTCTCAACGGGAGTAAGAGACGGGGGTAAAGACTCGGTAATATGAGTAGAATTCAACGCTTCAATTTTAGCAATAAGAAGATGAACTTTCAATAATTTGTCGTGAAGAATAACGTCTTCCACCTCATCTAAAAGAGCAAGTTCATCGGTGAATTTCTCGTAAGCCAGAGAAAATAAATCGACATCGCCTTCATCTCCAGGTGGAAATGGGTAAAAAGGAGAAATTTCAAACGTGAAATTCTTATAGCATGGAGAAATGTCATCATTAAGAGCGACCTCGTCCGGAAGCTCCTCACAAGTCGGCACATCACAAACCTCATCAAAAAATATGTCGATACCAAAGTCACTAATCTCACTAGATATATCACTATCCTTAGTGTCATTTGGGATATCAAGAGTAGGAGTAGTAATCTCAAAAGATGGGTTGAGATAAAAAATATCATCCTCGTCATCAACATAACAATATGGAATCACAAGAGGCGTAGAGGTATAAGCACTAAGACTAGACACTTGCTCTTGTGGTTGTTGCTCGTCTAATGTTTCGCTTAGTCGAATTAAACCGTCACGAAGAGTTAAAAGAAGGGTTCGTGCTTTGTCACTCAGACTAAAAGAAGGTTGATGATTGAGGGTGTAATGTGGGGGCTCAAAGTTATTAAAACCGTAATTAAAGCACGGATTTGGCTCATAATAATTCATCGGTTGACAAGAAAAAAGTATCGTGAGGGCCCCCACAATTGTTTCAACACGGGTATTGAGAAAAACCCGGTGCATTTTGCGGATAAAGATCCCCATATATGCAAGAGGGGGGAATAGTGTCAGTAGAGGTGAAGTACGAAGTGATCAAATTGCACGATGAACAATGTCCAAATTGTGAATTGGGGAGATCTCTTACGCACCGCTCGCATGAACACCATTGACAAGATTAACTACTAGACGATGGTCTCCCGCACCCTACCCAATCGACATAGGAATCCATGAGGAATTAAAAATAAGAGGAGTTGAGAAAAAGAATTAAACACAATAGAGGATAAAGAGGAATATGTTTTTGGTGTAACACCTAGGAAATATTGATCCCAAACATAGATCGATTTAGCTTTGTGTTAACGAGAGTAAATCAAGTTTAACATGTAGAGAAACTTTGTGTATTCAAAAATATAAGTGTTATGCGGAATTAACACTTAGAACAAAGAACAAAGCCAATCAATATAACCCAAACTTTTACTTTGATTAATGATGAAACTTGCGTACAATGAAAGTGTAAAACTTGTTATTAACCTATGAACCCTACGACCTACTTTTATAACACAAGGATTCGTGTACAATAGTATACCTATCAACTATTTTTGGTACAAGTGGTATCAGAGCTTGTTGAGGAACTTTGATCTAAAGAACAGTAAACCCTAAAAACCCTAAATCGCAAAAAACCTAAATCGTTGAAAAACCCTAAAAACCAAACAAGATGTCTACCACAAAATCTTCATCCTCATCAAATCACAACATCACAATTCCTATGCTCGACCCTGACAACTTTGAACAATGGAAGTTCAATTTTGAACTATGCTCTTTGGAAAGTCACTGAATATGGCAATCTATTCGATAAAGCAACTAAGATTCAGGCTGCTATTGGAGCACAAAGAACAGCTGGACAATCTGGTGATGCTCTTAATGAAAGACCTAAAGATGGAAGAGTTGTCTTAGTGACTAAGATAGCCTTGAGAAAGAATGACATGAAGACTTTGAACATTCTTAAACTCTCCTTGGGTCCAAAGAATCAACATAAATATAGAAGCTTTGAATCTGCTAAAGATCTTTGGGCAGCCCTTGAAGTTACCTATGGTGGTAATGAAGACACGGCCAAAGAAAGGAAGAAGCAACTGTTTAGTGAATATGTTGTGTTTAAGGCTCATCCAATGAGAAGCTAAGTGAGGTAAGAAGTCGGCTTCAAGACATCACTAGCAAGTTGGCTTTTATGGGAACAGAACTTGAAGATGCTGATATAATTGCTACATTCCTTGGAGGTCTTGGTGATACATGGAAAATTGAAGCCATATCAATTATTGCTACCAATGTCCATAAAGAGTGCTTCTTTTGATGATATCTACAATAAGCTAACGATTGTGGAGAATGAGACCTTACTTGAATATGGGAAGAAGTCAACATCTGGAAACATGGCCTACATCTTACACAGTGAATCTCAAACCATTAACAAAGACTCATATGTTAATGGATTGAGTGTACATCCTGTTACTGGATCAACTCTTGTCAGCGGTGGATCAACTTTTGTCAGTGGTTCGAATTTTGACGCTGACACATACAATGTTGGCTCACCAAGTCTTAAGCATGTTGGTATTGATTTGGATACAATATGTGCATACATTCTGCATTACCCAATGGTTCCTTAGTTACCTATGAGGATCTTGATCAAATCAGTGATGCTGACCTAGAAGAGATGGATATCAAGTGGAATATGGAACTTGCAAGCATAAGGGCTAATAGATGAAACAAGAGGTTTGGTAGGAAGATGACTTTTAATGGTAAACATACAGCTGGATTTGACAAATCCAAGGTTGAATGATATAATTGTCATAGGATGGGACACTACATGAGAGAGTGTAGATCTCCACAGAATGATGATGCTGGAAAGAAGTCAAGACATATGGTCACTATTAAGGATGCTGAGATAAAGGCTATGGTTGTCATGCAAGGTATTGATGGAATTGGATGGGATTGGAGCTTTTTGGAAGAAGATGTGGTAGAGAATCAAGATTTGGTGGCTGAAAAGGAAGAAGAAAAGCACGTTCACTTTGCTCTCATGGCCAACTCCTCCTCTTCATCAGATAATGAGGTATATGATGATGCCATTTGTAGTAAAGGTTGTAGGTTAAACACTGAAAAACTTAACAAAAAAATTTTAAAGTTAAAATCAGATGTTTTTGATGTAGAAATTAGACTTGCAAACTATCAAAGGGGGCTTGCACAATCTGATGGAATGGTAGAGGAATATAAGAAAATGTAATTTGACCTAAAAGATCAAATTAATGTTTTAACTAGAGATTTGAGAGTCAGTAATGAAGCTAGAGAGTCTTTGATGAAATGTAGAGCTGACTTACAACTTCAGCTAAGTTAAGCCATTAAGGATAAAGAAAATATAGGGCTTAAAATTGAAAAGTTTGATAAAGCAAGCCAAACCCTAGAAAAATGTGTTAGTGAACAAAGAAACCATAGGGACATGTCGGGAATTGGGATGAAAGAGTATGCTGCCATTCCACCACCTGCTGGGGACTTCTATGGTGTCCTGAAAAGGGATCTCTCTTGGACTGGTATTCCAGAACTCCAAGAAAAGGAATTTATTCCTCCACTTAGAGTGCTTACCCCAGTAGAAGAATATAAGAAGAAAATGACTGATCTTGAACAGTAGAAGAATGCCAACTCTATGTTGTTTGTTAAGGGGGGCTTCTTAGTGATGAAGAAACTAAAGTTAAACCCATAGTCATCATTAACCCTACCACTGGAAAACTATTGACCTTGGCTCTATAACTAAGACCAAATCAAGTGTTAAATATGTTGAAATGTATAGGAAACCTAGATCACCTCAAAGCCAAGCAAGTGTCATAGGGATAGAGTTCTTTCAATCTAGACCTAGGGTTATATCTAGAAAGGCTTGTTACACATGTGGGAGTTTTTCTCACTTAGCTTATAAGTGTGTCAGCAGCTCTAAATTCACCACTGACAATAAGTCAACCATGGTCAAACCTAGACCTTTTGTCCAAACAAGTCCCCAGGCCACTAGACCAACTCCTTTCTTCTCTAGAGGGACTAATACTTATGGACAAAGACCCTTTCAAAAGACCAACACTTCGTCTAACAGACAATGGGTTCCTGTAGCAAACCCTAATTTGGACACTGACATGAATAAATTGTCCGCTGACAAGCCAAAATCAGCCGTTGACATATCTAGTTTTGGTGTAAAAATGCCACAACTGGCTTCTGTTAGACCTCATGTTAGACCAAGCAATAGGTACTTAAAACCTAAGGGACCAGGGTCTAAAGCTTCATCCAGTTTTACATGGAGACCTAAACAAGACCAAAACCCTAATTCAGATGGAATTTCTATGACCTGTAATAGATTTAATTTTCTTGTAAAGGTCATCACTAAACCTATTGGGGTAAATTGGGTGTTTAGACCATAAAGGAATGAACAGGGGGTTTGATAGGTGTGTAAACACCCATCCTTTTACCACTTAATTCTGGCTAAAACAAGACCAAAACACGTATTTAATATCATTTGTTTGGAATTATGCTTGGTTTTTGTGTTTATTGTGTTTTCAGAGCTAACCGGATGAATATTAAAGAAAACATGGGATTGCACGGGTTTTATCAAGGAAAAAGACTCAAGACGAAGTCTATTGTCCAAGAGGTGCAAAAGATTTGAAGTCAATGGGCCTATTTGAAGATTTATCGAAGAAAAGGACCAAAGATGGAAGATTTACATATGTCGAAGAAACTCAAGTCTAATTAACGAAGAGACTAAAAGACGAGTTGAATTTAATGGACGACGAATCCCGAATCAGAATCGAAAACGTCAACTTTTCTGAAAAGACGAGAAGACAAGAAGAAAGGGAGAAAGCCCACTCACCAACCAACCACTAGGAATATAAATAGATCTCTCCCTTCACTTTTTAGGGAGTTAGTTTTTCATTTTTTTCTTCCCAATTCTTTTTGGTTCGTAGCTTCACCAACACCATTAGGGTGTTTGGTGCTTTTTCATTCTCTTTTTCAAATCTTGTAAGTGTTAATCATTACTCTTGTTACTTTTACATTGATCATTCAATTCCAATCTTTCTATTCATCTTGTTCTTCATCATCTTCTTATTGCAAGTTCTTAAGTTTTTTTATTTGATTCATGCTTGATCTTAAAAAGTTGTTGATTTAGTGTTTTTATTGGTGGGATTTGTTTCTTATGGTATTTAGATGATTTGTGTTTGATTTGGTAAAACCTTTTTGAGTATTGGAGTCGATTTGGGTTTAAATTCGTGTCCCCTGTTTTACCGCTACTGTTTCTGTTCTTCGTTACCAGATCTTTCCGAACAGAGCAAATTTTCCGCATAGACAATTTCTCATTTCCCTTATTCGGAATATTGGTTATTCCGAATAGGGGTGTTAATTTTCTCTTACTCGGAATACCTCAGATATTCCGTATAGGCCTTACTTTCCGCATAGGGTATGTTTTCCGAATAGGCTATATTTTCCGAATAAGCAAGTTTTTCCGAATAGAGTATTACATTCCGCATAAGCCAAACTTTCCGCATAAGGGAGTTTTTCCGAATAGGGACCTGTTTTCGGAGTAAAGCAATTTTTCCGCATAGGCCATATTTTATTCCGCATAGCAAAACATTCAGCATAGGCACAATTTTCCGCATAGAGCATTGTTTTCCGAATGGGCCATACTTTCCGCATAGAATAACTTTCCGCATAGAGGTCTATTTTCCGCATAGGGCCACCTTTTTCCGCATAACATATGTTTCCGCATAGGCAATAATATTCCGAATAGGCCATTTTCAGTAAGGGTATTTCCCAGTTTTAATTCAAGTGTTGCTTTTTAATTGTTGATTGTTTCAAGTTTAAGTCTTTCTTTATTGATTTCCCTGTTTAGTAGATTAGAAAACTAAACCTCCTTTTTGTCACCAAGAACAAATCTTTTCACTTTAAACTGAGATCAATTCGAGAGGATTCCGAGAATTATTTTGAACCCACACCAAAAAAACCTTGTATCAAATGGCGCCGCTGCCGGCTCTTCTCGTTAAGATCAAAAGTTTTTTGTGAGAACTTGGATTTTGGGATCCGTTCCCCGTGAACGTTAATTTTTCACAAAAATTTTCAAAAATCCTAAAAAGTAAAAAACATAAAAACAAAAAATATTTTTGCTTTGTTTTTCTTTGTTCGTTCTTTTGTAGGTGTATGCGCACTCGATCCACGCCCTATCAAGAGCCCGAGCCTCTCGATCACTTAGACATGGCCGGTGTACCACCTCCAAACAATAATAACAACAACAACCCGCCTTTCAACAACATGAACAATAACAACAACAATGAGCCCCTTCCGGATAATCGCCCGATGATTGAACTGCTGCAAGCTCATGTAGATGGCAACACGGATCCAATTGTCATACCTCCAATTGCCGCCAACAACTTCGAGCTCAAATCAGGCTTTATCCAGATGGTCTCCGCTCAACCATTCTTGGGACGAACCATTGATGATCCACACGACCATATCAAGAGATTTTTGCAACTCACCAACACGGTCAAGTTCAATGGTGTTCCACAAGAGGTTATAAGGTTACAACTTTTTCCCTTTTCTTTAGAGGGACAAGCCCGAC
Organism: Glebionis coronaria; assembly: GCA_025667525.1. Lineage (NCBI taxonomy): Eukaryota > Viridiplantae > Streptophyta > Magnoliopsida > Asterales > Asteraceae > Glebionis > Glebionis coronaria. The sequence goes on from CM046874.1 coordinate 294,457,726, forward strand.
ATTGGCTTGCTAAGGAACCGCCACAGAGTATTCTCTCGTGGACGGATTTGGAAACCAAGTTCATAAATTACTTTTTTCCACCCTCTCGTACTACCGCTTTGTGGAATGAGATTATAAACTTTGAACAAAAGTACGATGAGTCGTTCAGTGAATCTTGGGATCGTTTTAAAGATCTTTTAAGAAAATGCACACAACATGGTTTTACCAAAGTACATCAAATCAATACTTTTTATAATGGTTTAAGCATGAGTGACCAAGATTCACTGAACAGTGCCTGAGGGGGTAATCTATTGGCTAAGACTTCCAATGCTGCTTGGGACATCATTAAGAATAAATCTCGTGTGCAAACCAAGAGTGTTCGGACCAATGTTGCTAGTGCTAGCACTAATGACAGCGACAAGCGACTTGACAAAATCACCACGCTTCTTGAATCGCTTGTCACCCACACCGTCAGCAACAACAACAGCAACAACGCCAAAAACGCTCAAGTGAACGCTGTCAGCCAACCTTGTGAAATATGCGGTGGTCCTCACTCTTACACAACTTGTACCGCCACTCAAGATTACCCTGCTGAGAATGTGAATGCGACATATGGCACCTATCCTCAACCTGCTTATCAAGCTAGACCCCAAGGTGACCGTAACTTGCTTAGCTACCGCAGCAACAACTATCTTTCACCACCTGGTTTCCCTCCTGCCAACCCAAACCAACAACAAAACCTTAATCGCCCTCCTCCACAACAACAACAACCTCGACAACCATACATCCCACCTCACAAGCAGCAACAACCACCTCAACGAAACAACCAAGTCTACCAACAACCTGCTTACCAACCACCTGCATACAATGCTCCTCCCAACCAAACCACCGCTCTTCACCAAGAAGTGGAAACTTATATGAGGACTAACGATGCGATAGTGGGAAATCTTCAGAGAGAGGTGCTCAACCTGAAAGCAGACTTGGTCAAGCAAGGAAACGATTTGAGAGCAGACATGAGAAACACGTTGGATAGCCAAACTAATGATTTGAGGAACATGATGACTAGTTTCTTCCAAAGTAGTCAACCCTCTTCTTCGGGTACTCTTCCGAGTAACACCGTTGCAAATCCAAGAGGGGAGATGAAAGCAATCACCACTCGAAGTGGCAAAGGTACCAAGGAACCCGAGCTTCCTATACCTCCACCGGTGGTTGTGACTAAGGAGAACGAGTCACCTGCTCCTATTCCTCACCCTTCTCCTTCCCCAATTTCTCCACCTCTTCCTTCTACCCCTCCTCCACCCGTGGTAGTCAGTGATCCTATTCCCCTAAAGCCTTCCTCTTCTTCCAATATACCTTATCCTTCAAGGTTGAGGAAAGAGAAGCAAAAGAGCAAGGATGATATTCAGGTTTCGAATTTCCTTAAAATGTTCAAACAACTGAATTTCAATATCTCCTTCGCTGAGGCTCTCGCTCACATGCCCAAGTATGCAAAAATGTTTAAAGATCTTTTGAGCGACAAGGAAAAGCTCCTCGATATTGCCAACACCCAACTTAATGAGAACTGTTCTGCAGTGCTCTTAAGGAAATTGCCAACCAAGCTTGGTGATCCGGGTCGTTTTCTTATCCCTTGCAATTTCCTGGGAGTAGAGAATTGCATGGCCCTAGCCGATCTAGGTGCCAGTATTAATCTCATGCCTCTAAGTGTTTGGAAGCAATTATCTCTCCCAGAGCTAGTCCCCACCAAAATGACTTTGGAATTAGCCAACCGTACGGTTGCTTATCCAGTGGGGATAGTCGAAGACGTTATTGTAGGAGTCGACAAATTCAACTTTCCTGCTGATTTTGTTGTCGTCGACTACGAGATGGACCCCCGTGTGCCACTAATTGTTGGTCGTCCATTCTTGAGGACCGGTCGCACTCTCATTGATGTTGAAGCCGGTGAGCTTATCATGAGAGTGGGTGACGCTAAAGTAGTATTCAACATGGGAAAGTTGTCCAAACAACCTTATTCATATGAGAGTGTTAATTGTATTGACGTTCTCGATGAGGCTTGTGAAGAACACTTTAATGATGCTTGCAAAAGTATTCCTACCTCTCTTCCCAGTGTTGAGACCGTGTCCTCTATTGATTCATCGTTGTCTCTATTTGGAGATAGTGATTTGTTCTGGATCAATCTTGAAGATACCATGGGAGATGCGAATTTAGCTACTAATGATTCTCCCACCGAGGGGGATAAAGACATGAATTTCTTTGACAATCTTCTCACTGAAGACAATCCCTCGCCTCCATCTCCCACGGTCATTGCTATCGATGCCACGACTTTGAAAACACCTCCCGTCGAAAATCCTCCAGATTTGGAACTTAAGGAGTTGCCGCCACATCTCGAGTACGTGTTCCTTGACGACAACAAGAAGTCGCCCATCATTATTGCTAAGGATTTGAAGGATGAAGAGAAAGCCCGACTTGTCGCCGTGTTGAAAGATCATAAGAAGGCTATTGCTTGGAAGATTTCTGATATTCGTGGAATTGATCCTCACTTCTGCACACACAAAATTCTCATGGAGGACGACTTTAAGCCTACAATTCAAAGCCAACGAAGGGTGAATCCAATAATCCATGAAGTCATCAAAACAGAGGTTATCAAACTTCTTGATGCGGGTATGATTTACCCTATTTCGGATTCCCCGTGGGTTAGTCCAATCCATTGTGTGCCTAAGAAGGGCGGAATAACCGTTGTTCCCAATGAACACAACGAGTTAATTCCCACTCGTCTCGTTACTGGGTGGAGAGTCTGTATAGACTACCGCAAACTCAATGATGCCACGAGAAAGGATCATTTCCCTCTACCTTTTATGGACCAAATGCTTGAACGATTAGCAGGAAATGAATATTACTGCTTTCTTGATGGTTTCTCGGGTTATTTCCAAATACCCATCGATCCCCAAGATCAAGAGAAGACTACATTCACTTGTCCCTATGGCACATTCGCTTACAAAAGAATGCCTTTTGGCTTATGTAATGCGCCCGGGACTTTCCAAAGGTGTATGTTAGCTATCTTCCATGACATGGTTGAACAAACCATGGAAGTCTTCATGGATGATTTCTCGGTCTTCGGTGACTCATTCTCTTCTTGCCTTGCCAATTTGGAATGTATGCTAAAGAGGTGTGAAGACACTCGCCTAGTTCTGAATTGGGTAAAATGCCATTTTATGGTAAAAGAAGGCATCGTGCTGGGACATAAAATTTCCAAAGCCGGTCTTGAAGTAGACCGTGCTAAAGTCGATGTTATCGCAAAGTTGCCTCCACCTTCAACCGTGAAGGGTGTGAGAAGTTTTCTGGGTCATGCGGGCTTCTATCGTCGATTCATCAAAGATTTTTCTCAAATCGCTCGCCCGATGACCCACCTCTTGGAAAAAGATACTCCTTTTATCTTCTCCAAAGAGTGCCTTGAAGCCTTCAACTCGCTTAAGGATAAGCTAACTAAGGCACCCGTCTTGGTTACCCCTAATTGGGAGCTTCCCTTTGAGTTGATGTGCGATGCTAGTGATTTTGCTATTGGAGCGGTCCTTGGACAAAGAGTGAACAAACACTTCCAACCGATCCATTACGCTAGCAAGACAATGACAGGGGCACAATTGCATTATATGACAACCGAAAAAGAGCTTTTAGCAGTTGTCTATGCTTTTGAAAAATTCCGCCCCTATCTTGTCCTTTCCACCACCATTGTGTATACCGATCATTCCGCGCTGAAGTACTTGTTGACAAAGCAAGATTCCAAACCAAGACTTCTTCGCTGGGTTTTGCTGCTCCAGGAATTTAAAATCGAAATTCGCGATAAAAAAGGAGCAGAAAACCTAGCCGCGGATCATCTTAGCAGACTTGAGGATCCTTACCAAGGGGCTCATCCGAACAAAGAAATCAATGATTCTTTTCCCCTGGAGACCTTAATGTCTATAAACTCGAAGCCGAATGAAACCCCGTGGTTTGCGGACTTTGCAAACTACTTGGCGGGTGGAATTCTCAAGGAAGGGTTGACGTCTCAACAAAAGAAGAAGTTCTTCACCGATATCAAGACTTACTTTTGGGACGACCCTTACCTATTCAAACAATGTGCCGACCTGATTATCCGCCGATGTGTTGACGGGCCGGCAGCGTCTGAAATCCTTGATGCTTGCCACAAAGGACCCACCGGTGGTCACTTTGGTCCTAACTACACCGCAAAGAAAGTGTTTGATTCGGGATTTTATTGGCCCTCCATTTATCGTGACGCTCACGATATGGTTAAAAAATGTGATGCTTGCCAGAAACAAGGTAAGATCACACATAAAGACGAGATGCCTCAGAATTTCATTCAAGAGTGTGAAATTTTTGATGTTTGGGGTATCGACTTTATGGGGCCATTCCCTTCCTCTAAAGGAAACAAATACATCCTTGTAGCCGTTGACTACGTTTCAAAGTGGGTTGAAGCCAAAGCTTTGCCTACTAATGACGCAAGGGTGGTTTGTAACTTTTTGAAAGCTCTTTTCGCTAGATTCGGTGTGCCTCGCGCCATTATTAGTGATCGTGGGACTCATTTTTGCAATGACCAATTTGCTAGAGTCATGGCTAAGTACGGTGTAAATCATCGTCTTTCCACCTCCTACCACCCACAAACTAATGGCCAGGCTGAAATCTCCAACCGAGGACTAAAGCGAATTCTGGAAAGAAACGTGGGAGAGCATCGGGCCGCATGGGCTGATAAACTTGATGATGCTTTGTGGGCTTTTCGTACTGCTTACAAGACCCCGATCGGCTGTACGCCTTATCGTCTTGTGTACGGGAAAGCGTGCCACCTCCCCATTGAGTTGGAGCACAAGGCTTATTGGGCCTTGAAATGGGCTAATTTTGATATTAACAAAGCTGGTGACCTACGCAAGATCCAACTCAATGAGCTGAATGAACTCCGTAATGAGGCTTATGAAAATTCTTTGATCTATAAGGAACGAACTAAGCTCATTCACGACTCCAAGATCAAAAACCGAGAGTTCCATGTTGGGGACAAAGTCTTACTTTTTAACTCTCGGTTGAAAATCTTTTCGGGCAAGCTCAAATCTCGTTGGTCCGGCCCATTCACCATTGCCCAAATTTTTCCATATGGTACTCTCGAGCTCGCTCAACCTAATGGACCTAATTTTAAGGTTAATGGCCAACGAGTGAAGTTGTACTTTGGGGAGGACACCTCTCAGGAGGTGATTCCATCCCTCACCACGTTCCCCATGAACTAACTTTGGGTCGAGTCAGGCTCGTGACTCGGTTATCAAAAACAAGCGCTCCTCGGGAGGCAACCCGAGTATCTATCCCTTTAACCCCCTAAGTGTAGGGGAGGACCTATTTTGGTCATTTGTGTTTGTGTGGTGATGTGATTACAGGGATAACTGCAATCTTGGAATTCTTTGAAGAACCGTGCTCCCGTGTTATCTGAAATCCGGTTCTATCTCTCAACTATCGTGATTCAATTTTCTACATAATCACATTTGAAATTGATCACTTTAGTCGTCTCTTCCTTAACTCGAGTTAACCAACGTGCACAATGTCATAAGTGTAGGGGAGATTTTTCCCACATGCTTAAACATTGAGGACAATGTTTATCTTAAGTGTAGGAGGGACTTCTATCGAAGTTTTAAGTGGACTTTTCCATGAAAATGCCTTCATTTAACCGGAAAATCATATTTTTCAACATCTTTCAAATTTTTTTATTAACTTTGGCCATTTAGTCGTAATTTTTAAATTTTTATCGATGCTTTCATATGTATATATCCCGCAATAAAGTCAAAAATATTAATAAAGTGGTGTAGCTGGTTTAGAAATCTTTGACATATTAGGCCCGTTGCGTTTATTTTGACTCAACCCGAATAGACTTATCCAAGTTTATTCTAGCTAGTATCATTAACCATGTAGACCTTAATCGGTTTATTAGGCTAAGTATCCACGAGTCTCATTACTTGAGATTTTAAATTGTGGAGGACGAGAAATGATAGAGTCAATTATAAGTCGGTATTCTTGCGCAAGCTCACTTGGTGTAATTATTTGCCTATTCTCCCATCACTTGCTAATAATTTATCTGCAATAAGTAAGGTCGTACGATTTGAAAAGTTACTTAGCTTCTAGCCCAAGATCGTTTAAAAGTTGCTCGGTAATGATAAGAGTTCATAGCCAAGGCATAACTTATGAAGCGGGGCGCGAAGATTGGCGAGTCCGAAAAGGCCCTAACAAGGCATGAGGATTCCATTTTATTGCTGAAGATCCAAAGTGATGTGAAAAGCATTATTCCTAAAGTCAATATGAAGGATCAAGACTCACGACGAAAAGCAATCAACTCCCATAAAGATCATGGAGAAGTCTATCCGAAAAGACCCTAACAAGGTATGAGGATAAATAGATCCAAGTCCGAAAAGGAGGCGGATCGTTGTATCTCAAAATCCCAATTAGAGATTGAAGAAATAATCATGAAGTCGTGGTCAACAAAGTTGGAGTACCCCTCAAAAGTCTCCAAGTGAAGAAACTCTATTATGATGAGAAGACCATTATCTCAAGAACGTCTCTCGAAGATATGAAGTATGAAGTACATGCCAAATATCGGCCCGAGAAAGGTCTCAAATCGTGAACCAAGTTATGCCAAGATATGAACTTTTTGATATCCCGAGAAGCAGTTTTAAGAGATTTTGTCCTTTAGCTAACTATTGATCAAATCGTCCTACTTTGCTTTCTGCCTAAATAAACTATCGAAATAAGTCCAAAAATGCATCTTCATGATCATTCTAAGACAAAAATAAAATATAAGAGATACACCTAGGAATAAGGGAGTTTAAGCATTTAATTAAGCCATGTGTGTAAGTGTTTGAATTGCTAACTTATAATAACAATGATCTCGTTTTCAAGCTTAGTTTGGGGAACGTGAAACTTGAGGGTGATAAATCTTCGCAACACCAAAGCCTAATGTAAGTCCTTGATTTCTTTACAAGTTATTTCCATCCTTTTGTTTATTTTAAAGTTTTAAAGTTCTCTTAGTAATTTAATTGTTATTTAGTAGTATTTGAATAAGGCCAAAGTTGATTAATTATGAGAAAAATGTAAAATTGCTTTATCACTAAGCATTGCATGAGGGCATGGCAATGGTTAAGTGTAGGGGATTTGATAGGTGTGTAAAAACCCATCCTTTTACCACTTAATTCTGGCTAAAACAAGACCAAAACACGTATTTAATATCATTTGTTTGGAATTATGCGTGGTTTTTGTGTTTATTGTGTTTTCAGAGCTAACCGGATGAATATTAAAGAAAACATGGGATTGCACGGGTTTTATCAAGGAAAAAGACTCAAGACGAAGTCTATTGTCCAAGAGGTGCAAAAGATTTGAAGTCAATGGGCCTATTTGAAGATTTATCGAAGAAAAGGACCAAAGATGGAAGATTTACATATGTCGAAGAAACTCAAGTCTAATTAACGAAGAGATTAAAAGACGAGTTGAATTTAATCGACGACGAATCCCGAATCAGAATCGAAAACGTCAACTTTTCTGAAAAGACGATAAGACAAGAAGAAAGGGAGAAATCCCACTCACCAACCAACCACTAGGACTATAAATAGATCTCTCCTTTCACTTTTTAGGGAGTTAGTTTTTCATTTTTTTCTTCCCAGTTCTTTTTGGTTCGTAGCTTCACCAACACCATTAGGGTGTTTGGTGCTTTTTCATTCTCTTTTTCAAATCTTGTAAGTGTTAATCATTACTCTTGTTACTTTTACATTGATCATTCAATTCCAATCTTTCTATTCATCTTGTTCTTCATCATCTTCTTATTTCAAGTTCTTAAGTTTTTTTATTTGATTCAAGTTTGATCTTAAAAAGTTGTTGATTTAGTGTTTTTATTGGTGGGATTTGTTTCTTATGGTATTTAGATGATTTGTGTTTGATTTGGTAAAACCTTTTTGAGTATTGGAGTCGATTTGGGTTTAAATTCGTGTCCCCTGTTTTACCGCTACTGTTTCTGTTCTTCGTTACCAGATCTTTCCGAACAGAGCAAATTTTCCGCATAGACAATTTCTCATTTCCCTTATTCGGAATATTGGTTATTCCGAATAGGGGTGTTAATTTTCTCTTACTCGGAATACCTCAGATATTCCGTATAGGCCTTACTTTCCGCATAGGGTATGTTTTCCGAATAGGCTATATTTTCCGAATAAGCAAGTTTTTCCGAATAGAGTATTACATTCCGCATAAGCCAAACTTTCCGCATAAGGGAGTTTTTCCGAATAGGGACCTGTTTTCTGAGTAAAGCAATTTTTCCGCATAGGCCATATTTTATTCCGCATAGCAAAACATTCAGCATAGGCACAATTTTCCGCATAGAGCATTGTTTTCCGAATGGGCTATACTTTCCGCATAGAATAACTTTCCGCATAGAGGTCTATTTTCCGCATAGGGCCACCTTTTTCCGCATAACATATGTTTCCGCATAGGCAATAATATTCCGAATAGGCCATTTTCAGTAAGGGTATTTCCCAGTTTTAATTCAAGTGTTGCTTTTTAATTGTTGATTGTTTCAAGTTTAAGTCTTTCTTTATTGATTTCCCTGTTTAGTAGATTAGAAAACTAAACCTCCTTTTTGTCACCAAGAACAAATCTTTTCACTTTAAACTGAGATCAATTCGAGAGGATTCCGAGAATTATTTTGAACCCACACCAAAAAAACCTTGTATCATGATCCCGTGTACCCGTCATACCGGTTCTGTCCTAAACTCTTGTGATTCAATATTTTATCAATACATGTATAAATGTAATCACTTTAGTTGTCTCTTCCTTAGCTCGATTTAAACAATGTGCACAATGTCATAAGTGTAGGGGAGTTTACTTCCACATGCTTAAACATTGAGGACAATGTTTATATTAAGTGTAGGGGAGACTTCTATCGAAGTTAAGTGGGCTTTTTCATGAATATGTCCTCATTTTAACCGGAAAATTAATATTTTTCGACGTTTTTCAAAATTTTTGATCTATTTTAGCCTAGTAGTATTTTTTTATCTACTTTCCTTTTGTCATCACTATCATATGTATATATTCCATTTCATGAATAAATTCAAAAAGGAAATAAATAAATAAAATGCTTTTAACAAGTTTAGACGTCTTTGATATATTAGGCCCGTCGTGAATATTTTGACACAACCCGAGTTCACTTATTTAAGTTTACTCTAGCTAGTATCCTTAACCATATGGACCTTAATTGGTTTATTAGGCTAAGCATCCACGAGTCTCATTCTTTGAGATTTTAAATTGTGGAGAAGGAGAAATGATAGAGTCAATTATAAGTTTTGTATTCTTTCATGAATTTATGTGAGTTAATTATATGCTTTTTCTCCCAACACTTGTCAATAAATAAATGCAATAAATGAGGTCGCACGATTTGAAAAAATACTTAACTTCTAGCCCAAAATCGTTTAAAAGTTGCTCGGTATTAATTAGAGTTCATAGCCAAGGCATACCTTATTGAAGCGGGACGCGAAGATTGGCGAGTCCAAAAAGGCCCTAACAAGGCATGAGGGCTCCATTTTGTTGCTAATGATCCAAGATGATGTGAAGAATCATTATTAAAAATCAATATGAAGGATCGAGACACACGACGAGAAGCAACTACTCCTATAAAGATCATGGAGAAGTCTATCCAAAAAGACCCTAACAAGGTATGAGGATAAATAGATCTAAGTCCGAAAAGGAGGCGGATCGTTGTATATCAAAATCCCAAATAAAGATTGAAGAAAAATGAAGAAGTCATGGTCCAAGTTTGAAGAATCTCTCAAAAACTTCAAGTGAAGAAATTTCACATATGAAGAGAAGACCATTATTTTAAGAACGTCTCTCAAGATTCGAAGTATGAAGTGAATGCCAAATATCGGTCCGAGAAATGTCTCAAATCGTGAAATGAGTTATGCCAAGATATGAACTTTATAATATTTCGAGAAGCCGTTTTAAAAGATTTTATCCTTTAGCTAACTATTGATTGTATCGTCCTACTTTATTTTTGGCCTTAATACATTATCAAAATAAGTCAAAAAATGCATCCTCGTGATCATTCAAGACAAAAATAAAATACAAGAGATACACCACATGAGTAAGTGTTAGCTTTACTAACTTATAATAACAATGATCTCGTTTTTAAGCTTGGTATGGGGAACGTGAAACTTTAGGGTGATAAATATTCATTATAACAAAGCCCTAATTTAAGTCTTTGATTTCTTTACAAGTTTCTTCCATCAAACAATTTCAATTAAATAAATAACGTGAAATTGTATATCTTTTTATTTTGAGAAATTTTCTATCTTTTTAGTTTGCATAGTATCGTTGTATGTAATAAGGGCCAATGTGGGTTAATTATGAGGAAAATGTAAATGTTGCCTTGAAATTAATGCATTGCATGGGGACATTGCAATGGTCAAGTGTAGGGGATTTAATAAGTGTGAAAACAATTATCCTTTTACCACTTAAAACAAATAAAAACGAGACCAAAACGTGTGTTTAATGTCGTAAAAGTCGGAATTACACGTGGTTTGTATTTTGTTGTGTTTTAGGACAAAAGATGAAAAAGGAGAAAAACACGGGATTTCATGGGCTTTTATCGAAGATAAAGACAAAAGACAAGTCAAAAGATTAAAAGTGCAAAAGAACGAAAGTCAAAGGCCTATTCTAAAGAATTATTGAAGAAAAAGACCAAATACAGAAGTTTAACAAGCCGAAGAACCAAATCTAATAAAAGAATAAATTAGAAGACGGGTTCAGTTTTATTTATCGACGAATCCCAAGACAAAGTCGAGAATGACGAATTTATTGTCAAGACGAGAAGACTAAAGAAAAGAAAGAAAGAGCAACATCACCAACCACTCATCCACTATATAAAGCCTTCATTTCCTTCATTTAGTAGTAGTAGTAATTAGTTTTAGTTTTTCATTAGGAGTAGCTGTAATTTTAATTTTGCTCTCATTTTATTAAGTTTTTCATCTTTCAAAGTCTTTATCTTTATTTAATCTTCCATTGTTAAACCTTTAATCTTTATCTTTTCATTAAGATTTTCATTAATCTCATTCTTCCTTTCTTGTTTAATTTGTGTTTGAGTTGATTAATCTTGTTATCTTATTGGTGTTTATTGCTTATTTGATTGTGTTGCTTATTTCTTGCTTTTATTACTTTTGATGTGGTTGATTTTTATAGCTTATTGGTCTTATTGCTTATTTTATTGTTTAGCTTATTAGTTGAGTGGATTTGATAGTTTAATGCTTTTAGAATAGATTTTTTTGCTTATTTGGTGATTTTTAGTGTTTTTATTCGTGTTGTGTTTGGTTTATTTTTTTAGATTAGTATAGCTTATTTTTAGCTTATTTGATTTTATTAGTTTTGCTTAATTTCGAAACCCTCATTTCGACTTTTGCAATAATACATATTCCGACTTTAGTCAAAATAAAGATTCTGACATTTCAAAATAATTGAGATTCCAATATTTTATGTAAAGCATTCCGAATCTTTCATAAAAAATACATTCAGACATTTAAATTGTTCCTCCATTCCGACATTATTATGCAAAATAGCATTCCGACTTTTACATCAAAACCAATTCACAATTAAATTCTCACTTTCCCTCCAAAAAAATAGGACATTCTGACTTTAGCAGTTGTATCACTGATGAGACTGCTTTTATACATAGTCTCATCGTCCAAAAAGGGCTTAAAATGCATTAAATATCATCAAAATACCCATATATATGCTTGTGTTTGTTTCTTGTGTATTTTAGGTACGGATATTGAGAAAATGACAAAAGATCACAAGAATCATGCAAAAACGAACACGGGAAACGAAGCCGCACATTGAACCAAGCCCTAATGAAGATTTTCCTAAAGATAACCCTTGAAGATTTTAAGAAATATGAAGAAGGGTCCTCCAACATGGAAAAATTGACACTTTATACCCTTGTATCCTCATAATTACAAGTTTGGTCCCTAAAGTTTGTCAATATTGCAAAAAAGGCCCTCTACTTTGAAGAATTGGCAATTTTAGCCCCTCAACAAAGATAAATTGTCACTATTATCATCCTCAAAGTCAAATATATCATGAAGTCCTTCAAAGAACAAGAAAAGACAAGTTTGGTCCTTGAAATTTGTTAATTTGCAAAAAGGACCCTTGACTTTCAACATTTGGCAAAAATGGTCCCTCATAAATGAAGACTTGGCAATTTTAGTCCTCCAAAATGCCAATCATACAAGTTAAGACCATAATCCTTAATGAAAATACCAAAACAGCCCTTCAAGAATCACAAAATGGCAAGAAATACCCCTAAAAATACTTTGGAAAAGTATTTGGGGCAAAAGTGTGAAAAAGGAAACTTCATTAACAAAGGATTCGTATTTTTGGGCTATTTATTTGCAAATGAAGGGAAGAAGAAAGATAAGGGGTTAAACATGGCCAGACATAAAACATACCTAGACCACTCACATCTTGCCACCTGTCCCACTCACAAAATCCACCAATGGGAGCCCTCACCTTTGCCACCTCATTTCCCACTAACCAGATTATTTAACTAATCTTTGATTAGTTTGAATTTGGCGCAAAACACATGTTTAAATATTAAACCGGATCAAATACACTACTATTCCTTCAAGAACACAAATTTGGTTTTCTTAATTGTGTTGAAATTAAGCCATGAAAAACTCCAGATTAGTGATTAACCATACCTTAATCACATCCCAACCTCAAAAAAACTTGCCACCTCATTCTTTTGTCCCACACAAGATTCCCCTGCTACTACAAAGAGGAAAATGCCAAAAGAGGCCAGTCATCCAACGTCCAAGAATCCATCTTACATCCTAAGCTTGTTACACGCCCTTTGATCAACTTTCTCCTTGCCAGCTACCACAAGACAACAAAATGCAGTCACATGATTCACAAGAGTTCAAAATCTGCAAAGGGCAATTTGGGGACTTCATGAAGCTTAGGGTTACGTTTTTATGCACTTAGTAGTTCATTGTATGCCTATATAAAGGCCTTAGCTCATTACATTTTAGCTTGCTCTTGAATTTTCCTTGTTCACAAATCTGTAAAGCTCATTTTCAGTTGAATGAAATGTGTATGAATTTTGTGAAGAAATCTCAAGTGCCATTGTTATAATCTGCTTATTATTGTTTATGTTTAGTTGTTCTTGAATCAAAAAAACCTGTTTTCAAAAGGAGTGTGCAAAAGTTTGCATATTTTCCATTTTTCTTGATATCTTGCTAAGTTCTTGGTCTATCTTGGAATTCTTGGCCTATAGGGCTGATCATAGCATCCTGATAGTGTGTTATCAAGGTGTGGTGAAGCTTATAACTTGGGGATAATCAAGTGTGGAGGACAAGAGTTGCATTAATCAAGAAGTTTTCATTTTTCTGTTTTGATAATTGTGCTTCTAACCTTGTTGAATCTTAGCAGGGTTGTTTTTGGAAGCTTGTGCTTGTTCTTGCTAGCACATAAGCTCTAAAATTCGTGGGTGCGGATGTACATCCATGAGGTTTGTCTTAAAACCTTGAAAATCTGATAAAATTTGGATTTTTGGTGGATTTGTGCTCTACTTGTGTTCTTGTTGTTTACTTGGCTTGAATCTGCTTAATCTTGCATGTTAATGTTGTTAGTATGCTAGATTAGTCATTTGGTGAACTGAATCACACTTATACTTGTTTAATTTTTGGATTAAAAAGATAAAAGGGTGTTTGGGATTACCTGCTTTGATTCATAACTTGGAATTGTGTTGTTAGAAGGTTGTGTTTATGCTTGGTATCTGCTATATGCTTGGTTGAGTGCATTTTGCTGCAAGTTATTGGGCTTGCAACCTCAAATAATACATTGTGCTATAACTACTTGATTTTAACTGTTTTTGACCTAAGATTTTGGTAAAACCTAGATTTTATGCATGCTTAGGGATAAAAGTTGCTTAAACATAATTTATATAACCTATGTGATAGATTTGAGTGGTTGAATCTGGCTTGTTGGTCAATTACATCAGTAAAAGTGAAAACTGCATGTTCTTGTGTTCATCAGTAACTTTAAGTGCTTGACTCTTGCTTAATACTTTGAATCAATGCATGAAACCTGTTTAGACTTGCTTATTTAAGTTAAATATTGCTCGTGTATGAATTTGGTTAAGTTTGGCTGGCTGAATATTGCTAAAAGTGCTTATTGAACCTAATCTGCTTATTTGTTCATGTCTGTGTCATATCTGGTGCTTAATTGATTAAACTATACTAATTGGCTATTGCTTGTTGTGATTTCTGTGTTGTGATTGACTCCTTATGATCCACTGATCATTTGGGTGCCTTTGTGTAACTTGAATCTCCAAAAAAGTCACTAAAGACAAAAAAGTCAACAAGTCAAGTAGTGGAAAAAGTTTCCACTACTCAACACCCAAAACTAGCCCCTGCTAGTGCAATTTTTCAGTTTGCTTATCAATAAGCTATATTTGCTTATCCAGACATGAAACAACTTATTTTTTGTGATAGATCTTCATTATTTGACCCATTTGATTGAACTGGAGCTTATTGGACTTTGACTTTGACTTTTTGCTAGAAAACCAACTTATTTGACTTTTTCATAAGTGCTTATTTGCTTTTTCTAGCTTATTAAGTCAGCTTATTTGAAAACTTTTTGTTGAATTAGCTTATTAAAGTCATTTAAAAGCTTTTGTAATTTGAATCAGCTCTTGGGATAGCCTAGAACTCAAAAACGACTATTTGTCGTTTTCTATAGATTGCTTTTTGCATTTTAGGCTTATTCCTTTGGCTTATTTCAAATTTCTTTTTACAGAAGACTTCTTTAGCTTAACAAAAGCTTGTGTGTCTAATTTGAGCTTATGGCATTAGCTTATAGCTTAATGGGCCAAAAAGCCCATTAAGAATAAGCTGTTTGGTATAAGCTTGCTTATTTCACATTTTCAGGTTTTGGACCTTTGGAAAAAGTTGTTCATAATCAAATTTTGAGTCAAATAGTGCTTTTTGGACCATTTTTACAAACTTTTCCTTATTGGGCTAATTTTGGCCCATTAAGGTGACTGTTTTGGGTTTAGACCATTTTCTAGGCCCATTAAGGGTATTTAGGTAATTTCAAGTTCATTTTTGTATTATCTCGGTTAAATTAAGCTAGTTTGCAAATTTTTAGAATTTTTTAGGATTTTAGGATTTTTATTAATATTTTAATATTATTTTATTATTAAAAATTAAAAGTTTGATTTTCTAAGTTTTTATATTTTTCCTATGTTCTAGACACTTAATTAGGAATTTTACAACTTTCCAAATATTTTTAGGGTCTTTCAGTTATTTTCTAGAATTAATTTAATTTTTAATAGTTTTTAATTGTTTTTAAATAGTTTTAATTAATTTTAAAATTTTCAAAAATAGTTTTAAATTAAGTTAGGGTATTTTAGAGGTTTACAAAGTGATGAAACTCATTTTGGGCTTTTTGTTAATTAAATTGATTTTTAGGTCTTTAATTAGCATTAAAAAATCATTTGTGGAATCCTAAGATTCACGGATCTTTAAGATACTAGGAACGAATCTCATTCACTTGATTGAATCAAGGCGGAATAGAATGAAACACGTTTAACAAGATGTTAAGACACAAAGAACATGAATTAAAACAAATGGATTGTTCATTATATTAATAACAAACAACCACTAGGTGTGTGTACATTGAATCCCACACCTAGTCGACACACGCTTTAGGTTTACATTGTATATGAAAGTTATGAATAAACCTAATACCCTTGGTTCCTTTTATAGTGTAAGGATTAGGGTTTACAAGAGATAATATCAAATAAACATGTAAATCTTCTATTCAAATAAACTTATACATAATATATCCTGCATGTTTATCTAAACAGAAGCTTCCAAAGGCTTCTTGTCTACGTTTATGTCAATGCTTGGATTACATGTGACAATGCTTGGATTGCACATGACAACGCTTGAGCCATCAACTTCTGATTTGCTCTTGTCAACGCTTGATTTGCTCTTGACAACGCTTAGACAAATGTCTTCATGTTTTCTTCGTTTTTTAGTTTCTGCCACATCAACTTTTTGACCCAACAATCTTCCCCTAGTTGATGTCGGCAAAACTCTTTGTGTATCTCTTGTAAGTTGTACATCATCTTCAAATTGCTTCCCCTCAATTGTAGCATGTATGTCTTCCCCTTTTTGTCACATCAACAGGGAAGTAAACAATGTATGTAATCTTGAAGATTCTCCAAATGTACCTCTATGTAATGATCTTGAAGAAAAATAAATAAAGTAATCTTGATGTAGAAGTAGAATAACCCAAACCCATGTTCCATGTCTTGTACTATCCACGTGATAAATAACTTATAATCATGGCACAAAGTATAAGTAGACCTCGATCCCTTGTCAATATTCTCATCCTTTGTGAGACACCGAGCACGATAATGTAACTCCTTCAAGTGTTATGACAAGTATTCGTCACCAAACAATTAAAGCACGAACAAGTTATTTTGAAAGTTAGTTGTCATGCTAATTACTTTCAAGATATGATATAACATAACCTCACGAAAATCTTCTTCAAACATCAAACATACCATAAGAATTCTTCCCCTTATGCCAACACCTCTTCATGACGAATTTAATGAAATAACATCTTCATACCATATGTAAAAGTGTTAGATTGGATAACTCTTTCACAAGGCTATCACGATTACATAGTTTAAAATATCCATCAAATTCTTCATGATTTGTTGCTAACTTACTTAAAAATCATTTACTCCTTGTAAAAAATATCCGAGCCATAAATATCAACGTGATATTCTAAATAAAAACGGAGATTCCATGTACCTTTGCGTGTAAATACCTCCTTTTTGTGTGCTAAAAACGTACTAATTTTCTCAAATAACAGCTATCCTTTTGTCACCCGAGAACCTTCATTGTCCAATATCTCTGTCATGTGTATTGTCCAATATCGGACAAAACGTATCAACGCTTGAACAATCATTTCTCGGACAAATCATGTCAACGCTTTCTATCAGCGTTTGACTTATTCTTGTCAGCGTCAAATTAACAAACATCAGCGTCAACTTTAAACCTTGTCAGCGTCTTGTCCCAAACGCTGACGTCATCAGTAGATAATAAACGTGGAATAATTATAAGAAGTAGCAAACATGTATCTCATAAATTCTTACCACATATAACTCATGTGATAAATAAAAATCACGGGTTGTACCTCCTAATTTTTAGTGTTTTGAAAAACCCATGTCACGTCTGTATCCCACATATTATGTTTGAAGATAGAGTCAATACCAATCCCTAAAAATCAGTAACTTTCCTATATCAAACCATAATAAGATATTATTCTCCTTAATTTACGTAACAGCAAATATCTCCCACGTCTTTATCAACTTTCTTTATCACGTCTCTTTTGTCACATAATTCCTTTAAATACAAAGCGTGAACCACTGTACAACCTTCCATAGCTGAAGGAATCACGTCCAAAAATACTCCACGTGAATAACACTTCAATTTACTTATAACTGCAACAAAACAAATACGTGACACCATCCCATGCAAATCTTTTCCCATACAGTATCACTTAACTGCATCAACACAAGTCACCTTTTGACAGTCCACATAATCACAATCTTAATAGAATCGAGGGTTTACAGCTGCTATGTTTTATAAAACAGATCTAGGGGTCACAAACCTCTAACAACTTAACAGATTTGAAATCTTAAATCTGTCATAGCATCGAAACCCTAACTAGGGTTATGAAAAACATACTAGGATCTGAATCATATAAACCATCATGTGTTTTAACAGCCACATACCCCCAACTTTTTGATTTTTATGTTGATCTAGGGTTTATAGAAACCCTAGTTCATGATTTCATGTGAAAAAGCAAAATCGTTAATACCTTAACCAACGAACTTCGACCTTGAATAACTTCTATATTGGGGCTCAGATCGAAAATCCCTTCTGTGAGATTCTAGACACAAGTGCCAAGAATCTACAGTTCAAAAATCATGAAGATCCAACGGTTAACGAAGGAGAAAACGTGTTTTGAACATGGTTGTCCACAGAAAACTGCATTCATCCTGCTGCTGACTTTGACGCTTAATATCTTTTTCTTGGGGATAAAACTCGACAATCCCTTCGGTGGATGTCTAGATATATATGTATAGAATTCACACAAAAAATTTCGTGACGATCCAACGGTCCAATCAAAATTTATGACCTTCTGAATACTGCTGCGCACACAAAAACGTCCAGAAAAACCCTAGACGGAATTTTCTTCTTTTCACCATACACGAACACCTTGTTGGTCCTAGCATCACGAGCCACGAGGCTCTGATACCAATTATGGAATCCTAAGATTCACGTATCTTTAAGCTACTAGGAACGAATCTCATTCACTTGATTGAATTAAGGCGGAATAGAATGAAACACGTTTAACAAGATGTTTAGACACAAAGAACATGAATTAAAACAAATGGATTGTTCATTATATTAATAACAAACAACCACTAGGTGTGTGTACATTGAACCCACACCTAGTCGACACACGCTTTAGGTTTACATTGTATATGAAAGTTATGAATAAACCTAATACCCATGGTTCCTTTTATAGTGTAAGGATTATGGTTTACAAGAGATAATATCAAATAAACTTGTAAATCTTCTATTCAAATAAACTTATACAGAATATATCCTGCATGTTTATCTAAATAGAAGCTTCCAAAGGCTTCTTGTCTACGTTTCTGTCAATGCTTGGATTACATGTGACAATGCTTGGATTGCACATGACAACACTTGAGCCATCAACCTCCGATTTGCACTTGTCAACGCTTGATTTGCTCTTGACAACACTTAGACAAATATCTTCATGTTTTCTTCGTTTTTGAGTTTCTGCCACATGAACTTTTTGACCCAACATCATTATTTAATTTAATAAAAGGTTTGGTTGTTTTTTGATTTCTTGTAAACTCTTAATACATTATTTAGGATTTATTGCATTTTTTAGGATTTTTTTAGAGTAAATTTTTAATTTTGGTGCTTTTACGGTTTTACGTGTACGACTCTTTCGTCTTAGTTTAATCCGTCATCGTAACCGTCATTCTCTTCTTATCCCCCTTCTATTTTCTTTCTCATAATCATATAATCACAAAGTTAATCATTTCATTACACACACACCAAGCATCTTTGAGAACGGTCCCCACTTTGGGTCATAACTCGTGGTTTCCCTAAACTACTTGTTAATACTTACCCTAATTTTACCTCCTTTTCCTAAAGGTGTGTAAAACCACTACATCATTTTGGCGCCGCTGCCGGGGAGGCGTGTTGTGTTTTGATTTTGAAATTGTTGTTTTTATATACTAACCTTAAATAGTATTTGTATTAGTAGCACTCTACTAATACGTATTATCGGTTTTTCGTCTTTTGTGTGAATACTATTACTATATTGTATACGTAGAACAATAAATACACAAGTACTCCAAAAGTGAGAAATCACAACCTTGACTTGGGAGGTCATTACCCAATCATTGTATTCGAATCTCAAACCAATGAAAAAGGCAAAAATAGATAAATACTTTCGTGAAGCTCAATTTTGAAAAATACAAACTATAAGGTGGGTATAAGGCGAATATTATAAAATATATCCTAAGGAAAAAGGCTCTTAAGTGCTTCGCGCCGCCTCATTTCCCCGCTTGCTTGTGAGTATTTGATTTTGAGAGCTAATCGAGGGTTTTGCCGCCCAAAGTATTACTAAGTATCATATATACTTTCTTGGTTTCATTTTATTAAACCCTCTTGAACGTTTTGGTGTTCCACCAACGTTCTAAAGTCATCGAAGGCGTTCACTTCACGTGATCGTTTTCATTCCTTGAGGTTTCTTTAATCAAGAGATTTGATTAAGGAGGAGATTTGTAAAATTTGGTCTACCTAATACAATCACAAAAATCCAAAAAAAAAGTAAACACAATCAAAAACCACAAAAAAATTGGAAAAATTCAAAACACCAAAAAGAATCTTCTTTGCTCATCAACTCGTTGTACATGACGTTTATGCAAACTCGCTCCAAAGCAAGACGTGCACGTAAACGTCGTCAAAAGGAAGGAAACTAAACATCTTCTAGTGAAGAATCTCCCATTGTTGAACCCATTGTAAGAGAAGAACCAACCATGGCGAATCGTAATATGATGGAGTTACTTCAATCACCCACCGAGGGTTATGGAGAGGCTATTGTGATTCCCGCTATCCTTGCGGAGAATTTTGACGTGAAAACGGGTTTGTTGTCGATGATCCAAAACAACAAATTCCGTGGTGATGAGAAGGACAATCCACACAACCATATCCGCCAATTCAATCGTCTTACCGCCACTTGCAAGTTTAAGGACTTCTCTAATGACTCGATTAAGATGATGATTTTTCCGTATTCCTTAGTAGGGCCCGCTAAAATTTGGTTAGAGAAAGAGCCACCCAATTCTATATTGACGTGGAAGGATCTCGTGTCTAAGTTTGTGAACCAATTTTTTCCGCCCTCTAAGACTACGCATTTAAAAAACGAGATTTCAAAATTTTCAGAAGAGTTTAATGAAAGTTTTTCAACGGCTTGGAATAGGTTTCAGGAAAAGTTACATGAATGTCCTCATCACGGTTTTTCCGACTTGCATCAGATTGACACGTTTTACAATGGACTTAATGATCATGAAAGGTATTATCTGAATGCCGCCGCGGGTGGTAATTTTTTGTGTAAAAAGGTTGAGGATTCTTTGGTGATAATTGAGAATAGATCTAAGGTGTATAGTCCTCGTAGCACGTCTAGTGTTCGTAAGGCTTCGTCTTCGGCTTCACCTTCTTTGTCTACTACCATCGATGCTTGCCAAATTGAGGCGAACTTGGAAAACAAAATCTTTGATAAGCTTAAGGGTCTTTTGAAAGAGTTCAAATTTGGAGAACCAAGTGCTCCCGCTACGGCTAAAGTGGTTGAGGTTTCATGCATGTATTGTGGTGGAGGTCATGATTTCTCCGAGTGCATTACCAACGGTGGTAACACTTCGAGTGCCTACGCGGCCACGGGAACTTACAACCAAAACGGTCAAGTTACCCGCTCTAATCAATTGACTCCAACGGGTTTTGGTTCAAATCAAAATGCTAACAAAAACTATCGCAACAATCAAGTTGGTTTCAAAAACAATTACAACAAGGGAAACTATGGTAATCAAGGGGCTAATAATCAAGTTTCAAACAAAAATCAAAATGATTTTCAAGACAACAACAAAAGTTTGCAAACTTTGAAAGATCTTCCAAATGAATTTATTGAATACGCTAATGGGAACGATGCTAGGTTTGACAACATTCAAATAGAAATCATTAGCCTAAGATCCGAGTTTAAGAACGACTTGAAGAAAGAATTGAAAAATGAGTTAGCTAATGAGCTTAAAATCCATACAAACAAAATGGAAGGAAATGTAACTAGGTTACAACAAAACCAACAAAAAATGGAACAAGGGCAACATGAAATTAAACAAGAGATGATTAAAGCCGAGAAGAGGCAATCCATGTTTGAAGATAAAATTTCATCTATGTTTGAGGCAATTATGTGCAAACCGTCTTCGAGTAGTCTTCCTAGCAACACCGTATCAAACCCTAAGGGTAAGATGAAAGTGATTACCACACGTAGTGGTAAGACACTTAAGGAACCGACTCCTCAACCAATTTCTCCTACGGAGGAAGCAATTGAGGAAGAACCCGAGGTGGTGGTCCAAAAGGAGCATGTTCCAATCCTACGATGTACCGCTCATGCCACACCTACGGTTGACCCATTACCAACATTCGAACCCGAGATTCCAAAGGTTATGCCTATGCGTCAACCCACACCACCTTTTCCCTATCCATCGAGACTTAGAAAGGAGAAACATCAAGAGCGCGACAACTATCAATTTGATCTTTTTATGAAAATGTTTCGTGATTTGCACTTTAATGTGAGTTTCGTCGATGCTTTGGTCATGATGCCTGGATTTGCCGCTAACTTTAAGAGTATGTTGAACAACAAGGAGAAATTGCATCAATTGTCTAGTTGTTCATCGGTTTATCTTAATCGCATACCTCAAAAAGTCGGTGATCCCGATAAATTGTTGATCCCTTGTGCAATCCAAGATATGGAAGAATGCTTTGCCTTGGCCGATCTTGGTGCTAGCATTAACTTGATGCCACATGCAATCTTCAAGTCGCTCAATCTTCCTAATCTTACTCCTTCACTAATGTCTATCGAGTTGGCCGACCATTCCACGATTCCCACATGTGGATTGGCGGAAGACGTTTTTATGAAAGTGGGAAAGTTCTACTATCCCGTAGACTTTATCGTTTTCGATATTCCCACGGATCCTCAAGTTCCTCTCATTTTAGGTCGTTCGTTTTTAGATACGTCTATGGCTTTGATCGATGTTCATGCTAAAAAGATCACCTTATGTTTCAACGACGAGGAACTTGTTATAAACGCAACTCAAAACTCTCAAATTTCTCATGTCTATTCCGTTGCAACCATAAACCTCGTTGATATGATTGACGTGGTTTGCGAGGAATTTTCATAAGAAGTTCTAGGTTTTGGTGATGATGAAAACAGTGGCAATCCCACTATGTTAGATCTCATCCTTGATAACTCGACACCAACCTTCACCTCATTTGAAGGTGGTGGTTTTACGTTGGAAGAATTCGATGTTCCACGTACTTGTAACGAAGACCTGTACAACGATGAGGACTTCTCAATTATCAAACATTTTCTCAACGATTTCCCATTTCCTCCACCCGAGGAGGTTATGAGTATCGAGCCCAAATCTTCAATTGAGGAACCACCTATCCTCGAGTTGAAAGATTTACCTCCTCATCTCGAATATGTCTATTTGGAGGAGGGCGACAAGTTGCCGGTTATTATTGCGAAGGAACTATCGGATGATGAAAAAACCGCACTTGTCGATGTTCTAAAGAATCACAAAGGGGCAATTGCGTGGAAGTTATCTGACATTAAGGGGATCGATCCCAAATTTTGTACCCACAAAATCTTAATGAAGGAGGATTACAATCCCCCAATCCAATGTCAAAGGAGGGTGAACTCCAAAATTCACGACGTCATGAAAAAGGAAATCCTTAAACTCCTTGACGCGAGAATGATTTACCCAATTTCCGATAGCCCTTGGGTGATTCCTATCCATTGTGTCCCTGAAAAGGGAGGAATGACCATTGTGCCAAACGATGCCAACGAGTTAATTCCCACTAGACTCGTGACCGGATGGAGAGTGTGCATTGACTATCGAAAGTTGAATGAAGCCACTCGTAAAGACCATTTTCCCTTGCCCTTGATGGACCAAATGTTGGAGCGTCTTGCGGGAAACGATTTCTATTGCTTTTTAGATGATTTTTCCGGTTACTTCCAAATTCCCATCGATCCTCGTGATCAAGAAAAAACTATGTTTACGTGTCCATATGGAACGTTTGCCTATCGTAGAATGCCATTCGGACTTTGTAATGCACCGGGAACCTTTCAAATGTGCATGATGGCTATTTTTCATGATATGATCGAGAAGACGATGGAAGTCTTCATGGATGACTTTTCCGTGTTTGGTAATTCGTTCACTTCGTGTTTGTCGAATCTTGAGAGAATGTTGAAACGTTGTGAGGAAACCAACCTTGTGCTCAATTAGGAAAAGTGTCATTTTATGGTTAAAAGTGGAATCGTATTTAGGGCACAAGGTCTCAAAAGCGGGGATTGAGGTAGATCAAGCTAAGGTAGACGTCATCGCCAAATTACCTCATCCCAAAACCGTTAAGGGAGTTAGGAGTTTCCTAGGCCACACGGGCTTTTATCGTCGATTCATCAAGGATTTTTCAAAGATCTCTCGACCTATTACACATCTTCTTGAAAAAGAGGCACGTTTTGTCTTTGACGAAGATTGTGTACGAGCCTTTGAAATCCTTAATAGGAAACTTACCGAAGCTCCCATTCTTGTTGCTCTCAATTGGAACCTCCCCTTTGAGCTCATGTGTGATGCTAGTGACTACGCTATCGGGGCCGTATTGGGGCAACGTCATGAAAAGCACTTCTTGCTTATTCACTATGCTAGCAAGACGATGACTGAGGCTCAACTAAAATACACTACAGCGAAGAAGGAGTTCCTTGCCGTGGTGTATGCATTTGAGAAATTTTGACCTTATCTCGTCTTGACAAAATGCATAGTGTATACGGATCATTCGGCTATCAAGTATCTTATGGCTAAACAAGATGCAAAGCCGAGATTACTTCGTTGGATTCTCCTCCTTCAAGAATTTGATCACAAAATTGTTGACAAAAAAGGAGCCGAGAATCTAGCGGCCGATCATCTTTATCGTTTGGAAGATCCTCACCAAAGTGTTTACGAGCCTAAGGAAATCACCGAAACATTTCCGCTCGAGACACTTGGTGTAGTGAATTCTAAGCTTGATTCTTCCACCCCATGGTTTGCGGACTTTGAAAATTACCATGCGGGCAACTTCATCATCAAGGGTATGACGACTCAAGAAAAACGAAAATTCTTTCGTGACGTCAAGTTCTACTTTTGGAATGACCCTTACTTGTTTCGAACTTGTGCGGATCAAATCATCCGACATTGTGTATTTGGCACCGAAGCTTCTAATATCCTTAGAGCTTGTCACGAGGGACCCACGGGTGGTCACCATGGTGCTAATCTCACGGCTAAGAAGATGTTTGATGCCGGATTCTTTTGGCCTACTATTTACCGAGATGCACATGAGCTTGTGAAGTCGTGTGACTCATGCCAACGACAAGGAAAAGCCACACAAAAAGATGAAATGCCACAAAACATCATCCAAGTGTGTGAGATCTTTGGCGTTTGGGGCATCCACTTTATGGGGCCGTTCCCATCATCTCGTGGTAATAAGTACATCCTTGTCACGGTTGACTACCTATCTAAGGGGTGGAAGCTAAGGCTTTGCCCACCAATGATGCTCGTGTGGTAGTCAAGTTTTTGAAAAGCTTGTTTTCTCGGTTTGGAACCCCTCGTGCGATCATAAGCGATCGTGGAACCCATTTTTGTAACGACTAATTAGAAAGGGTCCTAAGGAAATATGTGGTTACACATCGGATTTCTATGGCTTATCACCCACAAACGAGTGGGAAACTCGAGGTTTCAAACCGAGCGTTGAAAAGGATCTTGGAGAGATCCGTAGGGGAAAACCGACAATCTTGGTCGGATGAGTTGGATGATACTTTATGGGCCTTTAGGACCGCTCATAAGACGCCATTTGGGTGCACTCCCTGTAAGCTTGTGTATCGGAAAAATTGTCACTTGCCAATAGAATTGGAACACAAGGCTTATTGGGCCCTAAAGCATTGTAACGATGACATGGAGACCGCGGGAAAACACCGGAAAATGCAATTAAATGAATTGGATGAATTGAGGGATATTGCTTATGAAAATTCATTTATTTATAAAGAAAAGAATAAAAAGTTGCATGATTCTAAAATTAAAAACCGGGTTTTTAAAATTGGGGATCAAGTTTTGCTTTTTAACTCTCGTTTGAAAATATTTTCCGGTAAGTTGAAATCCCGTTGGTCCGGTCCATTCACCGTGACTCAAGTTTTTCCTTATGGGACCATCGAGCTAGCTCAAAATGATGGCCCCAATTTCAAGGTGAATGGACATAGGTTGAAGCACAACTTTGGCGGGGAAGTTCCATCCTTGAACCACCTCGACCAAATCACCTTCCCTAATGATAATTAGTATTGAGGGGATCGAGTCGAGCTCATGACTCGGTAATAAAAAACGAGGTGCCTCGTGGGGGAGTCCCATGCTTATCCTATGTACATATTATCGCTTTCTAATGTAGTAACGTGTGGAGATTTGTGCCCTTCCAACCTTTATCCCGTGGTTGTTTGCGAATTGTGGATTTTAGATGATCATGATCTTCACTATTGGAGCCTCTCGTGTTCGTTTTATGGGAGCACTCGATCGTTTGCTTTGAAGACATTCTCAATATCCATGATATATCATTTGATGTTCTAACCTTAGGTTTTTAGCACACTTCATAAGCGGCTTTAAATTTAATGGTTACACCCTTTCCATGCTAGATTAGGAATTCGACTACGTCTCTAGTATGGGGGTGTTTGCACCCCTAAACTCGAAACATTGAGGACAATGTTTAACTTTAGTATGGGGGGGGTGAATAGATAATTGCCTTGCCAAACCTTCACGCTTTCCAAAATTCATCTTTTTGTTTATCGTTTTGTTACAAAATAAGGCTAAAAATGGTCAAATTTTAAATTTTTCTCATGTTTTATAAGTGTTTGAAGACACAAATGTAGGTTTTTCGATGGCGAGAATAAGAGTAATTTTTTACTCGACGAGAAATGATAGGGTTAATTATAAGTTACTATGCTAAACGTAGAGTACTCATATTCTTTCAAAAACTCATGTGTTCTCGTTGTTTGCTTATTCTCCCTTCGCATGTAAATATTTTTTTCTTAATAAATATTGACTTAGCGGTTTAGTTGGGATTGTTGGGTTTCTAGTCTTTTCTAGTAGCTTCCGTGTAATTAAATTGGGAAGACATTAAGGTATCGACAGCGTCACAGTTTTGAAGCATTGGCACCCGAATAATCAAAAGCTTCACCCAATAATAAGATTTCAAGTTCTCACATAAATCAAGCAAACAATTTGAAGCCCCACAAGGCCGAAAAATCTGTGCAAAATTGAAAGTGAATCAAGCCTTAATCTTTGAAGCTTTAAAGATCCAAAATTCGCCTTAGCGTGAGGATATACGTCTTTGGCTAATAAAACTACCGATGAGGTGGATAATAAAAGGCAAGGCAAGACCGAAGTCATAATAAAAGCTTCATGGCGAAGTTGAATAAAAGATGGAGGTAAACCAAAGATAATAAGGCCCTCCCGTTAGGGGACGTATAAAAGTCTTGGTAATAAGTCTCATGTTCAAAACCGTTATAAAACCGTGTTTATCGGTCCTTCTTGTTGACTTAATTTTTTGACATCGTTGTCTATTAGGAGGGGTTATTGATTTGATGGTCTTGGTTACACCGTTAGGACTCTATTTTTAGACCTAAATCTCTATTATCGCATAAGTCAAACAATGTATCCTCGTGAAACATTCAAGACAAAATAAAATATAAGAGATACAACTTAGGAAATTGGGAGGATAAGTACGTGATTAGGGCATATGAGTAGTGTTAGCATTACTAATTTAAAATGACAATGATCTCGTTACACGCTTGGCATGGAATTGGGGTGAAAATCGAGGACGATGAAATTATTTCTAACGAAGCATTCACGTGTTCTTGTTCTATGAACCTAAACGTCCCATTTAGTGATGAAAATCATACATTATGTCTAAAACGCAAGTAGTAGTAATAGTAGTAGTGTAGCTAGTTTATCGTTCAATAAAGTGAATAAAAATGAATTTTGGAGATGCTACGATACTTTATTCTAGCATTGCGTGAGGGCACGACAATGGTTTAGTATGGGGAGTGATGAGACTGCTTTTATACATAGTCTCATCGTCCAAAAAGGGCTTAAAATGCATTAAATATCATCAAAATACCCATATATATGCTTGTGTTTGTTGCTTGTGTATTTTAGGTACGGATATTAAGAAAATGACAAAAGATCACAAGAATCATGCAAAAACGAACACGGGAAACGAAGCCGCACATTGAACCAAGCCCTAATGAAGATTTTCCTAAAGAAAACCCTTGAAGATTTGAAGAAATATGAAGAAGGGTCCTCCAATATGGAAGAATTGACACTTTATACCCTTGTATCCTCATAATTACAAGTTTGGTCCCTAAAGTTTGACAATATTGCAAAAAGGGCCCTCCACTTTGAAGAATTGCCAATTTTAGCACCTCAACAAAGCTAAATTGTCACTATTATCATCCTCAAAGTCAAATATATCATGAAGTTCTTCAAAGAACAAGAAAAGACAAGTTTGGTCCTTGAAATATGTTAATTTGCAAAAAGGACCCTTGACTTTCAATATTTGGCAAAAATGGTACCTCATAAATGAAGACTTGGCAATTTTAGTCCTCCAAAATGCCAATCATACAAGTCAAGACCATAATCCTTGAAGAAAAATACCAAAACAGCCCTTCAAGAATCATAAAATGGCAAGAAATACCCCTAAAAATACTTTGGAAAAGTATTTGGGGCAAAAGTGTGAAAAAGGACTTCATTAACAAAGGATTCGTATTTTTGGGCTATCTATTTGCAAATGAAGGGAAGAAGAAAGATAAGGGGTTAAACATGGCCAGACATAAAACATACCTAGACCACTCACATCTTGCCACCTGTCCCACTCACAAAATCCACCAATGGGAGCCCTCAGCTTTGCCACCTCATTTCCCACTCACCAGATTATTTAACTAATCTTTGATTAGTTTGAATTTGACGCAAAACACATGTTTAAACATTAAACCGGATCAAACACACTACTATTCCCTGAAGAACACAAATTGGGTTTTCTTAATTGTGTTGAAATTAAGCCATGAAAACCTCCAGATTAGTGATTAACCATCCTTTAATCACATCCCAACCTCAAAAATACTTGCCACCTCATTCCTTTGTCCCAGACAAGATTGCCCTGCTACTACAAAGAGGAAACTGTCAAAAGAGGCCAGTCATTCAACGTCCAAGAATTCAACTTACATCCTAAGCTTGTTACAAGCCCTTTGATCAACTTTCTCCTTGCCAGCTACCACAAGACAACAAAATGCAGTCACATGATTCACAAGAGTTCAAAATCTGCAAAGGGCAATTTGGGGACTTCATGAAGCTTAGGGTTACGTTTTTATGCAATAAGTAGTTCATTGTATGCCTATATAAAGGCCTTAGCTCATTACATTTTAGCTTGCTCTTGAATTTTCCTTGTACACAAATCTGTAAAGCTCATTTTCAGTTGAATGAAATGTGTATGAATTTTGTGAAGAAAGCTCAAGTGCCATTGTTATAATCTTCTTATTATTGTTTATGTTTACTTGTTCTTGAATCAAAAAAACCTGTTTTCAAAAGGAGTGTGCAAAAGTTTGTACATTTTCCATTGTTCTTGATCTTTTGCTAAGTTCTTGGTCTATCTTAGAATTCTTGGGCTATAGGGCTGATCATAGCATCCTGATATTATGTTATCAAGGTGTGGTGAAGCTTATAACTTGGGGATAATCAAGTGTGGAGGACAAGAGTTGCATCAATCAAGAAGTTTTCATTTTTCTATTTTGATAATTGTGCTTCTAACCCTGTTGAATCTTAGCAGGGTTGTTGTTGGAAGCTTGTGCTTGTTCTTGCTAGCACATAAGCTCTAAAATTCGTGGGTGTGGATGTACATCCATGAAGTTTGTCTTAAAACCTTGAAAATCTGATAAAATTTGGATTTTTGGTGGATTTGTGCTCTACTTGTGTTCTTGTTGTTTACTTGGCTTGAATCTGCTTAATCTTGCATGTTAATGTTGTTAGTATGCTAGATTAGTCATTTGGTAAACTGAATGACACTTATTCTTGTTTAATTTTTTGATTAAAAAGATAAAAGGGTGTTTGGGATTACCTGCTTTGATTCATAACTTGGAATTGTGTTGTTAGAAGGTTGTGTTTATGCTTGGTATCTGCTATATGCTTGGTTGAGTGCATTTTTCTGCAAGTTATTGGGCTTGAAACCTCAAATCATACATTGTGCTATAACTACTTGATTTTAACTGTTTTTGACCTAAGATTTTGGTAAAACCTAGATTTTATGCATGCTTAGGGATAAAAGTTGCTTAAACATCATTTATATAACCTATGTGATAGATTTGAGTGGTTGAATCTGGCTTGTTGGTCAACTGCATCAGCAAAAGTGAAAACTGCATGTTCTTGTGTTCATCAGTAACTTTAAGTGCTTGAATCTTGCTTAATACTTTGAATCAATGCATGAAACCTGTTTAGACTTGCTTATTTAAGTTTAATATTGCTTGTGTATGCATATGGTTAAGTTTGGCTGGCTGAATATTGCTAAAAGTGCTTATTGAACCTAATCTGCTTATTTGTTCATGTCTGTGTCATATCTGGTGCTTAATTGATTAAACTGTACTAACTGGTTGTTGCTTGTTGTGATTTCTTTGTTGTGATTGACTCCTTATGATCCACTGATCATTTGGGTGCCTTTGTGTAACTTGAATCTCCAAAAAAGTCACTAAAGACAAAAAAGTCAACAAGTCAACAAGTCAAGCAGTGAAAAAAGTTTCCACTGCTCAACACCTAAAACTAGCCCCTGCTAGTGCAATTTTTTAGTTTGCTTCTCAATAAGCTATATTTGCTTATCCAGACCTGCAACAACTTATTTTTTGTGATAGATCTTCATTATTTGACCCATTTGATTGAATTGGAGCTTATTGGACTTTGACTTTGACTTTTTGCTAGAAAACCAACTTATTTGACTTTTTCATAAGTGCTTATTTTCTTTTTCCAGCTTATTGAGTCAGCTTATTTGAAATTTTTTTATTGAATTAGCTTATTTAAGTCATTTAAAAGCTTTTGCAATTTGAATCAGCTCTTGGGATAGCCTAAAACTCAAAAACGACTATTTTGTCATTTTTTGTAGATTGCTTTTTGCATTTTCAGGCTTATTCCTTTGGCTTATTTCAAATTTCTATTTAAAGAAGTCTTATTTAGCTCAAAAGAAGCTTGTGCGTCTAATTTGAGCTTATGGCATTAGCTTATAGCTTAATGGGCCAAAAAGCCCATTAAGAATAAGCTGTTTGGTATAAGCTTGCTTATTTCACATTTTCAGCTTTTGGGCCTTTGGAAAAAGTTGTTCAGAATCAAATTTTGAGTCAAGTAGTGCTTTTTGGGCCATTTTTACAAACTTTTCCTTATTGGGCTAAATTTGACCCATTAAGGTGACTGTTTTGGGTTTAGCCCATTTTCTAGGCCCATTAAGGGTATTTAGGTAATTTTAAGTTCATTTCTGTATTATCTAGGTTAAATTAAGCTAGTTTGCAATTTTTTAGAATTTTTTAGGATATTTGGATTTTTATTAATATTTTAATATTATTTTATTATTAAAAATTAAAAGTCTGATTTTCTAAGTTTTTATATTTTTCGTAGGTTCTAGACACTTAATTAGGAATTTTACAACTTTCCAAATATTTTTAGGGTCTTTCAGTTATTTTCTAGAATTAATTTAAGTTTTATAAGTTTTTAATTGTTTTTAAATAGTTTATTTAATTTTAAAATCTTCAAAAATAGTTTTAAATTAAGTTAGGGTATTTTAGAGGTTTACAAAGTGATAAAACTCATTTTGGGCTTTTTGTTAATTAAATTAATTTTTTGGGCTTTAATTAGCATTAAAAAATCATTATTTAATTAAATAAAAGGTTTGGGTGATTTTTGATTTCTTGTAAACTCTTAATACATTATTTAGGATTTATTGCATCTTTTAGGAATTTTTTAGAGTAAATTTTTAATTTTGGTGCCTTTACGGTTTTACGTGTACGACTCTTTCGTCTTAGATTAATCCGTCATCGTAACCATCATTCTCTTCTTATCCCCCTTCTATTTTCTTTCTCATAATCATATAATCACAAAGTTAATCATTTCATTACACACACACCAAGCCTCCTTGAGAACGATCCCCACTTTGGGTCATAACTCGTGGTTTCCCTAAACTACTTGTTAATACTTACCCTAATTTTACCTCCTTTTTCTAAAGGTGTGTAAAACCACTAAATCAATCACAATCCAAACTTTTTGTTTTTATTTCTTTTCCCTCCAAGAATATAGATTCCGACATATGTTGCAATTCTGACATTATGTTTTAATCCGACTTTAATGCATTGACTTTAAAGCAACTTGAAATTCCGAATTTTGTTTTTGTAGTGTAATCTGACATTTTATTAATTTAAGAATCCGACTTTAGCAAAATCTAGCATTCCGACTTTCGAACTTGATTTATTCTGATTTTTTTTAGTCAAAAGTATATTCCGACATTAATTTTTGTTTAATATTCCGACTTTTACATTTTAAAATTATTCCGACTTTTTACATTTTTATTTTAATCCGACTTCTATATTTTAAATTTATTCCGACTTTTACATTTTTATCTTATTCTGACATGTATTAATTCTAACTTTTATTTTATTTGGACATTTATGTTTTTACTTTTTATTATTTTATTTTATTCTTTATATTCCGACATTTGTTTACTTTGTTTTATTTTTACCATTTCTTTTTACGTTTATTCTCTTTATTAGTAGCTATAGATAAACCAATCTTTCTTTTATTCACAAAAACGACTAAGTCACACTTTAAACCGGAGATCAATTCGATTAGACACCGAGAGACGATAAGACATAACCAAGAACATTTTTCACATTAAAAATTCAGTCATTAGAACTCATCTGAAATCTTCCGTTCATCAAAGCTTCAAACTCTTCACACCATAATTTCTTGGTTAAACCAAAAATAATATCATCAATACAAACTTGAACTAGGATAATATCCTTAGCATTTTTTTATGAAGAGAGTTTTGTCAATGGCCCCTCTCCTATATCCATGTTCCAATAGAAAAGTGGATAAAGTTTCATATCAAGTTGGAGCTTGATGTAGACCATAAAGTGCTTTGATAACTTTGTACTATTGGGAATTTAGGATCTACAAAACCTGGAGGTTGTGAAACATATACCTCCTCCGAAATAGTACCATAAAGAAAGGCACTTTTCACATCCATCTGATAGACTATAAAACACATATATGATGCATAGGCCAAAAATAACCTAATGGCTTCTATTCTTGCCACTTGTGCAAGAACCTCATCATAGTCTATCCCTTCTTCCTGTCTATAGCCTTGAGCAACAAGCCTTGCCTTGTTCCTCACAACAACACCTCTTTCATCCTTATGTATTTCTGAAAACCCACCTAGTACCAATAACTCTTTTTCCAGAGGGAAGATCCACAAGAATCCAAACCTTTTGTAGTTCAAATTGCATTAATGTGACAACCCAAAACCGAGGTCATTGCCTAATCTTATTCTACGATTATTTTTGAAATTTTTGGATGAGTTTGAATGATATTTATTTTTGGAGGTTTAAGTTTAAACCGATGTTGGAAGATTTATATTTTATATCTAATAAGTATAAGGAGTATTAGCAAGCGTGATGTCGATGGATGCCAAACATTTTACGTCTTATTGTCGGTTGTTCGATTTTTTTTGTCATTTTTTATGTTTTATTTTAAATGACATGTTAAGTCGAGTCGGGAGTCGATATTATTATATTTGAGGTACGTTTTAAAATTTTAAAAGTATCTTTATGAAACCCGAGCCCCTTAAATATTTTCAAAATTGACTAATAGTTACTTCCTACTTTTTAGCTAACTATTTTCATTTTTTGCCACAGCTATAGCAAAATTACAACAATAGTCCCTCAAGCACTATATATAAGCCAAAAATTAACACACACTCTTCATTTTCTCCACTCAAATTTTTTTTCATCCTCTCTCTCTCTCTCTCTCTCTTCTTGTAGTCATGACCTCCTCCACCCACAAAAAACCATACATTTTCAATTTTTGCTCTATTTTAAGAATGATTTGAGCTAAACTAATCAAAGTCCCTATCTTAGAATTAAACAAGGATCATTTTGGTGTAAGAAATTCATACATGCAAGAGTTTTTTTTTTTTTTCATGTTAGTAGGTGAAATCGATGATCATGCATGGTGTTTTTAGCATGATCAATGGTGATTCTTGCAAGAATTTTGCTAAAAACATGATTTTGATCTAAAGGTTTTGATTTTTATGATGACTTGAATGTTATGGTTGATATATGATGATATTAGGGTATTAGATGAACATTTCTATGGTTGGTTTTGATCAAAAATGTGATTTTGTACAAGTTTTTGATAGTCATTTTATAACAGTAAGTAAACTGTAAATTCGGGATTTTTATGTTTTGAAATATGATTAACTTATAGCCTAGGGTTGTAGATAATTTGATTAGCTTCGATTTGATATAAAGTAGAGCTCCTAGCTCCAAACGAGCACGAAGTTATGATGTTTTGATTATTCGTGTACCGGGAGACGAGTATCGGGACTACATATAGTTGTTGTCGATATTTGGATCGAATCTCGGGGACTATAAATTGAAGTTTTGAAATGTGTAACCTACTGATAATGAAGTTTTAACCTTATAGGGTGAGTTTATTTTAAAACCCGAGTGTCGGTTTCGTAAAAGAAGTCGTTTAAAGAAGTTAAAACGGTTGTATGAAAAACTAGCGTAAATCTGTCCGGATTTTGTAGTTTGAAGATGAGTCGGGTAAAGGACTTTAAGAGTAATTTCATTTGATAAACTTGTAGGAGGACTTTATATATATAGTAAGTTAGTTTATCGAGTCGTTTCATAAATGTTTGACAAGTTTAAAAAGCGGTAAATAAGCTAGTACATGTAGTATGTGCCGGCGGACTTTGTTAAAAGTGTAAAATGGTAAACTAAATGTGTAGTAGAGTATAATGAAGTTATTTATATCGTTTTCTCTCGAGTTTATCTTGATTTTATGAGTTTGAGTTTCATGTTGTTATATATGATTTATTTCTCGAGTCTTTATTAATGAACGCGCCTAATCTGATAGGCAGCGGTTCTCGTGTTTGAAAGGCATCCATTATCATCGACGATCATCTCGCTAGATCTCTTATACAAAGGTGAGTCTGTAGCCTCGCTTTTTATGCTAGCTACTAAATGTTTTATATCCGCGAGGGGGATACATGCTATTTGAAAATAAATGAACACAAGTCACGAGTAATTGTTGGACCCGAATTTTGCCTAAGTTGATTACATTGTATTGAGTACCTTGTTGCTAAAGACCCTAAATTCATGAGCCGTTAACTATCTTCTGACTTGATGTTGTGAGTCGGGAATAGCCGCTTATTCTAATGATAGTACTATTGGTTTGACCACCCTATCTAAGACCAGGGCATTACGTTGAGTAACCTTTGGGAAGGATAATTTACGCGCATAAGAATGTGGTATTCTAGCAACTGATACCCTAGAGGGGCAATGGTTTTATTCTAGTCATGCCGGCATTTAGCGTGGGTGACTATTTGGTTAAGGGTCGGTGTCATGAGCTTAAGTAAAATGTTTATTATTTCCTTGAATATAGATTGTGTGTACGACAATTCTATAAATGATTATGATTTATTTTCTTCTTGTGTTCAAATATAATTTGATAAACCTATAGACTCGCTCAACATTATTGTTGACGTGTTTTAGCATGTGTTTCAGGTAATAGGAAGTGATGGAGCATGAAGTTTTACTATGGAGGTTGTGGCTTGGCTTTTGGAAGAATGTTGGTCTTAAAACTATTTCTATCCTTTACTGTTGAACAATTTATTTTATGTTGATGTACTGTCCTAAACTTGTTGGTTGTTGGTCGAGATCCATGGGGACTAAACGCTTTACTCTGGTGTCGTTTCAGTAAATCATGGGATGAAATTTATGTTTTAGACCTATTATGAAAATCATGTTTATATTTTGTGTAAACGTCTCTATTTTGAGTCGTTCAATATACCTTGTGTGATGATGCTTATGTCTAGCACCCAATTGTGTATTTCCACTGCGCAATGTAAATTGGGGGTGTTAGAGATTGGTAATCAGAGCTGCAAGTTATAGAGAACTGGGTCGATTTTGAAAATTGTCCTAAACTATAACTTTGGTGTCGAAAGTATTTATTCTTCAAAAGCACACAACTCCTCTACAACGCTCCGGTAAGATCACTTTTAGTGTTGTTTTGCATTGTAGATGTATCCCTCATAACTGAAATGATTTCCCGAGTATTTATTAAGTAAATACTACGATATTGTATTGGAATTATTGAAAGTACGTTGAGTGCTTGTCAGTATCATATTTATTTTTTGCGAGCATTGCATAGACATCATTTGCATTGTGTTGCATAGCATGGATTATGTATAACATTTGCATAAGCATTGCATACTAATTATTATTTTATTAACAATGACCTTAAGTATCCTTGAACCCTTATAATTGTAGAAAATGGCTGATTTACCTCGTGAGGATGGATGGATTGATATGACTAATGTATGGATGGTGAGGAAGTAGATAACTTTGGTGCTAGTGACGATGATGAGCCTTTTGAGTATTTAGATGATGGGATTCCACCTACTACAGTTCGTCAGACAGAGCCTGAATTGAAACAAGGTAGTTATGTTCCAAGGGTTAATGTTGTGCCACAGACTGTTCCAGATTGTCAGCGACCTATTGTTCGTTCTTTGACACCTACTTGTGATGCCTATGTTAGCAGTTTGCCTGGGATTACATTTGCTAGGGGTGATGTTCCTGTTGAGTCGAGTAGTGCTGCTAGTGCTTGATCTATTCATGATAGTATATCTATGGTTTATTGTCCAGGTCCTAGGTCTTATGATGATATTTTCTGGTTTCTTAAGAAGTTTGATAGGTATTTATTTGAAAGGTATTTAGTTGAAACCCGTGTGATTAGGAGGTTTGAGCAGAATGAGAAAAAGTTTGACAGGTTTGTTAATAGTGTATGGAGAACCCGATAGAAGTTTCGTAGATGTTAGATTCAGTCAGCTATTGGATAGAGAACCAGTAAGATTGACAACTAGTTATAAGGTGGAGTTAGATGATAGTAAGGTTGTAAGCACTAGTTCTATACTGAAAGGTTGTTCCTTGAAGTTAGGTAATTATGTGTTTAGTATTGATTTGATGCCTATAGAATTAGGATCTTTTGACGTAATTGTTGGAGTGGACTGGTTAGTTGGTAATGGTGCAGTAATTGTTTGTGGAGAAAGATTAGTTCAGATACCGCTAAGGAATAGGGTATTGACTGTGAAAGGAGATGAATGTACTTCCCGTTTGAAATTTGTTTCTTGTTTGAAGATGATGAGGTATATAGAAGCAGGTTGTGATGTGTTTCTTACACAGATAAGTAATGATGGTGTGAATGAAAGGAAATTGGAGGATGTGCCTGTGATTAGAGAGTATCCTGAGGTTTTCCCTAAAGATTTGCCAGGATTACCGCCGCATCGTGAAGTGGAATTTCGTATTGATTTAGTGCCGGGAGATGCGCTAGTTGCTCGTGCACCGTATCGTTTAGCTCCATCTGAGATGAAAGAATTATCTGGTCAATTGAAGGAATTGATGGATAAGGTATTTATTAGACCAAGTTCGTCGCCATGGGGTGCTTCTGTTTTGTTTGTTAGGAAGAAAGATGGTTCTTTTAGAATATTTATTGATTATAGAGAGCTTAACAAGTTGACTGTCAAGAATCGGTATCCACTGCCAAGGATTGATGATTTGTTTGATCAATTGCAAGGGTCATGTGTATACTCGAAGATCGATTTGAGGTCTCGGTATCATCAACTGAGAGTTAGGGATGAAGATATTCCTATAACATCTTTCCGTACTCGATATGGACATTTTGAATTTCAAGTGATGCCTTTTGGGTTAACGAATGCGCCTACTGTATTCATGGATCAGATGAATCGTGTATGCAAGACGTATTTGGATGAGTTTGTTATCGTATTCATTGATGATATTCTCATTTACTCCAAAAGTGAAGAAGAGCATGAGAAGCATTTGAGAACAATTTTGGAATTGTTGAAGAAAGACAAGCTGTATGCGAAGTTTTATAAGTGTGAATATTGGTTGAAATCATTGCAATTTCTGGGGCACGTGATTGATAGTGAAGGTGTTCGTGTGGATCCTGCTAAGATTGAGGCAATTAAGGATTGGTTAGTGCCGAAGACGCCGACTGAATTTCGCCAATTTCTTGGTTTAGCTGGGTATTATAGAAGGTTTATCTAGATGTTTTCACTAATTGCTAAGCCGTTGACCAAGCTTACGGAAAAGAATCGAGTGTTTGAATGGGGATTGGAAGAGGAATCTGCATTTAGTACGTTGAAGGATAAGTTGTGTTCTGTGCCGATATTGTCTTTGCCAGAAGGATCTGAGGATTTTGTAGTGTACTATGACGCGTCTCATAAAGGATTTAGAGCTGTGTTGATGCAAAGGGAGAAAGTAATAGCATATGCATCGAGACAATTGAGAAAGCATGAAGAGAATTACACTACGCATGATTTAGAACTTGGGGCTGTGACTTTTGTTTTGAAGTTGTGGAGACAATACTTGTACGGAACCAAGTGTGTGGTTTTCACTGATCATAAGAGTTTGCAGTATATTTTGGATCAAAAAAGATTTGAATATGAGGCAAAGAAGATGGGTTGAGTTGCTGAGTGATTATGACTGCGAGATTCGTTACCATCCTGGTAAAGCGAATGTGGTAGCTGATGCACTTAGTAGAAAGGAAAGAGATAAGTCTATAAGAGTTAGAGCTTTGGTAATGATGGAAAGTGTTGATTTGACAGAAGCGATATTGAAAGCCCAAACTAATAGTTTGAAGGAAGAGAATATTAAGGCAGAAAATTTGGGTAGAATGTTCAAACCATTGTTTAAAGTAAGGTCGAATGGATTGAGGTATTTTGAGAATAGGATTTGGTTACCATTGTGTCCGTCTGAGGAAGGTTCTTTAGGAGTGCGAGATTTGGTTATGAATGAATCTCATAAGTCGAAGTATTCAATACATCCTGGATCAGACAAGATATCAAGATCTTAAGAAAGTTTATTGGTGGCCGAATATGAAGGCAGATATAGCACAATATGTTAATAAGTGTTTAACTTATGCGAAGGTGAAGGCTGAACATAAGAAACCGTCAGGATTATTAGTGCAACCTGAGATTCCTGAGTGGAAATGGGAGAAGATTACAATGGATTTTATGACAGGTTTACCAAGGACTGCAAATGGTTGTGATATGATATGGGTGATTGTAGATAGATTGACTAAGTCTGCTCACTTTTTGCCAATGTAAAAGATGGATAGTATGGAGAGGTTAACAACAGTGTATGTGAAGGAGATTGTTTGTCGACATGGTGTACCTTTGTCGATAATTTATGATCGTGATAGTAGGTTTACTTCAGAATTTTGGAAGTCTTTGCAGAAAGCGATGGGAACGGAGTTATGTTTGAGTACAGCATATCAGCTGGAAACCAATGGACAAAGTGAGAGAACGATTCAAACTTTAGAGGATATCCTTCATGCATGTTTAATTGACTTTGGAAATGGTTGGGATAAGTATTTGCCATTGGTTGAATTTTCGTACAATAACAGTTATCATGCTAGTATTAAAGCCGCTCCATTTGAAGCTTTGTATGGACGTAAGTGTAGATCACCATTGTGTTGGAGTGAGGTAGGCGAAAGTCAATTGAATGGGCCTGAAATGATATTTGAGACGACTGAAAAGATTGTGCAAATTAAGAAGCGTTTGTTATGTGCCAGAAGTAGACAAAAGAGTTATGCTGATAACCGAAGGAAACCATTGGAGTTTGAAGTAGGAGACATGGTTATGTTGAAAGTATCTCCATGGAAAGGAGTAATTCGTTTTGGAAAGAGAGGAAAGTTGAGCCGAGATATATTGGACCATTTAAGATTATCCTAAGGATTGGATTGGTGGCTTATAAGTTAGAGTTGCCTGATAAGCTTAAGGCTATTCATAATACTTTTCATGTGTCTAATTTGAAGAAATGTTTAGCTGAAAGGGATGTGGTGATTCTATTGGAGGAAATTCAACTTGATGATAAGTTGCATTTAATAGAGGAACCTGTAGAGGTTGTGGATAGGGAAGTTAAGAAGTTGAAGCTTAGTAGGATTCTGATTGTGAAGGTGAGATGGAACTCTAGACGTGGACCAGAGTTTACTTGGGAACATGAGGATTTCTTCAAGGACAAGTATCCTCGTTTGTTAAGGAAGGATTAAGCGCCGCGGACGTCGCTTCTTTTAAGAAGGGGGGATGTGACAACCCAAAACCGAGGTCATTGCCTATTCTTATTTTACGATTATTTTTGAAATTTTTGGATGAGTTTGAATGATATTTATTTTTGGAGGTTTATGTTTAAACCGATGTTGGAAGTTTTATATTTTATATCTAATAAGTATAAGGAGTATTAGCAAGCGTGATGCCGATGGATGCCAAATATTTTACGTCTTATTGTCGGTTGTTTGATTTTTTTGTCATTTTTGATATTTTATTTTAAATGACGTGTTAAGTCGAGTCGGGAGTCGATATTATTATATTTGAGGTACGTTTTAAATTCATAAAAGTATCTTTATGAAACCCGAGCCCCGTAAATATTTTCAAAATTGACTAATAGTTATTTCCCGCTTTTTAGCTTACTATTTTCATTTTTAGCCACAACTATTGCAAATTACAACAATGGTCCCTCAAGCACTATATATAAGCCAAAAATTAACACACACTCTTCATTTTCTCCACTCAAAATTCTTTTCATCCTCTCTCTCTCTCTCTTCTTGTAGCCGTGACCTCCTCCACCCACACAAAACCATACATTTTCCATTTTTGCTCCATTTTAAGAATGATTTGAGCTAAACTAATCAAATTCCCTATCTTAGAATTGAACAAGGATCATTTTGGTGTAAGAAATTCATACATGCAAGGGTTTTTATTTTTTTCATGTTGGTAGGTGAAAGCCATGACCATGCATGATGTTTTTAGCATGATCAATGGTGATTCTTGCAAGAATTTTGTTAAAAACTTGTTTTTGATCTAAAGGTTTTGATTTTTATGATGATTTGGATGTTATGGTTGATATATGATGACGTTAGGGTATTAGGATGAACATTTCTATGGTTGGTTTTGATCAAAAATGTGATTTTGTACAAGTTTTTTATAGTCATTTTATAACAGTAAGTAAACTATAATTTCGGGATTTTTATGTTTTGAAAATGGATTAACTTATAGCCTAGGGTTGTAGATAATTTGATTAGCTTCAATGTGATATAAAGTAGAGCTTCTAGCTCCAAACGAGCGCGAAGTTATGATGTTTTGATTATCCGTGCACTGGGAGACGAGTATCGGCACTACATATAGTTGTTGTCGATATTTGGATCGAATCTCGGGGACTATAAATTGAAGTTTTGAAATGTGTAACCTACTGATAATTAAGTGTTAACCTTAGAGGGTGAGTTTATTTTAAAACCCGAGTGTCGGTTTTGTAAACGGGGTCGTTTAAAGAAGTTAAAACGGTTGTATGAAAAATTAACGTAAATCTGTCCGGATTTTGTAGTTTGAAGATGAGTCGGGTAAAGGACTTTAAAAGTAATTTCATTTGATAAAGTTGTAGGAGGACTTTCTATATATAGTAAGTTAGTTTATCGAGTCGTTTCATAAACGTTTGACAAGTTTAAAAAGGGGTAAATAAGCTAGTACATGTAGTATGTGTCGGCGGACTTTGTTAAAAGTGTAAAATGGTAAAGCAAATGTGTAGTAGAGTATAATGCAGTTATTTATATCGTTTTCTCTCGAGTTTATCTTGATTTTATGAGTTTGAGTTTGATGTTGTTATATATGATTTATTTCTCGAGTCTTTATTAATGAACGCGCCTTAGTTGATAGGTAGCGGTTCTCATGTTTGAAAGGCATCCATTATCATCGACGATCATCTCGCTAGGTCTCTTATACTAAGGTGAGTCTGTAGCCTCGCTTTTTATGCTAGCTACTAAATGTTTTATACCCGCGAGGGGGATACATGCTATTTGAAAATAAATGAACACAAGTCATGAGTAATTGTTGACCCGAATGTTGCCTAAGTTGATTACATTGTATTGAGTACCTTGTTGCTAAAGACCCTAAATTCATGAGCCGTTAACTATCTTCTGACTTGATGTTGTGAGTCGAGAATAGCCGCTTATTCTAATGATAGTACTATTGGGTTGACCACCCTATCTAAGACAAGGGCATTACGTTGAGTAACCTCTGGGAAGGATAATTTACGGGAATAAGAATGTGGTATTCTAGCAACTGATACCCTAGAGGGGCAATGGTTTTATTCTAGTCATGCTGGCATTTGGCGTGGGTGTCTAATTGGTTAAGGGGTCGGTGTCATGAGCTTAAGTACAATGTATATTATTGCGTTGAATATAGATTGTGTGTACGACAATTCTATAAATGATTATGATTGATTTTCTTCTTGTGTTCAAATGTGATTAGATAAACCTATAGACTCGCTCAACATTATTTTGACTCGTTTTAGCATGTGTTTCAGGTAATAGGAAGTGATGGAGCATGGAGTTTTGTTATGGAGATTGTGGCTTGGATTTTGGAAGAATGTTGGTCTAAAAACTATTTCTATCCTTTACTGTTGAACAATTTATTTTATGTTGATGTACTGTACTAAACTTGTTGGTTGTTGGTCGAGATCCATGGGGACTAAACGCTTTACTCTGGTGTCGTTTTAGTAAATCATGGGATGAAATTTATGTTTTAGACCTATCATGAAAATCTTGTTTATATTTTGTGTAAACGTCTCTATTTTGAGTCGTTCAATATACCTTGTGTGATGATGCTTGTGTCTAGCACCCATTTGTGTATTTCCGCTGCGCAATGTAAATTGGGGGTGTTAGAATTAATTCTTCTTGCATGGCATACACATAACTTTCTTCATCAAGAGCTTGAGTAATATTCTTAGGCTTTACTTGTGATAAGAAACAAGCAAGCAAACAATGTTGAGTATCCTTATGATTTGTTCTCTACTGTTGTTTGACATAGCTCACAAGTGCATGAGTTTCAGTATTATTTTGAAGTTGTCTTCTGGTTTGCACAACAGACTTAGGGTCTCCAATAATTTGAGCAGTAGGATGGTTGTTGTTGACTTTATGAGTGGGAATAGAACTGACTGGAATTTCAGTTTCCAAATTATTGAAATCAGTTACTGCACCCTGCTCATCATAGGAAGCTTTGGAGAAGATTCCTTCATTTGGACTAGTATAAGCATCTTCACTGTCCATAGCTTGCAAAATATCTTCTAATGAATCAACAGACTTTGCAGAATTTGACTTAGCATTACTTGTAGATGAGGTACCGCTAGGTTTAATATGTATTGCTGAGTGTTGTGATACCAAAGATTCTTCTCCTGAATGCTTAGTAGCAAATGTAGCATTCTTCTCTTGATCTTGAAGCCTCTGAAGCTCTTGTGAGGCTTGATCATCAGTGGATGGTATTGGTTGCTTTTGTTGGGGACTGAAAACCATAGGAGAAACAGTAGGCATACTGGGTACATAAATATGAACATCATCATCCTGAGAATCTGATGAAGGGGGTCCTGCTTGAGTATCTAACTTTGTTGTACCAATCTCCTCACATGCATTATTAGTTTGACAATTTTTTTGCACAGAATAGTAATCAATGGAGTTAGTTAGATAATCAAAATCAAACATCCAAGCATAACCTATTCCTGGGGCATTGGATTTATTTTCTAAGAAATTAGCATGGGCATTTTCTTCAACTTTTCTAGATGCCAAGTTATAAACCTTACATACTTTACTTTGCAATGAATATCCTACTAGATATCCTGAATCAGA
This sequence comes from Glebionis coronaria, assembly GCA_025667525.1. Classification (NCBI taxonomy): domain Eukaryota; kingdom Viridiplantae; phylum Streptophyta; class Magnoliopsida; order Asterales; family Asteraceae; genus Glebionis; species Glebionis coronaria. The sequence goes on from CM046874.1 coordinate 294,501,224, forward strand.
TTTTCCATCAAACTTTCCTAAATGATCATGAGTATTCAAAATAGACACATGACATCCAAAAGGTCTTAAATGACTTATGGTTGGCTTAACACAAGTCTAAATTTCAGAAGGTGTTTTGTTTTGAGGCTTTGTCACTAAGACTCTATTTAACACATAACATGTAGTATTGATTGCTTCTGCCCAAAAGGTATTTGACAAAAGAGAATCAACTAGCATAGTCCTAGCAGCCTCAATTAGTGTCCTATTGTTCCTTTCAACTACTCCATTTTGTTGTGGAGTCCTAGGATTGCTAAATTGTCTCTTGATTCCTTTAGACCTATAAAATTCATCAAATTTAGCATTCTTGAATTATGTCCCATTATCTGTCCTAATGATTAAGACTTGTTTAGTGAACTACTTTTCAACTAGATTAATAAAGTCCTTAAGTAAATCATTGGCCTTATTCTTATGTGCTAAAAAGAAAACCCAACTAAATCTACTAAAATCATTAGTTATAACTAGGCAAAAGGTCTTATGACTAATGCTCCTAACAGAAGGTAGACCAAACAAATCCATATGTAAAAGTTGCAAAGGCTTAGTCATAGAATTAACAGTTTTGATCGTACAAGAGGCTCTATGTTGTTTACCTTTTTGACAAGCAGTACATGTGAAATCATTTAGAAAAGATTTGTTAGCTAACCCATAATACAAGGTTTTACCAAGTATAAAAAGTTATCGTCCGGTCTTTTCGAATTGATTACCGTTAATTAGTGCGACTCAGTCGTTCTTGGTGGAAAATAATTTGGGTTGGTAGATTATATATTTTAAAACTAAAAGCAAATAAATGTCGTTGAGTAAAATTAAAGCTTTTAAAAATTAAACTAAAAATTTCTAAAAAACACTTGGTAAAAATAGAGTTTTCGGGATGTAATGCAATCAAACCCATCGGAATATTAAAAATTAAAACATAATAAACATGAAACATAAAACTTTATAAACTATTGGAATAATAATAAACCCAATCTGTCGGAATGTAATGCAATCAAACCCATCGGAATATCAAAGTAAAGCCATCGGAATAATCCATCTGAATAACCATCGGAATGTAACAAAGTTGAATTTATCGGAATGTATGTCTATCGGAATGTTCAGATCGGAATAATAGAAACACTTCTGTCGCAATAAATTACTATCGGAATGTCCAGATCGGAATACAAGGTTTTCTATCAGAATGTCACAAAAAATTTGGTAGAGTTTCGACTTAAAATGACCTTAAGACCCGTCGGAACATGCGATCGCAATGAGCGATCGCAATCCCGATCGGAATAAGGGGATGTTACTCTAGATCACAAAGTAAAGCCACAAATGGTTATTGCGATACAAAGAAGCTGTCGGAATGTGTAAAGACCCTCAATATTGCGATGAACACCAAAATAATCCCAAATGGAGTTAAGCTGAAATTTCAATAAGCACTTCCAAAAAACATACTTAACCGAATCTTAAACAACTCAATAAGCATTAATTTGAAGACTTTTAAAATTCAAAATAGCAAACTTTATGAATCGAACCTTTTAAAAACACTAAACTTTTTAAGAAAACCGAAAAGCAATAAGCTATATATATGAAATAAGCCAATAAGCAAAACAAACTTATAGCCTATACCGTGTAAAAGCTTAGTAAGGAATCAAAAGATTAACTTTTTAATCACTAATACATAAAAATCACACACGAAGTATAAAAATTCGGATCAAAATCAAAATGAAATCAAGAAAGGTAGAAAGAGATAAAAGATTAAAAGCTTAAACATGAACTTTTTGATTAATAAAACTCAAATACAAAGATTAAAGAAAGCTTAACTTGAAAGAAAAGATGAAGTTTTAGTGAGAGAAAGTTAAACACTTTCTCTCTCTAAAATTAAAAACTAAAAACAAAGAAAATTAAACTAGCTAATGACTAACACCCTCCTAATGTGTCATTAGGAGGGTATATATAGGGAGTGGGGAATGCATGTGTGCTTCCTTCTTTCTTTCTTTTCTTCTCGACTCGATCTAAATTCTTTGTCTTTCTCGAAGTCGTCTCGGGATTTGTCGATGTAAATTGAACTCGTCTTATAATCTTCTTCTATAATTAGACTTGAGTTCTTCGACTTCATTAAACTTCCGTCTTTATACTTTTTCTTCGATAAATCTTCAGAATAGACCTTGGACTTCCGTTCTTTTTGCACTTTTGATCTTTTGACTTAGTCTTTTCTCGTTTTCTTCGATAAAAGCCCGTGAAAGTGTTTTCTTCCTTTTTTCATCTTTTGGTCCTAAAACACAATAAAAACACAAACCACGCATAATTACAACTTTTACGACATAAAATACACGTTTTGGTCTTGTTATTATTGGAAATATGTGGTAAAAGGATAAGTGTTTTCACACTTATTAGATCCCCTACATTTGACCATTGCAATGCCCTCATGCAATGCATTAATTTTAAAGCACGGTTTACATTTTCCATCATAAACAACCCACCTTGGCCTTTATTAAATACTAAAAATTAAGGAAAATAAAAAGATAGAAACAAGTAAAGAAATCAAAAACTTACATTGGGGTTTTGGCTGCCATGAATGTTTATCATCCTCAAGTTTCGCGTTCCATATACCAAGCTTAAAAACGAGATCATTGTTATTATAAGTTGGCAAATTAACACGAACTCATGTGGCCCAATTATTTACTTAGACTCCCTTATTCCTAGGTGTATCTCTTATATTTTAATTTTGTCTTGAATGATCACGAGGATACATTGTTTGACTTATTTCGATAGTTTATTTAGGCCGAAAATAAAGTGGGACGATTTAATAAATAGTTAGCTAAAGGACAAAATCTTTTAAAACTGCTTCTCGGGACCTTTTAGAGTTCATATCTTGGCATAACTCGCTTCATGATTTGAGACCTTTCTCGGGCCGATATTTGGCAGCGACTTCATACTTCAAATCTTGAGAGATGTTCTTGAAATTATGGTCTTCTCTTCATAATAGGAATTTCTTCACTTGAAGTTTTTGAGAGATTCTTCATATTTGGACCACGACTTCTTCATTTTTCTCCAATCTTTATTTTTGACTTTGATATACAACGATCCGCCTCCTTTTAGGACTTGGATCTATTTATCCTCATACCTTGTTAGGGCCTTTTTGGATAGACTTCTCCATGATCTTTTGGGGAGTTTTTGCTTTTCGTTGTGTGTCTCGATCCTTCATATTGATTTTCGATAAATGATTCTTCACATAACTTTTGGATCTTTAGCAACAAAATGTAGCCCTCGTGCCATGTTAGGGCCTTTTCGGACTCGCCAATCTTCGCATCCCGCTTCAATAAGTTATGCCTTGGCTATGAACACTAATTAATACCGAGCAACTTTTAAACGATCTTGGGCTAGAAGCTAAGTAACTTTTCAAATCGTACAACCTTATTTATTGCAGATAAATTTATTAGCAGGCGATGGGAGAAGAAGCTCATAATTAACTCACATAAATTCATGAAAGAATATCAAACTTATAATTGACTCTATCATCTCTCGTTCTCCACAATTTAAAATCTCAAGGAATGAGACTCGTGGATGCTTAGCCAATTAAATCAAAGTTTTGGGTTTTCGAGTCATCTATAGGATCTTGCAAATTCTTAGAATTTTTCAAGTTTAGAAATCGCATTTTAAAGTTCCCTTGATAAACGACTCTCTAGGATCAATTATAGGAACTTGCGAAAAGTTCTCGTTCTTAACCCGTGAGAGTTAAGACTTTTGCGTTTTAAAGTTCCCTATATAAAAGCCTAGTAAAACTTGACTTAAACACGTTAAGGATAATAGCTAGAGTAAACTTAGATAAGTAAACTCGGGTTGAGTCAAAATATTCACGACTTTGAAAAATTAAAACCACTTTATTGAAAATTTATTCTAGCAAAGAAAATAAATAACGATAACAAAGGAAAACTTACAACGCCAAAATAGATAAGGGCAAATTCATGAGGGCAAATTCATGGAAAAGACCACATACTTCGATAGAAGTCCCCCTACACTTGATATAAACATTATCCTCAATGTTTAAGCATGTGGGAGTAAACTCCCCTACACTTAGGACATTGTGCACTTTGTTTAAATCTTGCCAAGGAAGGGACAACTATAGTGATTACAATGTGAACATATAAGATATGAAATATTGAATCACGACAGTTTAGGATAGAACCAGGAAGACGGGTACACGGGATCACGGTTCGTCAAAAGTCGTCAAAAGTACTCTTTGAAGCTTGAATCCCTGCACATAATAAGAAACAAGACAACAAACACATACGGGGCTCCCCCTACACTTATTATGAAAACAGTAAAGGATAGAACAACGGGGTGCCTCCCGAGAAGCGCTTGTTTTTTAACCGAGTCACGAGCCTGACTCGACCCAGAACTAGTTCAAGGGAAATATGGTGAGGGATGGGATCATCTCATGAGAGATGTCCTCACCAAAGTACAACTTCACGCGCTGGCCATTCACCTTAAAGTTGGGCCCATTTGGCTGAGAAGGCTCAATGGTGCCATAGGGGAAGACTTTGGCGACGTTGAATGGACTAGACCAGCGGCTCTTCAACTTGCTCGAGAAGATCTTCAACCGAGAGTTAAAGAGTAAGACTTAATCACCAACATGGAACTCTCAGTTCTTAATCTTAGCATCATGGGTGATTTTGGTCTTCTCCTTGTAGATCAACGAGTTCTCATAAGCTTCATTCCTCAATTCATTTAGCTCGTTGAGTTGAATCTTTTGAAGATCGCCGGCTTTGTTGATGTCGAAGTTATCCTACTTCAAGGCCCAGTATGCCTTATGTTCCAGCTCGATAGGGAGGTGGCATGCTTTCCGTACACAAGACGATAAGGGGTACAACCAATCGGGGTCTTATATGCGGTACAGAAAGCCCACAAAGCATCATCTAACTTATTGGCCCACGAGGCACGATGCTCTCCCACAGTACGCTCAAAAATTCGCTTCAATCTACGGTTAGATATCTCGGCTTGACCATTGGTTTGAGGATGATAAGCGGTGGAAAGACGATGATTGACACCATACTTAGCCATGACTCTTTCAAATTGATCATTGGAGAAATGAGTCCCGCAGTTACTGATTATAGCACGAGGAACACTGAATTGAGCAAAAAGTTGCTTGAGAAAGTTCACAACCACCCTCGCATCGTTCGTAGGAAGAGCCTTAGCTTCAACCCATTTAGAAACGTAGTCAACGGCTACGAGGATGTACTTGTTCCCTTTAGATGAGGGAAATGGCCCCATAAAGTCGATGCCCCATACATCAAAGATTTCACATTCTTGTATGAAATTTTGAGGCATCTCATCTTTATGTGTGATCTTGCCTTGGCGTTGGCAAGCATCACAATTTTTAACCATCTCGTGAGCGTCACGATAAATGGTGGGACAATAGAATCCAGAGTCGAAAACTTTCTTCGTGGTGTAGTTGGGACCAAAGTGACCACCGGTGGGTCCTTTGTGGCAAGCTTCGAGAATGTCTAAAGTTGCGGGTCCATCAACACATCGATGAATAATCAGATCAGCACATTTTTTGAAGAGATAAGGGTCATCCTAAAAGTAAGTCTTAACATCTTTAAAGAACTTCTTATTTGGTTGGGATGTTAACCCTTCGATGAGAATACCACCCGCTAAGTAGTTTGCAATGTCAGCAAACCACGGGGTGTCATCAAGATTGGAATTGATAGACATTAAGGCCTCAAGGGGAAAAGAGTCATTGATCTCTTGATTCGGATGATGCCCTTGATAAGGATCCTCAACTCTACTTAGATGATCCGCGGTTAGGTTTTCGGCTCCCTTCTTTTCACGGATTTCAATGTTGAATTCTTGAAGGAGAAAAACCCAACGAAGAAGTCTTCGCTTAGAATCTTGCTTAGTTAACAAGTACTTCAACGCGGAATGATCGGTGTACACAATGGTGGTGGAAAGAACAAGATAGGGGCGGCACTTCTCAAAAGAATACACTGTAGCTAAAAGCTCTTTTACGGTAGTGGTATAATTCAATTGAGGCCCCGTCATTGTCTTGCTAGCATAATGGATCGTTTGGAAGTGTTTGTTCACTCTTTGGCCCAAAACCGCTCCAATAGCAAAGTCGCTAGCATCGCACATCAATTCAAAAGGTAGCTCCCAATTAGGGGTAACCAAGACCGGTGCCTTAGTTAGCTTGTCATTAAGAAGATTGAAGGATTCAAGACACTCATTAGAAAAGATAAAAGGAGTATCTTTTTCTAAGAGGTGGGTCATCGGGCGAGCGATTTTAGGAAAATCTTGAATGAATCGACGATAGAAGCCCGCATGACCAAGGAAACTTCTCACACCCTTCATGGTTGAAGGTGGAGGTAATTTGGCTATGACATCCACTTTAGCACGGTCCACTTCAAGACCGGCTTTGGAGATTTTATGTCCAAGCACAATGCCTTCTTTTACCATGAAATGACATTTTCCCAATTCAGAACAAGGCGAGTGTCTTCACACCGCTTAAGCATGCGTTCCAAATTGGCAAGACGAGTAGAGAAGGAATCACCATAGATCGAGAAATCATCCATGAAGACTTCCATAGTTTCTTCAACCATGTCATGGAAGATAGCTGATGAGATGGCATTTATACATGATCTCATCGTTCTTTTCGGGCATTAAATGCACTAAAATGTCATAAAATACCATATATATTCTTGTGTTTGTTTACTTGTGTATTTTATGTATGGATATCGTGAAAAAGACAAAAGATCACAAGAAACAAGGAAAAACGGACACGAGAAACGAAGCCGTACACAGAACCGGGCCCTAGTTCATGAATTATCCAACATTTACCCTTGAAGACTTGAAGATATGGAAGATTGATCCTCAAACAATGAAGAAATGACACTTAAAACCCTTGTGAATTCATAATTACAAGTTTGGTCCCTCATGTTTGTCAAAATTGCAAAAAAAAAGGTCCTTCAACTTTGAAGAAATGGCAAGATTAGTCCCTCAACTATTCAACATTGTCAAATATGGTCCCTCATAAAGGCAAACATCTATTGAAGACCTTTGAAGATCAAAAAAGTCCAAATTCAGTCCTTCAATTATGGAAAAATGGCAAAAACAACCCCTTAAAACCTTTTGCCACAGTTTTAGGGCAAAAGTGTGAAAGTACAAAGTTTATTAACAAAGGGAATTCGTTTTTAGGCTGAAAAATATTGTTTGCACCTTTTTCCAAAAGCCAAGGACTTAAACGGCCAAGTTTAGAAGTTTGAATCCCTAAACACGCGCCAAATAAATCCTTTCCTAAGAAAACGGATCAAAACGTGTTACTGTAGCAAGTAAGAACCCAAATTTCACTTTTTACCAACAAAGGGTAAATTGCAATTAGTTGTTCCCCCGTGTGATTCACACATGCAGAAACCCATCCCAACCTTAAAACTCTCTTCTCCACTCACCAATGGACCCCACACCCAAAACTATTTCACCCATCACATGACAACTTATTCCCCAAGGATTGCCACGTGTCAAGATCAACAACCAATACTCTTTGCTTAACTCCAAAGCTATTTTGAACGGTTTTGAACATTCTGTACAACTCATATCAAGGATTCATCTAGAAGCACTCAAGGACAATATTGGGAATTCAGTTCTAGGGTTTATGAATAGTGTTTTGTATCCATTTGCCTATAAAAGGAGACCTCAACCTGTGAGAGTCCCTTTGTTCCAGATTTTAGCTTTTATATCTTTGTAATTCCTTTTTATGAAATAAAGTTTGAATTTCTAAAAATTTTGAATTCTTATTTATTATTTATAAAAGTTTGGTATCTAATAAGCTAAAGTCTGAGTTCCATTCACATGTTTTGTTGGTTTTGAAAAAAGGTTTTAAGGATTAAAACACTTGTTTTTAGAAATCAAAGGTTAAAATCTGTTTATGATCTCACCTTTTTGTTTGTTCATCTTAGCAGCTTGGAAGCTGGTACTTGTTCTGCTAGTACCTCAGCTCAAACAATCCAGGGCCTGGATGTAGGTCTTGGAGGTTTGCACCCTTCTCCTTTTTCATTTTTCTTTATTTTTCTGAATATTTGTGATTTTTGTATGATTGTTGTTGAATCTGTGTTCTTATGATTGGATCTTGTTTATCTGGTCTTGTTTGATGTTATTGAGTAGATGATAACTTGATTTGTGGGTTAAATCTGAAATATCCTTTGTAAATTTGTAAAATCAGATAATTAAGGGGTGTTTGGGTTAACTGCATAAGCAGGTTTTGTGGGAAGTTGAGTAGCTGTTTTGTGTTATTGATTGTTGGTATCTGTTTAACTGATATACTTGGTCATTTATTTGCAAGTTTTGTGGTTTGAAACACCTAAATCCATCAAAGTGCTATAAAATCAGATTTACTTGGTAAAATTGGCTAGAATTTTGGGGACACCTAGATCTAAGCATAGACTAGGGTTAACAAGTGCTAGATTTTAGTAAACACAACCAGGGAAGTAGGATTTGAGGCTTGAAATTGGATCTGTGGTCAATTAGATCAGCAAAGTATGCATGAGTTCTTGTAGTTCATATCAGAAGGTGTAATTTGCTTTAATCTTGTTCCATACTTTGATTTAGTGGCTGATTTAAGTTTGTTTATGCTAAATCATAGTTTATATAGCTTGTGTATGCATCTTGTTGAATTTGCAGTGCTTATTCTAGCTTAAAACTGCTTAAGTGTTCATAACTGCTTATAATCTATGTATGTGCTAGATCTGAGCATTGTTTGATTTTTATGTGCTTATTGAGTGAACCAAAGTGTGTTTTTGTGCTTGATTGTGACTCCTTGTGATTAACTGATCACTTGGGTGCCCTTGTCTTCTAATAAAACATACAAAATCTCTTTAAAAAGCTTGGTTAAATAGTCAAAGCAGTGGGAACTCCTTTCCCCTGCTGCTAGCCACTGCTAGTGTATTTTGGTGTTCAACTTATCAATAAGCTATTATAGCTTATATTAACCAGCAACAACTTGGATTTTGTAATAGGTGCTCATCATTTGACTCATTTGTTCATACTGGAGCAATTGGTGTGTTGACTTTAGGGTTTGACTAGAAAACCAACTTAATTGACTTTTTCATAAGTGCTTATTGGCTTATTCCAGCTTATTGGTGTTGCTTATTGGATTTTTGTCGATTGATTTGGCTTATTGAAGTCATTTGTGACATTTTGCAAGTTGAATCAAGTCCTGAGGTGCCCTAAATCTCAAACCCGACTATTTTATCTTTTAGTGGATTTGTACTTTGCTTATTTCTGGCTTATTGAGTGTGCTTTTTCAAAATTTCTTTTTACAGATCTCTTTAGTATCCCAAAAGAAGGTTGTGTGTCAAATTAGAGCTTATGGCATTAGATTATTGCTTAATGGGCTTAATGGCCCAATAAGGATAAGTTGTTTGATCATTAAGCTGTAATAAGCTTACTTTCAGCTTTTGGGCTTTCAGAGTTTTGTGTTTAGAATTAAATTTTGAGTTAGATAGTGCTTTTCCAGGTCTTTTGGGCTTATTTTGACTTTTTGGGCTAAAAAGCCCATTGGTGGACTGTTTGATTTTAGCCAATTTGGGGGCCCAATAGGGGTATTTTGGTCTTTTCACTTTCATTTTCTGATTATTTAGGTAAAAATAAACTAGTTTGCAAGTTTTTAGAATTTTTCATAATTTTTGGATTTTTAATATTATTTTATTATTATTTTTCAAATTTCACATTTTGGCAATTTTTACATTTTTCCTAGCTTAAATACATTAAAATAGGATTTTTGCAACTTCTAGAATAATTTTATCATCTTTAGATTAATTTTTTTATTATTTTAAGTTTTAATAGTTTATAAATCATTTTAAATAGTTTTTATTAGCTTAAAAATTTCTAAAAATTGTTTTTAATCTTTTTAGGTAATTTTAGAGGTTTACCAATTGCAAAATCTTTATTTGGGCTTTTTGATAATTAATTTGATTTTTAGGGCTTTAGTTAGCATTTAAAAATTAAATATTTAATTAATTAAAAGGTTTGAAAAAGTTTTCATCATTGGTAAACTCTTAGTTTATTTATTTTTATTTTTGGTGAATTTTTGGTAATTTTTAGAATTAATTTTTATTTTAGCTCATTTTACGGTTTTACGTTATGTCGTAGTAGCAATTAATTTCACGTCTTCGTTATCCTCTTTTCTCATCCCCTTATAACCAATATTAATCTCATATCAATTATGAATTATTCACACACATATACCTCCTTGGGAAACGAACTTGAACTTCTTTGGGTCATTAGTGCTTGATTTTCCTAAATCATCACTTAATACTTTAACGCTCATTTACGCTCTTTTGTTTTCCTAAACAAGAGGTGTAATTTTCCTAAAATCATTTTGACGTCGCTGCCGGGAGGTGTGTTGTGATTAATTTGTCTTGTTGTTTTTAATATTAACCATAAATAGTATTTGTATTAGTAGAAATCTACTAATACGTATTATCGGTTTTATTGGTTTTTCTTGTGAAATTATTATTACTATATTAAGTATCACAATCAATACAAAATATCTCCAAAAGTGTGAAAACACAACCTTAATTGGGATTTGATCTCCTAATTCTTGTATTCGAATCTCAAACAAAAAGAAAAAGGCAAAAATAGATAAATACTTTCGTGAAGCTCGATTTTGAAAAATACGAACTATAAGGTGGGTATAAGGCGGGTATTATAAAATTTACCCTAAGGAAAAAGGCTCTTAAGTGCTTCGCGCCGCCTCGTTTCCCCGCTTGCTTGTGATTATTTTGAGATTGAAGGCTAATCGAGGGTTTTGCCTCCCAAAGTATTATTACGTATAATATATTTGCTTGTTTTCTTTGTGATTAAACCCTCTTGAACAATTTGGTTTTCACCAAAGTTCTAAAGTCATTCGAAGGCGTTCACTCCACGTGATCGTTTTCATTCTTTTGAGGCTTCTTTAATCAAGAGTTTGATTCGAGGAGAGATTTGGTAGATTGTTGTCTACGAAGATACACCAATATCTAAAAAAAAATTAAAAACAATCAAAAACACAAAAAAAAATTGAAAATTCACAAAACACCCAAACAGAATCTTCTTTGCTCACCTCCCATTCTTCGTGAAGTTTATGATCACTCGTAATCAAGCAAAACGAGCTCGTAAACGTCTTCAAAAGCAGGCAAATCAAGAGACGTTGATTGAAGAACAAACTCCAATTGTTAAACCTATTATAGTACAAGAAGTCGTCATGGCTAATCATACTATGATGGAGTTGCTACAAGCACCCACCGAGGGTTTTGGTGAGGCCATTGTGATTCCCGCTATCCTTGCGGAGAATTTCGAAATTAAGACGGGTTTAATGTCGATGTTGCAAGCTAATAAGTTTAGAGGTCATGAGAATGACGACCCGCATTACCACATAAGGAATTTTAATCGTCTCACCGCAACTAGCAAGTTTAAGGATGTTCCACATGACACCATTAAGATGATGTTGTTTCCATACTCGTTAGATGGACCCGCTAAAATTTGGCTTGATAAAGAACCACCAAATTCGATTTTGACATGGGGTGATCTCGTTTCTAAGTTTGTGAACAAATTTTTTCCACCATCTAAAACAACACATTTGAAAAATGAGATTTCAAGATTTGTTCAAAGAAATAATGAAAGTTTTTCAATGGCATGGGAACGATTTAAAGAAATGTTACATGAATGTCCACACCATGATTTTTCGGAATTACATCAAATTGATACTTTTTATAATGGGCTTAATGATCATGAACGAGATTACTTGAATGTCACCGCGGGTGGTAATTTTTTGTGCAAAATGACCGATGAAGCTTTAAAGATTATCGAGAATAGATCTAAGGTTTATAGCCCTCGTAACACACCGAGTGTTGCCAATTTGGGTTCGTCATCGTATCGTAGCATTAATTCCTTACATGATGAAGCTAATGAGGAAAATCGGTTTTTCGATAGATTTTCTAATCTTATGACTCATTGGAAAGCTCAAGTGGCTTTGAATTCCGCTTCGGTTAAAGCGGTTGAAAAGAGTTGTTTGTCTTGTGGTGGAGCTCATGATCTTTCCGAGTGCATTACCGCTGGTGGTAACACTTCGAGTGCTTACGTAGAAACGGGAACTTATAACCAAAACGGCCAAGGTTCCCGCCCAAATCAAGCTCCACCAAATCAAAATGCTAATAACGATCGAAACAACAACCAAAGTGGTAATATCAAGGCAATTCACGTAACTACAACAAGGGGAATTCTCAAAGTGGGAATGGACAAGTCACTAATCAAAACCAAAACCGTGATTTTCAAAACACTACACAAGGTTTTCAAAATGCTCACACTAAAAATCTTCAAGGAGAATTTTGGATTATGCTAAAGCAAATGATGTTAAGTTTGATAACATGCAACGTGAGATGATTAGCTTAAGATCCGAGTTGAAAAACAAGCTTAAAAACGAACTTGCTAATGAACTTAAAACTCATGCAAATAAGATGGAAGGAAATGTTCAACGTCTTCAACAAAATCAACAAAACATGGAACAAGGACAACATGAGATTAAGCAAGAATTGTTAAAAGCGGATGCTAGGCAATCAAAATTTGAAGACCGAATGGCAAAAATGTTTGAAGAAATCATGTGTAAACCCTCTTCCTCGGGTGGTCTTCCTAGTGATACCATTGCAAACCCGAAGGGAGAAATGAAGGTTATTACTACACAAAGTGGTAAAACTTTCAAGGAACCAATCTCTCGTCCAAGTACTTCTACGGAGAAGGAAATCGAGAAAGAACCCAAGGTGATGGTCGAAAAGGAGCATATTACAATCCCACGAAGTACCGCTCATACCACACCTACGGTTGAACCAATACCAATCATGGAACCCGAGTTTCCAAGGCCGTTGCCTAATGTCCAACCCACACCACCCTTACCTTACCCTTCGAGACGAAACAAAGAGAAAATGCAAGAACGTAACAAACAAAAAATCGAGCTTTTTATAAAAATGTTTCAACAAGTGCATTTTGATGTGAGTTTAGCCGACGCGTTGTTATACATGCCTCGTTTCGCTTCCACTTTTAAAAGTATGATGAGCGATAAGGAAAAGCTTTCAAAGCTTGCTAATTGTTCTTCGGTTTATCTTAACCGCATACCGGAAAAAGTTGGTGACCCCGAAAAGTTTCTCATTCCTTGTGACATACAAGATATGAAAGAATGCCTCGTCTTGGCCGATCTTGGTGCGAGCATTAATTTGATTCCATTTTCCATTTGGAAATCGCTTTCGCTTCCGGCTCTTACTCCTTCGAACATGTCTATAGAGATGGTCGATATTTCTACGATTTTAGCATGTGGAGTAGCCGAAGATGTTTTCGTGAAAGTGGGGAAGTTCTACTATCCCGTTGATTTTATAGTAGTTGACATCCCTGGGGATCCTCAAGTTCCTCTAATTTTAGGTCATCCATTTTTAGATACCTCGAGATCGCTTATCGACGTTCATGAAAGAACTATCACTTTGAGATTCAACGAAGAGGAACTTGTTATAAACGCTACTCAAAACTCAAAACCTTCTCATGTTTATGCAATCGCTACCATCAATCACATTGACTTAGTTGATGTGGTTTGCGATGAGTTTTCACAAGAAGTGTTAGGTTTTTCCAATAGCTCGTCAAGTGGCAATCCCACTATTTTGGATCCGATTCTTGCTAATTCTACACCAAATCTCACTCCATTCCAAGGAGGAGATTTTACTTCAAATAAAATCGACAATGAAGATGAGGTGTTGATTAGTGATGATACTTCTATTCCACCATTTCTTCCGCCGATGGAAGTTATGAGTGTTGAACCAAAATCTTCAATCTAGGAACCACCTATCCTTGAATTGAAATATCTTCCTTCTCACCTTGAATACGCATTCTTGGAAGGTGATGACAAGTTGCCGGTTATTATTGCAAGAGGTCTTGCTAATGATGAAAAAACCGAGCTCTTGAAAGTTCTTAAAGCTCATAAAGGGGCAATTGCGTGGAAAATTTCTGACATTAAGGGTATTGACCCAAAATTTTGTACTCACAAGATTTTAATGGAGGAGGACTACAAACCCGCAATTCAAAGTCAAAGAAGGGTAAATCCCAAAATTCACGATGTCATTAAAAAGGAGGTCCTAAAACTCCTTGACGCGGGAATGATTTATCCTATCTCCGATAGCCCATGGGTGAGCCCAATCCATTGTGTCCCTAAAAAGGGAGGAATGACCGTTGTGCCTAACGAAAACAACGAGTTAATTCCCACTCGTGTTGTGACCGGTTGGAGGGTGTGTAATGACTACCGAAAGTTAAATGACGCCACTCATAAAGACCACTTTCCTTTGCCCTTCATGGATCAAATTTTGGAGCGACTCGCGGGAAACGAATTCTATTGCTTTTTAGATGGTTTTTCCGGTTACTTTCAAATCCCTATCGACCCTCTTGATCAAGAGAAAACTACGTTTACATGTCCTTATGGAACGTTTGCTTATCGTAGGATGCCTTTCGGACTTTTTAATGCACTGGGTACGTTTCAACGGTGTATGATGGCAATTTTTCACGATATGATCGAGAAGTCGATGGAAGTGTTTATGGATGACTTTTCGGTGTTTGGCAATTCGTTCATGACGTGTTTATCTAATCTCGAGCAAATGTTAAAACATTGTGAAGAAACCAATCTTGTGCTTAATTGGGAAAAATGTCATTTCATGTGTAAACAAGGAATCGTCTTAGGACATAAGGTCTCGAAAGCGGGGATTGAGGTCGATAAAGCTAAGGTAGACGTCATCGCCAAGTTACCTCATCCCAAAACCCTTAAGGGAGTTAGGAGTTTCCTAGGCCACGCGGGCTTTTATCGTCGTTTCATCAAAGACTTTTCGAAAATCTCTCGACCTATGACACACCTTCTTGAGAAGGATGTTCCTTTTAAATTCAATGAGGATTGGGTTAGAGCTTTCGAAACTCTTAAAAGGAAACTTACCGAAGCTCCCATTCTTGTTGCTCCTAATTGGGAATTACCCTTTGAAATCATGTGCGATTCAAGTGATTATGCTATAGGGCCGTCTTAGGGCAACGCTATGAAAAGCATTTCCGTCCTATCCACAACGGAAAAGGAATTCCTTGCCGTGGTCTATGCTTTTGAGAAATTCCGACCTTATCTCGTCTTAACTAAAAGCATCGTGTATACTGACCATTCAGATATCAAGTATCTCTTAGCCAAGCAAGATGCTAAGCCGAGATTGCTTCGTTGGATGCTCCTCTTCCAAGAATTTGATGTCACCGTGCTTGACGAAAAAAGGAGCCGAGAATCTAGCGGTCGATCATCTCTCTCGTCTAGAAGATCCTCACAAAGATTTTTTCGAGAACAAGGAAATCACCGAAACATTTCCTCTCGAGACTCTCGGTGTAGTGAATTCTAAAGACACCATACCATGGTTTGCCGACATTGAAAATTACCATGCGGGGAATTTCATAATCAAGGGTATGACGACAAAACAAAAGAGAAAATTCTTTCGTGACGTCAAGTTCTATTTTTGGGACGACCCTTATCTCTTTCGGGTTTGTGCGGATCAACTCGTTCGACGTTGTGTTTTTGGTGCCGAAGCTTCTAATATCCTTAGAGCTTGTCACGAGGGACCCACGGGTGGTCACCACGGTGCTAATCTCACGGCTAAGAAAGTGTTCGATGCCGGCTTCTTTTGGCCTTCTATCTATCGTGTGCAGGCCTTCTATCTATCGGGATGCACACGCACTTGTTAAGTCGTGTGGTTCGTGCCAACGTCAAGGAAAATCGTCTCAACGTGATGAAATGCCGCAAAACATAATTCAAGTGTGTGAGATTTTGTACATTTGGGGCATAGACTTTATGGGGCCGTTCCCATTGTCTCATGGTAACAAGTATATCCTCGTCGCGGTGGACTACCTTTCTAAGTGGGTGGAAGCTAAGGCTTTACCTACTAATGATGCTCGTGTGGTAGTAACGTTTTTGAAACAACTATTCTCTCGGTTCGGAACCCCTCGTGCTATTATAAGCGATCGTGGAACCAATTTTTGTAACGACCAATTCGAGAAGGTCTTAAAGAAATATGGAGTTACTCATCGTCTTTCTACGGCTTATCACCCACAAACAAGTGGACAAGTCGAGATTTCGAACCGAGCTTTGAAGAGGATTTTAGAGAGGTCGATTGGAGAAAACCGTGCTTCATGGTCTGACAAACTCGATGAGGCTTTATGGGCCTTTAGGACCGCTTACAAGACACCTATCGGTTGCACTCCTTATAAGTTAGTCTATGGGAAGAATTGTCATTTGCCCATTGAATTGGAGCACAAGGCATATTGGGCCCTTAAGCATGCGAACTTTAACTTAAAGACCGCGGGAGATCACCGGAAAATACAATTGAATGAACTGATGAACTAAGAGACAATGCTTATGAAAATTCATTAATTTTCAAAGAAAAGACTAAAAAGTTTCATGATGCAAAGATTAAAAACCGGGTTTTTAGCGTTGGTGATCAAGTGTTACTTTTTAACTCTCCACTTAAAATATTTTCCAGGAAATTGAAATCTCGTTGGTCGGGTCCTTTCCCCGTTACACAAGTGTTTCCTTATGGGATCATCGAGCTAGCTCAAGATGATGGTCCTAACTTCAAGGTGAATGGACATAGGCTTAAGCACTACTTTAGTGGGGAAATTCCTTCAATGGTTGACCTCGACCAAGTCACCTTCCCCAATGATAATTAGCATTGAGGGGATCGAGTCGAGATCATGACTCGGTAATCAAAAACGAAGTGCCTCGTGGGGGAGATCCCATGCTTATCCTTTTATGCTTACTAATAACTAATGAGGGGATTTGTACCCTTCCAACTCGTTGTCTCGTGGTTGTTTGTGATTGTGTTATCTAGATCATCATCATCATCATCTACGATTGAAGACTCTCGTGTTCGATTACGTGAGCCTCCATCGTTTGCTTGAAGAAGTTTTTCACAAATCCATGACATATCCTTTATTGTTCTAACAATTATCTTTTAGCATACTTAATAAACGGCTTTAGATATATTGTTGATCACCCTTTCCATGCTAGATCCTAAGCATTCGACTCTTCGTCTCTAGTATTGGGGTGCTCCACCTTTAGACTCGAAACATTGAGGACAATGTTTAATTTTAGTATGGGGGTGAATAGATACTTTCTTTGCTACGCCCTCACGTTTTCCAACTTTCAATGTTTTGTTGCTAATAAGGCTAAAAAGGGCCAAATTTTAAAAAAATTTCTTAGTTTTCATAAGTGTTTTTAAGACACGAATGTATATTTTCCGATGGGTAGAATAAGAGCTAATTTTTGACTTGATGGGCATTTGGAGCCATTTACATTCCTTAACCCGCTCAATTCAAGTTTTGCTAGACTTTTATATCGGGAACTTTAAAACGCGAAAGTCTTAGCTCATTCGGGTTAAGAAAAAGAACTTTTCGCAAGTTCCTATAATTTATCCTTGTGGAAACCTTGGTTTCCGGATCTTTGTAGCTACTAGGAATGCATCATGTTCGTATGATTATACAATCAAAGCGGAATTAGAACATGACACATTAACAAGGTGTTTAGGCACAATAACATGAATTAAAACAAATGGGTTGCTCATTATATTAATAATAAACAACCACTAGACGTGTATACATTGAATCCCACGTCTAGTTCAACACACGCTTTAGGTTTACATTGTGAATATGAATGATGAATAAAACCTAAGACCCTTGGTTCCTTTTATAGTGTAAGGATTAGGGTTTACAAGAGATAATAACAAACAAACAAGTAAATCTTCTATTTAAATAAACTTATGCAGAATATATCTTGCATGTTTATCTAAATAGAAGCTTCCATAAGTTTCTTGCCTACGTTTCTATCAACTCTTGAATTGCATGTGACAATGCTTAGATTGTACACGACAATGCTCTGTGTAATGATCTTGAAGAAAAATAACTATAATATTCTTGATGTAGAAGTAGAATAAACCAACCTTGTGTTCCATGTCTTGTACTATCCATGTGATGAAGAACTTATACTGATGATTAAATATAAGTATACCTCGATCCCTTGTCAATATTCTCATCCTTTGTGAGACACTGAGCACGATAATGTAACTCCTTCAAGTTTTATGACAAGCCTTCGTCACCATCCATGTAAAGCACAAACAAGTTACCTTATAAGTCAGTGGCTGGAAGTGCATGACTTTAAGATATGATAGAACACAAACTCGCGAAAATCTTCTTCAATCATCAAACTTACCATAAGAATTCTTCCCCTTAAGCTAACACCTCTTCATGACAATTCTTAATCTTCATATCATATGTAAAAGCACTTAGACGGATAACTCTTTTACAAGGCTACCCCGATTACATAATCAAATCCAATAAATTACCTCACGAATTGTTGCTAACTTGCATTAAAATCATTAATCCCTTTTAAAAGTATCCGAGCCATAAATATCACCATGATATTCTGAATAAAAACGGAGATTCCATGTACCTTCGTGTGTAAATTCCTCCTTTTTGTGTGCTTAAAACGTACCAATTTTCTCAAACAGCAGCTATCCTTGTGTTGTCCAACATCCTCTTTTATCCAAGATCTTCATCAGATGTATTGTCCGATATCGGACAATACATGTCAGCGTTTGAATTCTCATATATCGGACAACATGTAACAACGCCTGTTCTGTCAGCGTTGATTTATTCCTTGTCAGCGTCAAAGTAACAAACATCAGCGTCTACTTCTTTTCTTTTGCTCACGTGATGTTTTCCACATATTTGCTTTACTCTGAATCCCTCGTAAAAGCTATATGATTGTACACCAATTATTGTCTGTAATTGATGCTACCTCGTACACCAATCATTAGCAGGGGTCATATTTCTCACCAAATAAAAACAAGAATTTAAGACCACCGAATCATGTTATAATATACCTCACGTGACCTTGCCTTTTTACTCACTTTTTCCTTACAACAAAATAACACTTCATCCAATCATATTCTTAGAACCGTGTGAAAACATAAATTTTCCTCCAATAAAAAACGAGTGGCCCAAGCCTTTTGCAACATATTACTTTCTTGCTTCTTCGTGTGAATGATCATAGCATGGTCGTGTGAACATACCATTTTACACCAATAAGAATCGAAGATCAGTAATATTTTTGACGTGATTCTGTTTGCAACCATATCCTCACATTGCTTTGTCTTTTATGCGTGGGACCACACGAAACAAACAAGAAGTAACATAGCCACGCTATGTACAATGAATAGCAGATCTGATTCAAAAACGTCCAGCAACATATCTTCATAGTCACAGATCTAGGGTTTGTTTTTACAAAACCCTAAAAACGAAAATTATGCATGAGAGCCATGACTTCACGTTTTCATCCCTACTGAAACATCCTTGAATCACAGAACATCATTCTTTTTCTGTTTATAAACGATCCTAGGGTTTGACATAAACCCTAATTCATTATTTTATGTGAAACAGAAAATCTAAAAATCATCTCCACAGCCAACTTTGACGCTTAATAACTTTTGATAGAGGGCTAAACAGGACAATCCCTCCGGTGGATGTTTAGATGTATGTATGAAGATTACACATATAATATTTCGCGATGATCCAACGGTTCAATCAAAAGTTATGACCTTCTGAATACTGCTGCGCACACAAAAACGTCCAGAAAAACCCTAGACAGATTTTTCTTCTTCTTACGATACACGAATACCTTGTTGGTCCTAGCATCACGAGCCACAAGGCTCTGATACCAATTGTGGAAACCTTGGTTTCCGGATCTTTGAAGTTACTAGGAATGCATCATGTTCATATGATTATACAATCAAAGCAGAATTAGAACACGACACATTAACAAGGTGTTTAGGCACAATAACATGAATTAAAACAAATGGGTTCCTCATTATATTAATAATAAACAACCACTAGACGTGTATACATTGAATCCCACGTCTAGTGCAACACACGCTTTAGGTTTACATTGTGAATATGAATGATGAATAAAACCTAAGACCCTTGGTTCCTTTTATAGTGTAAGGATTAGGGTTTACAAGAGATAATAACAAATAAACAAGTAAATCTTCTATTTAAATAAACTTATGCAGAATATATCTTGCATGTTTATCTAAATAGAAGCTTCCATAAGCTTCTTGCCTACGTTTCTATCAACTCTTGAATTGCATGTGACAATGCTTAGATTGTACACGACAACTCTTGAGCCAACAACGCTTAGTTTGATCTTGTCAACGCTTGGATTGCTCTTGACAACGCTTAGACAATATCTTCATGTTTTCTTTGTTTTTGAGTTTCTTCCACATCAACTTTTTGACCCAACAATCCTGGAAAGTCACTTATCAAGGGAACTATAAAATGCATTCTCTAAACTTGAAAAAGTCCAAGAAAGTGCAAGATCCTATAGGTGGCTTGAAAACCCAAAACTTTGATTTGATATAGTCTTAATGAAAGCTAATCCAAATTTGGCTTAATTTTGACTTGCATGGCTAAGTATTCACGAGTCTCTTTAATTAGAGGTCTTTATATAGTGAAGAACGAGAAGTGATAGAGTTAGACAAGTGATCATGCTAAACGTAGAACATGAAAATGTTCTTTCAAAAACTCATATGTTTTTAATTGTGGCTTTTTCTTCCCATAAGATCAATGCATTAGGAATAAAAAAATTGCAATAAGTAAGGTCATACGATTTGAAAGGTTACTTAGCCTCTAGCACAAGATCGTTTAAAATATGCTCGGGGTTGAATAGAGTTCATAGCCAAGGCATAACTTATTGAAGCGGGACGCGAAGATTGGTGAATATCCAAAAAGGCCCTAACAAGGCATGAGGAGCTCTATTTTGTTGCTAAAGATCCAAGATGATGTGAAGTATGATTATTCCAAAATCAATATGAAGGATCGAGACACACGACGAAAAGCAATTACTCCCCTAAAGATCATGGAGAAAGTCTATCCAAAAAGACCCTAACAAGGTATGAGGATAAATATATCCAAGTCCAAAAAGGAGGCGGATCGTTGTATATCAAAGTCCAAAATAAGGATTGAAGAAAAATGATGAAGTCGTGGTCCAAATATGAAGAATCTCTCAAAAACATCAAGTGAAGAAATTCCAAATATATGAAGAGAAGACCATAATTTCAAGAACGTCTTCCCAAGATTTGAAGTATGAATTACATGCCAAATATCGGTCCGAGAAAGGTCTCAAATCGTGAAACGAGTTATGCCAAGATATGAACTTAAGGAGATACACGAAAAGCCGTTTTAAAAGATTTTGTCCTTCGGCTAACTATCGATTAAATTGTGCTACTTTGATTTCGTACTAATAACTACTCAAATAAGTCAATATGAATCACTTGTGATCCATGAAAAATAGTTAAAAAGTGTTAGTAACCCATTTCCTTTTATAATAACTAGGATTGCGGGGAGAAAAAGTATTACACAATTTGGACGTATGAGTAGTGTTAGCATTGTGACTTGTACCAACAATGATCTCATTTTTGCACTTAGCATGGAATGTATGACAATCAAGGATGACGAAATTAACTCTAAGGGACATTTACTTGTTTCTATTCTTTGACCCTAAAAGTCACATTCGTGATGAAAATCATACATTATGTCTTTACACATCTTCGTAGTATTTTTGCAAGTCTTTTTGTAAAACCCGCATGCTTTTACCATGAATAGTGCCCTTAAGATCGTACGTCCTAGATTAAAACTTACCTTATTTAGTATTGATCACATTCATGTGCTAATAATCAAGCAAGTGCATACGTGTATGACATGATAGGTATCGATTACGTACGAACTCATGATAAACAGTTAATAAATATGTCACGTGAACATAATTAAATCATGATCACCATTTAAAATACGAACTAAAATAATTACGTAAATGCATATAATATAATTACGAGCGTTAAGATTACGATAAACTACATGATAAAATAAACAGAAACACTTTAAACACGAACACGTTTAACCACGAACGAACACGAAACATCGGGACACGAGAAAAGGTACGGGTACCCCATGTGGGGCCCCATACCCACGGCACACATAACCAAAATGGGCTTAGCCCATTGACTTTTACAAGAAAGGGGGGGTTATGGTAAATATGTTTTTCATTTTTACATTTCAAGCAAAATAACTTTTAACCTAAAAAAGTTTTCTCTCCTCCTCTTGGTCTCTCTTTGTGCCGCCACCCATAGGACCACCATAGGTGGTTGTTGATTGATTTTGATCTTGAAAATCATTGCTATAAACCGTGTTTGTTCATCCTCTTTCAAGCTACGTATTGGTATATTATTCTAAACCTTTCTTTTTAATTCTTTAAATCTTTGATTATTTTCATGAACATGTTATTATTATTCTTATTAAAACATGATAATTAAAGATTGATCTAACATGTTTTGGGGTTAATTAAAATCAAAGGACGATATAAAAGGGTGTTTGTTTTGGCCGCCTAGCATAACCAACCCGAGGGGGGGTTCGGTTTGCTTTTAGCCGCCACCACCAAGACCATTGTTGGTCTTGGTTGGTTCATGTGGGACCCACGGCAGCAAGGGGGCACAAGTACCCCGAGTTTGGCTCGGGGTACGGTGTCGAGTTCATGCCCGATTCATGGTTCGTTGGTTAAATCATGATTTATGCTACATGTTAATTTTTATGAATTATGAACTTAGGATATAAATTAATTAATAACATGAGATATTAATTAAATCATGACTTAGGTTATTTTAATTATTAATTTAGCATGATATTAATTTAACCTAAGTATTTTATGTTATAAGTTATAATTAATTAATTATTTAAAACATGCCAATAATTAATTAATTTAGACATGACTTAGGTTATGTTATTAATAATAATAATACACATTTTAACCTAATTATTTTATTCCATTTTAATTAAAACATGTTATACTTTAATTAAAATGCTTAACCTATAGTTTAATTAAAATACATGAAATAATAATTAAACTATACACTATATCATATGACTTAAGAAATAAGCTTATAAACACTTAGACTTATATGTTAGCTTATGTAACCAGCTTAATTCTAAATATGGAAACTTCTATTTATAGAAACTTAATTAAATAAGGCAACTAATCTATTAATGGAAACCTTCTATATATGGAAATCTATCTATTTCAGGCAGCTAATCTAATCATGAAAACCTTCTATATATGGAAACTTATTTAATTAAGGCAGCAGATCTATTTTTGGAAACTTTCTATTTTTAGAAACTAATCTATTTTAAGTAGTAAATTCTATTTTAGGAAACTTTCTATTTTTGGAAACTTTCTATTTTTGGAAACTTTCTATTTTTGGAAACTTTCTATTTTTGAAAACTTTCTATTTTTGGTAACTTTCTATTTTTGGAAACTTTCTATTTTTGGAAACTTTCTATTTTTGGAAACTTTCTATTTTTGGAAACCTGCTATTTTTGGAAAGTTACTTATTATTACACAGTAAGTATAATAATACATGAAATACCAGTAATACTTAATCAGATTAATCAGAATACAAGATTAACACAGTTTAAGGCTTTAAACAGTAAACCATGACCTAAAACATACCAAGTAAGCTAAGATGAGACATAAAACCCAGTACGTAATCAGTGATTCGATACTTATACACGTGTGTATTCATGTAGCGTTAGTGATCCAGAAGTAGGAGTCTTTCTTCCGTTCATTCACTGGACTTGAGGTATGGATTCCCGTCCTTTCAGTATGGACATTCCTTCCTTATTAGGATTTCCCCGTATGCAGCCAACTGTTTTCCCCAGTATCTGTTTTATTGTTTTGAACTGCTTATGTTTAATTAGCATAATCTATAGCCATATACAAGCATGACCAGTTTCACCTAGTTATGGAGGTACCATAACCATAACATTGGAGGCTCCAATGTTATGACTTCCCCACGGCGGAGTGATTGCTCGTGGCGTCCCTTTCAGTTTTGGCCATATTATTATATCATGTGGGGCGTATGGGTGCATCCTAGTTACATGTTTTATTCAGTATTTCATGGTGAATGTGGTGTGTGCCTTGCATCCTTCACAAGGAGTTGATCCCTCCTACCCAAACCAGTATATTAATTAGAGGCATCCCCTCTAATCAGCATGATGAGGTCACCCCTCCAAGTATTCATGCACGTGACCTTTTCATGACCTATATGGGCTATGGTATATTTATGTTAAAACAGTTTTCATAAGATTAACATAAGGCTTTTCAAACTATAAAACCAGTTTTCTTAATACTTAACCAGTTTACTCAGAACTTAGTCTTCCGCTGTTATATGTTACATGCTTATCCTATTTCATGCTATATTGTACATCCGTGCACTGAGCGTCTTGCTCAGGCGTTTTCCTTTTCATGTTCCCAAAACGGCAGGTACTCAGGGACGCTCGTAGATCTCAAACGTACGTGCATATGGACTGGAAGCTTTACTGTCTTTCTTTACTTTATGCAATTCCTTTACTTTAATACAGTTTGCTATGGACATTGTTTCGTCCTTTCCCTTTACAATATTTATGTTTGTGTGTGATGAGCTCTACTTTGGGGTTACCGATGTTTGATTCCGGTATTTCCCTTTTATGGTCAAATAATGCTTAGACATTTATCCTTGTATGCTTTGATGACACGCCATGATTATGCGTAAGATTCCATTTCCAAAATGGGGTGTTACAATTATGGTATCAGAGCTAAGGTTTTGACCTGTAGGCTCTCAAATATGACCTATGATTAGTGGGTAGTCACTACGGTCTTCCTAGAACTGACAGTTGTTTTCATGCATTCATCATTTTTAAGCATACATATACATGTCATTGTTACATGGTTTTTGACTAAGTAATGGTTGGTACAGGACTGGCCCTATTTAGTCGCATGTGTTTTATCGAAACTTTTAGATTTGGGACCGACCCATAGGCGTCCCCTCGATATGTCTTTTATTTTGAGTGAACTGACCAGAGGCGTTCACTCACGAGCATCAAAAGTTTTCATAAAACTGCATCATGCATTTATACAAAGATTTTCTTGCATAAAATTTTTCTCGTGAAATTTTGGTATAAATTTTTTTTTCATGTATATATATAATTTATATTTTATGTTTTGAACTGTCGATCATATGTTTTATGTTATACTGTCAGATGGAAAACACAGACAAACTCTGGGAGTTATTTGCTGACATGGAGGCAGAAAGGCATGACGACGAATATCCTCCCCCACCTATCATTTTCCCCATGGAAGGAAGGAATCGACTCATGAGGGAATACTACGCCATGAGACAGAGACCCGACGAGAATTGTGGACAGTTCATGCAGAGGTTCCTCGGGTACACAGCTGTCCTGAGGGCATCCGCAGGCACCACTGAAGAACAAGCACTACATTTTCGTTGGGGCCTTAACCCAAGGATTGCCAATAATTTATCGGGTGCCCCGTTGGATACTGTGGCACAAGTGGCTTATGCAGCAAGGAAGCTAGAGATGTTGCAGGAACGAGATGAGTTCAGGGAAGCTGAAAGACCCGACAAGAGGTAAACATTTCGTATTCAAACGGTAACCAAACCGCATCCTATCATTTTATGTTCAATAATCATCTCTTAAACTGTATCTTCCAGGCAGAAAACTGGGGACCGGTCTCAGCCGGCTACTCAGCAGCAGCCTCATCAGCCCAAAGGAAACGGTCACACTAACGACCGTTCTGTTGTGGAAAGGCGCAGCGGTAATGATAATTACCGTAACAACGCTGGACACTCCAACAACAGCAGGTCCTACTATTTACGCATCTTCTTATGATTTCATGTTATATCTCTCATGCTGACACTATATTAATCTCTACCAGGAACCACGGTAACGGGAAGGACCAGAACCACAGGGGTTCGCAGCCTAACCGTTCAGCTAACACTGGTGAACATCTTATGATGCATATGTCTTATACTCGTGCATATACTTTATTTTAACACATTTTGTCATCAGCAGGCCCTCAGTAAGCAAGGACTCCTGCTGGAGGATTCACTCATCCTCTTTGCAGCACTTGCCATCGCAGACACCCTGGCCCATGTCGTCGTGATTCCGACGCGTGCTACAAGTGCGGCCTCCCTGGCCATCGTATGAGAGATTGCCGTAAGGGTGAAATAGAGGGTACTTCGGGTCATGCTGATACTAAGCCGCCTCCTACCACTGGGCGTGTCTACACGACATCTCGTGATCAGGCAAACAAATCTACAGGTACCATTACTGGAATTTTGTATATGTACGGCCAAGCTGTATGTGTTCTTTTCGACACGGGTGCCACTCATTCAGTTATTTCCACTACATATGCTAAGAACATCAGGACACTTCCCTTGCCATTAGAAAATAGGCTTACCATTTCCACGCCTTTGAGGGACTCTGTATTAATAACTCATGTATACAAGAGTCTTCCTCTAGAGTTTGACGATAAAGTTCGTGCAGTAGATGCACTTCCCCTAGACATGATTGAGTTCGATAT
This sequence comes from Glebionis coronaria, assembly GCA_025667525.1. Classification (NCBI taxonomy): domain Eukaryota; kingdom Viridiplantae; phylum Streptophyta; class Magnoliopsida; order Asterales; family Asteraceae; genus Glebionis; species Glebionis coronaria. The sequence goes on from CM046874.1 coordinate 294,527,775, forward strand.
GATTCTCGGCATGGACTGGCTATCCAAGCACCATGCTACCATAGACTGCCACTCATATCGGGTGATATTCGGCGACATTAATGCACCAGAGTACATTCATAACGGGTTCATACCCGGACGGTCTGTACAAGTCATATCTACCTTGCAAGCACGTGCATTACTGTCACATGGCTGTGAGGGTTATCTAGCTACGGTTCACGACATGGATGCTGAATCCCCATCGATTCAGGATCAACCAGTAGTTTCGGAATTTCAAGACGTCTTCCCAGCTGAACTTCCAGGCATACCACATGCACGAGAAGTGGAGTTCAACATCGACCTTGTTCCAGGAGCTGAGCCAATCTCTAAGGCTCCGTATCGTATGGCTCCCATAGAGCTAAAAGAACTGAAGGACCAATTGCAGGAACTTCTTGAGCGAGGGTTCATTAGACCAAGCGCATCTCCATGGGGCGCACCGGTCTTGTTCGTTAAGAAGAAGGACGACATCATGCGACTTTGCATTGACTACCGTGAACTTAATAAGATTACCATCCGCAATAGATATCCACTGGAACGTATAGATGATCTGTTTGACCAACTTCAAGGAGCCAAACACTTCTCAAAGATCGATCTAAGGTCAGGCTACCATCAGCTAAGGGTTAAAGAGCAGGATATTGCCAAGACTGCTTTTCGTACCCGCTATGGCCATTATGAGTTTGTAGTCATGCCATTCGGCCTGACTAATGCTCCAGCAGTATTCATGGATCTGATGAACAGAATCTTCCACGAATTCCTTGATAAGTATGTCATTGTATTCATCGATGACATCCTGATTTTCTCAAAGTCCACGGAGGAACACGAAGACCATCTCCGTACGGTACTACAGATTCTTCGTCAGAAGCAGCTGTATGCGAAATTCTCCAAGTGTGAGTTCTGGTTAAACAAGGTGGCATTCTTAGGTCACATTGTATCAGCAGAAGGGATCACTATAGACCCAGCAAAGGTTGAGGCTATCACTAAATGGACAAGACCAACGTCAGCGACAGAAGTCCGCAGTTTCTTAGGCTTAGCTGGATATTATCACAGATTCGTGGAGAACTTTTCCCGCTTGGCACTACCTCTCACCAAACTGATGCAAAAAGGAGAGAAATTCGTCTGGACGGAAGAACGAGAGAAGAGCTTCGAAGACCTAAAGCAGAAGTTAGTATCTGCACCTATTCTTACTCTCCCATCTGGTACAGGTGGATTTCAGATCTATAGCGATGCATCGGGGAAGGGACTGGGCTGTGTTCTCATGCAACATGGGAAAGTGATCGCGTATGCTTCACGGCAGCTTAAGCCCTATGAAGAAAACTATCCTACGCATGACCTGGAACTTGCTGCAGTGGTGTTCGCATTGAAAATATGGAGACATTACTTATACGGAGAATCATGCGACATTTTCACGGATCACAAGAGCTTGAAGTATATCTTCACTCAACGAGAATTGAACATGAGACAAAGGAGATGGTTGGAACTGTTGAAGGATTATGATATTAACCTACAGTATCATCCCAGGAAGGCTAATGTAGTAGCAGATGCACTCAGCAGAAAGTCCGGAATGATCAACGGCATTGAAATCAAGGAACAAAACATAAGGGACTTGGAGCGGCTAGACATCGAAATCATGGTACGTGGGCAGCACGGATACTGGGCGAATCTTAGAGTAGAACCTGAGTTACTGTCTAGGATCAAGGAAGAGCAGAAGGATGATGGAGAAATTTGGGCGATAATTCAGAATTTGGAGAAGCAGACAGAATTCAGAATGGACGCAGACGGTATCGTTTGGCAGGGCACGAGACTTTGTGTTCCTGACAATCAAGAACTCCGGGAAGCATTGTTAGCTGAAGCTCACAGCTCCCCATTTTCTATACATCCTGGGTCGACAAAAATGTACCATGACATCAGACAACACTTTTGGTGGAGTGGTATGAAACAGGATGTAGCCACGTATGTCTCCAAATGTCTTACCTGCCAGCAGGTTAAGATTGAACATCAGCGATCGGGCGGTCTCCTTCAACCGTTGGATATTCCAGAGTGGAAGTGGGACAAAATCACCATGGATTTTGTTACCGGTCTTCCGCCTACCAAGAAGAAGCACGATGCTATTTGGGTCATTGTTGATCGACTCACCAAATCAGCTCATTTCTTACCAATACGCAAGGAAGATCCGGTAAGTAAACTCGCAGATACTTACAGAAGGGAGATCATGAGACTCCACGGTACTCCCTCCAGCATCGTCTCAGACAGAGATCCTCGTTTCACGTCGCGATTCTGGAAAGGTCTGCAAAAAAGCTTGGGGTACACAACTTAAGCTGAGTACGGCCTTTCATCCTCAAACGGACGGACAGTCGGAGCGAACAATTCAGACATTGGAAGATATGTTAAGGTTGTGTGCGTTGGAATGGACAGGTGATTGGGACGATTACATCTGTTTGGTCGAGTTTGCATACAACAACAGCTGGCACGCAAGTATCAAATGTGCTCCTTTCGAAATGTTGTATGGGAGAAAGTGTCGCGCTCCAACCTGCTGGGATCAAGTGGGAGAGCGATCACTCGAAGGACCAGAGATTATACAAATGACCAATGAGAAGATCGAAGTAGCTAGACAGAAGCTGCAGGAAGCACGGTCACGTCAGAAGAGTTACGCCGATAAGCATCGTAGGGACATAGATTTTAAGGTGGGAGATCACGTCTTTCTAAAGGTTTCGCCGGCACGTGGTGTTAAACGCTTCGGGATCAAAGGGAAACTCAGTCCTCGTTTCATCGGACCATTTGATATCATTGAACGAATCGGTGAAGTATCTTACCGATTGGCGTTACCTCCTCAGCTTTCGCACGTGCATAACGTGTTCCATGGGTCCTTACTCAGAGGGTACAAGTATCATCCCCTTCACATGGTTCAGTATCCACTGGAACAGATACGTGAAGATCTCACTTTTATAGAGGAACCCGAACGAGTGCTCGACAGGCAAGAACGAGTCATGAGAAGGAAGACGATTCCATTCGTCAAAATTCTTTGGAGGGACCACACCGAGCGGGAAGCCACTTGGGAAACAGAGGAGTCTATCCGGGCTTCTTACCCTCACTTCATATTTTGAGTTCGGGTATGTTACTTCTTTCCAGTTTGCTTTATCTATAATTCGGGGACGAATTATTCTTTTTAGGGGGGAAGAATTGTAAAACCCGCATGCTTTTACCATGAATAGTGCCCTTAAGATCGTACGTCCTAGATTAAAACTTACCTTATTTAGTATTGATCACATTCATGTGCTAATAGTCAAGCAAGTGCATACGTGTATGACATGATAAGTATCGATTACGTACGAACTCATGATAAACAGTTAATAAATATGTCACGTGAACATAATTAAATCATGATCACCATTTAAAATACGAACTAAAATAATTACGTAAATACATATAATATAATTACGAGCGTTAAGATTACGATAAACTACATGATAAAATAAACAGAAACACTTAAACACGAACACGTTTAACCACGAACGAACACGAAACATCGGGACACGAGAAAAGGTACGGGTACCCCATGTGGGGCCCCATACCGACGGCACACATAACCAAAATGGGCTTAGCCCATTGACTTTTACAAGAAAGGGGGGGTTATGGTAAATATGTTTTTCATTTTTACATTTCAAGCAAAATAACTTTTAACCTAAAAAAGTTTTCTCTCCTCCTCTTGGTCTCTCTTTGTGCCGCCACCCATAGGACCACCATAGGTGGTTGTTGATTGATTTTGATCTTGAAAATCATTGCTATAAACCGTGTTTGTTCATCCTCTTTCAAGCTACGTATTGGTATATCATTCTAAACCTTTCTTTTTAATTCTTTAAATCTTTGATTATTTTCATGAACATGTTATTATTATTCTTATTAAAACATGATAATTAAAGATTGATCTAACATGTGTTGGGGTTAATTAAAATCAAAGGACGATATAAAAGGGTGTTTGTTTTGGCCGCCTAGCATAACCAACCCGGGGGGGTTCGGTTTGCTTTTAGCCGCCACCACCAAGACCATTGTTGGTCTTGGTTGGTTCATGTGGGACCCACGGCAGCAAGGGGGCACAAGTACCCCGAGTTTGGCTCGGGGTACGGTGTCGAGTTCATGCCCGATTCATGGTTCGTTGGTTAAATCATGATTTATGCTACATGTTAATTTTTATGAATTATGAACTTAGGATATAAATTAATTAATAACATGAGATATTAGTTAAATCATGACTTAGGTTATTTTAATTATTAATTTAGCATGATATTAATTTAACCTAAGTATTTTATGTTATAAGTTATAATTAATTAATTATTTAAAACATGCCTATAATTAATTAATTTAGACATGACTTAGGTTATGTTATTAATAATAATAATACACATTTTAACCTAAGTATTTTATTCCATTTTAATTAAAACATGTTATACTTTAATTAAAATGCTTAACCTATAGTTTAATTAAAATACATGAAATAATAATTAAACTATACACTATATCATATGACTTAAGAAATAAGCTTATAAACACTTAGACTTATATGTTAGCTTATGTAACCAGCTTAATTCTAAATATGGAAACTTCTATTTATAGAAACTTAATTAAATAAGGCAACTAATCTATTAATGGAAACCTTCTATATATGGAAATCTATCTATTTCAGGCAGCTAATCTAATCATGGAAACCTTCTATATATGGAAACTTATTTAATTAAGGCAGCTGATCTATTTTTGGAAACTTTCTATTTTTAGAAACTAATCTATTTTAAGCAGTAAATTCTATTTTAGGAAACTTTCTATTTTTGGAAACTTTCTATTTTTGGAAACTTTCTATTTTTGGAAACTTTCTATTTTTGGAAACTTTCTATTTTTGGTAACTTTCTATTTTTGGAAACTTTCTGTTTTTGAAAACTTTCTATTTTTGGAAACTTTCTATTTTTAGAAACCTGCTATTTTTGGAAAGTTACTTATTATTACACAGTAAGTATAATAATACATGAAATACCAGTAATACTTAATCAGATTAATCAGAATACAAGATAAACATAGTTTAAGGCTTTAAACAGTAAACCATGACCTAAAACATACCAAGTAAGCTAAGATGAGACATAAAACCCAGTACGTAATCAGTGATTCGATACTTATACACGTGTGTATTCATGTAGCGTTAGTGATCCAGAAGTAGGAGTCTTTCTTCCGTTCATTCACTGGACTTGAGGTACGGATTCCCGTCCTTTCAGTATGGACATTCCTTCCTTATTAGGATTTCCCCGTATGCAGCCAACTGTTTTCCCCAGTATCTGTTTTATTGTTTTGAACTGCTTATGTTTAATTAGCATAATCTATAGCCATATACAAGCATGACCAGTTTCACCTAGTTATGGAGGTACCATAACCATAACATTGGAGGCACCAATGTTATGACTTCCCCATGGCGGAGTGATTGCTCGTGGCGTCCCTTTCAGTTTTGGCCATATTATTATATCATGTGGGGCGTATGGGTGCATCCTAGTTACATGTTTTATTTCATGGTGAATGTGGTGTGTGCCTTGCATCCTTCACAAGGAGTTGATCCCTCCTACCCAAACCAGTATATTAATTAGAGGCATCCCCTCTAATCAGCATGATGAGGTCACCCCTCCAAGTATTCATGCGCGTGACCTTTTCATGACCTATATGGGCTATGGTATATTTATGTTAAAACAGTTTTCATAAGATTAACATAAGGCTTTTCAAACTATAAAACCAGTTTTCTTAATACTTAACCAGTTTACTCAGAACTTAGTCTTCCGCTGTTATATGTTACATGCTTATCCTATTTCATGCTATATTGTACATCCGTGCACTGAGCGTCTTGCTCAGCCGTTTTCCTTTTCATGTTCCCAAAACGGCAGGTACTCAGGGACGCTCGTAGATCTCAAACGTACGTGCATATGGACTGGAAGCTTTACTGTCTTTCTTTACTTTATGCAATTCCTTTACTTTAATACAGTTTGCTATGGACATTGTTTCGTCCTTTCCCTTTACAGTATTTATGTTTGTGTGTGATGAGCTCTACTTTGGGGTTACCGATGTTTGATTCCGGTATTTCCCTTTTATGGTCAAATAATGCTTAGACATTTATCCTTGTATGCTTTGATGACACGCCATGATTATGCGTAAGATTCCATTTCCAAAATGGGGTGTTACACTTTTACTCTTCAATAAAGGTTAATAATATTGAATTTTGGTGATGCTTAGATACTTTATTCTAGCATTGCGTGAGGGCACGACAATGGCTTAGTATGGGGGAGTGATGAGATGGCATTTATACATGATCTCATCGTTCTTTTCGGGCTTTAAATGCACTAAAATGACATAAAATACCATATATATGCTTGTGTTTGTTTACTTGTGTATTTTAGGTATGGATATCGTGAAAAAGACAAAAGATCACAAGAAACAAGGAAAAACGGACACAAGAAACGAAGCTGTACAAAGAACCGGCCCCTAGTTCATGAATTATCCAACATTTACCCTTGAAGACTTGAAGATATGTAAGATTGATCCTCAAACAATGAAGAAATGACACTTAAAACCCTTGTGAATTCATAATTACAAGTTTGGTCCCTTAAGTTTGTCAAAATTGCAAAAAAGGTCCTTCAACTTTAAAGAAATTGCAAGATTAGTCCCTCAACTATTCAACATTGTCAAATATGGTCCCTCATAAAGGCAAACATCTATTGAAGACCTTTGAAGATCAAGAAAGTCCAAATTCAGTCCTTCAATTATGGAAAAATGGTAAAAACAACCCCTTAAAACCTTTTGGCAAAGTTTTGGGGAAAAAGTGTGAAAGTACAAAGTTTATTAACAAAGGGAATTCGTTTTATAGGCTGAAAAACATTGTTTGCACCTTTTTCCAAAAGCCAAGGACTTAAACGGCCAAGTTTAGAACTTTGAATCCCTAAACACGCGCCAAACAAATCCTTCCCTAAGAAAATGGATCAAAACGTGTTACTATAGCAAGTAAGAACCCAGATTTCACTTTTTACCAACAAAGGGTAAATTGCAATTAGTTGTTCCCCCGTGTGATTCACACATGCAGAAACCCATCCCAACCTTAAAACTCTCTTCTCCACTCACCAATGGACCCCACACACAAAACTGTTTCACCCATCACATGAAAACTTATTCGTCTAGAAGCACTCAAGGACAATATTGGGAATTCAGTTCTAGGGTTTATGAATAGTGTTTTGTATCCATTTGGCTATAAAAGGAGACCTCAACCTGTGAGAGTCCCTTTGTTCCAGATTTTAGCTTTTAAATCTTTGTAATTCCTTTTTATGAAATAAAGTTTGAATTTCTGAAAATTTTGAATTCATATTTATTATTTATAAAAGTTTGGTATCTGATAAGCTAAACTCTAAGTTCCATTCACATGTTTTGTTGGTTTTGAAAAAAGGTTTTAAGGATTAAAACACTTGTTTTCAGAAATCAAAGGTTAAAATCTGTTTATGATCTCACCTTTCTGTTTGTTCATCTTAGCAGCTTGGAAGCTGGTACTTCTTCTGCTAGTACCTCAGCTCAAACAATCCAGGGCCTGGATGTAGGTCTTGGAGGTTTGCACCCTTCTCCTTTTTCATTTTTCTTTATTTTTCCGAATATTTGTGATTTTTGTATGATTGTTGTTGAATCTGTGATCTTATGATTGGATCTTGTTTATCTGGTCTTGTTTGATGTTATTGAGTAGATGATAACATGATTTGTGGGTTAAAACTGAAATATCGTTTGAAAATTTTTAAAATCAGATAATTAAGGGGTGTTTGGGTTAACTGCATAAGTAGGTTTTGTGGGAAGTTGAGTAGCTATTTTGTGTTATTGATTGTTGGTATCTGTTTAACTGATATACTTGGTCACTTATTTGCAAGTTTTGTGGTTTGAAACACCTAAATCCATCAAAGTGCTATAAAATCATATTTACTTGGTAAAGTTGGCTAGAATTTTGGGGACACCTAGATCTAAGCATAGACTAGGGTTAACAAGTGATAGATTTTAGTTAACACAACCAGGGAAGTAGGATTTGAGGCTTGAAATTGGATCTGTGGTCAATTAGATCACCAAAGTACGCATGAGTTCTTGTAGTTCATATCAGAAGCTTTGATCTTGTTCCATACTTTGATTTAGTGGTTGATTTAAGTTTGTTTATGCTTAATCATAGTTTATATAGCTTGTGTATGCATCTTGTTGAATTTGGAGTGCTTATTCTAGCTTAAAACTGCTTAAGTGTTCATAACTGCTTATAATCCATGTATGTGCTAGATCGGAGCATTGTTTGATTTTTCTGTGCTTATTGAGTGAACCAAAGTGTGTTTTTGTGCTTGATTGTGACTCCTTGTGATTAATTGATCACTTGGGTGCCTTTGTCTTCCAATAAAACATACAGAATCTCTCTAAAAAGCTTGGTCAAATAGTCAAAGCAGTGGGAACTCCTTTCCCCTTCTGCTAGCCACTACTAGTGTATTTTGGTGTTCAGCTTATCAATAAGCTATTATATCTTATTTTAACCAGCAACAACTTGGATTTTTTAATAGGTGCTCATCATTTGACCCATTTGTTCTTACTGGAGCAATTGGTGTGTTGACTTTAGGGTTTGACTAGAAAACCAACTTAATTGATTTTTTCATAAGTGCTTATTGGCTTATTCCAGCTTATTGGTGTTGCTTATTGGATTTTTATTGATTGATTTGGGTTATTGAAGTCATTCGTGACATTTTGCAAGTTAAATCAAGTCCTGAGGTGCCCTAAATCTCAAACCCGACTATTTTGTCTTTTAGTGGATTTGTACTTTGCTTATTTCTGGCTTATTGAGTGTGCTTTTTCAAAATTTCTTTTTACAGATCTATTTAGTATCCCAAAAGAAGGTTGTGTGTCAAATTAGAGCTTATGGCATTAGCTTATTGCTTAATAGGCTTAATGGCCCAATAAGGATAAGCTGTTTGATCATTAAGCTGTGATAAGCTCACTTTCAGCTTTTGGGCCTTCAGAGTTTTGTGTTTAGAATTAAATTTTGAGTCAGATAGTGCTTTTCCAGGTCTTTTGGGCTTATTTTGACTTTTTGGGCTAAAAAGCCCATTAAGGTGGACTATTTTTTATTTTAGCCCATTTGGGGGCCCAATAGGGGTATTCTGGTCTTTTCACTTTCATTTTCTGATTATTTAGGTCAAAATAAACTAGTTTGCAAGTATTTAGAATTTTTCATAATTTTTGGATTTTTAATATTATTTTAATATTATTTTATTATTATTTTTCAAATTTCACATTTTTGCACTTTTTACATTTTTCGTAGCTTAAATACATTAAAATAGGATTTTTTTCAAATTTTAGAATAATTTTATCAACTTTAGATTAATTTTTATAATTATTTTAAGTTTTAATAGTTTTTAAATCATTTTAAATAGTTTTTATTAGTTTAAAAATTTCTAAAAATAGTTTTTAATCTTTTTAGGTCATTTTAGAGGTTTACCAATTGAAAAATATTTATTTGGGCTTTTTAATAATTAATTTGATTTTTAGGGCTTTAATTAGCATTTAAAAATTGAATATTTAATTAATTACAAGGTTTGAAAAAGTTTTCATCATTGGTAAACTCTTAGTTTATTTATTTTGATTTTTTGTGAATTTTTGGTAATTTTTAGAATTAATTTTTATTTTAGCTCATTTTACGGTTTTACGTTAAGTCGTAGTAGCAATTAATTTCACGTCTTCGTCATCCTCTTTTCTCATCCCCTTCTAACCAATATTAATCTCAAATCAATTACGAAATATTCACACATATATACCTCCTTGGGAAACGAAGTTGAACTTCTTTGGGTCATTAGTGCTTGATTTTCCTAAATCATCACTTAATACTTTACCGCTCATTTACGCTCTTTTGTTTTCCTAAACAAGAGGTGTAATTTTCCTACAATCAATAGCCATCATACACCTTTGGAAAGTCCCAGGAGCATTGCATAAGTCGAAAGGCATTCTTTTGTAAGCAAATGTTCCATAAGGACAAGTGAATGTGGTTTTCTCTTGGTCTTGGGGATCGATGGGTATTCGTAAATAACCCGAGAAACCGTCTAAAAAGAAGTAATAGTCATTACCCGCTAGACGTTCAAGCATTTGGCCCATGAAAGGAAGGGGAAAATGGTCCTTTGTAGTAGCATCATTGAGCTTGGGATAGTCTATACAAACTCTCCACCCGGTAACGAGACGAGTAGGAATCAACTCATTGTTTTCATTGGGCACAACGGTGATTCCGCCTTTCTTAGGCACACAATGGACCGGACTAACCCATGGGGAATCCGAGATAGGATAGATCATGCCCGCATCAAGAAGTTTGATAACCTCTTTTTTGATAACGTCATGGATCTTGGGATTCACCCTTCGTTGGATTTGAATAGTGGGTTTAAAATCGTCCTCCATGAGAATTTTATGTGTGCAAAAGTTAGGATGAATTCCATGAATATCGGAGATTTTCCATGCAATCGCTTTCTTATGATTCTTTAGCACGGTGATAAGTCGAGATTTTTCTTCTTCTTTCAAGTCCTTTGCGATGATGACGGGTGATTTGTTGTTGTCGTCAAGGAACACATATTCAAGATGAGACGATAGATCCTTAAGCTCTAAATCCGGAGGATTTTCGATGGACGGCGTTTTCAAATTCGAATCATTGATAGGGATATCCTTAGGATATGGTGGAGAAATATGGTCCTCATTGAGAAGTTTCTCAATGGTACGAATGTCTTCATCCCAATTGGAGGGAGAATCGTCATATTGCAAATCCACATCTCCCAAAATTGCTTCAAAGTCTTTGAAAATGAAATCACTTTCTCCAAATGGAGTTAGTGATGGAGCAAGAGAGGCAGCAGTCTCAACAATGGGTAGATAAGAAGAACCACTTTTACAAGCGTCTTTGAAATCTTCTTCACAAGCCTCATCAAGAACGTCAATGAAATTAATGCTCTCGTTTTCAGAAGGCTGCTTAGAAAGTTTACCTATGTTGAAAACGATTTTATCGTCACCAACTAATAAGTGTGAAAACACTTATCCTTTTACCGCTTATTTCAAATAATAACAGGACCAAAACGTGTAATTTATGTCGTAAAAGTCGGAATTATACGTGGTTTGTGTTTTTATTGTGTTTTAGGACCAAAAGATGAAAAAGGAAGAAAACACGGGCTTTCACGGGATTTTATAGAAGAAAACGAGTAAAGACGAATTCAAGAGATAAAGAGTGCTAAAAGAACGGATGTCCAAAACCTATTCTGAAGATTTATCGAAGAAAAAGTCTAAAGACGGAATTTTAATGAAGTCGAAGAAATCAAATCATTATAGAAGAAAATTATTAAGACGAGTTCAAATCCCGAGACGACGTCAAGAAAGACAAAGATTTAAATCGAGTCGAGAAGAAAAGAAGGAAACACACCACACATGCACTTCCCATTGCCCTATAAATACACTCCTAATCACATTAGGAGGTTGGTTAGCTAGTTTCACTTTTAATTTTTCCTTTCTAGTTTTTAGAGAGAGAAAGTTCCAAACTTTCTCTCACTAAGTTTTTCATCTTTTCTTTCTTTTAATCTTTCAAGTTCAAGCTTTTTGTATTTGGATTTCATTAATCAAAAATTCAAGTTTAAGTATTTTGTTCTTTAATCTCTTTCTACATTTCTTGATTTACTTTAACTTTTGATCCGAAATTTATACTTCATACGTTTGATTTCAAGATTTCGTGTTTAAAAGGTTAAACTTTTCATTCCTACATAAGCTCTCTTACGGTTTAAGTTATAAGCTCTTTATGCTTATTGGCTTATTTCATGTACTAGCTTATTACTTTTCAGAATATTAAATAGGTTTAAGTCTTTTTAAAGTTCTTTTATAAAGTTTATGATTTTATGTTTTGAAAGTTGTCAAATTTAAGCTTATTGAGTTATTTAAGATTTGGTTAAGATAGCTTATTATACGTGCTTATTGAGTTTTCAGCTTACTACCATTTTCGGATTAATTTTGTGTTCATCGCAATATTTTGAAGATTCCACATTCCGACAGTTACCTGTTTGTATCGCAATAACCCATTGAGGGTTTTACTTTGCGATTGCTTAGATTTTACCCCCCTTATTCCGATCTGGGATTGCGATCGCTCATTGCGATCGCATATTCCGACGGGTGATAAGGTTTCTTTAAATCGAAACTCTGCCAATTTTTTGACAGCCACATTCCTATAGGTTGGTCATCATTCCGATAGAAGTTTATTGTGATACCTTGCTTTGCGATCTGGGCATTGCGACAGAAGTGTTTACGTAGTATTCCGATCTGGACAACACTGCGATAGAATTGATTTTGTCACATTCCGATGGTTACTAGCATGGATTATTCCGACAGCTTCACATTTGATTATTCCAATGGCTTTCATTTTGGTACATTCCGATAGAACATGTTTTTAAGTTTTAAAGTTTCACAAAGTGTTGTCTAAATAACGTTTAGTCTAATTTTTAAACGCTTTAATTTTACTCAAAGACATTTTCATACTTGCTTTTAGTTTAAAATAGATAATCAAACAAACCATTTATTATTCCACCAAGAACAATTGAGTCGCACTTTCTGCCAATAATCAATTCGAAGAGATCGGACGATAAGATTTTATACTTGGCTAAAAACCTTGTATAAATGGCGCCGTTGCCGGCTCTTTTCGTTAAGATTAACGGTCTTTAGTGAGAGATGCGTTGAATTTTGGGATCAGTTCTTTTAGGAACGTTATTTTCCTTGCTAAAATTTTTTCAAAATCCATAAAAATTATAAAACTTTCAAAAATACAAAAACATAAAAAAAAATCATAAAGCATTTCTTTTCCAAAGGTTTTGCACCAAAAAGATTATATAGATATTCTTTCTGTATATTTTTCTTCTGTAGGTGTATGCGTACAAGATCTTCAAATTATTCTGAGCCCGAGACTCGTGAATATTTAGATATGGCTGGTGTTCATAACAACAATAATAACCCACCTCTACCCAATTTGAATAACCATAACAACAACAACAATGTTCCCCTACCTGATTTACGAACAATGGAGGAACTTTGTCAACCCACCATGAATGGACGCGGAGGACCGATTGCGCCGATGCAAATCACGGCGCAGGAGTTTTCGTTGAAGCATCACATGATCCAACAAGTGAAAACTAATCCATTTCGCGGATTGCCGGATGATTATGCCAACAAGCACCTCGACAAATTCATTACCATTACTCAAAGCATGAAGATGCCCGGTGTTTCTATGGATGTACTTCGCCTTCAACTATTTCCCCACACGCTTTCTCACCATGCCAAAAAATGGTTTGACCGTCTCCCAAAGAATTCTATTCATACTTGGGACGACATGACTCAACGATTTTTGTCGCGCTACTTTCCACCATCCATGGTCACGAGCCTTCGTAACCAAATTAGTGGATTCATGCAAGACAATGATGAATCGCTCTTTGATGCTTGGGAACGCTACAATGATTTGATCGACCGTTGTCCAAATCATAACATGCTCCCCGTCACTCTCATTGATACTTTCTACAATGGTCTCACTTTTCGTGATCGTGACACGATCAACGCCGCCGCCGGTGGTACTTTTATGAAAAGGAGACCAGAGGAGTGTATAGAGTTGATCGAAAACATGACTACTCACCACAAGAACTGGGATTCATCCGCATCCTCAAGATCTAATCCGAGAGTCAATGTTTCATCTACTTCTTCCACCACCGACATGTCCGCCATGGAACGTGCTATTCTTGAAATTAGCAAAAGTATGCAAATTTTGGCTACTAACCAAACTCAACAAGCTAAAGCCGTTGCTATTTCTTGTGACACATGTGGTGGTCCTCATTCTTACATTGATTGTCCTTCTACTCAAGGCAATCTTTGTGAAAACGTTAACGCGACATACGGTAACTATCCTACGGGAGGCTATCAAGCTCGTTGATAGGTGTGTAAACACCCATCCTTTTTACCACTTAATTACAATAATAACTGAGCCAAAACGTGTATTTTATGTCATTTATGTCGGAATTATGCGTGGTTTGTGTTTTTGTTGTGATTTAGGACGAAAAGGTGAAAAGTGGAGAAAACACGGGATTTCACGGGCTTTTATCGAAGAAAAAGACAAAAGACGAAGTCGAAAGATCAAAAGTGAAAAAAGAACGGAAGTCCAAGACCAATTCTGAAGATTTATCGAAGAAAAAGTCAAAAGACGGAAGTTTACTAAAAAGCCGAAGAACTCAAGTCTTATTTATGAAGAAATGTCAAGACGAGTTAAAGAAATCCCGAGCCAAAGTCCAAGTATTAAGAAGTTTAACAAAGGATTAAGAAGATCAAGGACCTAAGTGTGCAATTAAGGAAAGAAGAAAGAGGGAGGAAGCTTCCTAAGCTCCTCCCTAATCTCCCTATATATAGATTAGATTGTTCTCATTTTCAAGTTGTTGGCTAACTTGACAAATTAGCTCTTCCACCATTTTCATTTTCTTGCAACTTTATTTTTCATGTCATTTTAATTTAATTGTCTTGCACTTTAATTCCTTTAATTCAAGTAAGTGTTTTTAATTTTGTTGTTTAATCTTTATTTTCCTTTAATCAAGATTTTCTTTATCTTTCTCATCCTACTTTTCTTGTTTTTGATTTGTTACAGATTCGGATTAAGCAATCTTTTGCTTAATCCCATTGCTTATTTGAATAAAAAGTTCATCTTTTTATTTCCATCTAGGCTTGTATACGAATTAAGCGATAAGTTTGACAATCTTATTGGCTTATTTGTATTTAGCTTATTTGATTTTAAAGTTTTCTAAAAAGTTTTATCTTTTTAAAGTTCCTTTAATAAAGTTTATGAATTTCATATTTCAAAAGTTGTCAAATTTATGCTTCGTGAGTTGATTTACATTTGGTTAAGTGAGCTTATTGAAAGTGCTTATTGAGATTTTTGCTTACCTCCATTTTCGGATTTGTTGGTGTTCATCGCAATATTGAGGGTAATACACATTCTGATGGATTGCTTGTTTGTATCACAATAACCCTTGTGGTTCTACTTTGCGATCATTTGTACCATCCCCCTTATTCCGATCGGGATTGCGATCGCTCATTGCGGTCGCATATTCCGACGAAGTTTAAGGTATATCGCGACGAAGTGCTGCCCAAATTTTGACAGCCACATTCGGATAGATTTCGGTACTTTAGTTATTCCAACAGTTTTTATTTTTTAGACATTCCTTTAGAATTTTTGTTTAATATTCCGACAGTTTTTGTTCAACATTACGATAGCTTTTTTCTTTTAAAAACATTCCGATAGAAAATAAAGCAAAGAAAACACATTGCGACACAACAAAAAAAATAATATTCCGATGGAAATTTTTTAGCACTACATTGCGACAGTTTTGTCTAATTGTGTATTGCGATGGAAACAGTTTTGTTTCGTTGTATATTGCGATGCATGCATGCATGCATAAAGTCTTGGCGCCAAATTGAGCTAGCAGGTTGCTAGCTTGAGCTAGCTGCCTGCTAGCTTGTTTATTTATTATTTTTTTCCGTAATCGTTTAGTTTAATCTGAAAGTTGTTCCAATTTTATTTCTGAAAGTTACGTATTTTTAGTTGAATTTTTCTTCTAATTTTAAAATTACTATTTTTTCGTAAAGTTCAAGTTTTATCTTTTATTTAGTACCCGCTTTAGGTTTTGCCTCGTTTAGCTTTAAAGTACCATTTTAGTTTTATTATCTCCTCTTTCATTAGGATAATTTTATTTTCAGTCAAAAGTTAATTTCTTCGTTTAGTTATATTTTTATTAATTGTTTCGCTTTAAATTTCGTTTTATTATTTGTTTTAATATTCATTTTAATATCGTTTTAATTTTTAGTTTTTGAGATTCACCTTGTTTTACTTTTATTATTTGTACTTGTCTTTAGTTTGTTTTTAAATACTTTTCGCATTAACTTTTTAATTAGTTTTAGATAATCAACTTCCCTTTTTCTTAACTAAAAACAACTGAGTCACACATTTAACCGGAAATCAATTCGATTAGACACCGAGAAAACGAACTTTTTCAACTAGCAAAATCATAATTTCAAATAGCGCCGTTGCCGGCTCTTTTCGTGAAGATTAACGGTTTTTTTTAGAGACGCGTTGGCTTTTGGGATCCGTTCACTCGTGAACGTTATTTTTTTTGTATCAAAAATTTTCAAAAATCCTAAAAACATTTGAAAAATCATAAAAAGCATTTCTTTTTCAAAGTTTTGCACCAAAATATTCTTCTTGCTTGTCTATTTTTCTTCATGGATTCGTCTTGTGTACGGTGTGGGAGACCATGGCATGGTTTTCAAACATGTCAATGGTGTACTTGTGAGCGGTGTGGTTCTGATATCGACGATACACAATTTGGATTTTGTCCATTTTGCAATTCAACAAATTCGTACTTCTCCTCTTACAATACTTTCTCACCCTCTCCCGTCTATGACGATCCTTATCCTCAAAATGCACCGGATTTTTCTCCATCCTCGTGGTGCTATAAGTGTGGGGGTCCTCACGAAAGTTTTCACTGTCCAACGGGGGATCAAAATTACTATAATTATACCCCTTCCAGTTTTGACCAACCCCTGCAATACCCAATTGATCATCAGCCTCGTCACGGGATGAGTTACCAAGAACCAATTGACGATCTTGCTACAGCCTTTCAAGAACAAAGAAACGATCTTGCTACAGCTTTTCAAGATCAAACGAAAGAGCTTTTACACACGCTGCAAACTTGTATGGAGTCATTTTTACAGCAGCGAGATCAGACGAGTACTCATATCCCTGAGCTTATTATTATCCCTTTAGGTATTGAGGAGAGCGATGACGATATTGAGGTTATTTTCGACGAGGAGGAATTTCTAAAGCAACGTAAGACTTCTCCCATTCCTCCTTCGTCTATTGCTATCACACCCGAGGAGCCCGTTGGCTCTCTCATCGTGGAGGATGAGCATCTTGACGTTATCTCGGCAACTGAATCGGACAAACTCCTAAATTCTAGTGTTGAGGAACTTGTCGTCATCCCAAGTGAGCCCGCGGGTATTTTGGAAAATCTGTGTGATGTGCCGACTTTTGCGGAGCTTACGGACAAGTTTGCTTCGCTAGTCAATGATCACATACTCACAACTCCACATGCGATATTTGATCCTCCCAACAAGAGTTCAACATGTGGTGAGTATGATCATTTCGTCTTCGAGCCCGAGATTGAGGAAATTATCGACCGAGAGCTAGCTCTTTTACCTCTGCTTCCTCCTACAAGCGAGGTCGACTTTTCCAACATCGATGCCGAACTTGATGAGTTGGAACGTCTTATTTTTCATAATAATGACGAACCAACTCACATGCCCAAACATCCTATTCTCGAGGAGTTACCTAATCAACACTCCTCTTATGAGAATTACGTTTACCACATTCGTGAGGATTTACCTTATCAACAATCCCCACAAATGAATGATGGTTTCGTACTTGATCGTGATCTTTTCAAACGAGTTTCTACACTCCTTATCTACGATGATATCGACAAGATCTACTTTCATGAGGATAAATGCTTTGACCCGGGAGGTGACATGGACCATTCTATGATTGATAATTTTACGGCTTTGCCAATTGGTCTGCATCCATTGTCTTTGGAGGATAACAATGTGATTCCCTTACCCACCCCACCTCCCGTCAATCTGGATTTCACTTGCTTTTCTTATATTGAGCAAACTTTCCTACCATTCAAGACTTATCCTCCCGCCTCTCCTTTGTTGATGTCCTCCGGGAACGAGGACAAGGTCTTTGATCCCGGTATTACATTCGAGGCTTCCCCATGGACCATTTAATTCGGGGACGAGTCAGGCTCGTGACTCGGTTAACAAAAACAAGCGCTCTTCGGGAGGCAACCCGATTATCTATCTTTATATGTTTTTAGCATAAATGTATGGGGGGAGCCCCGTTGGTGTTTCTTGCTTTCTTTCTTATCTTATGTAGGGATTCGAGCGCTCAATGATCCACTCTTGATGATTTTTGATGAACCGTGATTCCGTGTTCCCTTCTTCCCGGTTCTTTCCTAAACTCTTTTCGATTCACTATTTTATATTTCTCAATATTAAAATAGGAATCTCTTTAGTTGTCTCTTCCTTAGCGAGATTTAAACAACGTGCACAATGTCCTAAGTGTAGGGGAGTTTACTCTCATATGCTTAAACATTGAGGATAATGTTTATATTAAGTGTAGGGGGACTTCTATCGAAGTTTTAAGTGGACTTTTCCATTAAAATGCCTTCATTTAGCCAGAAAATCATCTTTTTCAGCATTTTTCAAAATTTTAATTAAATTTGGCCATTTAGTCGTAATTTTTAAAAAAATTTATCGTTGCTTTCATAAGTATATATCCCGCAATAAATTCAAAAATATTAATAAAGTGGTGTAGCTAGTTTTGAAGTCTTTGACATATTAGGCCCGTTGCGATTATTTTGACTCAACCCGAATAGACTTATCCAAGTTTATTCTAGTTAGTATCCTTAACCATGTAGACCTTAATTGGTTTATTAGGCTAAGCATCCACGAGTCTCATTACTTGAGATTTTAAATTGTGGAGGACGAGAAATGATAGAGTCAATTATAAGTCGGTATTCTTGCACAAGCACACTTGGTGTGATTATCTGCCTATTCTCCCATCACTTGCTAATAATTTATCTGCATTAAGTAAGGTCGTACGATTTGAAAATTTACTTAGCTTCTAGCCCAAGATCGTTTAAAAGTTGCTCGGTAATGATAAGAGTTCATAGCCAAGGCATAACTTATGAAGCGGGGCGCGAAGATTGGCGAGTCCAAAAAGGCCCTAACAAGGCATGAGGATTCCATTTTATTGCTGAAGATCCAAGGTGATGTGAAAAGCATTATTCCCAAAATCAATATGAAGGATCAAGACTCACGACAAAAAGCAATCAACTCCCATAAAGATCATGGAGAAGTCTATCCGAAAAGACCCTAACAAGGTATGCGGATAAATAGATCCAAGTCCGAAAGGAGGCGGATCGTTGTATCTCAAAATCCTAATTAACGATTGAAGAAATAATGATGAAGTCGTGGTCAACAAAGTTGGAGTACCCCTCAAAAGTCTCCAAGTGAAGAAACTCTATTAACGATGAGAAGACCATTATCTCAAGCACGTCTCTCAAGATATGAAGTATGAAGTACATGCCAAATATCGGCCCGAGAAAGGTCTCAAATCGTGAAGCGAGTTATGCCAAGATATGAACTTTTTGATATCCCGAGAAGCAGTTTTAAGAGATTTTGTCCTTTAGCTAACTATTAATCAAATCGTCCTACTTTGCTTTCAGCCTAAATAAACTATCGCAATAAGTCCAAAAATGCATCTTCATGATCATTCTAAGACAAAAATAAAATATAAGAGATACACCTAGGAATAAGGGAGTTTAAGCATATAATTAAACCATGTGTGTAAATGTTTGATTTGCTAACTTATAATAACAATGATCTCGTTTTCAAGCTTAGTTTGGGGAACGTGAAACTTGAGGGTGATAAATCTTCGCAGCACCGAAGCCCTAATGTAAGTCTTAGATCTCTTTGCAAGTTATTTCCATATTGCTATTTTCAAGTGAAAATGGTTCTCTATCCTTTTGTTTACTTTAAGGTTTTAATTTCTCTTAGTACTTTAATTTTTGTTTAGTATGTTAATAAGGCCAAGCTTGATTGATTATGAGAAAAGTGTAAATTTGCTTTGTCACTAAGCATTGCATGAGGGAATGGCAATGGTTAAGTGTAGGGGATTTGATAGGTTTGTAAACACCCATCCTTTTTATCACTTAATTACAATAATAACTGAGCCAAAATGTGTATTTTATGTCATTTATGTCGGAATTATGCGTGGTTTGTGTTTTTGTTGTTATTTAGGACGAAAAGGTGAAAAGTGGAGAAAACACGGGATTTCACGGGCTTTTATCGAAGAAAAAGACAAAAGACGAAGTCGAAAGATCAAAAGTGCAAAAAGAACGGAAGTCCAAGACCAATTCTGATGATTTATCGAAGAAAAAGTCAAAAGACGGAAGTTTACTAAAAAGCCGAAGAACTCAAGTCTTATTTATGAAAAAATGTCAAGACGAGTTAAAAAATCCCGAGCCAAAGTCCAAGTATTAAGAAGATTAACAAAGGATTAAGAAGATCAAGGACCTAAGTGTGCAATTAAGGAAAGAAGAAAGAGGGAGGAAGCTTCCTAAGCTCCTCCCTAATCTCCCTATATATAGATTAGATTGTTCTCATTTTCAAGTTGTTGGCTAACTTGACAAATTAGCTCTTCCACCATTTTCATTTTCTTGCAGCTTTATTTTTCATGTCATTTTAATTAATTATCTTGCACTTTAATTCCTTTAATTCAAGTAAGTGTTTTTAATTTTGTTGTTTAATCTTTATTTTCCTTTAATCAAGATTTTCTTTATCTTTCTCATCCTACTTTTCTTGTTTTTGATTTGTTACAGATTCGGATTAAGCAATCTTTTGCTTAATCCCATTGCTTATTTGATTAAAAAGTTCCTCTTTTTATTTCCATCTAGGCTTGTATACGAATTAAGCGATAAGTTTGACAATCTTATTGGCTTATTTTGTATTTAGCTTATTTGATTTTAAAGTTTTCTAAAAAGTTTTATCTTTTTAAAGTTCCTTTAATAAAGTTTATGAATTTCATATTTCAAAAGTTGTCAAATTTATGCTTGGTGAGTTGACTTAGATTTGGTTAAGTGAGCTTATTGAAAGTGCTTATTGAGATTTTTGCTTACCTCCATTTTCAGATTTGTTGGTGTTCATCGCAATATTGAGGGTAATACACATTCCGATGGATTGCCTGTTTGTATCGCAATAACCCTTGTGGTTCTACTTTGCGATCATTTGTACCATCCCCCTTATTCCGATCGGGATTGCGATCGCTCATTGCGATCGCATATTCCGACGGAGTTTAAGGTATATTGCGACGAAGTGCTGCCCAAATTTTGACAGCCACATTCGGATAGATTTTGGTACTTTAGTTATTCCGATAGTTTTTATTTTTTAGACATTCCGATAGAATTTTTGTTTAATATTCCGACAGTTTTTGTTCAAAATTACGATAGCTTTTTCTTTTAAAAACATTCCGATAGAAAATAAAGCAAAGAAAACACATTGCGACACAACAAAAAAAATAATATTCCGATGGAAATTTTTTAGCACTACATTGCGACAGTTTTGTCTAATTGTGTATTGCGATGAAAACAGTTTTGTTTCGTTGTATATTGCGATGCATGCATGCATGCATAAAGTCTTGGCGCCAAATTGAGCTAGCAGGTTGCTAGCTTGAGCTAGCTGCCTGCTAGCTTGTTTATTTATTATTTTTTTCCGTAATCGTTTAGTTTAATCTGAAAGTTGTTCCAATTTTATTTCTGAAAGTTAGGTATTTTTAGTTGAATTTTTCGTCTAATTTTAAAATTACTATTTTTTCGTAAAGTTCAAGTTTTATCTTTTATTTAGTACCCGCTTTAGGTTTTGCCTCGTTTAGCTTTAAAGTACCATTTTAGTTTTATTCTCTCCTTTTTCATTAGGTTAATTTTATTTTCAGTCAAAAGTTAATTTCTTCATTTAGTTTTATTTTTATTAATTGTTTCGCTTTAAATTTCGTTTTATTATTTGTTTTAATATTCGTTTTAATATACTTTTAATTTTTAGTTTTTAAGATTCACCTTGTTTTACTTTTATTATTTGTATTTGTCTTTAGTTTGTTTTTAAATACTTTTCGCATTAACTTTTTAATTAGTTTTAGATAATCAACTTCGCTTTTTCTTAACTAAAAACAACTGAGTCACACATTTAACCGGAAATCAATTCGATCAGACACCGAGAAAACGAACTTTTTCAACTAGCAAAATCTTAATTTCACTCGTCCTCAAGGAGACCGTAACTTGCTAAGTTATCGTTCAAACAACTATCTTTCACCACCCGGTTTTACTCCTCAACACCAAAACCAACAACAAAGCTATAACCGAAATAACCAAACCCAACCTCGTGCTAACAATCAATATCAATCCCAAAGAAACCCATATCCACCTCAAGGAAATTCTCAAGCTTACCAAGCTCCACCTCTCAATCAACCAACGGCGTTGAATCAAGACATCGAGACGTTCATGAGGACTAATAGAGAGATGGTGACGAATCTTCACAGTCAATACATCAACTTGAAGGGAGACATGGCGAAATAAGGGAGTGATATTCGAGCCGAGCTAAGGAATGACATGGCAAAACAAAGCAATGATATTCGCGCAGATATGAGAGACTCTTTCAGCACTCAAGCGGATAACATAGGTGATATGATCGGGTCGCTTTTCCAAGGTAATCAACCCTCTTCTTTGGGTACTCTTCCGAGTAACACCGTTGCTAATCCACGAGGGGAGATGAAAGCAATCACCACTCGTAGTGGAAAAGGTTATACGGAACCCGAGCTTCCTACACCTTTACCTGTGATTGTGAACAAGGAAAAAGAACAACTTTCTTCACCTCCTTTACCTTCTACCCCCATCCCCCACCACCCGCGGTTGTGAGTGATCCTACTCCCCTAAAGCCTTCCTCTTCATCTGATATACCTTATCCTTCAAGGTTGAGGAAAGAGAAGCAAAAGAGCAAGGATGATATTCAAGTTTCGAACTTTCTCAAAATGTTTAAACAATTGAATTTCAACATCTCCTTCGCTGAGGCTCTCGCTCACATGCCTAAATATGCGAAGATGTTTAAAGATCTTCTTAGTGACAAGGAAAAGCTTCTTGATATTTCTAATACCCAACTTAACGAGAATTGCTCCGCGGTTCTCTTAAGGAAATTGCCCACCAAACTTGGAGATCCGGGTCGCTTCTTGATTCCTTGCAACTTCCCGGGAGTAGAGAATTGCATGGCCCTAGCCGATCTAGGTGCTAGTATAAACTTAATGCCTTTAAGTGTTTGGAAGCAATTATCTCTACCCGAGCTAGTCCTCACCAAAATGACTTTGGAATTAGCTAACCGTACGGTTTCTTATCCAGTGGGGATAGCCGAAGACGTCTTCGTTGGCGTTGACAAATTCACCTTCCCGACGGATTTTGTTGTCGTTGACTACGAGATGGATCCAAGTGTTCCATTAATCGTTGGACGTCCCTTCTTGAGGACCGGTCACACTCTCATTGATGTAGCCGCGGGCGAAATAATCATGAGAGTTGGTGACGATAAAATTGTCTTCAACATGGGTAAGATTTCTAAGCAACCTTATTCATATGAGAGTGTTAATGCTATTGACGTTCTTGATGAGGCTTGTGAAGAACATTTCAAAGACGCTTGTAAAAGTGGTTCTTGTTCTCTACCCACTTTTGAGACCGTTGCCTCTATTGCTCCATCACTAACTCCATTAGGAGAAAGTGATTTCCTCTTGAAAGAATTTGAAGCAACTCTGGGAGATGTGGATTTGCAATATGACGATTCTACCTCCAATTGGGATGAAGACATTCGTACCATTGAGAAACTTCTCAATGAGGACCATATTTCTCCACAGTCTCCTAAGGCTATCTCTACCGATGATTCGAAGTTGACTACGCCATCCATCGAAAATCCTTCGGATTTAGAGCTTAAGGATCTTCCGTCTCATCTCGAGTACGTTTTCCTTGAAGACAACAAGAAGTTACCGGTCATCATTGCAAAGGACCTGAAAGAGGAAGAAAAATCCCGACTTATCGCCGTGCTGAAGAATCACAAGAAAGCGATTGCTTGGAAGATCTCTGATATTCGTGGAATTGATCCTCACTTTTGCACACATAAAATTCTCATGGAGGACGACTTTAAACCCACTATTCAAAGCCAAAGAAGGGTGAATCCCAAGATCCATAACGTTATCAAAAAAGAGGTTATCAAACTTCTTGATGCAGGCATGATCTATCCTATCTCGGATTCACCATGGGTTAGTACAGTCCATTGTGTGCCTAAGAAAGGCGGAATCACTGTTGTTCCCAATGAAAACAACGAGTTGATTCCTACTCGTCTCGTTACAGGGTGGAGAGTTTGTATAGACTATCGCAAATTCAATGATGCTACGAGAAAGGATCATTTTCCCCTTCCTTTCATGGACCAAATGCTTGAACGTCTAGCAGGTAATGACTATTATTGCTTCTTAGACGGTTTTCGGGTTATTTTCAAATACCCATCCATCCCCAAGACCAAGAGAAAACCACATTCACTTGTCCTTATGGAACATTTGCTTACAAAAGAATGCCTTTCGGCTTATGCAATGCTCCTGGGACATTCCAAAGGTGTATGATGGCTATCTTCCATGACATGGTTGAAGAAACCATGGAAGTCTTCATGGATGATTTCTCGGTCTATGGTGATTGCTTTTCTACTTGCCTTGCCAATTTGGAACGCATGCTTAAGCGGTGTGAAGACACTCGCCTTGTTCTGAATTGGGAAAAATGCCATTTCATGGTAAAAGAAGGCATTGTGCTTGGACATAAAATCTCTAAAGCCGGTCTTGAAGTGGACTGTGCTAAAGTGGATGTCATAGCGAAATTACCTCCACCTTCAACCGTGAAGGGTGTGAGAAGTTTTCTGGGTCATGCGGGCTTCTATCGTCGTTTCATTCAGGATTTTTCTAAAATCGCTCGCCCGATGACCCACCTCTTGGAAAAAGATACTCCTTTCACCTTTTCCAAAGAATGTCTTGACTCCTTCATACTTCTTAAGGACAAGCTGACTAAGGCACCGGTCTTGGTTACCCCTAATTGGGAGCTACCTTTCGAATTGATGTGTGATGCTAGCGACTTTGCCATTGGAGCGGTTTTGGCCCAAAGAGTGAATAAACACTTCCAACCAATCCATTATGCTAGCAAGACAATGACGTGGGCTCAACTGCATTATACCACTACCGAAAAAGAGCTTATAGCTGTAGTGTATGCTTTTGAAAAATTTCGCCCCTATCTTGTTTTATCCACCACCATTGTATACACGGACCATTCCGCGTTGAAGTACTTGATGACTAAGCACGACTCTAAGCCAAGACTTCTTCGCTGGGTTTTACTCCTTCAAGAATTTAGCATTGAAATTCGTGACAAGAAGGGAGCTGAAAACCTAGCCGCGATCATCTAAGTAGACTTGAGGATCCTTATCAAGGGGCTCATCCGAATCAAGAGATCAATGACGCTTTTCCCCTTGAGACATTAATGTCTATAAATTCCAATCTTGATGACACCCCGTGGTTTGCTGACATTGCAAACTACTTAGCGGGTGGTGTTCTCATCAAAGGGTTAACATCCTAACAAAAGAAAAAGTTCTTAAACGATGTTAAGACTTACTTCTGGGATGACCCTTATCTCTTCAAACAATGTGCTGATTTGATTATTCGCCAATGTGTTGATGGACTGGCAGCTTTACAAATCCTTGATGCTTGCCACAAAGGACCCACCGGTGGTCACTTTGGTCCCAACTACACCGCGAAGAAAGTGTTTGACTCTGGATTCTATTGGCCCACCATTTATCGTGACGCTCACGAAATGGTTAAGCATTGTGATGCCTGCCAACGACAAGGCAAGATCACACATAAAGACGAGATGCCTCAAAGTTTCATACAAGAATGTGAAATCTTTGATGTTTGGGGTATCGACTTTATGGGGCCATTTCCATCATCCAAAGGGAACAAGTACATCCTCGTAGCCGTTGACTACGTTTCTAAATGGGTTGAAGCTAAGGCTCTTCCTACGAACGATGCGAGGGTGGTTGCCAACTTTTTGAAGCAGCTATTTGATCGATTCGGTGTTCCTCATGCTATAATCAGTGACCGCGGGACTCATTTTTGCAATGATCAATTTGCAAGAGTCATGGATAAGTATGGTGTTAATCATCATCTTTCCACCGCCTATCATCCCCAAACCAATGGGCAAGCCGAGATTTCCAACCGTGGATTGAAGCGAATTCTGGAACGTACTGTGGGAGAGCATCGTGCCGCGTGGGCCGATAAGTTAGATGATGCTTTGTGGGCTTTCCGTACCGCCTATAAGACACCAATTGGTTGTTCACCTTATCGTCTTGTGTACGGGAAAGCATGCCACCTCCCTATCGAGCTGGAACACAAGGCATACTGGGCCTTGAAGTGGGCTAACTTCGACATCAACAAAGCTGGTGATCTTCGGAAAATTCAACTCAACGAGCTAAATGAACTGAGGAATGAAGCTTACGAGAACTCATTGATCTACAAGGAGAAGACCAAAATCATCCACGATACACGAATTAAGAACCGAGAGTTCCACGTTGGTGATCAAGTCTTACTTTTTAACTCTCGGTTGAAGATCTTCTCTGGCAAGTTGAAGAGCCGCTGGTCTGGTCCATTCACCATCCCCAAAGTCTTTCCATATGGCACCATTGAGCTTTCTCAGCCAAATGGGCCTAATTTTAAGGTGAATGGCCAGCGTTTGAAGATGTACTTTGGTGAGGATATCTCTCATGAGATGATTCCATCCCTCACCACGTTTCCCATGAACTAGTTTTGGGTCGAGTCAGGCTCGTGACTCGGTGAACAAAAACAAGCGCTTCTCGGGAGGCAACCCGTGATCTATCATTTACCGCTTTCATAATAAGTGTAGGGGGAGCCCCGTATGTGTTTGTTGTCTTGTTTCTTATTCTCTACAGGGATTCAAGCTTCAAAGTGCACCTCAATGACTTTTGACGAACCGTGACCCCGTGTTCCTATCATCCCGGTTCTATCCTAAACTCTCGTGATTCAATATTTCATATCTTATATGTTCACATTGACATCACTATAGTTGTCCTTTCCTTAACAAGACTTAAACAAAATGCACAATGTCATAAGTGTAGGGGAGTTTACTCCCACATGCTTAAACATTAAGGACAATGTTTATATCAAGTGTAGGGGGCCTTCTATCGAAGTAAGTGGTCTTTTCCATGAATTTGCCCTCATTTTAACCGAAAATTTGATTTTTCGACATTTTTCAAAATTTTTAATCTATTTTGGCCTAGTTGTATATTTGTATTTTCCTTTGTTATGGTTATTTTCTTTCCTTGCTAAAATAAAGTTTAATAAAGTGGTTTTAAAATTTTTCAAAGTCGTGAATATTTTGACTCGGCCCGAGTTTACTTATCTAAGTTTACTCTAGCTAGTATCCTTAACGTATTTAAGTCAAGTTTTGCTAGGCCTTTATATAGGGAGCTTTAAAACACGAAAGTCTTAACTCTCACGGGTTAAGAACAAGAACTTTTCGCAAGTTCCTATAATTGATCATAGAGAGTTGTTTATCAAGGGAACTTTAAAATGCGATTTCTAAACTTGAAAACGTCTAAGAATTTGAAAGATCCTATAGATGACTCGAAAACCTAAAACTTTGATTTAATAGGCTAAGCATCTACGAGTCTCATTCCTTGAGATTTTAAACTGTGGAGGACGAGAGATGATAGAGTCAATTATAAGTTTGGTATCCTTTCGTGAATTTATGTGAGTTAATTATGAGCCTATTCTCCCATCGCTTGTTAATAAATTTGTCTACAATAATAAGGTTGTACGATATGAAAAGTTACTTAGCTTCTAGCCCAAGATCGTTTAAAAGTTGCTCGGTATTAATTAGAGTTCAAAGCCAAGGCATAACTTATTGAAGCGGGATGCGAAGATTGGCAAGTCCGAAAAGGCCCTAACAAGGCGTGAGGGCTACATTTTGTTGCTAAAGATCCAGAAGTGATGTGAAGAATCATTTATCGAAAATCAATATGAAGGATCAAGACACACGACGTAAAGCAAGTACTCCCCTAAAGATCATGGATAAGTCTATCCGAAAAGACCCTAGCAAGGTATGAGGATAAATAAATCCAAGTCCAAAAAGGAGGCGGATCGTTGTATATCAAAGTCCAAAATAAAGATTGGAGAAAAATGAAGAAGCCGTGGTCGAAATATGAAAAATCTCTCAAAAAGTTCAAGTGAAGAAATTCCTATTATGAAGTGAAGACCATAATTTCAAGAACGTCTCAAAGATTTGAAGTATGAAGTCGCTGCCAAATATCGGTCCGAAAAGGTCTCAAATTGTGAAGCGAGTTATGCCAAGATATGAACTTTATGAGGTCCCGAGAAGCAGTTTTAAAAGATTTTGTCCTTTAGCTAACTATTGATTAAATCGTCCCACTTTATTTTCGGCCTAAATAACTATCGAAATAAGTCAAACAATGAATCCTCGTGATCATTCAAGACAAAAATAAAATATAAGAGATACACCTAGGAATAAGGGAGTCTAAGTGAATAATTAGCCCACATGAATTTTTGTTAGTTTGCTAACTTATAATAACAATGATCTCGTTTTTAAGCTTGGTATGGGTAACGTGAAACTTGAGGGTGATAAACGTTCATGGCAGCCTAAAACCAATGTAAGTCTTTGATTTCTTTACTTGTTTTTTATCTTCTTATTTTCCTTAAATGTTTAGTATTTAATAAAGGCCAAGGTAGATTATTTATGATGAAAAATGTAAACCGTGCTTTAAAACTAATGCATTGCATGAGGGCATTGCAATGGCCAAGTGTAGGGGATTTAATAAGTGTGAAAACACTTATCCTTTTACCGCTTATTTCCAATAATAACAGGACCAAAACGTGTAATTTATGTCGTAAAAGTCGGATTAATGCATGGTTTGTGTTTTTATTGTGTTTTAGGACCAAAAGATGAAAAAGGGAGAAAACACGGGCTTTCACGGGCTTTTATCGAAGAAAACGAGTAAAGACGAAGTCAAGAGATCAAGAGTGCTAAAAGAACGGATGTCCAAGACCTATTCTGAAGATTTATCGAAGAAAAAGTCTAAAGACGGAAGTTTAATGAAGTCGAAGAACTCAAGTCTAAATTATAGAAGAAAATTATTAAGATGAGTTCAAATCCCGAGACGACGTCGAGAAAGACAAAGATTTAAATCGAGTCGAGAAGAAAATAAGGAAGCACACCACACATGCACTTCCCAATGCCCTATAAATATGCTCCTAATCACATTAGGAGGGTGGTTAGCTAGTTTCACTTTTAATTTTTCCTTTCTAGTTTTTAGAGAGAGAAAGTTCCAAACTTTCTCTCACTAAGTTTTTCATCTTTTCTTTCTTTTAATCTTTCAAGTTTAAGCTTCATACGTTTGATTTCAAGATTTCGTGTTTAAAAGGTTAAACTTTTCATTCCTACATAAGCTCTCTTACGGTTTAAGTTATAAGCTCTTTATGCTTATTGGCTTATTTCATGTTCTATCTTATTACTTTTCGGATTATTAAAAAGGTTTAAGTCTTTTTAAAGTTCTTTTATAAAGTTTATGATTTTATGTTTTGAAAGTTGTCAAATTTAAGCTTATTGAGTTATTTAAGATTTGGTTAAGATAGCTTATTATACGTGCTTACTGAGTTTTCAGCTTACCACCATTTTCGGATTAATTTTGTGTTCATCGCAATATTTTGAAGATTCCACATTCCGATGGTTACCTGTTTGTATCGCAATAACCCATTGAGGGTTTTACTTTACGATTGCTTGGATTTTACCCCCCTTATTCCGATCTGGGATTGCGATCGCTCATTGCGATCGCATATTTCGACGGGTGATAAGGTTTCTTTGAATCGAAACTTTGCCAATTTTTGACAGCCACAGTCTGATAGGTTGGTCATCATTCCGATAGAATTTTATTGTGATACCTTGCTTTGCGATCTGGGCATTGCGACAGAAGTGTTTACATAGTATTCCGATCTTGACAACATTGCAATAGAACTGATTTTGTCACATTCTGATGGTTACTAGCATGGATTATTCCGACAGCTTCACATTTGATTATTTCGATGGCTTTCATTTTGGTACATTCCGATAGAACATGTTTTTAAGTTTTTAAGTTTCACAAAGTGTTTGTCTAAATAACGTTTAGTCTAATTTTTAAACGCTTTAATTTTACTCAACGACATTTTCATACTTGCTTTTACTTTAAAATAGATAATCAAACAAACCATTTATTATTCCACCAAGAACAATTGAGTCGAACTTTCTACCAATAATCAATTCGAAGAGATCGAACGATAAGATTTTATACTTGGATAAAAACCTTGTATTACCAACTCTCATGATTAATTCACCCGCGGCTACATCAATGAGAGTGCGACCGGTCCTCAAGAATGGACGTCCAACGATTAATGAAACAAGGGGATCCATCTCGTAGTCAACGACAACAAAATCCGCCGGAAAGGTGAATTTGTCGACACCGACGAAGACGTCTTCGGCTATCCCCACTGGATAAGCAACCGTACGGTTAGCTAATTCCAATGTCATTCGGGTGGGGACTAGCTCGGGTAGAGATAATTGTTTCCAAACACTTAATGGTATTAAGTTGATACTAGCACCAAGATCGGCAAGGGCCATACAATTCTCTACCCTGGGGAAGTTGCAAGGAATCAAGAAACGACCGGGATCACCAAGTTTGGTTGGTAATTTCCTTAATAGGACTGCAGAGCAATTCTCATTAAGTTGGGTTTGAGCGATATCAAGGAGTTTCTCCTTATCACTGAGAAGATCTTTAAACATTTTCGCATACTTCGGCATGTGAGCGAGAGCCTCAGCAAAGGAGATATTGAAATTCAGTTGTTTAAACATTTTGAGAAAGTTAGAAACCTGAATATCATCCTTGTTCTTCAATTTCTCTTTCCTCAACCTTGAGGGATAAGGTATATTGGGTTGAGATGAAGGCTTTGGTATGCAATTCTCACTCACATCCTTGGGTGGTGGAGGGGTGGAAGTAGAAGGTGGAGTAATTGGTGAAGGGGACTCGTTTTCCTTTGTCACAATCACCGGTGTAGGTGTAGGAATCTCGGGTTCCTTTAAACCTTTGCCACTTCGGGTGGTGATTGCTTTCATCTTCCCTCTTGGATTAGCAACGGTGTTACTAGGAAGAGAACCCGAACCAGAGGCTTGATTACTTGGGAAAAAACTAGCCATCATATCCCTTATGTTGTTTGTTTGATTGTTCATAGACTTTCTCATGTCGGCTTGAAGAGCATTCCCTTGTTTCGCCATGTCATTCCTTAGCTCGGCTCGAATATCGTTCCCTTCTTTTGCCAGGTCACCTTTCAAGTTAATGAATTGGCTTTGAAGATTCGTCACCATCTCTCTATTAGTCCTCATGTAAGTTTCGAGGTCTTGGTTCAATGTCGTGGGTTGATTGAGAGGTGGGGCTTGGTAAGCTGAATTATTTGCTTGAGGTGGATATGGGTTTCTTTGGGATTGATTTTGATTGATAGCTCGAGGTTGGCTTTGATTGTTACGGTTGAAATTGTTTTGGTTATTGTTTTGAGGGAAAAAACCGGGTGGAGATAATAGTTATTTGAACGATAACTAAGAAAATTGCGGTCACCTTGAGGATGTGCTTGATAGCCTCCCATAGAAAAGTTACCGTTGGCGGCATACATATTTTCCGAAGTATCTTGAGTATAAGGACAATCGGTGTATGAATGAGAATCCCCGCAAAGCTCACAAGACGTGGCTACAACTTTAGCTTGTTGAAATTGGTTAGTGGCTAGAAGTTCAATCTTTTTGCTCATTTCGACTATTGCGCGGGACATTTCGGTAATATCAGGGTTTGAAGAATTAGAAGAAACATTGACTCTCGGGTTTGATCTTGAGGATGCGGATGAATCCCAATTTTTGTGGTGAGTGGTCATGTTCTCAATCAGCTCTCTACACTCCTCAAGTCTTCTCTTCATGAATGTACCACCGGCGGCAGCATTAATCGTATCACGATCACGAAAAGTTAAACCATCGTAGAAGGTATCAATCAAAGTAACGGGTAGCATGTTATGGTTCGGACAACGGTCGATCAAGACATTATAATGTTCCCAAGCATCAAAAAGCGACTCATCTGGTTCTTGAGTAAATCCACTGATTTGGTTGCGAAGACTAGTGACCATGGATGGTGGAAAGTAGCGTGACAAAATTTTTTGAGTCATATCATCCCATGTTTGAATTGAGTTTTTGGGAAGACGATCAAACCATTTTTCGGCATGATGGGATAAAGTGTGTGGAAAAAGGTGAAGGCGAAGAAAATCCATGGAAGCACCGGGAAGTTTCATGCTTTGGGTGATCGTAATGAACTTGTCGAGATGTTTGTTGGCATCATCATCCGGTAATCCGCTAAACGGGCAAGCGTTTTGAACTTGCTGGATCATGTGATGCTTCAACGAAAATTCAGGAGCCGTGATTTGCATCGGCGCAATCGGTCCTCCGCGTCCGTTCATGGTGGGTTGACAAAGTTCCTCCATTGTTCATAAATCAGGTGGGGGAACATTGTTGTTGTTGTTATTGTTATTCAAATTGGGTAGAGGTGGGTTGTTATTGTTGTTATGCACACCAGCCATATCTAAATCTTCACGAGTCTCGGGCTCAGAATAATTTGAAGATCTAGTACGGATACACCTGCAAAAGAAAAAGATACCAAAGAAACAAAGAATATATATATATAATGTTTTAGGTGCAAAACTTAGGAAAAGAAATGCTTTTATGATTTTTTTAAATTTTTGTATTTTTGAATTTTTTTTTAATTTTTATGGATTTTTGAAAATTTTTGTGCTTGAAAATAACATTCCTAAAAGAACGGATCCCAAAATCCAACGCGTCTCTCACTAAAAACCGTTAATCTTAACGAAAAGAGCCGGCAGCGGCGCCATTTAATACAAGGTTTTACCAAGTATAAAAAGTTATCGTCCGATCTTTTCGAATTGATTACCGTTAAGTAGTGCGACTCAATCGTTTTTGGTGGAAAATAATTTGGGTTGGTAGATTATCTATTTATAAACTAAAAGAAAATAAATGTCGTTGAGTAAAATTAAAGCATTTAAAAATTAAACTAAAAATTTCTAAAAAAACACTTGGTAAAAATAGAGATTTCGGAAAGCGTGCAATTTTTAAAAATTAAAACGTAATGAACTTGAAACTTAAAACTTTATAAAACTTAAAAACTTAAACTATCGGAATAATAATAAACCCAATCTGTCGGAATGTAATGCAATCAAACCCATCGGAATATCAAAGTAAAGCCATCGAAATAATCCATCTGAATAACCATCGGAATGTAACAAAGTTGAATCTATCGGAATGTATGTCTATCGGAATGTTCAGATCGGAATAATAGAAACACATCTATCGCAATACACTACTATCGGAATGTCCAGATCGGAATACAAGGTTTTCTATCGGAATGTCACTAAAAATTTGGCAGAGTTTCGACTTAAAATGACCTTAAGACCCGTCGGAACATGCCATCGCAATGAGCGATCGCAATCCCGATCGGAATAAGGGGGATGTTACTCTAGATCGCAAAGTAAAACCACAAATGGTTATTGCGATACAAAGAAGCTGTCGGAATGTGTAAAGACCCTCAATATTGCGATGAACACCAAAGTAATCTGAAAATGGAGTTAAGCTGAAATTTCAATATGCACTTCCAAAAAACATACTTAACCGAATCTTAAACAACTTAATAAGCATTAATTTGAAGACTTTTAAAATTCAAAATAGCAAACTTTATGAATTGAACGTTTTAAAAACACTAAACTTTTTAAGAAAACCGAAAAGCAATAAGCTATATATATATGAAATAAGCCAATAAGCAAAACATGCTTATAGCCTATACCGTGTAAAAGCTTAGTAAGGAATCAAAAGATTAACTTTTTAATCACTAAAACATAAAAGTCACACACGAAGTATAAAAATTCGGATCAAAATCAAAGTGAAATCAAGAAAGGTAGAAAGAGATAAAAGATTAAAAGCTTAAACTTGAACTTTTTGATTAATAAAACTCAAATACAAAGATTAAAGAAAGCTTAACTTGAAAGAAAAGATGAGGTTTTAGTGAGAGAAAGTTAAACACTTTCTCTCTCTCAAATTAAAAACTAAAAACAAAGAAAATTAAACTAGCTAATGACTAACACCCTCCTAATTTGTCATTAGGAGGGTATATATAGGGAGTGGGGAATGCATGTGTGCTTCCTTCTTTCTTTCTTTTCTTCTCAACTCGATCTAAATTCTTTGTCTTTCTCGACGTCGTCTCGGGATTTGTCGATGTAAATTGAACTCGTCTTATAATCTTCTTCTATAATTAGACTTGAGTTCTTCGACTTCATTAAACTTCCGTCTTTAGACTTTTCTTCGATAAATCTTCAGAATAGGCCGTGGACTTCCGTTCTTTTTGCACTCTTGATCTTTTGACTTCGTCTTTTCTCGTTTTCTTCGATAAAAGCCCGTGAAAGCCCGTGTTTTCTTCCTTTTTCCATATTTTGGTCCTAAAACCCAATAAACACAGCGGCGCCATTTAATACACGTTTTAGCCAAGTATGAAATAATTTCGTTCCAAGTCTTTTCGAATTGATTATCGTTAAGTAGTGCGACTCAGTCGTTCTTGGTGGAAAATAATTTGGGTTGGTAGATTATCTATTTTTAATCTAAAAGCAAATAAATGTCGTTGAGTAAAATTAAAGCTTTTAAAATAAACTAAAAATTTCTAAAAAAACACTTGGTAAAAATAGAGATTTCGGGAAGCGTGCAATTTTTAAAAATTAAAACGTAATGAACTTGAAACTTAAAACTTTATAAAACTTAAAAACTTAAACTATCGGAATAATAATAAACCCAATCTGTCGGAATGTAATGCAATCAAACCCATCGGAATAATCCATCTGAATAACCATCGGAATGTAACAAAGTTGAATCTATCGGAATGTATGTCTATCAGAATGTTCAGATCGGAATAATAGAAACACATTTATCGCAATACACTACTATCAGAATGTCCAGATCGGACTACAAGGTTTTCTATCAGAATGTCACTAAAAATTTTGCAGATTTTCGACTTAAAATGACCTTAAGACCCGTCTGAACATGCGATCGCAATGAGCGATCGCAATCCCGATCGGAATAAGGGGGATGTTACTCTAGATCTCAAAGTAAAACCACAAATGGTTATTGCAATAAAAAGAAGCTGTCGGAATGTACCCTCAATATTGCGAGGAACACCAAAGTAATCCGAAAATGGAGTTAAGCTGAAATTTCAATAAGCACTTCCAAAAAACATACTTAACCGAATCTTAAACAACTCAATAAGCATTAATTTGAAGACTTATAAAATTCAAAATAGCAAACTTTATGAATCGAACCTTTTAAAAACACTAAACTTTTTAAGAAAACCGAAAAGCAATAAGCTATATATATGAAATAAGCCAATAAGAAAAACAAGCTTATAGCCTATGCCGTGTAAAAGCTTAGTAAGGAATCAAAAGAATGACTTTTTAATCACTAAAACATAAAAATCACACACGAAGTATAAAAATTCGGATCAAAATCAAAGTGAAATCAAGAAAGGTAGAAAGAGATAAAAGATTAAAAGCTTAAACTTGAACTTTTTGATTAATAAAACTCAAATACAAAGATTAAAGAAAGCTTAACTTGAAAGAAATGATGAAGTTTTAGTGAGAGAAAGTTAAACACTTTCTCTCTCTAAAATTAAAAACTAAAAACAAAGAAAATTAAACTAGCTAATGACTAACACCCTCCTAATGTGTCATTAGGAGGGTATATATAGGGAGTGGGGAATGCATGTGTGCTTCCTTCTTTCTTTCTTTTCTTCTCGACTCGATCTAAATTCTTTGTCTTTCTCGACGTCGTCTCGGGATTTGTCGATGTAAATTGAACTCGTCTTATAATCTTCTTCTATAATTAGACTTGAGTTCTTAGACTTCATTAAACTTCCGTCTTTAGACTTTTTCTTCGATAAATCTTCAGAATAGGCCTTGGAATTCCGTTCTTTTTGCACTCTTGATCTTTTGACTTCGTCTTTTCTTGTTTTCTTCGATAAAAGCCCGTGAAAGCCCGTGTTTTCTTCCTTATTTCTTCTTTTGGTCCTAAAACCCAATAAAAACAGCGGCGCCATTTAATACACGTTTTAGCACAGTATGAAATAATTTTGTTCCAAGTCTTTTCGAATTGATTACCGTTAATTAGTGCGACTCAGTCGTTCTTGGTGGAAAATAATTTCGGTTGGTAGATTATCTATTTTTAATCTAAAAGCAAATAAATGTCGTTGAGTAAAATTAAAGCTTTTAAAATAAACTAAAAATTTCTAAAAAACACTTGGTAAAAATAGAGATTTCGGGAAGCGTGCAATTTTTAAAAATTAAAACGTAATGAAATTGAAACTAAAAACTTTATAAAACTTAAAAACTTAAACTATCGGAATAATAATAAACCCAATCTGTCGGAATGTAATGCAATCAAACCCATCGGAATATAAAAGTAAAGCCATCAGAATAATCCATCTGAATAACCATCGGAATGTAACAAAGTTGAATCTATCGGAATGTATGTCTATCGGAATGTTCAGATCGGAATAATAGAAACACTTCTGTCGCAATACACTACTATCGGAATGTCCAGATCGGAATACAAGGTTTTCTATCGGAATGTCACTAAAAATTTGGCTGAGTTTCTACTTAAAATGACCTTAAGACCCGTCGGAACATGCGATCGCAATGAGCGATCGCAATCCCGATCGGAATAAGGGGGATGTTACTCTATATCGCAAATAAAACCACAAATGGTTATTGCGATACAAAGAAGCTGTCGGAATGTGTAAAGACCCTCAATATTGCGATGAACACCAAAACAATCCGAAAATGGAGTTAAGCTGAAATTTCAATAAGCACTTCCAAAAAACATACTTAACCGAATCTTAAACAACTCAATAAGCATTAATTTCAAGACTTTTAAAATCCAAATAGCAAACTTTATGAATCGAACCTTTTAAAAACACTAAACTTTTTAAGAAAACCGAAAAGCAATAAGCTATATATATGAAATAAGCCAATAAGCAAAACAAGCTTATAGCCTATACCGTGTAAAAGCTTAGTAAGGAATCAAAAGATTAACTTTTTAATCACTAAAACATAAAAATCACACACGAAGTATAAAAATTCGGATCAAAATCAAAGTGAAATAAAGAAAGGTAGAAAGAGATAAAAGATTAAAAGCTTAAACTTGAATTTTTTGATTAATAAAACTCATACAAAGATTAAAGAAAGCTTAACTTGAAAGAAAAGATGAAGTTTTAGTGAGAGAAAGTTAAACACTTTCTCTATCTAAAATTAAAAACTAAAAACAAAGAAAATTAAACTAGCTAATGACTAACACCCTCCTAATGTGTCATTAGGAGGGTATATATAGGGAGTGGGGAATGCATGTGTGCTTCCTTCTTTCTTTCTTTTCTTCTCGACTGGATCTAAATTCTTTGTCTTTCTCGACTTCGTCTCGGGATTTGTCGATGTAAATCGAACTCGTCTTATAATCTTCATCTATAATTAGACTTGAGTTCTTCGACTTCATTAAACATCCGTCTTTAGACTTTTTCTTCGATAAATCTTCAGAATATGCCATGGACTTCCGTTCTTTTTGCACTCTTGATCTTTTGACTTCGTCTTTTCTCGTTTTCTTTGATAAAAGCCCGTGAAAACCCATGTTTTCTTCCTTTTTTCATTTTTTGGTCCTAAAACACAATAAAAACAGCGGCTCCATTTAATACACGTTTTAGCCATGTATGAAATAATTTCGTTCCAAGTCTTTTCGAATTGATTACCGTTAATTAGTGCGACTCAGTCGTTCTAGGTGGAAAATAATTTGGGTTGGTAGATTATCTATTTTTAAACTAAAAGCAAATAAATGTCGTTGAGTAAAATTAAAGCTTTTAAAAATTAAACTAAAAATTTCTAAAAACACACTTGGTAAAAATAGAGATTTCGGGAAGCTTGCAATTTTTAAAAATTAAAACGTAATGAACTTGAAACTTAAAACTTTATAAAACTTAAAAACATAAACTATCGGAATAATAATAAACCCAATCTGTCGGAATGTAAATGCAATCAAACCCATTGGAATATCAAAGTGAAGCCATCAGAATAATCCATCTGAATAACCATTGGAATGTAACAAAGTTGAATCTATCGGAATGTATGTCTATCGGAATGTTCAGATCGGAATAATAGAAACACTTTTGTCGCAATACACTACTATCTGAATGTCCAGATCGGAATACAAGGTTTTCTACCGGAATGTCACTAAAAATTTGGCAGAGTTTCGACTTAAAATGACCTTAAGACCCGTCGGAACATGCGATCGCAATGAGCGATCGCAATCCCGATCGGAATAAGGGGGATATTACTCTAGATCGCAAAGTAAAACCAAAAATGGTTATTGCGATACAAAGAAGCTGTCGGAATGTGTAAAGACCCTCAATATTGCGATGAACACCAAAATAATCCGAAAATGGAGTTAAGCTGAAATTTGAATATGCACTTCCAAAAAACATACTTAACCGAATCTTAAACAACTCAATAAGGATTAATTTGAAGACTTTTAAAATTCAAAATAGCAAATTTTATGAATCGAACGTTTTAAAAACACTAAACTTTTTAAGAAAACCGAAAAGCAATAAGCTATATATATATGAAATAAGCCAATAAGCAAAACAAGCTTATAGCCTATACCGTGTAAAAGCTTAGTAAGGAATCAAAAGATTAACTTTTTAATCACTAAAACATAAAAATCACACACGAAGTATAAAAATTCGGATCAAAATCAAAGTGAAATCAAGAAAGGTAGAAAGAGATAAAAGATTAAAAGTTTAAACTTGAACTTTTTGATTAATAAAACTCAAATACAAAGATTAAAGAAAGCTTAACTTGAAAGAAAAGATGAAGTTTTAGTGAGAGAAAGTTAAACACTTTCTCTCTCTAAAATTAAAAACTAGAATCAAAGAAAATTAAACTAGCTAATGACTAACACCCTCCTAATGTGTCATTAGGAGGGTATATATAGGGAGTGGGGAATGCATGTGTGCTTCCTTCTTTCTTTCTTTTCTTCTCGACTCGATCTAAATTCTTTGTCTTTCTCGACGTCGTCTCGGGATTTGTCGATGTAAATTAAACTCGTCTTATAATCTTCTTCTATAATTAGACTTGAGTTCTTCGACTTCATTAAACTTCTGTCTTTAGACTTTTTCTTCGATAAATCTTCAGAATAGGCCTTGGACTTCAGTTCTTTTTGCACGCTTGATCTTTTGACTTCGTCTTTTCTTGTTTTCTTCGATAAAAGCCCGTTAAAGCCCGTGTTTTCTTCCTTTTTTCATCTTTTGGTCCTAAAACACAATAAAAACACAAACCACGCATAATTATGACTTTTACGACATAAAATACACGTTTTGGTCTTGTTTTTATTGGAAATATGTGGTAAAAGGATAAGTGTTTTCACACTTATTAACCCACTAACCAAATTTACATTAACCAATCTATTAAGGTTCTTGAAATTCACATGACCTAACCTCCTATGCCATAGATTAGACTCGTCATTAGAAGACTTAGCCAGCAAACATGTAATACCACCTGTTGGAGTAATAGTTTGAAGATTAAAGGTGTACATATTTTCTTTCCTGGGTGCCTTAAGCAGTTCTTGAGATTCCTTTGGCATCTTAAAATCTTTGGAAAGCACCAAGCAGTCTGTATCTGTAAAGAGAACCTTGTTCTTTTTATCACACATTTGTGATATAGAAAAGAGATTGAATTCATTCAGTTCTTTTACAAAGAACACATCTTCAAACTCCAACTTCCCTGTATTGATTTTCCCTTTTCCAGTGATTCTACCTTTGCTACCACCAAAGGCTACTGGTCCACCTCTGAATTCTTCAAATTCAGCAAGGAAATCTTTGTTCCCTGTCATGTGCCTTGAGCATCCACTATATACAATACCTTTATCTTTTAATTCATCAATTAGATGCCCCTGCACATACACAAAACTTATTAGTTTTTAACAGGGACCCAAGCGACATTTGGCTCGGATCTTGTGGGACCTACATACTCAAGAGTTTGATAGGTAGTTTTTCTAGTAAGACTACACATACTCCTATACTTCATGGTTCCAGTTATATAATCAAAGACATAAGTGGGTTTGTTGTCCTTGAACCTTTTTGACTTAAGTACCGTTTTAGCAGTACTTGCTTGAACACATGGTTTTTCTCCTTTAGGGACCCACATTTGCACTGGTTTGTTATTAGACTTATTTCTAGGTGTTTTAGCGTTTTCAACTACACTTTTAGAAGATTTGTGGGACTTTGGTTTACTAGACTTTTGAGCAACGGTACTTGTGTTTGGTCTAGCAGTACTTGCAGTGCTAGACTTGTTGGTTCTTGGCTTACCAGATTTCAAAGATACTAGACCTTGTTTCATAAGTACTGCCCTTCGAACAAAGTCATTGGTAGAGAGAGGGTGTTTGACATTATTAACCTTATGAGGTTTATTTACCCTTTTACCATGATCAAACTTAAGTTTGTCATCTTTAGATCCCTATTGCCTATTAACCTGTACATTTTTTCCATTACCTTTCTTTGTGACCTTTTGTGCAGCCTTCTGTTTTGCAAT
This sequence comes from Glebionis coronaria, assembly GCA_025667525.1. Classification (NCBI taxonomy): domain Eukaryota; kingdom Viridiplantae; phylum Streptophyta; class Magnoliopsida; order Asterales; family Asteraceae; genus Glebionis; species Glebionis coronaria. The sequence goes on from CM046874.1 coordinate 294,568,345, forward strand.
TTTATCTTCATGTAAAGTGAAATCTTTGATAAAGTGATTTAGACTACCACAAACATAACATCATTTTCTTCTCAAAGAAGACACAAAAGGTTGTTCTGGCTTAGTTTTCTTAAAACCTATCCCACCCCTCTTGGTTTTATGTTTTACATTATTATCCAATGTCTTGCTAGGAGTTTTTACGTGCTTCGGAGCAGAACTAGTTGTAAACACTTGTCCTTCAGACACAAAGTTGCTCATTAAAGGTGGATAAATAATGTTCTTGGTCACAACAGATTTATCTTGGGTCAAGATACTAGAGTTTGATTCTGAATTATTTGACTTAATATCAATAATAGCTTTTGACTCATCTAACACTATACCTACATTATTATTAGGGGGCATGAAAATTCCTGAAAATGGTGTAGAAGCTGCCTTCATTCCTTTAGCATATCTATCATTTTCAGGAGTATCATCTGACTCATTAGAACTATCAAAAATCCCTTTTGATAAGTCCTCTTCAGTTAAGGTTATCCCAGGTTGGTCCTCAATATATCCTAGCCCTGTTTTATCATAATACCTCATTTGTGAATTAATCAACTTGCCTAAACCTTTAGAGGATTTTTGCCATTGATTAATCACTTCCCTTTCATTAAAAATATTGGCTTTTAAAACATCATTTTTTGTTGTTACTTTTATAAGTTGTTTTTTAAAAGCTTTAATTTCCACATCTTTTTCTCTCATTTGAAGAGTCAAAATTCTAATTTTCTCTTCATAGTTTTGTTGACCCTTTTTATAAAAAACTATATTTTCCTCTAACTTAGCAACACCTTGTTTAAAATCATTTGCTTCTATAGTACATGTGTTAACTTTTTGATATTGTTCATCATGTTCTACGTTTAGACTATTAAATTTAAGAACACAATCTTTAGAACAAGGATGTACCTCAGTATCTTCATGAGAGAGAGCCATCAAACCAAGCTCTTCTTCTTTCTTATCTTCAGCCCAGTTCACCACTCCATCTACAGTCACCAATAGTTTAATTCCTTTGGGACACCTGCTATATCCTTTTCGAAAGCTTTTAGAGATTCTTGGACTGGTTCTATAGCTGTTCTTGGACTTTTGACTGCTTCTATCAATCTTATCCCTATTGCACTCCCTTGCAAAATGTCCATTCCTTCCACAGTTATAGCATTCAACTTTGGACTTTTCATATACTAATGGCTCATTAGGATCAACAGTCATATTTCTTACAATCTTTTTGTAGAACCTATTAGATCTTATAGAGATCATAGTAGCTTGCCATTTGAGATCCATTTCGTCAATATCAGCATCATCCATTTGGAACAAGTCATTGAGAGTTATCCTTCGTTTGTTGTCTTGTCAAGCAAAGAATGAGAAAGCATCATTGTCACTAAACAATGGTGAGGATCTTCCTTGTGAATTTTGAGATGTTATTGGACTGCCTTCAGTACCTTGAGAGTAAGTACTGGTTGTAAGTCCTCCAGCGGTATTATGGAAGTAAGTACCGCTACTTGATCCACTAGCGGTATTTTGGAAGTAAGTACCGCCGTTTCCTTCTGACACAAAAGCCAAGTTATACTTTGTTATTGCTGCTGCTTTGGTCACCTCAATGCCTTAGCATGTATCTCATAATCTCTAAGATTGTTATAGATACGATCAAAAGGAGTTGCATTCAGATCACCCCTTGTGATGAAGTGCATAGCCATTGCTTTCCATTCTTGTGGAACACTTCTTAAGAATTTTAGATTGGCTTCTTCATTAGGAATTATGAGTCCATAAACTGCCAATTGAATGAGAAATATGTTGAACCTTCCATAGCCACTATGTATTCCTTCAATACAAGAAATTGAGAAGTTATCAAATTCTTGTTGCCAAAACAATCTTCTTCGTCTTCTTCGATTTGTCATTGCCTCCAAATATAAGTTTGATGGCATCCCACATAGCTTTTGCATCCTTGTAGTGATGAAAGCTAGGTAAGATGTCTTTTGAAAGTGCCATAGCCAAAGCAGTTCTGGCCTTTCTTTCTCTGATCTCTGCATGTACCTCTTCATCAGTCACAGTAGGTAAAGCATAGCATGTACCATCATATAACCACTGCAACTTCTTAGGTGTATTCCCATTCTTGATAACCTGCTACAGAGTATGATTTGTGTGGTTCAAGTAATTTTCCATCTGCATAGCCCACATCTCATAGTTATCACCTTTGAGAATAGGGAGTCTGACAACAGAGAGTGTGACAATCCGTCAATTTACGATTGATATTTTATTCTCAAATATTATTTGAAAATATTATTTTAATGTTACAATATGAACTCACTTATTTTTGGGAAGAAATTTGGATTTACGTCTTGAAGTAGCATCGACTACGTCTAAACCGGAGGATTCAACGTTACGTGCTTACGTTTACATACACCGTCCTTGGTGACAGTCCGACATTTCAGAAAATAAATTTATCCGTGAATATTAATTTGGAGTTCTAAATTTGTGTTAGTTCATAAACTCACAAATTTACGAGAAGAGACTAGGACTTACGATTTTATTTTAACGTCCTTTACGACTAAACCGGAAACCTTAGGATTACGTATTTACGTTTTCGAACTCCGTTTTTGATGAGACAATTTTTATTGGAATCGTTTTGTGACGGTGATTCATAATTTATAAAAACGTTTTTCGTAAAACGACCCGAGGGCACGCAAATCGAGGAAACGAGAATCGAGGAGTACCCGTAAATAAATGGGGATGAGACAAGTGGGACACTTGTCCCACCCCCAAAACCGGCCAACATGTTGCTACAACACATCTATGATGTGTCAACCTTACAACTACTAACAACACATGTCATTTAGCTTCATGTGTAAGCTTACCAACAACAAAACCATGTAACTAAACCACACACCTCATTTGCAACATGCAAACAACTCTAAAGTTCTCTCATCTCACTCTTCCTTGCCGTCCCATATCTCTCCCAAAAACATCCTTTGATCTTGATTCAACCATGAAACCATATGTTATACTTGCATATGTTGAAGCCCTTTCAAAACACTATTGATTGGTGGTACTTATAACATCCATGGAGGAGTTTTCATGGTGTCATGAGGCTGATTTTCCACAAGGAGTTGATGAAGATTGGAGTTCTTGAAGATGGTGTTGGCTAAGCACAAGTTTCTCCATCAAAAACCATGCCAAACTCATAACCTACATCAAGTTGGTGGTATAAAGATTGTCCTCCTCAACTTCTTGTTATTTTGATTATGTAAACTTGTATTTTATTTCCTATTGTATATACTTATGATGATTATATGATGATAAAAATGTTATGTGGGGATTTGTTGTTGATAATCATGTATAAAAAGGTGAAAAACTATAAGAAACAAGTCTAAAATCTTGTCTAAATATGTTGGCTGTGTAAAACAGTAAATAAACAGGTCATGGACTGATAATATGATGAAGTAGAATCTACTTACAGTAAGCTATGGGTCTTGTACGCATGTGAGAGTTGGCCATGCAATGGAATCAAAATAATGAGTGAGATATGATCAAAACAAGTTCATGTAGTTTATGTGATAAAAATTTGAGCTTCTATCTCCATATAGAACTCAAGATATGGCAGTTTTGGTGAAGATGAAGTTAAAAATCAGATTTTTGGAAATAAAGAATAATACTATTATATAAGCACTCACATTTTAATATATAAAATGTAAAATTAAAACCCACTAACTTATAGAACTTATTTATATAAATGTGTAAAAGGTAAATTAAATGGGTAAATTATATAAATGGTGGTAAAATAATACTTATAAGTTATAAAACTATAAACTTGATTTTTACGACTTTTTCGGCTATCGCCGTAAAATTAACGTTTTTGTTAAATAAAACTTAGATGGTTGAATCCATCTAATGAAAACATTATAAAACTTATATACTGATATATAGACATGTATAACAAGTAAAAACCGATAAAACCCGAACTATAGGGCATACGGACATTAACGAGCTAAGTAAACATATTGGACTAATACTTGGGCTAATAATTGGACTAAATAAGATAAACACCCATAAAAAGAACTTATTGGGCTTAACCCATTTGGGCCCAACTTGAAAGTGTATGTACTGATAATATAAGTACAAAATGGATTAAAATAAGTTAAATAACTTATAATAAGCTTATTGGACTTAAGACACGTAAATGGGTAAAACTAGTAAACTAGTATAAAAGTTATCAACACATAACTTTAAAATGAGTAAACGAGAGTATGTAAACCCACTTGATCATCATATATATATAACCATCATATGTATACATAATTGTTATTTTTATAAAAGTCATTGGACATGAGTCTAAGACGAATATTATTTGTCTAGGTTTCCGTGATTGAAGCACGTACCGGACGTCCGAGTTGCCGATAACCCGCCTTCCCATATCAACGTGAGTTCATAGCCTCGCACTCTTTTAAATGTTTTTATAAATGTTTTATAAACCCGCGAGGGAGATAACATGTTAGTTTTATAAAATAGGACACCATTTTTCCTGATTGTTTGTTTATTGATTTTGGACCCAAATGATTGAATGACCCGATTGTATGACCCGATAAATGATTAATGGACCCGATAGATGAAACTAAATGGATTATTAAAGTTAGGTTATGTCACTAAAAGTCCCATTAGCATGAATTGTGAACTACCGGGAGTTGGTAGACGCTTATACATTTAATAGTACTATTTGGGGACGATCACCCCAGTTCGCGCCTTGACGGTTGATCCCCGTCGTGCCACATTGATTGGTAAGCGAATTTATGTATGAGAAGATTTCAATAGCGTGACCTTTGTGACGACACGCTACTTTAGATGGGCAAAATTGGTATCGGGTTAGCTACCCGTTTTGGTTTTAGTAAGGTAACAATGTCATGCGACTTGTAATAATCCGAATTAGCGAAATACTAATAGACGCTCCGAATTACGATGTATTGCCTGACTAGCAATACAGGGTCATACTATTGATATTATGATTGTATTTTGGTTTTCATAACCATATTCATATAACGGTTTTTATTTGATTTTATACAACGTCATAAGACGTATTGTATGATGTTTTTACGACATTGGCTCGTATAATGATTTTTACGGCAAATGCCTATATTATGATTTTCGATAAGGATTTGTATAAAACGACTTTGGCTATTTTATGGCCTATTAAAATGATTTGTATAAAATGACTTTCAGTAATTATTTTATACTGATATTATATTGATGGAATTTATTAAACTCTATGAATTCACTCGGCGTTATCGCTGACCTTTTCTTTTAACATGTTTTATCTCAGGTACTTGAAGGTAATTCTCGGGAAGACGACAAGAATTCTTGGCCCGCACTTAAACAATATTTTTCCATTCAAATACTTTGTAAAACTTTGTATGAAATATAATGACTTGGGACCGATGTAACTTTAATGTTTATGAATGGAAATGCTTTATTAATAAACGACGCGATTTTTATGCGTTGTCTATGATGTGAGTAATGTGCTATCCCGTAACACCAACTAGTCTTCCGCTGTACTGTGTTGTATAAATTTGGGGGTGTTACAGTTTGGTACCAGAGCTCTCGTTATAGAGAACGAAAGATTTTTTAAAACCAAGGTTTTGAATAAAACTTTTCAAAATCTTTTAACTGTAAACATTTTTCTAAAAATGTCTAAAAATCTTTTGACTATAACGGTGCCGAAGAATTCCCGAGTTACCGACAAGGCCAGACTGAGAAGTGTTATTTTAATATATATATATATATATATATATATATATATATATATATATATATATATATATAACTTGGATTATATATATATATATATATATATGATGTAATTTTATTACATGATTGTTTGATGATTATTTTGATATTTATACGAGGTATTTATACGACGTAGATTGTCACAAGAAACCCTAAATCCCCTAGTAAATTAATCGAAGCTATTCTCGTAGGAATTCTAGCTATCCTAGATCTAAACCAAGTTGTGGATATTTATGATCCCAACAAATGGTTGATATTCGTAGAAATATAGATAGTAGTTGATTGTGATATTGAAAAAGAATTGGCGAGATTAAATCTGATATCGATGTTATGACGATCTTTTCTTATAGAGTGGAAGTTTGACAAAACGTTACCACCTAGAAAGATGCCATCTGATTCGTTGTCATCCAATTCTTAAATTTGAAATCGAAAGGGGGAATGTTGCACTTGAGGCTGTTATTGGAACCATTACCCAAAAGCCTCATGCCACTAATACCTTTCCGAGAAGTCTAGTTGAATGATCAAGTCATTTCATATTAATGACTCATTTGATAATTGTTGTTGTAAGAGATATAGGATTGGAAATTAAGTGTTGATTCATATTGAGATTGTATTGCCTTTACAAGGCCGAAGAATAAGATTGAAAGTATTGGAACATGAGGTAGGATATTGCATTGAGTATAAGCTGATTAAAACTTGAATAAAGTAAAATTTAACCTATATGGAATATGAAATTGTTAAAAGGAAGTCCTTAAGTTTTGTGATTGAATTATAAGGTTTTAATTGATTGTTGATTCGTGTTAAGGGTTGTTCCTAGGCCATTGTCCACTAATGAGGATGCCTAGTGTCCAATAAATAAATTGAAGAAATCTTCTTCTGAATTAAGACCGATGGATCTTCTGGGACAAGTGGAACACCTAATGACTCTTGTAGATTAGTATTCATTGTGGTATCTTTTAAAAATAATCCCTAACTTAACTGGGATATCAGTTGGTAGGATGAGTTCCGAGAATTGTATGACATAGTGACATGTAATGTGTTATGGTACAATTTAGACTTGTTTGTGATTAACGAAAAGACTACCTTTGATTGCTAAATTCTACATATATCGATGTTATCTATCTCTTATTGCTTCATCCTAATGTTCGCATTAGTGATGCAACCATTGAGCAAGTACTCATCTTTGTTTGAGTTACGTTGTGAATTATTCTTTTTGAGTGCCATCAAGGTCATGAACCTCATGATTATTTGGCTAAGCTCATTTCCTATCATATCATAGTTAATTCTTGGTGAACAAGGTTTCATCACTTTTCTGCAGATCACTCATTGTTTTTAAAAGATAAAACTGTATCCATTGAGAAAAATTGAACTTCCATCACCATATGGGTTGTTTAAAGTGAGATTTACAAGTGATTATTATCGAAATGAGGTTGTTTATAAAGTACCTTGGAAAACCTAACTGTTTTCATAACAAAGAAAATCTTTGAAAATTTATTTTTGATTCTTATTTAAGAATTAAGCATGAAAATGTTTTTACTATAAATATGATGATAAAATTTTGACGAACTGAGTATTGCATCGTTAATCTTGAAATTGTATATAGTTGCGCGCCTACATACAATTTGGAATGGACCATGCAAGACTGATTAGTAGTCACCATAAAACTAATGAATAAACACTACATTTTCTTTGAAGATTGTGAAAGATTAAATTTAATGAGATCTGCAAGAAGTTAAAAATAAGGACATATTGTTAGGGACACCTACATATGTGCCTATAGCATCTATTCTTCTGAGTCGAATTTACTCATCTGTGGAAATTGTCTTATTTGACAATTGACAATTCTTTCTTGTCCAATTCTCCCGTAGTGAGATTCTTAGGAAAAGTATCTGATTACTGAGTGTTGATACCCGACTGGATGTATTGACGTTCTTATCATTTCTTATGATTTGATTTCATTTGAATGACCTGGGTAACGATCCGAGGAGCTTTCGAATGCGTACTCAAATTATGAAAACATGGGATATATTCATATTCGTTAAATGTTTTCGTCTGTATCTGATTTGAAATTATCTCGCATAGATTATGCGTTGACCTTACTCTTTTAATAGTAGTTGTGTATCCTAATATCCCTGAATTTGTGAAGGATTATGAATTATTATTAGTCTTTTGAGAAGTTCACATCTTATCGACGGCAATAAAACTGAAAAATTGATAATGCCGATAGAATGGATTGATTGATTATGACAAGACGACATTGTCTTAATTGATGGGAACTCGAGTAGAATTCCCTAAAAGATAAGATGTTGATTATCAAAAGTGATCTAAATAATTCTTGATGGATGACCATATCTTGTATTTAGACTTGAAATTTTACCGTGAATGGTTATGAACTAAGTTATAGATATTGTAATCTAGAAGAAGTTAATATGAGTCTATAAAAAGATGTTTCGGTTATCTAAAACTTTAAGTAAGTATTTGTTGATAAATTACCTAGACTTTTGCCATTAAGGCAAGTTGAAATTAGTATTGATTATATTCCCGGTGCTGCACTTGTGGCTTGTGCACTGTACGTCAGCACCATCTGAATTTAAGGAATTACCGTACAATAGAGAGTTGTCGGATAAAGATTTTATTATACCAAGCCTGTCATCCTGAAGAGCTATGGTGTTATCTTTCCTTATATTTATAGATTACTGTGACTGAGTAAATTGACAATCGAAAACGATATCCATAACTCGAAATGGAAGAATTGTTCGATCATTTACAAGGTTCTAGCAATTTTGATCCATATCATGGTTATCATCAACTTCGCATCTGCGAAAGAGGTTATCTATTCCAATCACTACATCCGGTACTTGTAATGAACATTATGAGTTTCACGTGGTGACGTTTGGATTGACTAATACACATGTAGTATTCATAAATTTGGTGAATCACGTGTGTAGGCTGTGATTTGATAAATTCATGCTTGAGATCATTAAGGACCAATTGTTTGTATATAAGAATAAGAATGAGTTAATAATTATTTATAGATTGCCCTGAATTGGCCGAACAATGAAAACATGTACCTTAAATAATTAACATGTGATTAAGGACTTAATCCTTTATATGATTTAACCGTGTAATTAATAAGATAATGGAAGCTATATTGACTTTTTAAAGATTAGAACCATTAACGCTTAGGGATTAAAAACTTAATCCTTTACATAAAATGACCGTTGGATTAAAAATGGTAAGATGTATGCATATAGACTCTTCAAAAATTAAGAGCCCTTTTAAGACTTTGGATTTTACCAAAAAGAAATGGAAATATGTTTTGACAAATATTTAACAAAGGAATTTTTAAAGGGATTATTCCCTTATACACAAACAATTTAACTAAACTTCTGTTTAGGGGTAAATGTTTGTGTATACCTCAAGATAACTTAAGAAGGAGTGAGTAAAACCATTTATACCATAACCTGAAAACTTAAAACGACAATTTTTGCTTTTCAACTAAGAAAACTTTAACCAAAGATTTTTCAAACATTTACGAATCTTATCAATTATTTTCGATAAATCAGCAAAAATCTTGTTAATTAAATTCAAATTTAATTTGAACATTTTATATAATTGGTTGAACTAAGAAATTTAAAACGATTACGCTTCATCAAAATTAACTAATAAATAATTAATTAATTATAATAATTATCGACGCTTTAAACATCGGATTGAGAAAAATTGATAAAAATGATAGAAGAGACGAAACTAAAACAGGGAAAATGTGAAGAAAGAATTTTGAATAAATACGCTTGTGATATTTATTTCATCAGGAAAGTGAACGTAATTACTGACGTATTATACAAAAAGGATAAAGAACCAATTAGGATATATTTCTTAATAATGAAGGTGCAAAATAAATTGCCGAACAATATAAAAATAAACGATGTTTGTAAGAGGGATAATATAGTTAATAAAAGGGGTTCGCGACTAATGTGAACCATCAGAATTGAGAAGCCGATAGCGTTAAAATGTATAAAAGGCCGTTTATGGTTGCCTAAATATGGAGATTGTGAGATATAGTTATGTTGGAATTTGTAAGTATAAGTATTCTATTTATGTCATTTATGACTAAAAGTATCTTTGTCTGAAGAGGTTGTACTAATGGCAAATTATGAAGGCAGACATCGCCTCATACATTAGTAAACGTCTAGCTATTGCAAAGGTCATCATCTGAATTTGATTCGATTTGGGTCATCGTCGACTGACTGACCAAATCTGCTAATATCATTCTCGTTAATGATAGAATCTTGATGAAGAAATAGACTCTTTTATTTAAAGGAAGTTACATAAACATAGTGCGCCTGTATCGATCATCTATATATCAAGATCCTCGCTTCGCATCGAATTTCTAGAGATTTGCTCAGAAATCATTGAGAACGAACCTTGATGAGAGTACTATGTACCACCCCAATCGAAGGGACGAGGTAAAGTAACGATACAAAATACTATAAGCGCTGTTCTATGTTTGAATGATTGACCTTTGGTAATAGACCGTATAATCGTTTTCCTTTGGAAAGATTATCATTGATAATCATCGTGTTAGGATTGAGATTAAATCTTATTAGGATCTGAATCTTAGAGCATCTATAAGCAGAAGTTGAGATGAAGACATCCGACATACACCCATTGTGAGTTGGACATGTCTTTTAGGTTTAAGGTTTCCTATGATGGCGAACCTATCCTTGCAAAATACCTGACCCGCGAGATCTGAAATGATTGTTGAAATTAGGATCTGATATTGACTGCCGGTAGTGGGCAAGAGGTTATGTGAATGTGAAATGTAGATCTTGAAGTGCCAAACGGGTAGCGAAGTTATGCCACAATTTTTTTTTAAACTTGGAAAAATGAATTCATGATCTGACAAATCATGGGATACAAGTCCCCGTTGTATGGGACCATTGAGATGGTATAAAAGATTGGTTTGAAAGGCATATAAGCTGGATCTACCCTAGGACTTCAAAGACTGCGTGAATTATGTTTCGTATATCGAACTTGATGGAATATCTATCAAGTGAAATTCTGATTATTCTTAGTAGAGCTTGGATCGGCGAAAAGTTGCATTCATCAAACACCCGTGAACATCATGGATAGAGAAGTAAGTCAACATTAAGCCTGATCTTATTCCCGTAGTTATGTTTGATGAAACTCGCGTATTGTAATTGCACTTGTGAGAAAAGACCGAGTGTGGAGGAAATACCCACATGGCTTTAACTCTATAAGAAGCGAGTAGTAAGATGATCTTTGAGGACAAAGATCCTGTTTAGGGGTAAATGCTGTGACAATCCGTCAATTTACGATTGATATTTTATTCTCAAATATTATTTGAAAATATTATTTTAATGTTACAATATGAACTCATTTATTTTTGGGAAGAAATTTGGATTTACGTCTTGAAGTAGCATCGACTACGTCTAAACCGGAGGATTCAACGTTACGTGCTTACGTTTACATACACCGTCCTTGGTGACAGTCCGACATTTCAGAAAATAAATTTATCCGTGAATATTAATTTGGAGTTTTAAATTTGTGTTAGTTCATAAACTCACAAATTTACGAGAAGAGACTAGGACTTACGATTTTATTTTAACGTCCTTTACGACTAAACCGGAAACCTTAGGATTACGTATTTACGTTTTCGAACTCCGTTTTTGATGAGACAATTTTTATTGGATTCGTTTTGTGACGGTGATTCATAATTTATAAAAACGTTTTTCGTAAAACGACCCGAGGGCACGCAAATCGAGGAAACGAGAATCGAGGAGTACCCGTAAATAAATGGAGATGAGACAAGTGGGTCACTTGTCCCACCCCCAAAACCGGCCAACATGTTGCTACAACACATCTATGATGTGTCAACCTTACAACTACTAACAACACATGTCATTTAGCTTCATGTGTAAGCTTACCAACAACAAAACCATGTAGCTAAACCACACACCTCATTTGCAACATGCAAACCACTCTAAAGTTCTCTCATCTCACTCTTCCTTGCCGTCCCATATCTCTCCCAAAAACATCCTTTGATCTTGATTCAACCATGAAACCATATGTTATACTTGCATATGTTGAAGCCATTTCAAAACCCTATTGATTGGTGGTACTTATAACATCCATGGAGGAGTTTTCATGGTGTCATGAGGCTGATTTTCCACAAGGAGTTGATGAAGATTGGAGTTCTTGAAGATGGTGTTGGCTAAGCACAAGTTTCTCCATCAAAAACCATGCCAAACTCATAACCTACATCAAGTTGGTGGTATAAAGATTGTCCTCCTCAACTTCTTGTTATTTTGATTATGTAAACTTGTATTTTATTTCCTATTGTATATACTTATGATGATTATATGATGATAAAAATGTTATGTGGGGATTTGTTGTTGATAATCATGGATAAAAAGGTGAAAAACTATAAGAAACAAGTCTAAAATCTTGTCTAAATATGTTGGCTGTGTAAAACAGTAAATAAACAGGTCATGGACTGATAATATGATGAAGTAGAATCTATTTACAGTAAGCTATGGGTCTTGTACACATGTGAGAGTTGGCCATGCAATGGAATCAAAATAATGAGTGAGATATGATCAAAACAAGTTTAGGGTATAAATCTGAAGTTACTGTTTTGGACGATTTTTAGAAAATATTTAGAAGATGATTCAACAGTAGCTATAGGAGAGTTAAATGTAGCACATATCATTTAGTTTATGTGATAAAAATTTGAGCTTCTATCTCCATATAGAACTTAAGATATGGCAGTTTTGGTGAAGATGAAGTTAAAAATCAGATTTTTGGAAATTAAAGAATAATACTATTATATAAGCACTCACATTTTAATATATAAAATGTAAAATAAAAACCCACTAACTTATTGAACTTATTTATATAAATGTGTAAAAGGTAAATTAAATGGGTAAATTATATAAATGGTGGTAAAATAATACTTATAAGTTATAAAACTATAAACTTGATTTTTACGACTTTTTCGGCTATCGCCGTAAAATTAACGTTTTTGTTAAATAAAACTTAGATGGTTGAATCCGTCTAATGAAAACTTTATAAAACTTATATACTGATATATAGACATGTATAACAAGTAAAAACCGATAAAACCCGAACTATAGGGCATACGGACATTAACGAGCTAAGTAAACATATTGGACTAATACTTGGGCTAATAATTGGACTAAATAAGATAAACACCCATAAAAAGAACTTATTGGGCTTAACCCATTTGGGCCCAACTTGAAAGTGTATGTACTGATAATATAAGTACAAAATGGATTAAAATAAGTTAAATAACTTATAATAAGCTTATTGAACTTAAGACACGTAAATGGGTAAAACTAGTAAACTAGTATAAAAGTTATCAACACATAACTTTAAAATGAGTAAACGAGAGTATGTAAACCCACTTGATCATCATATATATATAACCATCATATGTATACATAATTGTTATTTTTATAAAAGTCATTGGACATGAGTCTAAGACGAATATTATTTGTCTAGGTTTCCGTGATTGAAGCACGTACCGTACGCCCGAGTTGCCGATAACCCGCCTTCCCATATCAACGTGAGTTCATAGCCTCGCACTCTTTTAAATGTTTTTATAAATGTTTTATAAACCCGCGAGAGAGATAACATGTTAGTTTTATAAAATAGGACACCATTTGTCCCGATTGTTTGTTTATTGATTTTGGACCCGAATGATTGAATGACCCGATTGTATGACCCGATAAATGATTAATGGACCCGATAGATGAAACTAAATGGATTATTAAAGTTAGGTTATGTCACTAAAAGTCCCATTAGCATGAATTGTGAACTACCGGGAGTTGGTAGACGCTTATACATTTAATAGTACTATTTGGGGACGATCACCCCAGTTCGCGCCTTGACGGTTGATCCCCGTCGTGCCACATTGATTGGTAAGCGAATTTATGTATGAGAAGATTTCAATAGCGTGACCTTTGTGACGACACGCTACTTTAGATGGGCAAAATTGGTATCGGGTTAGCTACCCGTTTTGGTTTTAGTAAGGTAACAATGTCATGCGGCTTGTAATAATCCGAATTAGCGAAATACTAATAGACGCTCCGAATTACGATGTATTGCCTGACTAGCAATACAGGGTCATACTATTGATATTATGATTGTATTTTGGTTTTCATAACCATATTCATATAACGGTTTTTATTTGATTTTATACAACGTCATAAGACGTATTGTATGATGTTTTTACGACATTGGCTCGTATAATGATTTTTACGGCAAATGCCTATATTATGATTTTCGATAAGGATTTGTATAAAACGACTTTGGCTATTTTATGGCCTATTAAAATGATTTGTATAAAATGATTTTCAGTAATAATTTTATACTGATATTATATTGATGGAATTTATTAAACTCTATGAATTCACTCGGCGTTATCGCTGACCTTTTCTTTTAACATGTTTTATCTCAGATACTTGAAGGTAATTCTCGGGAAGACGACAAGAATTCATGGCCCGCACTTAAACAATATTTTTCCATTCAAATACTTTGTAAAACTTTGTATGAAATATAATGACTTGGGACCGATGTAACTTTAATGTTTATGAATGGAAATGCTTTATTAATAAACGACGTGATTTTTATGCGTTGTCTATGATGTGAGTAATGTGCTATCCCGTAACACCAACTAGTCTTCCGCTGTACTGTGTTGTATAAATTTGGGGGTGTTACAGAGAGAGTATGGGAAGAAGGTATAGTTGTAGAAGTAACTACAACATCTATGTCTTGAACACCTTGAGGTGGTGTAGGATGCACAACTTGAGGTTGTCCCTGTGGTATGGGATCAGGATCTGGAATTTCTTCGATGTGAGGGTCATCACCAGCTTGAGACATTGATTTTGGTGTGAGTGGGGATTTTTGGGTTGTGTTCTTCTTATTCAGAGTTTCTCAACAAGCTCTGATACCACTTGTTGATCCCTTAGAATGGATCTATATTATTGTAAGAATTAGTATAATAGTTTGTAATCAAACTAGAAAACTTTAAGAACTCTTACTCAACTAAATAAGTTATGCAGAATCTAACTTATAAAGCAAAGAAGAACAAAATTACTTTTAACTATTAGATTCTCTTATTAATCGACTTGAATGAGGTACATGAATGTCATCATACCTATGTTCCTTTTATAGAGTAAGGAACCCTATAAACTTTAGAATATTCTATAAAGATAAGTATATCACACACGATATATTATCAATATTCTAAACTATTAAGTATATCACATAAGATATACTTTGACTATAACTATGACATATCTTTTACAAAGATATATTCGTCCTAATCAATATAGCAGTACTTGTACTTACACTAACAGTACCTTCAATGTACCGCGTTAACACTAACGGTACTTTTCAACACTAATAATACTTATACTTATACTAACGGTACTTGACACATTACAAATAATTCCCAACAGTATCAACTCATTGTGAAGGATGCAAGGCACACACCACATTCACCGTGAAAAATTCTTTCTGAAACATGTAACTAGGTTGCACCCATTCGCCCCACATGATAATAGTAACATAGGCCAAAATACTGTAATGGACGCTGCGAGCAATCACTCTCACCACAGAAGAGTCATAACACCAGTGCCTCCAGTGCTATGGTTACGGTACCTCCGTAACTAGGTGAAACATGGCATGCTTGTATATAGCTCAGACAATTAAAATAAACATAACATTTCCTGACGTGTTTAAGACATATGACTATAGGGAAAATAGATGGCATAGCAAACGGGAAAACCTAATCAAACATGCAAAGGGAATTTTCCATACTGAAGGACGGATATCCGTACCTTGTGTCCAGTAATTTAAATGAAGAGAACGCGGAGAATCCTACTCAAACCTTTCAAGTGCTACATAATAAAATAGACGTGTATAAGTTATCTGATTAACCTATTCTTAATTGATTATTAATTACTTGACGTTTCCTTAACTTGTTTTACTTGTTCTTGTATTGCCTTAAATGTTCTTACTTGTATTACTGATTCATGTTAAAGCATGTATTCTGATTAGTGTAATTCATGTTCTTATGTGTTAATAAGCATAAAATATATATAATTCATGATCATATAGTAAAGTTTATAAAATAAATACTTTAAGCTAAAATAATAATATTAATTTATAATAAAATTTATGTTTTATATTTAGGATTATTAATTAATAATAAAAATAAGCCTAAGTTAATAAAACGTTACTTAAACTTTATAATTATGTAATTAATCTAGATATTAATTTAACTACGCAATAATTACTTAGGCTAATTCTGTTAACTAAAATATAACATAAGTCGCATAAATAATTTAATTATAACGTACAATAAATAATTAAATTAACTTGATTTACAAACATATATATGTGTACCCAAGCCTACTATATCCTAAGTCATGTATATTTATTAGTTTAATTAACATGTTTTTAGTTAAAGTACTTAAATAAATAAAAATACATGTTTTTATATACTTAGCCAAATCACCCCTTTTGTCCAATATCCTTTTTAATCATGTTCTGTCAAACATATGAAACTGTAGTATTGTCCAACAAATCACTGCAGTGTCATCCAATATAACACTGCAGTGTTGTCCAACATATCAGACTGTAGTGCTGTCCGATATATCCCCCAGACCCATAGCTTGTTTCTGCTGCTGTTAACTTCTACTCACTGTTTTTATAATGTTCCCGCTGTTTGTTAAATCTACCCCCTGGTGTTAGCTACTACCCGTTGTTGGTTAGAACCTTCCCACTATTTTGTATACCTAAACCCTGTCGTGTAACAACCACCTACTGTTTTATACCCATTAACCACCCACTGTTATAATCCAAACACCACTTATAGGGGTGTTTGGGGTTGTCCCTGACAGACCCAAACCACCACCGCACCTAATAAGGTTGTAGCTGGTTGGAAACAATATAACAACCCCGACGACATGTTTAATTTTTATTCCTAACATGTTTTAACCACTGTATTAATTATTCTTGGATATTAATCAAGATTACATAATCAAAATTAGGGATTTCGCGAGTACCTTATACACGTTAGGGTTGAGGATAGATGACCACGAACACAAACCTGGATCCCTAAATTAAAACCACGCTATTCCCATGTTTATGGTGTTCAAAGCGACGGCAGAGAGAAGGAAAACAAAAAAAACAATCGTTTATTGTTGTTGTTTTAGGGTTTTTGGTGATAATGCCTAATATAACATATTCTCCCCCCGTGTTTTATGTTGGATGGTCTAGGACTTCTAATTGGGCCTTGGGCCCTTTCTTGTTGCTTCCTTCCTAAACTGCAAGCCCAAAACACACTACACACTTGTTAATTTCGTATTTAATTTTATACATACGCGTGTTCGTGTATTTACATGTCGTAATTTAAAATGGTTTTAATTTTACATTTTCTACGTAATAAATATCGTATATTAATATTAATAATGATATACGTAATTACTTGTCATACTTAATTAATATATGTAATACTCATGTTAAATGTTCGTATCGCGTGTCGTATATTAATTAATAGAAATGTTTTAAATTATACGTGATTTCATGCAATTAATGTTCTAAAAAGTTGTAGAAACTAGAGGGGGGGGGGGGGTTGAATATTTTCTCATCGGTTTATCTCCTAATTAAAAATCCTTTCAAATAGGTGAGTGCATAAAACTATCTTTTACTTGAAAGCTAGTTGGATAATGATTAGGTTCAATTCTAATGCATTAACAATGTTTAGTAAGTATAATGATAATGGATGTTAGTAATGCGTAAGGAAAGAAACAACCTACTAGGAAGACGCCAAGATTTATAGTGGTTCGACAACGAGGATCTATCCTCGTTCCTACTCCACTCCTCAAGCACACCTTACTCGAGATTTCCACTATATCTACAAACTCCCTTCTTGGCGGAGAAAACCTTACAACGTTGCTTACATTATTTTATGACATTAAGCTAAATGTCGAGACCTAATATTAGCTAGGACCAATCTACACAACGTCGCCCACTTCACCATTTTACGATACAAGGCTAGATGTCGAGTTCTACTCCAAAGCTAGAACCAATCTTCACAACGTTGCCTACTTCACCATTTTCTGACACAAGGCTAGATGTCGAGTTCTATTCCAAAGCTAGAACCAATCTTCACGACTCTTCACTTTGAAGCTAAGTGAGAACTTCACACAACACAACTACATATCACTTTATAGTTTAGTGAGAACTCACAAGACACAACCACATCACTTTATAGTTTAGTGAGAACTAACAAACCTAATTACAACTCAACTAAACATATCCAAGTACACACATGTAGCTTGGATCTACACAAGACAAATCCAAGCACACACATGTGCAATGGATTTACACAACTCTAATCCAAGTATTCACATATATCTTGGATTAACACAACTAGTCCAAGTATTTACAAATACATTGGATCTACACAAGACACACATAAACAAATGATGAACATGACTAGATCTTTAGGAGAAGGTGATCTTCATCAATGCTTCATCTTTAATCACATCACAAGTGTGTGAGTGATCTTCTCTTTGGACAAGGTAAAGAAGGAGATCAAGCAGATAATCGTGAGTAAACATACTTAACACATTAAGTGATCATTTACTAATGACTAGGATTAGAAAGGAGAAAGAAGGCTGAAAGAGATGTCCAAAAAGGGTTAATGAAAATGCAGATTTGATCCACTATTAATAGGAGACAAGATTCCAACGGCTATCTGGGGGCGGTTCCTTATCTACCCAGGCGGTTCCTTATCGATAGAGAACCGCGTAGGCACTTAAGGAACCGCGGGTACTAGACTCCGCTCCTTTTTTACTTTTAGTGAATTTGAAATATCTAAGGCTATTTAAACCTTCAAAGGATATTTTTATGGCATTTGGAATATGCCATATTCAAATTTACATTTTCATTTTAATAAAACATTTTCATAAAAATAAATTTATTAAAAATGTTTTGTTATATTTGACAAAAGTGAGTTTTAAGGGTAATCACTTTTATGATCACTAAGCATGATTAAGATATGTTAGTGTAATGATTATTACCTTGATGATAGTGTTTGTTAGATAATTCATTTTATGATTGTGTTTGACAATAAATGTCTTTGTAATTTGCTGTGATCAAAACTAAGAAAGATTAATTAGTACTAACAATGTTTTTAGGCATTGCTTTGCATTAACAATCTCTCCCTTTTTGATTACGACAAACTATAAACTCATTTACTAAAAATACAATTTTATTCGAATTATTAACGAGTTTATCACTATCATTTCTCCCCCTTTGTCGAAGCAAAAAGGTTAGCACAAGTCTTTGAAGAAGAAAAGAACCAGACTTTTGCTAGTAGCTCCCCCTTGGTGCTTACTCCCCCTTCCTTGGGGCACCAAGAAATGAGCTAAGGTGACATGCTACACAAAGGTTAGAAGAAAGAAAAGAAACACCAATGTATGTATGTGCACTACTTACTAACTAACTTGAGAGGGAGAAGGAAAAGAAATCTCAAATTAGAAGCAAGCATTTGCTAAGTATGTCCAAAGAGTGTGTATTAACAACATCATATTTCAATTGGTTGAATAAACGAAGAAAAGAAACATCCAAACCAATCAAAGATGATTTAAAGTGTCAATGGGTTGAAATTTAGAATTTATGGAATCACCCATAATTTTATGTTTTAGCCATGATCAACTCTTTAACAAATGTGTGAAAAGAATTATTTGGAAAAATGACACACATAACATTCATATTACACATATATGAAATAACATACAAGAGAAATATTCATACACACAATATGAATATTTAAAGCAAAAAATATGGAAAATAAACCACAAAGCATAAACTACTCTAATAGTGATAATCTTCCAAGATTACTTAAGTTTTATTGACTCAAACAACTAAATTACAAAATGTGCCTTAGTTGGAAAAGAAAGACGACGAAGCATCATTCGAAGTTTTGTTCACGGGAATGAAAACTTTGAGAGGAGGTCGAGTGAGGAGGAATTCAAGGAAATTTAGCTTGTCATAGATATGAGCAAGTTCAATTTGTTGAAAACGACAACAAGCACACGAGAAACCATGATGCAAAACAAAGTCGTTAGATGGGGAGGTCCATCAAAAGTAGAGGTTGGTGCAGAGGGAGATAATGGATAAGAGATGTTTTCACAATGCCTAGTGAGATTAAGGAAAGAGGATAGGTCATTGAGTTGAGGAGAGTTTGATGGGTCCACTAGATGTGGATCTTGCAGCTTGTTAAGGATGGTGAACGACATCTATAATCACAAGTCTATTCACAGAGAGACTCTTAATGTAATACAAAGTATAATTGTGGAATACAAATACTATGATAAAGAAGAAAAAGAATAACTAAATAACTTGATCCTTACTAAGGATTTCTACTATTAATATGAAATGAATAATGGTGAAAGGTGTGTCTAACCCTTCTGCCAATGGGTTCCTTTTATACTACAAGGAAACCCTAATACTACATTAAACATGAACTTGTAACTCCTGATATGCATATCCTTTCCTAACATATCTCATGCATATCCTAACAAACTACTAAGACTATCATTGTTTGACTTTCTACTAGACCAGGAGCACGTGTTGCTCCTACTACTACTAGGACCGGGAAGAACTACATACCTCCTAGTTTATCTATTACAAATATCTATCACATAGGTCTTAAGAATCCTCCCCTAAACTTGAATTTGACTGGTTGAGTTCAAGTTTCTTGGTAGATCTTGCAAAACAGCACGAGGATTGAAACAACAAAACAATAGCAGCAAAATAACCATCAAAAGTGAAAGCACAAAGACCGCTACAACTAGTAACTCTGAGAAGCTTCTTGAAAGCTTGGAACATATCATGCACTTGTTGGATCTTCACAGCAACATGAGCAGATTTGATAAGCCTTTACCAAGTAGCTTCTCGCTCTTGGGCTAGCTAGTCTTTGTGGTGGAATAAGCATCACCCTGGGAGACCAGAACCCAGCCTAACTCTTAGAACGTAAATCAATGATGAGTGGGAGTACCCTAATGATTTTCGGCAAATCATCATAGCCATCAACGGATATGATATAGATCTTTACCAGAAGCCGTACCCTTCCATACTAGCCAACTCTTAGCAATAAAGCATCGGTGAGTTGAAAAACCTATAGCTTTGAGCAAGCTATTACAGCTATCAACGGATTTGATATGAGTATTTACCAAGAGACTTACCCCCTTGGACTAGCCACTTTTCAGTGTAGGACCAAGGCAAGTGAAAACCATCCAATTTTGGGTAAACTGACAACCATCAACGGATTTGAGAATCACACTAGAGCCGTACCCTCATGGTGAACCAACTCTTTCTTATCTGTAAGACATGGTGACTTGAACACCATTTGTTGTGTGGAAAAAATCCAACACCAATAGTGCATCCCATGACAGCCCAAGTGCGAAAAATCCAAGTGTTAAACAGTTTCATGATGGAAAAGTATAAGCAGATATTATATGATTTACAAGTTTGAAATCCCATCACATGTTAGAAGTATAAGCAGATATTATATAAAAGTATATATATTTAAAAAAACAAACTAAGTAAAGTGTTAGTCACAAATCACTGTACCTATTGGTAAAAAAAATGAACGAAATATCAAAAGTATGGAAGAAACAAACCAATCACTGATCAGACGCAGCAACCTTGTCCGCAAGTAGCCGAGCTTGAATTCCTTCAACCAAGGTGGTGGCCATAGCAGACTTGTTGCCAGAAGGAGCATTGGACACCACCATGTGGCTCTCCAACATGGATTCCATGGTAGAAATGGTCAAGGGATACTCCAAATCCACAAGCATAAAAACACTAGCACCAGATTCCAGTTCCAACACATGCACAACACAACCCGCATACAACTTCCACATTTTAATCACCCAACGAGGTTGTTCCTTCCACACACCAGCAATAGGAGAATCAAGGGGACAATCCAACATGACCTTCAAATCACCCCAAAGGACCAACCTAGGCCAGTTAGGAATATCACTCGGGGATTTAGGAATAGCAGCATCAACCAACCCATATAACACCATAAGATCCTGACGATCCACCCAAGATAAGATATCATTCAGACCAGAGAAGTATTTATCGTGGCTATCATTAGTCTGGACCATATGAGTAAAAGTTACAACACGAATGGGAGATGGTTGAACCTCCCAATGCACAATCCTTCCACGGCCAAGGGCAAGTCATCATCGCTATTAGAAGCGGAATCTATTAAGTGAGCAGGATCCGTCTTCTCAAATGGAACTGTCTTACCACGGCGAGCCTGCTTTTTTCGAATAAACCGGCGAGGGGTTGGGTTAATAGTAGAGGGTTCCTCCTTGACCTTGACAGTAGTGGCAACATCAATAGAAATATGATCATCAACATTCATGGGTTCAGTAGTAGCTGCAGCTGTATGTTGTGTAGAGGGTGGTGCAGAAACCGGTGGAGGTGTAGGATAATCAACAAGAGTAGCAGGTGTGGCAATAACATTAGGTGTGGTAGTAGCATCATCATGAGAAGGGGTGGGATCAACCTTTTAAGAAGAAGTAGTGGGAACAACAGTAGGCTTGGTGGTGTGAACAACACGAGGAGGAGGGCGATAGATCGCATGAGCAAGCACAGAGACTGTTATCCCATATATTTGTGATGATTAAACAAGAAAGGTAGATAAAAGATGGAAGATTTCTAGAGAGAGAAAGTAGTGAGAGAAAGTAGAGAGAATGGTTGGAACTTTTAGAGGATTAGATTAGTGAGTGAAAATGAAAATGACCAACACCCTTCCTAACATGCTAGGAAGGGTATTTATAGCCTTTGCCTACATGTGGCATAATGGGCTATATGATTATGGGCCGGGCTTTCCTTTTGGGCTTTGGTTACTTATGAATGAACCTTAGCCTAAAGTTAAGCCCGTACTACACGACTAACCTACTACCTATTACAATGTTCTAATATATGATACATAATAAACATATGACCGAGCATTCTTGTTTGACTCAATATTTTGAGGCTAATAATCTCCCCCAATGAGAGGTCATTACCCTTTATGAGAGGTCATTACCCTTTGTCATTTCGAAATTTGTAGAGATTATTAATCTCGCCTTAAATGAGTCTTGAACATGTAATAGTAGTCTTTTTCTTCATGCTGTGATCTTTGAGCCTTTGTCGTTGTCTTTCGACTTTCTCTTTAATCTTGAGATCTTCAAATCATCCCTGACTTATCTTTGCCATCTTGTGATCTTGTGTCTTCATCCACATGCTCACGCTATTAATTGTTGAATATGTCTTTAGGCATGAGTATGTGGTTTTGAATCTTTGACTTTGCTGAGTACACCGTGACACCACTTTCCCGAGACAAAACATAGACATGGACTGAATGGCTTTGATTCGTCCTAAATCGGTAGCGTTTTACCTCCGGTTCAGTGAAGACCGTTATACGATATTAAATACCGTACCTGTGATTGGGTAGATTCAATTGAGAATCTCCTTGACAGGGTTTCACGGCAGTACTAGCCGTTCTCTTTACTCGATCGTCTCAAAGCAAGACTGCGAACATAAAGAGTGAATCAATTGGATAAATATCCGCTTGATTAAAGTCGTCAATTCAAATTCCTGGATCAAGTGTGATTCATAAAGAATCTTACCATTTTTGCTTTCCAGTTGACACAAGCTTGATTCATAAGAATCTCACAAGTCACCTACCGCAGCGCTGTTTGATGTTGACGCTAGAAGGATTTCTATTCGTCACTGTGAATATTAATGAATATCACTATGAATGTTCTGGTAAGACCATAAAGATATTGCGTAGAAACCTGAAACAATTTTGAATCAATTCAGAATCAAACCACTGTTGCTTTTCAGTTCTACATATGTTTAATTCACAAAGAATCTTACATATGACCTACCGCAGTGATGTTTGATGTTAACACTGGAAGGATTTCCACTCATCATTGTGAATACTAAGTAGTATCACTTTGTGTGTTCTAGCAATATCACAAGGTTATGGCGTATGACTCTCTTTATCGTCATTCTATGTGTCCTAATGAGATTTGATTGATCTCTAGGCTCTAGACTCGATTTATGCACTTTTAGTGGTCAGAGGCTGGAGCAGATGCCACCTATTCAATATCAACTATCTCGGAGTGATAAAGTCAATAGAAGTCATGTTGATCACCGTGACAATAAAACAAACTTCTTTTGAGAGAAGCTTGAGTAGCTAGGGAAAGGGTTGTGCATAAATCACTGGGTCCATGATGAGTTGTCTTCATGATGTGTTGACCCAGTTTCTGCCTATGTTGTATGGAGGTCTTCTTTCTTTACACCCTTAATCCTTATATTTATTTTTCATTCTTCAGCTACGTTGTTGTGATTGTTCCAGTGCTAGCATCAGTGCTTAGTCGACATTCAGCTACGTTCACATTCTACTCCATCTTTCCTAAGGACTTCTAATAATCTATTGGATTGTCCCTGGGAAGATCTCTCCGGTTCTGGTTGGATCATAGGACTTAAACGTAACCACCCTTTTGACACCAATAACGTCGTGAATTAAAGATGTTGTGGGTATGGGATCGTAACCATAAAACCACTTTAAAAAAGTATAACAAAGTGTTTGAGAAACATTTAACACCTTGCTAGTTTTGTCGTTTCAGAAATGCTCCCCATTCACATGTGCATCGATAATCGAAAGTGTTTTGCACATGTAGGTAAGAGTTAAAGTGCTTGAGTCTTATATAAGATCACATTTTAATCACATTTTCTCCCCTATCTCTTATATATAAAATATTTTGATATTAGAGATACCAAATTTGATTAAAATATATATATTTTGAAAAAAATAGTCTTGAAAATCTTTGGGAGAAATATGTGTCAATCTTTGCATGAAGTTGAAATGCTCCCCCTAAGATTGATCCAATTGAATTGTCATTTTTAGGATGTGATCTACATTTCGCTTTTTGAGGATAGGAGTTTGTTGAACATACAATTTTTGAAAGATTTTGAATAATCATTGAGAAATTCTTGAAAAAATTATGTTCAACGCTTTTTGAAAAATCCTATTTCTTTTTGGCGAAGAGGTTTTTCTAAAGCATAAACTTGAGTTCTTAGACTTTGAATGTCTTGATGAATCCACTCAAGTGTAAGAAGATTTCTCTTCTTTTGCTGAGGGTAAGAGCACAAAATCGTACACTCTCCCGTGAATATAGATCCGGATTGCAATCTGAAAGTGATTACAAGCCATTGTGTTGAGCTCAAAACGTTGAATGTTTTGGGACAAGCTCAACCCAAGATAGATTTCTCTACCCGTTGTTTGGAAATATTGTCAAAAATAGACAATTTCCTTTATTAAAAGAAATGACATGTTTTGAAAAATATTTACAATTTTCATTCGAGCTTTATGTACACACCCGTGTCGTTATTTAGCAACATTTCTAGGTACGTCCATATTATCGATACTGAAAGACATGTCGAGAAGAATATTTTTGGATTTTAAAAGATTTTTAATTTTGTGTTTTGTTTTTATATGTTTTATATTTTTGTATTTTGCTTTTCCAATGATATTTACAAGTAGATGTTTGATAGATAAATCAAGCAGGCACCTTTGCCAGAATCTCCAGGTCTGGTGGAGTTAAATATCTCATACCAATTTGCCTAATGAGGTACTCAAACCTATCTTTCGACAGATCTTTCGTAAACAAGTCGGCTAATTGGTAATCTGTTTTGACAAAGTATAGTTCAACGATACCTCTTTCAACTTGTTCCTTTATGAAGTGATATCGGACATTGTGATTCGTGCGGGAATGCTGTACCGGATTACAGGAGATGGCTATGGCTGACTTTGAGGCACAATACATAGGTACTTTATCAAAGTGGAAGCCATAATCCCTGAGTTGTGTTCTCATCCAAAGAACCTGAGCACAACACGCAGATAGAGACACATACTCCGCTTCGGTTGATGAAATTGATATGCAATCCTGCTTCTTGGAAGACCATCCCACAAGCTTATCTTGAACTAGAAATTGTGCACCACCAGAAGTAGTTTTTTGTGTATCAAGACACCCTGCATGATCAGAATCTGAATAGGCCGTTAGAAAGAAACCGGTTTCCCTCGGATACTAGAGTCCCAAATGAATGGTATTCTTAAAGTACCGAAAGATCCGTTTAACCTCCTTGAGGTGCTTTTCAGTGGGCAGTGCTTGATATCGTGCACAATAACACGTAGCATGTGAAATATCAAGTCTGCTTGCTGTCAAGTACATGAGGGAGCCAGATCATGGAACGATATCTAGTTTGATCTATGGCATTTCCCTCCAAGTCAGCATCTATCAATGTGGTTGATAATGGTGTCCCAACAGGGTCACATGAAGTCATACCATGCTTTTTGATTATCTCTTGACAATACTTAGCTTGGTTAATAAAGATAACACTTAGGGATTGGTGAACTTGAATTCCTAGAAAGAATTTTAGTTCGCCCATCATTGACATTTCAAATTTCCTGTGCATGACTTTTTCAAACCATTTTGAAAGTTTTGGGTTTGTAGAACCGAAAATAATGTCATCAACATAAATCTGCACAAGAAAAATGTCATCCCCATATTTATAAGTGAACAAAGTTAGATCAATGGAACCTTTTGAGAAACCTTTGGATACCAAAAATTTTGAGATCTCGTTGTACCACGCCCTTGGAGCTTGCTTGAGTCCATAAAGTGCTTTGTGGAGACGATACACCTTGTCAGGATAATGAGGATTGACGAATCCTTCCGGCTGCGTGACATAGAATTCTTCCTTCAAAGGACCGTTAAGAAATGTCGTCTTTATGTCCATTTGATAGACAATGAATCCCTTATGTTCAACATAAGCAAGGAAAATCCTGACCGCTTCCATACGAGCAACTGGTGCAAATGATTCGTCAAAATCAATTCCCTATTTCTGGCCATACCCCTTAGCCACTAGCCTAGCTTTGTTCTTGATGATCGTGTTTTCTTCATCCATCTTGTTTTTCCAGATCCATCGAATATTTAATGGAATCACATCATATGGTCTGTCAACAAGTTCCCCGACCTTAAGTCTTTCAAATTGTTGAAGTTCTTCCGTCATCGATTCAATCCAATCATGATCAGCCATGGCTTCTTTGATGTTTTTTGGTTCAGCTGTACTCACGGCAAGTGCAAAGATACAAACATCACCATCGATGGCTAGTTGTCATCTTGTACGAACAAGCTGTGAAGGGTTTCTAATTACTTGAACCAAAGGATGATCTCGGGTCCAATGATGTGTTGAAGGATATCGTTGGTAAGACATATGCATATTTAACGAATCAACATGGCGAGTTGAAGACTCTCCAGTTTCGTGTACTGGTGTACCGAATGGGTTGTGAGAATTGCCATCGTCAGATAATGCATCGTCTGCTTGATTTGTGTTCTCTGGAGTAATGACAATAGTTGTGGATGTTGTAGGATCGATTGTTGAAGTGATATTCCGAGGAGGTAAATTTGCAGCAACCCGTGTTGAAGTAGATGAGGTTGTATCCTTTTGTTGACGATGATCGGTATCATCATTCTTATCATGAGTGATAGCGGAAGACTTTGATACAACATGTTTCTCCCCCGTGAAATATTCATCAAACATTGGTCCATATAACATTTCCAAATCTTCAAGTGTCGTGTCCACTGACATATCTACTCTAGGGACATGTTAAGGAACCAGCTTTGAACTTGACGGTTCATTGTTGTGGTCTTGAGTTCCGAGTTCTGTGCGGTTGTGCAAAGAAGTCTTTTGTCGTTGTGGATCGGGACGTAAACTGTTTTGTTCGAGTGCCATTTTTTGCAATTCATCAAATCTGATATGAATAGTTTTGACTATCAATTTTGTTCTCTTGTTGTATACTATGTATCCCTTAGACTGAGTTGCTTATCCCATTAGAATGCATGCATCACCTTTCTCTTTCATATTGTCCAGATTTTCACCATCTCGAATAATGTAACACGTACATCCAAAAACATGAAGGTGTTTGAGTGAAGGTTTGCGATCATTAATTATGTGATATGGTGTCTTTTCGTGTCTTGGGATAATTAAGGATCGTTTTGTGTGTAGCATGTGGTTGACACGGCTTCGGCCCAAAAGAATAATGGTAGTTTTGAAGCACATAATAATGTTCGAGCAGCCTCAACAAAAGTACGATTTCGTCTTTCAACAACTCCGTTTTGTTCAGGTGTTCGAGCAATAGATGTTTCATGTTCAATCCCTTTGGCTTCAAAATATTTCTTCAGAGTTGAATTCAAGAATTATGTGCCTCTGTCAGTACGGACCACTTTTACTTGAGCTTGAAGACCAAGTTGTATCAGCTTAAGGAAGTTAATGAGAACCCCATGTGTTTCATCCTTGGACCTTGAGAAGAGGGTCCACGTGTACCTTGAGTAGTCATCGACAAATACCATAACATATTTCTTCCCATTGATGGTTTGAACACACATGGGGCCACACAGATCTATATGAAGAAGATCTAACCATCCTTTAGAGCTTGGTGTAGTCTTTGTCTTGAAACTACTCCGTTTAGCTTTACAAAGCTCATAAGAAGAACAAAGATGATCTTTCATGAATTTCAAATTCGGAATGCCTCTCACAATATCTTTCTTGGAAAGCAAGTTGATGGTATCAAAGTTAAGATGAGATAAACGTTGATGCCATAACCAAGCTTGAGTCGTTGAAGCTTTAGCCATGAAACAGATTGGAGTTAAAAATGTGGAGTCTTGTAGTGAAATAGTGTAGAGATCAGTACCCCGTGAACCGGTAAGTAAGTCATTCACATCATAATCATGAACAAAACATGTCTTCTTTCTAAAAGCAACCTCCAAATCCGCATCACAGAATTGACCAACCGAGAAAAGATTGTGATTGAGCCCCTCAACATAGTAAACCCTTTTTATTGTGATATTCCCCTGAACCAAGTCTCCATATCCTAGGATCGGTGCAAATTGATCATTTCCGAATTGGACCGTACCCAGGAACTTCTCCACGAAGTTAATTAGAATCTTGAGATTCCCCGTCATGTGCTTCGTGCATCCGGAGTCCTGTATGAAGAGAATTATCTCAATCACTTGCAGAAGAATCAGAGCACGATGGAGCATTTGCTAAATTGGATTCCTTGTTAGTTGTGATTTCCGATTCATTAGTTTCCCTAGTTTCATCACTTAGAGGCACACTAACGTACGTAGTCACATTTTCTGTCCTAACCTTAGGCATCCATTTATATCCTAGAGGACATTGATTAGCAAACCACCATTCCCAAGACTTGCTAGCAGACTCATATAATTCCCTAATTTTGCTTCTAGTGGACTTAGTGGTGGAGTATGATGCAATACTCTTCTCAGGGGGGTTTCACCAGGATGGTTCACTTTGCGTTTGGGTTTTCTAACACTAATAGGCATCACAGTTTGCTTCTTAGTTCTAGTAGCTATGCTTTTGACATTATTCGAAACACGCTTTTGACATTATTCAAAAAACACATAGCATGATTGGCATTAGCACACTTTCCACATTTCACACAAACAAACTTAACATTCAAAGCATTCAAAGTCGAATCATTCATATCGTCATTACACGCGATTACAAACGTTTTATTCTTAGAAACATTGAAAATCCTAGGGTGGTCTTCTACTTCCTTCATCTTCCCTTGACTTTTGTTTTGCCAAACATTTTAATTCATTCGAGTGCTCTTAAGCTGAGGCCGGCTAACACTAGCAGTAGGGACTACTCCTGTAGTAAAAGACACACGTCTATTAGTGTTTCTAGAAGTCTGAGGTGATTGACTTTCTTTGTTGTGTGTGGGTTTAGTGGCCAATCTATACATCCCTGGTTTAATCACATTTGTGTTGTTGATGCTTTGTGATCGAATATGTGTTTTGAGAGTATTCTGTGGTAACCTATCCTTCCCATCCATCTTGGGGGAAAACATATGTTCTACAAATGCAGAATTAGAGAAAACAGATGGTTTTCCCAAGACAGAGGGTCTAGTCACTTTGTGTGCATTGGGTTGTCTTACAATAGGTTTCTTAACCTAGGTTCCACAATTTTCCCACCCATCTTAGCAACGAGTTTCATCAACTCTGCTATCGCTATTTCCCTGTCTTGTAACTGAGTTTTCAACCTTTTAATTTCCAAACTCTTTTCATCATTTCTCGACACATTTGGGAAAGTTTTTCTTGTAATTTATTATCATGTGGAAAACTTCCTATGTCTTTTTGCAAAGCAAGTTCAAGAGAATGACAATGTTTCTGAATGAAATCAGTTTTGTGTTGAAGTAACTCAAAAGCCTTTTTATCAACATTTTCTTTATGTTTCGAAAGCTCATGTTCAAGATGCTCACATTCTTTGATCTTATCAAGATATTTGCATGAACATTAGAATATTCATCGATATGAGCACAAGATTGAAGAGTAACACACACAATATCTTTGGAGAGACATTCTTCTAAGAGTAGATCATATTCGTTTAAAAAATCTGATTTGTCATTTTGAAGTTCATCAATTTCTTTTTCAAGAGACTCAACATATTTCAAATCATCAAACATTTCAGACCGAATCAAGTTTTCAAACTCAAGAACATGTTCTTTTATTATCTTCGTATTTGGTATTAAAAGTTCTTTCACAAGCACAGTTATGTGGTGAGGAGTTTCTGTTTTCCACTTATCCTTTTGACGTTTTTCCCAATAGCTTTCAACAATTGATTGAACATTATCAATGCGGTGTTTAAGAAAACCAAGTGTTTTTCTACTTTTGCTTTTAGAAGCATCAAGAGGCAAATAGTTAATATATTTAAAAATATTAGTTTTCCTCTTAGTGGCAAAAGCTTTCTTCCATTGAATTCGTCTTTGTTTGCATTCTAAAAACAATTCCTCACGAGACTTCTATTTTTGTGTAGTGAAAAGACCATCAAGACTGTTTTCATAAGCATAATTATATGATTTCACAAAATCTTTATTGACCGGTGATCTTCTCTCCTCATCCCAAGGGACATCTCTTCATTATCGAGGCTAGCTACTGGGCAATCATGATCGGTCCATTCAGACTCATCAAGATATAAGTGAGGGTTAGCAGCTTGAGCTTGTTCGAGGTACTTGGGGGTGGCAAAGCTAGGTTGACCCTTGAAAAATGACCGAGGTGCTATCATTCTAACTGTTTGAATAGAGTCATGCGTTTTATAAACAAACTTTTTCAAAAAATCGACTTGTTCTTCAAGATCATTTACTTTTTCAGTATCTTTGCCTTGTCTATTTTTGAAATCTTGTTTTAATGTTTCAACCTCTTGTTTCTTTTCGTCAAGAACTTTAGCAGAATCGGTGGTATTCATAGAAAGCCTCTGTTCAAGTTCATTATTTTTTGTTGTGGAAAGGCACGTTTTTTGACGTTCATCACTTAATATGACATTAAATTGACGTTTTCCTTTAGTTAACAAAGCAAGAGCTTCATTGTATTTACTTTCAAAATCGTCCTTTGAAACGTTGATGACACGACTTTTGTACCCCTCAAGCTCTTTGGTATTTTGAAGAAGCTCAGCCCTATAACTATTAATAGTCTCACTAGATTTTATAAGAGTTGCTTTGGATTCTTCAAAGTTTTGAGTGAGCGATGTGTTTTCCTTCTTTAACTTCTTTTGACTCTTTCTATTTTCATTGACATCCTTTTATAAACTAGCAATTAAATTAGCAAGCGCGACACGCTCCTCATCATCATACTCATTTGCATGTTGATCATCCTCAAACTCATTATTGCACATGTCTGATGAATCGGGTGTGGTATTGCTATCAACCGTTTCCATCATACACGTGTCAGTAATTGTTGTTGGTAGATCACTATGCTCATGTGTATCACCAAACACATTATATTCATAATCATGTTGTACCTTATCAATTGGCTCGGTATCAAAGATAGGACCATTGTCATCTTCCGTGACGTTAAGGACCTCATGAATCTTTTCCATGTATGAATAATGTGCCTCAAGTTCTTGGTTGGAGAGTTCATCATCTGTGTCGTCAAGCATTTCTCCTTCCCCAACAGATAATTTGATCCCAGTTTCCATTTTCTTGCATAGCAGCATCTTTTCCTTATGATAACCATAATATTTGACCCTCTTTGGCTGTCTGTATTCCCTAGCCAAATGCGCATAACCTTGGTAGTTAAAACGCTGAATCCCAATTTGTTGCACAACTTGAGTACCAACAGTTTCTCTATTTCCAACAACAGTAGCAACCCTCTGATTATCATACTTTGCAGGTTGTCGATCATACTTTGGAGGACTCTCAGCACGTCTTCGTGTGTCATACCTTGGAAGAATCTGAGCATAGTTTTTTCTCGTGTTAGATGATGTTCTGAGGTTGTTGTTGGTAGGTTTGTAGATTTTCCTGTATTGTTTCATAATAAAAGCCATTTGTTGCTTGAATTCTGTGTCCTTTTGAGCAAGTTCTTCATCACTGTCTTCTTCGGATGATTGCTCAGGTGTGGGTGATGGCGCTCTTGTAACTTCCTTGCCTCAGGATCTTGTTGGAGCATGTGAGTTAGAGATAGTGGATGATCGTGGTGATGGTGATTGAGTGGTGTAGGTCTTTGAAACACGAGAACGATAATCTGGGTAATGTTGAGTGGTAGACACCAAAGCAAGTGGATTTGAAATCTTTGCAGCACGTTCAGCTCGAAGTTCATTTGCTTCATTTTGAAATTGTTTCAAAACATCAAAGAGCGTGTGATATGAAACTTCATCTAACTTTTTTTGTTGTTTCACCAAGGTGACAACCCGTGTCCACTCTGGTTGAAGTTGCTGTAGAAATTGGACACTGACTTGCATGGTGGAAACTTGCAAGTTGTTTCAAGTCATGTCATTCATCATTTTATAGAATCGGGAGTAATAAGAATCAATTGATTCCCCATCCTTTAATGTAAACTTGCCAAAGTCCCAAAACATCTTAGTTTTCATGTCTTGTTTGTTAAGTGATTCACCTTCTTACAATCGCTCAATAGCCGTCTACATTTCTTTAGCAGTAGAACATGCATCAACCATGGAATAAATATCATCTCCAATGCCACTGAGAATTAAGTAGATTGCTTCCTTTTCTACATCAAACCAAGCACGGTTCTCTGGTGTGAGATCGTTTCTTTTTTCATCACGTTAATAACCTGGTTGTTCTTCAGTTGTGTCTGTGGCTGGTTGTGCAGGAACGTTTATCCTTGCGAGTTTATAGGGTCCATCAAAAATGCATTTCCTTAATGCATCACCCTTAGGTTTTGTGTCAAGATAACGTATAAAACGGGATTGCCATTGATCATATCGACCCGACACAAGCATTGGTTGTCTCTCCTTGTTACCCGCCACCATTATGTTGTTGTTCGTCACAGGATATTCTGTAGTAGAATCCATCTCAATATTCTTTGAAATGATGAAGTGAATATGGATCTTAAGTAGATGTGTTGACTGTTGTTGAAGTTGAAATTTTGAAAATTCTGATTTTTTCTCAGTCCGACAATAAATTCCTCAATCCGACAAAAAGGTAAGATGAAAAATTTTTGTATCGCCAAATTTTGAAATTGAGTAAGAGACAGCAAAAAACTAGTAGGGAAAAATTTGATTTTACTTGACCTAAAAATTTTAACTATTTTTTTTAATCTTCGTGTAAACCATGTTCCGGGACTAGTCTAGATAGTGGGTAAGTCTAAAAAATACTCAAACAAAACTTAACCAAACAGATCTCAATGTCCCATCGTGATATCCATCGGAATACCCATCGTAATGTCACCCATCGGAATACCCATCGCAATGTGTGATCGCAATATCAGATCGCAATGTGTTAAATCGCAAGTCTGATCGCAATGTTAGATCGCAAGTTTGATCACAATGCTAGATCGCAAGTCTGATCGCAATGCTAGATCGTAAGTCTGATCGCAATGTGGATCGCAAGTCTAATCGCAATGTAGATCGCAAGTCTGATCGTAAGATGAGATCGCAATACCTGATCGTAAGATGTGATCGCAATACCTGATCGTAAGATGTGATCGCAATACCTGATCGTAAATTTAGATCGCAAGACACGATAATAAGATGGGATCGGAATATTCAATCGCAATGTAGAAACCCGAGGGTTTTTGCGATCGCAATATTCTGATCGGAATGAAGAAAAAAGTTTCCGAGACTTGATACCAACAAAAAGGTGAGATTTTTTACCTTGTTATCTGAGATAGAAAGCAAACCACAATAACCAAATCCTTACCACACGTATGAAATATGTAGAGATATATAGAGGAAGATTTAGAGCACGGAAAACAAAAAGAAAAAACTTGAATCCGAATAGATTTTATGTTAAAATCACACGAACTAAGTAGTAAATCAACAACGAATCAGAAAACTACCCCATAGCGATTGATACCAATTATTGTCCCATATATTTGTGATGATTAAACAAGAAAGGTAGATAGAAGATGGAAGATTTTTCTAGAGATAGAAAGTAGTGAGAGAAAGTAGAGAGAATGGTTGGAACTTTTGGAGGATTAGATTAGTAAGAGAAAATGAAAATAACCAACACCCTACCTAACATGCTAGGAAGGGTATTTATAGCCTTTGCCTACATGTGGCATAATGGGCTATATGATTATGGGTCGGGCTTTCCTTTTGGGCTTTGGTTACTTATGAATGAACCTTAGCTTAAAGTTAAGCTTGTACTACACGACTAACCTACTACCTATTACAACGTTCTAATATACGAAACATAATAAACATATGACCGAGCATTCTTGTTTGACTCAATATTTTGAGGCTAACAGGGACATCCTTCTACTTGATCATCTTTGTGTACAACTCCTTAAGCTCATCATCAGATAGCTTCCTTACATTCTTCCATGTCCAACCAGCTTGATAATAGGCCATAGATTGATTTTTCACATACTGCTCCATTAGCCTCTTTTGCTCAGCATAAGAGAGAGGTGATTGTGTCAGTTTTTGTGAAGTTGAGTAGCTAGATCTTCCCTTTGCCTTTGCATCAGAGACATCGCCCTTCGAACACAATTTCCCTGGTTCACATCCACACCCAACACATCGGTAAACTGAGAATAGTTAGACGTGAGGATTGTAACCACATTCATCCAATCTGCATTATCCCAAAACATGGGATGGTTTGTGATCTGCTCATGACGTTTTTGTTGAAAGGCTTCATACTCAGCCGCAGCCGTTGAGGCAGCCGCAACCTGTTGGTCAAGATCCTCTTCCAGCTTTTGAGCAACCTCCTCTCCCATCCTCTCTTCCTCTAGTTGTCTACGGGTTCTCTTCCTAGGAGGGGAGGGAGAATCAGTCATTGAGGCTTTACCCTTTGGGTCATGAGAGGGACCAGGAGAGGGGGATGAAGGACCAGCAGTATCATCCTTTGGCACAGGGCCAACAGCAGTAGGTGGAATGCTAGAAGGACTAGGAGGAGCAGGTAGGTCATCACATGGCTTAGCAGCAAAAGCAGCCCTTGCCAAAACAGTCAACCCATCTTCCTCCTCATCCTCATCAGAATCAAAGAACACCACCTTCTTCCTTTGGCGCTTCAGCTGCTTCTCCAATGACTTGACCTTGTTTGCCAAAGGGAGCACAAAATCCCTTGTGAGCTTTCGGTGTTTGTTGAGCTCATCCTCCAAAGATATCAGCTTCGCATAATACCTGTGCACTAAAGCAAGCAAAAAAGTCAAAGTAACAAGTTCCTCAGCTTCCCCACCAAGAGGACTTAGTTTGGGGGATGCTTCATTGGGACCAAAAGCAAAAGATTGGTCATCTATATGTGCATGAGAGCTAGAAGGCTCCTCAGCTGTAGGATGAACTGGGCTAGGAGGGGGTGAATCAGTAAATAGGGACACATGTGGGCAAGAATAAGAGATGGCCTTTATGGTAAATGACATTTCTACCACTACCTCTCTAACTGGCTCCTCAACCTCCACATGTGGCACACCAACAGCAGGAATCTCCTCCTCCATGGGATCAACCACCAATTGAGCTTCCTCCTCAGCTTGAACAGCCGGATGAACCACATTGGGACCCCCTTGGGCAAGGCCCAGCATAGCAGCAATGAGGGGCCTGTGAGGACCAAGATGTCCAATTGTCATATTCGCATAAACTTTAGGAGTAAGCCTAGAAGGGTGATATTCTTGCCTATTCCTAGGTATACACATAAGAATCTGTTGCAAAAACCTAGGATACATGAGAAACTTCTTTTTAGAACCAGTAGCACTAAGATTACTAAGCATACCATCAAGTAGATAACAAGAAAAGTTAAATGGGCGACCCTGAGCAATACACACCAAACTAGTAGCAAGAGAGATGGGAAATGCATCCCAACTCCCAACTTTGGTACTTAAGCATTGTATCAAGAAATGAACAAGCAGCTTCCATTGAGGGGAAAACCTATTTTTCTGAAAGTTAAACTTCCCTTCATGATTGTAACCAATCACAGCCATACCATCCAACACCTCCGCATTTGGAAGAGAAAGAATGCCATCTTCATCTTGGAGATGAAGGGCAGACCTAATGAATGCTTCTGTCACCACATAGGAGCGACCATCTATAGTAGCATGGATCTCCAATGGACGACCCAAAACAACACGGGTGTTGGCAGTAGCCCAGAACTAACGAATGACAGAATCATACACAGTTAGGCAAACAGTAAGGGCATACCTGAGATTATAAGCTTCATTGTACTCCAAGATGTCAAGAAACTCCTCTCTTCTAGGGCCTTCTCCGAGATAAGCAACCTTGTTGTGATCGTATTTGTATTGAAGTGATGCCATTTATGATGATTTAGTAGTGGAAGATGATTCCTTGAAGATTGTTAAGGGTAGGAGCTTGTGTGTGTGTGTGTTGTGGTTGTGATAATTGAGTCAAATGAGCCCTTTGACCATAAATAATGGTTAGGGAAAACTGTTCATTGACCCCTAATTATGGGGGTTGCCCTTTCTAATTTAAGTCATTAATTATGAGTAACCACTTGCCCTCTAAACCATTATTAGCAAATCCCAGTTACCAAAGATAAACCAATATGGGTACCAGAAGTAACCTGCGTTGTCTGAAAGTCAAAACGACTAGAGGTCAACGCTAGGAGCAGTGAATGGTCAACAAATGTCAACATAATGAACAGTGACCCAAAGTAGTACTAGAAGCCATACACAAGTGGATAATAGGGGTTTTGACCCACTATGAGCAGAAGAGTGCCACTAGGAGTAACCAAGTTCTTCCACCAGAAGTTGCACACACAACTAATACCCATGGAAAATGTCGTAAGTAGCTACCAGAAGTAAGTATGTACAAGTATATATGTACAAGAAGCCTCCCCTTAAGCTTAGCATCCCCTCAATCCTAGACCTTAAGGAGTGACCATACCAATGTGAACCACCAAGTGATTAAACCTTAGACCATCAAACGCTTTAGTCAGCAAGTCAGCAACATTATCATCCGTATGTACCTTGAGAACGTGTATCAACTTCTTTTCATTGGCATCACGTATAAAATGGTGTCGAATCTCTATATGTTTGGTTCGTTGATGAAACACATGATTCTTTACTATGCAAATAGTACTTTGATTGTTGATGAAAATTTTGGTGTTCATAAAGTTGAACCGATAATCTAGCATTTGATTTTGTATCCACAAGACTTGTCCACAACAACTAGCAGCAGCTACATATTCAGCTTCTGTGGAGGAAGTAGCTACTATTGTCTGTTTCTTACATTGCCATGAGATAAGTCTTCGACCCAAAATTTGACAACCACTAGTAGTAGACTTCCTATCATTATTAGCACCTGCATAATCACTGTCACTATAAGCTTCAAGAACAAAAGGAGATTTCCTTGGATACCACAAGCCTAGCTTGGGTTGTGCCTTGATATACTTGAAGATTTTCTTGACTGCATTCAAATTAGACACGGTAGGAGCCACCTAATGTCTAGAACAAGCACTAGCAGCAAAGATAATGTCCAGGCGTGAGGCAGTCAAATACATGAGTGAGCCAATCATTGACTTGTACATGTGAACATTTACCGGGGGATCTGGCTCATTCTTGAGTTTGACTTTAGTGACTTCATAAGGTGTCACTGCTGGTCTAAGAGGTTTCACATCAAACTTCTGAAGGATCTCATAAACATACTTATCTTGACTAATGAAGATACCATCCGACTGCTGCTTGACTTGAAGACTAAGGAAAAATGTGAGTTCCCTCATGGCACTCATCTGAAATTCGTCTTTCATTAGCTGTTCAAACTCATCACACCATTCCTTGTTAGTAGAACCGAAGATAATATCATCCACATATAATTGAACCAGGATGATATCTTTGGCATTCCTTTGAAGGAACAATGTTTTGTCAATAGTGCCTCTTCTATAGCCATGCTTCAATAAGAAAGTGGATAGACGCTCATACCAAGCACTAGGAGCCTGATGAAGTCCATAAAGAGCTTTGAGCACCTTGTAGAATTTCTTAGGATGAATTGGATCCACAAATCCCTTAGGTTGAGTGACATATACTTCCTCGTCAATCTTGACATAGAGAAAAGCACTCTTGACATCCATCTGAAAAACCGTAACGCCAATATAAGAAGCAAAAGCCAAAAACAGACGAGTGACCTCAATTCTTGCAACAGGAGCAAAAACTTCAGTGTAGTCAATTCCTTCAAGTTGAGTGTTTGTTACCTTGTGCTACTAGTCTAGCCTTATTCCTCACCACAATAGCCCTTGCATCTTTCTTGTTTTTGAGAATCCATTTGGTACCAATTGCTGTCTTGCCATCTGGTAGATCAACTAGGATCCAAACATTCTGAAACAATAATTGCTGCATCTCCTACTGCATAGCCTCCAACAAACTTTGATCCTCAAGAGCAGGTGAGACAGACCTAGGTTCCACACGTAAGAGAAAACAAGCAAAAAAACAATGAAGAAAATATGTGTGATTATTACACTTTTGGTCTTCAATGTAGCTCACAAGAGCATGATGTCCAAAAGTTGCTTTCTTATGCATTCCGCGAGTCTTGAAAGTAGAACCAGCATCTCCTATGATTTGAGTAGTAGGATGCACTTTATGGATCTACTGAATAGGAGTAGGAGCTACTTCTACTTCTGGTGCCAAGTTATTAAGATCCCCAACTATGTCATCATCATATGAAGCAGAGTCGAAAATGCCATCTATTGGTTGCTTATGAATATCATCCAGCTTAGTTGAAGACTTCTTTTGATAGTTTCCCAATTTAGAAGGACTAGATAACCTAGTTGTGGAAGTAGGATCACTAACCGAGCTACCAATAGGTGTCCAACTTGCACTAGGAGTAAGAATAGGATCACCAGGAGTAACAGGTACAACAGGAGTACTCAAAGGAAACTCAAATTATCCTTGAGTAGCTACTGTAGTAGCATCTTGTTGCTGTTTAAGCAGTGTATCAAGAGCTCCTTGTGAGTCCACAATGTCTGATGAAGTAGTATCAATATGAGTAGCAGTGGTGTCAGGAGTGACTGTGGTGGAATACGGTAGTATGACAAAAATGTCATCATCTTCTTCTGAGTCCAAAAAACTAGATGTAGCACCTGCACTAGAAGACGGAAACACTTGTGGACCTGCATTTTGGTTAGTTTTGAAACGAAAATATCCCAACGAGTTACTAAGATAATCAAGATCAAAATACCATTCAAGACCTTTGCCTTGGATGTTTGTCTTCTCCTCAAAGTACCTGAGATTAATAGTTTCAATGACACGCTTGGCAGTGAGATTATAAACCCGATAGGCTCTCGAGTGAGCTGAATATCCTACAGCATAGCCTTCATCCGCCTTGCCATCAAATTTCCCCAAATAGTCACTAGTATTCAGAATGGTGACAGGACAACCAAATGGCTTCAAATGCGTAATGCTTGGGACATTAGCTGTGAGTAGCTCATAGTGTGTCTTCTTATGTGGATTGGTAATGGAGAACCTATTCAGCACATAACACGCAGTGTTGACAGCTTCTGTCCAAAACATAGTCGGCAGCTTGGAATCAGCAAGCATGGTTCATGCTGCTTCTCTAAGGGTCATGTTTTTCCTTTCTGCAACACCATTCTGTTGAGGAGTCCTGGCAGCACTATAATCTCTTTTGATACCTTTTGAATTGCAAAGTGCTATGAGGTCTGCATTCTTGAACACAGTTCCATTGTCACAATGAATACCTTTCACCTTCTTGGACAGCTGATTCTCAATGAGTGTATTGAAGTCTTTGAGAATAGGGTAGGTCTCACTTTTAGCAGCCATAAAGAAAACCCACGAAAACCTGCTATAACCATCAGTTACGATAAGACAATAATGTTTATGTTCAATGCTCCTAATAGAGGTAGGACCAAACAAATCCATGTGTAGTACCTGCAATGGTTCAGTTATTAAGCTAAGAGAAGTAATGGCTTTGAAGGATGCTTTGTGTTGTTTTCCTTTGCTGCAAGCAAGGCAATTGATGTCATTCCTAAACGTTTTGGGAGGTAAACCAGAGACCAAGTTCATATTTGCCAACTTGTGAATGGTCTTGAAGTTTACATGCCCCATCCTCCTATGCCATTTGGTGGCTTCATCGTCAGATGCTTTGGTAGCCAAACACGCTAGTTGACCAGTAGGATTAACTTCATTCAGCTTGATACTGTAAAGGTTATGTCTACTTGGGATTTTGAGTAGAACCTGGGAGTCATCCGGTAACTTAAAGTCTTTGGACAACACCAGTGCTTCAGTATCAGTAAAGAGGACAAAATGCTTCTTGTCACAAATCTGAGAGATAGAGATCAAGTCGAAGTGTTGAAGTGCTTCTACATAGTAAACCTGCTCAAAATTAAGATTAGGGGTCTGAATGGTTCCTTTGCTAGAGATACTGCCTTCACCACCTCCAAAGTACACCTTCCCGCCTTGAAATGGTACAAAGTCAGTCAAAAGTCCTTTATTCCCTGTCATGCTCCTAGAGCATCCACTATCTACAATTCCAAGAGATGGATCTTGATATGGAGTAATCTACAACAACAGAAAAGTCATAGGTAGAAGTTAGTGTCTTAAGGGGACCCAGACCTTTTCAGGCTTAAGTCTGCCTTGTGGATCATTAGTATATAGCCAAGAAGATTGGTGAGATCCATTGTTGTTCTTGCATTGCCTGTGCATTATATGGGTGTTATTTTGTGACCAAGAACAACCTGCTGAGGGCTTAACATCAGAACCCAAACATCCTAACCGAAAATGTATTTGGTCTGAAGTAGTAGCATAATTCTTATTAAAATTCTGAAAATAATTGTTGGTTGGTCTATTAGAGGTATAGGCATTGTTTCTCCAAGAAGTAGAAGCTGAAGGTTCTAGTAGAAGGAAAAGATTGGGCACATGGATTTAATCTTCTAGAAGCAAAACTCATTCCAAAAGGAGCAACTCCTGGTGGACCAGGAGTAGCATAAGCTTGATAACCAGGAGGCTTTTGATCATAAAAATCATAATCCTTAATCAAATAAAATTTACTACCATAAACAAAGCATGTTTTAAAAGACCTTTTATTCAAATGACTTTGTTTTAAACTGCTATTCTTATTAGAAACAATTCTAGGAGAATCAACATTCCTAGAACTCAACAAACTAGAATTAAAAACAATGGAAGTAGAAGCAGAAGCAACTCTCTCATCACTCTGTTGGGTAAAAAAGTTGATGTGGCAGAAACTCAAAAAAGAAGAAAATATGAAGGCATTTGTCTAAGCGTTGACAAGTGTAAATCAGGCATTGTCAAGAGTAAATTAGCCGTTGACAGAAGTCAACAAAAGTCAAACGCTGTTGGAATGTCTATTTAGGATAAGTATTCAGAATATTATTTGATAATATTCTGTATTAGTAATTTAAATAGAAGATACACATGTTTATTCATAGTTATCTCTTGTAAACCCTAATCCTTAGTCTATAAAAGGAACAAGGGTCTTAGGTTTTATATATATAACATTCATACAAAATGTGTAAACCTAAAGCGTGTGTCGACTAGGTGTGGGATTCAATGTATACACACCTAGTGATTATTTGTTATTAATATAATAAGCAATCCTTGTTAGTAATTCATGTGTTCTTGTGCCCCAAACACCTTGTTTCCTAAATATTGTTCTTTTCCGCTTTGATTGTTAATCATATGAACAATGGTTATGCCTAGCAGCTAAAAGATTCGAGAAAACCAAGGTTTCCATAGTTGGTATCAGAGACTAGTGGCTCGTGATGCTAGGACCAACAAGGTGTTCGTGTTATGTGATGTAAGAAAAATTCGTATAGAATTTTTCTGGATGATTTTATGTGCGCAGCAGCATTCAGAAGGCCATACTTTTTTATTGAACCGTTGGATCGCTACGAAACTTTTTTTGGGTGTTCTTCACACATATATCTAGATTTCCACCGAAGGGATTGTCGAGATCTATCCCCAAGAAAAATTTATTAAGCGTCGAAGTCAGCAGTGATCATATGCTGTTTTCTGTGAACAGTAATAGTAAAAACGCGATTTCTCATTCGTTAACCGTTGGATCGTCGTGAAATTCGCGCTGTATGTTCTTGACACTTATGTATAGGATCTCAATGAAGGGATCGTCGATCTCAGATTTCATGAAGAAGTTACTTGATGTCGAAGTTCGTTGCAGTTTATGGTTTTCACATAAAATCATGATTTAGGGTTTATAAAACCCTAGATCAATTAGCCGCTGATGTATGTTATTTAGACGCTGATAGATGTTGGTGTGACGCTGATAGATATTGGTGTAACGCTGACAAGGCATGGATGAGACACTGATGGCCAGGCGTTGACAGGTTTAAAGTTGGCATTGACAGGAATAAAGTTGACACTGACAGGAGGCGTTGACACTTGTTGATCCCAAACTTAGATCGATTTAGCTTGTGTAAACAAGATTAAATCAAGTTAAATACGTAGATAAACTTTGTTATATATGGAAAAATTCAAGTAATATGCAGAATTAATACTTAAACAAGAACACACAAACAAGTTAAACCAAACTTTCACTTTGATTGATTAATTGAACTTGTGTACAATGAAAGTGTAAAACTTGTAAAACTTATATATGAAACAAAACCTAAAGACCTCCTTTTATAGATTAAGGAACCTTGTACAAGAGTCTACGTATCAGCTATTCTTGGTAAAGATAAACATAAGAAATACTTTATCAAACATATCTTTACTAGAAACATACTAGAAGCATAAAACGTGTAGACTAGAATATCCTATCAGTGCTTGACTTCTTCTCATCAACGTTTGACTTCTTCCTATCAACGCTTGTCTTGACAACGCTTGATTTCTTCCTATCAACGTCCAAATCGCTCTTGTCAGCGTCCAAGTGTCTTGCCTATATTTTATTCCCAACAATCCTCCCCTAAACTTGATATCTACTCTAGTAACCATGTTTTCTGAATAAAAACTAAACACTATGAGGATTCTTACAAATCTTATCAAATTGTAAATAAATAAACCTAATCAAATATTTGGCCACATCACTTGAGTAATCCATCTCCAGCTGTGTTGTTATCATTTTCTTCAAAACTTCTTTAGACATAAGATACTCAATATCCACAAGAAGATACTCAGAAAACTTAGTAGTACTCAAATGATACACTCCAGCTGCTGAATATAAACGCCATTGAAGTCCACTGATATCATGATCAAGATCCTTCCAAACTGGATCTTCTTCATCTGGTGCACACATTCTCTTGAATGTTGACCAAATCTTTATTCCATTGGCTGAAGTAGGTGCTTCAGTCTCATACTTGGCTTGCATCAACCTCCAAAGGTCTGCCAAGTCTTCCATATCTAAGCTTACAAACAAAGACATCAAAGTAGTGAATGTATGTACCTATTTCTGTGACAACCCTAGGTTTTGGGTTTGTCACTTGGTCTTACTTTTAGGTTATTTTATGTGTGCTTACTTGAATTGTGTGTTTACGTGTTTATTTTGTGTGAACGAGGTTGGTGTGGTTATCGTTTATGAGTATAGAGTACTCATAAGTAAATCGAGGAACGGTTATTTCATGTTCATGAGCTCACAAGTGGTGACTATGAAATGAAAATGGTGATATTGTGGTGTTTACGTATACGTATAAGTATTATAGTAGTAGTATTTTTTTTAGGATTTACGGTTTAGCATTTAGAGGTCTCGGGTGAGGTAATTATCCATATGAATATTTTTCGGGATGGTTTTAAGTCATTTAGGACTTAGTTATAAAGTTTATTTCAAAATTTGAGATTTTTTTTAAAAGTGTATATTTTACGTCTTTTACGGTAATCGCGTAAAAACTGACTAGTTTTACGGTTTTGAGGTTTTGGAGGCTTTAGGAGCTGAAATAAATTAAGGAAAATTAAGGTAATATTATTAATACATATATTAATAATAAA
Source organism: Glebionis coronaria (assembly GCA_025667525.1). NCBI lineage: Eukaryota > Viridiplantae > Streptophyta > Magnoliopsida > Asterales > Asteraceae > Glebionis > Glebionis coronaria. The sequence continues at coordinate 294,612,639 of CM046874.1, forward strand.
AGGGGGAAAAACGAATTTTAAGGGTGCATAGTCGGTTTTGGACGCAGAAAAGAAGGGAAAAAGGGAAAAAGAGGAAAAAAAGGAAAGTGGGCTTATTTTTGGACTAGGATTTTATGTACACCCTATATATTGTTTTTAGTCACAATCAAAATTTACTATTATTCCCTGGAGATTAAAAAAATTTGTGGGTTTTCATGAGGGTTTTTAGGGTTCTTCATCATTTTGGGGGTTTTCATAAATCAAAGGTAAACCTTCATAACCCTTTTTAATTTAATTGTTTTTATGTTTTTATAATCATTCTTATGATGGAATTAGGGTTAGGGATCATATAAAATCAGTAAATTTATGATGTTATAATCATAATATGATGACCATATAAATTAGGGCTTGTAATTAGAGGGATTAGGGTTAATTAATGAGGTTGATTTTGTTAAACTCGTTTTTAAAAAACTGGGCAGATTTTGTGTCAATTGTTTTGATCATATCGGGAGTTCTATAAACTCTTATTTTACGATCCAAGTACCCCAGGAAAGATATTTGAAGTGGCTTTCCAATGCAAGAAACGAGAACTAAATTGGAGGTCGGGAAGTGGGTCAAAAACAGGTTACAACAGTCGGAGGTCAAAACAATTTTGAATTCAGCCTGTTTTCTTTTTAAGTTTTGGGTTGTTTGGGGTACTTAGGGTTGCATTGGGATCTTCTCACGAACATGAGAGATGGTTTATATATTGTAATAGGGATCTGAACTTGGGCTAAGATTGTGGTTTAGGGTAAGACCCTCTAATGGTAATGAACTTTTCATACGTTTAAAATCAGGAAAACTGGAATGACAAAAGTATATATATATATATCAGGGCCTTAACAGTAGCTTTAAGGTTAGGGCAAGTGGGAGGTGTTAGCCAACATATGTAAGGGTATGAATATTCCTTTTACAGAATCCATGGGTATGTTTAAGTGGACGTTTGACTTAAAGTTTTGAGACCTAAAACTGGGACTGTTTTGTGTAAAATTGTGAACGGGATAGCTATTAAACTTAACCAAGTTAAGGACTTGTTAGGGAAGGGTAATGGGGTGATTAGAGCTTATCAATGAGGTAAATATGTGGGAATAGGCTAGATGTCCATCATAGGTTAATGAGCCATCTTAGTGATTGGTTCGTGTATTGATTGCGTGTTTTGGTTTGTTAGCTTGTTGCTAGTGCAAGGACTCGTGAAGGAGCTATCAGGTGAGTTCATAGTCCCATTTTACTACGTTTTTAAATGTTTTTTTCCAGTATGGGATGGAGATGACACTTGAAATGTTCTTTAACATGATTTAGTACTATGTTATAAAATTTGTGGACATAAATGTGTTATTGTGTGACTTGCGTGCTTATGTGTTCTCATATGTGCTTTGGTACGTGTTCTGCTATGTGAATCTTGTTTGGATTGTGATTGGCTTTGGTACATAGATGTATGGGCGTCTATGGGACCAGTTTTGATGTGTGTGGAGCGTGGGGCACGATCCGTCCTGAGTACTTGTGCATCGTCTCTTCGGAGGCAAGATATCTCGACGGGGATATAGTTCATCTTCCACAGGTGGTGTGGGAAAGATCCGGATAGTGTGGTGTGTGTTCTTGTGCGTGTGACGGGATACTTCTTGATTGTTATAATGTGCTTTGTGAATTGTAGATGTGATTGGTACTTGGCTTGAGTTTTGTTGTGGATGCATGTAGCATGATTATCACATTATGGTCCATTACTATAAATTGTTTTTCTTCAACTTATTTACAGCGGATGTCAAGGTTTCTTATGATGTTCTAGATAACTTAAACCTATGTTCTCACCAACTTTATGTTGATAGATTTTAGTGTCATTTTCAGGTGAGGTAGTTGTGCAAGATGATGTTAGAAGTGGCTAGAGTATAGAGGCTGCTAGGATTGCATTCGAAGGAATCCCCTTTCCTCTTAGATTTTATTTTGTGTTTTGATTAAGTGAACTTTGTGGTACCTATATGTTTGATGTTTGTTTATTTGTATGTCTTTGGTAAGAGGTAGGCATGTTACCTACTTACCTAGGCGCCTGCATTGTTGAGATATTGTCACGACATTTGTGTCGCCATCTATGATATTTCAATTTCATTTAGTTCTCTCTATAGACACGCTGTTGTTGTGATGATATCCATACGTCGCGCCCCATATTCCGCCATGGTGGGGTGTGACAGTTTCCCTTATCTTCCAACCATCCAAAACCCACTTACATCTTCTTCATAGCTAACTATAGGGTTTCTGGAATCATGAGGTAATACTTCTACCATATGTGAAGCTTCCAAGGGTGAGAGCTTAATACTCTTTCTAATAACAGCTTCACTGGGATTCACTCTATCCAAACTTGGTGGAAACTCAAGTGGAACTCCCTTCTTTAATGGTCTTGGTGTAATCAAAGCCTTTTGGATCTCCATCTCTTCTACAAGTTCTTCCTTTCTTTCATCTGAAAGAAGTCTAATAGTATTCTGCTCTTGCACCTTTGCCCATATAGGATAATCCTTATATTCCAATTCATCAAAATACAATCTCTGCAACTTTCTAAAAGTCCAACCTGTTTGATGAAATCTGAGCAACATGTAATAGAGCTCCCTTCTTTCTGTCTTGGTCTGTTTAAGAACTTTGCTAGCTTTATACTTCAGAATCACCTTGCAATCTATTTGAACTCTAAGTAAAATCTCTAAACCCCAAATTTGATCTGATAAAGTCATGTCTGGATTTTCCATTACTTTATTATCCCATGCAAAGTACATCTAAGCAACTTCAGGCATCTCATAATCTACCTGATTCTTCAACTGTGCAAGCTTTTCCCTTGCCAACTCATCACCATATTCAAGCCTTTCTGGTTCCTCAATAATCATGACACTTGAATCTGTGCTCTCATCACCACTGCTTTCCTTACTCTCAACAGCAGTCTCCTTCATCCTATCTTCTTTCTCAAGTTGTGAAGCCAACATGGAATCAAACTTTACTTGGGTTGCATCCTTGGGAACCACTGTTTCTACCATATTTCCTTTACCCTTATCTAATATATCAATGATAGGTAAATATGATGATGGTACCTACGTAGACACATATTTGATGATAACTGATTACTGGGATACATCAACCATACCCTGCAGGTCTATCAACATCCAAAACATGTGTGTCAACACCTAACTTACTCTTATCAGCGCTTGGCTTGTTAACGTCAAAAATCTGCTTGTCAACGCTCACCTTACTCCTATCAACGCTTGGCTTTATGAATTGCTCCAACATCTCAATAAAAGATAAATTCAAATTTGTAGGGGTAACCAATGAAACATCAAAACCTGGTTGCCTCTTCAAATCTGTTAGAGCTTCAGCTATACCCAAAGATTCTCCTTCATGTGAGCCTTTTGTCACTCACATGTATATGCTCATCCTCCCCTTTGGAAGAATCCTCCATTCTACGTCTAAGGTTAGCACCTTCCAAAATAACAATCCTCTCCCTCAATTGCTAGAGTTTATGGCCTTGTGTAGACACAGTATGTACAAGGTCTGCATTTTGCTTTTGCAAGCTAATGCAGACAGCCGTCAATTCTAACAAAGTATAGGGTTCCAATATGCCCTCCTCTAGAATGGGAATTTGACCTCCCAAAGTAGAGTCATGGGGCATGGATGGGGTCTTAATGATGTTCGGACTGGCTTGGCCTGCATCTAAGCTAGTACAAATAGTCCTAGCCCCACCCATGTCACCAACCACACTTGTGGTGGTGGTTCTCTCTGCAACATGGCTAGGACCACTAGAGGAGAACACTCCAGTAGTCCTTGGGCATTTTACCAACCTAAATTCAGGGGGTGCAGAAGATGATGTGGACTGGGTAGCAGTTTGAAGGTTAAGGGGTGTTTGGGTTTGTTGTAAAAGTGTGTAAGCGTTTGGATTTGAAGTGTCAACGCCAACATTTAACGTGTCAGTGTTGTAGGGATCTTGGTCAATTTCCATATCATGGGGTGATGGTGATGGTTTAGGTAATGAGTCTGGTTGTGGTTGTGGGTCAGGTTGAGGTTGTGCTGCTACAATAACAGCAAGCATGGCTTGGGTAAGGGGTAAGTCTCTGTATTGGGGTGAATTCATCTTTCCAAAAATAGCTTTCTTTTGCACATGGATCGTATAAAAATCATCATGATTCCTGGTGCAATACATTTGTTCATCAAAAACCATTTGCAAAAATCTTGGGTAAGCAAGAGTCATCTTGCTACCCTTGTTTTTACACATGCCATCAAAAATCATTTTAGAAAAATTATATTGTTGCCCAGTAGCAATACACACAATGGCACTTCCAGTTGACCTGTTAATTTCATTGTGTGTAGTACATTTGGGACTCAAACATTGAAGTATGACATGTATTAAGTACTTCCAAGCTGGGGGAAATTCCTATTTTGAATATTTATTTAAAGATCCCTCTTCAGGGAAAGGATAACCCAAAGCTTGAAGTCCTTGTTCTAGCTCACCAATGGGAGGGGTGGTTATACCATCTGCATCATTAAGATGCAAATCCTGGCGAACCAAGGCTTCAGTAACCACCCATGAACGCCCATGGACTATAGCAGTCAATGTAGTCACATTATTAATCGTTGAGGAAGTAACAATGTTCTGAAACTGCTTAATATGAGTGACAGTGATAAGAGGAGCATGAGAAAGTGCATACATTAATGGAGATGCATTTAAATACTCCACTATCTTAGTATATTAAGGAAACAAAGTGTTGTCAGCCTCTAAATAGGCAACCATGTTGTGCTGACTTCTGAACCCCAAAACTAAATCACTCGGTTTAAACTTAGGCGCCATTGATGTAGAAAGCTATGTGAAATGTTATGAAAGATGAATGTGTTTGAAAATTTAGTTAGACAAGAATAAGCAGTTACCCTGTTTCAAAAGAATGAGCCAAATATATAGGAGAGGTAAGCACATGTGATTGGCCAAAAATGAGGCAGTTATTTTCAAAAGATAATGATTAAAATCTTGAAAAATATATAACTTATCTTGTGCATTAATAAAAAGTTACCACCTCCAAAAATTACGGCCCATATTTTCGTCAAAAATAACAACTGGGTTGGACCCATTAGTTATCAACGGTAAAAAATAACCTATCAACGCCCAACGGCTATATTCTTGTCAACGTTGGAAAATGCCATGTCAACGTCAAATTGGTCCTAACAACGTTTGCAAATAAAACTGTCAACGTCCAAAAATAAAAATAATAAAAATGAAAAAGGACCTTAACAAAGTGATTTATCCTAGTGAAGATAACCTATACACTGAAAAAATTACCATAGGGTGGCAAGCATTATCCAATCATGCACACTTGCTTAAGCAAGATAGACATAATTATCCTCAAGTGTCCCTTGCTAACCAAAGTTCTTAACAATGAAGTTATCTCATAAAATCCTTTGTAACTTCCCTGTTAAGCCTAATAAAATTTATACCCAAGTCTCCCAACAGTCCACATCTAATTCTAGGCCAAAAAGTCTTGGCAGCGTGCATAATATATCAACTTTGCATGCTACAGTGCCTCATGAGTTAGTAAACTAATTCATACTCACCAGTGGACACAATATAGAATTCTGATAAAAGTATTATAGGAACACCCAAAAAGTCCTAAAGGTTTCCTAAACCTCCCCTTAAACTATGATATACAAGTTGCTAAATAAAATGCATGTAATAAAAATTTATGTCAAGATAGGAATATAAATATTCCAACCATCATCCATAAACTTAAACATGCTCCAAGTAAGCTCCAAGGATCCATAAGCAACTCTGTATCCATTTGTAAAATGCTAACAACGCCTACATAATTATATCAAAAACCACAAAACTAACATGTTTCTGACAACGTCATTTTAACACTTGTCAGTGTTAAAATAGGCTTTGTCAGCGTTAGACAAATATAGTGGAAAATCTAATTTTGTACAAAGACCAATAACAATGCATATCATGTACATACTTTTACAATAATCCCTCAAAACACATATTAAGTAAGATTGATCATTCCAATACTTGTTACCAAGTATTGATATCTCCTAGTATCAAAAGGTTTAGTTAATAAATCAACCTCATTTTCCTCTATGTCAACCCTATCTGGTTGTATTAAGCCTTTTTCAAAACTATCTCTTATAAAATGATGTCTAATTTCTATGTGTTTTGTTTTAGAATGATGTACATGATTTTTAATAATGCATAAAGTACTGTTATTGTCTACAAAAATCTTGGTATGCATGAAATTACACCCATAATCCAATAGCTGGTTCTGAATCCGTAAGACTTGTCCACAACAAGCAGCTGCAGCAACATACTCTTCTTCAGTTGTAGAATTGGCCACCACTATTTGTTTCTTGCATTGCCAAGATATCAACATACTCCCAAGAAATTGGCATCCACCAGTTGTGGATTTTCTATCAAACTTGTCACCACCATAATCACTGTTTGAATATGCAATAAGTTCCAATGGAGAATCTTTTGGATACCATAATCCCAAGGTGGGATAACACCTAAGATACCTAAAAATTCTCTTGACAGCATGAAGATGACACTCTTTCAGAGTCACTTGATGGCGTGCACATGCACACACAGCAAACATAATGTCAGGCCTAGAAGCTGTGAGATACATCAATGATCCAATCATTGACCTATAATGCCCGACATCCCCTTCTTTTCCGTCTCCAACCTTTCCCTAGGGGTGTTCCCTATCCATGGGTGTGCTAGCCCGTTTCTTATGTGGAGAAAAGCCAAACTTCTTCAAGATTTCTTCTACATATTTATCTTGAGAGATGAAGATACCATCTTCTTTCTGTTGAACTTGTAACCCTAGAAAGAATTTCATCTCCCCCATTGCACTCATCTTGAACTTGTTTGTCATGAGTTTGGAAAAGTCTTCACTCATGTTTGGACTAGAAGATCCAAAGATGATATCATCCACATAGACCTGTACAAGTAAGAAATCCTTACCAGTCTTCTTCGTAAACAAAGTCTGATCTATGGTACCCCTTTTGAATCCATTTTCCACCAGATAGGTGGAAAATGTACCATACCATGCTCTTGGGGCTTGATGAAGTCCATAAATAGCTTTCTTCACTCTATACACCTTGTCTGGATGTTTTGAATCTTCAAAACCAGGAGGCTGCATTACATAAACCTCCTCTGCAATTGTGCCATAAAGAAAAGCACTATTCACATCTATTTGATAGACTGTAAATCCCATGCAGGAAGCATAGGCTAGAAAAATCCTTATTGCCTCAATCCTTGCAACAGGTGCAAAGACCTCCTCATATTCTATCCCTTCCTCTTGTATATATCCTTGAGAAACTAAACGTGCCTTGTTTCTGACCACAATTCATCTCTCATCCTTTTTGTTTCTAAGAACACATCTTGTCCCAATAGGTCTGACATGTCTAGGACAATCAACTAACTCTCAAACATCTTGAATAGCAAATTGGTGAAGCTCATCTTGCATTGCTTCCACCCAAATTGGTTCTTTGAGAGCATCAAAAATATTCTTGGGTTCCTGTTGTGACAGAAAATGGGCAAACAAACATGCTTGAACAAGAGGGATATCAACCTTCTTGTGAATATTGGCAATAAATCCTCCATGATTCTGATGAGACCTTCTAGTTTGTACAGGAGTCATCACATCACCTATAATAAGAGAAGAAAGATGATTCTTCATAGTAGATGTAAGTACTCCTCCTTCAATTATTGTATTATCATCAATTTCAGTCTCCAAGTTGCCAATATCTTCTTCAAATGCTCTTCCATCATCATCTAAATGAACCTCTCCATTTCTTTTTGAAGGTTCACCTTGTTCAAAACCACTAGAAGAGAATAAATGGTCAAAAGAGTTGTCAACGCCTGAATTAGGGTTGTCAACGTTTCTGTAAAACCCGCATGCTTTTACCATGAATATTACCCTTATGATCGTATGTACATGATTAGAACATTCCTTTTATAGCACGTTTACGTTTCACGAAGAAGAATTACAAGTATTACGTACGTGTTATAACACGATAAGTATTTATTACGTATTAAGACACGATAATTATTTCAATAATAATTATAATCACGAACACATGAACATGAAATCATGAACGTAAATAAGCACGAGCATAGTATTACGTATGTACGTATATTTATTATGATCACGAATAAATATATTAAGTCACGAACGATAACTATTAAATCACGTAAAACACGAATACGAGAACACACTTATTATTTAGACACGGAAAATGTTCGGTTTACCCCTTGTGGGCCCCCTTACCCGCGGACACAACAAGAAATAAGGGCCAAGCCCATTAATTTTTACTAAACAAGGATTTGGGAGAATGTTATTCTCATAATAACAAACTTTAGAAAATACAAGAAACCCTAAAATCTTCTCCTTGTTCTTGGCCGCCGGGTATACACACACACAAGGTGTGTTTGGTTGATTTTTGGTTGTTGATTTATTGCAAGGATTGTTAGTGTGTTCATCCTCCTTGATTCACGTGATCAGTATAACCCTAAACCTTTTTCTTTTTTTATGTTTTTAATTAAATCAAGAACACATGAATCATGAATGTTTTAAAAACAAGCAATAATTCATGTAATTAAACATGGGGGTGAGATTAATTATTGGTTAAGGGGTGTTTGTTTGTTGGCTGACGCATAAACCGATCCCCAAGGGGGTCTCGGTTTGATTTGATTCGCACCACCGAGACCTCATGGTCTCGGTGTGGTGGTCTCGTGTCTCGACAGCAGCAAGAAAGGAGACCCCGACCTCGGTCGGGGTATGTTTGTGTCAGGTGGGTCTAGGCTAGAACCAAAAACCACCACCGGCTTATGTCGGTGGCTAATTAAGGAAAGCAGGGGGAACCGAAGGCCACGGCAGCAGGGGGAACACCGGCTAGTGATAAAAGGTTTTTTTTGCAATGGGTTCTCTAAATTCTCTAGATATCCACTCGAATTGATCTCGGTTCTAAGTGGAATAGTTTGTTTTTGGTGACAAATAGGGGGTTTGGAATTTTAATCTACTAAAGGTTTAAATGCACGAAAATGTGAACTTAAATTTAAAAGCAATTAAATTAATAACAATTAATAAAAACTTGAATTAAAATATAAAATAAAAATGAAGAAACAGTAACACTTAAAAATACTCAAAGAAAATTGATTCGGAAGTCACCTTGATCCGGAACTTTCACTCGGAACTTTACTCGGAAGTTTATCCGGAACTTTTGGCTCGGAAGATTTGGTTCGGAAGTTGATCCGGAAGATTGACTCGGAACTTTCGTCTGGAAGTTCGTTCGGAACCTTCACTCGGAACCTTCATTCGGAACCTTCATTCGGAACTTAGTTCGGAAGTTCACCCGGAACTTTCGTCCGGAAGTTGTTGATCCGGAACTTTTGACTCGGAAGTTTATTCGGAAGATTTGAAAAGAGCATTCATTCGGAACTTTTAAAAATTGATTCGGAACTTTTTGAAAAGGAATTTATCCGGAACTTTTAAAAATACTTTCACTCGGAACTTTTGAGAATAAAATTCATCCGGAACTATTTGTTCATCCGGAAGTTTGTGTTCATTCGGAAGTTTGTGTTCATCCGGAAGTTTGTATTCATCCGGAAGTTTGTGTTCATCCGGAAGTTTGTGTTCATCCGGAACCTGGGAATACTCAAGAACAGTAACTTTCCAGAAAAACAGGGAGATACGATTTAATCCAAAATCAAGCTAAATAAGCAAAAAGGTTTTACCAAATTAACCAATAATCATTTTATAACCATAAGCAACAAATCCCAACAGTAAAAACAAAAATTCAACAACTTTTTAAAATCATAACTCAACCAAATAAGAACTTAAGAACTAGAAATAAAAGATGATGATGAACAAGAGTAATGAAAATATTAAATAAGAACTTGTATTGATGATTAAGATTCAGTAAAACAAAAGGAAAGGATCAAGCTTACAATATTAAAGAAGAAATCAAAGAGATGAAAAACCACTCCTTAAGGGATATGGTTTCCTACGAACTAGGAGAAAAGTAACAGAAAGGAAAAACTAGATGCCAAAAATTGTGAGGGTGATTCCCTTATATAGGCTAAGTGGTTGGTTGGTGAGTGGGCTTTCTCCCTTTCTTCTTGTCTTCTCGTCTTTTCAGAAAAGTTGACGTTTTCGATTCTGATTCGGTATTTGTCGTCGATTAAATTCAACTCGTCTTTTAATTTCTTCGTTTAATAGACTTGAGTTTCTTCGACTTATGTAAATCTTCCATCTTTGGTCCTTTTCTTCGATAAATCTTTAATTGGGCCAAATGACTTCAAATCTTTTGCATCTCTTGGACAATAGACTTCGTCTTGAGTCTTTTTCTTCGATAAAATCCATGCAATCCCATGTTTTCTTCAATATTCATCCGGTTGGCTCTGAAAACACAATAAACACAAAAACCACGCATAATTCCAAACAAATGATATTAAATACGTGTTTTGGTCTTGTTTTAGCCAGAATTAAGTGGTAAAAGGATGGGTGTTTACACACCTATCAAATCCCCTACACTTAACCATTACCATGCCCTCATGCAATGCTTAGTGATAAAGCAATTTTACATTTTTCTCATAATCAATCAACCTTGGCCTTACTAAAATACTACTAAACAAAAATTAAAGTACTAAGAGAAATTAAAATCTTTAAAGGAAACAAAAGGATAGAAAACCATTTTCACTTGAAAATAGCTATATGGAAATAACTTGCAAAGAGATCAAGGACTTACATTAGGGCTTCGGTGCTGCGAAGATTAATCATCCTCAAGTTTCATGTTCCCCAAACTAAGCTTAAAAACGAGATCATTGTTATTATAAGTTAGTAAATCAAACACTTACACACATGGCTTAATTATATGCTTAAACTCCCTTATTCCTAGGTGTATCTCTTATATTTTATTTTTTTGTCTTATAATGATCATGAAGATGCATTTTTGGACTTATTTTGATAGTTTATTTAGGCTGAAAGCAAAGTAGGACGATTTGATTAATAGTTAGCTAAAGGACAAAATCTCTTAAAACTGCTTCTCGGGATATCAAAAAGTTCATATCTTGGCATAACTCGGTTCACGATTTGAGACCTTTCTCGGGCCGATATTTGGCATGTACTTCATACTTCATATCTTGAGAGACGTGCTTGAGATAATGGTCTTCTCATCGTTCATAGAGTTTCTTCACTTGGAGACTTTTGAGAGGTACTCCAACTTTGTTGACCACGACTTCATGTTATTTCTTCAATCTCTATTTGGGATTTTGAGATACAACGATCCGCCTCCTTTTCGGACTTGGATCTATTTATCCTCATACCTTGTTAGGGTCTTTTCGGATAGACTTATCCATCATCTTTATGGGAGTTGATTGCTTTTCGTCGTGTGTTTTGATCCTTCATATTGACTTTGGGAATAATACTTTTCACATCGCTTTGGATCTTTAGCAATAAAATGGAATCCTCATGCCTTGTTAGGGCCTTTTCGGACTCTCCAATCTTCGCGCCCCGCTTCATAAGTTATACCTTGGCTATGAACTCTTATCATTACCGAGCAACTTTTAAACGATCTTGGGCTAGAAGCTAAGTAACTTTTCAAATCGTACGACCTTACTTATTGCAGATAAATTATTAGCAAGTGATGGGAGAATAGACAAATAATTACACCAAGTGAGCTTGTGCAAGAATACCGACTTATAATTGACTCTATCATTTCTCGTTCTCCACAATTTTAAAATCTCAAGTAATGAGACTCGTGGATACTTAGCCTAATAAACCAATTAAGGTCTACATGGTTAAGGATACTAGCTAGAATAAACTTGGATAAGTCTATTCGGGTTGAATCAAAATAATCGCAACGAGCCTAATATGTCAAAGACTTCTAAACTAGCTACACCACTTTATTAATATTTTTGAATTTATTGCGGGATATATACATATGAAAGCAATGATAAAAATTTAAAAATTACGACTAAATGGCCAAGGTTAATTAAAAATTTGAAAAATGTTGAAAAAGATGATTTTCCGGTTAAATGAAGGCATTTTCATGGAAAAGTCAACTTAAAACTTCGATAGAAGTCCCCCCCTACACTTAAGATAAACATTGTCCTCAATGTTTAAGCATGTGGGAAAAGTCTCCCCTACACTTATGACACTGTTCACATTGGTTAAATCAAGTTAAGGAAGAGACGACTAACGTGATCAATTTCAAATGGAGTATGAAGAAAATTGAATCATGATAGTTGAGAGATTGAACCGGATTTCGGATAACACGGGAGCACGGTTCTTCAAAGGTTCCAAGAGTGCATTCATCCCTGTAATCACATCACCACACAAATACAAAGACCTATAGAGGTCCCCCTACACTTAGGAGGTTAAACAGAAAAGGATAGATACTCGGGTTGCCTCCCGAGGAGCGCTTGTTTTTGATAATCGAGTCACGAGCCTGACTCGACCCAAAATTAGTTCATGGGGAACGTGGTGAGGGATGGAATCATCTCCTGAGAGATGTCCTCACCAAAGTACAATTTCACTCGTTGGCCATTCACCTTAAAATTAGGTCCATTAGGTTGAGCGAGCTCGAGAGTACCATATTGAAAAATTTGGGCAATGGTGAATGGGCCGGACCAACGAGATTTCAACTTGCCCGAAAAGATTTTCAACCGAGAGTTAAAGAGTAAAACTTTGTCTCCAACTTGGAACTCTCGGTTTTTAATCTTAGAGTCGTGAATGAGCTTAGTCTTCTCCTTATAGATCAAAGAATTTTCATAAGCCTCATTACGGAGTTCATTGAGCTCATTGAGTTGGATCTTGCGTAGGTCACCGATTTTGTTGATATCAAAATTATCCCACCTCAAGGCCCAGTAAGCCTTGTGCTCCAACTCAATGGGGAGGTGGCACGCTTTCCCGTACACGAGATGATATGGTGTACAACCAATCGGAGTCTTGTTTGCGGTACGAAAAGCCCACAAAGCATCATCAAGTTTATCAGCCCATGAGGCACGATGCTCTCCCACGGTCCTTTCAAGAATTCGCTTTAATCCTCGATTGGATATTTCAGCCTGGCCATTAGTTTGTGGGTGGTAGGCGGTGGAAAGACGATGATTTACACCATACTTATCCATGACTCTTGCGAATTGGTCATTGCAAAAATGAGTCCCACGATCACTAATAATGGCACGAGGCACACCGAATCTAGCGAATAGAGATTTCAAAAAGTTACAAACCACCCTTGCGTCATTAGTGGGTAAAGCTTTGGCTTCAACCCACTTTGAAACGTAGTCAACGGCTACAAGGATGTATTTGTTTCCTTTAGAGGAAAGGAATGGCCCCATAAAGTCGGTACCCCAAACATCAAAGATTTCACATTCTTGTATGAAATTTTGAGGCATCTCATCTTTATGTGTGATCTTGCCTTGTTTTTGGCAAGCATCACAACGTTTAACCATATTGTGAGAGTCACGATATATGGTGGGCCAATAAAATCCCGAATCAAACACTTTTTTGGCGGTGTAGTTGGGACCAAAGTAACCACCGGTGGGTCCTTTGTGGCAAGCGTCAAGGATTTCCAAAGCTGCCGGTCCATCAACACATCGGCGAATAATCAAGTCGGCACATTGTTTGAATAGATACGGTTCATCCCAAAAGTAAGTCTTAATGTCTTTGAATAACTTTTTCTTTTGCTGGGATGTTAACCCGTCAACGAGAATTCCACCCGCCAAGTAGTTTGCAAAGTCCGCAAACCACGGGGTTTCATCAGAATTCGAGTTGATAGGCATTAAGGTCTCCAAGGGAAAAGAATCATTGATTTCTTTGTTCGGATGATCCCCTTGGTAAGGATCCTCAAGTCTACTGAGATGATCCGCGGCTAGATTTTCACCTCCTTTTTTATCGCGAATTTCGATTTTAAATTCTTGGAGAAGCAAAACCCTGCGAAGAAGTCTTGGTTTGGAATCTTGTTTTGTCAACAAGTACTTCAACGCGGAATGATCGGTGTAAACGATTGTGGTGGAAAGGACAAGATAGGGGCGGAACTTTTCAAAGGCATAGACAACAGCTAAAAGCTCTTTTTCGGTTATCGTGTAATGCAATTGAGCCCCCGTCATTGTCTTGCTAGCGTAGTGGATTGGTTGGAAGTGTTTATTAACTCTTTGGCCCAAAACCGCACCAATAGCAAAGTCACTAGCATCGCACATCAACTCAAAGGGGAGCTCCCAATTAGGGGTAACCAAGACGGGTGCCTTAGTTAGCTTATCCTTAAGCGAGTTGAAGGCTTCAATACACTCTTTGGAAAAGATAAAAGGAGTATCTTTTTCCAAGAGGTGGGTCATCGGGCGAGCGATTTGAGAAAAATCTTTGATGAATCGACGGTAGAAACCCGCATGACCCAGAAAACTTCTCACACCCTTCACGGTTGAAGGTGGAGGCAACTTAGCGATAACATCAACTTTAGCACGGTCTACTTCGAGACCGGCTTTGGAAATCTTGTGTCCTAGCACGATGCCTTCTTTTTCCATAAAATGACATTTTTCCCAATTCAGAACAAGGTGAGTGTCTTCGCACCGCTTAAGCATACGTTCCAAATTGGCAAGGCAAGAAGAGAAGGAATCCCCGAAGACCGAGAAATCATCCATGAAGACTTCCATGGTTTGTTCAACCATGTCATGGAAGATAGCTAACATGCACCATTAGAAAGTCCCGGGGGCATTGCATAAGCCAAAAGGTATTCTTTTGTAAGCAAATGTGCCATAGGGACAAGTGAATGTTGTCTTCTCTTGATCTTAGGGATCGATGGGTATTTGGAAATAACCCGAGAAACCATCAAGAAAGAAGTAATATTCATTATCCGCTAAACGTTCAAGCATTTGGTCCATAAAAAGTAGAGGGAAATGATCCTTTCTCGTGGCATCATTGTGTTTGCGGTAGTCTATACAAACTCTCCACCCAGTAACGAGACGAGTGGAAATTAACTCGTTGTTTGCATTGGGCACAACGGTGATGCCGCCTTTCTTAGGCACACAATGGACTGGACTAACCCATGGTGAATCTGAAATAGGGTAAATCATACCCGCATCAAGAAGTTTGATAACCTCTGTTTTGATGACTTCATGGATTTTTGGATTCACCCTTCGTTGGCTTTGAATTGTGGGCTTAAAGTCGTCCTCCATGAGAATTTTGTGTGTGCAGAAGTGAGGATCAATTCCGCGAATGTCGGAGATTTTCCAAGCGATAGCTCTTTTGTGCTCCTTCAACACGGCAATAAGTCGGGCCTTTTCTTCTTCCTTTAGGTCCTTTGCGATGATGACGGGCGACTTCTTCTCTTCTTCAAGGAACACGTACTCGAGATGGGGCGGCAACTCCTTAAGTTCTAAATCCGGAGGATTTCCGATGGGAGGCGTTTGCAAAGGCGGAGTATCGATAGCAATAACCGTGGGAGATGGTGGAGAAAGATTGTCTTCGTTGAGAAGGTTTTCAAAGAAATGCATGTCTTCATCCCCATCGGTGGGAGAATCATCATCAGCTAAGTTCACATCTCCCCTGGTGGCTTCAAGATCTTTCCAAAACAAATCACTTTCTCCAAATAGAGACAGTGATGAATCAATAGAGGAAACGGTTTCAACATTGGGAAGAGAGGTAGGAATACTTTTACAAGCATCTTTGAAGTGTTCTTCACAAGCCTCATCAAGAACGTCAATACAATTAACACTCTCGTATGAATAAGGTTGTTTAGACAACTTTCCCATGTTGAAGACGATTTTATCGCCTCCCACTCTCATGATAAGCTCACCGGCTTCAACATCGATGAGAGTGCGACCGGTCCTCAGGAATGGACGACCCACGATCAAGGGCACACGAGGGTCCATCTCGTAGTCGACGACGACGAAATCGGTAGGAAAAGTGAATTTGTCGACTCCTACAAAGACGTCTTCGGCTATCCCCACTGGATAAGCAACCGTACGGTTAGCTAATTCCAAAGTCATTTTGGTGGGGACTAGCTCAGGGAGAGATAATTGCTTCCAAACGCTTAGAGGCATTAGATTAATACTGGCACCTAGATCGGCTAGGGCCATGCAATTCTCTACTCCCGGGAAATTGCAAGGGATTAAGAAACGACCCAGATCACCAAGCTTGGTTGGCAATTTCCTTAAGAGCACTGCAGAGCAATTCTCATTAAGTTGGGTGTTGGCAATATCGAGAAGCTTTTCCTTGTCACTCAGAAGATCTTTAAACATTTTTGCGTACTTAGGCATGTGAGCGAGAGCCTCAGCGAAGGAGATGTTAAAATTCAGTTGTTTAAACATTTTAAGAAAGTTTGAAACTTGAATATCGTCCTTGCTTTTGAGCTTCTCTTTCCTCAACCTAGATGGATAAGGTATATTGGAAGAAGAGGAAGGCTTTGGGAGAATAGGATCACTCACATCCTTGGGTGGAGGAGGGGTAGAAGTAAGAAGTGGAGAAATTGGGGAAGGAGAAGGATGAGGAATAGGAGCAGGTGACTCGTTCTCCTCAGTCACAATCACCAGTGGTGGTATAGGAAGCTCGGGTTCCTTGGTACCTTTGCCACTGCGAGTGGTGATTGCTTTCATCTCCCCTCTTGGATTCGCAACGGTGTTACTCGGAAGAGTACCCGAAGAAGAGGGTTGATTACCTTGGAAGAAACTAGCCATCATGTTTTTTAAGTCATTTGTTTGACTATCCAACGTATTTCCCATGTCAGCTCTCAAATCGTTCCCTTGTTTTACCAGGTCTGCTTTCAAGTTGAGCACTTCCCGCTAAAGATTTCCCACGATCACATCGTTAGTCCTCATGTAGGTTTCCACTTCTTGGTGTAAAGCGGTGGGTTGGTGGGGAGGAGCATTGTATGCGGGTGGTTGATAAGCAGGTTACTGATAAACGTGGTTGTTTCTTTGAGGTGGGAGTAGTTGTTTGTGAGGTGGTATGTATGGTGTACGAGGTTGTTGTTGTTGTTGAGGAGGGCGATTGAGGTTTTGTTGTTGGTTTGGATTGTTTGGAGGAAAACCGGGTGGTGAGAGATAGTTGTTAGAGCGGTAGCTAAGCAAGTTACGGTCACCTTGAGGATGGGCTTGATAAGCGGGTTGAGGATAGGTGCCATAAGCTGCATTCACATTCTCAGAAGGGTAGTCTTGGGTGGCAGTACAAGTGGTGTAAGAGTGAGGACCCCCGCATATCTCGCATGGTTGGCTAACAGCATTGACTTGAGCGTCTTTAGCGTTTCTAGCGTTGATGCTGTTGGTGTTGCTGGCGGTTTGGGTAGCAAGCGATTCAAGAAGCGAAGTGATTTTGTCAAGTCGCTTATCGCTGTCACTAGTACTAGCACTAGCAATATTGGTCCGAACACTCTTGGTTTGCACACGAGACTTATTCTTAATGATATCCCAAGCAGCATTGGAAGTCTTAGCCAAAAGATTACCCCCCGAGGCACTTTTTAGTGAATCTTGGTCATTCATGCTTAAACCATTGTAAAAAGTGTTAATTTGGTGCACTTTGGTAAAACCATGTTGTGGGCATTTTCTCAAAAGGTCTTTGAAACGATCCCAAGATTCACTAAACGACTCATCGTACTTTTGTTCAAAATTTATGATTTCATTCCGCAAAGCGGTAGTACGAGAGGGTGGGAAAAAGTAATTGATAATCTTGGTTTCCAAATCCGTCCACGAAAGAATCTTCTGTGGCGGTTCCTTAGCAAGCCAATGTCGGGCTTGTCCCTCTAAAGAAAAGGGAAAAAGTTGTAACCGGATTACCTCTTGTGGAACACCATTGAATTTGACCGTATTGATGAGTTGCAAGAATCTCTTGATGTGGTCATGTGGATCATCAATGGTGCGCCCCAAGAATGGTTGAGCAGAGACCATCTGGATAAAGCCGGATTTGAGCTCAAAATTGTTGGCTGCAATCGTGGGTATAACAATTGGATCAGTGTTGCCATCTACATGGGCTTGCAGCAGTTCAATCATCGGGCGATTATCCGGTAGAGGCTCATTGTTGTTGTTATTATTGTTGCTGAAAGGTGGGTTGTTGTTGTTATTATTATTGTTTTGAGGTGGTATGTTGTTGTTGTTTTGTACACCGGCCATGTCTAAGTTATCGAGAGGCTCGGGCTCTTGATAAGACGTTGATCGAGTGCGCATACACCTGCAAAAGAACTAACAAGGCAAAAACAAAGCAAAAATAATTTTGGTTTTTATGTCTTTTAATTTTTAGGATTTTTGAAAATTTTATATTTTTTTGTGTTTTTTTTTTTGAAAGTTTTTATGAAAAAGTAACGTTCACGGGGAACGGATCCCTAAATCCAAGTTCTCACAAAAAACTGTTGATCTTAACGAGAAGAGCCGGCAGTGGCGCCATTTGATAAAAGGTTTTTTTTTTGCAATGGGTTCTCTAAATTCTCTCGATATCCTCTCGAATTGATCTCGGTTCGAAGTGGAATAGTTTGTTTTTGGTGACAAATAGGGGGTTTGGAATTTTAATCTACTAAAGGTTTAAATGCACGAAAATGTGAATTTAAATTTAAAAGCAATTAAATTAATAACAATTAATAAAAACTTGAATTAAAATATAAAATAAAAATGAAGAAACAGTAAGAAACAGTAACACTTAAAAATACTCAAAGAAAATTGATTCGGAAGTCACCTTGATCCGGAACTTTCACTCGGAACTTTACTCGGAAGTTTATCCGGAACTTTTGGCTCGGAAGATTTGGTTCGGAAGTTGACCCGGAAGATTGACTCGGAACTTTCGTCCGGAAGTTCGTTCGGAACCTTCACTCGGAACCTTCATTCGGAACCTTCATTCGGAACTTAGTTCGGAAGTTCACCCGGAACTTTCGTCCGGAAGTTGTTGATCCGGAACTTTTGACTCGGAAGTTTATTCGGAAGATTTGAAAAGAGCATTCATTCGGATCTTTTAAAAATTGATTCGGAACTTTTTGAAAGTGAATTTATCCGGAACTTTTAAAAATACTTTCACTCGGAACTTTTGAGAATAAAATTCATCCGGAACTATTTGTTCATCCGGAACTTTGTGTTCATTCGGAAGTTTGTGTTCATACGGAAGTTTGTGTTCATCCGGAAGTTTGTGTTCATCCGGAACCTGGGAATACTCAAGAACAGTAACTTTCCAGAAAAACAGGGAGATACGATTTAATCCAAAATCAAGCTAAATAAGCAAAAAGGTTTTACCAAATTAACCAATAATCATTTTATAACCATAAGCAACAAATCCCAACAGTGAAAACACAAATTCAACAACTTTTTAAAATCAAAACTCAACCAAATAAGAACTTGAGAACTAGAAATAAAAGATGATGATGAACAAGAGTAATGAAAAGATTAAATAAGAACTTGTATTGATGATTAAGATTCAGTAAAACAAAAGGAAAGGATCAAGCTTACAATATTAAAGAAGAAATCAAAGAGATGAAAAACCACTCCTTAAGGGAGATGGTTTCCTACGAACTAGGAGAAAAGTAACAGAAAGGAAAAACTAGATGCCAAAAATTGTGAGGGTGATTCCCTTATATAGGCTAAGTGGTTGGTTGGTGAGTGGGCTTTCTCCCTTTCTTCTTGTCTTCTCGTCTTTTCAGAAAAGTTGACGTTTTTATTCTGATTCAGGATTTGTCGTCGATTAAATTCAACTCGTCTATTAATTTCTTCGTTTAATAGACTTGAGTTTCTTCGACTTATGTAAATCTTCCATCTTTGGTCCTTTTCTTCGATAAATCTTTAATTGGGCCAAATGACTTCAAATCTTTTGCATCTCTTGGACAATAGACTTCGTCTTGAGTCTTTTTCTTCGATAAAATCCATGCAATCCCATGTTTTCTTCAATATTCATTCGGTTGGCTCTGAAAACACAATAAACACAAAAACCACGCATAATTCCAAACAAATGATATTAAATACGTGTTTTGGTCTTGTTTTAGCCAGAATTAAGTGGTAAAAGGATGGGTGTTTACACACCTATCACCTAGCCGGTGGGAACTCATGCTATTCGGCGGCTAGGTTTGACCAAGGGTGCAATTGGGTCCGGTTCACGGGTTAAAACGAGTCCGGTTCACACATGTTTAGAATAAAACACGGTTCGGTTCATGGGTTATTTTTTACAAGATTAATTATATGTACAAGTTTATTTCTTTGCAAGACTTAAATTAAATTAATTAAAAACATGAACATGATTAATTTAATTTACATGACTTAGGTTATTAATTTTATTATTAATACATGAATTGTAACCTAAGTAATTTCCATTTAATTAGACTATATAATTAATTAATTATGAAAATCATGACTTATAATTAATTAATTTACATGACTTAGGTTATATTATTAATAGATAATAATACATGTTTTAACCTAAGTATTTTTACCTTTATTTAGTTAAACCATGTCATAGTTACTTAAATACTTTAACCTATAGTTTATTTAATTTACATGAAATAATTAATAAACTATACTATTTAATTACATGACTTAGAGTATTAATCAGTAAACACTTATGCTTATATAATTAGCTTAATAATCTAGCTTAAATCTAATTATGAAAATATTCTATTTTAAGAAACTTATTTAATTAAGGCAGCTAATCTATTTATGGAAACTTTCTATTTTTAGAAACTTATCTATTTTAAGCAGTAAATCTATTTTTGGACACTTTATATTTTTGGAAACTTTCTATTTTTGTTAACTTTCTATTTTTGGAAACTTTCTATTTTCGGAAACTTTCTATTTTAGGACAGCTGCTATTTTTAGAAAGTTATTTTTAGAAACTTTCTATTTTAGGAAACCTGCTATTTTTAGAAAGTTACTTATTATTACAAAACAAGTATAATAATACATGAAATACAAGAAATACTTAAACAGAATAGACATAATACATGATAAACACAGTATAAAGCTGAAATCAGTAAAATATGACATGAACATAGAAAACAAGCTAAGACATGATATTAAACTAGTTACGTACTTAGTAATCATATACTTATATACGTATGTATTTATGTAGCATTAGTGATACCGAAGTAGGACTCTCTTCCGTTCGTCTTCTTCGTTCAATGGACATATGGTACGGATTCTCCGTCCTTTCAGTATGGATATGCTTCCTTAATTGGATTTCCCGTATGCAGCCAACTGTTTTCCCCAGTATATGTTTTATATGTTTTTGAATTGCTTATGTTTAATTAGAAATACCTAAAGCCATATACATGCATGACCAGTTTCACCTAGTTATGGAGGTACCATAACCATAACACTGGAGGTACCAGTGTTATGACTTTACCACGACGGAGTGACAGCTCGTGACGTCCCTTTCAGTTTTTGGCATTATTATTATTATCAGGTGGGGCGTATGGGTGCATCCTAGTTTACATGTTTTCAGCAGATTATTCAGTGTGAATGTGGTGTGTGCCTTCCATCCTTCACAAGGAGCTGATCCCTTCTACCCAAAAACCAGTATATTAAATTAGAGGCAGCCCCTCTAATTTGCATGACGAGGTCACCCCTCCAAGTATTCATGCACGTTGATATTTCATGACCTATATTGGATAATGGTAAACATGTTAAACAGTTTTTACAAGATAAACATAAGGCTTTTCAAACTATAAAACTAGTTTTACTAAGATATATAACCAGGTTATTCAGGACTTAGTCTTTTCCGCTGCTTCATGTTTATATGCTTATATTATTCATGCTTTACTTGTATATCTGTGCACTGAGTGTTATGCTCAGTTGTTTTCCTTTTCATGTTCCCAAAACGGCAGGTACTCAGGGACGCTCGTAGACTTTAAGCGTACGTGCATATGGATTGGAAGCTTTCTAGCCTTCTTTACTTTATGTATTTCTTTATACTTTGATACTCATTTCCATGGACATTGTTTAGTCCTTTCATTTAAAGTACTTATGTTTATGTGTGATGAGTTCTACTTTTGGGGTACCGATGCTTGATTCCGGTATTTCCTTTATGGTCATGTAATGTTTAGAAATTTATCCTTGTATGCTTTGATGACACGCCATAATCACGCGTGACATTCCATTTATCAAAATGGGGTGTTACAATTATGGCATCAGAGCCAAGGCTTCGACCTGTAGGCTCTCAAAACATGACCTGTGATTAGTGGGTAGTCACTATGGTATTCCTAGAACTGACAGTCGGTTTTCATGCATTCATCATTTTCATGCATACATATATATGTCATTGTCGCAGGTTTATGACTAAGTAATGGTTGGTACAGGACTGGCCCTATTTAGTCGCATGTGTTTTAGCAAAACTTTTAAATTTGAGACCGACCCATTGGCGTCCCCTCGCAATGTCTTTTATTTTGGGTGAACTGACCATAGGCGTTCACTCTCACGCATACAAAACTTTTCATAAAACTGCATCATACATTCATGTACTAGTTTTCATGCATAAAATTTTTCTCATGATTTATTGGTATAAATTTTTTTCATGTATATAGTTTATGTTTTAATCAGTTTAATCATGTATTTTTGTTATACTGTCAGATGGTTCTCATACGCGAGTAGGAACAACTCAATGCAGCAATCCAAGCTGCAATGCAAGCTATGCTTCCTCAACTGAGGAACGAAATCAGGGCTGAGGTTCAGGCTGCCAACAACCAGTAGCATCACCCAGTACCTCCTCTTCCTCCTCCAGCAACATTGGCCACATGGCTGGAGAGATTCAATAAGCTCCGCCCTCGAGCTTTTGAGAGAACAGATAGCCCCAGTGAAGCTGAAAGCTGGTTGGCTCACATTGAGAAGATCTTCGATGTTATGGGCTGTGACCCCGTCTACAAGTCGAGGTTGGCATGCTACCGGTTCGAAGGTGATGTGTTAGCATGGTGGATAGCACTGAAGCAGTCTGAGGGAGGTGATGATTTGGTGGCTGAAGAGGGAGTACCATGGGATCCGACAGAGAGCTGGGGAGAATATCAACGAGTTCATGCATCGCTTTCTTCACTTGGCTGGTTTCCTTGGTGCAGCAACACGTACTCCCGAAGAGAAACCACACTTTAGGTGTGCTCTTCGTACATCGGCCGCGAATAACTTGGTGTGTGCTACGTTCAACACGGTGGCACAAGTGGCCGATGCAGCACGTAAGCTGGAGATGCTGCAGGAAAGAGATGAGTTCGGGGAAGCAGAGAGACCCGATTAGAGGTAAACATTCGAATTCAAGCAGTGACCAAGCCGTATTCTTTCAATATATGTCAATATTTCATCTCTTTAAAATGTATCTTCCAGGCAGAAGACTAGGGACCGGTCTCAGCTGGCTACTCAGCAACAGCCTAATCAGCCCAAGGGAAACGGTCAGACTCACGACTGTTCTGCTACGGATAAGCGTGTCGGTAATGATAATTACCGTAACAACGCTAGATACCCCAACAGCAGCAGGTCCTTATATTTACACATTTCCTTATGATTACATGTTATAATCCTTAATTCTGACACATTAGCAAACCTTCTACCAGGAATCATGGTAACGGTAGGGACCAGAACTAGAGAGGTTCACAGCCTAACCGTCCAGCTATCACTGTTATTCAATCTTACGATTGTCCGCATTGTCCTTTGTACCTATTATTATGTCTCATGAATATTGTTTTATCAGGCTCTCAGCCAGTCAGGACACTTGCTGGAGGATATACTCTTCCTCTTTGCTCTACTTGCCACCGTAGGCACCCAGGGCCATGTCTCCGCGACAGCGACGCATGCTACAAGTGTGGTGTTCTTGGCCATCGCATGAAGGATTGCCGTAAGGGCGAGATGGAGGGTACATCGGGACATGCTGATACCAAGCCGCCTCCTACTAGTGGACGTGTTTACATGACATCTCGCGATCAGGCCAACAAGTCTACAAGTACCATCACTAGAATCTTGTATATGTATCGTCAAGCTGCATGTGTTCTGTTTGATACGGGTGCTACTCACTCGTTCATTTCTACTGCTTATGCTAAGAATGTTAGGATACTCCCCATGCCACTAGAGAATATACTGAGTATTTCCACGCCTTTGAGAGACTCTACGCATAACCCATGTGTACAAGAGCCTTCCCCTAGATTTTGACGACAAGGTTCGTCCTGTTGACACACTTTCGCTGGACATGAATGATTTTGACATTATTTTGGGCATGGATTGGCTATCCAAGCATCATGCTACCATAAACTGCCATTCATATCGAGTCATCTTCGGTGATGTTAATGCGCCTGAGTACATTCACAATGGGTTCGTACCCGACAGGTCTGTACAAATCATATCAACCCTGCAAGCACGTGTATTACTTTCACATGGCTGTGAGGGTTATCTAGCTACTGTTCATGACATGGATGCTGAATCTCCATCAATTCAGGATCAGCCGATAGTGTCAGAATTACCATATGTATTTCCAGAAAAACTTTCGGGTATACCACCTGCACGAGAAGTAGAATTTAATATCGAGCTCATCCCAGGAGCTGAGCCGATTTCCAAGGCTCCTTATCGCATGTCTCCCATAGAGTTGAAGGAGCTGAAGGATCAATTGCAAGAACTTCTGGAACGAGGCTTTATTCGACCGAGCGCATCTCCATGGGGCGCACCGGTCTTATTCGTTAAGAAGAAGGACGACATTATGCGTCTTTGCATAGACTATCGCGAGCTCAACAAGATTACCATCAGAAATAGGTATCCACTACCACGTATAGATGATCTGTTTGACCAACTCCAAGGGGCCAAACATTTCTCCAGGATTGATCTTAGGTCAGGCTATCATCAGCTACAGGTTACAGAGCAGGACATCGCCAAGACTGCTTTCCGTACACGCTATTGCCACTGCGAATTTGTAGTCATGCCATTTGGCCTTACCAATGCTCCAGCAGTGTTCATGGATTTGATGAACATAATCTTTCATGAATTTCTGGACAAGTTCGTCATTGTCTTCATTGATGACATCCTGATTTTCTCAAAGTCCAAGGAGGAACACGAAGACCATCTTCGTATAGTACTACAGATTCTTCGCCAGAAGCAGCTGTATGCTAAATTCTCCAAGTGTGAGTTCTGGTTAGACAAGGTGGCATTCTTAGGTCACATTGTATCAGAGGAAGGAATCACGATGGATCCAGCGAAGGTTGAGGCTATTACAAAGTGACCAAGGCCGACATCAGCGACTTAAGTCCGCAGTTTCCTAGGCTTAGCTGGTTATTACCGTAGGTTTGTGGAGAACTTTTCCCGCTTAGCACTACTATTGAACAAACTGATGCGAAAAGGGGAGAAATTCGTCTGGACTGAAGAACGTGAGAAGAGCTTTGAAGACCTAAAGCAGAAGTTTGTATTTGCACCAATTCTTACTCTCCCATCTAGTACAGGTGGATTTCAGATCTATAGTGATGCATCAGGGAATTGACTTGGCTGTGTTCTCATGCAACATAGGAAAGTAATCGCGTATGATTCACGACAGCTTAAGCCCTATGAGGAAAACACCCTACGCATGACTTGGAACTTGCAGCAGTCGTGTTTGCATTGAAGATATGGAGGCACTACTTGTATGGAGAATCATGTGACATTTTCACGGGCCACAAGAGCTTGAAGTATATCTTCACTCAGCGTGAATTGAACATGAGACAGAGGAGATGGTTAGAGTTGTTGAAGGATTATGACATTAATATGCAGTATCATCCCGGCAAGGCGAATGTAGCTGCAGATGCACTTAGCAGAAAGTCCGAATGATAAACATCATTAAAATTGAGGAGGAAATCATAAGAGACTTAGAGCGACTAGACATAGAGATCATGGTACGTGGACAACACGGTTACTGGGATTATCTTTGAGTGGAACCCGAGTTACTCTCTAAGATCAAGGAAGCTCAGAAAGATGATGGAGAAATCTGGGCGATAATTCAGAATTTGGAGAAGCAGACAGAATTTCGAGTAGATGCAGATGGTATCTTATGGCAGGGCACGAGACTTTGTGTCCCTGATGACCAAGAACTCTGGGAAGCATTGTTAGCTGAGGCTCAAACCTCCCCATTCTCTATACATCCTGGTTCGACCAAGATGTACCATGAAATCAAGCAGTACTTTTGGTGGAGTGGTATGAAACAGGATGTTGCGACTTACGTCTCCAAATGTCTTACCTGCCAGCAGGTTAAGATCGAGCATCAGCGGTCTGGCGGTCTTCTTCAACCGTTAGATATTCCAGAGTGGAAGTGGGAAAAAATCACCATGGATTTTGTTACTGGTCTTCCGCCGACAAAGAAGAAGCACGATGTAATTTGGGTTATCGTTGATCGACTTACCAAATCAACTCATTTCTTATCTATCCACAAGGAAGATCCGGTCAGTAAACTCACCGATACCTATAGAAGGGAGATCATGAGACTTCACGGTGCTCCATCCAGCATCGTCTCAGACAGAGATCCTCGTTTCACTTCGCGATTCTAGAGAAGTCTGAAGAAAGCTTGGGGTACACAACTTAAGCTTAGCACGACTTTTCATCCTCAAACAGACAGGCAGTCAGCGAACGATTCAGAAAGTGGAAGACATGTTGAGGTCATGTGCGTTGCAATGGACGGGTGATTGGGACGATTATATCTGTTTGGTGGAGTTTACATAAAACAACAGTTGGCACGCAAGTATCAAGTGTGCTCCTTTCGAGATGTTGTATGGCAGAAAGTGTCGTGCCCCAATCTGCTGGGATCAGGTTGGTGAGCGAACACTTGAAGGACTAGAAATGATAGAACTGACTAATGAGAAGGTTGCAGTAGCTAAGCAGACACTGCAAGAAGCACGGTCACGTCAGAAGAGTTATGCAGACAAGCATCATAGGGACTTACATTTTAACGTAGGAGATCACGTTTTCCTTAAGGTTTCGCCGGCACGTGGTGTTAGACATTTTGGTATTAAAGGGAAGCTTAGTCCTCGATTTATCGGACCGTTTGATGTCATTGAGCCAGTCGGTGAAGTATCTTACCGTTTAGCGTTACCTCTGAAGCTTTCTCATGTTCACAATGTCTTCCATGTGTCCTTACTCAAACGGTACCCGTATCATCCCCTTCACATGGTTCAGTATCCACTGAAATAGATTCGTGAAGATCTCACTTTCATAGAAGAACCCGAACTCTTGACAGACAAGATTGAGTCATGAGAAGGAAGACGATTCCATTCGTCAAAATCCTTTGGAGGGATCATACCGAGCGGGAAGCCACATGGGAAACGGAGAAGTCTATCCGGGCTTCTTACCCTCATTTCATATTTTGAATTCGGGTATGTTCTTCTGATAGGTGTGTAAACACCCATCCTTTCTACCACTTAATTACAATAAAAACCGGACCAAAACGTATATTTTATGTCTTTTATGTCGGAATTATGCGTGGTTTGTGTTTTTGTTGTGATTTAGGACGAAATTGTGAAAAGTGGAGAAAACACGGGAATTCACGGGCATTCATGGCTTTTATTGAAGAAAAAGATGAAAGACGGAGTCGAGAAGTCAAAAGTGGAAAAAGAACGGAAGTCCAAGGCCAATTCTGAAGATTTATCGAAGAATAAGTCAAAAGACGGAAGTTTATCAAAAGCCGAAGAATTCAAGTCTATTTTATTGAAGAAATTAAAGACGAATTCAAAAGAAATCCCGAGCCACAAGTTCTTAAAGTCCAAGTTTAAAAGAAAGATTAGAAGAAAAGGACTAATGGTGCAATTAAAAGAAGATTAAAGAAGGAGGGACTAAGCATGCAATTAAGGAAGCTTCCTAAGCAAGCCTTAATCTTCCCTATATATAGATTAGATCATTTTCATTTTCCTCTTGTTGGCTAACTTGACAAATTAGCTCTTCCACATTTATTTTATGCACATTTAAATACTTGTCATTTAATTACCTTGTCTTGCACCTTAATTACCATTTAATTCAAGTAAGTTTTTCTTTTTAATTCTTGTCAAGCTTTATCTTTATCTTGTTAATTTCATTCTTCCTTTCTTAATCTTTGTGTTGATTGGTTTATGTTCAAGTTCTTTATTTTTGTTGATTTGATTTAAGTGGGTTTTGATTATTGTGATCTTTATTGTTTGATTTGTTGCTTTGGATTGATTGTTTATGTTTATTAGTTGTTTTGTTTTTAGTTTGGTTTAATCTTCTTGTTGATTTGGTTAAGTTTTTGTTTAAATTCGTGCTATCTTCTTTCCCTTGTTCTTCGTATACTTACTGTTCTTTCCCAGATCGAGCCCAGCAATATTCCGAATAGGAGTGGATCATCGTGTTCTATACGGAATATCACCAAAACGTGTATTTTATGTCTTTTATGTCGGAATTATGCGTGGTTTGTGTTTTTGTTGTGATTTAGGACGAAATTGTGAAAAGTGGAGAAAACACGGGAATTCACGGGCATTCATGGCTTTTATTGAAGAAAAAGATGAAAGACGGAGTCGAGAAGTCAAAAGTGGAAAAAGAACGGAAGTCCAAGGCCAATTCTGAAGATTTATCAAAGAATAAGTCAAAAGACGGAAGTTTATCAAAAGCCGAAGAATTCAAGTCTATTTTATTGAAGAAATTAAAGACGAATTCAAAAGAAATCCCGAGCCACAAGTTCTTAAAGTCCAAGTTTAAAAGAAAGATTAGAAGAAAAGGACTAATGGTGCAATTAAAAGAAGATTAAAGAAGGAGGGACTAAGCATGCAATTAAGGAAGCTTCCTAAGCAAGCCTTAATCTTCCCTATATATAGATTAGATCATTTTCATTTTCCTCTTGTTGGCTAACTTGACAAATTAGCTCTTCCACATTTATTTTATGCACATTTAAATACTTGTCATTTAATTACCTTGTCTTGCACCTTAATTACCATTTAATTCAATTAAGTTTTTCTTTTTAATTCTTGTCAAGCTTTATCTTTATCTTGTTAATTTCATTCTTCCTTTCTTAATCTTTGTGTTGATTGGTTTATGTTCAAGTTCTTTATTTTTGTTGATTTGATTTAAGTGGGTTTTGATTATTGTGATCTTTATTGTTTGATTTGTTGCTTTGGATTGATTGTTTATGTTTATTAGTTGTTTTGTTTTTAGTTTGGTTTAATCTTCTTGTTGATTTGGTTAAGTTTTTGTTTAAATTCGTGCTATATTCTTTCCCTTGTTCTTCGTATACTTACTGTTCTTTCCCAGATCGAGCCCAGCAATATTCCGAATAGGAGTGGATCATCGTGTTCTATACGGAATATCACCAAAACGTGTATTTTATGTCTTTTATGTCGGAATTATGCGTGGTTTGTGTTTTTGTTGTGATTTAGGACGAAATTGTGAAAAGTGGAGAAAACACGGGAATTCACGGGCATTCATGGCTTTTATTGAAGAAAAAGATGAAAGACGGAGTCGAGAAGTCAAAAGTGGAAAAAGAACGGAAGTCCAAGGCCAATTCTGAAGATTTATCGAAGAATAAGTCAAAAGACGGAAGTTTATCAAAAGCCGAAGAATTCAAGTCTATTTTATTGAAGAAATTAAAGACGAATTCAAAAGAAATCCCGAGCCACAAGTTCTTGAAGTCCAAGTTTAAAAGAAAGATTAGAAGAAAAGGACTAATGGTGCAATTAAAAGAAGATTAAAGAAGGAGGGACTAAGCATGCAATTAAGGAAGCTTCCTAAGCAAGCCTTAATCTTCCCTATATATAGATTAGATCATTTTCATTTTCCTCTTGTTGGCTAACTTGACAAATTAGCTCTTCCACATTTATTTTATGCACATTTAAATACTTGTCATTTAATTACCTTGTCTTGCACCTTAATTACCATTTAATTCAAGTGAGTTTTTCTTTTTAATTCTTGTCAAGCTTTATCTTTATCTTGTTAATTTCATTCTTCCTTTCTTAATCTTTGTGTTGATTGGTTTATGTTCAAGTTCTTTATTTTTGTTGATTTGATTTAAGTGGGTTTTGATTATTGTGATCTTTATTGTTTGATTTGTTGCTTTGGATTGATTGTTTATGTTTATTAGTTGTTTTGTTTTTAGTTTGGTTTAATCTTCTTGTTGATTTGGTTAAGTTTTTGTTTAAATTCGTGCTATGTTCTTTCCCTTGTTCTTCGTATACTTACTATTCTTTCCCAGATCGAGCCCAGCAATATTCCGAATAGGAGTGGATCATCGTGTTCTATACGGAATATCTCATATTCCGAATAGGTGTCTTATTCCGCGTAGCAGTTTTGTAGAAATTGTTTATTCGGAATAATAATTTGTTCCGCATAGGGATTTTGAAGAATTTGCTATTCGGAATATCCAGTTTTCCGAATAGGGGAAGTTTTCCGCATAGACCCTTTTATTCCGAATAGGCTTGGATTCCGCATAGGACATCTTTCCAAATAGGGTGACTTTCCGAATAGGCCTAACTTTCCGAATAGGTGACAATATTCCGAATAGAGGTGCTTTCCGAACAGGGACTTTATTCCGCATAAGAGGTTTATTCCGCATAGGGCTAATCTTTCCGAATAGACAATATTCCGAATAGAGCTAATCTTTCCGAATAGGTGACAGTTATTCCGAATAGCCTTTATTCCGAATAAGAGTTTATTCCGGATAGGGGAATCTTAGTTTTAGTTTTCTGCCTTTTTCATTTTAAGCTTTATTTTTCCCTCCTTTTTTCTTACTAGCACTTTAAGTTTATTTGCCTTAATTTAAGTTTTAGTTTTAGTTGCGTTTTAAGTTTGCCTTAGTTAGATTTAAGTTTGCGTTATTTACTTTATTGCCCTTTAGTTTTAGTCTCGTTTTTAAATACTTGCACTTTATTTTAATTAGACTTAGATTTACTTTATTGCACCTTTACTTTAATTGTTCTGCACCCCGTTATTTTCAAAACTACAACGACACATCTTTATTTCACCAAAGTTCAACTGAGTCACACATTAAACAACAAGTTTTTCAATTCGAAGAGACCAACTAGAACGAACTTAATTTTTATACAGGGTGTTAAAAGCCAGTTATCAAATGGCGCCGCTGCCGGCTCTTTTCGTAAAGATCAACAGTTTTTTGTGAGAGACACGTTGCTTTTTGGGATCCGTTCCCTTGTGAACGTTATTTTTCTTGCATAAAAAATTCAAAAATCATAAAAATTAAAAAATTCATAAAAACCATAAAAATTAAAAATATCAAAAATCCAAAAAGATTTTATCTTTATTGTGTATATATATTGTTTTGTGTTTGGTTTTGTTTTCTTTTGCATTTTCAGGTGTATGCGTACTAGATCTTCTAATTATCAAGAGCCTGAGCCTCAAGAAGATTTAGATATGGCAGGTGTCAACAACAACATGCCACCGCACCTCAATAATAATAATAACAACAACAATGCTCTTCCACAGCCCGATCTTCGGACCATGGAGGAACTTTGTCAACCAACAATGTTTGGACGAGGAGGACCGATTGCGCCGATGCAAATCAACGCTCCTGAGTTTTCGTTGAAGCACCACATGATTCAGCAAGTACAAACAAACCCATTTAGAGGATTGCCTGATGATGATGCCAACAAACACCTCGACAAGTTCATTACAATCACCCAAAGCATGAATTTGCCTGGGGCCACAATGGATGTTCTCCGCCTACAACTCTTCCCGCATACTTTATCGCATCATGCCGAGAAATGGTTTGATTGTCTCCCGAAGAATTCTATTCACACTTGGGATGATACGACTCAACGCTTTTTGTCGCGCTACTTTCCACCATCCATGGTCACAAGCCTTCGCAATCAGATCAGCGGTTTCATGCAAGATCCCGATGAATCTCTTTTTGATGCATGGGAGAGATATAATGTCTTGATCGACCGTTGTCCAAACCACAACATGCTTCCGGTCAACTTGATCGATACTTTCTACAACGGATTGACTTTTCGAGATCGTGATACGATCAATGCAGCCGCCGGTGGCACATTCATGAAAAGGAGACCCGAGGAGTGTAGAGAGTTAATTGAAAACATGACTACTCATCATAAAAACTGGGATTCCTCTGCTTCTTCTAGAAACAACACGAGAGTCGATGTTTCTTCTACCTCAGCAAACCCTGAGATGACCGAACTCACCCGCATGATGGCTGAAATGAGCAAAAGTATTACGCTTCTCGCTTCAAACCAACAACAACAACAAGTTAAAGCGGTTGCTAATCCTTGTGAAACATGTGGCGGTCCTCACTTATACACCGAATGTCCTTCGACACAAGGAAATCCGGAAAATGTGTATGCAGCTTACGGTAATTATTCACCGGAAAATTACCAAGCTAGACAACAAGGGGATAGAAATCTGCTGAGCTACCGTTCCAACAACTACCTTTCACCCGGTTTTTCTCCTCAAAACCAAAATCTCGCCAACAACTACAATAGAAGCCACCAAATCCCACCTCGTGCTTCTAACCCTTATCAACCACCCACCCAACAACACCCACCCATTAATCCCGATGTTGACACCATCATGAGAACTCAAGGTGAGCAAATCAAGAATCTACAGAGCCAAATAATCAATTTGAAAGGAGATATCTTGAAGCAAGGTAACGACATCCGAACTGAGGTTCGTGATAATCTTCAATCCTCTTTCATCACTCAAACAACTGAATTAAAGAATCTGTTGGCTAGTTTCTTGCCTGAAGCTCAACCTTCTTCTTCTTCGGGTTCTCTACCTTCAAACACCGTCACTAATCCGCGAGCTAATGTGAGTGCTATAACTACGCGTAGTGGAATTACCATTGTCACTCCATCTACCCCACCACCATCATCTACACCTCCTGCACCACCATGTATCCCTACTCCTCCTACACCTAGTAATAGTGCACCATTACCGTCTCCGCCTCGTCATGACGATGTATCTCGGAAGGACCCTTCAACATCACAACCGTCACCACCTACACCTTCACCTAACCCTTATCAACCTAGAATCCCATACCCTTCTCGTATAGGCAAGACCAATGATCTAACAAAGGAGGACTCGCAAATAACCAAATATATCAATATGATTTCTCAAATGGGATTCAGCATTAGTTTCCTTGAAGCACTTGTCCACATGCCCAAATTTGTTAGAGCATTTAAGGAATTGCTTAACAAGAAGGAGAAGCTGCTTGAACTCGCCAACACACGATTAAATGAAAACTGCTCTGCAGTTATTCTTAAAGAACTTCCGGAAAAACTTGGAGATCCCGGTCGTTTTGTGTTGCCTTGCGTGTTCAACAAAACTGAAGAATTTACTGCCCTTGCCGATCTCGGGGCTAGTATTAATCTTATGCCACTGAGTGTTTGGAAAACACTATCTTTACCCGACCTCATTCCAACAAAGATGACTCTTGAACTTGCAAATCGCACTCTCGCTTACCCCGTCGGTATAGCCGAAGACGTGTTTATTAAAGTTGGCGCATTTACTTTCCCGGTCGATTTTGTCGTAGTTGATTATGAAATGGACCCTCGTATTCCTTTAATACTTGGACGACCATTCTTGAGATCCGGACGTGCTTTAGTGGATGTAGCCGAAGGAGAATTAATCTTAAGAGTCGGGAAAGATTCACAAATTTTCAAAATGGGACAGCTTACAAGCAAATCTTTTGGACGAGAATCAGTCAATATGATTAATGTGCTCGATGATTTTGTCATCTACGACAATCCTCTATTCGACTCTTGCATTGATAATCCACTTTTTAAAGATGATGTGGATGATTCTCGCCCCAATTTGGAAGCTTCCCCCAGTTATGATTCACCACCGGTCTTTGATGCTTATGATGATGATGATTCTAGCTCAGTTTCGGATGATTTTGATTGTACTTCTGAGTATCCCGAGCTGCCCACATATGATGATTTTGATGAGGCTGATACTCTTTCGAGCGATTCTTCACATGATGAAGATGCTCCGCCATCACTCGATCCTACTCTGGACGACTATTCATTTGAGGAAGATTTCTCTGAATTTCTCAACACATACTTCCCTCATGAGAGTGATGCACCTCCTTTGGACTTTGAAGATTATCGTCTTGATCCTACTTTGGATTTGAAGAGCATTTTGTCCAAGGAGAAGAAACCGGTTGACACCGAAATCCGTTGCACTTATGATTTGACACCTCTTTGTCCCACTTCTGAGGACGAGGTTGTGCTTCTTTGCGGATCTTCTTCACACTCGGCTGAGCCGGAGTGCTATTTTCCCCTGAAGGAAAAGGTGTTCGATCCCGGTATTGAAGTTTTTAAGCCATCTCAATATCCGCCTGATGAAATAAAAGGAAAAATCTTTGGAACCATTGAAGACATGCTTGCACCACTTCATCTTTGCTTCTACTGTGCTCCATCACTGCTTAAGGGAACCCTGCCATTTCTCTTTTGGCTTGCCTTGTTCGCCTTAAGCTCGTGCTTATTGATGGATGAAAACTATGTCTTTGATCCTGGTGGATTTGTTTCAAGCTACTTCTGTTGATGATCAAGGTCGAGTCAGGCTAACGACTCGGTTAACAAAAACCAAGCGCTTCTTGGGAGGCAACCCATGCATCTATCTTTTCGCTTTCTTTACCATAAGTGTAGGGGGGACCCTTTGGATTGCTGTTTCCTCTCCTCACTTCTTAATCAGGGATTCGAGCTTCAATGACCAACTCTTGATGATTCTTGACGACCCGTGATTCCGTGTTCTACGTCTTCCCGGTTCTATCCTAAACTCTTTTCGATTCACTATTTTATATTTCTCAATATTAAAATAGGAATCTCTTTAGTTGTCTTTTCCTTAGCGAGATTTAAACAACGTGCACAATGTCCTAAGTGTAGGGGAGTTTACTCCCACATGCTTAAACATTGAGGACAATGTTTATCTTAAGTGTAGGGGGGGACTTCTATCGAAGTTAAGTGGTCTTTTCCTTGTATTTGTCCTCATTTTAACCGGAAAATCAATTTTTCGACATTTTTCAAAATTTTTGATCTATTTTGGCCTATTAGTTTTTTCCCTTTTGTATAGTTATTTTCTTTCTTTGCTAAGAATAAATGTTTAATAAGTGGTTTTGATTTTCAAACGTTGTGAATCTTTTGACTCAATCCGAGTTTACTCTAGCTAGTATCCTTAACATGTTTAAGTCAAGTTTTGCTAGGCTTTTATATAGGGAGCTATAAAACGCGAAAGTCTTAACTCTCACGGGTTAAGAACAAGAACTTTTCGCAAGTTCCTATAATTGATCCTAGAGAGTCGTTTATCAAGGGAACTTTAAGATGCGATTTCTAAACTTGAAAAAGTCTAAGAATTTGCAAGATCCTATAGGCGACTCGAAAACCCAAAACTTTGATTTAATAGGCTAAGTATCCACGAGTCTCATTACTTGAGATTTTAAACTGTGGAGAACGAGAGATGATAGAGCCAATTATAAGTCCGGTATTCTTTCGTGAATTTATGTGAGTTAATTATAAGCCTATTCTCCCATCGCTTGCTAATAAATTTATCTGCTAATAAATAAGGTTGTATGATTTGAAAAGTTACTTAGCTTCTAGCCCCAGATCGTTTAAAAGTTGCTCGATAATGACGAGAGTTCATAGCCAAGGCATAACTTATGAAGCGGGGCGCGAAGATTGGCGAGTCCGAAAAGGCCCTAACAAGGCATGAGGGCTATGTTTTGTTGCTAAAGATCCAAAAGTGATGTGAAGAATCATTTATCGAAAATCAATATGAAGGATCGAGACACACGACGAAAAGCAAAAACTCTCAAAAAGTCATGGAGAAGTGTATCCGAAAAGACCCTAACAAGGTATGAGGATAAATAGATCCAAGTCAATAAAGGAGGCGGATCGTTGTTTATCAAAATCCAAAATAAAGATTGGAGAAAAATGAAGAAGTCGTGGTCCATATATGAAGAATCTCTCAAAAATTCCAAGTGAAGAAATTCCACTTATGAAGAGAAGACCATTATTTCATGAACGTCTCTCAAGATTTGAAGTATGAAGTCGCTGCCAAATATCGGCCCGAGAAAGGTCTCAAATCGCGAACCAAGTTATGCCAAGATATGAACTTTTTGATATCCCGAGAAGCAGTTTTAAAAGATTTGGTCCTTTAGCTAACTATTGATTAAATCGTGCACTTTATTTTCAGACTTAATAATTATCGTAATAAGTCAAACAATGCATCTTCGTGATCATTCAAGACAAATAATAAAATATAAGAGATACCCATAGGAATAAGGGAGTCTAAGTGAGTAATTGGCCCACATGAGTTCGTGTTAGTCTACTAACTTATAATAACAATGATCTCGTTTTTAAGCTTGGTTTGGAGAAAGTGAAAAGTTGAGGATGATGATTATTCATGACATTTTCAAAACCCAAGGTATGCTTTTAATTTCTTCGTTTTGCATTTTATAATAAAAGCCAATGTGGATTGATTATGATGAAAAGTGTAAACATGCTTTGTAACTAATGCATTGCATGAGGACATTGCAATGGTCAAGTGTAGGGGATTTGATAGGTGTGTAAACACCCATCTTTTCTACCACTTAATTACAATAAAAACCGGACCAAAATGTGTATTTTATGTCTTTTATGTCGGAATTATGCATGGTTTGTGTTTTTGTTGTGATTTAGGACGAAATTGTGAAAAGTGGAGAAAACACGGGAATTCACGGGCATTCATGGCTTTTATTGAAGAAAAAGATGAAAGACGGAGTCGAGAAGTCAAAAGTGGAAAAAGAACGGAAGTCCAAGGCCAATTCTGAAGATTTATCGAAGAATAAGTCAAAAGACGGAAGTTTATCAAAAGCCGAAGAATTCAAGTCTATTTTATTGAATAAATTAAAGACGAATTCAAAAGAAATCCCGAGCCACAAGTTCTTAAAGTCCAAGTTTAAAAGAAAGATTAGAAGAAAAGGACTAATGGTGCAATTAAAAGAAGATTAAAGAAGGAGGGACTAAGCATGCAATTAAGGAAGCTTCCTAAGCAAGCCTTAATCTTCCCTATATATAGATTAGATCATTTTCATTTTCCTCTTGTTGGCTAACTTGACAAATTAGCTCTTCCACATTTATTTTATGCACATTTAAATACTTGTCATTTAATTACCTTGTCTTGCACCTTAATTACCATTTAATTCAAGTGAGTTTTTCTTTTTAATTCTTGTCAAGCTTTATCTTTATCTTGTTAATTTCATTCTTCCTTTCTTAATATTTGTGTTGATTGGTTTATGTTCAAGTTCTTTATTTTTGTTGATTTGATTTAAGTGGGTTTTGATTATTGTGATCTTTATTGTTTGATTTGTTGATTTGGATTGATTGTTTATGTTTATTAGTTGTTTTGTTTTTAGTTTGGTTTAATCTTCTTGTTGATTTGGTTAAGTTTTTGTTTAAATTCGTGCTATCTTCTTTCCCTTGTTCTTCGTATACTTACTGTTCTTTCCCAGATCGAGCCCAGCAATATTCCGAATAGGAGTGGATCATCGTGTTCTATACGGAATATCTCATATTCCGAATAGGTGTCTTATTCCGCGTAGCAATTTTGTAGAAATTGTTTATTCGAAATAATAATTTGTTCCGCATAGGGATTTTGAAGAATTTGCTATTCGGAATATCCAGTTTTCCGAATAGGGGAAGTTTTCCGCATAGACCCTTTTATTCCGAATAGGCTTGGATTCCGCATAGGACATCTTTCCGAATAGGGTAACTTTCCGAATAGGCCTAACTTTCCGAATAGGTGACAATATTCCGAATAGAGGTGCTTTCCGAACAGGGACTTTATTCCGCATAAGAGGTTTATTCCGCATAGGGCTAATCTTTCCGAATAGACAATATTCCGAATAGAGCTAATCTTTCCGAATAGGTGACAGTTATTCCGAAT
The DNA here is from genome assembly GCA_025667525.1 of Glebionis coronaria. NCBI lineage: Eukaryota > Viridiplantae > Streptophyta > Magnoliopsida > Asterales > Asteraceae > Glebionis > Glebionis coronaria. The sequence continues at coordinate 294,650,428 of CM046874.1, forward strand.
AGCCTTTATTCCGAATAGGAGTTTATTCCGGATAGGGGAATCTTAGTTTTAGTTTTCTGCCTTTTTCATTTTAAGCTTTATTTTTCCCGCCTTTTTTCTTACTAGCACTTTAAGTTTATTTGCCTTAATTTAAGTTTTAGTTTTAGTTGCGTTTTAAGTTTGCCTTATTTAGATTTAAGTTTGCGTTATTTACTTTATTGCCCTTTAGTTTTAGTCTCGTTTTTAAATACTTGCACTTTATTTTAATTAGACTTAGATTTACTTTATTGCACCTTTACTTTAATTGTTCTGCACCCCTTTATTTTCAAAACTACAACGACACATCTTTATTTCACCAAAGTTCAACTGAGTCACACATTAAACAACAAGTTTTTCAATTCGAAGAGACCAACTAGAACGAACTTAATTTTTATACAGGATGTTAAAAGCCAGTTATCATCTTCTTTTCCAGTTTACTTTATCTATAATTCGGGGACAGATTATTCTTTTTAGGGGGAAGAGTTGTAAAACCCGCATGCTTTTACCATGAATAGTACCCTTATGATCGTACGTACATGATTAAAACTTTTGTTTTATAGCACGTTTACGTTTCACGAATAAGAATTACAAGTATTACGTATGTGTTATAACACGATAAGTATTTATTACGTATTAAGACACGACAATTATTTCAATAATAATTATAAGCACGAACACACGAACATGAAATCATGAACGTAAATAATCACGAGCTTAGTATTACGTATGTACGTATATTTATTATGATCACGAATAAATATATTAAGTCACGAACGATAACTATTATATCACGTAAAACACGAACACGAGAACACACTTATTATTTAGACAAAGAAAATGTTCGGGTTACCCCTTGTAGGCCCCCTTACCCGCGGACACAACAAGAAACAAGGGCCAAGCCCATTAATTTTTACTAAACAAGGATTTGGGAGAAAGTTATTTTCATAATAACAAAATTTAGAAAATACAAGAAACCCTAAAATGCTTTTCTTTCTCCTTGTTCTTGGCCGCCGAGTATACACACACGCACAAGGTGTGTTTGTTTTATTTTTGGTGTTGATTTATTGCAAGTATTGTTAGTGTGTTCATCCTCCTTGATTCACTTGATCGGTATAACCCTAAACCTTTTTCTTTTTTTATGTTTTTAATTAAATCAAGAACACATGAATCATGAATGTTTTAAAAACAAGTTATAATTCATGTAATTAAACATGGGGGTAAGATTAATTATTGGCTAAGGGGTGTTTGTTTGTTGGCCGACTCATAAACCGAGCCCCAAGGGGGTCTCGGTTTGTTTTGATTCGCACCACCGAGACCTCATGGTCTCGGTTTGGTGGTCTCGTGTCTCGGCAGCAGCAAGAAAGGCCCCAACCTCGGTCGGGGTATGTTTGTGTCGGGTGGGTCTCGGCTAGAACCAAAAACCACCACCGGCTTATGCCGGTGGCTAATTAAGGAAAGCAGGGGGAACCGAAGGCAACAACAGCAGGGGGAACACCGGCTAGCCGGTGGGAACCCATGCAAGTCGACGGCTAGGTTTGACCAAGGGTGTAATTGGGTCCGGTTCACGGGTTAAAACGGGTCCGGTTCACACATGTTTAGATTAAAACACGGTTCGGTTCATGGGTTACTTTTTACAAGATTAATTATATGTACAAGTTAATTTTTTTGCAAGACTTACATTAAATTAATTAAAAACATGAACATGATTAATTTAATTTACATGACTTAGGTTATTAATTATATTATTAATACATGAATTTTAACCTAAGTAATTTCCATTTAATTAGACTATATAATTATTTAATTATTAAAATCATGACTTATAATTAAATAATTTACATGACTTAGGTTATATATTAATAGATAATAATACATATTTTAACCTAAGTATTTTTACCTTTATTAATTTAACCATGTCATATTTAATTAAATACTTTAACCTATAGTTTATTAAATTTACATGAAATAATTAATAAACTATACTATTTAATTACATGACTTAGAATATTAATCAGTAAACACTTAAGCTTATATAATTAGCTTAATAATCCAACTTAAATCTATTTATGGAAACTTTCTATTTTTAGAAACTTATTTAAATAAGGCAGCTAATCTATTTATGGAAACTTATCTATTTTAAGCAGTAAATCTGTTTTTGGAAACTTTCTATTTTTGTAAACATTCTTTTTTTAGAAACTTTCTATTTTTTGAAACTTTCTATTTTAGGGAAACCTGCTATATTTAGAAAGTTACGTATTATTACACAACAAGTATAATAATATATTAAATACAAGAAATACTTAATCAGAATAGACAAAATACATGATAAACACAGTATAAAGCTGAAATCAGTAAAATATGACATGAACATAGAAAACAAGCTAAGACATGATACTAAACCAGTTATGTACTCAGTAATCAGATACTTATATACGTATGTATTTATGTAGCATTAGTGATACCGAAGTAGGACTCTCTTCCGTTCGTCTTCTTCGTTCACTGGACAAAATTTACGGATTCTCCGTCCTTTCAGTATGGACATTCTTCCTTATTAGGATTTCCCGTATGCAGCCAACTATTTTCCCCAGTATATGTTTTATATGTTTATGAATTGCTAATGTTTAATTATAAATACCTAAAGCCATATACATGCATGACCAGTTTCACCTAGTTATGGAGGTACCATAACCATAACACTGGAGGCACCAGTGTTATGACTTCACCACGACGGAGTGATAGCTCGTGGCGTCCCTTTCAGTTTTTGGCCATATTATTATTATCAGGTGGGCGTATGGGTGCATCCTAGTTTACCTGTTTTCAGCAGATTATTCAGTGTGAATGTGGTGTGTGCCTTGCATCCTTCACAAGGAGCTGATCCCTCCTACCCAAAAACCAATATATTAAATTAGAGGCAACCCATCTAATTTGCATGACGAGGTCACCCCTCCAAGTATTCATGCACGTTGATATTTCATGACCCATATTGGCCAATGGTAAACATGTTAAACAGTTTTTACAAGATAAACATAAGGCTTTTCAAACTATAAAACCAGTTTTACTAAGATATAACCAGGTTATTCAGGACTTAGTCTTTTCCGCTGCTTCATGTTTATATGCTTATATTATTCATGCTTTACTTGTATATCCGTGCACTGAGCGTCAGGCTCAGCTGTTTTCCTTTTCATGTTCCCAAAACGGCAGGTACTCAGGGACGCTCGTAGACTTTAAGCGTACGTGCATATGGATTGGAAGCTTTCTAGCCTTCTTTACTTTATGCATTTCTTTATACTTTGATACTCATTTCCATGGACATTGTTTAGTGCTTTCATTTACAGTACTTATGTTTGTGTGTGATGAGTTCTACTTTTGGGGTACCGATGTTTGATTCCGGTATCCTTTATGGTCATGTAATGTTTAGACATTTATTCTTGTATGCTTTGATGACACGCCATAATCACGCGTGACATTCCATTTATCAAAATAAGGTGTTACAGTTTGAGCCATCAACGCATGAATTTGTCTTGTCAGCGCCAAATTTTCCTTTCTCAGCGCCTGAAGAATCATGCATGTTTTCAACTGGTGATACTTGTGGACCGCCTTTCTCTTTTCCAGCAGCAGCAGCAGCAAATGCATCTGTCCATATAAGAATGATAACATACTCAAGTATGGGTGCTGATTTGTCTGCTTGTGATCAAACCTTCTTATCAACCTGTATACCTGAAATATCAACAACTGGTTCTTCCACAACATTTGAAGTCACCTTCACAATGTCTGGATTAGTAACAAGCATATAATTCAAAGTTCTAGATAGAGGTTCCAGGTCAAATAACCAATTTGGTCCACTCTCAGGATCACTAGGTTTACTTTCTAAAAACCTAATATGTACCTTTTCAAGTATACTTTTTTCTTTCTTAATGTAAACTCTATATCCTCTACTTTGCACTGAATAACCCATAAAGTAGCCTTCATCACCTTTAGCACTAAACTTTCCTAAGGCATCACTAGTGTCTAACAGAACTACATGACAACCAAAGGGTTTAAGAAAACCAATATTAGGTTTCCTACTCCAAAATAGCTCATAAGGTGTCTTGTAGTGAATCTTGTTGATTAATGCCCTATTCTGAACATAACAAGTCGTGTTCACAACCTCAGCCCAAAATGCTATGGGGAAGTGAGCATTAGACAACATAGTCCTAGCTGCTTCTATGAGTGTTCTATTTTTCCTCTCAGCCACCCCAGTTTGTTGTGGGGTTCTAGCTATACTAAATTGTCTAGTAATCTCTTTCTTGGTACAAAAGTCATCTAACAGCTTATTTCTAAACTCACCACCATTATCACTTCTAAGTATTTAACTTCATTTCCAGTCTTCTTCTCCAACTGAGTAATAAAGTTAATCAAATTATCAGCAGTTTTACTTTTCAAAGCTAAAACTAAAGTCCAAGTAAATCTAGAAAAATCATCAGTGACGACAAAACAGTAGGATTTACCATTTAAGATTTTTATATTAGTTGGACCAAACAAATCCATATGCAGCAAGTGAAGTGGTTTAGAACTAGAATGCACAGGTTTAGACTTAAAGGAGACTTTGTGTTGTTTGCCTTTAAGGCATGCAACACAAGAGTGGTCATTGTGGAAAGCTTTTTCAGGCAAACCATCAACTAAGCCATGTTTCACAAGTCTATTTATGTTCTTAAAATTAATGTGCCCTAATCTTCTGTGCCAAAAGATTACCCTCATCAACTAAAGCCTTAACATATAGACATGACAAATTATTATTCATCCTAATTCCATTAAGATTCACATTATAAATGTCCTTATGCCTAGGAGTTCTATAATCAATGAATTTCTCATCTGGTATTTTAAAATCTTTGCTCAACACCAAGCATTCAGTATCAGTGAAAAGAACCTTATTTTTGTTATCACAAACTTGTGATACACTAAACAGATTATAGTCAAGTTCTTTTACCAGAAACACGCTCTCAAAACGCAAATTGTTGGTGATAAGAGTGCCTTTGCCAGTGATAGTTACATATCCGCCTCCAAAGTACTGTTTGTCACCATCTTTAATGGGGGTAAAGTTTGTCAAGTAATATTCCTTCCCCGTCATGTGCCTAGAGCATCCACTATCCCAATATCCATAATCATTAAACTGCTTTTGAATGCCTGAGCAGACTAGGATTCATTTGGTTGTTCAACAAGAACATACTTAGTCCTTATGACAACACCTTGTTCATCCCTTTTTGGATTAAACACCAAGTTAACCCCAATTGGTTTAGTTATGACCTTTGAAATACAATGAAATCTATTACAGGTCATAGAAATCCCATCTGAATTAAGGTTTTGGTCTTGTTTGGGTCTCCATGTCAATCTAGAAGAAGCTTTAGACCCCTTTCCCTTTGGTCGTAAGTATTTGGCATTACTTGGTCTAACAGTGTTGGAAACATTCCTGTCAACGTTTAATTTGTTCTTATCAACGCTGAAGTTACCCTTATCAGCGTCAAACCTAGGGTTTGCTACAGGAACCCATTGTCTGTTATACCATGTATTGGTCTTTTGAAAAGGCCGTTTTCCATAAGTATTAGACCCTTTAGTAAATAATGGGGCTGGTCTAATGACTTGTGGACTTTTCCTAACAAAAGTTTTGGGTTTGACCATGGTTGACTTTCTATCAGCGTTGACCTTTGAAGCATTGACACATTTATAAGCCAAATGTGAAAAGCTTCCACAAGTATAACAAGCTTTTCTAGACATAACTCTAGGTCTAGATGAAAAGAAACCTGTCCCATTATCACTAACTTTACTATTTGGTAACCTAGGTTTTCTATAATTTCTGCATATTTAATACTAGGTTTTCTATCAACGTTTAAGCCAAGGTCAACAGTCTTTCCAGTACTAGGATTGGTCACTTTTATGGGTGTTGTCTCATTTGGGTTATCACTAAGCAAGCCACGCTTAACAAACAAAGTAGGGTTGGCTTTCTTCCATTGGTCCAAATCAGTCAATTTTTTCTTGTATTCCTCTACTGGAGTAAGAACTCTTGGTGGAGTAATAAATTCCTCTTCTTGGAGCTCTGGTATACTATTCCAAGACAAATCCTTTCTAAGGACATCATAGAAGTTCCCAGCAGGTGGTGGAACACCAGCATATTCCTTCATCGCAATCCCACTCATATACCTAGATTCCCTTTGTTCACTCACACATTTTTCTAGGGTTTTAGAAGCTTGATCAAATTTTTGAATTTTAAGATCTAGGTCATCTTTGTTTTTGATAGCCTCATCTAACTTAGCCTGAAGAGCACCATTGGATCTCTCGAAGATGTCCCTTACCTTTATACTAGCATTTAGGTCATGAGTCAAAACATTGATTTGATCTTTTAGGTCAAGCTCCATTTTCTTATACTCAGCCACAGTCTTTTCCGTTTGAACAAGTGCAAGTTGATAGTTAGATAACTTGCATTTTTCATTAACAACATCTGATTTAACTTTAAATTCTCTTTATTAAGTTTTTCAGTGTTTAGTCGACAACCTTTACTACAAAATGTATTATCATATACCTCATTGTCTGATGAAGATGAAGAATGTGCCATGAGAGCATAGCGAACATTCTCCACTTCCTCCTTTTCTACAACCAAGGCCTTGTTTTCTTCCACATCATTGGCCAAAAATCTCAAGTCCCAGCTAATACCATCAATCTCTTGCATAGCAACCATAGCTTTTGTATTTTCAACCTTGACGATTTGGCTTGAAGGCTTTCCAACATCAGATCTTCTTGGAGATCTACTCTCTCTCATAAAGTGACCCATTCTATGGCAATTGTAACACTCAACCTTGGATTTATCAAACCCAGCTGTGTCTTTAGCATTAGAAGTCATCTTCTTCCTGAATCTTCTATTACATCTATTGGCCCTTATGCTTGCAAGTACCATAATCCACTTTATATCCATCTCATCCAAATGCTCATCACTAATTTGCTCAAGGTCCTCATATGTAATCACTGAACCATTTGGAAATGAAGCAATGTATGCACACACTTTATCTAGATCAATACCAGCAGGCTTAACTCTTGGTGAGTCAACATTGTATGTGTCAGCGTTTAAATGTGGGGCGCTGACAGACCTTGATCCAACGTTGACACAAGGTGATCCAGTAACGGGGTGCATGTATGACTCCCTTTGATCAATTGACCTTTACTATGTGAGAAGAAGGCCATATTTCCATTGGTAGACTTGCTTACTTGATCTAAAATGATTTCACTTTCTACAATCCTTAGTTTATTGTAGACGTCATGAAAAGTGGAACTTTTATGAGTATTGTTAGCAATCATAGACCTTGCTTTAATCATCCATGCATCACCAAGACTTTTAGGGAAAGTGGTGGTTTATATCAGCATCATCATGCACTGTTCCCATGAATGACAACTTGCTTGTAATATCAAGAAGTCTGATTCTGACTCCACTTAGCTTTTCATTGGGAAGAGCTTTGAACACAACATACTCATGCAAGAGTTGCTTCTTTTTCTTTGAGGCAGTATCATCATTACCACCATAAGTAACTTGAAGTGCTGCCCAAATATCTTTGGCAGAATCATAGCCTCTATACTTATGCTGATTGGCTTGTCCCAAAGAAAGTTTGAGGATGCTTTGAGTTTTCATGTCATTCCTTCTCTTTGCAATGTCCTCAGCTGAGACAGCTCTCTCATCTTCAGGTTGTTGAGAATAAAATATAGCCAAGACACTTGGACGCTGACAAGAGCAATTTGGATGTTGATAGGAAGAAATCAAGCCTTGTCAAGACAAGCGTTGACAGGAAGAAGTCAAGCGTTGATGAGAAGAAGTCAAGCACTGATAGGATATTCTAGTCTAAACGTTTTATGCTTCTAGTATGTTTCTAGTAAAGATATGTTTGACAATGTATTTCTTATGTTTATCTTTAACAATAATAGCTGATACGTAGACTCTTATACAAGGTTCCTTAATCTATAAAAGGAGGCCTTTAGGTTTTGTTTCATACGTAAGTTTTATAAGTTTTACACTTTCATTGTATGCAAGTTCAATTAATCAATCAAAGTGAAAGTTTGGTTTAACTTGTTTGTGTGTTCTTGTTTATGTATTAATTCCGCATAATACTTGAATTGTTTCATATACAACAAAGTTTCTCTACGTGTTTAACTTGATTTAATCTCGTTTACACAAGCTAAATCGATCTAAGTTTGGGATCAACAAGTGGTATCAGAGCCTGTTGAGAAACTTTGATCTTATGAACACAAAAACCCTAAATCGCCAAAAAACCTAATTTTTCAAGAAACCCTAAAATTTAGACGACATGTCTACTCCCGAATTGACCTCCACCTCAAGCCACAACATTAAGATCCCCATGCTAGACCCAGACACTTTGAGTTGTAGAAGTTAAATTTTAATTAGTATCTTCAAATCCATGACCACACCCTATGGGAAATTATTGAATATGGAAACACATTCGATAAGGCTGCCAAGATTGCAACTGCTATTATTGCAAGATCCACTCCAGGCTCAAGTAAAGCTGATTGAAAAGAACAACCTGAAGATTGGAGAGATGTCTCAGCTGAGGACATTGCAAAGAGAAGGAATGACATGAAAACTCTAAGCATCCTCAAACTTTCTTTGGGACAAGCCAATCCGCACAAGTATAGAGGCTATGATTCTGCCAAAGATCTTTGGGCAGATCTTTAAGTTACATATGGTGGTAATGATGATACAACCTCAGAGAAAAAGAAGCAACTCTTGCATGAGTATGTTGTGTTCAAAGATCTTCCCAATGAAAAGCTAAGTCGAGTCAGAAGCATACTTCTTGACATTACAAGCAAGTTGTCATTCATAGGAACAGTGCATGATGATGTTGATATCATCACCACTTTCCTTAAAGTCTTGGTGATGCATGGAAGATTGAAGCAAGGTCTATGATTAATAACAATACTCACAAAAGTTCCACTTTTGATGACGTCTATAATAAACTAAGGATTATAGAAAGTGAAATCATTTCAGATCAAGGAAGCAAGTCTACCAATGGAAATATGGCCTTCTTCTCACATAGTGAAGGTCAATTTGTTCAAAGGGAGTCATACATGCACCCCGTTACTGGATCACCTTGTGTCAACGTTGGATCAAGCTCTGTCAGCGCCCCACATTTAAACGCTAACACATACAATGTTGACTCACCAAGAGTTAAGCCTGCTGGTATTGATCTGGATATAGTGTGTGCATATATTGCTTCATTGCCTAATGGTTCAGTGATTACATATGAGGACCTTGAGCAAATTAATGATGAGCATTTGGAAGAGATGGACATAAAGTGGAATATGGCACTTGCAAGCATAAGGGCCAATAGATGGAATAGAAGGTCCAGGAAGAAGATGACTTTTAATGCTAAAGATACTGTTGGGTTTGATAAATCCAAGGTTGAGTGTTACAATTGCCATATAATGGGTCACTTTATGAGAGAGTGCAGATCTCCAAGAAGATCTGATGCTGGAAAGCCTTCAAGCCAAATCGTCAAGATTGAAGATACAAAAGATATGGTTGCTATGCAAGAGATTGATGGTATTGGCTGGGACTGGAGCTTTTTGGCCAAGGATGTGGAAGAAAACAAGGCCTTGGTTGCAGAAAAGGAGGAAGTGGAGCATGTTCACTATGCTCTCATGGCACATTCTTCATATTCATCAGACAATGAGGTATATGATGGTGCATTTTGTAGTTAAGGTTGTCGACTAAACACTGAAAAACTTAATAAAGATAATTTAAAGTTAAAATCAGATGTTGTTAATGAAAATTTCAAGTTATCTAACTATAAACTTTCACTTGTTTAAACTGAAAAGACTGTGTTTGAGTATAAGAAAATGGAGCTTGACCTAAAAGATCAAATCAATGTTTTGACTCATGACCTAAATGCTAGTATTAAGGCAAGGGACATCTTGGAGAGATCCAATGGTGCTCTTCAGGCTAAGTTAGACGAGGCTATCAAAAACAAAGATAATGTAGATCTTAAAATTCAAAAATTTGATCAAGCTTCTAAAACCCTAGAAAAATGTGTGAGTGAACAAAGGGATTCTAGGGATATGTGTGGGATTGGAATGAAGGAATATGATGGTGTTCCACCACCTGCTGGGAACCTCTATGGTGTTCTAAGAAAGGATTTGTCTTGGACTGGTACACCAGAGCTCCAAGAAGAGGAATTTATTCCTCCACCAAGAGTTCTTACTCCAGTTGAGGAATACAAGCAAAAATTGACTAATTTGGACCAGTGGAAGAAAGCCAACCCTACTTTGTTTGTTAAGGGTGGCATGCTTAGTGACAGCCCAAATGAGTCAACACCCATAAAAGTGACCAATCCTAGTACTGGAAAGACTGTTGACCTTGGCTTAAACGTTGATAGAAAATCTAGTATTAAATATGCAGAAATGTATAGAAAACCTAGGTCACCAAAAAGTCAAGTTAGTGATAATGGGACAGGTTTCTTTTCATCTAGACCTAGAGTTATGTCTAGAAAAGCATGTTATACTTGTGAAAGCTTTTCACATTTGGCTTATAAATGTGTCAATGCTTCAAAGGTCAACGGTGATAGAAAGTCAACCATGGTCAAACCCAAACCTTTTGTCAGGCAAAGTCCACAAGTCATTAGACCAGCCCCATTCTTTACTAAAGGGTCTATACTTATGGACAACAGCCTTTTCAAAAGACCAATACATGGTCTAACAGACAATGGGTTCCTGTAGCAAACCCTAGGTTTGACACTAATAAGGGTAACTTCAGCGTTGACAAGAACAAATTACACGCTAACAGGAATGTTTCCAACACTGCTAGACCAAGTAATGCCAAATACTTGCAACCAAAGGGGAAGGGGTCTAAAGCTTCTTCTAGCTTGACATGGAGACCCAAACAAGACCAAAACCTTAATTCAGATGGGATTTCTATGACCTGTAATAGATTTCATTATATTTCAAAGGTCATAACTAAACCAATTGGAGTTAACTGGGTGTTTAATCCAAAAAGGGATGAACAAGGGGTTGTCATAAGGACTCAGTCTGTTCTTGTTGAACAACCAAATGAATCTAAGTCTGCTTAGGCTTGGGTTCCCAAAGAAAACTAATTTGTTTTCTTTATGTGCAGGGCATTCAAAAGCAGGTTAATGATTATGGATATTGGGATAGTGGATGCTCTAGGCACATGACGAGGAAGGAAGATTACTTGACAAACTTTACCCCCATTAAAGATGGTGACAAAGTGTACTTTGGACGCAGATATGGAACTATCACTGGCAAAGGCAATCATATCACCAACAATTTACGTTTTAAGAACGTGTTTCTGGTAAAAGAACTTGACTATAATCTGTTTAGTGTATCACATATTTGTGATAACAAAAATAAGGTTCTTTTCACTGATACTGAATGCTTAGTGTTGAGCGAAGATTTTAAAATACCAAATGAGAAATTCATTGATTATAGAAAACCTAGGCATAAGGACATTTTTAATGTAAATCTTAATGGAATTAGGATGAATAATAATTTGTCATGTCTATATGCTAAGACTTCAGTTGATGAGAGTAATCTTTGGCACAGAATATTAGGGCACATTAATTTTAAGAATATAAATAGACTTGCGAGACATGGTTTAGTTGATGGTTTTCCTGAAAAGGCTTTCTACAATGACCACTCTTGTGTTGCATGCCTTAAAGGCAAACAACACAAAGTCTCCTTTAAGTCTAAACCTGTGCATTCTAGTTCTAAACCACTTCACTTGCTGCATATGGACTTGTTTGGTCCAACTAATATAGAAAGCTTAAATGGTAAATCCTACTATTTTGTCATCACTGATGATTTTTCTAGATTTACTTGGACTTTCTTTTTAGCTTTGAAAAATGAAACTGCTGATATTTTGATTAGCTTTATTACTCAGTTGGAGAAGAAGACTGGGAATGAGGTTAAAATACTTAGAAGTGATAATGGTGGTGAGTTTTGAAATAAGCTGTTAGATGACTTTTGTGCCAAGAAAGGGATTACTAGACAATTTAGTATAGCTAGAACCCCACAACAAAATGGGGTGGCTAAGAGGAAAAATAGAACACTCTTAGAAGCAGCTAGGATTATATTGGCTGATGCTCACTTCCCCATAGCATTTTGGGCTGAGGCTGTGAATACAGCTTGTTATGTTCAGAAAAGGGCATTAATTAACAAGATTCACAACAAGACACCTTATGAGCTATTTTGGAGTAGGAAACCTAATATTGGTTTTCTTAAACCCTTTGGCTTTCATGTAGTTGTGTTAGACACTAGTGATGCCTTAGGAAAGTTTAGTGCTAAAGGTGATGAAGGCTACTTTATGGGTTATTCAGTGCAGAGTAGAGGATATAGAGTTTAAATTAAGAAAGAAAAACGTATACTTGAAAAGGTACATGTTAGGTTTTTAGAAAGTAAACCTAGTGATCTTGAGAGTGGACCAAATTGGTTATTTGACCTAGAACCTCTATCTAGAACTTTGAATTATATGCTTGTTACTAATCCAGACATTGTGTAGGTCACTTCAAATGTTGTGGAAGAACTAGTTGTTGAAATTTCAGGTATACAGGTTGATAAGGAGGTTGGATCACAAGCAGACAAATCAGCACCCATACTTGAGTATGTTACTGATACAAGCATTTTTGTATGGGTTCTAATTTCTCACAGTCCTCTCGAATTGATCTCAGTCTTAAGTGGAATGATTGTTCTTGGTTACTAAATAAAAGTTTGGTTTTCTAATCTAATAAAAATTTAAATGTACTAAAATGAAAACTTAAATCAAAGACAATTACTTTAATGACAATTAATAAAAACGTGAATTAAAATTGAAATTAAGATTAAAATTAAAATTAAAATTAAAATTAAAGTTGAAATATAAAATATAGATTATGAAATAAAAGTAAAGAAACAGTTAAACAGTAAAACAGTAACACTAACAGAAAATTGATTCGGAAGTTTTAACCTTCATCCGGAACTTTGCTCATTCGGAAGTTTTCACTCGGAACACCTTGATTCGGAACTTCGTTCGGAAGTTTGGTTCATCCGGAAATTTTGCTTCATTCGGAACTTAGGTTCATCCGGAACTTAGCCTTCATTCGGAACTTTTAGGTTCATTCAGAACTTGAGGTTTATTCGGAAGTTTGGAAACTCATTCGGAACTTTTGTTAAAGAAGTTGATTCGGAACTTAAGTATTCATCCGGAACTATTTATTTCATTCGGAACTTTTGGACAAAAAACTCATTCGGAAGATTTTAATTCATTCGGAACTTTTTAGAAATCACCTTCATTCAGAACTCTCTATTCATCTGGAACTTTTGAGTTTGTCCGGAAGTTTTTGGTTCATCCGGCACTTTTGAGTTCGTCCGGAAGTCTGGAACAAGATACAGTAGCAGAACCCCCGAAGAACAAGGAAACAATTTTTAATCCAAAAATCACCAAGTTTTTCACCAAATCTTAAATAAAACTAAACACAAAGCATCTACTAACCAATAACTACAAATCCCATTAACAAAAACACAAATCCAAACAACTTTTGAAGATCAAACTCAATAAAATAAGAACTTAAGAACTTGAAGATAAAGATGATGATGAACAAGATGAAATGGAAAGATTAAACAAGACTTTGTATTGATGATTGATGTTTTAACAAGATCAAACAAGGATTAAAATAACAAGATTGGAAAAACAAAGATTAAAATCACCAATCACCCTAATGGTGATGGTGATGAAACGAACTAAAAAGGGAGAAAAAGTGGGGAGAAAGAAAACTAAAAACTAACTGACTAAAATGTGTGAGGGGTGAGCTTTATATAGGCTTGTCTTTTGGTTGGTGAGTGGGCTTTCTCCCGTTCTTCTTGTCTTCTCGTCTTTTCAGAAAAGTTGACGTTTTTGATTCTGATTCGGGATTTGTTGTCGATTAAATTCAACTCGTCTTTTAATTTCTTCGTTTAATAGACTTGAGTTTGTTCGACTTATGAAAATCTTCCATCTTTGGTCCTTTTCTTCGATAAATCTTCGAATAGGCCCAGTGACTTCAAATCTTTTGCATCTCTTGGACAATAGACTTTATCTTGAGTCCTTTTCTTCGGTAAAACCCGTGCAATTCCCATGTTTTCTTCAATATTCATCCGGTTGGCTCTGAAAACACAATAAACACAAAAACCACGCATAATTCCAAACAAATGATATTAAATACGTGTTTTGGTCTCGTTTTAGCCAGAATTAAGTGGTAAAAGGATGGGTGTTTACACACCCATCAAATCCCCTACACTTAACCATTGCCATGCCCTCATGCAATGCTTAGTGATAAAGCAATTTTACACTTTTCTCATAATTAATCAACCTTGGCCTTATTAAAATACTACTAAACAAAAATTAAAGTACTAAAAGAAATTAAAACTTAAAAGGATAGAAAACCATTTTCACTTGAAAATAGCTACATGGAAATTACTTGCAAAGAGATCAATGACTTACATTAGGGCTTTCATGTTGCGAAGATTTATCACCCTCAAGTTTCACGTTCCCCAAACTAAGCTTAAAAACGAGATCATTGTTATTATAAGTTAGCAATTCAAACACTTACACACATGGCTTAATTAAATGCTTAAACTCCCTTATTCCTAGGTGTTTCTCTTATATTTTATTTTTGTCTTAGAATGATCATGAAGATGCATTTTTGGATTTATTTCGATAGTTTATTTAGGCTGAAAGCAAAGTAGGACGATTTGATCAATAGTTAGCTAAAGGACAAAATCTCTAAAAACTGCTTCTCGGGATATCAAAAAGTTCATATCTTGGCATAACTTGGTTCACGATTTGAGACCTTTCTCGGGCCGATATTTGGCATGTACTTCATACTTCATATCTTCGAGAGACGTTCTTGAGATAATGGTCTTCTCATCATAATAGAGTTTCTTCACTTGGAGACTTTTGAGGGGTACTCCAACTTTGTTGACCACGACTTCATGATTATTTCTTCAATCTCTAATTGGGATTTTGAGATACAACGATCCGCCTCCTTTTCGGACTTGGATCTATTTATCCTCATACCTTGTTAGGGTCTTTTCGGATAGACTTCTCCATGATCTTTATGGGAGTTGATTTCTTTTCGTCGTGAGTCTTGATCCTTCATATTGATTTTAGGAATAATGCTTTTCACATCACTTTGGATCTTCAGCAATAAAATTGAATCCTCATGCCTTGTTAGGGCCTTTTCGGACTCGCCAATCTTCGCGCCCCGCTTCATAAGTTATGCCTTGGCTATGAACTCTTATCATTACCGAGCAACTTTTAAACGATCTTGGGCTAGAAGCTAAGTAACTTTTCAAATCGTACGACCTTACTTATTGCAGATAATTTATTAGCAAGTGATGGGAGAATAGGCAAATAATTACACCAAGTGAGCTTGTGCAAGAATACCGACTTATAATTGACTCTATCATTTCTCGTCCTCCACAATTTAAAATCTCAAGTAATGAGACTCGTGGACTCTTAGCCTAATAAACCAATTAAGGTCTACATGGTTAAGGATACTTGCTAGAATAAACTTGGATAAGTCTATTCGGGTTGAGTCAAAATAAACGCAACGGGCCTAATATGTCAAAGACTTCTAAACTAGCTACACCACTTTATTAAAATTTGACTTTATTGCAGAATATATACATATGAAAGCAACGATAAAAATTTAAAAATTGCGACTAAATGGCCAAAGTTAATAAATTTTTTTTGAAAAATGTTGAAAAACATGATTTTCCGGTTAAATGAAGGCATTTTCATGGAAAAGTCCACTTAAAACTTCGATAGAAGTCCCCCCTACACTTAAGATAAACATTGTCCTCAATGTTTAAGCATGTGGGAAAAGTCTCCCCTACACTTATGACATTGTGCACGTTGGTTAACTCGAGTTAAGGAAGAGACGACTAAAGTGATCAATTTCAAATGTGAGTATGAAGAAAATTGAATCACGATGGATGAGAGATAGACCCGGATTTCGGATAACACGGGAGCACGGTTCTTTAAAGTTTCCAAGAGTGCACTAATCCCTGTAATCACATCACCACACAAATACAAACACTCTATAGAGGCTCCCCTACACTTAGGGGGTTAAAACATAAAAGGATAGAAACTCGGGCTGCCTCCCGAGGAGCGCTGTTTTTGATAACCGAGTCACGAGCCTGACTCGACCCAAAATTAGTTCATGGGGAACGTGGTGAGGGATGGAATCACCTCATGAGAGGTGTCATCACCAAAGTACAACTTCACTCGTTGGCCATTCATCTTAAAATTAGGTCCATTAGGTTGAGCGAGCTCGAGAGTACCATATGGAAAAATTTGGGCAATGGTGAATGGGCCGGACCAACGAGATTTGAGCTTTCCCGAGAAGATTTTCAACCGAGAGTTAAAAAGTAAGACTTTGTCTCCAACATGGAACTCTCGGTTTTTAATCTTAGAGTCGTGAATGAGCTTAGTCCTTTCCTTATAGATTAAAGAATTTTCATAAGCCTCATTACGGAGTTCATTCAGCTCATTGAGTTGGATCTTTCGTAGGTCACCAGCTTTGTTTATATCAAAATTAGCCCACTTCAAGGCCCAGTAAGCCTTGTGCTCCAACTGAATGGGGAGGTGGCACGCTTTCCCGTACACAAGACGATAAGACGTACAACCGATCGGGGTCTTGTAAGCAGTACGGAAAGCCCACAAAGCATCATCAAGTTTATCAGCCCATGAGGCACGATGCTCTCCCACGGTTCTTTCCAGAATTCGCTTAAGTCCTCGGTTGGATATTTCAGCCTGGCCATTAGTTTGTGGGTGGTAGGCTGTGGAAAGACGATGATTTACACCGTACTTAGCCATGACTCTAGCAAATTGGTCATTGCAAAAATGAGTCCCACGATCACTAATAATGGCACGAGGCACACCAAATCTAGCGAATAGAGCTTTCAAAAAGTTACAAACCACCCTTGCGTCATTAGTAGGTAAAGCTTTGGCTTCAACCCACTTTGAAACGTAGTCAACGGCTACAAGGATGTATTTGTTTCCTTTAGAAGAAGGGAATGGGCCATAAAGTCGATACCCCAAACATCAAAGATTTCACATTCTTGTATGAAATTTTGAGGCATCTCGTCTTTATGTGTGATCTTGCCTTGTTTTTGGCAAGCATCACATCGTTTAACCATCTCGTGAGCATCACGGTAGATGGTGGGCCAATAAAATCCCGAATCAAAGACTTTTTTAGCGGTGTAGTTGGGACCAAAGTGACCACAGGTGGGTCCTTTGTGGCAGGCATCAAGGATTTCTGACGTTGCCGGTCCATCAACACATCGGCGAATAATCAGGTCGGCACATTGTTTGAATAGGTAAGGGTCGTCCCAAAAGTAAGTCTTGATGTCGGTGAAGAACTTCTTCTTTTGTTGGGACGTCAACCCTTCCTTGAGAATGCCACCCGCCAAGTAGTTTGCAAAGTCCGCAAACCACGGGGTTTCATTCGGCTTCGAGTTTATAGACATTAAGGTCTCCAAGGGAAAAGAATCATTGATTTCTTTGGTCGGATGATCCCCTTGGTAAAGATCCTCAAGTCTGCTAAGATGGTCCGCGGCTAGGTTTTTTGCTCCTTTTTTATCGCGAATTTCGATTTTAAATTCCTGGAGCAGCAAAACCCAGCGAAGAAGTCTTGGTTTGGAATCTTGCTTTGTCAACAAGTACTTCAGCGCGGAATGATCGGTATACACAATGGTGGTAGAAAGGACAAGATAGGGGCGGAATTTTTCAAACGCATAGAAAACAGCTAAAAGCTCTTTTTCGGTTGTCGTATAATGCAATTGTGCCCCTGTCATTGTCTTGCTAGCGTAATGGATCGGTTGGAAGTGTTTGTTCACTCTTTGTCCCAGAACCGCTCCAATAGCAAAATCACTAGCATCGCACATCAACTCAAAAGGCAGCTCCCAATTAGGGGTAACCAAGACAGGTGCCTTAGTAAGCTTATCCTTAAGCGAGTCAAAGGCTTCAAGACACTCTTTGGAAAAGATAAAAGGAGTATCTTTTTCCAAGAGGTGGGTCATCGGGCGAGCGATTTGAGAAAAATCTTTGATGAATCGACGGTAGAAGCCCGCATGACCCAGGAAACTTCTCATATCCTTCACGGTTGAAGTTGGAGGCAACTTTGCGATAACATCGACTTTAGCACTGTCTACTTCAAGACCGGCTTTGGAAATTTTATGTCCCAACACGATGCCTTCTTTTACCATAAAATGGCATTTTTCCCAATTCAGAACTAGGCGAGTGTCTTCGCACCGCTTGAGCATACGTTCCAAATTGGCAAGGCAAGAAGAGAAAGAATCCCCGAAGACCGAGAAATCATCCATGAAGACTTCCATGGTTTGTTCAACCATGTCATGGAAGATAGCTAACATGCACCTTTGGAAAGTCCCGGGCGCATTACATAAGACAAAAGGCATTCTTTTTTAAGCAAATGTGCCATAGGGACAAGTGAATGTCGTCTTCTCTTGATCTTGGGGATCGATGGGTATTTGGAAATAACCCGAGAAACCATCAAGAAAGCAGTAATATTCATTACCGGCTAAACGTTCAAGCATTTGGTCCATAAAAGGTAGAAGGAAATGATCCTTTCTCGTGGCATCATTGAGTTTGCGGTAGTCTATACAAACTCTCCATCCAGTAACGAGACGAGTGGGAATCAACTCGTTGTGTTCATTGGGAACAACGGTTATTCCGCCCTTCTTGGGCACACAATGGATTGGACTAACCCATGGTGAATCCGAAATAGGGTAAATCATACCCGCATCAAGAAGTTTGATAACCTCTGTTTTGATGACTTCATGTATTTTTGGATTCACCCTTCGTTGGCTTTGAATTGTGGGCTTAAAGTCGTCCTCCATGAGAATTTTGTGTGTGCAAAAGTGAGGATCAATTCCACGAATATCAGAAATTTTCCAAGCAATAGCCTTCTTATGATCTTTCAAAACGGCGACAAGTCGAGTTTTCTCTTCATCCTTCAAATCCTTGGCAATGATGACTGGCGACTTCTTCTCTTCGTCAAGGAATACATACTCGAGATGGGGCGGCAACTCCTTGAGTTCTAGATCCGGAGGATTGTCGTCGGGAGGCGTATTCGAAGTCGGAGTATCGATAGCAATGACCGTGGGAGATGGAGGAGAAAGATTGTCTTCTTTGAGAAGGTTTGCAATGAAGCTGAGATCTTCATCCCAATTTGTAGTAGAATCGTCATTGTCTAAATGCACATCTCCCATGGTGGCTTCCAAATCTTTCCAAAGGAAATCACTTTCTCCAAATAGAGATAGTGATGAGTCGATAGAGGAAACGGTCTCAACATTGGGAAGAGAGGTAGGAATACTTTTACAAGCATCTTTGAAGTGTTCTTCACAAGCCTCATCAAGAACGTCAATACAATTAACACTCTCGTAAGAATAAGGATGTTTAGAAAGCTTTCCCATGTTGAAGACTACTTTATCGTCACCCACTCTCATGATAAGCTTACCGGCTTCAACATCGATGAGAGTGCGACCGGTCCTTAAGAATGGACGACCAACAATTAGTGGCACATGGGGGTCCATCTCGTAGTCGACGACAACGAAATCAGCAGGGAAGGTGAATTTGTCGACTCCTACAATGACGTCTTCGGCTATCCCCACTGGATAAGCAACCGTACGGTTAGCTAATTCCAAAGTCATTTTGGTGGGGACTAGCTCTGGGAGAGATAATTGCTTCCAAACACTTAGAGGCATGAGATTAATACTGGCACCTAGAAAACGACCCGGATCACCAAGCTTGGTTGGCAATTTCCTTAAGAGCACTGCAGAGCAATTCTCATTAAGTTGGGTGTTGGCAATATCGAAGAGCGTTTCTTTGTCGCTCAGAAGATCTTTAAACATTTTCGCATACTTGGGCATGTGAGTGAGAGCCTCAGCGAAGGAGATATTGAAATTCAATTGTTTGAACATTTTAAGGAAGTTCGAAACCTGAATATCATCCTTGCTCTTTTGCTTCTCTTTCCTCAACCTAGATGGATAAGGTATATTGGATGAAGAAGAAGGCTTTAGGGGAATAGGATCACTCACAACCACGGGTGGAGGAGGGGTAGAAGGAAGAGGTGGAGAAATTGGGGAAGGAGAAGGAGGAGGAATAAGAGCAGGTGACTCGTTCTCCTTAGTCACAATCACCGGTGGAGGTATAGGAAGCTCAGGTTCCTTGGTACCTTTGCCACATCGAGTAGTGATTGCTTTGATCTCCCCTCTTGGGTTCTCAACGGTGTTACTCGGAAGAGTACCCGAAGAAGAGGGTTGATTACCTTGGAAGAAACCAGCCATCATGTTCCTCAGATCATTAGTTTGGCTATCCAACGTATTTCTCATGTCGGCTCTCAAATAGTTTCCTTGCTTGACCAAGTCTGCCTTCAAATTTCGCACTTCCTGTTGGAGATTTTCCACGATCACATCATTGGTCCTCATGTAGGTTGCAACCTCTTGGTGTAATGCAGTGGTGGTTTGGTTGGGAGGAGCATTGTATGCGGGTGGTTGATAAGCAGGTTGTTGGTAAACTTGGTTGTTACGTTGAGGTGGTTGTTGCTGCTTGTGAGGAGGGATATATGGTTGTTGAGGTTGTTGTTGTTGTTAAGGAGGGCGATTGAGGTTTTGTTGTTGGTTTGGGTTGGTAGGAGGAAAGCCAGGTGGAGAAAGATAATTGTTGGAGCGGTAGCTAAGCAAGTTACGGTCACCTTGAGGTCTAGCTTGATAAGCAGGTTGAGGATAGGTGCCATATGCCGCATTCACATTCTCAGAAGGGTAGTCTTGGGTGGCGGTACAAGTTGTGTAAGAGTGAGGACCACCGCATATCTCACAAGGTTGGCTGGCAGCATTAACTTGAGCATTTTTAGCGTTGTTGCTGTTGTTGTTGCTGACGGTGTGGGTGACAAGCGATTCAAGAAGCGTAGTGATTTTGTCCAATCGCTTGTCGCTGTCACTAGTGCTAGCACTAGCGACATTGGTCCGAACACTCTTGGTTTGCACACGAGATTTATTCTCAATGATGTCCCAAGCAGCATTGGAAGTCTTAGCCAATAGATTACCCCCCGAGGCACTGTTCAGTGAATCTTGGTCACTCATGCTTAAACCATTGTAAAAAGTATTAATTTGATGTACTTTGGTAAAACCATGTTGTGGGATTTTCTTAAAAGATCTTTGAAACGATCCCAAGATTCACTAAACGACTCATCGTACTTTTGTTCAAAATTTATGATTTCATTCCGCAATGCGGTAGTACGAGAGGGTGGAAAAAAGTAATTGATAAACTTTGTTTCCAAATCCGTCCACGAGAGAATACTCTGTGGCGGTTCCTTAGCAAGCCAATGTCGGGCTTGTCCCTCTAAAGAAAAGGGAAAAAGTTGTAACCTTATAACCTCTTGTGGAACACCATTGAATTTGACCGTGTTAGTAAGTTGCAAGAATCTCTTGATATGGTCGTGTGGATCATCAATGGTACGTCTCAAGAATGGTTGAGCTGAGACCATCTGGATAAAGCCTGATTTTAGCTCGAAATTGTTGGCGGCAATTTGTGGTATAACAGTTGGGTCAGTGTTGCCATCTACATGAGCTTGCAGCAATTCAATCATCGGGCGATTATCCGGAAGGGGCTCATTGTGGTTGTTATTGTTCATGTTGTTGAAAGGTGGGTTGTTGTTGTTATTATTGTTTGGAGGTGGTACACCGGCCATGTCTAAGTGATCGAGAGGCTCGGGCTCTTGATAAGACGTGGATCGAGTGCGCATACACCTGCAAAAGAACTAACAAGGCAAAAACAATACAAAAATATTTTTTGGTTTTTATGTTTTTTAATTTTTTTGTATTTTTGAAAATTTTATATTTTTTAGGATTTTTTTTTTTTTGAAAATTTTTGATGAAAAAGTAACGTTCACGGGGAACGGATCCCAAAATCCAAGTTCTCACAAAAAACTTTTGATCTTAACGAGAAGAGCCGGCAGCGGCGCCATTTGATTGACGATTTTTAGATGGGTTCTAATTTCTCACAGTCCTCTCGAATTGATCTCAGTCTTAAGTGGAATGATTGTTCTTGGTTACTAAATAAAAGTTTGGTTTTCTAATCTAATAAAAATTTAAATGTACTAAAATGAAAACTTAAATCAAAGACAATTACTTTAATGACAATTAATAAAAACGTGAATTAAAATTGAAATTAAGATTAAAATTAAAATTAAAATTAAAGTTGAAATATAAAATATAGATTATGAAATAAAAGTAAAGAAACAGTTAAACAGTAAAACAGTAACACTAACAGAAAATTGATTCGGAAGTTTTAACCTTCATCCGGAACTTTGCTCATTCGGAAGTTTTCACTCGGAACACCTTGATTCGGAACTTCGTTCGGAAGTTTGGTTCATCCGGAAATTTTGCTTCATTCGGAACTTAGGTTCATCCGGAACTTAGCCTTCATTCGGAACTTTTAGGTTCATTCGGAACTTGAGGTTTATTCGGAAGTTTGGAAACTCATTCGGAACTTTTGTTAAAGAAGTTGATTCGGAACTTAAGTGTTCATCCGGAACTATTTATTTCATTCGGAACTTTTGGACAAAAAACTCATTCGGAAGATTTTAATTCATTCGGAACTTTTTAGAAATCACCTTCATTCGGAACTCTCTATTCATCCGGAACTTTTGAGTTCGTCCGGAAGTTTTTGGTTCATCCGGAACTTTTGATTTCGTCCGGAAGTCTGGAACAAGATACAGTAGCAGAACCCCCGAAGAACAAGGAAACAATTTTTAATCCAAAAATCACCAAGTTTTTCACCAAATCTTAAATAAAACTAAACACAAAGCATCTACTAACCAATAACTACAAATCCCATTAACAAAAACACAAATCCCAACAACTTTTGAAGATCAAACTCAATAAAATAAGAACTTAAGAACTTGAAGATAAAGATGATGATGAACAAGATGAAATGGAAAGATTAAACAAGACTTTGTATTGATAATTGATGTTTTAACAAGATCAAACAAGGATTAAAATAACAAGATTGGAAAAACAAAGATTAAAATCACCAATCACCCTAATGGTGATGGTGATGAAACGAACTAAAATGGGAGAAAAAGTTGGGAGAAAGAAAACTAAAAACTAACTGACTAAAATGTGTGAGGGGTGAGCTTTATATAGGCTTGTCTTTTGGTTGGTGAGTGGGCTTTCTCCCGTTCTTCTTGTCTTCTCGTCTTTTCAGAAAAGTTGACGTTTTTTATTCTGATTCGGGATTTGTTGTCGATTAAATTCAACTCGTCTTTTAATTTCTTCGTTTAATAGACTTGAGTTTCTTCGACTTATGAAAATCTTCCATCTTTGGTCCTTTTCTTCGATAAATCTTCGAATAGGCCCAGTGACTTCAAATCTTTTGCATCTCTTGGACAATAGACTTTATCTTGAGTCCTTTTCTTCGGTAAAACCCGTGCAATTCCCATGTTTTCTTCAATATTCATCCGGTTGGCTCTGAAAACACAATAAACACAAAAACCACGCATAATTCCAAACAAATGATATTAAATACGTGTTTTGGTCTCGTTTTAGCCAGAATTAAGTGGTAAAAGGATGGGTGTTTACACACCCATCAGTTACCATTCCTATATGGACAGATGCGTTTGATGTTGTTGCTGCTGCTGGAAAAGAGAAAGGTGGTCCACAAGTATCACCAGTTGAAAACATGCATGATTCTTCAGGCGCTGACAAAGAAAAATATGGCGCTGACAAGACAAATTCAGGCGTTGATGGCTCAAACGTTGACAACCCTAATTCAGGCGTTGACAACTCTTTTGACCATTTATTATCTTCTAGTGTTTTTGAACAAGGTGAAACTTCAAACAGAAATGGAGAGGTTCATTCAGATGATAATGGAAGAGCATTTGAAGAAGATATTGGCAACTTGGAGACTGAAATTGATGATAATACAATAATTGAAGGAGGAGTACTTACATCTAATATGAAGAATCATCCTTATTCTCTCATTATAGGTGATGTGATGACTCCTGTACAAACTAGAAGATCTCATCAGAATCATGGACGATTTATTGCAAATATTCACAAGAAGGTTGATACCCCTCTTGTTCAAGCATGTTTGTTTGCCTGTTTTCTGTCACAACAGCAACCCAAGAAGATTTTTGATGCTCTCAAAGAACCAAGTTGGGTGGAAGCAATGCAAGATGAGTTTCACCAATTTGCTATTCAAGATGTGTGGGAGTTAGTTGATTGTCCCATACATGTCAGACCTATTGGGACAAGATGGGTTCTTAGAAACAAAAAGGATGAGAGAGGAATTGTGGTCAGAAACAAGGTACGTTTAGTTGCTCACGGATATACACAAGAGGAAGGGATAGACTATGAGGAGGTCTTTGCACCTGTTGCAAGGATTGAGGCAATAAGGATTTTTCTAGCCTATGCTTCCTGCATGGAATTTATAGTCTATCAAATGGATGTGCAGAGTGCTTTTCTTTATGGCACAATTGCAGAGGAGGTTTATGTAATACAACCTCCTGGTTTTGAAGATTCAGAACATCTAGACAAGGTGTATAGAGTGAAGAAAGCTATGTACAAACTTCATGAAGCCCCAAGAGCATGGTATGGTACATTGTCCACCTATCTGGTGGAAAATTGATTCAAAAGGGGCACCATAGATCAGACTTTGTTTACAAAGAAGATTGGTAAGGATTTCTTACTTGTACAGGTCTATGTGGAGGATATCATCTTTGGCTCTTCTAGTCCATAGATGAGTGAAGAATTTTATTTGAACGTGTATAGGTATATCAGTTCAAGATAATCATGTGTTATCTTTGGACGTGATATTTATGTCATATATTTATGGTAACATCATGTTGGATGTACGTAATGTAAGGTGATTTCTGTTTTCATGGGATATGAAAACTTATCATGTGAAGAAGTTCTACTTTGAAAACGTGGGTAATATCCTAATTTGTAGGATTAGGTTAGTACGAGGTTTTTCTTCACAGTAATGATGACGTGGATATTTGCACAAAATCCGTAATCTTTTTATTCTTGCCAAAAATCAAGGAAGTATATTACATGATTTGACTTATTACGTGGGTTTTTTGTGGTAAGAAATTTTTAAAGATACCTCACTGTTTCAATATGGTTAGCCGCTGACATTTGTTAATTCGACGCTGTCAAGAATAAGTTAAGCGCTGTTGGGAAGCGTTGACACTTTTTGTCCAATATATTATTTTTCAAATGCTGATAAGTGTTGTCCGATATTGGACAACACATAGTGGTGATATATTGGATACAGGAGGATATTGGACAACAAAAGGAATAGCTGCTGTTTGGAAAATTGATACGATTTTGGCACACAAAAAGAGGTATTTACACACGAAGGTACATGGGATCTGCGTTTTATACAGAATATCGAGTTGATATTTATGGATCGGATATTTTTAAAAGGGATTAATGATTTTAATGCGAGTTAGCAACAATTCGTAAAGTAATTTATTGGATTTGATTATGTAATCGGGGTAGCCTTGTAAAAGAGTTATCCGTCTTAGTGCTTTTACATATGATATGAAGATTAAGATTCTTCATGTAGAGGTGTTGACTTAAGGGGAAGAATTCTTATGGTAAGTTTGGTGTTCAAAGAAGATTTTCGCGAGTTAGTGTTCTATCATATCTTTAAAGATGGTGCCTAGTCAACATTATTCTTTAGAGGTATCTTGTTCGTGCTTTTAATGGTTGGTGACGAAGACTTGTCATAACACTTGAAGTAGTTACATTATCGTGCTCAGTGTCTCACAAAGGATGAGAATATTGACAAAGGGATCGAGGTCTACTTATATTTAATCATCGGTATAAGTTCTTCATTACATGGATAGTGCAATGGAACACAAGGTTGGGTTATTCTACTTCTACATCAAGAATATTATATTTATTTTTCTTCAAAATCATTACATAGAGCCTACATTTGGAGAATCTTCAAGATTGCGTACATTGTTTACTTCCCTGTTGATGTGATAAAAAGGGGAAGACATACACGCTACAATTGAGGGGAAGCAATTTGAAGATGATGTACAACTTACAAGAGATACACAAAGAGTTTTGCCGACATCAACTAGGGGAAGATTGTTGGGTCAAAAAGTTGATGTGGCAGAAACTCATAAATGAAGAAAACACGAAGGCATTTGTTAAACGTTGACACATTATGTCTTAAGCGTTGACAATTGTAAATTAGGCGTTGTCAAGAGTAAATTAGGCGTTAACAAAAGTCAACAGAAGTCAATCGCTGATGGACGTCTACGGGGCTGATAGAATCTTCTATTTAGAGGATAAATTGAATATATTAAGATTGATATATTTAGTATATAGTTATTTAAATAGAAGATATACATGTTATTCATAGTTATCTCTTGTAAAACCCTAATCCTTAGTCTATAAAAGGAACCAAGGGTTATTAGGTTTATCATAACTTTCATATACAATGTAAACCTAAAACGTGTGTCGACTAGGTGTGGGATTCAATGTACACACACCTAGTGATTGTTTGTTATTAATATAATGAACAAACCAATTGAGTAATTCATGTATTTTGTGCCTAAACACCTTGTTTCCTAATTGTTGTTCTATTCCGCTGTGATTGTATGATCACGTGAACAATGGTTATGCCTAGCAACTAAAAGATTCGAGGAAACCAAGGTTTCCACAGTTGGTATCAGAGCATGTATTAAGTACATCCTTTCCCTGAAGAGGGATCATTAAATAAATATTCGAAGCAGGAATTTCCCCCAGCTTTGAAGTACTTAATACATGTCATACTTCAATGTTTGAGTCCAAAATATACTGTACACAATGAAATTAACAAGTCAATTGGAAGTGCCATTGTGTGTATTGCTACTGGGCAACAATATAATTTTTCTAAAATGATTTTTGATGGCATGTGTAAAAACAAGGGTAGCAAGATGACTCTTGCTTACCCAAAATTTTTGCAAATGGTTTTTGATGAACAAAGGTATTGCACCAGGTATCATGATGATTTTTATACGATCCCTGTGAAAAAGAAAGCTATATTGGAAAGATGAGTTCACCCCCATATAGAGACTTACCCCTTAGCCAAGCCATGCTTGCTGTTATTGCAGCAGCACAACCTCAACCTGACCCACAACCACAACCAGACCCATTACCTGAACAATCACCATCACCCCAGCATATGGAAATTGACCAAGATCCCTACAACGCTAACACGTTAAATGTTAGCGTTGACACTTCAAATCCAAACGCTGACACACTTTTACAACAAACCCAAACATCCCTTAACCTTCAAACTGCTACCCAGTCCACATCATCTTCTACACCCCCTGAATTTAGTTTGGTAAAACGCAAAAGGACTACTGGAGTGTTCTCCGCTAGTGGTCCTAGCCATGTTGCAGAGAGAACCATCACCACAAGTGTGGTTGGTGACATGGGTGGGGCTAGGACTATTGGTACTAGCTTAGATGCAGGCCAAGTCAGTCCTAACATCACTAAGACCCCATCCATGCCCCATGACTCTACTTTGGGAGGTCAAATTCCCATTCTAGAGGAGGGCAGATTGGAACCCTATACTTTGTTGGAATTGACGGCTGTCTGCATTTGCTTGCAAAAGTAAAATGCAGACCTCGTACATATTGTCTCTACACAAGGCCTTGAACTCAAGCAATTGGGGGAGAGGATTGTTATTTTGGAAGGTGCTAACCTTAGACGTGGAATGGAGGATTCTTCCAAAGGGGAGGATGAGCAGATACATGTGACTGACAAAGGCTCACATGAAGGAGAATCTTTGGGTATAGTTGAAGCTCTAACAGATTTGAAGATGTAACCAGGTTTTGATGTTTCATTGGTTACCCCTACAAATTTAAATTTATCTTTTACTGAGATGTTGGAGCAATTCACAAAGCCAAGCACTGATGGGAGTAAGGTGAGCGTTGACAAGCAGATTTTTGACGCTGACAAGCCAAGCGCTGATAAAAGTAAGTTAGGCGTTGACACACAGGTTTTGGATGTTGATAGACCTGCAGGTATGGTTGATGTATCCCAGTCATCAACTATCATCAAAGATGTGTCTGCACAGGTACCATCATCATCTTTACCCATCATTGATATATTAGATAAGGGTAAAGGATTATGGTAGAAATAGTGGTTCCCAAGGATGCAGCCTAAGTAAAATTTGATTCCATGTTGGCTGCACTTGAGAAAGAAGATAGGATGAAGGAGACTGTTGTTGAGAATAAGGAAAGCAGTGGTGATGAGAGCACAGATTCAAGTGTCATGATTATTGAGGAACCAGAAAGGCTTGAATATGGTGATGAGTTGGCAAGGGAAAAGCTTGCACAGTTGAAGAATCAGGTAGATTATGAGATGCCTGAAGTTGCTCAGATGTACTTTGCATAGGAGAATATAGTAATGGAAAATCCAGACATGACTTTATCAGATAAAATTCGGGGTTTGGAGATTTTACTTAGAGTTCAAAGAAATTGCAAGGTGATTATGAAGTATAAAGCTAGCAAAGTTCTTGAACGGACCAAGACAGAAAGAAGGGAGCTCTATTACATGTTGCTCAGATGTCATCAAACAGGTTGGACTTTTAGAAAGTTGCAGGGATTGTCTTTTGATGAATTGGAATATAAGGCTTATCCTATATGGGCAAAGGTGCAATAGTATAATACTATTAGACTTCTTTCAGATGAAAGAAGGAAGAACTTGTAGAAGAGATGGAGATCCAAAAGGCTTTGATTACACCAAGACCATTAAAGAAGGGAGTTCCACTTGAGTTTCCACCAAGTTTGGATAGAGTGAATCCTAGTGAAGCTGTTGTTAGAAAGAGTATTGAGTTCTCACCCTTAGAAGCTTCACATATGGTAGAAGTATTACCTCATGATTCCAGAAACCCTATAGTTATCTATGAAGAAGATGCAAGTGGGTTTTGGATGGTTGGAAGATATGGGAAAGAGGTACATACATTCACTACTTTGATGTATTTGTTTGCAAGCCCGGATAGGGAAGACTTGGCAGACCTTTGGAGGTTGATGCAAGCCAAGTATGAGACTGAAGCACCTACTTCAGTCAATGGAATAAAGATTTGGTCAACATTCAAGAGAATGTGTGCACCAGATGAAGAAGATCCAGTTTAGAAGGATCCTGATGATGATATCAGTGGACTTCAATGGCATTTATATTCAACAGCTGGAGTGTATCATTTGAGTACTACTAAGTTTTCTGAGTATCTTCTTGTGGATGCTGAGTATACTATGTCCAAAGAAGTTTTGAAGAAAATGATAACAACACAGCTAGAGATGGATTACTCAAGTAACGTGGCCAAAGATTTGATTAGGTTTATTTATTTCCAATTTGATAGGATTTGTAAGAATCCTCCTAGTGTTTAGTTTTTATTCAGAAAACTTGATTACTAGAGTAGATATCAAGTTTAGGGGAGGATTGTTGGGAATAAAATATAGCCAAGACACTTGGACGCTGACAATAGCAATTTGGACGTTGATAGGAAGAAATCAAGCGTTGTCAAGACAAGCGTTGACAGGAAGAAGTCAAGCGTTGATGAGAAGAAGTCAAGCACTGATAGGATATTCTAGTCTACACGTTTTATGCTTCTAGTATGTTTATAGTAAAGATATGTTTGACAATGAATTTCTTATGTTTATCTTTACTAAGAATAGCTGATACGTAGACTCTTGTACAAGGTTCCTTAATCTATAAAAGGAGGCCTGTGGGTTTTGTTTCATATATAAGTTTTATAAGTTTTACACTTTCATTGTACGCAAGTTCAATTAATCAATCAAAGTGAAAGTTTGGTTTAACTTGTTTGTGTGTTCTTGTTTAAGTATTAATTCCGCATAATAATTGAATTGTTTAATATACAACAAAGTTTCTCTACGTGTTTAACTTGATTTAATCTCGTTTACACAAGCTAAATCGATCTAAGTTTGGGATCAACAATTGTTGGGAATAAAATATAGCCAAGACACTTGGACGCTGACAAGAGCAATTTGGACATTGATAGGAAGAAATCAAGCATTGTCAAGACAAGCGTTGACAGGAAGAAGTCAAGCATTGATGAGAAGAAGTCAAGCACTGATAGGATATTCTAGTCTACACGTTCTATGCTTCTAGTATGTTTCTAGTAAAGATATGTTTCACAATGTATTTCTTATGTTTATCTTTACCAAGAATAGCTGATACGTAGACTCTTGTACAAGGTTCCTTAATCTATAAAAGGAGGCCTTTAGGGTTTGTTTCATATATAAGTTTTATAAGTTTTACACTTTCATTGTACGCAAGTTCAATTAATCAATCAAAGTGAAAGTTTGGTTTAACTTATTTGTGTGTTCTTGTTTAAGTATTAATTCCACATAATACTTGAATTGTTTCATATACAACAAAGTTTCTCTACATGTTTAACTTGATTTAATCTCGTTTACACAAGCTAAACCGATCTATGTTTTGGATCAACAAGTGGTATCAGAGCCTGTTGAGAAACTTTGATCTTAAGAACACAAAAACCCTAAATCGCCAAAAACCCGAATTTTTCAAGAATCCCTAAAATTCAGACGACATGTCTACTCAAGAATTAACCTCCACCTCAAGCCACAACATTAAGATCCCCATGCTAGAACCAAACAACTTTGAGCTGTAGAAGTTTAATTTTGAGCAGTATCTTCAAATCCATGACCACACCCTATGTGAAATTATTGAATATAGAAACACATTCGATAAGGCTGCCAAGATTGCAGCTGCTATTACTTCAAGATCAACTCCAGGCTCAAGTGAAGCTAATCGAAAAGAACAATCTGAAGATGGGAGAGCTGTCTCAACTGAGGACATTGCAAAGAGAAGGAATGACATGAAAACTCTAAGCATCCTCAAACTTTCTTTGGGACAAGCCAATCATCACAAGTATAGAGGCTATGATTCTGCCAAAGATCTTTGGGCAGCTCTTCAAGTTACTTATGGTGGTAATGATGATACTGCCTCAGAGAAAAAGAAGCAACTCTTGCATGAGTATGTTGTGTTCAAAGCTCTTCCAAATGAAAAGCTAAGTAGAGTCGGAAGCAGACTTTTTGACATTACAAGCAAGTTGTCATTCATGGGAACAGTGCATGATGATACTGATATCATCACCACTTTCCTTAAAAGTCTTGGTGATGCATGGAAGATTGAAGCAAGGTCTATGATTGCTAACAATACTCACAAAAGTTCCAATTTTGATGACGTCTACAATAAACTAAGGATTGTAGAAACTGAAATCATTTCAGATCAAGGAAGGAAGTCTACAATTGGAAATATGGCCTTCTTCTCACATAGTGAATGTCAATTTAATCAAAGGGAGTCATACATGCACCCCGTTACTGGATCACCTTGTGTAAATGTTGGATCAAGCTCTGTCAGTGCCCCACATTTAAACACTGACACATACAATGTTGACTCACCAAGAGTTAAGCCTGCTGGTATTGATCTAGATACAGTGTGTGCATACATTGCTTCATTGCTCAATGGTTCAGTGATTACATATGAGGACCTTGAACAAATTAGTGATGAGCATTTCGAAGAGATGGACATAAAGTGGAATATGGCACTTGCAAGCATAAGGTCCAATAGATGGAATAGAACATTCAGGAAGAAGATGACTTTTATAGCTAAAGACACTGCTAGGTTTGATAAATCCAAGGTTGAGTGTTACAATTGCCATAGAATGGGTCACTTTATGAGAGAGTGTAGATCTCCAAGAAGATCTGATGCAGGAAAGCCTTCAAGCCAAATCGTCAAGGTTGAAGATACAAAAGCTATGGTTGCTATGCAAGAGATTGATGGTATTGGCTGGGACTGGATCTTTTTGGCCAAGCACGTGGAAGAAAACAAGGCCTTGGTTGTAGAAAAGGAGGAAGTGGAGCATGTTCACTATGCACTCATGGCACATTCTTCATGTTCATCAGACAATGAGGTATATGATGATGCATTTTCTAGTAAAGGTTGTCGACTAAACATTGAAACACTTAATAAAGAGAATTTAAAGTTAAAATCAGATGTTGTTAATGAAAAATGTAAGTTATCTAACTATCAACTTGCATTTGTTCAAACTGAAAAGACTGTGGCTGAGTATAAGAAAATGGAGCTTGACCTAAAAGATCAAATCAATGTTTTGACTCATGACCTAAATGCTAGTATTAAGGTAAGGGACATCTTGGAGAGATCCAATGGTGCTCTTCAGGCTAAGTTAGATGAGGCTATCAAAAACAAAGATAATGTAGATCTTAAAATTCAATATTTTGATCAAGCTTCTAAAACCCTAGAAAAATGTGTGAGTGAACAAAGGGATTCTAGGGATATGAGTGGGATTGGGATGAAGGAATATGATGGTGTTCCACCACCTGCTGGGAACTTCTATGGTGTCCTTAAAAAGGATTTGTCTTGGACTGGTATACCAGAGCTCCAAGAAGAGGAATTCATTCCTCCACCAAGAGTTCTTACTCCAGTAGAGGAATACAAGAAAAAATTGACTGATTTGGACCAATGGAAGAAAGCCAACCCTACTTTGTTTGTTAAGGGTGGCATGCTTAGTGACAGCCCAAATGAGTCAACACCCATAAAAGTGACCAATCCTAGTACTGGAAAGACTGTTGACCTTGGCTTAAACGTTTATAGAAAACCTAGTATTAAATATGCAGAAATGTATAGAAAACCTAGGTCACCAAAAAGTCAAGTTAGTGATAATGGGACAGGTTTCTTTTCATCTAGACCTAGAGTTATGTCTTGAAAAGCCTGTTATACTTGTGGAAGCTTTTCACATTTGGCTTATAAATGTGTCAATGCTTCAAAGGTCAACGTTGATAGAAAGTGAACCATGGTCAAACCCAAACCTTTTGTCAAGCAAAGTCCACAAGTCATTAGACCATCCCTATTCTTTACTAAAGGGTCTAATACTTATAGACAACGACCTTTTCAAAAGGCCAATACATGGTCTAATAGACAATGGGTTCCTGTAGCAAACCCTAGGTTTGACACTGAGAAGGGTAACTTCAGCGTTGACAAGAACAAATTAAACGCTGACAGGAATATTTCCAACACTGCTAGACCAAGTAATGCCAAATACATGCAACCAAAAGGACAGGGGTCTGAAGCTTCTTCTAGCTTGACATGGAGACCCAAATAAGACCAAAACCTTAATTCAAATGGGATTTCTATGACCTGTAATATATTTCATTATATTTCAAAGGTCATAACTAAACCAATTGGGGTTATCTGGGTGTTTAATCCAAAAAGGGATGAACAAGGGGTTGTCATAAGGACTAAGTCTGTTCTTGTTGAACAACCAAATGAATCCAAGTCTGCTCAGGCTTGGGTTCCCAAAGAAAACTAATTTGTTTTCTTTATGTGCAGGGCATTTAAAAGCAGGTTAATGATTATGGATATTGGGATAGTGGATGCTCTAGGAACATGATGAGGAAGGAAGATTACTTGACAAACTTTACCCCCATTAAAGATGGTGACAAAGTGTACTTTAGAGGCAGATATGGAACTATCACTGGCAAAGGCACTCTTATCAACAACAATTTGCGTTTTGAGAACGTGTTTCTGGTAAAAGAAATTGACTATAATCTGTTTAGTGTATCATAAGTATGTGATAAAAAAAATAAGGTTCTTTTCACTAATATTGAATGCTTGGTGTTGAGCAAAGATTTTAAAATACCAGATGAGAAATTCATTGATTACAGAACACATTGGCATAAGGACATTTATAATGTGAATCTTAATGGAATTAGGATGAATAATAATTTGTCCTGTCTATATGCTAAGGCTTCAGTTGATGAGAGTAATCTTTGGCACAGAAGATTAGGGCACATTAATTTTAAGAATATAAATAGACTTGTGAGACATGGTTTAGTTGATGGTTTGCCTGAAAAGGATTTCCACAATGACCACTCTTGTGTTGCATGACTTAAAGGCAAACAACACAAATTCTCCTTTAAGTCTAAACCTGTGCATTCTAGTTTTAAACCACTTCACTTGCTGCATATGGACTTGTTTGGTCCAACTAATATAGAAATCTTAAATGGTAAATCCTACTGTTTTGTCATCACTGATGATTTTTCTAGATTTACTTAGACTTTCTTTTTAGCTTTGAAAAGTGAAACTGCTGATATTTTGATTAACTTTATTACTCAGTTAGAGAAGAAGACTGGGAATGAGGTTAAAATACTTAGAAGTGATAATGGTGATGAGTTTAGAAATAAGCTATTAGATGACTTTTGTGCCAAGAAAGGGATTACTAAACAATTTAGTATAGCTAGAACTCCACAACAAAATGGGGTGGATGAGAGGAAAAATAGATTACATATAGAAGCAGTTAGGAATATGTTGGCTGATGCTCACTTCCCCATAGCATTTTGGGTTGAGGTTGTGAATACAGCTTGTTATGTTCAGAATAGGGCATTAATCAACAAGATTCACAACAAGACACCTTATGAGCTATTTTGGAGTAGGAAACCTAATATTGGTTTTCTTAAACCCTTTGGTTGTCATGTAGTTGTGTTAGACACTAGTGATGCTTTAGGAAAGTTTAGTGCTAAAGGTGATGAAGGCTACTTTATGGGTTATTCAGTGCAGAGTAGATGATATAGAGTTTACATTAAGAAAGAAAAACGTATACTTTAAAAGGTACATGTTAGGTTTTTAGAAAGTAAACCTAGTGATCCTAAGAGTGGACCAAATTGGTTATTTGACCTGGAACCTCTATCTAGAACTTTGAATTATATGTCTGTTTGTTGGAAATACGTTTTACGTATTCGAAAGGATCGGTCACTCCAACAATACTCCATGTAATAGCTCGTAGTTTAGATGTATGGGCCGGCGGCCCAATGTAAGCCCAAGCCCATCTCATGGGCTTGGGTATATATAAACCCTCTCCTTAGATGGAGATGGTGGTGGTTTTCATTTTAACACACATAGTTCTTATTACTTTCTCTCTCTAGAAGTGTAAAATCATATATATTTCTCTTTCTATAACATAAGCAAGATTTACATATCTAACAAATGGTATCAAGAGCCATGGGATGATCGTTTGGTTTTTGTGTTTGTGTTCTTGATTCTTTCGCCTATTTTGATCCAAATCCACGCATACCAAATTTTTTTTTATGGTTTAATCTTGATATACTTCATCTACTTACTTGTTGTAGTGATTTGGTATTGTTACTTTGTTTAAAATCACAAAATTTTTCGGTGTTTGATTCATTTTTAGTCTTAGAATCTCGATTTTGTTGTGCTTTGTACTGTCCGAGAAAAGTGGTATTCATAGTACGATCTGTGTATTGTAATCACATAAACCTGGGGTTTCTACTTGCGATCCAATAGCACGATCACTAGTATGATCACTCGTTGCGATCACGAGTACGATCACTCGTTGCGATCACGAGTACGATCACTCGTTGCGATCACGAGTACGATCACTCGTTGCGATCCGAGTACGATCGTTCGGTGTGATCAAGGAGTATGGTCGTTGGGTGCGATCAAGGAGTACGATCGTTGGGTGCGATCAAGGAGTACGATCATTGGGTGCGATCAAGGAGTACGATCGTTGGGTGCGATCAAGGAGTACGATCTGAGTACGATCGTGTGTAATTTTGACTTGTATTTTTTAGTTTATCGAGAACATAATTTAGGGGATTTCAACATTATTTCTCGGCTTCAACACACAACAACAAATACATTTACCTTCTTTCATTGATCGATCAACTTTTTTAATCTTAAATTATAGAAATTGATTACACATCTCTCACGAATAAGTCAATCCTCTCGGGTACGGATAAACATCCACCAATGTTGGTAAAGTCTATGTATGAGGATTGGGCTTCCCGAATGGAACTTTATATGTTGAACAAGGAGAATGGACATCTAATTTGGGCATCAGTGCTCAATGGACCATTGGTATATGGTACTGTGACGGAAGGTGTTGTTACTCGTCCTAGCACTACGGGTGAATTAACTGGAGATGCTAAGATACAAGACAAGTGTGATAAACTAGCTACAAATATGATTCTCCAAACCCTTCCTCCAGATGTCTACAAACTCATCAGCAAATATAAGGTTGCCAAAGAGTTATGGGATAGAATTCGTGTTCTAATGCAAGGCACTTCGTTAACTAAACAAGAACGAGAGTGTAAGCTCTATGATACTTTTGATAAGTTTGCCTATGTGCCAGGGGAGACTCTCAATGATTACTATCTGAGATTTACCCTATTGTTGAACGAGCTCAAGATCTATGGCATGGAAATTCCTACGTTTCAATTGAACACCAAGTATTTGAACACTCTTCCTTCAGAATGGAAAAAGTACGTGACGGATGTTAAATTGGCTAAGGACTTGTATAACACCAATGTGGATCAACTTCAAGCTTTTCTTCAACAACACGAATGCCATGTAATCGAGGCTTGGTTATCTACACCTCAAGTTCATGATCCACTTACCATGTATGCTTCTCAACAAAAATGGCTTATGTGACAATCTAACATTTTCAGGTAGTGAATTATTTTCTCGTATAATATTTTGAAACTTATTTTTGTGTTGGTTGATGAACTCACAATTTACGGATTTAAATTTGGGCTTACGTGCATAATTTAGCGTCCTTTACGACTAAACCGGAAACCTTAGGATTACGTATTTACGTTTTTGAACTCCGTTTTTGATGAGGTAATTTTTATTAGATTCATTTTGAGCCGTTGATTCTAAATTTATAAAAACGTTTTTCGTAAAACGACCCGAGGGCACGCAAATCGAGGAAACTAGAATCGAGGAATACCCGTAAATTAGAGGGATGGGACAAAACAAGTTTATCCCACCCCACTAACTTGAGGGACGGCCAAGGAAGACACCACATCAAAGATGTGGCATCCTTACACACTAGTAGCTTACACTTGTAAGCTAGCTTAACACTTAAGCTTATTTTCACCCACCAAAACAAGTAAAACCACTAGCCTTTCTCATTTCCACCAAAACACACATGCAAACAACTCTTAAAACACTCTCATCTCACCCTCATTGCCGTCCCACTTCAAGAACAAACACCACCATTTGATATTTTCTAGCCAGAAGTTACATGTTATCTTTCCATGATTGATTGGTGGCCATTTTAACAACAAAGGAGGTGATTTTCTTGTGTCCTAGGGCTAATTTCTCAACAAACTTTCTTGGTGATTGATGATTTTGGAGATATATTTGGTGTTCATCAAGTTGTTGTCTTCCAAAAATAAGATATAATCTTGGTTGGTAAAGAAGATCATCCTTTCTATTTATCTTGTTATTTTTGTAAAGATAAAATGTATTTTCTTTCTTGTTGTATATGTATATGATGAATATATGATGATAAAAATGTTTTGTGGGGATCAAGTGTTGATAAATATGCTTAAAAAGATGAATAACCATAAGAAACAAGGCTAAAATCATGCTTAAATTGTTGGCTGTATAAAAACAGTAAGTAACCAAAACTTAAACTGATAAAATTGCATGGTGGAATCCATTTACAGTAAGTATAAGATTTCATACACATGTGAGAGTTGTCCATGCAACGGATTTATCAAAATGAGTGAGATATGATCAAAACAAGATGAGTGTGCTAATCTGAATAGTCTGTTTTGTAGGGACTGTTAAGGATAGTTAGACATAGAATGAGCAGTAGCTATAACTAACTTAATTGTAGAACAAAATATGAAGTTTATGCCATCCAAAAATGAGCTTCTAATTCATTGTAAAACTCTAGATATGATAAAAATGGTGAAGATGAAACTAAAAATCAGATTTTGAAGAATTAATGTTTAATACTATTATATAAGCACTCAAATAATATAGTATAAAATGTGAAATTAAAATCCACTAACTTATAAATTTTATTTATATAAATATGTATAAGGTTAAATAAATGGACACTTTATAAAAATGGTAGTTGAATAATATTTATAAGTTATAAAAACTATAAACATGATTTTTACGACTTTTTCGGCTATTACCGTAAAATTAACGTTTTTCGCCAATTAAAACTTAGACGATCAAACCCGTCTAATGTAAAGTTTTTAAAAGTTATATACTGATATATAAGTATCTAATACAAGTAAAAACCGATAAAACCCGAACTATAGGACATACGGACATTAACGAGCTAAGTTAGCATATTGGACCAATAATTTAACTAGATAAGTTAAACACTTATAAAAAGTACTTATTGGGATTAACCCATTTGGGCCCAACATGTAAAGTGTAAATACTGATAATAAAGTATAAAACGGACTAATACAAGTAAAAGAACTTATAATAAGCTTATTGGACTTAAAACATGTAAATAGGTAAAACTAGTAAACTAGTAAAAAGTTACCAACACATAAACACTAAAATGAGTAAATAAGAATGTATAAACCCACTTGATCATCATCATATGTATAAAATCATCATATGTATATTTGTTATTTTGATAAAGTCATTGGACAAAAGTCTAAGACCGATTATTATTTATATAGGTTTCCGTGACCGAAGCACGCCCGTAGCCGATAATCCGCCTTTCATTATCAACATGAGTTCATAGCCTCGCACTCTTTTAAATGTTTTATAAAATGATTTGTAAACCTGAGAGGGAGATAACATGCTAGTTTTTGATAAAAATAGAACACAAGTAGTCCCGATGGTATGCTTAATGATATGGACCCGAATGATGCTATGACCCTATAAACGAGATAAAAAGGATTATTAGTAGTTAGGTTATGTCATTCAAAGTCCCGTTAGCATGAGTTGTGAACTACCGGGATTTGGTAGACGCTTATGCATATGATAGTACTATTTGGGGACGATCACCCCAGTTCGCGCCTTGACGGTTGATCCCCGTCTTACCACATTGATTGGTAAGCGAATTTATGTATGAGAAGATTTACATAGCGTGATTTTTGTGACGACACGCTAACTTAGATGGGCAAATTGTTTGTCGGGTTCGCGGCCCGTTGTTTTGATAGTAAGGTAACAATGTCATGCGGCTAATAATAATCAAAATGAATCTAATGTGATCCTATAACGATATGAATAACGATAATAATATTACCTATAATGGTAATATTGAGGCTACGGTCTCATGGACGGTTTTAAGATGTATGCTTGATTTATATATTGCCTGACTAGCAATAGAAGGACTTACTTCTGATATTATACTTGTGTTCTGATTTCAAAGATTGTTTTATATAATGGTTTTATTAAACTCTATGAATTCACTCGGCATTCGCTGATATGATTTTTGCATGTTTTTATCTCAGGTGCTTGAAGATAATCCGGATGGAGATCGACTCTGATGTCCCACATAATAATAAAAATGTTCATTCGATCAATGTTTTGTAAACTTAATGACCTGTATAATTTGGGACCTGTTGTACACTTTAATACTTTTTATCGAATGAATGTATGTTGAACCTTGTATAACCATTTTTATGTGTTGTCTATGATTGGAGTTATTGTGCTATCCCGTAACACTCTAAAAGACCCTTCCGCTGTGATTTTTGGTTAGATTCTGTGCAATTTCTTGGTCATGTGATTAACAAAGATGGAATTCATGTTGATCCTGCAAAGGTTGAAGCCATTAAGAATTGGTCTGCACCGACAACGCCAACGGAAGTGCGATAGTTCTTAGGATTGGCTGGCTATTATAGGCGATTCATTAAAGAATTTTCTTTAATAGCTAAACCCTTGACTAAGCTTACCCAGAAGAATAAACCTTTAGTTTGGGGAAGTGATGAGGATGGAGCATTTCAGACATTGAAGCAAAAATTATGTAGTGCGCCAATTTTATCATTACCCGACGGGAGTGAAGATTTTGTAGTGTATTGTGATGCATCTCTTAGAGGCTATGGAGCTGTTTTGATGCAGCGAGAGAAAATGATAGCTTATGCTTCTAGGCAATTAAGGAAGAATGAGTAGAATTATACTACTCATGATCTTGAGATAGGAGCTGTAGTCTTTGATCTTAGGTTGTGGAGACATTATCTGTAGGGCACCAAGTGTACGGTATTCACCGATCACAAAAGCTTACAGTATATTCTTGATCAGAAGGAATTGAACATGAGGCAACGAAGATGGATAGAGTTGTTAAGTGATTACGATTGTGATATAAAATATCACCCAGGAAAAGCCAATGTTGTTTTCGATGCATTAAGTAGGAAAGATAGAGAGCCTATCAGGGTACGTTCTCTAGTCTTGATCGTGCACAATAATTTGCCTGAGCAAATTAGAAATGCGCAAATAGAAGCTTCCGAGGAGAAGGAGATCCTTTAGAGGTTAGAGCTGATGGAGTGAAATGCTTAAAAGGTCGTATGTGGATACCTAAGTTTGGAGGCTTAAGAGACTTGATTATTTTAGAATCTCATAAATCTAAGTATTCCATTCATCCGGGATCTGATAAGATGTACCATGATTTGAAGAAGTTGTACTGGTGGCCGAATATGAAAACTGATATTGCTATGTATGTTCTTCAATGCTTGACTTGTGCTAGATTCAAAGCTGAACATCAAAAGCCATCAGGACTACTTCAACAACCAAAGATTCCTGATTGGAAGTGGGAGAGAATTACGATGGACTTTATCACCAAGCTTCCTAGAACATCATCTGGAAACAACTCGATTTGGGTTACTGTCGATAGACTGACCAAATAAGCACACTTCATTCCGGTTAAAGAGCAGTTCTCACTGGAGAAGCTGACTCGTATTTACCTTGAGAATGTTGTATGCAAGCATGGAGTGCCTGTATCGATCATTTCAGATCGAGATCCTAGATTCGCATCGAATTTTTGGAAATCTCTCCAAAGATCTTTGGGAACGAATCTCGACATGAGCAATGCTTATCACCCCCAAACTGATGGGCAGAGTGAAAGGACGATACAAACACTAGAAGATATGTTGAGAGCTTGTGTGTTAGATTTTGGTAAGAATTGGGATAAACATTTGCCGTTAGCAGAGTTTTCGTATAACAATAGTTACCATTCTAGTATTAAGGTTGCACCGTTTGAAGCTTTATATGGTAGGAAGTGTAGATCTCCTATATGTTGGAGTGAAGTTGGGGATACCCAGCTCACGGGACCAGAATTGATCCGGGAGACTACGGAGATGATAGTTCAGATTAAGAATAGGTTGTTGACTGCACGTAATAGACATAAAAGTTATGCGGATGTGCGGCGGAAGCCGATGGAGTTTAAAGTGGGTGACCAAGTAATGTTGGAAGTATCTCCATGGAAAGGCGTTATAAGATTTGGAAAGCGAGGAAAATTGAATCCCCGTTATATTGGACCCTTTAAGATTTTAACTAGAGTAGGTCCGGTGGCTTACAAACTAGAGTTACCCCCAGAACTTCATGGTGTTCACAACACATTCCATGTATCTAATCTGAAGAAATGTCTAGCAGTGAGTGATGAGAAAATTTCGCTGGATAAGGTTCGAATAGATGGGAAGTTGCATTTTATCGAAGAACCCGTAGAGGTTATGGATCGTGAGGTAAAGCAATTGAAACAAAGTCGGATACCTATTGTCAAGATCCGATGGAATTCAAAGCATGGACCGGAATATACTTGGAAACGAGAGGATGAAATGTGGAAGAAATATCTGCACCTCTCCGATTTCAATAAGAAACGGACATCAAAATGAAATGGATCACGAGGACGTTGATCCCTTTTAGGAGGAAAAGCTGTGACAATCTAACATTTTCAGGTAGTGAATTATTTTCTCGTATAATATTTTGAAACTTATTTTTGTGTTGGTTGATGAACTCACAATTTACGGATTTAAATTTGGGCTACGTGCATAATTTAGCGTCCTTTACGACTAAACCGGAAACCTTAGGATTACGTATTTATTTTTTTGAACTCCGTTTTTGTTGAGACAATTTTTATTATATTCGTTTTGTGCCGTTGATTCATAATTTATAAAAACGTTTTTGGTAAAACGACCCGAGGGCACACAAATCGAGGAAACTGGAATCGAGGAATACCCGTAAATTAGCGGGATGGGATAAAACAAGTTTATCCCACCCCACTAACTTA
Source organism: Glebionis coronaria (assembly GCA_025667525.1). Taxonomy (NCBI): domain Eukaryota; kingdom Viridiplantae; phylum Streptophyta; class Magnoliopsida; order Asterales; family Asteraceae; genus Glebionis; species Glebionis coronaria. The sequence goes on from CM046874.1 coordinate 294,692,600, forward strand.
AGGGACGGCCAAGGAAGACACCATATCAAAGATGTGGCATCCTTACACACTAGTAGCTTACACTTGTAAGCTAGCTTAACACTTAAGCTTATTTTCACCCACCAAAACAAGTAAAACCACTAGCCTTTCTCATTTCCACCAAAACACACATGCAAACAACTCTCAAAACTCTCTCATCTCACCCCCATTGCCGTCCTACTTCAAGAACAAACACCACCATTTGATATTTTCTAGCCACAAGTTACTTGTTATCTTGCCATATTATGGAGAAACCTTGAAGCCTTGATTGATTGGTGGCCATTTTAACAACAAAGGAGTTGATTTGCTTGTGTCCTAGGGCTAATTTCTCAACAAACTTTCTTGGTGATTTATGATCTTGGAGATATATTTGGTGTTCATCAAGTTATTATCTTCCAAAAACAAGATATAATCTTGGTTGGTAAAGAAGATCATCCTTTCCATTTCTCTTCTTATTTTTGTAAAGATCAAATGTATTTTATTTCTTGGTGTATATGTATATGATGAATATATGATGATAAAAATGTTGTGTGGGGATCAAGTGTTGATAAATATGCTTAAAAAGATGAATAACCTTAAGAAACAAGGCTAAAATCATGCTTAGGCTGTATAAAAACAGTAAGTAACCAAAACTTAAACTGATAAATTGCATGGTGGAATCTAATTACAGTAATTATAAGATGTCATACACATGTGAGAGTTTTCCATGCAATGGAATCATCAAAATGAGTGAGATATGATCAAAACAAGATGAGTGTACTAATCTGAATAGTCTGTTTTGTAGGGATTGTTAAGGATAGATAGACATAGAATGAGCAGTAGCTATAACTAACTTAATTGTAGAACATAATATGAAATTCATGACATCCAAAAATGAGCTTCTAATTCATTGTAAAACTCTAGATATGATAAAAATGGTGAAGATGAAACTAAAAATCAGATTTTGAAGAATTAATGTTTAATACTATTATATAAGCACTCAAATAATATAGTATAAAATGTGAAATTAAAACCCACTAACTTATAAATTTCATTTATATAAATATGTATAAGGTTAAATAAATGGACACCTTATAAAAATGGTAGTTGAATAATATTTATAAGTTATAAAAACTATAAACATGATTTTTACGACTTTTTCGGCTATTACCGTAAAATTAACGTTTTTCGCCAATTAAAACTTAGACGATCAAACCCGTCTAATGTAAAGTTTTTAAAAGTTATATACTGATATATAAGTATCTAATACAAGTAAAAACCGATAAAACCCGAACTATAGGACATACGGACATTAACGAGCTAAGTTAGCATATTGGACTAATAATTTAACTAGATAAGTTAAACACTTATAAAAAGTACTTATTGGGCTTAACCCAATTGGGCCCAACATGTAAAGTGTAAATACTGATAATACAAGTATAAAGTGGACTAATACAAGTAAAAGAACTTATAATAAGCTTATTGGACTTAAAACATGTAAATAGGTAAAACTAGTAAACTAGTAAAAAGTTACCAACACATAAACACTAAAATGAGTAAATAAGAATGTATAAACCCACTTGATAATCATCATATGTACAAAATCATTGTATATTTTTTATTTTGATAAAGTCATTGGACAAAAGTCTAAGACCGATTATTATTTATATAGGTTTCCGTGACCGAAGCACGCCCGTAGCCGATAATCCGCCTTTCATTATCAACGTGAGTTCATAGCCTCGCACTCTTTTAAATGTTTTATAAAATGATTTGTAAACCCGCGAGGGAGATAACATGCTAGTTTTTGATAAAAATAGAACACAAGTAGTCCCGATGGTATGCTTAATGATATGGACCCGAATGATGCTATGACCCTATAAACGAGATAAAAAGGATTATTAGTAGTTAGGTTATGTCACTCAAAGTCCCATTAGCATGAATTGTGAACTACCGGGATTTGGTAGACGCTTATGCATATGATAGTACTATTTGGGGACTATCACCCCAGTTCGCGCCTTGACGGTTGATCCCCGACGTACCACATTGATTGGTAAGCGAATTTATGTATGAGAAGATTTACATAGCGTGATTTTTGTGACGACACGCTAACTTAGATGGGCAAATTGTTTGTCGGGTTCGCGGCTCGTTGTTTTGATAGTAAGGTAACAATGTCATGCGGCTAATAATAATCCAAATGAATCTAATGTGATCCTATAACGATATGAATAACGATAATAATATTACCTATAATGGTAATATTGAGGCTACGGTCTCATGGATGGTTTTAAGATGTATGCTTGATTTATATATTGCCTTACTAGCAATACAAGGACTTACTTCTGATATTATACTTGTGTTCTGATTTCAACGATTGTTTTATATAACGGTTTTATTAACCTCTATGAATTCACTCGGCATTCGCTCATATGATTTTTGCATGTTTTTATCTCAGGTGCTTGAAGGTAATCCAGATGGAGATCGACTCTGATGGCCCACATAATAATAAAAATGTTCATTCGATCAATGTTTTGTAAACTTAATGACCTGTACAATTTGGGACCTGTTGTACACTTTAAAACTTTTTATCAAATGAATGTATGTTGTACCTTGTACAACCATTTTTATGTGTTGTCTATGATTGGAGTTATTGTGTTATCCCGACTCTAAAAGACCCTTCCGCTGTACCGATACGAAATTTGAGAGTGTTACAGCTTATACTAATCAACAACCATCATACTTGCAGCAGCCACCACCACACACCTATCAGCAACCACAGCAACCATCTTATCAACCACTAATGATGTCACATCAAGCATTTCAACAAAGTGTTCATCAACAATCTTTTCCATAGCAGCCACCACATCAGACATCACCATCACAAGCTAACACTTCTCCAATGGGCTATACTCCTCAGCAAGGATATTTTCCAATTGAAGCACAAACAGCACAAGCCTTCTACTCCAATGAACTTCCTCCAATCCAAGCACCAGTCTTTACTCCAAATGATACGCCAACTGATGTTCTAAACCATCTCACTGCCTACTTGTCAAAACTTGTTGCAACTAGAGGATTTCCACCAACAAAAAATCAGCTCCACACCTCTTCAAATCCTCGACAACAAGCCACTGTTCAAGATGGTCAAGTGATTGTGCAACCTATTCAGGGAAGGAAAACTTCATATGGACCTCCTACAAGGACTGTGAATGCTCAAGCTGTGAATTCTCAAGCTAATGGAAATGGAAGCCCTATTGGTCCACAAAAGGTTGTGACTTGCTACAATTGTAGAGGACAAGGTCATATGGCTATGGAATGCACTCAGCCAAAAAGGAGAAGGGATGCAACATAGTTTGGTGAGAAGATGTATTTGGTTGATGCTCACTCTAAGGGAAAGATCTTGGATTCAGAAGAGTTAGCATTTCTTGCAGACCCAGGGGCAGCAGACAATGAAGGCATTGCCGTCGTTTCCACTTCTAATGCAGCTTATCAAGCAGATGATCTTGACGCATATGATTCGGACTGTGATGACATTCACTATGCCCAAGTTGCTCTCGTTGCTAATCTCTCTCACTACGGTTCTGATGTCATCAGTGAGGTACCCACCACAACCAATCTTGGTAATGATGATAACCAACATCAAGTTGTGCATGAAAATGACAACCTCGAACAGCATTCGGGAACTAGTAACTCAAATGACGTGGTACCCAATCATACACATTTGAGTGAACCTCAACCAAATGCTACGACGGGTATGGAATCTTATGATCAACATGATTTGGTCATAGTGCCTAAACATATTATTGATCAAATGCATATGGCTCTCAAATAATCCGTAGATACGAATTCCACCTAACAGCCGAGCTTGCGTTGCATAAAGAAAAGGTCAAAACTTTTGAAATGGTCCCTCAAGCAGAGAAAATAACATGTTTTGAATTTGACCAGTTTCGTTTTGAAAAGATTGAACACTTGAAAGAAATAGAATCATTAAAAGCTAATCTTACCAATGAATTAAAAGCAAAAGAGTCGGTTGTCAATGATTTTCAGAAACTTAAAATGGATTTCAAAACTCTCGAGTCTAAAAAGTTTGAATCGGAAATTAATGCTACCAAACTTCTTAAATTCAAAGAACAACAGCTTTTAAAACAATACGCTTCCACAGAAAAGGTTCATCTTTTAACTAAATCGTTTAAAGAACTCGAACTTAAGCGTCTTCAAGATTTACCACCTAATCCCGGTTATGCAAAACAAGCTCAGGAATATATTCCGTGTCTTTATGATATGACCCTAATTGGCAAATCGAAAGAAGCACCTTTTGTTCGTAGTACTGAGGAGACACAGTCACTTGCGGAAGAAACTCATTATAAAATGCTTTCAAAATTCCCTAAGCTTGATTATCATAAGTATAATAAAGATCAATTTTCTAAGAAGACACGTATTCGCTTACAAAAGGAATTAGCTGAATTGACAGTTCTTGTGCCCCAAAGTTTGTCAAATGAAAACTCTCCTAGTACGTCTCCTACACTTGTCAAAACGGATTTAACGAAGTTAATTCCACCGGTAAGTAAGGCGTCCGTTACCTTAAATGCAGTACACCAACACTTAGCTGATTTTCACAAGGTCATTTTGGAACGTATGACGGCTTCGGCCATAACGGAAGGTGAATGTAATTTTGAGCACACTAGAGCTGCGTTCCGAGACGAAATTGTTCCATTTGTAAACAATGTTAAAGCTTGTCTTAGTAATGTTGATAAAGATTTGCTTTTGGAAATAGAAGAAGTTAGACGTGTTTTCAATAAAATGGATGATGCTTATGAAAACAGTTTACTTGAAATAGAACGTGTTTCACGCCAAAATGATCAGCTTCTGAAGCAAGTGATGTCTCATGATATAGTTTCCGTCTGTGTGAATAAAAGTGTTGATAATGATTCTATTGTGCATAATGTTGAATCTGTGGATAATGTGGTAGATAGTACTTGTCACAAATCTGACGCTGAATTTTTAAAGCTTCAAGATTCTTATACTTTGCCTTCAATTTTTTTTTATGAGATCCAAAAACATTGTATTTCGCTTGAATGCAAGAAACAATTTCTTCAAGAAATCTTTGAAACTTCATTCGAAGGTGTTAATATAGATGAGGCAAATTTTCAAAAGATTTTTCGATTGACTTTACAATCAAAACAGCGACAACCAAGTGACAAGGTTGCTAAATCATTGCCGATAGACATAGAGAAATAATACATGACTTTTTGCTTAGCATGTGTGTACTCGATATCGTTCTCGGTATCCAATCGAATTGATCACGGTTAATGGTGGAATAGTCGGTAATGATCACTAAAAGGGGGAGTTGATTTTCTATTCTATTAGAAAGGGTGAGTGCAAGACGTAATTAAAATAAGTTAAAAGCAAATCTAGAAAAACTAAATTAAAGCTTTGAAAATTAACCTAAAAATTACTAGAAAAATACTTGGTAAAAATGGAGATTTCGGGAAGCGTGCAATTTTTAGGAAATTAAAACGTAAATGATTAAAAACTTGAAAACTTGTTCAAAATAAACTAAGTAAAAAGGTGGGAAAAGTATAATTTAAAAACTAAGAAAAATAGAAACAAAAGCCAAAGTAGATCGCAATGCGATCGTACTCAAATTGCAAGATGGATCGCAGTCAATGAGATGGGAAAGACTGATCGTACTCAAACTTGATCGCAACACCTCAGCGCAACCACCGATCGTACTCATAATCGCAACAAGTGGATTGTAGTTTGATCGTGGTCTTGATCGTAACAACAAGGATCGCAATCAATGCGATCATACTCAAGGATCGTGACACGATCGCACCCACATATCGCAACTAGTGATTGTGGTGTGGATCGTAGCCAAAGAAAGAAGTATGATCGCAAACAATGCGATCGTATCCAGAGATCGTAACCAAGGAAAACCCTCATAAGATCGTAATGGTAAACAAAGAGTAACTTAAGCTGAAACGAATAAGCTGCTAATACAATAAGCACTTGCTAACTTTTAGCCAAGATTAATTAAGCACGAATTCGAAAACTTTTTGAATCTAAACACGTGAACTTTATAACACAAACTTTAAAACGATAAAACTTTTAAGAAAGTAATAAGTGTGTAAACACTTATCCTTTTTCCACTAAAATCAAGGAAAAAAAAGACCTAATGATGTGTTTAATATCGTAAAAGTCGGAATTACGCGTGGTTTTGTGTTTTTGTGTGAAAGGTATAAATGATCAAAAGGAAAGAAAACACGGGATTTCACGGTCAAATGTTGAAGGAAAATCCAAGAAAGTGACAAAGACAAAGTCAAGAGACCAAAAGTGTGCCAAAGATCACGAAAACCGGCAAATCAACACGGGTTTGAAGAAATAATCAAGGAAGCCGAAATCGAGTACGTGGGTCCTAGATTTGGGTAAATGGGCCCACAAGCCCATTTAACCAATTTTTTAACTTACCATTTGATGGATCAAATGGCCCAAGAAGTGAATATTGGACGGATGAAGTTTTATTATCATTTGGGCCATAAGCCCATGACTTTTTCCAAAATTAAAAAAAGGGAGTAAACATGGGCCAAGCCCATTTACAAAACAAAGGAAGAAATCGGTTAAAAGTGAATTCTATTTACTTACAATCCCTGGTCAATATTCACCACACGTTTTTGGTCAACCCTCAATAACACACACTTAATAAACGTTTTTACCCACCCATTACCCCACTCATAATTTGTTTCGATACAAACAAGAGAAACTTCACTTTCCCTCATCTCTCTAAACAAACACAGCCACCACCTCTTTCTTTTTAACCCTAGATCAAAACAAAATTGGGGGTTTTCAATTCCAGACGCGTGAAGTCACACGCAACACAAATAAATCCCAAGAAAACCAGAACTAGTTACTGGTGGTCCTCAATTTGACGTGGCTAATCTCTCATGTGACTGGTCCTCACACCTCAACCACCAATCCTCCAATATAAAGAAGCCACATCAGCACAAGAAGCACAAAATTGCCACGAGGGCAATCCGAGTGAAAAAGGAGTGTTTTCCACCATTGATCAAGAAAAAGAGAGAGGAAAGAAGAAAGAGCGGCTGGGATTTATTTCCGTAATAACCAAGTTTCATCAGCAAAAGTTCTAGGGTTTTCCTATAAACCCCCCCCCCCCCCCCCCACAACTTGTAATGGAATGATTCCAGTTTTTCATTTTTTAATGTTTTTTTAGGAGTAGGATTAATTTTAGTTTTAATTTTATTTATGCAAAATTAGTTTTTTAGGTTAAATTGTATTTTCTTCTTTCAAAGTATTGTAATGAATCTTTAGTTATTAATAAAAGTTTTTTAAATTTAAATCAATTTGTGCCTTATTTTATTTTATTAAAGTTCTTATTATTATTTGAAATATGTTTTAATTAAACAATATTGAAAGAGTGGATTATTAATTTCCCCCACTGGGAAGTTAAATAATTTGGGGTCGTTTGGTTTACAGTTCGTGGTTCGAGTTGAAGTTGATGTTCAAGGTGGCGTTTGATTCGATTAGACGGCTCAGCGCCTCGTCTACTTCGCAAAGGATTCGTCACCAGGTTCTTTTTTTAAGTTTTTAGATTAATTTTTATGATAGTTTAAGTTTCGGTTTAATAGTTTTGTTTTAGTTATATCACGGTTTGGATTTGGGTTTTATTCATCTGATTATTTTAAGTTTTAAATTGGTTAATCTGTTTTAGTTTATTTAGATCTAGTGTGTTTTGTTTAGATAAGTTTAGTTAATATTTGGGATTAATCTGCTTAGTAGGGCTGCTAGATTATTTAAGTTTTGATATTGTTGTTTATCCTTGCTAAATAGTTTTAGATCTGCTTATTTGTGCTTTTGTTAAATTATCTGCTCAACTGCTTATTTGTTGTTTTAGTTTGGATCTGCTTATTTGCTTTTCTGTTCATCTGCTTATTATATTTATCTGCTTATTTTCTATCTGCTCATTGTTATTGATTATTATGCTTATTGTCTTGACTGCTTTTTGGCATAAGTTGTTAGGTTTATATTGCTTTCCTAGTTTTTCATTAATCTGCTTATTTTGTGTGAGTTTTATGAGCTTATTTGATTCTGCTGATTTACTAGTATAAGCTGCTTAAATCTCAGACCCATTTGGTCTGACTAATTTTAATTCCAAAAATATTATTCCAAAAAGGGTCACTGTTGGGTCTCGAACCTACGACCTTCAGCTTAACAGCTTTTCGTCTTTACCATCTCCTTTAAACCTTATTTATGTTTATTTACTTAATTTTTCATTAATATAGGTTTTATCAAATTTAGCTGTCAAATTTAATTAATAGTTCTAACACAAATTTTAGTTTAATTAATTTTAAATATAAATTTCCTTTATATTTTCTTTTATAAAGTTTAAATAAAAAAATAAAAAGATAAAAATATTTTAATTACTTTGATAAATTTTAAATTGTTTTTAAATTTAGTTTTAAAATTAGTTTTCAATTAATATAGTTTTGTTTAAAAATAAGTTTTAAATAGATTTCATTAAAAAATGTTTTAGTTAAAGAGTTAATTAGATTAATTAGATTTAAGTTTTATTTAAAGTTAAAATAGTTTTCACATTTGTTTAAAATAGTTTAAATAGTTTTTAATTAAGTATTTTTAATTACATATTCTCTTTTTAATTAGATTAATTAGTCTTTTATTAAATTTTAGTTTTTAAAATACCAAAAAAAGTACGTTTCACCAAGAACAATTAATCTTACGTTTAATCCGATATCAATTCGAGTCGATCCGAGGAAACGAACATTAATTGAGATGACAGAGTTAACATTAAAATGACGCCGTTGCCGCTTCGCTCGTTACGATTGACGATTAGTCGTGAGACGATTTGGATTTTGGGATCCGTTCGATTTTGAACGTTATTTTTCTTGTTAAAAAAATCTAAAACATAAAAAATAAAAAAGATAAAAATTAAAAAATTAAAAAAATCATCAAAAGCAAACTCTTTCCTAAGGTTTGCACCCAAAAAAAAATTAAAAAATCCAAAAGTAATACTTTTCCTAAAGTATTACACCAAAAATACTCCTCTTTATCCTCTATTGTGTTTAATTCTTTTCTCTACCCCTCTTATTTTTAATTCTTCATGGATTCGTACTGCGTAAGGTGTGGGAGACCATGGAATGGTTATCAAACATGTCAATGGTGTACATGTGAGCGATGCGGCTATTATATCGACAATACACAACTTGAATTTTGTCCACTTTGTAAGTCAGCCAATTTGTACTTCACTATTGTGGGGGCCCTCACGATACTTCTTATTGTCAACCGATGAATCATGAGCCACATCTGTGCTATAATTCCGGTTTTCAACATTTTGAAACCCCACAATAATCCGGCGTTCATCAACCTTATTTTGAGGAACAACTCACTATTTTGGATGGAATTCTAGAAAGCTTAAAACAACTCAAAGTTAGTTTGCATGACGAAAGCCGACAAGAGCAAGTAGCTAATCTTAGTGCTTCTACTCCTCCTCTTGTGCGTTCTTACTATTATGATGATGATGACGATGAGAATTCTATTTCTTGGAATAATCTTGTTGCTCAACATCCTAGTGCAATTGTAATTACTTCTCTCGATATCCCAAATGCATCTAAGGATTGTGATACATCGAGTGTTTAGATTAGTGATTTTGGTCTCGACAAATTCTTTGATGAAGTTTGTGATGTGCCGACTTTTGCGGAGCTTACGAACGAGGTCGCTCTTACGGATGACATTTCTCCATGTTATTAGGATTTCACGTTCGAAATTTCTCCTTTTCACCCATTTCCACCGGGAGATGCGGGCGATGACGATTTATTCTCTCCGACTTATGAGAAGTTCACCGATGAACTTGCTCTTTTAGATGAGGTGGAAGACGTTATTCTTCTCGACAAATTATTGAAAGTTCATCTTCTTATTTCTCAAACTGAAGCGTTGAATTATACTCCTATCAATGAATCTTTACCTCCGTCTTTTACTCCCATTGAGAATAATGACCCATATATGGAAGAAATTGACAATCTCTCAATACCTCCGGGTATTGATGATGATGACACGGAGGGGGACATTCTCTTTGATAATTTTATAAATGAAGATATTATCCCAAGTCCCCCTCCCGGGCACCTTTCATCCACTTCTTTAGACACCATTACGGAGGATGAGTGCTTTGATCCGGGAGGTGACATTGACCATTCTATGATTGATACCTTTACGGCTTTGCCGAATAGTGACCATCCATTGTCTTTGGGGGATGACAATTTGTCTCCTTTACCCACCCCACCTCCCGTGGATCACGACCTCACATACTTTTTGTATGTTGAGAGGAATTTTTTACCCTTTAAGACTTATCCTCCGGCCTCTCCTTTATTAATATCCTCTAGGAACGAGGACAAGGTCTTTGATCCCGGTATTACATTAGAGGCTTCCCCATGGACCATTTAATTCGGGTCGAGTCAGGCTCGTGACTCGGTTAACAAAAACAAGCGCTTCTCGGGAGGCAACCCGATGATCTAGTTTTTTTCTATTTTGTACAATAAGTGTAGGGGGAGCCAAGTAGGTTGTTTGTGTGTTGTGATGTTGTGTAGGGACATGTGCTTTCAAGATCCACTTTTGGTGTTTTTGACGAGACCCGTGATCCCAAGTTCCCGTGCACCCGATTTCCTCGATAAGTTTTTGCTATTGTGGTTCATACTTGTACATAAATAAGACGAATAAATGTAATCACTTTAGTTGTCTCTTCCTTAGCTCGATTTATACAACGTACTCAATGTCCTCAGTGTAGGGGAGTTTATTCTCCCACATGCTTAAACATTGAGGACAATGTTTATATTAAGTGTAGGGGGACTTCTATCGAATTTTAGTGGGCTTTCCCATGAATTTGACCCCATTTAACCGGAAAATTTAAATTTTTTCAACGTTTTTCAAATTTTTGATATATTTTGGCCTAGTAGTATTTCAATTTATTTTCTTTTGTCATCGCATCGTATTTATATTTTTCATTTCAAGAATAAAGTAAAGTCAAAAATAAATAAATAAATAAAATGGTTTTAACAAGTTTAGATGTATTTGATATATTAGGCCCGTCGTGAATATTTTGACTCAACCCGAGTTTACTTATCCAAGTTTACTCTAGCTAGTATCCTTAACCATATGGACCTTAATTGGTTTATTAGGCTAAGCATCCACGAGTCTCATTCCTTGAGATTTTAAATTATGGAGAACGAGAGATGATAGAGTTGATAATAAGTTTAAGGGTTAATACTTATTTATATGAGTTTTTGTGGCTCTTTCTTCCCGCTTGTATATTTAATTGCTTAATAAATGAGGATTTTTGCGGTGTAGATTCAATATCTTAACTCTTAGCCAAATCTTTATTCTCCTTGTAATTAAAGCATGACCACATTGAGGGTGCCAGCGTTGGACTTCCGACTAAGGTGGCTCATAACCACTAAGTAGGAGGTATTCAGACCATGGGACCACGGAATTTTGCCTACTATATATATCATAAATAATAAAGAATAAGATTAAAACATGACATCAAGGAGCCTTAGGGTGTGGGGCATGTAGCACGAACCTTGTCATTAGAGCCTTAGGGTGTATGGCATGGTAAGTGTTGAATAAAAATTGATCAAAAATCAATTCCCTTGTTTATCGTTCAAGGAGCCTTAGGGTGTGGACAATAGATGAGGAGCATTTTTACATCTTAAAGAGCCTAAGGGTATATGATGTGAACTTTCTAAACTCCATATAAAGTCTACATGACTTTGGAGGAATAATTAATAAGTAGTACTATTGGCCAAATTTTGGGTCCGGGAATTTATTCCCTAATCGTGTTAAATCATCCTTGATGTGGGCTTACTTTAGTGACAACGTTTTTGAGGATGAGGTTAGGTTTTGAGTGTCGGGTTTGCACCGTTTTGCCTTTATTTTTGGAATAATAATTATCAAATAATTCAAATGAGCCTACGGGTGAATGACAATCCTTAAAAGCTGGAGATACAACTTAGGAATTGGAGAAAGAGTTTTACACAATTGTCTTATATAAGTGGTTTTAACTTTAGAACTTATGGTAAACAATGATCTCGTTTTTAAGCTTGGTATGGGGAACGTGAAACTTGAGGGTGATTAATATTCGTAACACCAAAGCCCTAATTTAAGTCTTAGATTTCTTTACGAGTTTCTTCAATCAAATAATTTCCATGTTAATAAATTAGTATAACTTTTGTTTCTTTTAAAGTTGTTATCTTTTCATCATAGTAGTAGTAGTAATAGTAATAAAGGCCAAGATGGGTTAATTATGAGAAAAATGTAACTTTATGCTTTAAAACTATGCATTGCATGGGGTCATTGCAATGGTCCAGTGTAGGGGATATAATAAGTGTGTAAACACTTATCCTTTTGCCACTAAAATCAAGGAAAAACAAGACCTAATCATGTGTTTAATATCGTAAAAGTCGGAATTACGCGTGGTTTTGTGTTTTTGTGTGAAATAGGTACAAATGATCAAAAGGAAAGAAAACACGGGATTTCACGGTCAAATGTTGAAGAAAAGTCCAAGAAAGTGACAAAGACAAAGTCAATAGACCAAAAGTGTGCCAAAGATCACGAAAACCGGCAAATCAACACGGGTTTGAAGAAATGATCAAGGAAGCCGAAATCGAGCTCGTGGGTCCCACATTTCGGTAAATGGGCCCACAAGCCCATTTAACCAATTTGTTAACTTACCATTTGATTGATCAAATGGCCCAAGAAGTGAATATTGGACGGATGAAGTTTTATTATCATTTGGGCCATAAGCCCATGAATTTTGCCAAAATTAAACAAAGGGAGTAAACTTGGGCCAAGCCCATTTACAAAACAAAGGAAGAAATCGGTTAAAAGTGAATTCTATTTACCTACAATCCCTGGTCAGTATTCACCACACGTTTTTGGTCAACCCTCAATAACACACACTTAATAAACGTTTTTACCACCCATTACCCCACTCACAATTTGTTTCGATACAAACAAGAGAAACTTCACTTTCCCTCATCTCTCTAAACAAACAAAGCCATCACCTCTTTCTTTTTAACCCTAGATCAAAACAAAATTGGGGGTTTTCAATTCTAGGCGCGTGATGTCACACGCAATACAAATAAATCCCAAGAAAAACGGAACTAGTTACTGGTGGTCCTCAATTTGACGTGGCTAATCTCTCATGTGATTGGTCCTCACACCTCAACCACCAATCCTCCAATATAAAGAAGCCACATCAGCACAAGAAGCACAAAATTGCCACGAGGGCAATCCGAGTGAAAATGGAGTGTTTTCCACCGTTGATCAAGAAAAAGAGAGAGGAAAGAAGAATGAGCGGCTGGGATTTATTTCCGTAGTCACCAAGTTTCATCAACAAAAGTTCTAGGGTTTTCCTATAAACCCCCCCCCCCCCCACAACTTGTAAGGGAATGATTCCAGTTTTTCATTTTTTAATGTTTTTTTTAGGAGTAGGATTAATTTTAGTTTTAATATTATTTATGCAAAATTAAGGAAAAATAAAAGCTTAAACTTGAAAGATAAAAAAATGAAGAAAAGATGAAACTTAGTGATAGAAAGTTTAACACTTTCTCTATCTAAAAACTAGAAAGGAAAAATAAAAAAATGAAACTAGCTAACCACCCTCCTAATGTGTTTAGGAGGGTATTTATAGGAGATGGGAAGGTGAATGTGTTGCCTCCTCTTTCTTTCTTCTCGACTCGATTTAAATAATTTGTCTTTCTCGACGTCGTCTCGGGATTTGTCGAAACAAATTGAACTTGTCTTATAATTTTCTTCTTTTATTAGACTTGAGTTCTTCGACTTCATTAAACTTCCGTCTTTAGACTTTTTCTTCGATAAATCTTCAGAATACGCTTTGGACTTTCGTTCTTTTTGCACTCTTGATCTTTTGACTTCGTCTTTTCTCGTTTTTCTTCGATAAAAGCCCGTGAAAGCCCGTGTTTTCTTCCTTTTTCATCTTTTGGTCCTAAAACACAATAAAAACAAAAACCACGCATAATTCCGACATTTACGACATAAAATACACGTTTTGGTCTTGTTATTATTGGAAATAAGTGGTAAAAGGATAAGTGTTTTCACACTTATTAAGAAATCTAAAGAACTTAACTGTGTGAACGTACTTGAGGCCGCTGAGAATTTTAAACTTGATCTAGATAATCGAGTTTCAAAGTTTTTGTCCAAATTTGATAACTTAAAACAGAAAAATACACAACTCTTCGGTTCGGTAAAGCCCGCATGTGTTAATACCACAACATAGAATCAATCATTGATTGAACAATTGAATCGAAAGTCGGTGGAAATATCTGATTTGAGGGAACAAATTTGTGATAAAAATATGGCTTTCGCTGAGTTAAAGGAAACACTTCATACTCTAAAAGGTAAGAATGTTGTGCATAACGCAGCCACTGTCTCAGCATCGTCCTCTAGTGCAATCAAAAGGAACCTTAATCAAAAGGAACCTTATCGTCGTCACACCACTTAACAAGGGCCCTAGGACTAAACCATCTCAAACTTTGGTCACTAAAGATAAGGCATAATCAAAACCAGCTTCTAATATTCCCGTGTTGCCATCTACAAGAATAAGCACCACTACTAAGGCTCAAAGATCTAAGCTTAAAAGAAACAAGAAGAATGATAGGATCTTGCCCCTATCTAGTAGTCAGGTGAAAAATAAAGTAGAAGCCCACCCTAGGAATGTTATTTCTGTTTTGAAGAAAAAGAATCATGTAGCTAAACCTAAAGGCTCTACGGTTGTGCAGCGTTCTAAGCCTACTGTGAATTCTAACTTGAAATGTTGGAATTGAAATGAATGTATGTTTTCTAGTCGTCAGGATTTTTGCCTTATTGACCATGTGAATGAGATGAATGCCCTCAAAAATGGATTAGAATGGAAACAGACTGGGAAAGTGTTAACCCAAGTTGGTTGGATGTGGCGCCCCACTGGTAGAAATTTCACTATAGTAGGAAATACGTGCCCTTTAACTATGATCACTCCCACTAAAGCAAAGAAAGCTCGCCCTTTAACTAGGAGTACCAAGGCTACCAAAACATAAGCGACTCCTTTAACTAGGAACACCAACACTACCGTAGGAACCAAGTGCCCTTTAAATAGGTCTACTCCCACTATAGTGCCCGCTAATACTCAAAAACCTCAGAAAGTTGGAACAATAAAACCTGTTAGTGGTAAAACTCACAATAGAAAACGCAGGAAATCTAAGGGTAACACAAATGTTAGTAATTCTGATAATATTATATCTGCATCTTCTAACACTCCGGAACCAATAGTTTCCAATGCATTGTCTACTGTTGTTGTTGAAAACAGGTGGTCCAAATTGTTCTCTGGTATTTGGACTCTGGTTGCTCTAAACATATGATCGGAGATCGCTCTCAGCTCAGAAATTTCGTCAGCAAGTTTCTTGGTACGATTCGATTTAGAAATGATCATATTGCAAAGATAATGGGTTACGATGAATATCATACTGGGAATGTTATAATTTCAAGAGTGTATTACGTGGAAGGTCTCGGTCACAACTTATTTTCTGTGGGACAATTTTGTGATGCAAACCTAGCAGTTGCTTTTCGAGAGCATACCTGCTTCATTCGTAATTTGGAAGGGGTTGATTTATTGAAAGGAACTCGAGGGAATAATTTGTACACTTTGTCTCTACAAGACATGATGGCCGCTTCTCCCGTATGTCTTCTCTCCAAAGCATCAAAGACTAAGTCATGGTTATGGCATCGACGGTTATCTCATCTTAACTTTGACGCAATCAATCATTTGGCGAAAAACGAACTTGTTCGTGGTCTTCCTAAACTTTCATTTCATACAGATCATTTGTGTTCCGCGTGTACAATGGGGAAAAGCACTATGAAATCATACAAACCCAAGACTGAAGACACCAACCAAGAGAAACTTTATTTGTTGCATATGGATCTTTGTGGGCCAATGCGTGTTGAAAGTCTTAGTGGTAAAAGGTACATCCTCGTCATTGTCGATGATTACTCTCGGTTTACATGGGTGAAATTTATTACAACAAAAACTGAGGAACCTAAATTAATCATCGGATCTCTCAAGATGATTCAAGTGCGTCTCAACACCACTGTCCGACGCATTCGTACAGATAATGGAACCGAATTTGTGAACCAAATTCTGCGAGATTATTATGAAGAAGTTGGCATATCTCATGAAACATCCATTGCTCGCACTCCACAACAAAACGGCGTCGTTGAAAGGCAAAATCGCACACTTATGGAAGCTGCTCGAACGATGTTAATTTACGCAAAGGCTCTATTATTTTTATGGGCATAAGCAGTATCTATAGTAGTTTTCACCCAAAACCGGTCACTAATTCGTAAACGCCATGGTAAAAAACCTTATGAGCTTCTACATGGAAAAGTACCAGATTTATCATATGTTCATGTATTTGGTTATCTATGCTATCCAAATAATGATGGTGACAATTTGGGAAAACTTCAACCCAAGGCTGATATCGATATTTTCATTGGTTTTGAGGCATACCGAATCTACAACCGTAAGTCTCGTAAGATCCTCAAAACTTTGAATGTTGATTTTGATGAGCTGCCAGCATTGGTTTATGAGCAAAGCAGCTCTGAACCCGCACTTCATGAAATGGGACCCAATAACATTAGTTCTGGTCTTGTCCCAAACAACCCTACTTCATCATCATTTACACCACCTACTAGGAATGAATGGGATACGTTGTTCCAACCGTTCTTTGATGAAATATTTACTCCTTCAAGTATTTTTGCTCCAGAACCTGAGTAATAGCTCCGGTTAACGAAGTTGTAGCTCCAGCAACCAAAGCACAATCAGACACATCTGTACCTACAAATGGTCAAGATATACCCTCAACGAGTAATTCTCAACCAACACATGTTTCAACTACCCATGTCATGCCTATTGATGATGAAGAGGATGATGATGATCACGATTTGGAATTCGCTCAAATGCGTGAACTTCCATTCTTTGGTATACCAATTCCCGACCATAATCAAGCCGGGTCGTCCACCTCAGAGGGAGCTCCTACTATGGTCTACTCCAATCCACGGATTCGTGAACATGACAGCAAGTGGACAAAGGATCATCCTATAGATTCTATTATTGGTGACCCTAATCGTCCGGTATCCACACGAAGTCAGTTACAAGAAAATGCAATGTTTTGTCATTTTGATGCTTTTATCACTGAAGTTGAACCCAAGACATGGCAAGAAGCTTTTACTCAATCCTGTTGGATAGAAGCTATGCAAGAAGAACTTAATGAATTTATACGTCTTGATGTGTGGGAACTTGTCCCATGCCCAGATAAAGTGCAGTTACTCACTTTGAAATGGGTTTACAAGGTGAAACTCGACGAGTTAGGCGAAATATTGAAGAACAAAGCTCGACTAGTAGCTCGTGGATACAAGAAATTGTTGGGCATCGACTTTATGGAATCCTTTGCACCTATTCCTCGCCTATGCAGCCCACATGAATATGATCGTCTATGTTCAACAGCCGGATGGTTTTGTGAATCCTAAATATCCTAATCATGTGTACAAGCTTAAGAAAGCTCTCTATGGGTTGAAACAAGCTCCACGCGCATGGTATGATCTATTGTCACAATTCCTCATTACGCAAGGCTTTGCAAAAGGCAAGGTGGATCCCACGCTGTTCATTCAGAAACGAGGTAAAGATATGATTATGGTACAAATATATGTTGATGATATTATATTTGTTGCCTCGACCCAAACCTTATCGGATGAGTTTGGGAAACTCATGTCTTCTAAGTTTAAGATGTCAATGATGGGCAAGGTATCATTCTTCTTAGGTCTTCAGATATCTCAGAGTCCCAGAGGCATCTTTATCAATCAATCCAAGTATGCCCTTGCATCGCTTAAGAAATATAAGATGGAATCTTGCGACCCCGTGGATACCCCAATGGTGGAACGAACTAAGCTGGATGCAGATCCACATGGGATTGTCGTTGATCCGACACTTTATCGTGGAATGATCGGTACTCTTCTGTATATCACGGCTAGTCGACCTGATCTTCAGTTTGCTATATGCATGTGTGCTCGGTATCAAACTCGTCCTACTGAGTTACACTTAGCTACTGTGAAACATATCTTTCAGTATCTTAAAGGAACCATTAATCGGGGACTTTGGTATTCAAAGGACTCTTCGGTCGCACTAATGGCATATGCAGATGCGGATCACGCGGGTTGTCAAGATACAAGGCGTAGCACGAGTGGAACTTTGCAACTACTAGGAGATCGACTAATCATTTGGGCATCGAAAAGGTATAAAAGCGCAACAATTTCAAGTACCGAAGCAAAATACATAGCTATGTCCGGTTGCTGTGCTCAAATTCTTTGGATGAGATCGCAATTAACCGACTATGGTCTAGGTTTCAACAAAATTCCGATGTACTGCGACAACAAGAGTGCAATTGCCTTATGCTGTAACAATGTTCAATTCTCCCGGTCGAAGCATATTGACATTCACTATCACTTTATCAAGGAGCAAGTGGAAAATGGAGTGATCGAGCTTTACTTTGTCCGATCTGAGTATCAATTGGCGGATATTTTCACGAAAGCTTTAGATCGCGCTCGAATGAAATTTTTGGCCGACAAGCTAGCAATGAGAACTTTCTCGCCTGAGACTCTAAAGGAACTAGTAGATGAAGCAAAATAAAAAAAAACCATATAAAAACCATAAAAATTAAAAAATACAGAAAAATCCAAAAATATTTTTACTTTATTTTTCAAAGGCATGTCTTTTGGTATGATAATATTTATGGCCTTAGAAATGTCAATTAATATTGACACGGCGCCATAAATAGATTTCGAACAAAAGTTGTACATATTTCATAAAACATGCCTAAATGGCTTGTAGTTATTTTAGACTGCAACCCGATTTTCATATTAAAGTCAAGTATTTATTATGAAAGCTTTGGCTCTACAACGGGAATTAATTTTCTCGGGCAAGGTTTACTTTAAAACCTTGTAAAGGATCAAGTTTACTTTATAACTTGGTCTAACACAAATCTATGTACACTTCAGTGCATTTATTTGTTAAAACAAGAGAAGTCTTGTTTTTATGAAACTATCATCTCTACAACCATAGCAATCTACAATTGGTATCTACATACTCGACGATGCGACTACTCAAACGACGACTACAGCTCTTTCAATAGAACACGGGTCAACAATTGAGGGGGAGCAATTGTCAAGCATTCAGAATCTTCGATGCCGAACGTGCCAAGTTCACAAGTTGGTGTCAAGACAACAATACCAATCGTACATGTGGTGTTAAGAGATGACTTCAGACGTGACGAGGCGACCAACATATGCTGACAAGAACCATTTGATCTTATCATATGATGTTCTCATCAATCAGGTCCAACCTTTTCAATTCTTTTTAATATGGTGAATATGTGATCATGTTACAAATCGGTACATATCTCATACATTTGGTATCATGAAGATAAAACGGACTTGCATTTTTCTTCCCAAAACCTTTGTTAAAACTACATTAAATCAATTGATATTAAAAACATCGATTGGGTTAATATTTTTAATATGGGGGAGAAAATGTGATTTAATATGGGAAATTATCACAAATGGTTTGACTTAATGTGATAGCTCACCCCGACATGTGCGAAATGTTTTCGAGTATCGTGGCATATGTTAAGGGGGAGCAAAATGGATTTTTTAACACTCTCAAATTTCGTATCGGTACAGTGGAAGAGTCTTTTAGAGTGTTACGGGATAGCACAATAACTCCAATCATAGACAACACATAAAAAGGGTTGTACAAGGTTTAACATACATTCATTCGATAAAGAGTTTCAAGTGTACAACAGGTCCCAAATTATACAGGTCATTAAGTTTACAAAACATAGATCGAATGAACATTTTTATTATTATGTGGGCCATCAGAGTCGATCTCCATCTGAATTACCTTCAAGCACCTGAGATAAAAACATGCAAAAATCATATCAGCGAATGCCGAGTGAATTCATAGAGTTTAATAAAACCGTTATATAAAACAATCGTTGAAATCAGAACACAAGTATAATATCAGAAGTAAGTCCTCGTATTGCTAGTCAGGCAATATATAAAGCAAAGCATACATCTTAAACCGTCCATGAGACCGTAGCCTCAATATTACCATTATAGGTAATATTATCATCGTTATTCGTATCATTATTAATTCGTATTGAATTACATTTTTGGATTATTATTAGCCGCATGACATTGTTACCTTACTATCACAACAACGGGCCGAGAAGGGGACAAACAATTTGCCCATCTAAGTTAGCGTGTCGTCACAAAAATCACGCTATGTAAATCTTCTCATACATAAATTCGCTTACCAATCAATGTGGTACGACGGAGATCAACCGTCAAGGCGCGAACTGGGGTGATCGTCCCCAATTAGTACTATCATATGCATAAGCGTCTACCAAATCCCGGTAGTTCACAATTCATGCTAATGGGACTTTGAGTGACATAACCTAACTACTAATAATCCTTTTTATCTCTTTTATTAGGTCATCGCATCATTCGGGTCCATATCATTAAGCATACCATCGGGACTATTTGTGTTCTATTTTTATCAAAAACTAGCATGTTATCTCCCTTGCGGGTTTACAAATCATTTTATAAAACATTTAAAAGAGTGTGAGGCTATGAACTCATGTTGATAATGAAAGGCGGATTATCGGCTACGGGCGTGCTTCGGTCACGTAAACCTATATAAATAATAATCGGTCTTAGACTTTTGTCCAATGACTTTATAAAAATAAAAATTATGTATACATATGATGATTTTATACATATGATGATGATCAAGTGGGTTTGTACAATCTCATTACTCATTTTAGTGTTTATGTATTGGTAACTTTTATAATAGTTTACTAGTTTTACCTATTTACATGTTTTAGGTCCAATAAGCCTATTATAAGTCCATTAACTTGTATTAATCTATTTTACACTTTTATTATCAGTATTATACTTTACATGTTGGGCCCAAGTGGGTTAAGCCCAATAAGTAAATTTATAAGTGTTTAGCCCATTTAGTTGAATTATTAGTCCAATAATGCTAACTTAGCTCGTTATTGTCCATATGTTATATAGTTCGGGTTTTATCGGTTTTTACTTGTATTAGGTACTTATATATCAGTATATGATTTTAAAAATTTTACATTAGACGGGTCCGATCGTCTAAGTTTTAATTGGCGAAAAACGTTAATTTTACGGTAATAGCCGAAAAGACGTAAAATTCATGTTTATAGTTTTTATAACTTATAAAACTTATCAAACTACCATTTTTATAAAATGTAAATTTATTAACCTTATTCATATTTATATAAATGAAATATATAAGTTAGTGGGTTTTAATTCACATTTTATACTATATTATTTTGAGTGCTTATATAATACTATTAAACTTTAAATTCACAAAATCTGATTTTTAGTTTCATCTTCACCATTTTTATCATATCTTGAGTTCTATAAAAAGATAGAAGCTCATTTTTGGAGCGCATAAACTTCATATTATGTGCTACAAATAAGTTAGTTATAGCTACTGCTCAATCCATGTCTAAGTATCCTTAACAGTTCCTACAAAACAGACTATTCAGATTGGTATACAAATTTTGTTTTGATCATATCTCACTCATTTTGATGATTCCATTGCATTGACAACTCTCACATGTGTATGACATCTAATACTTAATGTAAATTGATTCCACCATGAAATTTTTTATAACTTAGTTACTTACTGTTTTTATACAGACATCATTTTAAGCATGATTTTAACATTGTTACTTATGGTTTTTCATCTTTTTAATCATATTTATCAACACTTGATCCTCACACAACATTTCTATCATCATATATTCATCATATACATATACAATAGAAAATAAAATACATTTGATCTTTACAAAAATAACAAGAGAAATGGAAAGGATGATCTTCTTTACCAACCAAGATTATATCTTGTTTTTGGATGACAACAACTTGATGAACACCAAATATATCTTCAAAATCATCAACCACCAATATTTTTTGTTGAGAAATTAGCCCTAGGACACAAGTAAATCACCTTCTTTGATGTTAATATGATCACCAATCAATCAAGGCTTCAAGGTTTCTCCATGATGTGAGTAGATAACATAAGATTTGTGGCTAGAATTGATCAAATGGGGTGTTTGATGGTGAATATGGGACGGCAAAGGGAGGACGGTGAGAGAGTTTGTGAGTTGTTTTGCATGTGTGTGTTGTGAGCAAATGGTAAGTTAAGTGGTTTTGAGGTTTGGTGGAAACTTGTAGCTTACATGTTAAGCTTAAGCTTACATGTGTAAGCTCACAAGTTATAAGGGTGCCACATCAAGGGATGTGGTGTCCCCATTTTGGCCGTCCCTTTTAGTGGGGTGGGATAAACTTGTTTTGTCCCATACCGCTAATTTACGGGTATTCCTCGATTCTAGTTTCCTCGATTTGCGTGCCCTCGGGTCGTTTTACGAAAAACGTTTTTATAAATTATGAATCAACGGCACAAACGAATCTAATAAAATTGTCTCATAAAAAACGGAGTTCAAAAACGTAAATACGTAATCCTAAGGTTTCCGGTTTAGTCGTAAAGGACGTTAATTTATGCACGTAAGCCCAAATTTAAATCCGAAAATTGTGAGTTCATCAACCAACACAAAAATAAGTTTCAAAATATTATACGAGAAAATAATTCACTACCTGAAAATGTTAGATTGTCGCAGCTTTTCCTCCTAAAAGGGATCAACGTCCTCATGATCCATTTCATTTTGATGTCCGTTTCTTATTGAAATCAAAGAGGTGAGGATATTTCTTCCACATTTCATCCTCTCGTTCCCAAGTAAATTCCAGTCCATGCTTTGAATTCCATCGGATCTTGACAATAGGTATCCGACTTTGTTTCAGTTGCTTTACCTCACGATCCATAACCTCTAAGGGTTCTTCGATAAAATGAAACTTCCCATCTATTCGAACCTTATCCAACGAAATTTTCTCATCACTCACTGCTAAACATTTCTTCAGATTAGATACATGGAATGTGTTGTGAACACCATGAAGTTCTGGGGGTAACTCTAGTTTGTAAGCCACCGGACCTACTCTAGATAAAATCTTAAAGGGTCCGATATAGCGAGGATTCAATTTCCCTCGTTTTCTTAATCTTATAACGCCTTTCCATGGTGATACTTTCAACATTACCCGGTCACCCACTTTAAACTCCATCGGCTTCCGCCGCACATCCGAGTAACTTTTCTGTCTACTACGGGCAGTCAACAGCCTATTCTTAATCTAAACTATCATCTCCGTAGTCTCCCGGATCAATTCCGGTCCCGTGAGCTGTGTATCCCCAACTTCACTCCAACATACAGGAGATCTACACTTCCTACCATACAAAGCTTCAAATGGTGCAACCTTAATACTAGAATGGTAACTATTGTTATATGAAAACTCTGCTAACGGCAAATGTTTATCCCAATTCTTACCAAAATCTATCACAAAAGCTCTCAACATATCTTCCAATGTTTGTATCGTCCTTTCACTCTGCCCATCAGTCTGGGGGTGATAGGCAATGCTCATGTCGAGATTAGTTCCCAAAGATCTTTGGAGAGATTTCCAAAAATTCGATGCGAATCTAGGATCTCGATCTGAAATGATCGATATAGGCACTCCATGCTTGCATACAACATTATCAAGATAAATACGAGTCAGCTTCTCCAGTAACTGCTCTTTAACCGGAATGAAGTGTGCTGATTTGGTCAGTCTGTCGACAATGACCCAAATCGAGTTATTTCCAGATGATGTTCTAGGAAGCTTGGTGATAAAGTCCATCGTAATTCGCTCCCACTTCCATTCAGGAATCTTCGGCTGTTAAAGTAGTTCTGATGGATTTTTGTAACACCCCCAATTTCGGGTTATAGCAGCGGAAGGGTCATTGGGTGTTACTATCATGGTTCAATCTCAATATCATAGAAAACGCCTCAAAATGAGTCGTTCTAATAAAACATACATCCATTCATTTGTTTAAAGATAAAACAGTTCACACACGGTCCCAAATAGTTTTAAAGTTTACACAACCAACCAAACGATAAAGGTTTCTTTGAATGGACATAGTTTATAAAAGCGGGCCAAAACATTTTAATTAAGCAAGCTGCATGAAACCGCCTCCCTTGAGTGCCTTCTTAATGGACCTGAGATAAAACATGCTATAAAGTCAACAAAAATGCTGAGTGAATCTATAGAGTTTAAATTAAATAAACGAACACAAGTATTCTGAATAAACCTTCCGTGGTTGACAATCATGTGGATCAGATATATATATCGTTGTTATTTCATAAGTCTCATGAAATTGAACGTTGACATATATTATTTCAGCCCAACACACCTAGCCAAGTGCGTATATTTCTCTTATACAATTGCATCCAATGTTTCATTACTGGTGCATCACAACACCACGCGATAGCTAGTCGCGACCGGACTGGGTGTCACCCCGATAGATCTATCCATAGTATTAGCGTTCCTTTCGATTAACAATTCACGATTCATGGGTCTTTTAAGGCTAGAGCAAACTTTTATAACAACTTTCATCTAAGCATATAATCGGGTCCTTTGTGTACAATTTTAAAAGAAAGAGGGTTTACCACAACTTCTCGTTGTACCCTTCATTTATAATAAATGCTTTTCCAATAATAAGGGTTTCCACAACTTCTCGTCGTACCCCTCTTATTTTAATAAAACAAGCATGTCATCCCCCTCGCAGGTTTTATAAAACAAGTAAACATGTCAAAGCGAGGCTATAGACTCACCTTGGTACGATAGTAGTAATGTGACGATCGCCGGCGATTTTGTGATGCCCGTTAAACACGAAGACCGCAATATACCAAATAAGGCGCATTCGTTAATAAACGACTCAAGTATAAATAATACTTAAATAATATGAAACTCAATTTCATATAACCATGAAAATCCCGAAAAATTAACAATATAAGTGTAATTCTATACCCTTCTATTCAACACTACTCTTTTAAACACTTGCACTCTCGACATTGACCCGTCATAAGACGCCAAGTCAACGCAAGTCAAACCATCATTTTACTTCCCTCGGACCAGTAACTAAGTCATTTATATAATGACTTAACACTTGAGTAAGTCACAATGTCCAATAGTGAATACTCAACTCACGCCATACAAGTATTGAACTACGTGTCCAAAATACCAATCAGCATGTACACTCCAAATGTACACACCAATCTAACCCATCTAGACTTGTCCGATTTGGATGAAACTTGATGAAAAACTCACACATAATATGAATAAGACTCAGTTTAAGTTTCATTCAAAAATATTACTTCTAAGACCTTCTGCCCGACACACCTTCGTGTTATAAAAACCGGACAGTTTTACGCCTTTGACTTGTAAAACCATTTTGACTTATCTAAACAATTCCGTTTGCAAAACCGACACTCGGGTTTGAAAATAGACTCATGACCTGAGGTTTAGCAACTTACAACAGTCCTTGAACATTTTTAAAACTCATTTTATAGTCCCCGAGATTCGATCCAAATATCGACAACAATTTTCGGATTGTGCCGATACTCGTCTCCCGGTACACGAATACTAAAACTAGCATAACATTTCGCTCGTAATGAGTTAGAAGCTCTACTTTAGCTCAAATCGAAGCTAACAAAATTCTCTACGACCCTAACTAATTATTTTACCAAGTTTATTAGAGTAAGTAATTCAAAAATGTCCTTAAAGTTACTGCCTAAAATTGACCATGTAAAAATCATAGCAAACAAATTTTCAACTCATTCTAACAATTCCTATGGTCCTAATATCATCCTAATATCATACTAACACATCTAACTAACTCCTAACATCCTCAAATCTAATAAAATAAAAATCAAATATAAAGAAACCATACATGCAACATCATCCCACCATGAATATAATAATATTAACAACATACATAGCCATAGAAATGGATCAAACATGATGTTCTTCATCAAAATTTGAAAATAAAAATTTAGTGGATGCATGTGGGAAATTTTTATACCAATATGAAGCTCTTGAAATTTATAGGATGAGACTTCTTTTAGATTTGCTTGATTCAAAGTAGAAATTGATTTTTGATGGTGGCAATGGTGATGGTGGTGGACGGCAAACACAAGGGAAGAGAGAGAGATGAGTGATTTTTTTGTTAAAATGAATTTTTAAATAAAAATGGTTAGTGGAATTTCCTTAAATAGTCCAAAGGTAGGGTAGATTTTGTTATTTAGGCATAGTTTTGGTACAAAAATGCAATTGAATAGTTTACAAGGTAGAAAATGTAAATTATAAGTTTTGAAAAATATTTACGGGGCTCGGATTTCGTAAAAATACTTTTCGAAAGTTAAAACGCTTGATAAAAATAATAATAAAGATTCGGCACGACTTAAAACGCAATTAAATCGAAAACGTCGAAAATATAAAATATCGAGACATTCGATAATGAAACGTAAATTTTTGGGCATCCGTCGGTATCGCGATCACTAATAGTTATCGTCATTCGTTAAAACGTAAAACACGAGAAATAAAGATTAAATATAATAAAAATCAATTTTATGATTATTTGAGAATATAATATTGATACCTAACATATTCCTTGTCGGTTTTCATCTAATCGACATTTTTACGCTAGTTTCAAGTCATAACCTTCTCGGTTAGTCGATAAATTTTAAATTCTCATTAAAGTAAACACGTAATACGTAATAGTCGAGATTAAAATAACGACCTAAAATTGACGGGTTGTCACATCATCCCCACCAAATTAGGATCTTCGCCCTCGAAGATCAACTTGCGTTCTTGCCTGATCGCTTGTTGAAATCAAAGAGATGAGGGTAATTCTTCCACATTTGGTCTTCTCGTTCCCAAGTATACTCCGGTCCTCTCTGAGAGTACCATCGAACTTTGACGATAGGTATTCGGCTTTGCTTCAGTTGCTTGACCTCGCGATCCATGATCTCGACTGGTTTTTCAATAAAGTGCAACTTTTTATCAACCTTAACCTCGTCTAACGGTATAATGAGTTCTTCATCGGATAAACACTTCTTCAGATTCGACACATGAAAGGTGTTATGAATCCCATACAGTTCTTGTGGTAGTTCAAGTTGGTATGCCACGGGTCCTACTCTAGATATAATCTTGAATGGTCTGATATAACGAGGACTCAACTTCCCACGTTTTCCAAATCGTACAACACCTTTCCATGGTGATACCTTTAACATAACCTTATCTCCCACGTTAAACTCCAATGGTTTTCTTCTCACATCCGCATAACTCTTCTGTCGGCTTCGAGCAGACAACAACCTATTCTTGATTTGCACAATCATATCCGTCGTCTCTCTAATCAAATCTGGTCCAGTGAGTTGGGCATCTCCAACCTCACTCCAGCTAACGGGTGATCTACATCTTCTCCCATAAAGTGCTTCAAAAGGTGCAGCTTTAATACTCACGTGATAACTGTTATTGTACGAGAATTCGGCCAAATGTAAGTGCTTATCCCAGCTACTTCCAAAGTCTATCACACAAGCACGTAGCATATCCTCCAAAGTTTGGATTGTTCTTTCGCGTTGCCCATCAGTTTGTGGATGATAGGCTGTGCTCATATCCAAATTGGTTCCTAATGACCTTTGAAGTGATCTCCAAAATCAAGAAGCAAAACGACTATCTCTATCGGAAATGATTGAAATAGGAACACCATGCTTGCACACGATTTCCTTCAGATAAATATCGGCGAGTTTCTCCAAACCGAACCTCTCGTTGATTGGAATAAAATGAGCGGATTTAGTTAAACGGTCGACAATAACCCAGATTGCATCGAACCCAGACGGTGTCCTTGGGAGTTTTGTGATGAAGTCCATCGTAATTCGCTCCCATTTCCAGATTGGAATTTTTGGTTGGACAAGTAATCCTGACGGCTTCTGATACTCAGCTTTCACTTTTGCACATGTTAAGCATTTCGCGACGTATGTTGCAATATCAGCTTTCATATTCGGCCACCAGTATAACTTTTTCAAGTCTTGGTACATTTTGTCCGATCCAGGATGAATAGAATACTTGGACTTATGAGATTCTAACATAACCAAGTCTCTCAGTCCACCATATAATGGTAACCAGGTTGGACCTCTCAAACATTTGATACCATCGGGTCGCATCTCAAATGTTTCACCGTCTCCCCTAAATCTTTCGGCTGCAATATTTTCCTTCTTGCACGCTTCGATTTGTGCGTTTCGAATCTGCTCAGGTAAGTCATTATGAACTGTCACTACCAAAGCACGCACTCGAATCGGTTTCTCACTTTCCTTTCGACTTAACGCGGCAGCTAGCACGTTCGCCTTTCCTGGATGATAACGAATTTCGCAGTCGTAATCACTCAAGAGTTCAACCCATCGACGTTGCCTCATATTCAGCTCCTTTTGGTCCAATATGTATTGTAGGCTTTTATGATCAGTGAATATTGTACACTTCGTGCCATACAGATAATGTCTCCAAAGTCGCAGAGCAAAAACCACAGCACCCAATTCTAAGTCATGGGTTGTGTAGTTCTCCTCATTCTTCCTTAAATGTCTAGAGGCATATGCGATCACCTTTTCACGTTGCATGAGAACAGCACCGTATCCTTGAAGAGATGCATCGCAATAGGCAACAAAGTCTTCACTTCCTTCAGGTAACGATAAGATCGACGCACTATAGAGTTTTATCTTTAGGGTTTGGAAAGCATCTTCTTCATCATTGCCCCACACATATGGTTTATTCTTCTGAGTCAGCTTAGTTAATGGTTTTGATATCAAAGAGAATCCTTCAATAAACCTTCGGTAATAACCAGCCAAACCTAGAAATTGTCGCACTTCAGTTGGAGTAGTCGGAGCACTCCAATTCTTGATGGCTTCGATCTTTGCAGGATCAACGTGTACTCCACTTTTATCAATCACATGTCCGAGAAATTGTACAGAATTAAGCCAAAAATCACACTTTGAGAATTTAGCGTACAAATTTTTGTTCTTTAACATGTTCAAGATAATCCTTAAGTGTTCGGCATGCTCTTCATTTCTCTTGGATTTTATTAGAATATCATCTATGAAAACGATCACGAATTTATCAAGATACGGCTTACAAATGCGATTCATTAAGTCCATGAATACAGCAGGTGCATTAGTCAAACCAAAAGGCATAACCAGAAACTCATAATGACCATATCAAGTTCTAAACGCCGTAATAGGAATATCTTCCTCACGTATGCGAAGTTGATGGTAACCAGAACGAAGATCAATCTTGGAGAAAACACGAGAACCTTGAAGTTGATCAAATAAATCATCAATTCTTGGAAGCGGATAACGATTCTTGATTGTTAGCTTATTCAGCTCTCGGTAATCAATACACATACGAAACGAACCATCTTTCTTCTTAACGAATAAGACAGGAGCTCCCCAAGGTGACGAACTCGGTCGTATAAAACCTTTATTAGATAGCTCTTGCAATTGCACAGATAACTCCTTCAGCTCGGATGGGGCTAAACGATATGGCGCACGAGCCACGGGTGCAGCACCAGGAATTAGGTCAATTTGGAATTCTACTTGCCTTGGAGGCGGAAGTCCAGGCAAATCTTCTGGAAACACTTCAGGAAAGTCACGGATGACAGGTACATTTTCGGCACGTTTCTCCTTCGATTCCTTCTCCAGTACTTTAGCTAGGAATAACTCACAACCTCTTTCGATATACTTACGAGCCTTAATGCACGAAACGATTTTTAGTCGTGAATTACGTTGATCACCTTCGATAACCATGGTCTTGTCATCTAAGGGAATCATAACTTTCTTTTCTCCACACAAGATAGACGCGTTATACTTGGATAGCCAATCCATTCCGATAATAATATCAAAACTTCCCAATTCGACAATCATCAAGTCTATTTTGAAAATACGGTTCAGAATATTAAGAGAACATCCTAGGAGCGCACGATTGGTACTCGCTAATTTACCATCAGCTAGTTCTACCTCATAACTCGCGTCTAATTCGACCGGTTTGATATAAATTAAGGTACTAAAACTTGTAGACACAAAGCTTTTGTCCGCACCAGAATCAAATAAAGCTGTAGCATAACGGTTGTTCAGTAAAAACGTACCAGTGACAACTTTCGGGTTTTGCTTCGCTTCGGCTTCACCCAATTGATAAGCTTTTCCCTGGTTATCTCCACCACGTGCATTCTTTGGAGGTTGAGGGCATTGGTTCCTCATGTGTCCTTTACCTTGGCAGTTAAAACACGTCACTCCCTTCTTTCCTGGTCCCCAACAGTCTTCAGTCTTGTGACCTAACTTGTTGCACTTCCCAAACTTAGCACACTCACCAGTATGAGACTTCTTGCAGCGTTGACATCTGGTTCCCTTATCAGCAGATGCAGTTTCAGTCATCGCATTAGCATTACCCCTCCTTCGGTTTTGATTCCTACTGTGAGATTGAAGGTTATCACCACGATCATCACTATCATTTTCAGCTCTTCTTTTATTACCTTCAGAAACACCATCAGCCTTGTCTTGGATGATTTGACCCATTAGTTGGTAGGCCATACGAACAGCTTCATCAATATTGGCAGGTTTGGATGAGGTCACATCACCACGGATGTTGGTAGGTAAACCTCGAATATACTGCTCCACCTTCAAGTATTCTGGGTTAACTTTGTTTGGACAAAGTAGAGCAAGTTCATGGAATCTGTTTGTGTATCCATCGATGTCAGTACCCTTCAGTCTCAGCTGATATAGTTCCTGTTCTAACCTCTAAATAACACTCCTTGGACAGAATTCCTCAGTCATCCACCTTCTTACTTCAACCCAAGGTGTAGCATAAGCAGCATCCATACCCATTGATGCCATTCTTCCATTCCACCAAGTTAATGCTCGCCCTTGAAGAGTAGCAGAGGCAAACATCACCTTGTCTCCTTCCTCGCTTCCACTAAATCGAAACACGGATTCCAATTTTTCAAACCATTGCATTAACCCAACAGCACCTTCAGTACCCTTAAAAGTTGGAGGTTTGCATTTCGTGAACGAGGTATAATTACACTTCTTGTTTTTAAGAATCACTGGTCTATCAGCATCACCAGTTCCAGCACCAACATTGCCAGCTCCAGTATTACCAGCTCCAGTATTATCAGCTCCAGTATTACCAGCTCCAGTAGTGCCAGTTCCAGTATTACCAGTTCCAATATTGCTAGCTCCAGTATTACCAGCTCCACCAGATCCACCAGCTCCACCGGATCCACCAGCTCCACCAGATCCACCAGCTCCACCAGATCCACCGGCTCCATTATTCAAATTTGTCATAAATGCATTCATAGACACCTGAAATTGATCAGCTACTATAGCACGTAACTGAGTCTCAGTCAACTGTTTTGGCGGCATGATCCGGTTATACAATTCACATCAAAATGAGTATTCATTCAACGCTTGTGATAACAAAACATGAATAACACAAAATAAGAATAGATAGATGAAAAGAAACAAGAATAGATGAGAGAATAAAGAATAGAATTTAGACAAGGAAAGAAGATTCACGAGGAATGTGTCAAAAGACAGGGATTTCTATTGTGACAATCAGCTTCGTTTGTAAATCACATATT
The DNA here is from genome assembly GCA_025667525.1 of Glebionis coronaria. Taxonomy (NCBI): domain Eukaryota; kingdom Viridiplantae; phylum Streptophyta; class Magnoliopsida; order Asterales; family Asteraceae; genus Glebionis; species Glebionis coronaria. The sequence continues at coordinate 294,724,362 of CM046874.1, forward strand.
AGTATTATAATAATCAAATAATAAACATTTATAAATAAATAAACTTTATCCATTATGCTTTAAGCATAAATAATAATTAAATATGTATAACATATATATACTTTTCTTGTTCTCGTCCATTGGCAACTCGGAGGTTTCGCTTGCAGATGTTATAGTCAAATGATTTCAAAATTTTATTTTTGGAAAATCTTTTCGTTCTCTATAACTTGAGCTCTGATGCCAATCTGTAACACCCCAAATATCGGGTCATAGCAGCGGAAGGTGTCACACCCCACCATGGCGGAATATGGGGCGCGACGTATGGATATCATCACAACATGGCGTGTCTATAGAGATAACTATATGAAATAAGAAATATCATAAAATGGTGACACAAAAGTCATGACAATATCTCATCAAATGCAGGTGTCTAGGTAAGTAGGTAACAGTCCTACCGCTTACCCAAGACAAACAAATAACATAACCAAACAAATATATGTGTGCCACAGTATCACTTATTAAAATGAACAAACAAATAAAACTAAGAAGGAAACGGGGATTCTCCTTCTATATGCATTCCTAAGCTTCTCCAATCCTAGCCACTTATGTTCTCATGCTTAACCATAGTATCACCTGAAAGAGACACTAAAACACGTCAACATAAAGTTGGTGAGAGTCATAGGTTTAGACTCCAACACAAGACAAGTCATAAGCTGTGAATACCATAAACCAATAAACATATGGACAATGCGCTACAATCATGTACTAACAACTAGCATTCAACTTCAATCAATCATTACAATTCCAAGGCATCACGCCTTACCAACAATCACAATTTCCAAGGCATCACGCCTTACCAACAATCACAATTTCCAAGGCATGACGCCTTACCAACAATCACAATTTCCAAGGCATCACGCCTTACCAACAATCACAATTTCCAAGGCATCACGCCTTATCATTAACCATAGGTCCCATAGGCGCCCATACACCTATGTACCTTTCCAATCCAGATCACACACAAACAAGAATCACATAGCAGTTAATCACATAAATGTACACACAAGTCCATCTCAAACCTTAAACATTCACAGCATTAATTTAGAAAATAATTCAACACAGTGTCTCTTCCATCCCATCTGGAAGTCAAAAACAATAGTAAACATGGGACTATGAAACTCACCTGATAGCTTCTTCACAAGTCCTCGCACTAGCAACAAGCTAACAAACCAAAAGCACGCAATTAATACACGAACCAATCACTAAGATGGCTCATTAACCTATGATGTACATCTAGCCTATTCCCACATATTTACCTCATTGACAAGCTCTAATCACCCCATTACCCTTCCTTAACAAGTCATTAACTTGGTTAAGTTTAATAACTATCCCGTTCATATTTTACTCAAAACAGTCCCAGTTTTTAGGTATCAAAACTTTAAGTCAAACGTCCCTTTAAACATACCCATGGTTTCTGTAAAAGTAATATTCATACTCTTACGTATGTTGGCTAACACCTCCCACTTGACCTAACCTTAAAGCTACTGTTAAGCCCCCGATATACATATATCTACTTTTGTCATTCCAGATTTCTTGATTTTAAACGTACTAAAAGTTTGTTACCATTAAGGGGTCTTACCCTAAACCACAACCTTAGCCCAAGTGCAGATACTTAATACAATATATAAACCTTCTATCACGTTCGTGAAAAGATCCCAATGCAACCCTAAGTACCCCAAACAACCCAAAACTTAAAAAGAAAACAGGCTGAATTCAAAACTGTTTTGACCTCCGACTGTTGTAACCTATTTTTGACCCACTTCCCGACCTCCAATTTAGTTCTCGTTTCTTGCATTGGAAAGCCACTTAAAATATCTTTCCAGGGGTACTTGGATCGTAAAATAAGAGTTTATATAACTCCAGATATGATCATAACAATTGACACAAAATCTGCCCAGTTTTTAAAAACGGGTTTAACAAAATCAACCTCATTAATTAACCCTAATCCCTCTAATTACAAGCCCTAATTTATATGATCATCATATTAAGATTATCACATCATTAATTTACTGATTATATATGAACCCTAACCCTAATTCCATCATAAGAATGATTATAAAAACATAAAAACATAAAAACAATTAAATTAAAAAGGGTTATGAAGGTTTACCTTTGATTTATGAAAACCCCCAAAATAATGAAGAACCCTAAAAACCCTCATGAAAACCCACGAATTTTTTTAATCTCCAGGGAATAATAGTGAATTTTGATTGTGATTAAAAACAATATATAGGGTGTACATAAAATCCTAGTCCAAAAATAAGCCCACTTTCATTTTTTTCCTCTTTTTCTCTTTTTCCCTTCTTTTCTGCGTCCAAAACCGACTATGCACCCTTAAAATTCGTTTTTTTCCCCTTTTTATTATTAATATATGTATTAATAATATTACCTTAATTTTCCTTAATTTATTTCAGCTCCTAAAGCCTCCAAAACCTCAAAACCGTAAAACTAGTCAGTTTTTACGCGATTACCGTAAAAGACGTAAAATATACACTTTTATAAAAAATCTCAAATTTTGAAATAAACTTTATAACTAAGTCCTAAATGACTTAAAACCATCCCGAAAAGTATTCATATGGATAATTACCTCACCCGAGACCTCTAAATGCTAAACCGTAAATCCTAAAAAAATACTATTACTATAATACTTATACGTATACGTAAACACTAAAATAACACCATTTCATTTCATAGTCACTAATTGTGAGCTCATGAACATGAAATAACCGTTCCTCAATTTACTTATGAGTACTCTATACTCATAAACGATAACCACACCAACCTCGTTCACACAAAATAAACACATAAACACACAATTCAAGTAAGCACACATAAAATAACCTTAAAGTAAGACCAAGTGACAAATCCAAAACCTAGGGTTGTCACATCACTCCCTCCTACAGAAATCTCGTCCCGAGATTCACTCCCAAACTCAAACTTATTCTCAGCAAACAAACGAGGATGCATATCCCTGATAAAACCTTCACGTTCAAACGTGAACTCAGTTTACACGAAAATAATCTCAACCAACAACACATGAGCCTTAACCGTCCGCGAGGAAACTTATCAAAACCATAAAGTTATGTAACCAACATAACTAAATCTCGCAACTCATCAAACAAGAACTGTCTTGAAACCAAGTTAGGAGCCATCACATAACTCGACGGGTTTAAAACTGTCACCCTGATTTCAGTCTTACTCATAAATACCATAAATCAAAACTCATCAAATATAACCACGTATTCTAAAGTCTAAAGAAATCTCACATTCCATCCCAACTCATCTCTATGTTAACCCTCCAAGTGATCATTACCAAAAATTACCCAAAACACGAGTTTAAACCATGTTGTCCGAAAATTAACCTTGAACTCAACACTTGTACAATTAATTCGACCAAGCTACTGACTTCCAATTACGAAACTTTCTGAATATTTGAAAAGTATGTTCCAAGTACATAATTTTAGGTTTTTGAATCACCCAAAAACCTTTAAAAACGAATAAGTTATGACCAAAACGATTTTTCTCAAAATCTGCCTAGGCATTAGCGACAGTTTCTGACAGTTTAGCGACAGTTTCTGCCTACTCCGATTTATACCAAAAAAAAAGAACGCTTTTTAAACCCTAAAACCCCCTATTAATTACTAAAACTAGAACCTAATTTATTTTAATTCCAGAAAATTAAAACTCTATTAATTACATGATTTTAATATATTTCACTAAATAAGAACAAAATTTTTAACTTAAGAACAATAACTTTAGGTGATCAAAACCAAAATATTTTAAAATAACCGAGTCATGCTTATATGTTAAAGAATTTATATTACACCTTATTTGAAACATGATCCCGACACTTCCTTATTTCATCGACTACCAACAACTATTTTTATTCAATTTGCAAGTTCTATTTTTTTTACCATGTATAACTCAAAACAAAAGACATCGTTACCCCAAAAAGAAATCTCCACCATCTCAAAATCCTTCACGCCAAAAGTACCGTACAAACAAACACGTGAAATGAGGACCCGAGAAATGCGCTACTACAGAAGTTGAACATCTCAAAGAGAAACGAGCTAGCAACCATCCCAAGAATACAACCGGTAAGTAGAAAATAATTTTGCATACATAGGAATAAGCGTACATACACTCAAATCCATCCAACATATACTATACAAGCATGTATTAACTCTCTTTCATGCAATCATACTTGAAAGTCCAGTGGTGTTGTGGCACATATATAATTATGTAGGCCTCCATAATTATACATGTTCCCTTTCACCAATGTACTCCCTCCTATGATGACACTTATAAGAAATTAATACTACACATAACATATAATCTATCAACTCACAAGCACATAACCACACAAAATAAGATCCAAAACCCCATGTATTAAAATAACATAGCCAATGCACGAAACACATAAACTCGTAGTCCAGCTGAACCAGCGTAGACAAAATTCAAATGTATAAAGAACATGAAAACATAATTAAGCGAAATCCAACAATGACTTGCGTATACGACCATGGTTCCACCCGCACTAATCAAAACTCGTAAAGAAAATAACATGTAGTTAAGTATGAACTTACTATGGTTCAATTCATACTAATCAAAATATCGCAATAAATAACATCCAAACACATATAAAATGCACACATACTCCTATGACGCCTATATGCAGGGACCCTTAAGCTATAGACTAGGCTACGCGACTAGGCAACCTAATTCTCTATAACCATTGTCTCTAATACCATTTTGTCACACCCCACCATGGCAGAATATTGGGCGCGACGTATGGATATCATCACAACATGGCGTGTCTATAGAGATAACTATATGAAATAAGAAATGTCATAAAATGGTGACACAAAAGTCATGACAATATCTCATCAAATGCAGGTGTCTAGGTAAGTAGGTAACAGTCCTATCGCTTACCCAAGACAAACAAATAACATAACCAAACAAATATATGTGTGCCACAGTATCACTTATTAAAATGAACAAACAAATAAAACTAAGAAGGAAACGGGGATTCTCCTTCTATATGCATTCCTAAGCTTCTCCAATCCTAGCCACTTATGTTCTCATGCTTAACCATAGTATCACCTGAAAGAGACACTAAAACACGTCAACATAAAGTTGGTGAGAGTCATAGGTTTAGACTCCAACACAAGACAAGTCATAAGCTGTGAATACCATAAACCAATAAACATATGGACAATGCGCTACAATCATGTACTAAGAACTAGCATTCAAGTTCAATCAATCATTACAATTCCAAGGCATCACGCCTTACCAACAATCATAATTTCCAAGGCATCACACCTTACCAACAATCACAATTTCCAAGGCATCACGCCTTACCAACAATCACAATTTCCAAGGCATCACGCCTTACCTACAATCACAATTTCCAAGGCATCACGCCTTATCATTAACCATAGGTCCCATAGGCGCCCATACACTTATGTACCTTTCCAATCCAGATCACACATAAACAAGAATCACATAGCAGTTAATCACATAAATGTACACACAAGTCCATCTCAAACCTTAAACATTCACAGCATTAATTTAGAAAATAATTCAACACAGTGTCTCTTCCATCCCATTTGGAAGTCAAAAACAATAGTAAACATGGGACTATGAAACTCACCTGATAGCTTCTTGACAAGTCCTCGCACTAGCAACAAGCTAACAAACCAAAAACACGCAATTAATACACGAACCAATCACTAAGATGACTCATTAACCTATGATGTACATATAGCCTATTCCCACATATTTACCTCATTGACAAGCTCTAATCACCCCATTACCCTTCCTTAACAAGTCATTAACTTGGTTAAGTTTAATAACTATCCCGTTCATATTTTACCCAAAACAGTCCCAGTTTTTAGGTCTCAAAAATTTAAGTCAAACGTCCCTTTAAACATACCCATGGTTTCTGTAAAAGGAATATTCATACCCTTAAGTATGTTGGCTAACATCTCCCACTTGACCTAACCTTAAAGCTACTGTTAAGGCGCCGATATACATATATCTACTTTTGTCATTCCAGATTTCTTGATTTTAAACGTACTAAAAGTTTGTTACCATTAAGGGGTCTTACCCTAAACCACAACCTTAGCCCAAGTGCAGATACTTACTACAATATATAAACCTTCTCTCACGTTCGTGAGAAGATCCCAATGCAATCCTAAGTACCCCAAAGAACCCCAAACTTAAAAAGAAAACAGGCTGAATTCAAAACTGTTTTGACCTCCGACTGTTGTAACCTGTTTTTGACCCACTTTCCAACCTCCAATTTAGTTCTCGTTTCTTGAATTGGAAAGCCACTTCAAATATCTTTCTAGAGGTACTTGGATCGTAAAATAAGAGTTTATAGAACTCCCGATATGATCAAAATAATTGACACAAAATCTGCCCAGTTTTTAAAAACGGGTTTAACAAAATCAACCTCATTAATTAACCCTAATCCCTCTAATTACAAGCCCTAATTTATATGATCATCATATTATGATTATCACATCATTAATTTACTGATTTTATATGAACCATAACCCTAATTCCATCATAAGAATGATTATAAAAACATAAAAACAATTAAATTAAAAAGGGTTATGAAGGTTTACCTTTGATTTATGAAAACCCCCAAAATTATGAAGAACCCTAAAAACGCTCATGAAAACCCACGAATTTTTTAATCTCCAGGGAATAATAGTGAATTTTTATTGTGATTAAAAACAATATATATGGTGTACATAAAATCCTAGTCCAAAAACAAGCCCACTTTCCTTTTTTTCCTCTTTTTCTCTTTTTCCCTTCTTTTCTGTGTCCAAATCTGACTATGCACCCTTAAAATTCGTTTTTTCCCCTTTTTATTACTAATATATGTATTAGTAATATTACCTTAATTTTCCTTAATTTATTTCAGCTCCTAAAGCCTCCAAAACCTCAAAACCGTAAAACTAGTCAGTTTTTACGCGATTACCGTAAAAGACGTAAAATATACACTTTTATAAAAAATCTTAAATTTTGAAATAAACTTTATAACTAAGTCCTAAATGACTTAAAACCATCCCGAAAAATATTCATATGGATAATTACCTCACCCGAGACCTCTAAATGCTAAACCGTAAATCCTAAAAAAAATACTATTACTATAATACTTATACGTATACGTAAACACCAAAATAACACAATTTCATTTCATAGTCACTAGATGTGAGCTCATGAACATGAAATAATTGTTCCTCAATTTACTTATGAGTACTCTATACTCATAAACGATAACCACACCAACCTCGTTCACACAAAATAAACACATAAACACACAATTCAAGTAAGCACACATAAAATAACCTTAAAGTAAGACCAAGTGACAAATCCAAAACCTAGGGTTGTCACATCACTCCCTCCTAATAGAAATCTCGTCCCGAGATTCACTCCCAAACTCAAACTTATTCTCAGCAAACAAACGAGGATGCATATCCCTGATAAAACCTTCACGTTCAAACGTGAACTCAGTTTACACGAAAATAATCTCAACCAACAACACATGAGCCTTAACCGTCCGCGAGGAAACTTATCAAAACCATAAAGTTATGTAACCAACCTAACTAAATCTCGCAACTCATCAAACAAGAACTGTCTTGAAACCAAGTTAGGAGCCATCACATAACTCGACGGGTTTAAAACTGTCACCCCGATTTCAGTCTTACTCATAAATACCATAAATCAAAACTCATCAAATATAACCATGTATTCTAAAGTCTAAAGAACTCTCACATTCCATCCCAAATAATCTCTATGTTAACCCTCCAAGTGTTTATTACCGAAAATTACCCAAAACACGAGTTTAAACCATGTTGTCCGAAAATTAACCTTGAACTCAACACTTGTACAATTAATTCGACCAAGCTACTGACTTCCAATTACGAAACTTTCTGAATATTTGAAAAGTATGTTCCCAGTACATAATTTTTGGCTTTTGAATCACCCAAAAACCTTTAAAAACGAATAAGTTATGACCAAAATGATTTTTCTCAAAATCTGCCTAGGCATTAGCGACAGTTTCTGACAGTTTAGCAAGAGTTTCTGCCTACTCCGATTTATACCAAAAAAAAAACGATTTTTAAACCCTAAAACCCCCCATTAATTACCAAAACTAGAACCTAATTTATTTTAATTCCAGAAAATTAAAACTCTATTAATTACATGATTTTAATATATTTCACTAAATAAGAACAAAATTTTTAACTTAAGAACAATAACTTTAGGTGATCAAAACTAAAATAATTTAAAATAACCGAGTCATGCTTATGTGTTAAAGAATTTATATTACACCTTATTTGAAACATGATCCCGACACTTCCTTATATCATCGACTACCAACAACTATTTTTTTTCAATTTGCAAGTTCTATTTTTTTACCATGTATAACTCGAAACAAAAGACATCGTTACCCCAAAAATAAATCTCCGACATCTCAAAATCCTTCACGCCAAAAGTACCGTACAAACAAACACGTGAAATGAGGACCCGAGAAATGCGCTACTACAGAAGTTGAACATCTCAAAGAGAAACGAGCTAGCAACCATCCCAAGAATACAACCGGTAAGTAGAAAATAATTTTACATACATAGGCATAAGCGTACATACACTCAAATCCATCCAACATATACTATACAAGCATGTATTAACTCTCATTCATGCAATCATACTTGAAAGTCCAGTGGTGTTGTGGCACATATATAATTATGTAGACCTCCATAATTATACATGTTCCCTTTCACCAATGTACTCCCTCCTATGATGACACTTATAAGAAATTAATACTACACATAACATATAATCCATCAACTCACAAGCACATAACCACACAAGATAAGATCCAAAACCCCATGTATTAAAATAACATAGCCAATGCACGAAACACATAAACTCGTAGTCCAGCTGAACCAGCGTTGACAAAATTCAAAATGTATAAAGAACATGAAAACATAATTAAGCGAAATCCAACAATGACTAGCGTATACGACCATGGTTCCACCCGCACTAATCAAAACTCGTAAAGAAAATAACATGTAGTTAAGTATGAACTTACTATGGTTCAATTCATACTAGTCAAAATATCGCAATAAATAACATCCAAACACATATAAAATGCACGCATACTCCTATGACTTAACACTTGAGTAAGTCACCATGTCCAATAGTGAATACTCAACTCACGCCATACAAGTATTGAACTACGTGTCCAAAATACCAATCAGCATGTACACTCCAAATGTACACACCAATCTAACCTATCTAGACTTGTCCGATTTCGACGTTACTTGATGACAAACTCACACATAATATGAATAAGACTCAGTTTAAGTTTCATTCAAAAATATTACTTCTAAGACCTTCTGCCCGACACACCTTCATGTTATAAAAACCGGACAGTTTTACGCCTTTGACTTGTAAAACCATTTTGACTTATCTAAACAATTCCGTTTGCAAAACCGACACTCGGGTTTGAAAATAGACTCATGACCTGAGGTTTAGCAACTTACAACTATCCTTGAACATTTTTAAAACTCATTTTATAGTCCCCGAGATTCGATCTAAATATCGACAACAATTTTCGGATTGTGCCGATACTCGTCTCCCGGTACACGAATACTAAAACTAGCATAACCTTTCGCTCGTAATGAGTTAGAAGCTCTACTTTAGCTCAAATCGAAGCTAACGAAATTCTCTACGACCCTATCTTATTAGTTTACCATTTTTATTAGAGTAAGTAATTCAAAAATGTCCTTAAAGTTACTGCCTAAAATTGACCATGTAAAAATCATACCAAACAAATTTTCAACTCATTCTAACAATTCCTATGGTCCTAATATCATCCTAATATCATACTAACACATCTAACTAACTCCTAACATCCTCAAATCTAATAAAATAAAAATCAAATACAAAGAAACCATACATGCAACATCATCCCACTATGAATATAATAATATTAACAACATAAGTAGCCATAGAAATGGATCAAACATGATGTTCTTCATCAAAATTTGAAAATAAAAATTTAGTGGATGCATGTGGGAAATTTTTATACCAATATGAAGCTCTTGAAATTTCTAGGATGGGACTTCTTTTAGATTTGCTTGATTCAAAGTAGAAATTGATTTTTGATGGTGTCAATGGTGATGGTGGTGGACGGCAAACACAAGGGAAGAGAGAGAGATGAGTGATTTTTTTGTTAAAATGAATTTTTAAATAAAAATGGTTAGTGGAATTTCCTTAAATAGTCCAAAGGTAGGGTAGATTTTTTTTATTTAGGCATAGTTTTGGTACAAAAATACAATTGAATAGTTTACAAGGTAGAAAATGTGAATTGTAAATTTTGAAAAATATTTACGGGGCTCGGGTTTCGTAAAAATACTTTTCGAAAGTTCAAACGCTTGATAAAAATAATAATAAAGCTTCGACACGACTTAAAACGCAATTAAATCGAAAACGTCGAAAATATAAAATATCGACATTCGATAATGAAACGTAAATTTTTGGGCATCCGTCGGTATCGCGATCACTAATAGTTATCGTCATTCGTTAAAACGTAAAACACGAGAAATAAAGATTAAATATAATAAAAATCAATTTTATGATTATTTGAGAATATAATATCGATACCTAACATATTCCTTGTCGGTTTTCATCTAATCGACATTTTTACGCTAGTTTCAAGTCATAACCTTTTCTTTTAGTCGATAAATTTTAGATTCTCATTAAAGTAAACACGTAATATGTAATAGTCGAGATTAAAATAACGACCTGAAATTGACGGGTTGTCATACTTTTGATGTTCAGCTTCGACTCAAGCACAAGTCAAGCAATGAAGAACATACATAGCAATATCAGCTTCCATATTCGGCCACCAGTACAACTTCTTCAAATTATGGTACATTTTATCAGATCCCGGATGAATGGAATACTTAGATTTATGGGATTCTAACATAATCAAATCTCTTAAGCCTCCAAACTTAGGTATCCGCATACGACCTCTTAATCATTTCACTCCATCGGCTCTAAGCTCTAATGGATCTCCTTTTCCTCGGAACCCTTCATTAACAAAATTTTATTTCTTACAAGCTTCTATTTGCGCATTTCTAATTTGCTCAGGCAAATTATTGTGCACGGTCAAGACTAGAGAACGCACCCTGATAGGCTCTCTATCTTTCCTGCTTAATGCATCGAAAACAACATTGGCTTTTCCTGGGTGATATTTTATATCACAATCATAATCACTTAACAATTCTATCCATATTCGTTGCCTCATGTTCAGTTCCTTTTGATCGAGAATATACTGTAGGCTTTTGTGATCGGTGAATACCGTACACTTGGTGCCATAGAGATAATGTCTCCACAACCTAAGAGCAAAGACTACAGCTCCTAACTCAAGATCATGAGTAGTATAATTCTCCCCATTCTTCCTTAATTTCCTAAAAGCATAAGCTATCACTTTTTCTCGCTTCATCAAAACAGCTCCATAACCTCTAAGAGATGCATCACAATATACTACAAAATCTTCACTCCCGTCGGGTAATGATAGAATTGACGCACTACATAATTTTTGCTTCAATATCTGAAATGCTCCATCTTCATCACTTCCCCAAACGAAAGGTTTATTCTTCTGGGTAAGCTTAGTCAAGGGTTTAGCTATTAAAGAAAATTCTTTAATGAACCACCTATAATAGCCAGCCAATCCTAAGAACTGTCGCACTTCCGTTGGCGTTTTCGGTGCTGACCAATTCTTAATGGCTTCAACCTTTGCAGGATCAACATGAATTCCATCCTTGTTAATCACATGACCACGAAATTGCAAAGAATCTAACCAAAAATCACATTTCGAAAAGTTAGCATACAACCTTTCATCCTTTAACAAACTTAAGATAATCCTTAAATGTTCTCCATGTTCATCTTCATTCTTAGAATAGATTAGAATATCGTCAATAAACACAATCACAAATTTGTCCATGTAGGGTTTGCACACTCGATTCATTAAATCCATGAAAACCGTAGGTGCGTTAGTTAACCCAAATGGCATTACTTGAAATTCATAGTGTCCATAACGAGTTCTAAATGCGGTTATAGGAATATCTTCTTCACGGACGCGAAGTTGGTGATATCCAGACCATAAATCTATTTTAAAATACACACTAGATCCTTGTAGTTGATCAAACAAATCATCAATCCTTGGTAAAGGATATCAATTTTTAATCGTCAACTTATTCAGTTCCCTATAATCAATGCACATACGGAAAGATCCATCCTTCTTCTTAACGAACAAGACTGGAGCTCCACAAGGCGACGAGCTCGGTCGAATAAAACCTTTATCAGACAACTCCTTAAGTTGTTCAGATAACTCCTTTAACTCAGAAGGGGCTAATCGGTAAGGCGCACGTGCCACCGGTGCAACACCAGGAATTAAATCGATTCGAAACTCAACTTGCCTTATCGGTGGTAGTCCGGGTAAATCTTTAGGAAATACCTCAGGAAATTCACAGATAATAGGTACATCTTCCAATCGTTTCTCCCTAGACTCATTGCCGGTCACTTGAGCTAAGGATAACTCGTAACCGTTCCTGATGTACTTTTGGACTTTAATACATGAAACGATTTTCAAACGGGATTCACCTCGATTACCATCATTTACTAACGTCCTATTCCTAAGAGGAATCTTAACCTTCTTTTCTCCACATAAAATAGTAGCATTATTCAATGACAACCAATCCATACCAATAATAATATCAAAACTACCTAATTCTATCAACATCAAATCAATCGGAAAGGAATAGTTCAAGAGATTTAGAGAGCATCCTTCTAATAGCTTATTTGTTTTCACTAATTTACCATAAACTAATTCTACCTCGTGACTGGTATTTATCTTAATAGGTTCAATGTCAATAAGGGCACTAAATTTAGTGGATACAAAGCTCCTATCAGCACCCGAATCAAATAAAGCAACAACATAATGATTGTTGAGTAAAAACGTACCAATAACGATATTCGGATCCTCTTTCTTCACCTCGACTGTTCCAAGTTGATAAGCACCACCCTGGGGGTTTCTTCCAGGTACAATCGCTTTCAACTTAGGGCAATCCGATTTCATATTACCTTCTTCATTACAGTTGAAGCAAATGGTTCCATTCTTACACCTTTAAACCTTGTGTCCAAGCTTTCCGCAATTTCGGCACTTCCAGCAGTCGCCAACATGCCTCTTGTTGCCACACTTAGGTCATCTATCATCGTTGCGCGGTGTGTTGTTGGTAAGAGCATTTGCATTCCCCTTTCTCTGGTTCTGACGGCGATTGAAATTCTTCCTATTATCACCTCTATCTACACGATCACCATCACCCTTTCTTTTCTCACCAACACGGGCTTCATCTTCCCTATCCTGGATTATCTGTCCAATGAGTTGGTAAGCCATTCGAACAACATCATCAATGGTCAGTGGTTTCGATGATGTCACGTCTCCCCGGATATTCTTGGTCAACCCTTTAATATATTGCTCAATTCGGATCTCTTCGGGTTCCACCAATCGAGGACACAACAAGGCCAACTCATGGAATCGATTTGTGTAGCTATCAATGTCCACACCTTTCATTCTCAGATGAATCAACTCTTGTTCTAGCCTAATGATCACACTACGGGGACAGAACTCCAAAGTCATCCACTTCTTAATTTCAGCCCAAGGAGTAGCATTAGCAGCATCAATACCAATGAAAGCAATTCTCCCGTTCCACCAAGTCAACACACGACCTTTAAGAGTAGCCATAGCAAAAGTCACTTTATCTTCCTCCTTACACTTACTAATCCAAAACACCGACTCAATCTTCTCAATCCACTGGCTTAATTTTACAGCACCTTCAGTTCCATTAAAAGGTAGAGGTTCACACTTCATGAACGTCACATAAGTACAACCACCAACTTCAGGTGCATTAGTTCCAAGTCCTCCTACATTTCCTCCAGCATTATCATTCACATTATTAGCATTCACATTCACATTCATTTCTAGCATTTGCCATAAATTCAGTCATAGATGCGGTAACTTGCTCCGTAATAATCCTACGTACATCATCCTCAGTCACAGCTTTCTTGGGCGGCATAGTTCTATAATTTCACAATTTCAAAGTATTAAGCATTCACCCAACAAGGGATTCATATAATATGGATTGAATTTATAATCAAGATACAAATAAGGCACAATATGGAATTCAAGACAAGATACATAATTTATTAGATTTGAAACAAAAGCATTGTCATAATTACATCCCATATCAAAGTTCTAGCACTATACATACTCAAAATTTGTGCCAGGTCCACTAACTAACAAGTCGGTTCAGTCAGAGTTACAAAGGTACAAAAGATACAAAGGTCACTACTAAACACAGACTGGTCTACTGAGAACCGCCAGATGGTCCATCATCCATCGTCTTCTGTATCTTTGTCGAATGATCACTAGACACATCTTCAGCTGGGCGCTTGCAGATCACTCCTCTTTCAACCATATCAACATAAAATCTATTATTCCAACCCACAGATATATTCAACTCCTTCTCAGCTTTCTCACACATCACACGAGCTACATTCAACTGAATCTCCATAGAATTCACCTTTTTCTTCATTGCAGCAAACTCACCACTTTCTAACAAAGATAACCTCCTAAAAGCCTCATTCAAACCACGCTCTACATCAGTCAAATCCAAACTCAGCAATTCCTGCTCTTTCTCACCAACCTTATTCTTCGACTCCAAATAAGCAACATGAGTCTGAACAACACCTAGTCCAATCTCTGTCATACTACTCTGAGCACGGGAAGCATCTAAATCACGTCTCAAGGCCCAAGGTGCAAGACCATCCATATGAGTAGCCTCTCGAACACTAGACGACTCTCCTACCACATGTCTGCGAGTAGCAATACCATCAGTACCGTCAGGTGCATCATCATCCTCATCCTCCTCTGATTCAGAATCAGATTCAGACGATTCAGACATTTCATCTCTAGGTAACTCATCCTCAGAATCAGATAAATAAACTAGAGGGGGTAAGGGCTCGCCCTCCAGAACATCATAAGGGTAAATAAGCTCGGCTTCCTCATCATCATCAACCTCATCGTCTATACCTATATCCTCCTCGACATCCTCATCATCAACCTCATTATCTAAATTATCTATCCCAATCTCATCATCATTCTCAATATCAACATTATCAATCTCATTCTCTACCATATCAACATGAGGGGCAATCTGATCTCCTAGTCATATCTCGGGCTCGGGATCCTCAAATGGTTCCTGCTCATCATCATCCATATCATAATGTCTAAATAAGGGTCATCATCTACATTAGGTTCGCGAATAGCATGGTTCTCTATAGGAATATTAAGGTCAGCCATGACAATCTGCATTTATATATATCTCGTATTAGGATAACATACTTATTAAACAATTACATACTGAAATCACAATATATACATATATATAAATTAAATTATATATATCAAAATATATATCTTCTCAATAGGGCTTGTTGGTAACGTCGGAGATCTTTGGCACCGTTATAGTCAAAAGATTTTTCAAATATTTTCTCAAATGTCTATAGTTAAAAGATTTTGAAAAGTTTTGTTCAAAACCTTGGTTTTTAAAATCTTTCGTTCTCTATAACGAGAGCTCTGGTATCAAACTGTAACACTCTCAAATTTCGTATCGGTACAGCGGAAGAGTCTTTTAGAGTGTTACGGGATACCACAATAACTCCAACCATAGACAACACATAAAAATGGTTGTACAAGGTTTAACATACATTCATTCGATAAAAAGTTTCAAGTGTACAACAGGTCCCAAATTATACAGGTCATTAAGTTTACAAAACATAGACCGAATGAACATTTTTATTATTATGTGGGCCATCAGAGTCGATCTCCATCCGAATTACCTTCAAGCACCTGAGATAAAAACATGCAAAAATCATATCAGCGAATGCCGAGTGAATTCATAGAGTTTAATAAAACCGTTATATAAAACAATCGTTGAAATCAGAACACAAGTATAATATCAGAAGTAAGTCCTCGTATTGCTAGTCAGGCAATATATAAAGCAAATCATACATCTTAAACCGTCCATGAGACCGTAGCCTCAATATTACCATTATAGGGAATATTATCATCGGTTATTCGTATCATTATTCAATCGTATTGAATTACATTTTTGGATTATTATTAGCCGCATGACATTGTTACCTTACTATCACAACAACGTGCCGCGAACCCGACAAACAATTTGCCCATCTAAGTTAGCGTGTCGTCACAAAAATCACGCTATGTAAATCTTCTCATACATAAATTCGCTTACCAATCAATGTGGTACGACGAGGATCAACCGTCAAGGCGCGAAATGGGGTGATCGTCCCCAAATAGTACTATCATATGCATAAGCGTCTACCAAATCCCGGTAGTTCACAATTCATGCTAATGGGACTTTAAGTGACATGACCTAACTACTAATAATCCTTTTTATCTCTTTTATTGGGTCATCGCATCATTCGGGTCCATATCATTAAGCATACCATCGGGACTACTTGTGTTCTATTTTTATCATAAAGTAGCATGTTATCTCCCTCGCGGGTTTACAAATCATTTTATAAAACATTTAAAAGAGTGCGAGGCTATGAACTCACGTTGATAATGAAAGGCGGATTATCGGCTACGGGCGTGCTTCGGTCACGGAAACCTATATAAATAATAATCGGTCTTAGACTTTTGTCCAATGAATTTATAAAAATAACAATTATGTATACATATGATGATTTTAAACATATGATGATGATCAAGTGGGTTTGTACATTCTCATTACTCATTTTAGTGTTTATGTATTGGTAACTTTTATACTAGTTTACTAGTTTTACCTATTTACATGTTTTAGGTCCAATAAGCCTATTATAAGTCCATTAACTTGTATTAATCCATTTTATACTTTTATTATCAGTACTATACTTTACAAGTTGGGCCCAAGTGGGTTAAGCCCAATAAGTAGATTTATAAGTGTTTAGCCCATTTAGTTGAATTATTAGTCCAATAATGCTAACTTAGCTCGTTAATGTCCATATGTTATATAGTTTGGGTTTTATCGATTTTTACTTGTATTAGGTACTTATATCTCAGCGTATGACTTTTAAAAAGTTTACATTAGACGGGTCCGATCGTCTAAGTTTTAATTGGCGAAAAACGTTAATTTTACGGTAATAGCCGAAAAGACGTAAAAATCATGTTTATAGTTTTTATAACTTATAAAACTTATCAAACTACCATTTTTAAAAAATGTACATTTATTTAACCTTATACATATTTATATAAATGAAATATATAAGTTAGTGGGTTTTAATTCACATTTTATACTATATTATTTTGAGTGCTTATATAATACTATTAAACTTTAATTTCACAAAATCTGATTTTTAGTTTTATTTTCACCATTTTTATCATATCTTGAGTTCTATAAGGAGATAGAAGCTCATTTTTCGATGGCATAAACTTCATATTATGTGCTACAAATAAGTTAGCTATAGGTATTGCTCAATCCATGTCTAAGTATCCTTAAGAGTCCCTACAAAATAGACTATTCAGATTGGTATACAAATTTTGTTTTGATCATATGTCACTCATTTGATGATTCCATTGCATGGCCAACTCTCACATGTGTATGACATCTAATACTTACTGTAAATTGATTCCACCATGCAATTTTATCAGTTTATAACTTGGTTACTTAATGTTTTTATACAACCATCATTTTAAGCATGATTTTAACATTGTTACTTATGGTTTTTCATCTTTTTAATCATATTTATCAACACTTGATCCCCACACAACATTTCTATCATCATAGATTCATCATATACATATACAATAGAAAAGAAAATACATTTGATCTTTACAAAAAAACAAGAGAAATGGAAAGGATGATCTTCTTTACCAACCAAGATTATATCTTGTTTTTGAATGACAACAACTTGATGAACACCAAATATATCTTCAAAATCATCAACCACCAAGATTGTTTGTTGAGAAATTAGCCCTAGGACACAAGCAAATCACCTTCTTTGATGTTAATATGATCACCAATCAATCAAGGCTTCAAGGTTTCTCCATGATGTGAGTAGATAACATAAGATTTGTGGCTAGAATTGATCAAATGGGGTGTTTGATGGTGAATATGGGACGGCAAAGGGAGGAGGATGAGAGTGTTTGTGAGTTGTTTTGCATGTGTGTGTTGTGAGAAAATGGTAAGTTAAGTGGTTTTGAGGTTTGGTGGAAACGTGTAGCTTACATGTTAAGCTTAAGCTTACATGTGTAAGCTCATAAGTTATAAGGGTGCCACATCAAGGGATGTAGTGTCCCCATTTTGGCCGTCCCTTTTAGTAGGGTGGGATAAACTTGTTTTGACCCATCCCGCTAATTTACGGGTATTCCTCGATTCTAGTTTCCTTGATTTGCGTGCCCTCGGGTCGTTTTACGAAAAACGTTTTTATAAATTATGAAAAATGGCACAAAACGAATCTAATAAAAATTGTCTCATCAAAAACGGAGTTCTAAAACGTAAATATGTAATCCTAAGGTTTCCGGTTTAGTTGTAAAGGACGCTAAATTATGCACGTAAGCCCAAATTTAAATCCGTAAATCGTGAGTTCATCAATCAACACAAAAATAAGTTTCAAAATATTATACGAGAAAATAATTCACTAACTGAAAATGTTAGATTGTCACATATTTGCACATCAAAATTGGATTTCATGGTGATTTATACTTACCCATAACCCATTTATTTCATGACGATGAAGATTGTGGTGACATAAGGATGGTAGGATAGGTTAAGTCCTATGATTCTTCCAGACTCGGAGGAATCTTCCCAAGGACATTCCATAGCTAGAAATAGTAGTCCTTAGGAAAGTTGGAGAAAAGATTTTGAATGTAGCTGAATGCCGACCAAGTACTTAATTTAGCACTGGAACAATCACAACAAGGTGCTAGTTATGACGTATTGGTAAGCATTGAAGGGGTTGAAGAATGAAAATGAATTGTAAAGATAAAGGGTGTAAAGAAAGAAGCCCTCCTTACAACCTTAGGCAGAAACAGGGTCAATACATATGCTATTGAGATCATTTTTTAATGATTCTTGATATTGAAGACCGACATCATGGACCCAGTGATGCAATGCACAACCCATCCCAGCTAACTCAGATATCTCTTAAAAGATATTTCTTTTAATCACACGGAGACAACGCATTATATATTGATTTATTCACTTCGAATAAATTGGTATTGAAATGGTCGCACTCCTCTCCAGCCTCCGATCACTAAAATCCAAAATGCACGATCGAGTCTAGAGCCATTTGAGATCATCAAATATCTCATCAGGACACACTTTCATATTTTCTTGCTTCTTCACACACTGTGAAAAGTAAGAAAGATCTTAAGAGTCCTACGCAAAATCTTCATGATCTTGCATGAACATCCGAGTAATACGAAAGTATTTAGAATGAAGATGGAAATCCTTCTTGAGCGAATATCAAAAATCTCATGGTAGGTGACTTGTGTGATTCTTTATGAATCAAGCTTGTGATAACTGGAAAGCAACAGTGGTTTAATTCTTAACTGAATTTAAACACGTTCCAGGCCTCTACGCAATATCTTAGTGATATTGCCAGAACACTTAGAGTGATCCCTTAGTGTTCACAGTGATGAGTGGAAATCCTTCTAGTGTTAACCTTAAACAGCATTTGGTAGGTAACTTGCAAGATTCAATATAAATCAAGCTCGTGACAACTGGAAAGCAACGATGGTGTGATTCTTTAATGAATCAAACTTGTTCTAGGAATGAGAATTGACGGCTTCAATCATGCGGATAATTTTATCCAAATGATTCACTCTTTATGTTCGCAGTCAGCTTTGGACGGTCGAGTAAAGAGAACGGGTTTACCCGTGAAATCTTGTCAAGGATATTTTAAACTAAATCTACCTTCCACAAGTACGATATTTAATATCGTCCAACCGTCTTCACCGACCGGAGGTAAAATGCTACCAAATTAGAATAAAATGTTCAAAGCCATTTTGTTCGTGTCTACTGATGTTGCGGCATTTGAAGACTGTGGCGTTGCAGAATCCAAGAAGAAGTCGTCCCCGTATGCTTATACTTTATGCACTTAATACCTCATCTAATTCAAGAAAGCCTAAAAGTTAAGTCTTCCACTGTATCGAACTCTGAAGCTTTCAAGAATTACGATGGTATAAGTATGTGGGACATGGTGTCACGAAGAGGCGAAGATCACAAGTGAAGGATGCACAAGATCAAGGCAAGGGATTAATTCTAAAGATTGATATCAAAGATCACATCAGCATGTTCACCAGAAAAGAAAAAGAAAAGAAAGACGAAGACTGCGAGCTCAAGACAAGCATAGTATGCTAGGTTTATTTCATTATTGTAACTCGGGTAACGCCCTTGTTTGGAGTGACCTCCCTTAGGGGGAGATTGTTGGAAATACGTTTTACGTATTAGAAAAGATCGGTCACTCCAACAATAGTCCATGTAATAGCTCGTAGTTTAGTTTATTTTTACTTATTAAACAAAGACCAAACCGAGCCCATGAGATGTATGGGCTGACGGCCCAATGTAAACCCAAGCCCATCTCATGGGCTTGGGTATATATAAACCCTCTCCTTAGATGGAGAGGGTGGTGGTTTTCATTTCAACACACATAGTTCTTATTACTTTCTCTCTCTAGAAGTGTAAACTCATCTATCTTTCTCTCTCTATAACATAAGCAAGATTTACATATCTAACACTGTTACTAATCCAGACATTGTGAAGGTGACTTCAAATGTTGTGGAAGAACCAGTTGTTGAAATTTCAGGTATACAGGTTGATAAAGAGGTTGGATCAAAAGCAGACAAATCAGCACCCACACTTGAGTATGTTATTCCTATGTGGACAGATGCATTTGCTGCTGCTGCTACAGGAAAAGAGAAAGGTGGTCCACAAGTATCACCAGTTGAAAACATGCATGATTCTTCAGGCGCTGACAAAGGAAATTCTGGCGCTGACAAGACAAATTCAAGCGTTGATGGCTCAAACGTTGACAACCCTAATTCAGGCGTTGACAACTCTTTTGACCATTTATTCTCTTCCAGTGTTTTTGAACAAGGTGAACCTTCAAACAGAAATGGAGAGGTTCATTCAGATGATGATGGAAGAGCATTTGAAGAAGATATTGGCAACTTGGAGACTGAAATTGATGATAATACAATAATTGAAGGATGAGTACTTATATCTACTATGAAGAATCATCATTCTTCTCTTATTATAGGTGATGTGATGACTCCTGTACAAACTAGAAGGTCTCATCCGAATCATGGCGGATTTATTGCCAATATTCACAAGAAGTTTGATACCCCTCTTGTTCAAGCATGTTTGTTTGCTTGTTGTTTATCACAACAGGAACCCAAGAATATTTTTGATGCTCTCAAAGAACCAAGTTGGGTGGAAACAATGCAAGATGAGATTCACCAATTTGCTATTCAAGATGTTTGGGAGTTAGTTGATTGTCCCAGACATGTAAGACCCATTGGGACAAGATGGGTTCTTAGAAACAAAAAGGATGAGAGAGGAATTGTGGTCAGAAACAAGGCATGTTTAGTTGCTCAAGGATATACACAAGAGGAAGGGATAGACTATGAGGAGGTCTTTGCACCTGTTGAAAGGATTGAGGCAATAAGGATTTTTCTAGCCTATGCTTCCTGCATGGGATTTACAGTCTATCAAATGGATGTGAAGAGTGCTTTTCTTTATGGCACAATTACAGAGGAGGATTATGTAATGCAGCCTCCTAGTTTTGAAGATTCAGAACATCCAGACAAGGTGTATAGAGTGAAGAAAGCTATGTATAGACTTCATCAAGCCCCAAGAGCATGGTATGGTACATTGTCCACCTATCTGGTGGAAAATAGATTCAAAAGGGGCACCATAGATCAGACTTTGTTTACAAAGAAGACTGGTAAGGATTTCTTACTTGTACAGGTCTATGTGGATGATATCATCTTTGGCTCTTCTAGTCCGAAGATGAGTGAAGACTTTTCCAAACTCATGACAGACAAGTTCAAGATGAGTGCAATGGGGGAGATGAACTTCTTTCTAGGGTTACAAGTTCAACAGAAAGAAGTTGGTATCTTCATCTCTCAAGATAAATATGTAGCAGATATCTGGAAGAAGTTTGGCTTTTCTCCACATGAGAAACGGGCTAGCACACCCATGGACAGGGAACACCCCTGGGGAAAGGTTGGAGAGGGAAAAGAAGTGGATGTCAGTCATTATAGGTCAATGATTGGATCATTGATGTATCTCACAGCTTCCAGTCCTGACATTATGTTTGCTGTGTGTGCATGTGCAAGCCATCAAGTGACTCCCAAAGAGTGTCATCTTCATGCTGTCAAGAGAATTTTTAGGTATCTTAGGTGCTATCCCACCTTGGGATTATGGTATCCAAAAGATTATCCATTGGAACTTATTGCATATTCAGACAGTGATTATGGTGGTCAAAAGTTTGATAGAAATCCACAACTGGTGGATGCCAATTTCTTGGGAGTAGGTTGATATCTTGGCAATGCAAGAAACAAACAGTGGTAGCCAATTCTACAACTGAAGCAGAGTATGTTGCTACAGCTGCTTGTTGTGGTCAAGTCTTATGGATTCTGAACCAGCTGTTGGATTATGGGTATAATTTCATGCATACCAAGATTGTTGTAGACAATAACAGTACTTAATGCATTATTAAAAATCCTGTACATCATTCTAAAACAAAACACATAGAAATTAGACATCATTTTATAAGAGATTATTTTGAAAAAGGCTTAATACAACCAGATAGGGTTGACACAGAGGAAAATGTGGCTGATTTATTAACTAAACCTTTTGATACTGGGAGATTTCAATACTTGGTAACAAGTATTGGAATGATCAATCTCACTTAATATATGTTTTGAGGGTTTATTGTAAAACACTGACAAGTGTTGTTTGATATTGGACAACACACAGTGTTGATATCTTGAACAAAGGAAGATATTGGACAACAAAAGGAATAGTTGTTGTTTGAAAAATTGATATGATTTTGGCACACAAAAAGAGGTAATTACACACGAAGGTACATGGGATCTCCATTTTTATACAGAATATCATGTTGATATTTATGGCTCGGATATATTTTTAAAAGGGATTAATGATTTTAATGCTAGTTAGCAACAAGTCATGAAGTAATTTATTGGAGAAATATCTCGTATGTAATCGGGGTAGCCTTGTAAAAGATTTATCCATATAGGCTTTTACATATGAAGATATTGGTTCAGTAAGACTCGTCATGAAGAGGTGTTGACTTAAGGGGAAGAATTCTTATGGTAAGTTTGATGTTCGAAGAAGATTTTCGTGAGTTTGTGTTCTATCATATCTTAAAGTCGTGCACTCCTAGTCGTGGACTTTTAAGATAATTTGTTTGTTCTTTTAATGGTTGGTGATGAAGACTTGTCATATCTAGCAAAGACAGATTGCTATCACTTGAAGGAGTTACATTATCGTGCTCAGTGTCTCACAAAGGATCAGGATTTTTACAATGGGATCGAGGTCTACTTATATTTTTCTCTAATGGTATAAGTTCTTCATCACATGGATAGTACAAGACATGGAACATAAGGTTGGTTTATTCTACTTCTACATCAAGATTACATTATTTATTTTTCTTCAAAATCATTACATAGAGCCTACATTTGGAGAATCTTCAAATTGCGTACATTGTTTAGTTCCATGTTGATGTGACAAAAAGGGGAAGACATACATGCTACAATTGAGGGGAAGCAATTTGAAAATGATGTACAACTTACAAGAGATACACAAAGAGTTTTGTCGACATCAACTAGGGGAAGATTGTTGGGTCAAAAAGTTGATGTAGCAGAAACTCAAAAACGAAGAAAACATGAAGGCATTTGTCTAAGCGTTGACAAGTGTAAATCGGGCGTTGTCAAGAGTAAATTAGGCGTTGACAGAAGTCAACCAAAGTCAAACGCTATTGGAGAGTCTATTTAGGATAAGTATTCAGAATATTATTTGATAATATTCTGTATTAGTTATTTAAATAGAAGATACACATGTTTATTCATATTTATCTCTTGTAAAGCCTAATCCTTAGTCTATAAAAGGAACAAGGGTCTTAGGTTATATATATATAACATTCATACAAAATGTAAACCTAAAGCGTGTGTCGACTAGGTGTGGGATTCAATGTATACACACCTAGTGATTGTTTGTTATTAATATAATAAGCAATCCTTGTTAGTAATTCATGTGTTCTTGGGCCCCAAACACCTTGTTTCCTAACTATTGTTCTTTTCCGCTTTGATTGTTAATCACATGAACAATGGTTATGCCTAGCAGCTAAAAGATTCGAGGAAACCAAGGTTTCCACACACTCATCCTAACACTAGTAGTAGCAAGGTCATTTGTCTTGGGACTCGAAGGTCTTGACTCTTCACTTGAACCACATGATGCATAGTGATGTAGATTTTTCGTACACGTTTTAGGAAAAACGTATATGAGTGGCAAGTATTAAGTTATACGCTTTAGGAAAAACGTAAAACCGAATAAATTCGGGTTCGTTCTCGAAGAAGGGTGTGTGTATTAATGTGCCAATATATATGAAATCAAGTTTGGATTAGTGACGTTTTTGGTTTAAAGAGAGAAAAAGTAAAGACGAGCTATGACTACGATTACGCTACGACGTTGACGTAAAACGATGACGTAATTACGTAAAACGCGACAAAATTAAAAATTAAACCTAAAGATTAATTAAAAGATTAAACTAAGTCTAAAATAATATAAATAAGAATAAAAATTCAACAAATATATTTTAAAACCTTTTATTAATTAAATATTCAATTTTTAATGCTAATTAAAGCCCTAAAATTAAATATAATTAACAAAATGTCCAAAATATTATTTTATTGAACTAATAACTCACTTATATTATTTAAAGACTAAAAACTATTTTTCCTAAATTTTCAAAACTATTTTTCTATTTTTAAATGACTAAAAACTATTTTTAAATTAAAATAATCATAAAAAATAATAAAATGATGCCAAAACTAACTTGACAATTTTAAAAATCCTAAATTATACTAATGAACAGTAGAAAATTGAAAAAGTTTGAAAAATGTAAAATTTTGCACTAAAAGACAAAACAGTTTAATATAAAAACCCTAATTGAGCTAAATTAATTTCTAAAAAATAATTAAAAAGTGAACAGTGAAATAATTTTTGACTAAAAATCTTAAACTATTTTTCTAAATATAAGAAAAATTTTAAATGTGAAAAATATAACTTTTTACCACTAAAAGACAAAAACAGAAATATTAAAAGTTAATTTAAATTGCAATTTAATCTAAAAAATAAAGGATGAACAGTAAAATAAAAATTGATTAAATGGAAAAATCAGAATTAAAATACAAAAAATAACAAAATTAATATCAGGTTATAACTCCTAAAATTTACCACTAAAGACAAAAAAGTAAAAAGAGTGAAAGTGACACTTGCTTTGTTTCTGTCTTTTAGTGTAGCAGTACAAACAAATACACTAGCAGGGGCAACTTAGTTCCCACTGCTAGTGTATAAAAGCAGGTCTGGGAGGTTTTAAGTTTATATCTTTTTGGTTTCTTGGTTTTGATTGGATACAAGGGCACCCCCACAACCAGTTGGGTTGTGGGGAGTCAGATAAACAATAAAAACACAACATTGTTCACACAAATTGCACACGAACTAACCAAAAAGTTACTGATATGACTGATAAAGGTCTGTGAACAGTTATCTGATTCACTTGGCAATAAAATGGATTTTGGGTGCTTATATCTTGCTCAAATCATCACCAAACTGAGTCACAAAAGTCCTAAATCCTAGTGTGCACTTAATTCTATCAGACTTCAAGAGTGACTGGTCTAAATTCAACAAATCAAGTGAGTGGAATGGATTACTGTTTTTAGCTATTTTTGAACACACCACTTGCTTAAAACCTATTCAATACTTAAGTCAATGACTGAAAAATAATACCAAATGATAAACCAAGTGTGTTTAGGCAATATTATCTAGCTTACTGTTACATTAAACCAGTTAATACCCCAATGCCAAACACCCCTTTAAAATCAGCAAATGAAATATAACAAAGAGCTTCTACTCAAACCTTAACCAACTAATCAAATATACCTAAAGCATGTATAAAAGATGGAATAGGAACAATTTAAACAATTAAAAACACACAAGCAACCTTTCACACAATAATCCACAAAAACCATCTAAGTTCAATACCAAGAGGGTTCATGCCTTTGAATACCTAGGCTGAGTGTCTTCTGCTTGGGTTTTTAAGAGCTTAGGTGGAGCTTATGAAGTGTAGAAGAGGCTTGCTGAGGGAATCCAAAGCAGGACCCCAAGCAATGAACATATCTTCAATGTAAAAAAATGAGATGGAAATGGAATCTATCTTGCTTCTTTCTTGTTACCTGCACAGTCACCACAAACCAAGAAAGCAAATAAGTTTGAACCAGTTAAAACCAAAAGCTTGTAAGGCTTTTGGCTTATAGCTGTTCAAACAGTAAGATATTTAACAAGAATTGAAAGAAATCAGTTAAAACTGATTTTGAGCACCAAGTTTTGAAACGTCCACTGAATCTTATATCACTTGAAATTAAAACAAACCAACAAAGGAACTCTGAGATCCCACACAAATCCACTATCACTTCAATGTGATAGGGATTTCAGAAAAGAAAAAGAAAAACAGATTTTTGAAATCCTTCTCTTTTTTTTTGAAAAGCTGAAGCTTTAAATGAAAATTACTTTAAATTTGCAGGAAAGAAAAGATATTACACTAAAACTTGTAGCTTAAAATGGAACTCGACATTTGCAATTTAGTAAAAATAAACTTTAAATATTCATAAATTTAAGAAAATACAAATGTTGGAACAAGCTCCTCTCACAGATTGAGGGATGCTTATTTAGCAAGAGATAGAAGATACTAGAAGGAGTAAACCCTAATACATAAATGTCCTAAACTGCCCTTGAGTCTTCAGTCAAAATTCGTGGTCAAATTGCATCATGTGACATGCCAGCTGTTCTTTTTGATCATAGACGTTGATAAATACTTTGGGACCAAGTTTTGTGATGTGGCCGTTGATTTCCTGTCAAGATTCCCATTTTACCATTTTTGTTGAAGCAGGGGAGCCATGGTGGGACCAATTGGGTGAGGTGTCACTTATTTTTGTGAGTGAGAAAGATTTAGGAGATGTTGAATCATGGTTCTGGAGTTGATTACCCTAAATCCCTTTGATTTAGAGTATTTAGGGTTTTAGGGTTTATGTGGGAAAGGATGAGTAAACAGTGTGTTTTGATTCAGTTTTAGGGTTAATTGTGTTTAAAAAAATTGTTAGGCGCGTTTTGGTTTAACTGATATATTAAATCAGTTAATGGAGTGCTGATGTGGAGGTTTTAAAGGAGTTGATTGGTTGGAGGGTGGTAGTGGTACACGTGGAGGGTGATGATAGGAGGGATAAGGTTTACATGTCTGCCCAAATTGGCCCCCCACTTCTCTATTACTTGCTACTTTGTATTAAACAACAAAATAACTTTTTCCCTTTGTGAAAACTTTGCTCAGTTGGCAAATTCAGTCCTTGTGTTTGGTAAAAAATATGAACAAGGACTAAACATGTATTTTCTTCAATCTTCAAGGGCTTTTAATGACAAAACATGAATCTTCAAAGACCATAGTAGTTCAATCTTGATTCTTAAAGGGTAAAAAGTGACAACTTGCAAATCTTGAGGGACCAATCTTGCAATTTCTTCAAACTTCAAGGGCAATTTTGTAAATTCCATACTTGGGCCCGGTTCTTTGTGCGGCTTCGTTTCCCGTGTTCGTTTTTGCTCTATTCTTGTAATCTTTTGGTGAATTCACGATATCCGTACCTGAAATATACAATGAACAAACACAGGCATATTTTTTGGTATTTTGATGATATTTTAAGCGTTTTAAGCCCGATTTGGACGATGAGACTATGTATAAATACAGTCTCATCACTCCCCCATACTAAACCATTGCCGTGTCCCCACGCAATGCTAGAATTAAGTATCGTAGCACATCCAAAATTCATTTTATGATGACATTTATTGAAGATATAAACTTAAATAAACTACTACACGTGTTTTAGACATAATGTATTGTTTTCATCACGATTAAGTGACTTTTGGGATCATAGAACAAGAACACGTGAATGCTTCGTTAGAAATAATTTCGTCGACCTCGATTTTCACCCAATTCCATGCTAAGCGTGTAACGAGATCATTGTTATTATAAGTTAGCAATACGGTCACATCTCATGAGTGTTAATTACGAACTTAAACTCCCTTATTCCTACTTTGTATCTCTTATATTTTATTTTGTCTTAATGATCACGAGGATACATCATTGACTTATGCTTGAATAGAGATTAAGTCTAAAAATATAAACTTAACGGTGTAACCAAAATCATTAAATTAATAATTCATCCTAATTGACAACGATGTCAAAAAATTAAGTCAACAAGAAGGATCGATAAACACGGTTTTATAACGGTTTTGAACATGAGACTTATTACCAAGACTTTTATACGCCCCCTAACGGAAGGGCCTTATTATCTTTGGTTTACCTCCATCTTTTATTCAACTTCGCCATGAAGCTTTTATTATGACTTCGGTCTTGCCTTGCCTTTTATTATCCGCCTCATCTGTGGTTTTATTAGCCAAAGATGTATATCCTCACGCTAAGGCGAATTTTGGATCTTTAAAGCTTCAAAGATTAAGGCTTGATTCACTTTCAATTTGGGCATAGATTTTTCGGCCTTGTGGGCTTCAAATTTTTGCTTAATTTAGGTGAGCACTTGAAATCTTATTATTAGGTGAAGCTTTCGATTATTCGGGTGCCAATACTTCAAAACCGTGACGCTGGCGATACCTTAATGTTTTCCCAATTTAATTACATGGAAGCTACCAAAACAAATTAGAAACCAAAAATAGTGACTAAACCGCCAAATCAATATTTATTAACAATTTATTATGCAAAAGCATGGGGAGAATAAGCTAATAATTACTACACATGAGATCGTGACGATTACGAGACTTATAAATAACTCTATCATTTCTCGTCCTCATTTAAGAGACTTAGCCTAAAAAGTTAAGGAATCGAAGCTAAGTGCTCAACACGCACGGTCGAGTCAAAAATTACTCTTATTCTCATCATCGGAAAACCTACATTCGTGTCTTAAACACTTATGAAAAACACGAAAAATTTTAAAATTTGGCCATTTTTAGCCTTATTTTGCATAAAACGATAACAAAAAGATGAAATTCGGATTGCGTGGTGACGTAAGCAAGGTGAAGTATCTACTCACCCCCCATACTAAAACTAAACATTGTCCTCAATGTTTCGAGTCTAGGGGTGTAAACACCCCCATACTAGAGACGAAGTCGAATGCTTAATCTCGAGCATGGAAAGGGTAAAACGAATAACCTAAAAGCCGTTTATGAATTATGCTAATAAGATAAACGTTAGAACATAAAAGGATATCATCGGATATCGGAATCTCCAAGGGCAACGATCGAAGCTCGAGTGATCCGTAAAACGAATACGAGAGGCTTCAATGATGACGATGAACCTAATAAATCACAATCAAAAACAACCACGAAACAAAGGTTGGAAGAGCACAAGTCCCCCTCGTTACGTTAACTAAGAAAGCGATAATATGTACAAGGATAAGCATGAGAATCCCCCACGAGGCACCTTGTTTTTGTTAACCGAGTCAAAAGCTCGACTCGAATCCCCAAAAATGTGATCATTTAGGGATAATCTTGGTATGGTCATTTTTGGTGGGGCTTACATGATAAACAAGGCCCAAAAGTACGTGGAGTACTTTAGAAACCCGATAGACGTATACCGGGGTCAAAGATAGCGTCCTCGTTTTCGGATGAAAGACGAAACAACGCTACTTCAACACGAACCCCAATGGGGTAGAAGAAAAGAGATGAGAAGTAGAGAGGTGGGGCAATGGGTAAGTCACTAAAATGAGCTACTCGAGGTAGACTCACACCAAGCAAACGAAAAGATTTTCCATTTATTGCATCGGTGGAAGACCGAGATTTCCCTTTACAAGCAATTCCGGGATCGTAAATCTCGTCCTCGGTGGAGAAATGGGAGGGAACATTTGGGGCTTCCCCCACACTAGATCCACACCAACCGTCGTCAAAAGGAATAGACGAGGTGGTAGCACTCATATAACGCGGTGATGACGGAGTTAAACATGTAGAAAAATCTTTTAAAACATTTTTAAAATCTTTTCCTTTTTCATCGTTCAAAAACTCTTTATGAAAACCCGATTGAATAATGTCGAAAATATTTGGCGTGTCAAATTCAAAATTAGTCGCGCTAAAAATCCTCACATTTAAGTCGCGGTTAGGGGGTGGTGGATTATATAAGTTCTCAAAACGTTTGTCAATAAAGAACACCGCCCCCTCGGGGTCAACATACTCGTCATCCTCATGAACGTCGATCTCATCGATTTCTTCATCAAAGATAGGCTTGTCAAACCATGGTTTGTCATTCCCCTCCTTGAGTATCTTAGAAACTCTCTCGAAAAGATCACGATCAAGCACGAAACCATCATTCTTTTGTGAGGATTGTTGATAAGTTAAATCCTCTCGAATGTGGTAAACGTAATTCTCATTTGAGGAGTGTTGATTAGGTAACTCCTCGAGAACTGGATTTTTAGTGGTCACATGAGTTGATTCATCATCGAGAATAAGACGTTCCAACTCATTAAGTTCATCCTCGATTTTGGAAAGATCAACCTCACTCGTAGGTGGAAGTGAAGGCATAAGAGCTAGCTCTCGTTCAATGATTTCCTCAATCTCGGGATCAAACTCGTAATCATCGTACCTCACATGTTTCTTTTTAGGAGAATCAAAAATTGCATGTGGATTTCGAAGTACGTGATCAAGCTTGGCAAAATCGCCATCGTCATCGTCAAAGAAAGAGTCGATGTGAGCACTCACAACCATGGTCTTACAAGTCGAATTACTATGCTTAGGTGACTTTTCTAAGACGAGAGGATCGATGTCGATAAACCCTTTAGCCTCAACGGGTGTTGGGCTAGGCAAAGGAGGCACTTCGATGGAGTTAGAAGTTGAAGCCTCAAAGACGTGGTCCTTCGAAGGTGGTGAAGACGAGCCCATATTGGTCTTTGTCGTGATGGCACTAACGTCGCCCTTCGGAATTGGTGTTTCACTCGTTTCGCTAAAAACATCCCAAAGTGAGTTTTCATCCATAAATTTACACATACCCTTTTGAATTAGGTACACGTATTCTTTATCATTAAAATCATCATCTTTAAAACCGTTTTTCTTAATTCTTTCAAAACGTGCATTAAACTTCATTCTTTCCGCTAAAGTGAACATTTTGAAATCATTAGGATTTGAATCATTAGGTTTTGAAACCTCGGTTTTTTCATTCTCATTAAACCCTTGGGATTTTCTAGCGAAAAAGTCTATTTTCTCATCCCCATATCTCATAGTAAGTCTCCCCTCGTGAACGTCGATTACGGTTCGAGCCGTTGATAAGAATGGTCGGCCTAAAATAATGGGACATTTAGGGTCACACTCGTAATCGGATATAACGAAATCCGCGGGAAAAACAAACTTTCCAACTTTGACATAGACATCCTCGGCTATTCCAATTGGTATAAGTGGAGTACAATTTGCAAGCTCGATTGTCATGTTCGTGGGGGTAAGTGAAGGCAATCTCATCAATTTCCAAAGAGAATGAGGCATGAGATTTATGCTAGCACCTAAATCGGCAAGGGCTAAACATCCCTCAATCTCGGAAAAATCACAAGGTAGTAGAAATTGGCCCGGATCCTTTTCCTTTCTCGGCATACGCCTTTTGGGTTTTTTAAGAAGGATTGAAGCACAAGTTTCTTCAAGGGTTACTTTGGTAAGGTCGACAAAGCTCTCTTTTTGAACCGTGGATGGAATTTGAGGTACACGAGGGTTTGCACTCTTTTCCTTGGTCGCCACGTTCACCCCATCGACTTTAGAACAAAAAGACGTCTTAGAAGTCGAGGGTCGAGAGGAAGAAACAACTCTAAATCCATCAAGGTTAGGGGTAATCACACGACCTTTCTCACGAGACGAGGCGGCTTTACATTGTTCCTTCGGATTAGCAACGGTGTCACTAGGTAACGAACTCGATGACACACCCGAGGACTTGTTCATTATGGCCGAAAACATCTTTTTAATATCCATTTGCCCTTGCTCAATCTTTGTGTTTTGTAATTTCAAAGTATTAGTAAAGTCGTTTTTCAAAGTACCAATTTCTCCCTCTAATCGTCTCATATTAGCCTCATTCGTTTTCATGTAATTTTGAAAATCGTTTGACGAACTATTTTCATTAGAATTAAAGTTCCCTTGGTTTTGATTGTTTCTTTGAAAATTTCCTTGATTCCCACTTGAAAAATTGTTTCCTTGATTGTTGTTGTTTGAAAAATTCGAGTTTTGATTATTGTCTCGATTTTGCCAAGCTATATTACGACCTTGATTATAACCTCCTTGATTTGATTCGAAAAATTTCCTTGTTGATTATTTCCTTGAAAATTGTTTCGGTTTTGAAAATTGTTGCCTTGGTTATAATTGCCTTGTTGTGATGGACCCGCGTTATTTTGATTTTGAAAATTGTTGTTTCCATTTAACGCACTCACATTCGACGTTTGGCCATCCGTAGCCGCACACTCGTAATAATTATGAGGTCCACCACAAAACGTACACGAAACCTCAACCGCTTTCACCGTAGCGGGAGCGTCTTTCTTTTGCATCTCAACGAGAAAAGACGTAAACACATTCGTCAACTTGTCGACTTTCGCATCAACTCTCTCAATGTCGCGATTAGAACTATCAATATTGGCGACATTGGCAACACTCGGTGCGTTGCGGAGTTGGTAAACCTTGGATCGGTTTTCGATAATTATCAATGCATCTTTCGGAGTTTTACACAAAAAGTTGCCACCGGCGGCGGAATTCAACGAATCTTGTTCTTGAAAATTAAGACCGTTGTAAAACGTATCGATTTGGTGCAACTCGGAAAAACCATGGTGAGGACATTGCCTAAGCAATTCCTTAAAACGATCCCACGCGTCTCTAAAAGATTCATTCGGTTTTTGCTCAAATTTCGTAATTTCATTTTTGAAAAACGTTTTCTTAGACGGTGGGAAAAAATAATTAATGAACATGGAAACGAGATCCTTCCACGTAGTTATGGAATTAGGTGGCTCTTTCTCGTACCAATCATTGGCGGCACCATCGAGCGAGTACGGAAAAAGCATAAGCTTGACGACATCGGTGTCGACGTTCTTAAACTTGCTCGTGGCCAAAAGACGATCAAAATTCCGAATATGGTCGTGAGGATTATCGGCTTCACGACCTCGAAACTTCGTAGCTTGGATCAACGAAAGCATTCCGATCTTAATCTCAAAATTCTCCGCTTCTATAGTGGGAATTACGATCGCGTCTCCATAACCTTCGGTGGGCGCTTGGAGCAATTCCATCATCGAACGATTGTCGGCCATCTCCTCTACGGTTTCTTCAACAACGATATTAGGAACGTTGGTTTCTAATTCTCGTCTACGTCGTCGATTCCTTCGATTACGATTGCGTCGATTCGAAGCTTCGCTTGAATTGGAATAATCCTTCGATCGAGTGCGCATGCACTAAGCGTAGAATGGGGGGTAGCAAAGAAGATTCTTTTTGCGGTTTTCCGATTTTTCAATTTTTTTGGTTTTTGATTGTTTTTAAATTTTTTTGGATTTTTGTTGTATTACGTAGACACAAATCTAAAAATCTCTCCTCGAATCGACTTTCTCGATTAAAGGAGCCTCAAAGAATGAAAACGATCACGTGGAGTGAACGTTCTCGATGACTTTAGAACGTTGGTGGAACACCAAAACGTTCAAGAGTGTTTAATCTTGAAAACACAAGCAAATATAATATACGTAGATAATACTTGGGAGGCAAACCCTCGATTAGCCCTCTTTCTCAAAACACGCACAAGCAAGCGGAGGAAACGAGACGGCGCGAAGCACTTAAGAGCCTTTTTCCTTTAGGTCGTGAAATACAACCTCCTTATACCCACCTTATAGTTTGTGTCAATTGAAATTAAGCCTCACGAAAGTATTTATCTATTTTGCCTTTAACTTTTGCTTTAGATTCGAATGCAATGATCGAGTGATGAAATCCCGAATCAAGGTTGCGTTTTCACGCTTTTGGAGTACTTGTATATTTATTGTTCTTACGTAGATACAATATAGTAATAATATATTCACAATAAAAACGAAAACCAATATATCTACAATATAGTAAAATGATTGTTGTGTGTTTAATTTAGGAAAATTAAACACGTTTTATTTGGATACTATAATATAATAAGGAAAAATAACAAAAATGAGTATGTACGATATTCACGCTTTCCAAAAAATGAAAAGCTAAAACGCACTACTCACACAAACACGATACTAATAATGGCACACTAAACACCTCCCCGGTAGCGGCGCCAAAATTTGATGTAGATTTTTCGTACACGTTTTAGGAAAAACGTATATGAGTGGCAAGTATTAAGTTATACGCTTTAGGAAAAACGTAATACCGAATAAATGCGGGTTCGTTCTCGAAGGAGGTGCGTGTATTAATGTGCGAATATATATGAAATCAAGTTTGGATTAGTGACGTTTTTGGTTTAAAGAGAGAAAAAGTAAAGACGAGCTATGACTACGATTACGCTACGACGTTGACGTAAAACGATGACGTAATTACGTAAAACGCGACAAAATTAAAAATTAAACCTAAAAATTAATTAAAAGATTAAACTAAGTCTAAAATAATATAAATAAGAATAAAAATTCAACAAATATATTTTAAAACCTTTTATTAATTAAATATTCAATTTTTAATGCTAATTAAAGCCCTAAAATTAAATATAATTAACAAAATGTCCAAAATATTATTTTATTGAACTAATAACTTATATTATTTAAAGACTAAAAAGTATTTTTCCTAAATTTTCAAAACTATTTTTCAATTTTTAAATGACTAAAAACTATTTTTAAATTAAAATAATCATAAAAAATAATAAAATGATGCCAAAATTAATTTGACAATTTTAAAAATCCTAAATTATACTAATGAACAGTAGAAAATTGAAAAAGTTTGAAAAATGTAAAATTTTGCACTAAAAGACAAAACAGTTTAATATAAAAACCCTAATTAAGCTAAACTAATTTCTAAAAAATAATTAAAAAGTGAACAGTGAAATAATTTTTGACTAAAAATCTTAAACTATTTTTCTAAATATAAGAAAAATTTTAAAAGTGAAAAATATAACTTTTTACCACTAAAAGACAAAAACAGAAATATTAGAAGTTAATTTAAATTGCAATTTAATCTAAAAAATAAAGGATGAACAGTAAAATAAAAATTGATTAAATGGAAAAATCAGAATTAAAATAAGAAAAATAACAAAATTAATATCAGGTTATAACTCCTAAAATTTACCACTAAAGACAAAAAAGTAAAAAGAGTGAAAGTGACACTTGCTTTGTTTCTGTCTTTTAGTGTAGCAGTACAAACAAATACACTAGCAGGGGCAACTTAGTTCCCACTGCTAGTGTATAAAAGCAGGTCTGGGAGGTTTTAAGCTTATATCTTTTTGGTTTCTTGGTTTTGATTGGATACAAGGGCACCCCGACAACCAATTGGGTTGTGGGGAGTCAGATAAACAATAAAAACACAACGTTGTTCACACAAATTGCACACAAACTAGCCAAAAAGTTACTGATATGACTGATAAAGGTCTGTGAACAGTTATCTGATTCACTTGGCAATAAAATGGATTTTGGGTGCTTATATCTTGCTCAAATCATCACCAAACTGAGTCACACAAGTCCTAAATCCTAGAGTGCACTTAATTCTATCAGACTTCAAGAGTGACTGGTCTAAATTCAACAAATCAAGTGAGTGGAATGGATTACTATTTTTAGCTATTTTTGAACACACCACTTGCTTAAAACCTATTCAATACTTAAGTCAATGACTGAAAAATAATACCAAATGATAAACCAAGTGTGTTTAGGCAATATTATCTAGCTTACTATTACATTAAACCAGTTAATACCCCAATGCCAAACACCCCTTTAAAATCAGCAAATGAAATATAACAAAGAGCTTCTACTCAAACCTTAACCAACTAATCAAATATACCTAAAGCATGTATAAAAGATGGAATAGGAACAATTTAAACAATTAAAAACACACAAGAAACCTTTCACACAATAATCCACAAAAACCATCTAAGTTCAATACCAAGAGGGTTCATGCCTTTGAATACCTAGGCTGAGTGTCTTCTGCTTGGGTTTTTAAGAGCTTAGGTGGAGCTTATGAAGTGTAGAAGAGGCTTGCTGAGGGAATCCAAAGCAGGACCCCAAGCAATGAACATATCTTCAATGTAAAAAAATGAGATGGAAATGGAATCTATCTTGCTTCTTTCTTGTTACCTGCACAGTCACCACAAACCAAGAAAGCAAATAAGTTTGAACCAGTTAAAACCAAAAGCTTGTAAGGCTTTTGGCTTATAGCTGTTCAAACAGTAAGATATTTAAAAAAGAATTGAAAGAAATCAGTTAAAACTGATTTTGAGCACCAAGTTTTGAAACGTCCACTGAAACTTATATCACTTGAAATTAAAACAAACCAACAAAGGAACTCTGAGATCCCACACAAATCCACTATCACTTCAATGTGATAGGGATTTCAGAAAAGTAAAAGAAAAACAGATTTTTGAAATCCTTCTCTTTTTTTTTGAAAAGCTGAAACTTTAAATGAAAATTACTTTAAATTTGCAGGAAAGAAAAGATATTACACTAAAACTTGTAGCTTAAAATGGAACTCAACATTTGCAATTTAGTAAAAATAAACTTTAAATATTCATATATTTAAGAAAATACAAATGTTGGAACAAGCTCCTCTCACAGATTGAGGGATGCTTATATAGCAAGAGATGGAAGATACTAGAAGGAGTATACCCTAATACATAAATGTCCTAAACTGCCCTTGAGTCTTCAGTCAAAATTCGTGGTCAAATTGCATCATGTGACATGCCAGCTGTTCTTTTTGATCATAGACGTTGATAAAATACTTTGGGACCAAGTTTTGTGATGTGGCCGTTGATTTCCTGTCAAGATTCCCATTTTACCATTTTTGTTGAAGCAGGGGAGCCATGGTGGGACCAATTGGGTGATGTGTCACTTGTTTTTGTGAGTGGGAAAGATTTAGGAGATGTTGAATCATGGTTCTGGAGCTGATTACCCTAAATCCATTTGATTTAGAGTATTTAGGGATTTAGGGTTTATGTGGGAAAGGATGAGTAAACAGTGTGTTTTGATTCAGTTTTAGGGTTAATTGTGTTTAAAAAAATTGTTAGGCGCGTTTTGGTTTAACTGATATATTAAATCAGTTAATGGAGTGCTGATGTGGAGGTTTTAAAGGAGTTGATTGGTTGGAGGGTGGTAGTGGTACACGTGGAGGGTGATGATAGGAGGGATAAGGTTTACATGTCTGCCCAAATTGGCCCCCCACTTCTCTATTACTTGCTACTTTGTATTAAACAGCCAAAATAACTTTTTCCCTTTGTGAAAACTTTGCTCAGTTGGCAAATTCAGTCCTTGTGTTTGGTAAAAAATATGAACAAGGACTAAACATGTATTTTCTTCAATCTTTAAGGGCTTTTAATGACAAAACATGAATCTTCAAAGACCATAGTTGTTCAATCTTGATTCTTCAAGGGTAAAAAGTGACAACTTGCAAATCTTGAGGGACCAATCTTGCATTTTCTTCAAACTTCAAGGACAATTTTGTAAATTCCATACTTGGGCCCGGTTCTTTGTGCGGCTTCGTTTCCCGTGTTCGTTTTTGCTCTATTCTTGTAATCTTTTGGTGAATTCACGATATCCATACCTGAAATACACAATGAACAAACACAGGCATATTTTTGGGTATTTTGATGATATTTTAAGCGTTTTAAGCCCGATTTGGACGATGAGACTATGTATAAATACAGTCTCATCACATAGTCACTGGCCTTGTCACTGAAAGTACAAGAGATAAAGTAATTAGTATTAGTAAAGCTTTTGGGAGACTCATGCATCTGTGATCCATCCAAGTTAGTATGCCTGGATATGGGCATAAATGTTCCTATAAGAGGTGGAGGAACAACATGCATTGCTGGAGCTGGTTTAAACCTATTGTAACTAGGTTTTCCCTCCTCCTCTTTGTCAGGATCAAAAACACTTGAAAAGATACATCAAAAACATCATCTGGACCAATATATTTGTCAAAACCTAACCCTATCTTAGTTCTACCAGACATGCTACTATCTATCAGTTTGGAAAGATTCTTTGGTGCTTTTTGCCATTTATCAAATCTTAATAGTGTAGCATCTAATTTTTCTTGCATTTCTTGTTTTGCCTGAATACTCTTAGTTTTATGTTTTTAAGTATATTTAAGCATGTTAGTTATTCTCTAAATCAATGCTTAACACTCGAATCTTAACCTCATACTCAAGCTAAGTATTTTGAAGCCACTTCTTTTGTTGTTCTAAAGTTTTTAGAGAGCTCTTATAAGGTTGAACTTCTAAAAAGTATTTATCATTTTGATCACTTAGTTCATTGCATTGAGTTAAGAGGTCTGAGTATTTATCATCACAACCAAGAGGGCAATTTTGTACCTGAGGAGAGATTCCCATAAGAGGAAATTCCTCTGCTTCATATGCATCAGATATGTGACCAGCAATCATAGCAAACACATCAGTAGAAGACTCAACTGATTCCAATGCTAGTGTCTCATGATCATTCCAGTTGACCATAGTATCAACTGACACCAAAGCTTTCTTTTCATCCTTAAGCTCTTGAACCTTGAAGGCTGTGTTAGCCTCAAAAATATTAAGTCAAACAAGAATGTTCGGTCATAGGTTTATTTTGTAATATTTAATAGAACGTTGTAATAGTTAGTTAAAATTAGTCGTGACATTACGGGCTTGATGGCTAGCTTAAAAGTCCTCTTTCAAGGTACTAAGCATTTATTCAAGCCCGACCCAAAACATATATAGTCCAATAGAAAGCCGCATGTGGGTGGACTATATAAGCACCCTCCTAGCATGTTAGGAGGGTTGAAGATTTCATTTTCTCAATCTAATTTTCACCTAGATAATCACCTCTCTATCTCTCTAGTTTCTCTCACCACTTTCTCTCTCTAAAATTCATATCTTTTCCATCTCATTTCTTTAATTTATCATCATATAATTAGGGACAACAATTGGTATCAATCGCCATGAGGTAGATGTGTGTTTAGTTTGTTGTTAATTTTTTTGATTCGTGTGATTTTGATCTACAAATTATTTTTCTCAAAAATATTTGTGTTTTCGAGCTCTAAATCTCCTTACAAATTGCCTACAAAGTTGTGGTAGGAATTTGTGTTCTTCTTTTTGGTGATCTTTTCAGAAAAAGTGATAGTTTTGGTTTGATTATTGGGTAAAAAGTTTGAAAAAATCAAGCTCTTGGGAAGAAGCAGTATTCGGAATATAAGGGTTCTCTTGTTCGGAATAAGAGGGTTTGTCATTCCGACTTGTGTGTAGTCAGATTCCGGATAAGCTTGGCATCTACAACATTCCAGATAAGATACATCTCCACATATTCCGGATAAGCTATAGATTATTCTTGATAACGTCAGGTTAGATTATTCCGGATAAGCTTTTGATTATTCCAGATAAGCTTTAGATTATTCCGGATAAGCTTTATATTATTCCGAATAAGCTTTAGAGTATTCCGGATAAAGTCATATTTTTGTTATTCCGGATAAGGTCGTATTTTTGGTATTCCGAATAAGGTCTAGAAGTCTTTACATTCTGGATAAGGAAAGGTTCACAGTATTCCGGATAAGGTATAACATACTGATTCTGGATAAGGTGCTACACTGGATTCCGGATAAGGTGTCGACGAGTTATTCAGGATTAGCTTTAGAACAAAATACATTCCCAATAGGGTCGAGAAACATTCCGTATTAAGCTCTTGATTTATTCCGAATAAGCATAGAAACATTCCAGATTATAGTTTGAGTTATTCCGGACAAGCATAATGGATTCCGAATAGTGCATTCCGGATTGTTGACACAAAGTCGGATTTAAAAAAAAAAATTGGCGAAAAAACCGTAGAAAATATTACTTTTTCCTAGACCATTTTTAGGCCATTTAAGCTTTGATTTCAAATTTTGGCAAAGCGATATTTTTTTTTACCAAAAATTCAAATTTTCGGACCAAAATTCAAACTTTTAGGCCAAATTTCAAACTTTTTAGGTTTTATTTTTCGTTAAAATTTTCATTTTCAAAATTTTTCCCTATTAGTTTTCGGCTATTTTGAACTCGATTTAAGAATCTGGTAATTCAAATATTTTCGGTTACCGTTTTATCGGACAGAGAAATTTATTGTCGGACTGAGAAAAAATCAGAAATTTCGGAATTTTAACCACAACTCTATCACGGAAAAGAGCAAAGAGTGTTCAGTTGTGACGATTCTCGAGATAGAACAATTACAACAACAGACACGCTTCTTGAGAGATAAATGCATGGAAAGTTTGAGAATACTTAAATCATCGTTTGAGAGCCTTTCAAAAGTCCTGCTAGACATAGGTGAATCCACTGCCACGTTCATAAGAGCTTTCACACAAGCCATGGAGAAACTTGCGACACAACTCACCAAAGAACGACTTTTTGGGAGTGAATGTAAGATCACCTTCAGTGAACTCAAGACGACATTCAAAAAGAAATTTGATTCAGAATTTCTCATGTCTTTGAGTACACAAGGATGCTTAATGAGACATCATAAAACTGCTCAAACGTTCAAAGACTTGATCCCAAGTAACATCAAATCCATTTAAACCTATGTCCACAGAATGATAATTCACGAACAAGAGATAGATAAAAAGTTCAAGGCAAATTGTGGTACAATATCGGGTCATGTGAATGAAAGCTGCACATCATGGAACAAAAAGCATGGTACGCAAGAAGATCATACCATACATGGGAATGAAAGCAGCAACACTGGCACACAAGACATCAGTTCTGAGAATGTCATCCGCAATACACCTTCCTATGATAATGGCCCTGTCTTCGACTCTGACCCATTGGAAGAGGTACACAATGATGAATATAATGTGTTTGCCAATGATAATACGCATGAGCATTGTGATCAAACTCAAACCCTTATTGACACATGTATGACGAAAAAGGTGGATAGCAATACCATACCTGATTCATCAGACACATGTAATAATGAGTCTGACGATGATCAACATGCAAATGAGTATGATGATGAGGAGCGTATTGCGCTTGCTAATTTAATTGCTACTTTACAAAAAGATGTCAAAGAAACTAGAAAGAGTCAAAAGCAATTAAAGAAGGCAAACGCTACGCTCACTCAAAATTTTGTAGAATGCAAAGCTGCTCTAATTAAATCTAGTGAGACCATTGATAGCCATAGAGCTCAGCTTCTTCAAAAGACCAATGAGATTGATGGGTAGAAAGGGTGTTTAGTTAACGTCAAAAAGGACGATTATCAACAAAAATATAACAAAACTCTTAAGCCTCTAGGAACAAGAGAAACGTAATTAGAACACCTCTTTGAGTACTGAACGTCTCAAAATGTATCTTGCTACCATTAAAGTCAATGAGCTAATGATAGTAGTAAATTCACACTCGTTTAGGAAAACGAGGTAAAAGCGGTAAGTATTAAGCGTACGTTTAGGAAAACCTAAACACTTATGACCCAAAGTGTGGATCGTTCTCAAGGAGGCACGTGCGTTGTGTAATGAAATGATTTTCTTGGTGATTTTAATGTTATATGAAAAGAAAAGAGAAATGGGGTGAGAAGAGAATGACGGTTACGAAGACGGATCGAGCTAAGACGAAAAGGCGTTCACGTAAAACCGTAAAAACTACAAAATTAAAAAATTTTAACCTAAAAATTAATTAAAGCTAAAAGTAAGTCTAAAATAATATAAATAGGAATAAAAATCCAATAAAAATATTTTAAAACCTTTTATTAATTAAATGTTCAATTTTAAATGCTAATTAAAGCCCTAAAATTAAATATAATTAATCAAAATGTCCAAAATATTATTTTATTGAACAAATAACTTACTTATATTATCTAAAGACTAAAAAGTATTTTTCCTAATTTTTTAAAAACTATTTTTCTATTTTTAAATCACTAAAAACTA
Organism: Glebionis coronaria; assembly: GCA_025667525.1. NCBI lineage: Eukaryota > Viridiplantae > Streptophyta > Magnoliopsida > Asterales > Asteraceae > Glebionis > Glebionis coronaria. Next base: position 294,766,916 of record CM046874.1, read on the forward strand.
TTTTTAAACTAAGATAATTATAAAAAATAATAAAATAATGCTAAAAATAATTTCTCGATTTTAAAAATCCTAATTTACTCTAATGAACAGAAGAAAAATGAAAAAGTTTGAAAAATATTAAATTTTTCACTAAAAGACAAAACTAGTTAAAAATAAAACCCTAATTATACTAAATTAATTCTAAAAAATAAATAAAAAGGTGAACAGTGAAAACTTTTTTAACCAAAAATCTTAAATTATATTTCTTAATCTAACAAAATTTTTGAAATCTAAAAATATTACTTTTTTGCACTAAAGGACAAAAAACAGAAACTTAAAAGTAATTAAAAATGACTATTTAATCTAAAAAATATAAAATGAACAGTAAATAAAAATCTAATTAATCAGAAAAATCAAAAATAAAATTAGAAAAATAATGGCACAAGTTTCAGACCCTAATTCCTAATTAAGATCACTAAAGACAAAAAAGTTGGAATTCTGATAGTGACACTTGACAGACTTTTGTCTGTTTGCTTAGTAGTGGCAACAGATGTGCTAGCAGTGGGAAAGGAGTTCCCACTGGTAGTGTTAATTTTTGTTCAGTTTAGCAACAAGCTTAGGAAAGCTTATTTTGAGTGCTTATTTTGGACAATAAGGCACCCCTATACTCAGTTGAGTATAGGGAGTCAAATACAACACAAAAACAAGCAGGTTACTTCACAAAAATCCACACAAAGAGCACCAAATGTTACTGATTAAGCTATGGTATAGGTCTGATGAGCAGTTACTGGTTTACTTGGCACAAAAGTGAGATCTAATGGCTCAAATCTTGTACTCAGTCCAATCAAATGGAAAATAAGCAATACACAATCCTATTAATCACTTAACCCTAACAGATGCTCAAGATTGGTGGTAAAATTTCAACAAAACAGTCAAAACAAGGCAGTTTCTGATTTTATACTATAATGCCAAATTTAAGCATACAAATGTGTTTAAACTTCACCAAACAGAAACCCAAACTAACACATAACCTATAACTAACCTAAGGAGTGCATTTATTCAGGTTTTAAGCAAGCTTGGTATCAATAGACCCAACTAAAGTCTTAATCCAAACACCCCTTAAAATTATCTAAAAATGATTTAACAAAGCAAATGGATTCAAATCACACCAAAACTGATTTCAAACACCTTAATATGCATACCAGGGCACAAATAAGCATATCCAAACAAATAAATCAACACTTAAGCAATTTTCACACCAATTCATGCAAATCTCATATAAAACTGAAAACTAAAACTAAGAACACAAGGGACTACCTTGTGGGACCCACATCCAGGTCCCACCAAGGCTGCTTTGCCTTCTCCAAACAGGCCCGGGTCTGTGCAGATCCTTGGAAGATCAGTCAAGAACTCTAGGTGTTACCTGCTAAGAACAAATGCAAAGACACAATTCCAAAAATCTGATTTTTCTTCCTTTTTCAAACTGTCTCAAATAATCTTCTCAAATGTTTTTCTTCAAAAACACTTACACAATAAACTAACAATCTGGAAAAAACAAATTTGGAACAAGATTTTTACCAAAAATCCTACTTTTTCAGAAACCTTTTACTGAAAAATTCAAAACACAAAATGTCTTGAAGAAATGTTAATGGAACTCAGATTCTTACTCATCAAACATATACCAACTTTTAAAAAATCATAAAAGGAATTACATAAACAACTACCAACTTTATATTAATTTAAAAGGGATTACAACTTTTTTGAGTAAAAATCTGGAACAAAGGGCTTCCACATGTTGGAGCTCCTATATATAGCCCTAAACAGAAGGTTCTAGTGCTAGGAATAAAATAATACTAAGCTAAAACCCTAATGCATAGAATTCCAGAAATGCCCTTTGATTTTTGACTGGAATCTTGGTCAAAAGGATCATGTGATGTTGCCAGCTGTTTTTGTTGATCAAAGACGTTAAATAAGTCTTGGGGACCAAGTAGAAGGATCATGGACGTTGATGCTGTCTGGTATTGGTGTTTGGGGACAAAGACGGGTGCAGGGGAGGGTCCCATAAGACACATGGGTGTGTCTTGTGTTGATTTGGGATATGGGTTTTGGTGACAAAGTGGGTAATCAAAGATCTGGAAAGGCTTAACAAAAACCCCCTTGTTTTAAAGTTGATTGGGTCTGGGGATTAACTAGGGTTTATGGGGTGTTTAGGGAGTGATTAATCCATTTTGGGGAAAAAAAAGATTTAAAAACGTGTTTGGGTGGGAAAGTTGTTGACTTATTTGACCAGGTTTATTAATAAACCTGGTTGGGTGTGGGTTACGGGTTTGGGCTGGATTTGGGTTGGGTAAATGGGTAGGGTCGGGTTTTGGTGAGGTGTCAGCTTCTGGTTGGGTGTATAGGTTTGTTTGTCTGGGCAGTTTTGGCCCCTCAAGTCTTTTGTTTTGTCCACTTTGTAAAAACAGCAATAACCTTGCATTCCCTTTATTAATAAGTTTGGCAACTTGTCAATTTTGGCACAGAAACTTTTTAAACTTGTAGCAAGGACTTCAAATGCAATTTCTTCATACTTCAAGGGCTGAACTTGTTCAATCTTGATATTTTAGGGACCCACAAGTAATTTTGAAGATTTACAGGGGTATAAAATGACAAGTCTTCTAAAGTGGAGGGACCATTCTTGCCAATCTTCAATTCTTCAAGGTCATTTATGGAAATTCCATTCTTGGGCCCGGTTCATTGTGCGGCTTCGTTTCCCGTGTTCGTTTTTTGATTGATTCTTGTGATCTTTTTGTCATTTCCTCAATATCGGTACCTAAAATACACAAGTAACAAACACGAGCATATATTTGGCAGTTTTAATGATATTTTCAGCTAACTCAAGTAAATGGTTTTCTTTAAGAGGATAAAACTAAACTTGTTAATGAAAAGAAAGCAGTGGTTGAAAAGATGGAAAAGGATTTCAAAACTAAGCAAGCGAATGACATCGATAAAATGGTGGAACTTGAAACTCAAATTGATTTTTACAAGAAAATTGTTTACAAAACTAATCAATCAATTCAAACCATGAGAATATTGGCACCTCGTTCATTTTTCAAGGATAGACCTAGTTTTGAAAATCCTAAGTACCTTGAGCAAGCTCAATCTGAGGATCAGCACTTATATCTTGATGAGTCCCAATGGACCGATCTTGATTGTCTTGTTGTTAGGCCTGATAGTGAAGAGACAAACGATTTGGAAGAAGAGAGTAGACCAAAAGTTAATAAAGAATTTGTTAAACCATATAATTATGCTTATGAAAAAAGTCTGTATGGTCTATTCAAACTGCAAACACAGAAGACTCGTGAGCAAATATTTTTGAATGTGAACAGATAAGAATTAAATGGAGACAAGCTTTTGCCACAAAGAAAACTAATGTTTCAAAATTTATTGAATACTTGCCATATAAAGCTTCTGTAAGCAAGAGTAAGCAAGCACTTAGTATTCTCAAGAGTAACATTGAAAATCTCAAAAAAGTTGTTGATGATGACTGGAAAAAACGGGAACTTTTGAAAGACAACAAAGAAATTCCTCACGATATAACTGTGCTTGTGAAAAGTATTTTGATTCCGCTTGCGGAAAGAACGCAAAAACATATTTTGGAATCTGAAACATTAATTAAGAAAGAAACGTTTGATGATTTAAATAATGTGGAATCTCTTGAACAAGAAGTGAGCGACCATCAACCTGAAGGAGACGAGTTTTATATAACATATGATCTACTCTTACACGAATGTCTCTCCAAAGATATTTTGTGTGTTGCTCTTACATCTTGTGCAGATATAGACGAATATTCAGACGTGGCATGCAAATATCTTAATCAAGTCAAAGAGTGTGAACGTCTTGAAACAGAGCTTTCAAAACACACAAATAATGTTGATCAAAAGGATTTTGCGCTGATTCAACACCGATGTGAATTCCTCCAAAAACACTGTCATACTCTTGAACTTGCTTTGCAAGACAAAGCCGGAAAAGGTCCAAATGATAATAACTTGCATGTAAAACTTTCCGCCTTGTGTCGAGAAATGAACGACAAGAGTATGGAAATTACAGACTTGAAAGCTCAATTACAAGAAAAGGACATAGCGATAGAAGAGTTGAAGAAACTCGTTGCCAAAATGGGTGGGAAAACTGTGAAACCTAAAGTTGTGAAACCTGTTGTTCGACAGCCCAATGCCTACAAGGATCCAAAGCCGTCTATCTTAGGAAAACCGACTCCCTTCTCCAATTCTTCTCATATGTAATCTAGGTTACCACCTAAGACTGATGTGCAACCAAGTGTTCCAAAACCATCCATTTCACCCTATGTTCCTCCATTTAGAAAGCACACTGTTTCTAAACCCAACCATGTGAATGCACCCAACACTTCTAGGACTCCTCCAAAACGTGTGACATTCGCGTCCACAAAGGAATCTGTAGGTTCAAATGACTTTGTTCATACCAACAACCTAGAGGATGCTAAGCAACAAGGGAAGATTCAGAAAGGCAAACCCGTGTATTCAAAACCTAGTTCACCAAATCCTGCAAGAGTTCCACACACTCCTAATGGTAGTCAACCAAAACCTAGAATCCCTCACCAACAATCTAGGAATTGGAAACCATCCATGAACAGTCGTGTTTCGAACACTACACCTGAACAATTTGGAACACCTAGGAATACAAGTACTTTCGTGAATCCCAAATTCCCTGTATTTCCCACTTGAAAAAAGGGCATTCCCAATGGAAATCATGACCATTGCATTCTGCAATACCTCTATGAGGTCAAATCTCGTTCCTTTGAACGGAGATCAAATACACATTCCCATAAGAAAACAAGGAGATACAAACCCGTCGCAAAGAAAAGTAATAACAACAAATCTGAAACGTGAATTAAAAAGGACATAGTTTCTCTTCAAAGAAGTCTTCGGTTGTGCAAGAAAAAACTACTCCTAAATCTAGCCTTTAGAGGAAACCAACGGGTAGGATCTTCAAGGATGTCGGTCTTAAGTGTATTCCAATAGAGAAGAGTGATGAAACCTGCGCCAGCACTAATGCTACTGTTCTACACGTTGAAAAGGAATTTCTTACTCCTAATACTAGTATTTGTGCAAACTCTTCTTCTGTCATTGCAGGTACAACAACGGATTCTGAACCTACTTCTTCTTCTTCAAAGGGTTCCAATTCTGTACATTCTATATCACCTTCTTCTGTTGTACAAAAATCTGTTTTGGATTATTTTCGAAAAACTTGAAAAATGAATAAAATAAAATAAAATGTAAATATCAATAGAAAAACAAAATAAAAAATGGAAAAACTTTCAAAATACCAAAAATATTCTCCTCGACATGTCTTTCAGTATTGATAATATGGACGTACCTAGAAATGTCGCTCAATAACGATACGGTTGTGTACATAAAGCTCGAATGAAAGTTGTAAATATTTTTCAAAACATGTCATTTCTATCTTGTATAAAGAAAATTGACTATTTTGGATAATTTTTTCAGACAACGGCTAGAGCAATCTATCTTGGGTTGAGCTTGTCACAAAACATTCAACGTTTTGAGCTCAACACAATGGCTTGTAATCACTTTCAGATTGCAACCCAGATCTATATTCACAGGGGAGTGTACGCTTTAGTGCCCTTAACCTCAGCAAAAGAAGAGAAATCTTCTAACACTTGAGTGGATTTGTCAAGACATTCAACGTCTATGAACTCAAGTTTATGCTTTAGAAATACCATGTCGCCAAAAAGAAATGGTTTTCAAAAAAGCGTTGAACACAATTTTCAAGAATTTTTCAATGATTATTCAAAATCTTTCAAAAATTGTGTGTTCAACAACTTGTAACACCCCCAAATTTACACAATTCAATACAGCGGAATACTCGTTGGTGTTACGGGATAGCACATTACTCACATCATAGACAACGCTTAAAAATCGCGTCGTTTAATAATAAAGCATTTCCATTCATAAATATCAAATTTTACATAGGTCCCAAGTCATAGTATTTCATACAATTTTTACAAATCATTTGAATGGAAATTATTATTTAAGTGCGGGCCATGAATTCTTTGTTGTCTTCCCGAGAATTACCTTCAAGTACCTGAGATAAAACATGTTAAAAGAAAAGTTCAGCGAAAACGCCGAGTGAATTCATAGACTTTAATGAAATCCATCAATATAACATCGGTATAAAATTATTACCGAAAATCATTTTGTACCAATCTTTGTTATAGGCCATAAAATAGCCAAACTCATTTTATACAAATCCTTATCAAAAATTATAATATAGGCTTTTGCCTTCAAAATCATTATACGAACCAATGTCGTAAAAAAAATATCATACAATACGTTTTTATAACGTCATGTAGAGTTAAATAAAAACCGTTATATGAATATGGTTATGTAAAACCAAAACACAAACATAATATCAATAATAAGACCCCGTATTGCTAGTCAGGCAATTCATTGTAATTCGGTGCGTATAGCAGTATTTCGTTAATTGGATTATTATAAGCCGCATGACATTGCTACCTTACTATAACAAACAACGGGTAGCTAGCCCGAAACTCATTTGCCCATCTAAAACAGCGTGTCGTCACAATAATCACGCTTATATAAATATTCTCATACATAAATTCGCTTAACAATCAATGTGGCACGACGGGGATCAACCGTCAAGGCGCGAACTGGGGTGATCTTCCCCAAATAGTACTATTATATGCATAAGCGTCTACCAAATCCCGGTAGTTCACAATTCATGCTAATGGGACTTTTAGTGACATAACCTAACTTTAATAATCCATTTCATTTCATTTATCGGGTCATATATTCGTTCATCGGGTCATACAATCATTCGGGTCCAAATCAATAAACAAACAAGCGGGACAAATGGTGTCCTATTTTATCAAAACTAACATGTTATCTCCCTCGCGGGTTTATAAAACATTTCATAAAAATATTTAAAAGAGTGTGAGGCTATGAACTCACGTTGATGTGGGAAGGCGGGTTATCGGCAATTCGGATGTACGGTACGTGCTTCAATCACGGAAACCTAGACAAATAATACTTGTCTTAGACTCTTGTCCAATGACTTTATCAAAATAACAATTATGTATACATATGATGATTTTATAAATATGATGATGATCAAGCGGGATTGTACATTTTTACTCATTCATTATAGTGTTATGTGTTGGAAATTTTCAAGACTAGTTACACTAGTTCAACTTGTTTATATTTTGAAGCCCAATGGGCCCATTACAAGCCCAATATATTATATTAGCCCAATTATACTTTTATTATAAGTATTATACTTTACATGTTGGGCCCAAATGGGTTAAGCCCAATAAGTAAGTTTATAAGTGTTTTACTAACTAGTCGGGTTTATAGTCCAATAAGGCTAACTTAGCCCGTTAATGTCCGTATGTTATATAGTTCGGGTTTTATCGGTTTTTACATGTATTAAGTACTTATATATCATTATATGACTTTTAAAAAGTTTACATTAGACGGGTACGATCGTCTAAGTTTTAATTGACGAAAAACGTAAATTTTACGGTACTAGCCGAAAAGACGTAAAAATCATGTTTATAGTTTTTATAACTTATAAAACTTACCAAACTACCATTTTTATATGATGTCCATTTATTTATCATTATACATATTTATATAAATTAAATATATAAGTTACTGGGTTTTAATTTCACATTTTATACTATATTATTTTGAGTGCTTATATAATACTATTAAACTTTAATTTCACAAAATCTGATTTTTAGTTTCACTTGCACTATTTTTATCATATCTTGAGTTCTATAAGGAGATAGAAGCTCATTTTTGGATGACATAAACTTCATATTATGTGCTACAAATAAGTTAGGTATAGCTACTTCTCAATCCATGTCTAAGTATCCTTAACAGTCCCTACAAAACAGACTATTCAGATTGATACACTAATTTTGTTTTGATCATATCTCACTCATTTTGATGATTCCATTGCATGACAAACTCTCACATGTGTATAACACCTAATACTTACTGTAAATGGATTCCACTATGCCATCTTATCAGTTTATCATTTGGTTACTTACTGTTTTTATACAGCCAACTTATTAAGCAAGATTTTAACATTCTTACATATGGTTTTCCATCTTCTTAACCATGTTTATCAACACATGATCCCCACATAATATTTGTATCATCAATCGTCATCATATACATATACATAAATAAATAAAATACAAGATTACATAATCAAAATAACAAGAGTATAGGAAGAACAATCTCTATACCACCATTAGTGATGAAAAGATGAGGTTTTTGATGAACAAGACTTGGTTTTGGGTAACCAATCTTATGAGATATCAACACCACTTCTAGGGTCACCAAGTATTTGTAGATTCCTCCAAAAATTAGCCCTTGTTCTTCATGAAAACTCCTTGAGAAATCAGCCCCAAAGTCCCTTGAAAACTCCTTTTTACATGTTAAGATCACCTCCAATCTTCATAACTTCAATGGGTTTTCATCATATGTAAATTATACTTATGATTTATGGTTGAATTTTTTGATGAAAATGGTGATTTAGGGGGGTTATGGGACGTCCAAAAGGGAGAGAGAAGAGAGAGATTGAAACTTTTTACTAGTTTGCATGTTATGAGAAAATGGTAAAGGCTTAGATGGTTTTTGTTAAGTGGTTTAGGTAGTATAAGGACAAGTGTCCTTAAGGCTAGTATAAAGGTGACACCAAAGAGGTGTTGGTGGCTTGCCTTGGCCACCCATAGTGGGGGTGAGACAAGTGTAAACTTGTCTCATCTCCACTAATTTACGGGTACTCCTCGATTCTAGTTTCTTCGATTTGCGTGCACTCAGGTCGTTTTACGAAAAACTTTTTATAAATTATGAATCAACGACACAAAACGAATCTAATAAAAATTGTCTCATAAAAAACGGAGTTCGAAAACGTAAATACGTAATCCTAAGGTTTCCGGTTTAGTCGTAAAGGAAGTTAAATTATAATCGTAAGTCCTAATCTCTTCTCGTAAATTTGTGAGTTTATGAACTAACACAAATTTAAAATTTCGAAATAATTCACGGATAAATTTATTTCCTGAAATGTTGGACTGTCACCAAAACGGTGTATGTAAACGTAAGCACGTAACGTAGAATCCTCCGGTTTAGACGTCGTCGATGCTACTTCAAGACGTAAATCCAAATTTCTTCCCAAAAATAAGTGAGTTCATAATATAACATTAAAATAATGTTTTTAAATAATATTTGGGAATAAAATATAAACCATAAATTGACGGATTGTCACACAACTCCTATCCTCAAAAGTGTAATATGGATCATATCCTCGTAATGACGATTCTAGTGGATCAATTTTTGAGGGGGAGCGTTCCTACTTCATGCTAAGTTTAACACATTTTTCTCCCGAGAGTTTTTCAAGACTATTCTTCACAATATATTTTAATCAAATTTGGTATCTCTAATATCAAACGATTTTATATATTAGAGATAAGGGGAGAAAATGTGATTAAAATGTGATCTAAAGACTCAAGCACTCGTGGTTACGATCAAATACCCACAACATCTTTAATGCATGACGTTATTGGTGTCAAAAGGGTGATTAGGCTTAAGTACTATGATCCAACCAGAACCGGAGGGATCTTCCCAGGGATAATCCAATAGATTATTAGAATTCATTAGGAAAGATGGAGTAGAATGTAAACGAAGCTGAATGCCGACTAAGTACTGATGCTAGCACTAGAACAATCACAACAAGGTGCTAGTAATGATCTCTTGGTAAGCATTAAAGGGGTTGAAGAATGAAAAAGAAATGTGAGGATAAAGGGTGTAAAGAAATTATCCCTCCATACAACTTAGGCAGAAACCGGGTCAACCCATCATGATGACAACGCATCATAGACCCAGTGATGTAATGCACAACCCCTCCCCAGCTAACTCAGTCTTCTCTCAAAAGAAGTTTGTTTTATTGTCACGGAGATCAACACGAGTTCTATTAACTTTCTCACTTCAAGATAGTTGATATTGAATAGGTGGCATCTGCTCCATCCTACGACCACTAAAGGTGCACAAATCGAGTCTAGAGCCAAGAGATCAATCAAATCTCGTTAGGACACACGGATGAAGATCAAGAGAGTCCTACGCTATATCCTTGCGATATTGCTAGAACACTCAGAGTGATACTACCTAGTATTCACAATGATTAGGGGAAATCCTTCCAGTGTTAACATCAAACAGCACTGCGGTAGGTCATGTGTAAGATTCTTTATGAATTTAACATATGTAAAACTGAAAAGCAACAGTGGTTTGTTTCTTTATCGATTCAAACTCGTTTCAGGTTTCTAGGCAATATCTTTATGGTCTTGCTAGAACATTCAGAGTGATATTTATTAATATTCACAGTGAAGAATGGTAATCCTTCTAGCGTCAACATTAAAAAGCGATACGGTAGGTAACCTGCGAGATTCTTATGAATCAAGCTTGTGTCAACTGGAAAGCAACAATGGTAAGATTCTCAATGAATCAAACTTGTTCCAAGAATTTAAATTGACGACTTTAATCAAGAGGATATTTATCCAATTGATTCACTCTTTATGTTCGCAGTCTTGTTTTGAGACGGTCGAGTAAAGAGAAAGGCTAGTACAGTCGCGAAACCCAGTCAAGGAGGTTCTTAATTGAATCTACCTAATCACAGGTACGATATTTAATATCGTCTAACGGTCTTCACCGACCGGAGGTAAAACGCTACCGATTTAGGACGAATGTCAAAACCATTCAGTCCATGTCTATGTTTTGTCTCAAGAAGGTGGCGTTACGGTGTACTCAGCAAAGTCAAAGATTCAAAACCACATACTCATGCCCAAAGATATTCAACAATCAAGAAAGCTAAAGACTTCCGCAACTCTGATGATCAAAATCTTCCTTAACAATTAATGTAGAGGAATGACCTCTATTCAAAGGAGATTGTTAGCAAGCTTTCAAGATAGTGCAAAGTATTAGCATGTGGATAAAGACACAAGATCGCAAAATGGCAAAGACAAGTCAAGGATAATTTGAAGATCTCAAGATAAAAGACAAAGTCGAAAGACAAGGACAAAGGCTCAAAGATCACAATATGAAGGAACAAGACTACTATTACACGTTCAAGATTCATTTATGACGAAATTCATAATCTCCATTGATCTCTAAATATCAAAGAGGAATGACCTCACATTGGGGGAGATTGTTAGCCTCAAAAATATTGAGTCAGACAGGAAAGTTCGTTCTTAGGTTTATTTTGTAATATTTAATAGAAGGTTGTAATAGCTAGTTAAAATTAGTCGTGACATTACGGGCTTGATGGCTAGCTTAAAAGGCCTCTTTCAAGGTACTAAGCATTTATTCAAGCCCGACCCCAAACATATATAGTCCAATAGAAAGCCCGCATGTGGATGGACTATATAAGCACCCTCCTAACATGTGAGGAGGGTTGAAGCTTTCATTTTCTTAATCTAATTTTCACCTAGTTAATCACCTCTCTATCTCTCTACTTTCTCTCACTAGTTTCTCTCTCTAAAATTAATATCTTTTCCATCTCATTTTTTTAATCTATCATCATATAATAGGGACAACAGGCTGAATACATGTTCTTCTCCTGGTCATTTTTGTTAGGGCATTCCCTAGCAAAATGTCTTTGCTACTGACAATTATAACATTTGACCTTGATCCTATCAAACCTGGCTTGCTCTCTTGGGTTGTAGCTGAACTTTCTACCGGCTTTCTTTTCAAACTTATGAACCCGGAGAGTGAGCATAGCCATCTGTCACTTTACATCCATTTCATCCAACTCAAGCTTATCAACCTGTTTGAATTCATCAAAAACTAGTTGCTGTTGTGGATCAACATCAGCAACAAAGGAGTGAAGAACAGTTTCCACAATGCTACTCGTCTTGGCTTTTGATTCAGGAGTAGTAGTATGTTGGGATGACAAAGTATTGCTTGGGCTACTGACATAATACATTGGACTAGAGCCCAAGGAACTCACAAAGGCAGAGTTAGCAGGAGTAGAGTAGGAATCACTTAAGTACCCTCTTACATGAGACTCAAAGGTTTTGAGTTTATAGAACAAGTCATCAAAAGAAAGATATTCAAGCCCACCTTTAGCTTTTAGAGAGATGAATTCTTGGTTCCATGAATGAGGTAAGGCTCTGAGAAACCTAGCATTGATGTCTTCATTCTCTGGTTTGGATCGAAGTTGATTTAATTGGCTGAGAATCTTTTGAAACCTGTCATAGCCTTGATGAAGACCTTCTGTATCAAGGATCTTGAATTCTGTAAATTCATCTCTTAGCATTGATCTGCACATCTTCTTGGATTCTTAATTCCCTCCAATTCTTGCCTTAATGCCATTCCAAATCTCTCTAGCATCATCCAAGGGATAGAAATCACCCATATGATCATCAGGAAGAGACTGAAGCAAAATAGTTTTTGCTTTGATTTCCTTCTGAATAGCAGTGATTTCTTCATGAGTTTTAGGATCTAGAATGGTGATATTACCATTCTTGTCTCTACCAGTAGTCTTCTTACTATTGCCATTCTGAACAATTTTCCAAATGTCTAGATCAGTGTTGGTGATCCAGCACTCCATCTTCATGGCCCAGCTATCATACTCCTCCTTCTTCAAGAGTGGAAATTTTCCATTTGTATTGGAAACAGTAGCAACGATTTGCTGTGTTGTGTTGGTGCTTGCTTCTCCTGTTTGAGTAGAACTAGAAGCAGACATGATTAGACAAAGATGTTAAAAAAATGGTTCTCTTTAGCAGAGACTCTCCCCAGGCTCTGATACCACTTGATGGGTCCACTAGATGTGGATCTTGTAGCATGTTAAGGATGGTGAACGACTTCTGTAATCACAAGTCTATTCATAGAGAGACTCTTAATGTAATACAAAGTATAAGTGTGGAATACAAATACTATGATGAAGAAGAAACAGAATAACTAAATAACTTGATCCTTACTAAGGATTTCTACTATTAATATGAAATGAATAATGGTAAAAGGTGTGTCTAACCCTTCTGCCAATGGGTTCCTTTTATACTACGAGGAAAACCTAATACTACATTAAACTTAAACGTATAACTCCTGATATGCATATCCTTTCCTAATATATCTCATGCATATCCTAACAAACAACTAAGAATAACATTGTTTTGACTTTCTACTAGACCAGGAGCACGTGTTGCTCCTACTACTACTAGGACCAAGAGGAACTACATACCTCCTAGTTTATCTATTACAAATATCTATTACATAGGTCCTAACAGATTTGAAAGGTTTTGGTGGTGGTGGAAGAATTTCCTTTTCTCTGGTAACTGTATTTATAGAGTAAGTCTCATTCCAATATTAAATCGGAGAGAAAGAAGATTTCTTGGAGGATTTTGGAGAAGAAGAATGATGAGGATTATTATTCTTTTTGATCCAAACAGGTTTAACCGAGATTTTCGGTTTCTTTGAAAGCTTAGAAGAAGAAGCTTTAGGTTGAGAAGTTTGTGACAAAGAAATGTCAAGGTTAGGAAGAATTAGGCATTATGAGGGATGAAGAAAAGAACTTTCAAAAGAGAAGAATTTAAAGAAAATAGACAAGGCAAAGATTTGAAATGAAAAAGAAAGGTTTTAGGAAATGTTTAGCCAAATTGGGTAAACAAAGAATCTTAACCAAGACAGTGGTCAAAGAATAAAGACCAAAAATAAGCCAAGAATGGCTTTACTGTGCACGGTTCCTTAATATAGCTCGCGGTTCCATATCGATATGGAGCCGCCTGGGGCTAAGGAGCCGCGTCCAGTGGACAACAAACCTTGATTTTCAAAAGTTTTGGAGAAAAATAAGACTTTTTCAAAATTTTGCAAATCTTGGATTTTTACCTCTTTTAGCACTAGAGTATGCTAGGCTTGCATAAAAGCAACACATTCACAAAGAATGTCTTGACAAAGGGTGACAAAATATTTATGTAACATTTTGATCCATATTTAAGTCAAGTTTTTAGAGGTTGTAATTGATTTAGGTTCAATTTTAAATAAATTGAAGTTGTTTAATGTGATCACATTGATTAAAACACATAAAAACTAAATCCATAAATCATCCACATAAAAGAATCATGAGGGAAAAGAAAGGAAATACAAGAAATAAAAAGACAATTAACTACTACAAAGATAGCTAAAACTAGGTCTTGAATTCATAGATCTCTTTGGCTTGATCTTCTTTAAAAAGCATGTTATTTTGAAAACCATCATTCATCTCCTAGGAGGAGGCATGGAGAATAAGGCAAGCAAGAAATCATGCAACCTTCTATGGAGACCAAGCATCTCTAAACATAGGTTTTGAATGATGTAGTTATTATAGAGACAACATTGTCCATTTGCACCATGAGCTTCTAGGAACCCAAAGAAGTAAGGATCACCCATGAAGTGGGGAATATGAATGCCCAAAATAGGAGCATTAGTGTTATAGGGTGGAGGAGGTGGTGGAGGCATAGTGTCCAAGGGTGAGATGTGAGAATTTGGTGGAGTGAAAGGAGAGGTAACTAAAGGCTCAAGTACAAAGGGAATGCTTTGTAGAGGTTGTGGTTGACAAATCCCATCCAAAGGAGGACTAGGGGTGAAAGGTGAAGAAAGCTCATTCATTCTTGATTGGAATGAAGAGGAGGTAGAATCATGTGAATGGATAGTACGATGGGTTGAGTTTGTCTTGTATGGAGCAAGGGGTTGTGAAGGTGAAGAAGAAATGAGAATGGGAGAGATCTCATTTTTGGGAGTGTGAAAAGATGAAGAACCAATGTTAGGTATCTTAATCTTGATTTTGAGGCTTCTTTTGGAGGAGGAAGTTTTGGAAGAAGTGGATGTTCTAGTAGACACCATGGTTATGAGTTGAGGTTTAGAGAATAGTTGAAGGGATGAAGAACACAATCAACAACAAATAGTTTAAAAAGAAGGGGATGATCCAAACTAGTAATGGGTTAAAATCATTATATGTGAATAATGAAATTAGGTACCCTAGTTTAGGAAAGTGTAGGTTTTTGAAACTTTTTTATCAAAGTTTTACAAAGATTAAGGAGAACAATGTAAAGCAAAGATTCTGTCGAAACTGGGACATGCGGTTCCTTATGTAGGTCTACGGTTCTTTATCGCTAAGGAACCGCGGGTTTGATAAGGAATCGCGACCAGTGGTGTCAAAAGTATGCACCTACCTCAAACTTTGGTCAGCCTAGATTTCACACAGGTAAATAGCAAGCCAAAGTTAACTATAAATCAAAATCTAGGAAGCTAACAATCACATAAAATGCACAAACCTATGTAACGATTATGATTAAAATACTAAGTAATCCAAACATAAAGTATTAGTATCCAACCATAACAACCTAAATAAAAAAAGAGTAAGAATAAATAGTTCAATAATTCAAACATGTTTACAAACATGTTAACCTTGATAAACCATGCTTCATTTCTTCTTCTTTCCAAGTCCCTTGATCAATTTAGCTATGTTCTTGAACGATCCTCTTGACTCCACTCGATGATCATACAACTCACTTTGGGTTTTAAAATTATCTCGGTAGACATCCTCAAGACCGAAGTTTTCGGGAAGTCCACTAGTAGCATAGTGAGGAGGAGGGGTGATTTCTTCTAACCCTTCCATGAAAGTGTCCATGGATGGGTGGGAGTTACTCGAAGAACCAACATGAGCACTTGTGCCTACGCCACCACCATCACTTGGTGGCATATCAAAGTCCTCATTATCGGACTCTTGTGGATCAAAATTTGTCAAACCTCGATCACTTCTAGCTTTTCGTGGTTGTACCTTTTGAATTGGTAACATGACACGTTCAACCGAACTAAAGCGAGAAATGTTGATGTCGGGATAGTCTTCACCAACCTTCTTAAGAAGGAGAGTAAGAAGAATGACATAGGGAAGATTTGCTTTGGGTTTGGAAAGAGTATAAGTGATTTGTCGAGCGATGTAGTATGCGAGATTGTACTTGGCATTGGTAGCGATGCAACATAACATGTGTGCCATGCACGCCGGAATATGATCCCGGTTTCCGCCAAGACAAACTACATTCTCCCTAAGAATGTCGGCCAAACGGACCATACAATCATTTAGGTCGCTTAAGAGAACCTCATGTCGTTTTACTCGACGCTTGGTTGAGTGGAGGCTTCTTACAACGTTTCCACTACGCTCTTTAAAAATGACATCAAGAATGTAGTTGAGGTCAATCTCTTCATTTTCATTTGGAGCACAGTCGAATAGTTCAAGAAGATAATCAAGTTTCCATTTATCAATAAATCGACAAGTGCCAACAAATGGAACACGAAGAGCTTGACCAAAGTCTTCAAGAGAGAGTTTAATGAGTCGACCTTCAAGGATGAACCTTACATATACTTTATCATTATAATAAATGAGAGAGTATGTGCTAAAGAACTCTAAGAGAAATTCGGGATATATATCCTCTTTGATGTCCAACAAACAATAAAACCTAATTTCTCCGAACATCGACCGAGTATATATATATATATATCCCTCAATATCCTCTTCGACAACTCTACCATCGTGAAAGAAACGTTTTTGAAGTGAGGAATAGGTGTTTGTAAGTTGAGAGGAAGCACACATTTCAGAAAGGTTTGGCATGTATTGTCTAGTGTATTGGTGGTCTTGTTGATATTTCGAAGGCATGATTAGTACCTAAATAAACACAACAGTATTTCCCCAATTACTCATATGTTACATATAAATTGAAAGACAAAAAGATGAGAATTTGTTTCATCAATCTCTTGAAAAACCAAGATTTGATCCTTATCATTCTCATATTCACAATGTTTCTAGTTCATCATTAACAATGACACATTGACCATGTATGATCAATAATGAACTTGAACATTAGTTTTTCAAAATAAGGTTTTTAGGTAAGCATTTAACAATTCCATCACCAACTTGTTCATGGGTTCATATCAATTCCATCAATCAACCAAATTATTTAGTCAAAATTCGGATTTGTTCTACAAATGGGTTTTAGTGAAATCTCAATGAATATGAACCTAAAGAATCATAGTAACAATACTATGTCAAATCTTATTCCTAGTAAGGTTCTAATTTAATGTCAATTTTAAAAAGCCCCAATTATGAATGTATGAACCCTAAAACAAATTAGATGAAATTGAAAGAAATGACTTACAGATAACTGATCTTTGATGAAGGATCAGTGAAACCCACAAATTGAAATCAAGTAATCTTGAGTAATTGAAGGTTTTGAAAAAACAACAATGGTGGAAAACTGGGTGTTTTCGTCACTGTGTGTGTGAAGGAGAGAGAGGGTTTGGTTTGAAAAGGTTATTTTAATAAAACTGGCGCTTTTGCGAAGATTCTGCCCGCGGTTCCTTATCGATAAGGAACCACGCATTGGAACCGCGCTAGATAAGGAACCGCCTACAGTGGACAGTTTTTATAAAAAAAACAAAGAATTTTTGAAAACCAAATTCTTTAAAATACTTAAAAATATATCTTAAACCTTTTAGGATATCATTGGACCACCACAACACTAGGTAATAATGCCTTGTTGAAGGATTACGAGTTGAATCGAGATAGGAAAAGATCGAAACGAACAAACGACTACTCGTAGCATAGAAGCAAAGGGGAGAGGAGTCAAGGGAAGTGAATCAAGACCAAGAAAATTTCTCAAGAGACAAATGACATTCTTCAAATTGAGGAGGTGAAGAGCTTGTGTAATATATAGTGGTTTAAGACGTGCCTTTCCGGCAAAAGTCTAAACGGCTTTGGTAATGAATTATACCAAGAAATTTTGATGCATAGAATAAGATCATTTTCAAGAGTAGTAATATTCTATTTCAAAACATGATCAAAGTATAGATTCACTTTCTCTCCCACATGATCGCATAATTATTGCTAGAATTAACAATAACAATATCCTTGGAATATATCAATTCCAAATGTGTAAAATCCACCTACAACTTAATGAAGTAGTTTGATATCTCAAGGGATTCACTAATCATCCTAGAGATGAGCTTAATTGCACAAGTTACACATGATACTGGGCCTACTAACCGTAAGGGTGCAAACCATGGAAATCATGCTTGATACTTTAAGCTTCTACTAACTCACCCTACATCTCCATAGTGAGTCAAGTATCCAAGCAATGAAGGTTTGAGAGGCAAAAAGGAAAGAATCACAAACCACAAATAAATGTCAAGGCAAGGATGCCAAGAACAAGCATATAGTCAATTAATGATCAAAAGAGTGATCAATAGGGCATGTGGAAGAACGAAAGCGTACCTTGGCCACATATTGCATTTCGAGCTTTCAAGGAACCAATGCAAAGCCTAACTATGACTAGTAGTGACTACTAAGTCTTCAAGAATTATTATCACTCCTACCCATCTTGATATCATCATTCAATGATGTTGGAAATCAAAGAAGCTGAGTCTTCTACAAGTGTAACTAACTCAATCCACAATCAATAGAATGATTTATCTTCATGAGTACCTACACATAACAAGATGCAAACTAGTAGATACATTTCAAGAGTAAATCTAAAATGCATTAATACTACTAATCTAAATAAGATGCAATATTAACAATTTAAAAGGCTTATTTTCAACAAAAAATAGTTTTGACCAAAGAAAAACTTTAGTACAACTTAACCTTCTAATTTGAGGAGACAATGGATCGATCCAAGTTTTAAAGTACAATATACTTCAAAGATCTTATGTCAACATCGCTCTGATACCAATTGTAGAAACTAGAAGGGGGGTTGAATAGTTTCTCATCGGTTTATCTCCTAATTAAATTTCCTTTCAATTAGGTGAGTGCACAAAACTATCTTTTACTTAAAAGAAAGTTGCATAATGATTAGGTTCAATTCTAAGGCATTAACAATGTGTAGTAAGTATAATTATAATGAATGTAAGTAATGAGTAAAGAAAGAAACAACCTAGTAGGAAGACACCAAGATTTATAGTGGTTCGACAATGAGGCTCTATCCTCGTTCCTACTCCACTCCTCAAGTACACCTTACTCGATATTTCCACTATATCCACAAGCTCCCTTCTTGGCGGAGAAAACCTTACAACTTCGCTTACATTATTTTCCGACACTAAGTTAAATGTCGAGACCTAATCTTAGCTAGGACCAATCTACACAACGTCGCCCACTTCACCATTTTGCGACATAAGGCTAGATGTTGGGTTCTAATCCAAAGCTAGAACCGATCTTCACAACGTTGCCTACTTCAGCATTTTCTGACACAAGGCTAGATGTCAAGTTCTAATCCAAAGCTAGAACCAATCTTCACGACTCTTCACTTTGAAGCTAAGTGAGAACTTCACACAACACAACTACATATCACTTTATAGTTTAGTGAGAACTCACAAGACACAACCACATCACTTTATAGTTTAGTGAGAACTAACAAAACTAATTACAACTCAACTAAACATATCCAAGTACACACATGTAGCTTGGATCTACACAACACAAATCCAAGCACAAACATGTGCAATGGATTTACACAACTCTAATCCAAGTATTCACATATAGCTTGGATAAACACAACTAGTCCAAGTATTCACAAATACATTGGATCTAGACAAGACACAAATAAACAAATGATGAACATGACTAGATCTTTAGGAGAAGGTGATCTTCATCAATGCTTCATCTTTAATCACATCACAAGTGTGTGAGTGATCTTCTCTTTGGACAAGTAAAGAAGGAGATCAAGAGGATAATCATGAGTAAACATTCTTAAAACATTAAGTGATCATTTATAAATAACTAGGATTAGATAGGAGAAAGAAGGCTGAAAGACATGTCCAAAAATGGTTAATGAAAATGCAGATTTGATCCACTATTTATAGGAGACAAGATTCCAATGGCTATTTGGGGGCGGTTCCTTATCTACCCAGGCGGTTCCTTATAGATAGGGAACCGCGTAGGAACTTAAGGAACCACGGTTGTTTAAACCTTCAAAGGACATTCTTATGTCATTTGGAATATGCAATATTCAAATTTACATTTTCATTTTAATAAAACATTTTCTTAAAAATAAAGTTTATTAAAAATCTTTTGTTATATTTGACAAAAGTGAGTTTTAAGGCTAATAACTTTTATGATCACTAAGCATGATTAAGATATGTTAGTGTAATGATTACCTTGATAATAGTGTTTGTTAGATAATTCGTTTTATGATTTTGTTTGACAATAAATGTCTTTGTAATTTATCGTGATCAAAACTAAGAAAGATTAATTAGTACTAAGAATGTTTTTAGGCATTGCTTTTGATACAAGGTTTTTGCCAAGTATGAAAATTTGTTCGTCTCGATTCCATTCAAATTGATTACCAGTTGAAAGTGTAACTCAGTCGTCTTTGGTGAATAAAAGAAAAGGTGTCATTGTCTAAACTAATTAAAGATAAAAATAAAGCTTTAAAAGGAAATGAAAAATATAAAAGGAATAAACTGAAAATTAAAACGAATGAAAAATAATAAAGAAACGATATTAAAAACAAATATGGAAACGAAACAATTAATTAAAACAAAACTAAATGAAGAAATTAACTTTCGACAGAAAAATTAAATTAACTTAATGAAAAAGGAGAAAATAAAACTAAGAGTGTACTTTAAAACTAAACGAGACAAAAACTAAAGCGGGTACTAAATAAAAGTCAAAACTTAAACTTTTCGAAAAAAATACTAATACTAAAATTCGACGAAAATATAACTAAAAATACGTGACTTTCAAAATAGAAATCGGAAAAAATTTCAGATAAAACTAAACGATTACGGAACAATATTAATTAATAAACAAGCAAGCAAGCTATTAGCTCAAAATGGCGCCAAGAAAAAAAATGAAACATGCACGCATGCATGTCATTCCATCGGAATGTTGAAAACCTATCACAATATGAAAACCTAACACAATATGAAAACCTAAAACTATCACAATATGAAAAACTATCACAATATGAAAACCTATCACAATATGAAAACCTATCACAATATGAAAACCTATCACAATATGAAAAACTATCACAATATGAAAACCTATCACAATATGAAAACCTATCACAATATGAAAACCTATCACAATATGAAAAACTATCACAATATGAAAACCTGTCACAATATGAAAACCTATCACAATATGGCTGTTGAAAATTTGGCAGCGTTTCGTCGCAATATGCCTTATACCCGATCGCAATGTACGATATCAGGGGCTATCTCAATCCACGATCGGAATAAGTGATCGGAATGAGCTGTCACAATAAGCTGTCACAATAAGGCTGTCAGAATGTCAAAACCCTAATGATATTGTGATGGAAAGATAATATATTCGGATAGAGTAATATAAGCTAAAAATCAAATAAGCACTTTAACCAAAAATTTAACCAAAACAATAATAAGAAGAACAAAAATAAGCTACGAATTTAAAAACTTTCAAGATGCTAAATAAGCAAAATTTATAAATTGAACTAAAAGAAAAAGATTAAACTTTTAAAAGATAAAACTTTTAAAAACACTGAAATGAAAATAAGCTAGACACCAATTAAGCAAAAAGCACAATAAGCTAAGACCATGAATCACACGAAAATGATAATAAAAAAAAGATAAAAACTTTAATCAAATTAAGCATAAAGATGAAATCTTGAAGATTAAACAAATCAAACAAAAGATTTTAAAACAAGAAGAGAAGAATGAGATGATTATGAAAAACTTGAAATTAAAGATGAAGATTAAAGATTCAAATACAAGATTAAAGTGAAAAGCTTAAAACCTTAAAGAAAAAACTAGAGAGAGAAAGTAAAAACACCTACTACTACTCCTACTCTAATCTACTCCTGATTTTCTAACACTCCAAAATGAAGGAATGGAAGACTATTTATAGGAGGAGGGGGAGTTGTTGTTGCCTCCTTCTTTCTCTTATCTTTTCGTCTTTTAATTTCTTCGTCTTTCTCGACTTTGTCTCGGGATTTGTCGAATAATAAAATGAACTCGTCTTTTCTTCTTTTGGTAGACTTGGTTCTTCGACTTCGTTTAAACTTCCGTCTTTAGTCTTTTTCTTCGATAAATCTTAAGAATAGGCCTTTGACTTCCGTTCTTTTTGCACTCTTGACCTTTTGACTTCGTCTTTTGTCTTTTTCTTCGATAAAAGTCTGTGAACGCCCGTGTTTCTCCCTTTTTCATATTTTTATCCTGAAACACAATAAAAAAACAAACCATGCATAATTCCGACTTTTACGACATAAAATACACGTTACGGTCTCGTTTTTATTATAATTAAGTGGTAAAAGGATGGGTGTTTTCACACCTATCAAATCCCCTACACTTGACCATTGCAATTCCCTCATGCAATGCATTAATTACAAAGCAAGTTTTACATTTTCCATCATACTCAATCCACCTTGGCCTTTATTAAACACAAGACATTAAAGAGATAGAAAATTACAAACTATTCAAAGGAAGAAAACAAGTAAAGAGATAAAAGACTTACAGTAGGGTTCTGGAATGTCATGAATGTTTATCACCCTCAAGTTTCACGTTCCCCATACCAAGCTTAAAAACGAGATCATTGTTATTATAAGTTAGCAAAATATCAATCACTCATGTGGCCCAATTCACTTAGACTCCCTTATTCCTAGGTATATCTCTTATATTTTATTGTTGTCTTGAATGATCACGAGGATGCATTGTTGACTTATTTTGATAGTTATTTAGGCTGAAAATATAGTAGGACGATTTAATCATAGTTAGCTAAAGGACAAAATCTTTTAAAACTGCTTCTCGGGACCTCATAAAGTTCATATCTTGGCATAACTCGCTTCACGATTTGAGATCTTTCTCGGATCGATATTTGGCGGTGACTTCATACTTCGAATCTTGAGAGACGTACTTGAAATTATGGTCTTCTATTCATATTAGGAATTTGTTCATTTGAACTTTTTGAGAGATTCTTCATATTTGGACCACGACTTCTTCATTTTTCTCCAATATTTATTTGGGATTTCGATATACAACGATCCGCCTCCTTTTAGGACTTGGATCTGTTTATCCTCATAAATTGTTAGGGCCTTTTTGGATAGATTTCTCCATGATCTTTACGGGAGTATTTGCTTTTCGTCGTGTGTCTCGATCCTTCATATTGATTTTTGATAAATGATTCTTCACATCACTTTGGATCTTTAGCAACAAAATGTAGCCCTCATGTCTTGTTAGGACCTTTTCGGACTCGCCAATCTTCGCATCCCGCTTCAATAAGTTATGCCTTGGCTATGAACTCTAATTAATAACGAGCAACTTTTAAACGATATTGGGCTAGAAGCTAAGTAACTTTTCAAATCGTACGACCTTATTTATTACAAATATATTTATTAACAAGCGATGGGAGAAAAAGCTTATAATCAACTCACATAAATTCATGAAAGAATACCAAACTTATAACTGACTCTATCATCTCTCGTTCTCCATAATTTAAAATCTCAAGGAATGAGACTCGTGGATGCTTAGTAAATTAAATCAAAGTTTTGGGTTTTCAAGTCATCTATAGGATCTTGCAACTTCTTAGACTTTTTCAAGTTAAGAATTCGCATTTTAAAGTTCCCTTGATAAACGACTTTCTAGGATCAATTATAGGAACTTGCGAAAATTTCTCGTTCTTGACCTGTAAGAGTTAAGATTTTCGCGTTTTAAAGTTCCCTATATAAAAGCCTAGCAAAACTTTACTTAAACACGTTAAGGATACTAGCTAGAGTAAACTTGGATAAGTAAACTTGGGTTGAGTCAAAAGATTCATGACGTTTGAAAAATTAAAACCACTTTATTAAACTTTATTTTAGTAAAGAAAGTAAATAACGATAACAAAGGAAAAACTACTAGGCCAAAATAGATTAAAAATTTTGAAAAATGTTGAAAAATCGAATTTTCCGGTTAAAATGAGGACAAATTAATGGAAAAGCCCACTTAACTTCGATAGAAGTCCCCCTACACTTAATATAAACATTGTCTGCAATGTTTAAGCATGTGGGATTAAACTCCCCTACACTTAGGACATTGTGCACGTTGTTTAAATCTTGCTAAGGAAGAGACAACTAAAGTGATTCCTATTTTAATATTAAAAAATATAAAATATAGAATCAAAAGAGTTTAGGATAAAACCGGGAAGACGGGTACACGGAATCACGAGTCGTCAAAAGTCATCAAAAGTCATCAAAAGTAGATCTTTGAAGCTTCAATCCCTGCACATCATAAGAGAGAAAACAACAAACTCCTACGGGGCTACCCCTACACTTAGGATGAAAAACAAATAAAAAGGATAGATAAACGTGTTGCCTCCCGAGAAGCGCTTGTTTTTGTTAACCGAGTCACGAGCCTGACTCGACCACGAATTAAATGGTCCATAGGGAAGCCTCAAATGTAATACCGGGATCAAAGACCTTGTCTTCGATCCCGGGGGAAAATAATAAAGGAGAGGCCGGAGGATAAGTCTTAAAGGGTAGAAAAGTCCTCTCAACATATGAAAAGTATGTGAGGTGGTGATCCACGGGAGGTAGGGTGGGTAAAGGAAGCAAATTGTCATCCCCCAAAGACAATTGATGCTCAGAAAGCGGCAAAGCCGTAAGGTTATCAATCATAAAATAGTCAGTGTCACCTATCGGGTCAAAGCACTCATCCTCCGTAATGGTCTCTAAAGGAGTGGATGAAAGGTGCTCGGGAGAGGGACTTGGGACACTATCTTCATGCATCAAATTATCAAAAAGAATATCCCCCTCCGTGTCATCATCATCAATACCCAGAGGTACTGAGTGAATGTCGATTTCTTCCATAAATGTGTCATTATTCTCGACGGGAGTAATAGATGGGGGCAAAGACTCGGAAATAGGAGCAGAATTCAACGCTTCAATTTTAGCAATAAGAAAATGAACTTTCAGTAAATTTTTGCGAAGAATAACGTCTTCCACCTCATCTACAAGACCAAGTTCAGTGGTGAACTTCTCGTATGTCGGAGAGAATAAATCAACATCGCCTTCATCGCCCGGAGGAGATTGAGAAATTTCAAAGGTGAAATTCTCATAGCATGGAGAAAAAATCATCATCATTAAGAGCGACCTCGTCCGTAATCTCAGAAAAAGTAGGGACATCACAAACCTCCTCAAATAAGTTGTCGAGACCAAATTTACTAATCTCACTCGATGAATCACAATCCTTAGACGCATTTGGGATATCAAGAGTAGGAGTATAATAACAGGATTTTTACTCGTTGAAAAAGTTCGTTTCTCGGTATCTTCTCGAATTGATCTCTGGCTAATTGTGCGACTCAGTTGTTCTTGGTGAATCAAATAAAAGAGTTGTCGTTGTCTAAAACTAATTTAAAATGAAAACTTGAAACAAATAAAAAATAAAGTAAAGACAGTAAAAAGAAACAATGAAAGATAAAATATTGGTGAAAAGTAAATTGTGAGAAAATTAAAAGGTAAATAAAGTAAATGATGCAAATCAAAACTTAAACTAAAAGGAAAGCAAATAAAAATTCCAATAAAAAAGGCGGGAAAAATAAAACTTGAAAATAAAAGACAAAAACTTAAAAAGAAAAACAAACAAAAAACTGACAGAAACCTTGATTCGGAAGTTTAAAACTTCTGAATGAACTAGCTTGATCCGGAACTTCTAATGTTCCGAATGAAACAATCTTGAGTCGGAACTCCATGATTCGTAACTTCATTCGGAAGTTCATCCGGAACTTCGTTCGGAAGTTTCATCCGGAACTTTAAAACTTCCGGATGAACCTTGCTTCACTCGGAACTTTTTGACTTCCGGATGAAGCTTGCTTCACTCGGAACTTTTAGACTTCCGGATGAAGCTTGCTTCACTCGGAACTTTTAGACTTCCGGATGAAGCTTGCTTCACTCGGAACTTTTAGACTTCCGGATGAAGCTTGCTTCACTCGGAACTTTTAGACTTCCGGATGAAGCTTGCTTCACTCGTAACTTTGTTGATCCGGAACACTTCCGGATGAAGCTTGACTCAGAACTTTTAAAGTTCCGAATGAACCCTCTTGATCCGGAAGTTTCCTGGGAATGATAAGATACAGAAACAACTCCCCCGAAGAACAGGGAGATACAGTAAACACGATTCTATCCTCAAATTAATCAAAATCAAACAAAAGATTAAACCAAAACAACCAATAAGCATAAACTAACAATAATCAATCAACACAAATCATCAAAACTAATAAACATAACCAAATCAACCAAAACCCACTTGATTTAAATTAAGAAACTCAAGAACACAACATCAAATCAAAAGCAGAAATTAAGCAAGAAAGGAAGAAGATGATAAATTAAAAGCTTAATCAAAAAGTAAGGATTCAATAACAAAAGCTTAAACACAAATTAATCTAGAGAGAGAAAGCATAAATCTAGAGAGAGAAACTACACTACTCCTAATCTAATCCTAAAACTAACCAACCCTCTCACAACAAGTGAGGGTGGTATTTATATGAGAGGGGAGTGGTTGATGGCTTCCTCTTCCTTTCTTTCTTGGTCCTTAGTCTTTCAGTCTTCTTAAATTCTTCGACTTTTAAGACTTCGTCTCGGGGTTTCTTTGAACTCGTCTTGTAATTTCTTCATAAATTAGACTCGAGTTCTTCGGCTTTATTAAACTTTCGTCTTTGGACATTTTCTTCGATAAATCTTCAGAATAAGCCTTGGACTTCCGTTCTTTTTGCATTTTTGATCTTTTGACTTCGTCTTTTGTCTTTTTCTTCAATAAACGCCCGTGAAAGACCGTGTTTTATTTCCTTTTCACATTTTGACCCTGAAACACAATAAAAACACAAACCACGCATAATTCCGCCATTTACGACATAAAATATACGTTTAGGTCCAGTTTTAATGTAATTAAGTGGTAGAAAAGATGGGTGTTTTCACACCTATCAAATCCCCTACACTTAACCATTGCAATGCCCTCATGCAATGCTTAGTAATAAAGCAAGGTTTAAACTTTCCATCATAATCAACCTACATTGGCCTTTATTAAACAACTAAGGAAAATCAAAAAGATAGAAAATAACAAGATGCAACAAGGAAGAAACTTGTAAAGAAATGTAAAACTTACATTAGGGCTTGTATGTCATGAATCATTATCACCCTCAAGTTTCACGTTCCCCATGCCAAGCTTAAAAACAAGATCATTGTTAGTACAAGTTAGCAAAACAAACATTTACTCATGCGGTTCAATTAATCACTTAAACTCCCTTATTCCTATGGGTATCTCTTATATTTTATTGATGTCTTGAATGATCACGAGTATGCATTGTTGACTTATTTCGATAATTTATTTAGGCTGAAAGCAAAGTAGGACGATTTGATCAATAGTTAGCTAAAGGACAAAATCTCTTAAAACTGCTTCTTGGGATATCAAAAAGTTCATATCTTGGCATAACTCGGTTCACGATTTGAGACCTTTCTCGGGCTGATATTTGGCATGTACTTCATACTTCATATCTTGAGAGACGTGCTTGAGATAATGGTCTTCTCATCGTTATAGAGTTTCTTCACTTGGAGACTTTTGAGAGGTACTCCAACTTTGTTGACCACGACTTCATGATTATTTCTTCAATCTCTATTTGGGATTTTGAGATACAACGATCCGCCTCCTTTTCGGACTTGGATCTATTTATCCTCATACCTTGTTAGGGTCTTTTCGGATAGACTTCTCCATCATCTTTATGGGAGTTGATTGCTTTTCGTCGTGAGTCTTGATCCTTCATATTGACTTTGGGAATAATGCTTTTCACATCACCTTGGATCTTTAGCAATAAAATGGAATCCTCATGCCTTGTTAGGGCCTTTTCGGACTCGCCAATCTTCGCGCCCCGCTTCATAAGTTATGCCTTGGCTATGAACTCTTATCATTACCGAGCAACTTTTAAACGATCTTGGGCTAGAAGCTAAGTAACTTTTCAAATCGTACGACCTTACTTATTGCAGATAAATTATTAGCAAGTGATGGGAGAAAAAGATCATAATTAACTCACATAAGTTAATGAGAGAATACCAAACTTGTAACCAACTCTATCATTTCTCGTCCTCCACAATTTAAAATCTCAATGAATGAGACTCGTGGATGCTTAGCCCAATAAACCAATTAAGGTCTACATAGTTAAGGATACTAGCGAGAGTGAACTTGGATAAGTAAACTCAGGTTGAGTCAAAATATTCACAACGGGCCTAATATATCTAAGATTTCTAAACTTGCTAAAACCATTTTATTAAAATAAGAGAAAAATAGCAAAAATAAAGGGAACTACAACTAGGCCAAAATAGATTAAAAATTTTGAAAAATGTCGAAAAATTGATTTTCCGGTTAAAATGAGGGCAAATACAAGGAAAAGACCACTTAACTTCGATAGAAGTCCCCCTACACTTAATATAAACATTGTCCTCAATGTTTAAGCACGCGGGATTAAACTCCCCTACACTTAGGACTTTGTGCACTTTGTTTAAATCTCGTTAAGGAGAAGACAACTAAAGAGATTCCTATTTTAATATTGAGAAATATAAAATAGTGAATCGAAAATAGTTTAGGATAGAACCGGGAAGAAGGGAACACGGAATCACGGTTCGTCAAAAGTCATCAAGAGTGTGTCTTTGAAGCTCTAATCCCTGCACATGATAAGAAAGAAAGCAAGAAACACCACGGGGCTCCCCCCTACACTTATGATGAAAATAGATAGATAATTGGGTTGCCTCCCAAAAAGCGCTTGTTTATATTAACCGAGTCACGAGCCTGACTCGTCCCCGAATTAAATGGTCCATGGGGAAGCCTCGAATGTGATACCGGGATCATATACCTTGTCCTCGTTCCCGGTTGACATCAACAGACGAGAGGCGGGGGGATAAGTCTTGAATGGGAGAAAGGTCCTTTCAACATACGAGAAGTATGTGAAATCGAGGTCCAAGGGAGGTGGGGTGGGTAAAGTAAGCACATTGTCCTCCCCCAAAGACAATAGATGCTGAGCAAGCGGAAAAGCCGTATTGTTATCAATCATAGCATAATCAATATCACCTCCTGGGTCAAAGCACTCATCCTCTGAAATAATGGCTAAAGGGGAGGATGAAAGGTGCTCAGGAGGGGGACTTGGGACAATATCTTCCTGCAGCAAATTATCAAAAATAATGTCCCCCTCCGTGTCAGAATCATCAATACCTGGAGGGATGGAGTGGATATCGATTTCATCCAGCAATGGGTCATTATCTTAAACGGGAGGGATAGATGGAGGTAAAGACTTGGAAAGAGAAGGAGAAGTCAACTCTTCGATTTGAGCAATAAGAAGATGAGCTTTCCGTAATCTATTGCGAAGAAGCACGTCTTCCACCTTATCCACAAGATCATGTTCATCGGTGAACTTCTCGTAAACCGGAGAGAATAAATCGTCATCGTCTGCATCTCCCGGTGGAGATTGAGAAATTTCAAAAGTGAAATTCTCATAGTAGAGAGAAGAATCGTCATCACTAGGATTGACCTCGTCCGTGAGAGCAACGTCGTCCTCAGGCTCCATAGCAGGTAAGTCACAAACCTCAACATCCAATAATTTGTCGAGACCAACATCATTAAGCTCATTCAACGAATCATTATCGTTAGACGCAGTAGGAACATCGAGAGTAGGAGCAGCAACTTCAGAAGACGTGTTGAAAGTGCATACAACATCGTCGTCATCATCATCATAATAGTATTGATGCACAAGAGGAGGGGTATAATCACTAAGATTAGATACTTGCTCTTGTTGCAGTCGCTTTTACTCTGCCCATGCTTCTTTTGTAAGAACAACGGCTTCTTGAAGTTGCAGAATGATGGAGTGTAGTTCGTCATTCAAAGTAGTGCGTTGTGGGTCAAGATTAATTTGCTGAGAGGATTGATGATTGAGGGTGTGATGTGGGGGCTCAAAGTGTTGAAAACCTGAATTATAGCATGGTTGTGGCTCATAGTAGTTCAGCGGTTGGGAAGAAATAGAAACCGGGTTTGGTTCATAATAAACAACTTTGGAGGTGATTTGCTTGTGTCCTAGGGCTGAATTTCCAACATATGATCTTGATATTTGATGGTCTTGGAGATACTTGTTGTGTTCATCAAGTTCTTGCCTTCCTAAAACAAGAAATCCACTTGGATTGGTAAAGAAGATCATCCTCTACATTTTTCTCTTATTATTTTGTAAAGAACAAATGTATTTTCTTTCATTTTGTATATGTATATGATGTATATATGATGATAAAAATGTTGTGTGGGGATCAAGTGTTGATAAACATGCTTAAAAATGATGATAACCATAAGAAATGAAGCTAAAATCATGACTAATTAGTTGGCTGTATAAAAACAGTAGATAACTAAATGATGAACTGATAAAATTGCATGGTTTGATCTATTTACAGTAAGTAGATGATGTTATACACATGTGAGAGTTTGCCATGCAATGGAATCAAAATAATGAGTGAGATATGATCAAAACAAGTTAGGTGGTACAATCTGAATAAGCAGTTTTGTAGGGACTGTTAAGGCAACTTAGACTCAAAATGGGCAGTAGCTATAACTAAGTTATATGTAGCACATATTATGAAGAAGTTGTCATCCAAAAATTATCTTCTAAGTCATTGTAGAACTCTAGATATGATAAAAATGGTAAACATGAAGTTAAAAATCAGATTTTGGAAATAATGTTTATTATTATTATATAAGCACTCACTTTATAATTTATAAAAT
Organism: Glebionis coronaria; assembly: GCA_025667525.1. Lineage (NCBI taxonomy): Eukaryota > Viridiplantae > Streptophyta > Magnoliopsida > Asterales > Asteraceae > Glebionis > Glebionis coronaria. The sequence goes on from CM046874.1 coordinate 294,797,728, forward strand.
GTAAAATATAAACCCACTAACTTATAGAACTTAATTATATAAATGTATAAAAGGTTAATTGAATGGGTAAATTAGATAAATGGTGGTAAAAATAATATTTATAAGTAATAAAAACTATAAACTTGATTTTTACGACTTTTTCGGCTATCGCCGTGAAATTAACGTTTTTCATCAAATAAAACTTAGACGACCAAACCCGTCTAATGTAAAGTTTATAAAAGTTATATACTGATGTATAAGTAACTAAGACAAGCAAAAACCGATAAAACCCGAACTATAAGAATTACGGACATTTACGAGCTAACTAAACCTATTAGATTAATATTTGGACTTAATAAGATAAATACTTGTAAAAAGAATTATTTGGGCTTAACCCATTAGGGCCCAACATGAAAATATATATATACTGATCATATAAGTATATAATGGGTAAAAACAAGTAAAAGAACTTATCAAAGACTTAATGGACTTAAAATAGGTAAAATCGGTAAAACTAGTGAACTAGTAAGACGATACTAAAACGTAAACGCTAAAATGAGTAAATGAGGATTTATAAACCCACTTGATCATCATCATATGTACAAAATCATCATATGTATATTGTTATTTTGATAAAAGTCATTGGACCAAGTCTAAGACCGATTGTTATTTGTCTAGGTTTCCGTGATTGAAGCACGTACCGTACGTCCGAATTACCTATAACCCGCCTTCCCATATCAACGTGAGTTCATAGCCTCGCACTCTTTTAAATGTTTTATAAATGCTTTATAAACCCGCGAGGGAGATAACATGTTAGTTTTTATAAAAGTTTGGACACCATTTGTCCCGATTGTTTGTTTATTGATTTTGGACCCGAATGATTGAATGACCCGATTGTATGACCCGATAAATGATTAATGGACCCGATAGATGAAATCAAATGGATTATTAAAGTTAGGTTATGTCACTAAAAGTCCCATTAGCATGAATTGTGAACTACCGGGAGTTGGTAGACGCTTATGCATTTAATAGTACTATTTGGGGACGATCACCCCAGTTCGCGCCTTGACGGTTGATCCCCGTCGTGCCACATTGATTGGTAAGCGAATTTATGTATGAGAAGATTTCCAATAGCGTGACCTTTGTGACGACACGCTACTTTATATGGGCAAAAATTGGTATCGGGTTAGCTACCCGTTTTGGTTTAGTAAGGTAACAATGTCATGCGGCTTATAATAATCCGAATCGCCGAAATAATAATAGACGCTCCGAATTACGATGTATTGCCTGACTAGCAATACAGGGTCATACTATTGATATTATGATTGTATTTTGGTTTTCATAACCATATTCATATAACGGTTTTTATTTGATTTTATACAACGTCATAAGACGTATTGTATGATGTTTTTTACGACATTGGCTCGTATAATAATTTTTAAGGCAAATGCCTATATCATGATTTTCGATAAGGATTTATATAAAATGACTTCGGCTATTTTATGACCTATTACAAAGATTTGTATAAAACGATTTTGGCTATTTTACGGCCTATTACAATGATTTGTACGAGTTGATTTTTGGTACTAATTTTATACCAAAGTTATATTGATGGATTTTATCAAACTCTATGAATTCACTCGGCGTTATCGCTGACCTTTTCCTTTAACATGTCTTATCTCAGGTACTTGAAGGTAATTCTCGGGAAGACGACAAGAATTCATGGCCCGCACTTAAACAATATTTTTCCATTCAAACACTTTGTAAAACTTTTGTATGTAATGTAATGACTTGGGACCGATGTAATTTTGATGTTTATGAATGGAAATGCTTTTCTTATAAAACGACGCGATTCTTATGCGTTGTCTATGATGTGAGTAATGTGCTATCCTGTAACACCAACTAGTCTTCCGCTGTACTAAGTTGTATAAATTTGGGGGTGTTACAGTGCAACTCAGTTGTTCTTGGTGAATTAAATAAAAGAGTTGTCGTTGTCTAAAACTAATTTGAAATGAAAACTTGAAACAAATAAAAAATAAAGTAAAGACAGTAAAAAGAAACAATGAAAGATAAAATCTTGGCGAAAAGTAAGATGCGAGAAAATTAAAAGGTAAATAAAGTAAATGATGCAAATCAAAACTTAAACTAAAAGGAAAGCAAATAAAAATTCCAATAAAGAAAAAGGCGGGAAAAATAAAACTTGAAAATAAAAGACAAAAACTTAAAAAGAAAAACAAACAAAAAACTGACAGAAACCTTGATTCGGAAGTTTAAAACTTCCGAATGAACCAGCTTGATCCGGAACTTCTAATGTTCCGAATGAAACAATCTTGAGTCGGAACTCCATGATTCGGAACTTCATTCGGAAGTTCATCCGGAACTTCGTTCGGAAGTTTCATCCGGAACTTTAAAACTTCCGGATGAACCTTGCTTCACTCGGAACTTTTTGACTTCCGGATGAAGCTTGCTTCACTCGGAACTTTTAGACTTCCGGATGAAGCTTGCTTCACTCGGAACTTTTAGACTTCTGGATGAAGCTTGCTTCACTCGGAACTTTTAGACTTCAGGATGAAGCTTGCTTCACTCGGAACTTTTATACTTCCGGATGAAGCTTGCTTCACTCGTAACTTTGTTGATCCGGAACACTTCCGGATGAAGCTTGACTCGGAACTTTTAAAGTTCCGAATGAACCCTCTTGATCCGGAAGTTTCCTGGGAATGATAAGATACAGAAACAACTCCCCCGAAGAACAGGGAGATACAGTAAACACGATTCTATCCTCAAATTAATCAAAATCAAACAAAAAATTAAACCAAAACAACCAATAAGCATAAACTAACAATAATCAATCAACACAAATCATCAAAACTAATAAACATAACCAAATCAATCAAAACCCACTTGATTTAAATTAAGAAACTCAAGAACACAACATCAAATCAAAAGCAGAAATTAAGCAAGAAAGGAAGAAGATGATAAATTAAAAGCTTAATCAAAAAGTAAGGATTCAATAACAAAAGCTTAAACACAAATTAATCTAGAGAGAGAAAGCATAAATCTAGAGAGAGAAACTACACTACTCCTAATCTAATCATAAACTAACCAACCCTCTCACAACAAGTGAGGGTGGTATTTATAGGAGAGGGGAGTGGTTGGTGGCTTCCTCTTTCTTTCTTTCTTGGTCCTCAGTCTTTCAGTCTTCTTAAATTATTCGACTTTTAAGACTTCGTCTCGGGGTTTCTTTGAACTCGTCTTGTAATTTCTTCATAAATTAGACTCGAGTTCTTCGGCTTTATTAAACTTTCGTCTTTGGACATTTTCTTCGATAAATCTTCAGAATAAGCCTTGGACTTCCGTTCTTTTTGCATTCTTGATCTTTTGACTTCGTCTTTTGTCTTTTTCTTCAATAAACGCCCGTAAAAGACCGTGTTTTCTTTCCTTTTCACATTTTGACCCTGAAACACAATAAAAACACAAACCACGCATAATTCCGCCATTTACGACATAAAATATACGTTTAGGTCCAGTTTTAATGTAATTAAATGGTAGAAAAGATGGGTGTTTTCACACCTATCAGAGTAGTAATCTCAGAAGATGGGTTGAGATCATAGATATCATCCTCGTCATCATCATAATAGTAGTATGGACGCACAAGAGGAGGAGTATAATCACTAAGATTAGATACTTTCTCTTGTTGCTATCGCTTTTCCTCCTCCCATGCTTCTTGTAGTTGAACCACGGCTTCTTGAAGTTGCATAATAAGGGCGTGTGTTTCGTCATTCGGATTCAAAGAAGGTTGATGATCGAGGGTGTATTGTGGGGGCTCAAAATTATAAAAACCGGAATTATAGCACGGATGCGGCCCATCATAAATCATCGATTGAAAAGAATTAGAACACGGATTTGGCTCATAATAATTCATCGGCTGACAATAAAAGGTATCGCGAGGGCCCCCACAATTGTTGCAACACGGGTATTGAGAGAAACCCGGTGCATTTTGTTGATACGGATCGTCATATATGGGAGAGGGTGAAATAATGTCATTAGAAGGGAAGAATTAATTGAAGTATGATATGATCGAATTGCACGATAGACAACGGCCAAATTAGTAATTAGGGATATCCATTCCACACCGTTCGTATGAACACCATTGACACGATTGACTACCAGAAGATGGTCTTCCACACCCTACACAATCAACAAACGAGTCCATTAAACACAATAGATAAGTAAGAGGAATATTTTTGGTGCTAAACTTTTGAAAAAAAAATGCTTCTTATGATTTTTTAAATGTTTTGGATTTTTTTTTTTTTTTTTGAAATTTTTTTTTTTTATGGATTTTTGAAAAAATTTTAGCAAGAAAAATAACGTTCAGGAGTGAACGGTCCCAAAATCCAACACATCTCTCACAAAAAACCGTTATTCTTCACGAAAAGAGCCGGCAACGGTGCCATTTATTACCATGTTTTTGCCAAGTATGAAAATTTGTTCGTCTCGATTCAATTCGAATTGATTACCAGTTGAAAGTGTGACTCAGTCATCGTTGGTGAATAAAAGAAAAGGTGTCGTTGTCTAAAACTAATAAAAGATAAAAATAAAGCTTTAAAAGGAAATGACAAGATATAAAAGGAATAAACTGAAAATTAAAACGAATGACAAATAATAAAGAAACGATATTAAAAACAAATATGGAAACGAATCAATTAATTAAAACAAAACTAAACGAAGAAATTAACTTTCGACTGAAAAATAAAATTAACTTAATGAAAAAGGAGAAAATAAAACTAAGAGGGTACTTTAAAACTAAACGAGACAAAAACTAAAGCGGGTACTAAATAAAAGTCAAAACTTAAACTTTTCGAAAAAAATACTAATACTAAAATTCGACGAAAAATATAACTAAAAATACGTCACTTTCAAAATAGAAATCGGAAAAACTTTCAGATAAAACTAAACGATTACGTACAATATTAATTAATAAACAAGCAAGCAAGCTAGTAGCTCAAAATGGCGCCAAGAAAAAAAATGAAACATGCACGCATGCATGTCATTCCATCGGAATGTTGAAAACCTATCACAATATGAAAACCTATCACAATATGAAAAACTATCACAATATGAAAAACTATCACAATATGAAAACCTATCACAATATGAAAACCTATCACAATATGAAAACCTATCACAATATGAAAACCTATCACAATATGAAAACCTATCATAATATGGCTGTTGAAAATTGGGCAGCGTTTCGTCGCAATATACCTTATACCCGATCACAATGTACGATGCCAGGGGCTATCGCAATCCACGATCGGAATAAGTGATCGGAATGAGCTGTCACAATAAGCTGTCACAATGAGACTGTCACAATGAGGCTGTCACAATGTCATAACCCTAATGATATTGTGATGGAAAGATAATATATTCAGATATAGTACAATAAGCTAAAAATCAAATAAGCACTTTAACCAAAAATTTAACCAAAACAATAATAAGAAGAACAAAAATAAGCTACGAATTTAAAAACTTTCAAGATGCTAAATAAGCAAAATTTATAAATTGAACTAAAAGAAAAAGATTAAACTTTAAAAAGATAGAACTTTTAAAAACACTTAAATGAAAATAAGCTAGACACCAATTAAGCAAAAAGCACAATAAGCTAAGACCATGAATCACACGAAAATGATAATAACAAAAAGATAAGAACTTTAATCAAATTAAGCATAAAGATGAAAACTTGAAGATTAAACAAATCAAACAAAAGATTTTAAAACAAGAAGAGAAGAATGAGATGATTATGAAAAACTTGAAATTAAAGATGAAGATTAAAGATTCAAATACAAGATTAAAGTGAAAAGCTTAAAACTTTAAAGAAAAAACTAGAGAGAGAAAGTAAAAACACCTACTCCTACTCCTACTCTAATCTACTTCTAATCTTCTAACACTCCAAAATGAAGGAATGGAAGACTATTTATAGGAGGAGGGGGAGTTGTTGTTGCTTCCTTCTTTCTCTTATCTTTTCGTCTTTTAATTTCTTCGTCTTTCTCGACTTTGTCTCGGGATTTGTCGAATAATAAAAGGAACTCGTCTTTTCTTCTTTTGGTAGACTTGGTTCTTCGACTTCGTTTTAACTTCCGTCTTTAGTCTTTTTCTTCGATAAATCTTAAGAATAGGCCTTTGACTTCCGTTCTTTTTGCACTCTTGACCTTTTGACTTCGTCTTTTGTCTTTTTCTTCGACAAAAGTCCGTGAAAGCCCGTGTTTTCTCCCTTTTTCATATTTTTATCCTGAAACACAATAAAAACACAAACCCCGCATAATTCCGAATTTTACGACAAATACACGTTATGGTCTCGTTTTTATTATAATTAAGTGGTAAAAGGATGGGTATTTACACACCTATCAGCTTTGCATTAACAAAAGTTTTAAAGCGGGTTTTACAACTCTTCCCCTCTAAAAAGAATAACCCGTCCTCGAATTAGAGATACGATAAACTGGAAGGACATGGATGTAACGTGACTATAGAGAACATGGAACATGACTTGACTAAAGGGAACATGGAACATGAAATGGATGAAAAGAACATATCTGAATTATGGAAGGAAAAGAAGATAAGAAATCCAGATGGACTCCTCCGTTTCCAAGTAGCTTTCCGCTCGGAACGGTTCCTCCAAACGGTCTGGACGAAGATAAATAATATTGGTCCCCATGACTCCGTCTTGACGGTACAACAAAGTTTTTGGTTTATCAACATAAGATAGATTCGCCCGAGTCTGATCGAGTGGATAATAAGTAACATGTAAGGATACATGACACGATACGATATGAAGTGACATACTTACTGGTATAAGCACACTCCGAGCATTGATACGCGAAACATATTGATACGTAGTACGTGAACAATTGTGAACCTGATACGTGAAAAATTGTTAACGTGATACTTGGTGATACGGTGCATGAAATATGAGGACATAAGGCGAACGAGAATGCGTGAAACATATCGTGAACGTGATCTGAGAAACGTAGAGTGATCATGATATGTGGGTATATCGTGAACGTGCAATAACTGAAGAGGTAACGCCAAACGATACGAGATGAGACGTAAAATGTGACGTGAAACGTCTGTCTGAGGATGGAAAGTTATACTAAGCTTGAGTCTGGTCTCCCAAGCTTTCTACGCATCTTTCCAGAGCGAAAAGTGAAACGTAAATCATAAGATAGAATACGATCATGAACGTGAACGATGTCATGAACGTGGAAGTGAAAAGCCAATCATAAAAATGAAAAAGGGATATAAATGTGAACAAAGTCATGAACGCCAACGTGAGACGTAACTAGTGAGCTGGAATAATCATACGGACGTGAATGTAAATAATGAATGTGAACGTGAACCTTCATCTGATCTGATAGTTGAAAGAGTGTCGTGTAACCGTATGATCATCGGTTGGAAAATATCTGATAATCTGTTACTGCGTATTCCTTTCGGATGAAAGAAAACATGTAGGCTAGATTAAATGGTCGGACGACTATCCGAGAATTTATAAAGGTCGAAATGACTGCAAGCGTGTTGGTGTTCTATCTTAACCTGATGATAAGTCAGTCATTTAGATATGAATGTAACTACATCTTGTTTCGTGCCTCTCCACCAAAATGTGGTTAAGATCATGATACATCTTTGTAGGACCTGGATACATAGCAATTGGAAAGCTATAAGTTTTGAGTGCAATTAGACCTCTCTTAGCATATGATTTTCTGGAACACATAAGTTAGTGTAGGATTTTCTCCTTTACGCGTAGGCTTAGTCATGGTAAAATTTACCGTGAGAACAATGCGATTTAGCGTTTCACTGTGATCAACAAAATACATACAGGAAAAATTTTAGTGTGAATTTCTCCTATTGTAAATCTTGTAACATAGAGTGAAGATAGTCTTCGTGTTCTTTTCTAGACATAAAAAAGTCAAAATGTTAGCAATGAACACAATGACGATCTTGTCTAGAGTTCATGAAAATTTGATTTCTCAATCCATAATTACTGTTGGGCATTCGCGATCTAACAGGCACATACATGAATTCATAATGACCATAACGTGTGCGAAGAACAACCACGGAAGTGTCCTACTCTTTCACTCGCAACTGATGGTAGCCTGATCGTAAATCGATCTTGGAAAGTTATTAGAGTCTGGTAGTTGGTCGGATAGACCAATAATACTTAGAAGGGAAAATATAGTTATGAATGGTGGTATGATTGGTAGTTCCTTCTAGTAATATATCTGGGAAAATTCTGAAGAAATCGACTGATGATGAATAAAAGGAACTTCAGAAGTCGTGTCATGATTGATAGCTAGAAAACCATCTAAGCCAATAACACATGCTTGTAAGGCAGAAGAAAATTTTTCACCGATTTTCCTAGTGGAAAACCCTGATGAATGTATTCAGGAATCTGAACATCGTTGAATATAATCTGATACGGATAACAATCCATTGTAGAAATGAAAAATCTTGTCGTCAAACTAAAATGAAAGCCTCTATGTACATGATGATACAATGGCGTCTTAGATGGATATGAATATCCGAATCATGAATCGAGAAATGAAAGTGTCATGTCAGCACACGAAGTAAACATGGCAGATTCCACTGAATGTGTTTCGTTCGTTCACACGGAACGAACACCGCGTGACCAACTATGAACAATAAGTCAGAGATGGTACTGAAATTCTAGTGGCTTGATTTATACATGGCACAACATAATAAGTATACCCTTAGAAAGGTACCTTGAATCACTGAGGTTGAGTTCATAAATTATGCATGAGTCGTGTGTCATGACTCATGTCCTGAGAACTATACGTGTGAAATGTGTCTTGACTGATGTCTAGACATATGAAAAGAAATTATATTGAAAATGGTGGTTAAAATGCCAGAGTTGGCGGATCTGCTGGTCTGCTGACCTTTGTGCTTCTAGTTACGTCCGTTACTGGAGTTCTATTGTTTTTGTAAAGTATTTGTTGTCGCGGTGTTTGCCACGGCCTCCTCGTCTGTCAGTTCCATAACGGTCATTATTATGACTGTGATTCATGTAACTATTCAGCTGAGTGACCGGCTGGTACCAGTTCCCACTTATATGACTAAAAGACTATAGGATGGCAAGTGGCATATAACTGGGAGAATAACGACCTGGGAATGAAATAACAGTATCTGGTGGATGAAGTATATTTTCAGTCGGATAGTGGATAGGTGATTGAAGATTTGTGGTTATTGTTTTTTATTCGTGTGATTTTATCATCAAATCATCTCGTCTCAAAAACATTTTGTGTTTTCGAGCTCTAAATCTTCATACAAATTGCCTACAAAGTTGTGGTAGGAATTTGTGTTATTCATTTTGGTGATCTTTACGATAAATTTGGTAGTTTTGGTTTGATTATTGGGCAGAAAGTTTGAAAAATCAAGTTTTTGGGGAGTCTAAGTATTCGGAATCAAAGGGTTTAGTTGTTCAGAATAAAAGGGTTTAGCTATTCCGAATTGTTTGGCATACTTGGTTATTCTGACTTCTTGTCATTATACTCCAATTTCGAATTTTTTGTGAATTCATAATCCGAATTATCAGTTTCAAGTGGATTTCGAATTACTTATCATCCAATCCATATTCCGAATTACTTAGCAACAAGTAGAGATTCCGAATTGAAGCATTTGGATTCCGAATTGTGTTACTGAATTTGGATTCCGAATTGTGTTACTGAATTTGGATTCCGAATTGTGTTACTAAATTTAGATTCCAAATTGTTGTAAGAAGACACATTCCGAATTGTGTTACTGAGTTTGGATTCCGAATTGTTGTATGAAGACACATTCCGAATTGTGTTACTGAATTTGGATTCTGAATTGTTGTAAGAAGACATATCCCGACTTATGTACTAAAGTTGGATTCCGAATTATACACAAAAGTTGGATTCCGAATTATACTCCAGATCTTGGATTCCGACATATTTACTAAAGTTGGATTCCAAATTATACACAAAAGTTAGATTCTGAATTATACTCCAGAGCTTGGATTCCGACTTATTTACTAATGTTAGATTCCGAATTGAACCAAATTTTTGTTTGAAGTGTTTTTAGGCTTAGCCATCCTCTAGACTAGTCCCAATCATAGTTTACCAAAAAAAATGAGTTAAAATTTTAGGTCAAGTAAAATAAAAAAATTTCCCTACTAGTTTTTGGCTATTTCTAACTCAATTTCAAAATTTGGCGATACAAAAGTTTTCGGCTTACCGTTTTGTCGGACTAAGGAATTTATTGTCGGACTAAAGATTCTCGGAACACTACGAAATTTAAACAACACCTCATCACAACAAATCTACTAAGATCTGTAATCCATTCACATGCATTTACCATGTTTAACAACAACATCAGCAATGCGACTGCAAATCAAATTCGTTTGGAACAAGGTCGCAGTGGTAATCCACCTATGGTTACTGCCGGTTGCTACGTTCAGTCGAGATCTCGTTTTTTCAGATTTCTCGAAAGGAAAGAGAACCGATCTTCTCTTCGTCACTGACTTGAGAATCCACCTCCAGTTTCTGAATTCAGACCTATTACCACACAAGCAGAGGATGGTACTTCCTCAACTACACGAGCTATGGAGAATTTTGATACATGTCCTGTTGAGAAAAAGAAACTCCTCCAAGCTGAAGATGACGTTGTTAACTACATACTCACTAGGATTGATAACGATATCTATTCTACGATTGATTCATGTCCTAATGCTATGGAAATGTGGAATGCAATTCATCGATTGTGATAACCTGAAAACGAGGTCATTGTTTAATCTTACTTTACAACTATTTTTGAAATTTTGATGAGTTTAAATGATTTTTATTTTTGGAGGTTTAAGTTTAAACCGATGCTAGGAGACTTATATTTTATATTTAATAAGTATAAGGAGCATTAGCAAGAGTGATATCGATGGATGCCTAATACTTTACGTTTTATTGTCGGTTGTTCGATGTTTGTCGTTTTTGATATATTCTTTTTAATGACGTGTTAAGTCAAGTCAGGAGACGATATTATTATATTTGAGGTACGTTTTACCTTTTGATAAGTATTTTTATGAAACTCGAGCCCCGTGAATATTTTCAAAATTGACTAATAGTCATTTCCCGCTTTTTAGCTAACTATTTATATTTTGGACCACAACTATTGCAAATTGACAAGAATGGTCCCTCCACCACCATATATAAGCCTAAACTTCCACCTAACTACACATAGTTAACATAAACCACCAAAAACATACTCCTTTCTCTTTGTCTCTTTCTATTATATGCCGGCACCCCCCCCTTCACATATAATCAATTTTCATCAAATTTTAAGCTTGATCTAAGCTAAATAAACACAAGACCCATCCTCAGAATTAGAAGGAGATCATTTTGGTACTAAATTTGGCTACATGCATGATGTTTTATTTTTTTAGGGTTGGTAGGTCAAAACTATGATCATGCATGTGATTTTGATGATGATCAAAGGATTTTCATGCTAAGTTGTTGTTAAAAACTTGATTTTAATTTTGGGTTTTTGATTTTGATGATGATACAAGTGTTATAGATGAGTTATGTTAGTATTAGGGTTATGGGATGATCATAAAAATGGTTGGTTTTAGTTAAAAACATGATTTCATGCATGTTTTAGAAGGGTAATTTAGATCAGTAGGGAAAAGGGTTTTTTTGGTACCTTATGATTTCATTAAGGCTTAAATAGTAGCATAGGGCTGTAGAGGATTCGATTAGCTTCGATTTGATATAAAGTAGAGCTTATAGCTCAAAATGAGCGAGAAGTTATGATAGTTTGATTTTTCATGTACCGGAAGACGAGTATCGGCACGACTGATAGTTGTTGTCGATATTTGGATCGAATCTTGGGGACTATAGATTGAGTTTTAAAATGAGTCTATGACTAATGAAGAAATAAAAACCCTAGAGGGTGAGTCTATTTTCAAACCTAAGTGTCGGTTTCGCAAATGGAGTCGTTTATAGAAGTTAAAACGGTTATATGAGTCGATAACGTAAAACTATCCGGTTTTTGTAGTTCAAAGATGAGTCGGGCAGGGAACTTTAAACGTAAAGTCATTTGATAAACTTGTTATAGGACTTTCTATAGATAGTAAGTTAGTTCCTTGAGTCTTTTCATAAACGTTGGACGAGTCTAAATGGGGTAAATGAGCTAGTACATATGGTATGTGCCGGCGGATTTTGTCGAGAGTATAGAATGATTAAGTAGATGTGTAGAAGAGTGTGATAGTGTTACTTGTATCATTTTATCTCGAGTATGTTTTGATTTTATGAGTTTTTGTTTTATATTCTTATGTATGATTTATTTCTTGAGTCATTATTAATGAACGCGCCTTATTTGATAGGTAGCGGTTCTCGTGTTTGAAAGGCATCCTCTATCATCGACGATCATCTCGCTAGGTCTCTTATACTTAGGTGAGTCTGTAGCCTCGCTTTTCATGCTAGCTACTAAATGTTTTATTACCCGCGAGGGGGATACATGCTATTTGAAAATAAAGGAACACAAGTCATGAGTAATTGTTTGGACCCGAATGTTGCCTATGTTGCCTTGCATTATATTGACTACCTTGTTGCTAAAGACCCTAAATTCATGAACAATTAACTATGTTCTGACTTGATGTTTTTGAGTTGGGAATAGCCGCTTATTCGAATGATAGTACTATTGGGTTGACCACCATATCTGAGACCAAGGCATTACGCTGAGTGATGAGACTGCTTTTATACATAGTCTCATCCTCCAAAAAGGGCTTTAAATGCATAAAATATCATGAAAATACCCAAATATATGCTTGTGTTTGTTGCTTGTGTATTTTAGGTACGGATATTGAGAAAATGACAAAAGATCACAAGAATCATGCAAAAACGAACACGGGAAACGAAGCCGCACATTGAACCAAGCCCTAATGAAGAATTTCCCACGACAAACCCTTGAAGATTTGAAGATTTATCAAGAAGGGTCCTCCAATATTGAAGAATTGACACTTTATACCCTTGTCATAATTACAAGATTGGTCCCTAAAGTTTGTCTAAATTAAAAAAAGGGCCCTCCACTTTGAAGAATTGGCAATTTTAGTCCCTCAACAAAACTAAAATGTCAATATTAATCCTCCTCAATGTCAAACATACATGAAGAACTTCAAGTTACAAGAAATTACAAGCTTGGTCCTTCTAAATGTTAAATTGCAAAAAGGACCCTTGACTTTGAAGACTTGGCAAGAATGGTCCCTTAAAAATGAAGACTTTTCCTTTTCAGTCCTCCAAAATGTCAATCATACAATTCAAGACCATAATCCTTGAAGAAAATACCAAATCAGTCCTTCAAGAATCAAGAATTTGCAAGAAATACCCCTGAAATCACTTTACAAAACTTTTTGGGGCAAAAGTATGAAGTTTGAAACTTCATTAACAAAGAAAACGGAGTTTGGGCTTATTTATTTGCAAATGAAAGAAAGAAGAAAGATGAGGGGTAAATCTGGGCAGACATCACAAGTTACATAGACCAACCATGGGAGGACACGTGTCCCACTACCACCAAACAACCAATCACATCTCTCCTTGGTGCAACCTCATTTCCCACTCTCTTTTTATTTAACTAATCCTAACATATTAGTTAATTATGGCGCCTAACAACAATTTAAAACCCAAAGTGGATTAAACAGACATTTTCATCATGTTCTTCATGGATTTGGGTATTCCTTAATTATCATGAATTAGCCTTTAATCTTTTCCAGATTAATGATTAAGGTGCTAATGATCACATCCCAACCTTAATATCTTGTGCCACATCACCCAAGAGTGCACATGAAAGGTGCCCTGCTACACCTTTGAACAAGAAGACAAAACAGTGACAGAAAATCAACCACCCACATTCCAGCTTATTCCTTAAGCTTATTTGGAGCCATTGGATGCATTTTCACACATGCCACCTCCACAAAACGCCAATTCTCAGTCACATGTTCAAGATTCTTCAAGCAAGACAAGGGGCAAATTGGGGACTTCATTAGCTAGGGTTTCACGTTTTTCAGCTTTCATAGTTCACTTGTATGCCTATATAAAGGCCTTATGGTGCTTCATTTTTACTTTGCTCTTGAATTTTCCATTGTTCACAAATTTGTAAATCATATATTCAGTCAATGAAATGTGTTTGAATTTGGTGAAGAAAACTCAAGTGCCAATCATATTATCTGCTTTTTATTGTTCTTTGTTTGTTAATCTTGAATCCTAAACCCGTTTTCAAAAGGAGTGTGCAAAAGTTTTCACCGTTTCCACTTTTCTTGATATTTTGCTAAGTCTAGTTCAAACCTTGGAATTCTTGGGCTATAAAGCTGATCATAGCATCTTGATATTATGTTATCAAGGTGTGGTGAAGCCTATAACTTGGGGATAATCAAGTGTGGGGAACTAAGGTTGCATTAATCAAGAATTTTTCACCTTTCTATTTTGATATTTTGCTTCTAATCTTGTTGAATCTTAGCATGCTTTATTATGGAAGCTTGTGCTTGTTCTTGCTAGCACATATGCACAAAATTCGTGGGTGTGGATGTATATCCATAGGGTACATACCATTCTACTCAAAATCTGATAAAAATTTGGATTTTTGGTGATTTTGTGTGCTACTTGTGTTCTTGCTGAATTTGTGGTCTAATCTTGTTCAATACTGCATATTATACTTGTTAATGTGTTTGATTGGGCTTGGGTGGTCTTGAAATACACTTATTCTTGTTTTAAATTGATTTGAAAAAGATAAGGGGTGTTTGGGATTATCTGTTTAGAATCATAAGTTGCTATTGTGTTTTTGGAAGTTTGTGTTTGTGCTTTGTATCTGCTATATACTTGTTTGAGTGCTATTTGCTGCAAGTTATTCGGCTTAAACCCTTGAATCAAAGATTGTGCTATAACTTATTGAGTTTGACTGTTTTTGACCTAAAATATTGGTAATAATTAGAGTATATGCATGTTTAGGGATATAAGCTGTTAAATCTAAGTTATCATAACATTTCTTAGAGATCTGAGTGTTTGAATTTGGCTTGTTGGTCAAGTGCATCAGCAAAGTAAAAAATCTGCTTGTGTTAGTGTTCATCAGTAACTTTTAGTGCTTGAATCTTGACCTATACTTTGAATCAGTGCTTGAAACCTGTTTAGACTTGTTCATTTAAGTTTATTATTGCTTGTATATGCATTTGGTGAAGTTTGGTTGGCTGAATTGTGCTATAAGTGCTTATTGAACCATAATTGCTTATCTGTTCATGTCTGTGCTAGATCTGGTGATGTTTTGATTTAACTGTAGTAATTGGTTGATTGTGATTGTGATTTCTCTGTTGTTATTGACTCCTTATGATCCACTGATCATTTGGGTGCCTTTGTGTAACTTGAATCTCCAAAAAAGTCACTAAAGACAAATAGTCAAACAAGTCAAGCAGTGGAAACTTTTCCCAATGCTCAGACACCAAAACTAGCCCTTGCTAGTGTTAATATTCTGTTAGCTTATTAATAAGCCATATGGGCTTATCCAGACCTGCAACAACTTACTTTTTTTGATCAATCTTCATCATTTGACCCATTTGTTTAAACTGGAGCTTATCAGACTTTGACTTTGACTTTTTGCTAGAAAACTCATAAAGTTGACTTTTAAAGAAGTGCTTATTTGCTTATTCTAGCTTATTGAGTGAACTTATTTGAAAACTTTTTGTTGATTAAGCTTAGTTAAGTCATTTAAAAGCTTTTGAAACTTGAATCAGCTCTTGGGGTGGCCTAGAACTCGAAAACGACTATTTTGTCGTTTTTTGAAGATTGCTTATTGCATTTTCAGGCTTATTCTTTGGACTTTCTTCAAATTTCTTTTTACAGAAGTCTTAAGTAACTCAAAAGAAGCTTGTGTGTCTAATTTGAGCTTATGGCATC
The DNA here is from genome assembly GCA_025667525.1 of Glebionis coronaria. Lineage (NCBI taxonomy): Eukaryota > Viridiplantae > Streptophyta > Magnoliopsida > Asterales > Asteraceae > Glebionis > Glebionis coronaria. The sequence goes on from CM046874.1 coordinate 294,813,666, forward strand.
AGCTTATAGCTTAATGGGCCAAAAAGCCCATTAAGAAGAAGCTGTTTGAAATAAGCCAACTTATATGATATTTTCAGCTTTTTGGCCTTTGAAAAATTGTGTTCAGAATCAAATTTTGAGTCAGATAGGAGCTTTTGGGCCATTTTTATAAACATTTTTCTTATTGGGCTTATTTTGGCCCAATAAGGGTCTGTTTTGGACTTTGGCCCATTTGAAGGCCCATTAGGGGTGTTTTTGTAATTTCAACTTCATTTCTGTGTTTATTAGGTTAAATTAAGCTAGTGTGCAAGTTTTTATATTTTTTTATAAAATTTGAATTTTTAATATTATTTTATTATTATTTTATTATTAAAATTAAAATTTAGATTTTTCAAGTTTTTATATTTTTCTTAGGTTAAATACATTAAGTTAGGAATTTTACAATTTTTAGAATATTTTTATTGTACTTAGATTAATTTTTATAATTATTTTAAGTTTTAATAGTTTTTAATTGTTTTTAAATAGTTTTAATTAATTTTAAAATTTTCAAAAATAGTTTTAAATCAAGTTAGGACATTTTAGAGGTTTACAATTCAAAAATCTCATTTTGGGCTTTTTGTTAATTAAATTATTTTTAGGGCTTTAATTAGCATTAAAAAATCATTATTTAATTAAATAAAAGTTTTGGGTAATTTTTGATTTTTTGTAAACTCTAATTACCTTATTTAGGATTTATTGCACATTTCTAGGAATTTTTAGAGTAAACTTTTAATTTTGTCACTTTTTACAGTTTTACGTGTACGACCTTTTCGTCTTAGTTTAATTCGTCATCGTAACCGTCATTCTCTTCTTACCTCATTTCTATTTTCATTTCTCATAAATATAATCACAAAGTTAATCATCTCTCTACGCAACACACTAGCCTCCTTGAGAACGATCCCCACTTTGGGTCATAACTTGTGGTTTTCCTAAATCACTTGTTAATACTTTCCCTAATTACGCTCTTTTTCCTAAAAGACGTATTCTTACAACTATCATTTTGGCACCGCTGCTGGGGAGGCGTGTTGTGTTTTGATTTGGAAATTGTTGTTTTTATATATAGCCATAATAGTATTTGTATTAGTAGCACTCTACTAATACGTATTATCGGTTTTTCTTTTTTTGTGTGAAAACACAACCTTGACTTGGGAGGTCATTACCCAATCATTGTATTCGAATCTCAAACAAGAAAGAAAGGCAAAAATAGATAAATACTTTCGTGAAGCTCGATTTTGAAAAATACAAACTATATGGTGGGTATAAGGCGGGTATTATAAAATATACCCTAAGGAAAAAGGCTCTTAAGTGCTTCGCGCCGCCTCGTTTCCCCGCTTGCTTGTAAGTATTTTGAGATTGAAAGCTAATCGAGGGTTTTTCCGCCCAAAGTATTATTAAGTATCATATATACTTTCTTGGTTTCATTTGATTAAACCCTCTTGAACGTTTTGGTGTTCCCCCAACGTTCTAAAGTCATCGAAGGCGTCCACTTCACGTGATCGTTTTCATTCCTTGAGGCTTCTTTAATCAAGAGTTTTGATTAAGGAGGAGATTTGTAGATTTTGGTCTACTTAATACAATCACAAAAATACAAAAAAAAGTTAAAAACAATCAAAAACCACAAAAAAAATTGAAAAATACAAAACACCAAAAAGAATATTCTTTGCTCATCCCCACGTTGTACGTGACGTTTATGCTTACTCGTAATCAAGAAAGACGTGCACGTAAACGAAAAAACCGAAAGGAGTCAACACCTACTCCTATTCTTTCTAGTGAGGAGTATCCTATTGACGAACCCATTGTAAAAGAGGAACCAACCATAGAGAATCGAACTATGATGGAGTTACTTCAAGCACCCACCGAGGGTTATGGAGGGGCTATTGTAATTCCCGTTATCCTTGCGGAGAATTTTGAAGTGAAAACGGGTTTGTTGTCGATGATCCAAAACAACAAATTCCGTGGTGATGAAAAGGACAACCCGCACAACCAAATCCGCCAATTCAATCGTCTTACCGCCACTTGCAAATTTAAGGATGTTTCTAATGACTCGATTAAGATGATGCTTTTTCCGTATTCCTTAGCGGGGCCCGCTAAAATTTGGTTAGATAAAGAGCCACCCAATTCTATATTGACGTGGAAGGATCTCGTTTCTAAGTTTGTGAACCAATTTTTTCCGCCCTCTAAGACTAGCATTTGAAAAACGAGATTTCAAAATTTTCACAAGAATTTAATGAGAGTTTTTCAACGGCTTGGAATAGGTTTAAGGAAATGTCACATGGGTGTCCTCATCACGGTTTTTCCGACTTGCATCAAATTGACACGTTTTACAATGGACTTAATGATCATGAAAGGGATTATCTAAATGCCGCCGCGGGTGGTAATTTTTTGTGTAAAACGGTTGAGGAAGTTTTGGTGATAATTGAGAATAGATCTAAGGTGTATAGTCCTCGTAGCACGTCGAGTGTTCGTAAGACTTCGTCTTCGGCTTCACCTTCTTTGTCTAATACCATCGATGCTTGCCAAATTGAGGCGAACTTGGAAAACAAAATCTTTGATAAGCTTAAAGGACTTTTAATTGAATTCAAAGTTGGAGAACAAAGTGCTCCCGCTACGGCTAAAGCGGTTGAGGCTTCATGTATGTATTGTGGTGGAGGTCATGATTTCTCCGAGTGCATTACCAACGGTGGTAACACTTCGAGTACCTACGCGACCACGGGAACTTACAACCAAAACGGTTAAGTTACCTGCTCTAATCAATTGACTCCACCGAGTTTTGGTTCAAATCAAAATGCTAACAACAACTATCGAAACAATCAAGTTGGTTTCAAAAACAATTACAACAAAGGAAACTATGGTAATCAAGGGGCTAATAATCAAGTTTCAAACAAAAATCAATGTGATTTTCAAAACAACAACAAAAGTTTGCAAACTTTGAAAGATCTTCCAAATGAATTTGTTGAATACGCTAATGGAAACGATGCTAGGTTTGACAACATTAAAAGAGAAATCATTAGCCTAAGATCCGAGTTTAAGAACGACTTGAAGAAAGAGTTGAAAAATGAGTTAGCAAATGAGCTTAAAATCCATACAAACAAAATGGAAGGAAATGTAACTAGGTTACAACAAAACCAACAAAAAATGGAACAAGGGTAACATGAAATTAAGCATGAAATGATTAAGGCCGAGAAGAGGCAATCCATGTTTGAGGATAAAATTTCATCTATGTTTGAGGCAATTATGTGAAAACTGTCTTCGAGTAGTCTTCCTAGTAACACCATATCAAATCCTAAGGGTGAGATGAAAGTGATTACCACACGTAGTGGTAAGACACTTAAGGAACCGACTCCTCAACCAATTGCTCCTACGGAGGATGCATATGAGGAAGAACCCGAGGTGGTGGTCGAAAAGGAGCATGTTCAAATCCCACGAAGTACCGCTCATGCCATACCTACGGTTGACCCATTACCAACATTGGAACCCGAAATTCCCTAGGCTATGCCTATGCCTCAACCCACACCACATTTTCCCTGTCTATCGAGACTTAGAAAAGAGAATCGTCAAGAGCGCGACAATTACCAATTTGAGCTTTTTATGAAAATGTTTCGTGATTTGCACTTTAATGTGAGTTTCGCCGATGCTTTGGTCATGATGCCTCGATTTGCTGCTAACTTTAAGAGTATGTTGAACAACAAGGAGAAATTGCACCAAATGTCTAGTTGTTCATCGGTTTATCTTAATCGCATACCTCAAAAAGTCGGTGATCCCGGTAAATTCTTGATCCCTTGCGCAATCCATGATACGGAAGAATGTTATGCCTTGGCCGATCTTGGTGCTAGCATTAACTTGATTCCACTTGCAATCTTCAAGTCGCTTAATCTTCCTAATCTTACTCCTTCACTAATGTCTATCGAGTTGGCCGACCATTCCACGATTCCCGCATGTGGATTGGCGGAAGACGTTTTTGTGAAAGTGGGAAAGTTCTATTATCCGGTAAACTTTATCGTTGTCGATATTCCCACGGATCCTCAAGTTCCTCTCATTTTAGGTCGTTCGTTTTTAGATACGTCTATGGCTTTGATCGATGTTCATGCTAGAAAGATCACCTTACGTTTCAATGAGGAGGAACTTGTTATAAACGCAACTCAAAACTCTCAAATTTCTCATGTTTATTCCGTTGCAACCATAAACCTCGTTGATATGATTGACGTTGTTTGCGAGGAATTTTCACAAGAAGTTCTAGGTTTTGGTGATGATGAAAATAATGGCAATCCCACTATGCTAGATCCCATTCTTGATAACTCGACACCAACCTTCACTCTATTTGAAGGTGGTGGTTTTACGTTGGAAGAATTCTATGTTCCACGTACTTGTAACGAAGACCTCGACAATGATGAGGACTTCTCGATTATCAAGGATTTTCTTAACGATTTCCCATTTCCTCCACTCGAGGAGGTTATGAGTATCGAGCCCAAATATTCAATTGAGGAACCACCTATCCTCGAGTTGAAAGATTTACCTCCTCATCTCGAATATGTCTTTTTGGAGGAGGACGACAAGTTGCCAGTTATAATTGCAAAAGAACTTTCGGATGATGAAAAAACCGCACTTGTCGATGTTCTAAAGGATCACAAAGGGGCAATTACGTGGAAGTTATCCGACATTAAGGGGATCGATCCCAAATTCTGTAACCACAAAATCTTAATGGAGGAGGATTATAAGCCCGCAATCCAATGTCAAAGGAGGGTGAACCCCAAAATTCACGACGTCATCAAAAAGAAAGTCCTTAAACTCCTTGACGCGGAAATGATTTACCCTATTTCCGATAGCCCTTGGGTGAGTCCTATTCATTGTGTACCTAAAAAGGGAGGAATGACCGTTGTGCCAAACGATGCCAACGAGTTAATTCCCACTAGAATCGTGACCGGATGGAGACTGTGCATTGACTATCGTAAGTTGAATGACGCCACTCGTAAAGACCATTTTCCCTTGCCTTCATGTACCAAATGTTGGAGCGTCTTGCGGGAAACGATTTCTATTGCTTTTTAGATGGTTTTTCCGGTTACTTCCGAATCCACATCGATCCTCGTGATCAAGAAAAAACTACGTTTACCTGTCCATATAGAACATTTGCCTATCGTAGAATGCCATTCGGACTTTGCAATGCACCGGGAACCTTTCAAAGGTGCATGATGGCTATTTCTCATGATATGATCGAGAAGACGATGGAAGTCTTCATGGATGACTTTTCCGTGTTTGGTTGTTCGTTCACTTCGTGTTTGTCGAATCTTGAGAGAATGTTGAAACATTTTGAGGAAACCAACCTTGTGCTTAATTGGGAAAAATGTCGTTTTATTGTTAAAAGTGGAATCGTCTTAGGGCACAAGGTTTCGAAAAGCGTGGATTGAGCTAGATCAAGCTAAGGTAGACGTCATCGCAAAATTACCTCATCCCAAAACCATTAAGGGAGTTAGGAGTTTCATAGGCCACGCGGGCTTTTATCGTCGATTCATCAAGGATTTTTCAAAGATCTCTCGACCTATTACACATATTCTTGAAAAAGAGGCACGTTTTGTCTTTGACGAAGATTGTGTAAGAGCCTTGGAAATCCTTAAGACGAAACTTACCAAAGCTCCCATTCTTGTTGCTCCCAATTGGAACATCCCCTTTGAGCTCATGTGTGACGCTAGTGACTATGCTATTGGGGCCGTATTGGGGCACGTCATGAAAAAACTTCTTGTGTATTCACTATGCTAGCAAGACGATGACCGAGGCTCAACTAAAATACACTACAAAGGAGAAGGAATTCCTTTCCGTGGTGTATCCATTTGAGAAATTTAGACCTTATCTCGTCTTGACGAAATGCATAGTGTATACGGATCATTCGTCTATACAGTATCTTATGGCTAAACAAGATGCAAAGCCGAGATTACTTCGTTGGATTCTCCTCCTTCAAGAATTTGATCACAAAATCGTTGACAAAAAAGGAGCCGAGAATCTAGCGGCTGATCATCTTTCTCGTTTGGAAGATCCTCACCAAAGTGTTTACGAGCCCAAGGAAATCACCGAAACCTTTCCGCTCGAGACACTTGGTGTAGTGAATTCTAAGCTTGATTCTTCCACCCCATGGTTTGCGGACTTCGCAAATTACCATGCGGGCAACTTCATCATCAAGGGTATGACGACTCAAGAAAAACGAAAATTCTTTCGTGACGTCAAGTTCTACTTTTGGAACGACCCTTACTTGTTTCGAACTTGTTCGGATTAAATTATTCGATGTTGTATCTTTGGTACCGAAGCTTCTAACATCCTTAGAGCTTGCCACGAGGGACACACGGGTGGTCACCACGGTGCTAATCTCACGGCTAAGAATGTCTTTGATGCCGGTTTCTTTTGGCCTACTATTTACCGAGATGCACATGAGCTTGTGAAGTCATGTGATTCATGCCAACGACAAGGAAAAGCCTCACAAAAAGATGAAATGCCACAAAATATTATCCAAGTGTGTGAGATCTTTGACGTTTGGGGCATCAACTTTATAGGGCCGTTGCCATCATCTCGTGGTAATAAGTACATCCTTGTCGTGGTTGACTACCTATCTAAGTGGGTGGAAGCTAAGGCTTTGCCCACCAATGATGCTCGTGTGGTAGTCAAGTTTGGAAAAGCTTGTTTTCTCGGTTTGGAACCCCTCGTGCGATCATAAGCGATCGTGGAACCCATTTTTGTAACGACCAATTCAAAAGGGTCCTAAGGAGATATGGGGTTACACATCGGCTTTCTACGGCTTATCACCCACAAACGAGTGGCTAAGTTGAGGTTTCAAACCGAGCGTTGAAGAGGATCTTGGAAAGATCCGTAGGGGAAAACCAACAATCTTGGTCGGATAAGTTGGATGATGCTTTATGGGCTTTTAGGACCGCTCATAAGATGCCTATTGGGTGCACTCCTTATAAGCTTGTGCATGTGAAAAATTGTCACTTGCCAATTGAATTGGAACATGATACAAAGATTTTGCTAGGTTGAAAGTTCGTTCTCGGTATCTTCTCGAATTGATCATGGCTCAAAGTGGAATTATCGTTCTTGGTGGCTAAAAGGGGGATTGGTTTTCTATTCTACTAAAAAGGTTTAAATGCGCAAAGTTCTAAAAATAAACTAAAAGCAGTTAATAAAATAAGGCTTAAATTGAATTAAAATTAAACAGTAAAACAGTAAAATACATTTACTTGCAAAACTACTGATTCAGAATAATTGCTTAATCCGGAATAAATTTACTTCATTCGGAATATCAACTCATGCGGAATAACAAGCTCATCCAGAATAACGAAAATGTCTTGATCCGGAATAACAAAAAATCCTTGATTCGGAAAAGATGCTTTATCCGGAATAAAACTGCTTACTCGGAATATTCCCTTGATCCAGAATAATTAAGACAAAAGCTTGATCCGGAAAAACAGCCCATGCGGAATAACCTGTTCATCCGGAACACCCTTGATCCGGAACAATTTTGCTTCGTTCGGAATACTTGCTCATGCGGAATAAATCACTTCGTTCGGAAAAACTTTACTCATTCAGAATAATAGCTGACTCGGAATAAATCGTTCATGCGGAATAAATACTCATCCGGAATGTTTACTTCATCCGGAATAATTACCCTTGATTCGGAATAATCTAAAACAAGTGCTCATTCGGAATATCAATTGGTTCGGAATAATCACTCATCTGGAATAAGTACTCTTTATCCGGAATAATCTAAAACAAGTGCTCATTCGGAATATCAATTGGTTCGGAATAATTTTAACAAAAAAGCCTTGATTCGAAAAACTTAACTCGTTCGGAATATACTAATCAAAAGCTTTATCCGGAATATTTTGTTCAAATCCTTGGTTCGGAATGATTTGTTCATTCGGAATCCGGGGAGATGAAACAGAAAGTGTGCGAAGAACAGGGGAAACAATAAAGCTACGAATTTAACCAAAAATCAACCAAGTTTTAACCAAAGATTTAACCAAGATAACTACTAATCATCTACTAATGATAAACATCAAACCGAAACAACAAAAACATAAAACCCACTTACTTTTGAAGATCAAACTCAAAAGAATAAAAACTTAAGACTTTGAATCAGTAAGAAAAAGAGGAATAAGATAAAAAGGAAACTTGTATTAAGGATTAAGGTCTAACAAACAAAATGAAAGATTATAACTTACAAGATTTGTAAATTCAACAAAGAAGAAAAATCACCAACACCTTAATGGTGTTGGTTTCCTACGAAACAAAAGAAAGAAACAAACTGAAAAAAAAACTTCTCCCCAAGTTGTGAAGGGATCTTCTATACATAGGCATTGGGCTTGGTTGGTGAGTGGGCTTTCTTCCTTTCTTTTTGTCTTCTCGTCTTTTCAGTAAAGTTGACGTTTTCGATTCTGATTCAGGATTTGTCGATGAATAAATTCAACTCGTCTTTAAATTTCTTCGTTTAATAGATTTGAGTTCTTCGACATATATAAATCTTCCATCTTTGGTCCTTTTCTTCGATAAATCTTCAAATAGGCCCATTGACTTCAAATCATTTGCATCTCTTGGACAATAGACTTCGTCTTGAGTCTTTTTCTTTGATAAAACCCGTGCAATCCCATGTTTTCTTCAATATTTATCTGGTTGGCTCTGAAAACACAACAAACACACAAACCACGCATAATTCCAAACAAATGATATTAAATACGCGTTTTGGTCTCGTTTTAGCAAGAAATAAGTGGTAAAAGGATGGGTGTTTTCACACCTATCAAATCCCCTACACTTAACCATTGCCATGCCCTCATGCAATGCTTAGTGACAAAGCAAATTTACACTTTTCTCATAATCAATCAACCTTGGCCTTATTAACAATAACCACTACTACTAAAGAGATATATAAAATCTTGAATGAAACAAAAGGGATAGAAAACCATTTTCACATGAAAATAGCTATATGGAAATAACTCACAAAGAGATCTAAGACTTACATTAGGGCTTTGGTGCTGCGAAGATTTATCACCCTCAAGTTTCACGTTCCCCAAACTAAACATAAAAACGAGATTATTGTTATTATAAGTTACTAAAACAAACACTTACACGCATGGCTTAATTATATGCTTAAACTCCCTTATTCCTAGGTGTATCTCTTATATTCTATTGTTGTCTTAGAATGATCAAGAAGATGCATTTTTGGACTTATTGCGATAGTTTATTTAGGCTGAAAGCAAAGTAGGACGATTTGATTAATATTTAGCTAAAGGATACAATCTCTTAAAACTGCTTCTCGAGACCTCAAAAAGTTCATATCTTGGCATAACTCGCTTCACGATTTGAGACCTTTCTCGGGCCGATATTTGGCATGTACTTCATACTTCATATCTTGAGAGACGTTCTTGAGATAATGGTCTTCTCTTCGTTAATAGAGTTCTTCACTTGGAGACTTTTGAGGGATACTCCAATTTTGTTGACCACGACTTCATCATTATTTCTTCAATCGTTAATTGGGATTTTGAGATACAACGATCCGCCTCCTTTTCGGACTTGGATCTATTTATCCTACTGGAAAATTATCATTGTTACTGTTCATCGAGAAGGCTTTTGGTACTTGTGGGTTGGGAGCCGAGATGATGATGATGATAATTTAAGGTGGTGTTGATGCGGTTTGTTAAGACGGCTCAGCGCCTCGTCTTCGTCACAACGGTTTCTCCAAAATGGTTCTAATATCCTTTCCCTTTTATTTATATGTTAAATTTTAAATTGTGTTTCTATTTGGTTTTGAAGTTTGTTTATCTGCTTAGTTTAAGAATTAATCTACTGCTTGAGTTTTTAAGTCTTTTTAGTTACTATTTGAGTTTTAGTAGTGATAAGTGGATCTGCCTATTTTAGTTTGGATACTGATTGTTTAGTAGTGATCTGCTAAGATTATTTAGTTAAGTAATTTTGGATTTGAGTTTTCTTTTAGTCTTGATTTTTAGTTGTTATTAGATTTTGCCTTAAGCTTAGTCAGTAGAACTTATTTGATTGTTTGCTTTTTATTAATCTAGATGTTAGTTTGATTATGAAATTTTTAGTCATTGCTTATTTGTTTTTTTTATTCATTTGCTGATCTAGTACTGTGCAACCCAACAGATTAAACTGATCTGTTTGAGTTTTATTTGTCCAAAAAAATATTAATTAGCAAAAATTTTGGTCTGTCCTGGGGCTCGAACCAAGGACCTCTCGTATCACAACCATTCGCCCCAGCCATCTATTCTAATTCCTTTTTTATGTTTAGTTTCGTAGAGTTTAATTAATATAGCTTTTAATTATTGCCAGTTTAAGTTAATTAGTTTAATTGAAAGTTTTTAAGTTTAGTTAGTTTAATTAAAAAGTTTATCATTTAATTCAGTTTTTATAAAAATACAAAAAGACAAAAAAATATTTTATTTACTTTTTTAATTTTTAAATTACTTTTCATTTTATTTTGTTTATTTAAAAATAGTTTTTATTTACATTGTTTTAAAATTAGTTAAATTAATCTAGTTTTTTTATAAAATTAAGTTTTTAAATAAAATTCCTTTTACATTAAATTTTCAAAATAGTTTTTAAATTAGATTAAAATAATTTTCAAAATTGATTAGATTGTTTTAAAATTAGTTTTATTAAGTTTCATTTTAAAGTTTTTAAGTTTTATTAGAAGTTTAATTTTGTTTTCAAATTAGTTTACTTAAATAGCTTTTATTTTAAATAGTTTTAAATTAGTTTAAAAATTCCAAAATTTATTCCACCAAAAACAAAGTAAGTCATCACGTTAATTGGAAATCAATTCGAGTCGAGTCGAGGAACGAAATAGAAAATAAGAAAGGGTATACAAAATCTTTTTATCAAATGGCACCGCTGCCGCTTCGCTCGTACGATTGACGATTTTTCGTGAAGACGTTTGGATTTTGGGATCCGTTCTTTTTGAACGTTAATTTTCTTGCAACAAAAATTAAAAATACAAAAAAAAATCAAAAACTTAAAAATACAAAAAAATAAAAAAAATCACAAAAGCAATTTCTTTCCTAAGAATTGCACCAAAAAAAATTAAAAAATCCAAAAGTAATACTTTTTCCTAAAAGTATTACACCAAAAATATTACGTATTAGTGTTAATTTTTAGTTCGATTTCTTTCGATTTTTCTTATATATATATATATATATATATATATATATATATATATATATATATATATATATATATATATATATATATATATATATATATATATATATATATATATATATATATATATATATATATATATATATATATATATATATATATATATATATATATATATATATATATATATATATATATATATATATATATATATATATATATATATATATATATATATATATATATTTCTAAAAAAATACAAAAAGATTTTTCTTTTATTATAATATATTACGTAGCATAATAATTATTGTTATTTTTTATTTCTTTCGACACTACCATGGATAATCGTCCGATTTGGGAAATATTACAAGAAGAGCGTTATAAGATTATGTCCGAGGAGTGTTCGACTTGTGGTGGGCCTCATGCTTATTTTAATTGTGACAAAACATATGAGGAGGTTTATAATAATGAGGAATGTATGTGTTATGATACTAATACTTATTTTGGCTCCCCTAGTTTTCCTACGACTAGTGACCCACCACAATATGATCAACGGTTTTATGGGGAATTTCAAAATCAAGGGTTTTCAAATAATGAAGGTTTTTCAAATGACGGCAATTTTCAAAACTTTAATCAGATGGACATGCACAACCCTCAAATGGACTTGATTCTACACAAATTGACCGAACATGAGAAAATCATGGAAGCGATGCAAGAATCTACTCGACAAATGCAAGAGTCCAACGATAGGAAATTCATGCTCATTTTAGAAACCTATCAAGATCAATTTGATATTGATCCGTCTTTGAGTGATGATATTGAGGCTAACACCACTACTAGCAGTGATGTTCTCACTGTGGATCCTTCCATCTCTCCGCCAATAAAGGAGATACAAGGCCCGGAGATTATCATGAGTTTTACTCACACTCCGGTGTTGACACCCACGGATACTATTAGCTCACATATTGAGGAAAATCCCGAGATTATACTTGAGCCTCCATTACCCGTTGATGACCCCATTTCTTTTATGCCTCCTTCACCTACCCCTTCAAATGACTTTATGCTTTCTTCAAATCCTCTTAGCGAGACATGTTTTGATAAACCAATTTTTGAGGAGTGTGAAGAGCTTTATAATGAGTGCATCGAAGAAGAACCCATAAGTTGTCCTACACCTAAGGAGTTTGTAGATAGGGATGAATTATCTTGTGATTCCGACTACATTTTTAATTATTCCTCGGGATCGGATGAGGATGATTCGCCTATTTTACCAAGACCGACTTTTGAAAACCATGATACTAATTTTTTATCGGATTCTTTACTCCTTAGTGATGACTTTTATACCCCGAGTATCGAGAAATTCTATCACGAGGATGCTTTTTATGATCCCGTGTTATTGGATTTCTCGCATGAGCTTAATTGTGATCATGGTATTGATGAGAAGGCAAATGGTGTTTTAAAACTTGATATTGATATTGATTGTGAAAACTCGGATTTTGATAAATTCACATTTGCCTCTTCGCCAATTAGTTTTGATTCTACCATCGATTCTCATCCAATTCTCGAGGAGTTACCTAATAAACACTCCTCTAATGAGAATTACGTTTACCACATTCGTGAGGATTTAACTTATCAACAAATCCCACAAATGAATGATGGTTTCGTACTTGATCGTGATCTCTTCGAGAGAATTTCTAAAATCCTCAATGAGGGGAACGACAAACCTTTGTTTGACGAGCCTATCTATGATGAAGAAAACGAAGAGATTCACGTTCATGAGGATGAATGCTTTGACCCGGGAGGTGACATTGACCATTCTATGATTGACATCTTTACGGCTTTGCGAATAGTGACCATCCTATTTCTTTGGGGATGACAATTTGTCTCCTATACCCACCCCACCTCCCGTGGATCATGACCTCACATACTTCTCGTATGTTGAGCGGACTTTTCTCCGTTTCATGACTTATCCTCCCGCCTCTTATTTACTAAGTTCCTCCGGGACCGAGGATAAGATTTTTGATCCAGGTATAACATTCGAGGCTTCCCCATGGACCATTTAATTCGGGGTCGAGTCAGGCTCGTGACTTGGTTAACAAAAACAAGCGCTTCTCGGGAGGCAACCCGATTATCTATCTTTTATCTATTTTCTACAATAAGTGTAGGGGGAGCCGTGTAGGTTGTTTGTTTTGTGTGTTGTGATTGTGCAGGGACATGTGCTTAATGATCCACTTTTGGTATTTTTGACGAGACCCGTGTTCCCGTGTTTCCCGTGTACCCGGTTCCTTCGATAAGTTTTTGCTATTGTGATTCAATCTTGTATATAAATAAAACGAATAAATGTAATCACTTTAGTTGTCCTTTCCTTAGATCGATTTTAAACAACGTACTCAATGTCCTAAGTGTAGGGGAGTTTATTCTCCCACATGCTTAAACATTGAGGACAATGTTTATATTAAGTGTAGGGGGGATTTCTATCGAAATTTTAGTGGCCTTTTCCACGAATTTGACCCCATTTTAACCGGAAAATTTTTAAAAAAATTTCAACGTTTTTCAAATTTTTGATCTATTTTGGCCTAGTAGTATTTTTATTCCTTTTATCATCGCATCTTATATTTTCTAATTCAAGAATAAAGTAAAACATAAATAAATAATTAAATAAAATTGTTTTAACAAGTTTAGATGTCTTTGATATATTAGGCCTGTCGTGAATATTTTGACTCAACCCGAGTTTACTTATCCAAGTTTACTCTAGCTAGTATCCTTAACCATATGGACCTTAATTGGTTTATTAGGCTAAGCATTCACGAGTCTCATTCCTTGAGATTTTAAATTGTGGAGAACGAGAGATGATAGAGTTAATTATAAGTTTGGTATTCTTTCATTAACTTATGTGAGTTAGTTATGAGCTTTTTCTCCCATCGCTTGTTAATAAATATATTTGCAATAAATAAGGTTGTACGATTTTAAAAGTTACTTAGCTTCTAGCACAAGATCGTTTAAAAGTTGCTCGGTATTAATTAGAGTTCATAGCCAAGGCATAACTTATTGAAGCGGGACGCGAAGATTGGCTTATCCAAAAAGGCCCTAACAAGGCATGAGGATACCCGAGTCCAAAAAGTCCCTCACAAGGCATGAGGATTCACTTTTTTTACTAAAGATCCAAAGATGACGTGAAGATCATTAATCCAAATCAATATGATGGATCAAGACACACGACGAGAAGCAATTACTCCCCTAAAGAACATGGAGAAGTCTATCTAAAAAGACCCTAACAAGGTATGAGGATAAATAGATCCAAGTCCGAAAAGGAGGCGGATCGTTGTATATCAAAATCCTAAATAAAGAAGAGGATAAATGAAGAAGTCGTGGTCAACGTTTGAAGCATCTTTCACTCCTAATGAAGATGTATACCAAAATGAAGAGAAGACCATAATTTCAAGATCGTCTCTCAAGATTTGAAGTTTGAAGTACAAGCCAAATATCGGTCCGAGAAAGGTCTCAAATCGTGAAACGAGTTATGCCAAGATATGAACTTTTTGATATCCCGAGAAGCAGTTTTAAGAGATTTTGTCCTTTAGCTAACTATTGATTAAATCGTCCCACTTTATTTTCGGCCTTAATAAATTATCGAAATAAGTCAAAAATGCATCCTCGTGATCATTCAAGACAAAAATAAAATACAAGAGATACACCATAGGAATAAGGGGGTTTAAGTGATTAACAAAACCACATGAGTAAGTCTTAGTGGTGCTAACTTGTAATTACAATGATCTCGTTTTTGAGCTTGGTATGGGGAACATGAACCTTGAGGGTGATTTATATTCATGACACCAAAGCCCTAATTCAAGTCTTAGATTTCTTTACGAGTTTCTTCCATCAAATAATTTCCATGTTAATAAATTGTTATAACTTTTGTTTCCTTTAAAGTTTTTATCTTTTCGTCGTAGTAATAATAGTATATCTTAATAAAGGCCACGATGGGTTAATTATGAGAAAAATGTAACTATATGCTTTGAAATAATGCATTGCATGGGGTCATTGCAATGGTCATGTGTAGGGGATTTAATAAGTGTGTAAACACTTATCCTTTTGCCACTAAAATCTAGGAAAAACAAGACCTAATCATGTGTTTAATATCGTAAAAGTCGGAATTACGCGTGGTTTTGTGTTTTTGTGTTTGAATAGGTACAAATGATCAAAAGAAGAGAAAACACGGGATTTCACGGTCAAATGTTAAAGAAAAGTCCAAAAAGAGACGAAGAAAAAGCCAAAAGACCAAACGTGTGCCCAAATTCACGAAAACCGGCTGAACCGACACGGTTTTGAAGAAATGATTAAGGAAGCTGAAATCGAGCTCGACTTTAGCAGATTTAATATTTATGGTGATAAATAGGCCTTGCGGGACCCACAATTGCTTATTGGGCTCAAAAGCCCAATTTATGGATTGCTATTATTTACATTTGGCAAAAACAAGCCCAATTCAAGCCCAATCTATTCACACGGACTGAAATTCAGTTTTCATGCCCATTTGATAAGATTTCGGGACTGTTGAATTAATCTTGGGCCTAAGCCCATTTTGATTTATTGGGACGGAACACAATTAAGACAAGCCCAGTTTTATAAATCAAACGGATGAAGACTTGCACGGTCAAAGTTATTAAACATCAAGTCAACTCAACATTTATCCCACAACTCACTTCTTACCCTGCATCTCACACACACACGAATACTCCCTTCACATTTATTTACCCAACCTTTTTTTTATTTCGTTACAAACAGAGTAAAGTTCCCCTTACTGTTTTTCTCTCTCAACTCACACAGCCTCCATACTTTTTACCCTACCAAAAACCCTAATTTTCATCACCAAAAATTATCACGAAAATTGGGGCTTTTACCATCATGTGTTAATTCACATGATGGGAATTAAATCCCCCATCTTTTTCGGAGCAAGCATAATGGTGGTCCTCTCTCATCTCACGTGGCCTCCCCATTTGTCGCAGCAAGCATGTGATTGGTGGATACACCTCACCACCAATCATCCACCAATCATAAAATCCCACATCAGCAATCCGTGACAAGAATCAATCTCATCCATTGATATGAAGAGAAGAAAGAGAGTGAAGGGTTATGCGGCCAGGATTTGAAGACGTGATCACCAAGGAGTTAGGGTTTTCCTATAAAAACCCACTCCTACAACATGTAAAGGCAATCAAGCTTTTCATTTTTTTCAGTTTTTTTAATTAAATTAGGAGTAGGTTAAAATAGATTTAATTTTCAGCAAGATTAGATTAGGGAATTTGTATCTTTAATTTTCAGTTTTGTAAAGATTTATATTATGATTAATGAAAAAAGTTTATTTAAATTTATCTCGTTTTTTTTAAGTTCTTGCAAGTTTAATTATAATCTTCTTTAATCTGTTTTATTTTCTACTGTTACTGTTTGTGATAATATTAATATAAAAAAAAGAGAAAGAATGGAAGTAATTTTCCTACTGGAAAATTATCATTGTTACTGTTCATCGAGAAGGCTTTTGGTACTTGTGGGTTGGGAGCCGAGATGATGATGATGATAATTTAAGGTGGTGTTGATGCGGTTTGTTAAGACGGCTCAGCGTCTCGTCTTCGTCACAACGGTTTCTCCAAAATGGTTCTAATCTCCTTTCCCTTTTATTTATATGTTAAATTTTAAATTGTGTTTCTATTTGGTTTTGAAGTTTGTTTATCTGCTTAGTTTAAGAATTAATCTGCTGCTTGAGTTTTTAAGTCTTTTTAGTTACTGTTTGAGTTTTAGTAGTGATAAGTGGATCTGCCTATTTTAGTTTGGATACTGATTGTTTAGTAGTGATCTGCTAAGATTATTTAGTTAAGTAATTTTGGATTTGAGTTTTCTTTTAGTCTTGATTTTTATTTGTTATTAGATTTTGCCTTAAGCTTATTCAGTAGAACTTATTTGATTGTTTGCTTTTTATTAATCTAGATGTTAGTTTGATTATGAAATTTTCAGTCATTGCTTATTTGTTTTTTTAATTCATTTGCTGATCTAGTACTGTGCAACCCAACAGATTAAACTGATCTGTTTGAGTTTTATTTGTCCAAAAAAATATTAATTAGCAAAAATTTTGGTCTGTCCTGGGGCTCGAACCCAGGACCTCTCGTATCACAACCATTCGCCCCAGCCATCTGTTCTAATTCCTTTTTTATGTTTTGTTTCGTAGAGTTTAATTAATATAGCTTTTAATTATTGCCAGTTTAAGTTAATTAGTTTAATTGAAAGTTTTTAAGTTTAGTTAGTTTAATTAAAAAGTTTATCATTTAATTCAGTTTTTATAAAAATACAAAAAGACAAAAAAATATTTTATTTACTTTTTAAATTTTAAATTACTTTTCATTTTATTTTGTTTATTTAAAAATAGTTTTTATTTACAATGTTTTAAAATTAGTTAAATTAATCTAGTTTTTGTTTATAAAATTAAGTTTTTAAATAAAATTCCTTTTACATTAAATTTTCAAAATAGTTTTTAAATTAGATTAAAATAATTTTCAAAATTGATTAGATAGTTTTAAAATTAGTTTTATTAAGTTTCATTTTAAAGTTTTTAAGTTTTATTAGAAGTTTAATTTTGTTTTCAAATTAGTTTACTTAAATAGCTTTTATTTTAAATAGTTTTAAATTATTTTAAAAATTCCAAAATTTATTCCACCAAAAACAAAGTAAGTCATCACGTTAATTGGAAATCAATTCGAGTCGAGTCGAGGAACGAAAATAGAAAATAAGAAAGGGTATACAAAATCTTTTTATCAATCCTCATACCTTGTTAGGGTCTTTTCGGATAGACTTCTCCATGATCTTTATGGGAGTTGATTGCTTTTCGTCGTGAGTCTTGATCTTTCATATTGATTTCGGGAATAATGCTTTTCACATCACCTTAGATCTTTAGCAATAAAATGGAATCCTCAAGCCTTGTTAGGGCCTTTTCGGACTCGCCAATCTTCAGGCCCCGCTTCATTAGTTATGCCTTGGATATGAACTCTTATCATTACCGAGCAACTTTTAAACGATCTTGGGCTAGAAGCTAAGTTATTAAATAAAATCGTATGACCTTACTTATTGCATTTATTCATTTAAGGCAATGGGAGGAAAAGCTTATAATCACACCAAGTGTGCTTGTGCAAGAATACCGACATATAATTGACTCTATCATTTCTCGTTCTCCACAATTTAAAATCTCAAGTAATGAGACTCGTGGATGCTTGGCCTAATAAACCAATTAAGGTCTACATGGTTAAGGATACTTGCTAGAATAAACTTGGATAAGTCTATTCGGGTTGAGTCAAAATAATCGCAACGGGCCTAATATGTCAGAGACTTCAAAACTAGCTACACCACTTTATTAATATTTTTGACTTTATTGTGAGATAAATACATATGAAAGCAACGATAAAAAATTTAAAAATTACGACTATATGGCCAATGTTAATTAAAAATTTGAAAAATGTTGAAAAAGATGATTTTCTGGTTAAATGAAGGCATTTTAATGGAAAATTCCACTTAAAACTTCGATAGAAGTTTCCCCTACACTTAATATAAACACTGTCCTCAATGTTTAAGCATGTGGGAAAAGTCTCCCCTACACTTATGACATTGTGCACGTTGGTTAAATCAAGCTAAGGAAGAGACGACTAAAGTGATCAATTTCAAATGTGAGTATGAAGAAAATTGAATCACGATAGTTGAGAGATAGAACCGGATTTACGGATAACATGGGAGAACGGTTCTTCAAAGGTTCCAAAAGTGCATTCATCCTTGTAATCACATCACCACACAAACACAAACAACCTATATAGGTCCCCCTACACTTAGGAGGTAAAACGGAAATGGATAGATACTCGGGTTGCCTCCCGAGGAGCGCTTGTTTTTGTTAACCGAGTCACGAGCCTGACTCGGTCCCGAACTAATACAAAGAAAAGGTGGAGAGGGATGGAATCAACTCATGAGAGATGTCCTCTCTAAGGTACAACTTCACTCGCTGGCCATTCACCTTAAAATTTGGTCCATTAGGTTGAGTGAGCTCAAGAGTACCATATGGGAAAATTTGGGCAATAGTGAATGGGCCAGACCAACGAGATTTGAGTTTGCCCGAAAAGATTTTTAACCGAGAGTTGAAGAGTAAAACTTTGTCTCCAACTTGGAACTCTTGGTTTTTAATCTTAGAGTCATGAATGAGCTTAGTTCTTTCCTTATAGATCAAGGAATTTTCATAAGCTTCATTCCTGAGTTCATTAAGCTCATTGAGTTGGATTTTGCGTAGGTCACCAGCTTTGTTGATGTCGAAATTAGCCCACTTCAAGGCCCATTAAGCCTTGTGCTCCAACTCAATGGGGAGGTGGCATGCTTTCCCGTACACGAGACGATATGGTGTAAAACCAATAGGAGTCTTGTATGCGGTACGGAAAGCCCACAAAGCATCATCAAGTTTATCGGCCCATGAGGAACGATGCTCTCTCACAGTTCGTTCAAGAATTCGCTTTAACCCTCGGTTAGAGATTTCAGTCTGCCCATTAGTATGTGGGTGCTATGCGGTGGAAAGACGATGACTGACACCATACTTAGCCATGACTCTTGCGAATTGATCATTGCAAAAATGAGTCTCGCGATCACTAATAATGGCACGAGGCACACCGAATCTAGCGAACAGTTGCTTCAAAAAGTTACAAACCACCCTTGCATCGTTAATGGGTAAAGCTTTGGCTTCAACCCATTTAGAAACGTAGTCAACGGCTACAAGGATGTATTTGTTTCCTTTAGATAAAAGGAATGGCCCCATAAAGTCGATGCCCCATACATCAAAGATTTCACATTCTTGTATGAAATTTTGAGGCATCTCATCTTTATGTGTGATCTTGCCTTGTCTTTGGCAAGCATCACAATGTTTAACCATTTCGTGAGCGTCATGATAAATGGTGGGCCAATAAAATCCTGAGTCAAACACTTTCTTTGCGGTGAAGTTGGGACCAATGTGACCACCGGTGGGTCCTTTGTGGCAAGCTTCGAGAATGTCTAAAGCTACCGGTCCATCAACACATCGGCGAATAATCAAATCAGTGCATTGTTTGAAGAGATACGGGTCATCCCAAAAGTAAGTCTTAATATCTTTAAAGAACTTTTTCTTTTGTTGGGATGTTAACTCGTCAATGAGAATTCCACCCGCCAAGTAGTTTGCAATGTCCGCAAACCACGGGGTCTCATCAAAATTCGAGTTGATAGACATTAAGGTCTCAAGGGGAAAAGAGTCATTGATCTCTTTGTTCGGATGATCCCCTTGATAAGGATCCTCAAGTCTACTAAGATGATCCGCGGCTAGGTTTTCAGCTCCCTTCTTATCACGAATTTCGATTTTAAATTCTTGAAGTAGCAAAACCCAGCGAAGAAGTCTTGGTTTAGAATCTTGTTTAGTTAACAAGTACTTCAACGCGGAATGGTCCGTGTACACGATGGTAGTGGAAAGGACAAGATAGGGGCGAAATTTTTCAAAAGCATAGACAACATCTAAAAGCTCTTTTTCGGTTGTCGTGTAATGCAATTGAGCCCCTGTCATTGTCTTGCTAGCATAATGGATCGGCTGGAAGTGCTTGTTTAACCTTTGTCCCAAAACCGCTCCAATAGCAAAGTTGCTAGCATCGCACATCAACTCAAAAGGTAGCTCCCAATTAGGGGTAACCAAGACCGGTGCCTTAGTTAGCTTATCCTTAAGAAGGTTGAAGGCTTCAGTACACTCTTTGGAAAAGATAAAAGGAGTATCTTTTTCCAAGAGGTGAGTCATCGGGCGAGCGATTTTAGAAAAATCTTTGATAAATCGACGGTAGAAGCCCGCATGACCAAGGAAACTTCTCACACCCTTCACGGTTGAAGGTGGAGGTAATTTGACTATGACATCAACTTTAGCACGGTCCACTTCGAGACCGACTTTTGAGATTTTATGTCCTAGCACGATGCCCTCTTTTACCATGAAATGGCATTTTACCCAATTTAGAACAAGGCGAGTGTCCTCACACCGCTTAAGCATACGTTCTAAATTGGCAAGGCAAGCAGAGAAAGAATCGCCATAAACCAAGAAATCATCCATGAAGACTTCCATAGTTTCTTCAACCATGTCATGGAAGATAGCCATCATACACCTTTGGAACGTCCCAAGAGCATTGCATAAACCGAAAGGCATTCTTTTGTAAGCAAATGTTCCGTAGGGACAAGTGAATGTGGTTTTATCTTAGTCTTTGGGATCGATGGGAATTTGAAAATACCCGGAGAAACCGTCTAAGAAGCAGTAGTAATCATTACCCGCTAGACGCTCGAGCATTTGATCCATGAAAGGAAGAGGAAAATGATCTTTTCTCATGGCATCATTGAGTTTGCGATAGTCGATACAAACTCTCCACCCAGTAACGAGACGAGTAGGAATCAACTCGTTGTGTTCATTGGGAACAACGGTTATTCCGCCTTTCTTTGGCACACAATGGACGGGACTTACCCATGGCAAATCCGAAATAAGGTAAATCATGCTGGCATCAAGAAGTTTGATAACCTCTTGTTTGATAACGTCATAAATTCGAGGATTAACCCTTCTTTGGCTTTGGATTGCGGGTTTAAAGTCATCTTCCATGAGAATTTTGTGAGTACAAAAGTTTGGATCAATTCCGCGGATATCAGAAATTTTCCAAGCAATTGTATTCTTATGATCTTTAAGCACGGCGATAAGGCGAGATTTTTCTTCTTCTTTCAAGTCCTTAGCAATGATGACGGGTGACTTCTTCTTGTCTTCAAGAAATACGTACTCGAGATGGGACGGTAATTCCTTAAGCTCTAAATCCGGAGGATTTTCGATGGAAGGCGTAGTCAAATTCGGTTCATCGATAGCAATATCCTTGGGAGATGGTGGAGAAATATGGTCCTCATTGAGAAGTTTCTCAATGGTACGAATGTCTTCATCCCAATCGGTGGGAGAATCGTCATATTGTAAGTTCACATCTCCCAAAGTTGCTTCAAATTCTGTTAAAAGGAAATCACTTTCTCCAAATGAGGTTAGTGATGGAGCAATAGAGGCAACGGTCTCAACATTGGGAAGAGAGGTAAGACTACTTTTACAAGCATCATTAAAGTGTTCTTCACAAGCCTCATCAAGAACATCGATACAATTAACACTCTCGTATGAATAAGGCTGTTTAGAAATCTTACCCATGTTGAAGACAATTTGATCGTCACCAACTCTCATGATAAGCTCACCCGCGTCTACATCGATGAGAGTGAGACCGGTCCTCAAGAATGGACGTCCAACGATTAATGGAACCCGAGGGTCCATCTCGTAGTCAACGACAACAAAATCCGCCGGGAAGGTGAATTTGTCAACGCCAACGAAAACGTCTTTGGCAATCCCCACTGGATAAGCAACCGTACGGTTAGCTAATTCCAAAGTCATTTTGGTGGGGACTAGCTCAGGGAGAGATAATTGCTTCCAAACGCTTAGAGGCATTAAGTTGATACTAGCACCTAGATCCGCTAGGGCCATGCAATTATCTACTCCCGGGAAGTTGCAAGGGATTAAGAAGCGACCTGGATCACCAAGTTTGGTTGGCAATTTTCTTAAGAGAACCGCGGAGCAATTCTCGTTAAGTTGGGTATTAGCAATATCAAGAAGCTTTTCCTTGTCACTAAGAATATCTTTAAACATCTTCGCATATTTAGGCATGTGAGCGAGAGCCTTAGCGAAGGAGATGTTGAAATTCAATTGTTTAAACATTTTGAGAAAGTTTGAAACTTGAATATCGTCCTTGCTTTTGAGCTTCTCTTTCCTCAACCTTGAGGGATAAGGTATATCGGATGAAGAGGAAGGCTTTGGAATTGTAGGATCACTCACATCCTTGGGTGGTGGAGGGGTAGAAGTTAAAGGTTGAGGAATAGGAGTAGGTGACTCGTGTTCCTTTGTCACAATCACCGGTGTAGGAAGCTCGGGTTCCTTGGTACCTTTTCCACTGCGAGTGGTGATTGCTTTCATCTCCCCTCTTGGATTAGCAACGGTGTTACTCGGAAGAGTACCCGAAGAAGAGGGTTGATTACCTTGGAAGAAACCAGCCATCATGTCCCTTAGGTCATTCGTTTGACTACTCAAAGAGTTTCGCATATCGGCTCTAAGATCATTCCCTTGTTTCACCATATCGCCCTTCAAATTAATAATCTGGGTCTGCAGATTCTTCACCAACACATCATTCGTCCGCATGTATGTTTCGACCTCGTGGTTGAAAACGGTGGGTTGGTTAGGAGGAGGTGCTTGATAAGCAGGTTGTTGGTAAGGAGCGGGTTGGTATACTTGAGTAGGATTTTGAGGTGGATATGGTTGTCATTGAGGTGGTTGGTATGGTGCTCGAGGTTGGTTTTGATTGGTTCGGTTAAGGTTTTGTTGTTGGTTTTAATTGGTTGGAGGAAAACCGGACGGGGAAAGAAAGTTGGTGGAACGATAACTTAGCAAGTTACGGTCTCCTTGAGGGCGGGCTTGATAGCCTCCCGGAGGATAGGTACCGTATGCTGCGTTAACATTCTCACAAAGATAGTCTTGGGTGGAGGTACAAGTAGTGTAAGAGTGAGGACCCCCGCATATTTCGCATGGTTGGCTTACAACATTGACTTGAGCGCTTTGAGCGTTGATGTTTTTGGTATTGTTAGAAGTTTGGACCGCAAGTGATTCAATAAGCGAAGTAAGCTTATCAATTCTCTTGTCGTTGTCACTAGTGCTAGCACTAGCGGCATTGGTCCGAACACTCTTGGTTTGCACTCTATACTTATTCTCAATAATATCCCAAGCGGCATTAGAATTCTTAACCAAAATATTACCCCCCCCCCCCCCCCGAGGCACTATTTAGTGAATCTTGGTCATTCATGCGTAAACCATTGTAAGAAGTATTAATTTGGTGGACTTTGGTAAAACCATGTTGTGGGCAATTTCTTAAAAGGTCTTTAAAACAGTCCCATCATTCAGTAAAAGTCTCATCGTACTTTTGTTCAAAATTAATAATTTCATTCCGCAAAGCGGTAGTACGTGAGGGTGGGAAAAAGTAGTTTATGAATTTGGTCTCTAAGTCCATCCACGTAAGAATACTTTGTGGCGGTTCCTTTGCAAGCCAATGTCGGGCTTGTCCCTCTAAGGAGAAAGGAAAAAGTTGTAAGCGGATTACCTCTTGTGGAACCCTATTGAATTTGACTGTATTCGTGAGTTGAAGGAACCTTTTGATGTGGTCATGAGGATCATCAATGGTACGCCCCAAGAATGGTTGAGCAGAGACCATTTGAATGAAACCGGATTTGAGCTAAAAAGTTTTTGGCTTCAATCGCGGGTATGACAATAGCATCGTTGTTGCCCTCTACATGTGCTTGCAAAAGTTCGATCATAGGACGATTGTTCGGTAGAGGTTCATTGTTGTTATTATTCATGTTGTTTTGAGGTGGATTATTATTATTGTTGTGTACACCGGCCATGTCTAAGTTATCGAGAGTCTCGGGCTCGGGATAAGACGTTGATCGTGTACGCATGCACCTGCAAAAGAAATAACAAAGCAGAAATATTTTTGGTTTTTTATGTTTTTTATTTTCTTTGTATTTTTAAAAATTTTATATTTTTTTAGGATTTTTGAAAATTTTTAATG
This sequence comes from Glebionis coronaria, assembly GCA_025667525.1. Taxonomy (NCBI): domain Eukaryota; kingdom Viridiplantae; phylum Streptophyta; class Magnoliopsida; order Asterales; family Asteraceae; genus Glebionis; species Glebionis coronaria. The sequence continues at coordinate 294,838,520 of CM046874.1, forward strand.
ATGAAAAAGTAACGTTCACGGTGAACGGATCCCAAAATCCAATTTTCTCAAAAAAACCGTTAATCCTTACGAAAAGAGCCGGCAGCGGCGCCATTTGATACAAAGATTTTGCTAGGTTGAAAGTTCGTTCTCGGTATCTTCTCGAATTGATCACGGCTCAAAGTAGAATTATCGTTCTTGGTGGCTAAAAGGGGGATTGGTTTTCTATTCTACTAAGAAGGTTTAAATGCGCAAAGTGCTAAAAATAAACTAAAAGCAGTTAATAAAATAAGGCTTAAATTGAATTAAAATTAAACAGTAACACAGTAAAATACACTTACTTGCAAAACTACTGATTCGGAATAATTACTTGATCCGGAATAAATTTACTTCATTCGGAATATCAACTCATGCGGAATAACTATCTCATCCGGAATAACCAAAATGTCTTGATCCGGAATAACCAAAAATCCTTGATTCGGAAAAGATGCTTGATCCGGAATAAAAATGCTTACTCGGAATATTCCCTTGATCCGGAATAATTAAGACAAAAGCTTGATTAAGAAAAACAGCTCATGCGGAATAACTTGTTCATCCGGAATACACCCTTGATCCGGAATAATTTTGCTTCGTTAGGAATACTTGCTCATGCGGAATAAATCACTTCGTTCGGAAAAACTTTACTCATTCTGAATAATAACTGACTCGGAATAAATCGTTCATGCGGAATAAATACTCATCCGGAATGTTTACTTCATCCGGAATAATTACCCTTGATCCGGAATAATCTAAAACAAGTGCTCATTCGGAATATCAATTGGTTCGGAATAATCATTCATCCGGAATAATTACTCTTGATCCGGAATAATCTAAAACAAGTGCTCATTCGGAATATCAATTGGTTCGGAATAATTTTAACAAAAAAACCTTGATTCGGAAAACTTAGCTCGTTCGGAATATACTAATCAAAAGCTTTATCCGGAATAATTTGTTCAAATCCTTGGTTCGGAATGATTTGTTCATTCGGAATCTTGGGAGATGAAACAGAAAGTGTGCGAAGAACAGGGGAAACACTAAAGCTACGAATTTAACCAAAAATCAACCAAGTTTTAACCAAAGATTTAACCAAGATAACTACTAATCATCCACTAATGATAAACATCAAACCAAAACAACAAAAACATAAAACCCACTTACTTTTGAAGATCAAACTCAACAAAATAAAAACTTAAGACTTTGAATCAATAAGAAAAAGAGGAATAAGATAAAAAGGAAACTTGTATTAAGGATTAAGGTCTAACAAACAAAATGAAAGATTAGAACTTACAAGATTTGTGAATTCAACAAAGATGAAAAATCACCAACACCTTAATGGTGTTGGTTTCCTACGAAACAAAAGAAAGAAAAAAAACTGAAAAAAAAAATTCTCCCCAAGTTGTGAAGGGATCTTCTATATATAGGCCTTCGGCTTGGTTGGTGAGTGGGCTTTGTTCCTTTATTTTTGTCATCTCGCCTTTTCACTAAAGTTGACGTTTTCGATTCTGATTCGGGATTTGTCGATGAATAAATTCAACTCGTCTTTAAATTTCTTCGTTTAATAGACTTGAGTTCTTTGACATATGTAAATCTTCCATCTTTGGTCCTTTTCTTCGATAAATCTTCAAATAGGCCCAGTGACTTCAAATCTTTTGCATCTCTTGGACAATAGACTTCGTCTTGAGTCTTTTTCTTTGATAAAACCCGTGCAATCCCATGTTTTCTTCAATATTTATCCGGTTGGCTCTGAAAACATAACAAACACACAAACCACGCATAATTCCAAACAAATGATATTAAATACGCGTTTTGGTCTCGTTTTAGCAAGAAATAAGTGGTAAATGGATGGGTGTTTTCACACCTATCAGAACACAAGGCTTATTGGGCCCTAAAGCATTGTAATGATGATATGGAGACCGCGGGAAAACACCAGAAAATGCAATTAAATGAATTGGATGAATTAAGGGATATTGCTTATGAAAATTCATTGATTGATAAAGAAACGACTAAAAAGTTGCATGATTCAAAAATTAAAAACCGGGTTTTTAACGTTGGGGATCAAGTTTTTCTTTTTAATTCTCGTTTGAAAATCTTTTCCGGTAAGTTGAAATCCCGTGGTCTGGTCCATTCACCGTGACTCAAGTTTTTCCTTATGGGACCATCGAGCTAGCTCAAAATGATGGCCCCAATTTCAAGGTGAATGAACATAGGTTGAAGCACTACTTTGGCGGAGAAGTTCCATCCTTGAACTACCTCGACCAAATCACCTTCCCCAATGATAATTAGTATTGAGGGGATCGAGTCGAGCTCATGACTCGGTAATAAAAAACGAGGTGCCTCGTGGGGGAGTCCCATGCTTATCCTATGTACATATTATCTCTTTCTAATGTAGTAACGTGTGGGGATTTGTGCCCTTCCAACCTTTGTTTCGTGGTTGTTTGTGAATTGTGGTTTTTAGATGATCATGATCTTCACGATTGGAGCCTCTCGTATTCGTTTTATGGGAGCACTCGATCGTTTTCTTTGAAGACTTTCTCAATATCCATGATATATCCTTTGATGTTATAACCTTAGGTTTATAACACACTTCATAAACGACTTTAAATTTAACGGTTACACCCTTTCCATGCTAGATTAGGCATTCGACTACGTCTCTAGTATGGGGGTGTTTGCAACCCTAGACTCGAAACATTGAGGACAATGTTTAACTTTAGTATGGGGGGGGTGAATAGATACTTGCCTTGCCAAACCTTCACGCTTTCCAAAGTTTATCTTTTTGTTTATCGTTTTGTTGCAAAATAAGGCTAAAAATGGCCAAATTTTAAATTTTTTCTCATGTTTTATAAGTCTTTGAAGACACGAATGTAGATTTTCCGAATGCGAGAATAAGAGTAATTTTTGACTCGACCATGCATGTTGAGCACTTAGCTTTGATTTCTTAACTTCACATTAGGCTAAGTCTCTTAAATGAGGACGAGAAATAATAGGGTTAATTATAAGTTACTATGCTAAACGTAGAGTACTCGTATTCTTTCAAAAACTCATGTGTTCTCGTTGTTTGCTTATTCTCCCTTCGCTTGTAAATATTTTTTGCTTAATAAGTATTGACTTAGCGGATTAGTCTTGATTGTTGGGTTTCTAGTCTTTTCTAGTAGCGTCCGTGTAATTAAATTGGGAAGACATTAAGGTATCGCCAGCGTCATGGTTTTGAAGTATTGGCACCCGAATAATCAAAAGCTTCACCCAATAATAAGATTTCAAGTGCTCATCTGAATCAAGCAAACAATTTTAAGCTCACAAGGCCGAAAAATCTATGCAAAATTGAAAGTGAATCAAGCCTTAATCTTTGAAGCTTTAAAGATCCAAAATTCGCCTTAGCGTGAGGATATACGTCTTTTGCTAATAAAACTACCGATGAGGTGGATAATAAAAGGCAAGGCAAGACCGAAGTCATAATAAAAGCTTCATGGCGAAGTTGAATAAAAGATGGAGGTAAACCAAAGATAATAAGGCCCTCCCGTTAGGGGGCGTATAAAAGTCTTGGTAATAAGTCTCATGTTCAAAACCGTTATAAAACCGTGTTTATCGATCCTTCTTGTTGACTTAATTTTTTGACATCGTTGTCTATTAGGAGGGGTTATTGATTTGATGGTCTTGGTTACACCGTTAGGACTCTATTTTTAGACCTAAATCTCTATTATCGCATAAGTCAAACAATGTATCCTCGTGAAACATTCAAGACAAAATAAAATATAAGAGATACAACTTAGGAAATTGGGAGGATAAGTACGTGATTAGGGCATATGAGTAATGTTAGCATTACTAACTTATAATGACAATGATCTTGTTGCACGCTTGGCATGGAATTGGAGTGAAAATCGAGTACGATGAAATTATTTCTAACAAAGCATTCACGTGTTCTTATTCTATGAACCTAAACGTCCCATTGTGCGATGAAAATCATACATTATGTCTAAAACGCAAGTAGTAGTAATAGTAGTAGTGTAGCTAGCTTATCATTCAATAAAAGTGAATAAAAATAAATTTTGGAGATGCTACGATACTTTATTCTAGCATTGCGTGAGGGCACGACAATGGTTTAGTATGGGGGAGTGATGAGACTGCTTTTATACATAGTCTCATCGTCCAAAAAGGGCTTTAAATGCATAAAATATCATGAAAATACCCAAATATATGCTTGTGTGTTGTTGCTTGTGTATTTTAGGTACGGATATTGAGAAATGACAAAAGATCACAAGAATCATGCAAAAACGAACACCGGAAACGAAGCCGCACATTGAACCAAGCCCTAATGAAGAATTTCCCAAGACAAACCCTTGAAGATTTGAAGATTTATCAAGAAGGGTCCTCCAATATTGAAGAATTGACACTTTATACCCTTGTATCTTCATAATTCCAGTATTGGTCCCTAAAGTTTGTCAAAATTACAAAAAGGGCCCTCCACTTTGAAGAATTGGCATTTAGTCCCTCAACAAAACTAAAATGTCAATATTAATCCTCCTCAAAGTCAAACATACCATGAAGAACTTCAAGTTATAAGAAATTACAAGTTTGGTCCTTCAAAATGTTAAATTGCAAAAAGGACCCTTGACTTTGAAGACTTGGCAAGAATGGTCCCTCAAAAATGAAGACTTGTCATTTCCAGTCCTCCAAAATTTCAATCATACAAGTCAAGACCATAATCCTTGAAGAAAATACCAAATCAGTCCTTCAAGAATCAAGAATTGGCAAGAAATACCCCTGAAATCACTTTACAAAACTTTTTAGTGCAAAAGTATGAAGTTTGAAACTTCATTAACAAAGAAAACGGAGTTTGGGCTTATCTATTTGCAAATGAAAGAAAGAAGAAAGATGAGGGGTAAATCTGGGCAGACATCACGAGTTACATAGACCAACCATGTGAGGACACGTGTCCCACTACCACCAAACAACCAATCGCATCTCTCCCTGGTGCCACCTCATTTCCCACTCACTTTTTTATTTAACTAATCCTAACAGATTAGTTAATTATGGCACTTAAAACCCAAAACAGATTAAACATACATGTTCATCATGTTCATCATGGATTTGGGTATTCCTTAATTATCATGAATTAGCCCTTAATATTTTCCAGATTAATGATTAAGGTGCTAATGATCACATCCCAACCTTAATATCTTGAGCCACATCACCCAAGAATGCACATGAAAGGTGCCCTGCTACACCTTTGAACAAGAAGACAAAACAGTGACAGAAAATCAACCACCCACATTCCAGCTTACTCCTTAAGCTTATTTGGAGCCATTGGATGCATTTTCACACATGCCACCTCCACAAAACGCCAATTCTCAGTCACATGTTCAAGATTCTTCAAGCAAGACAAGGGGCAAATTGGGGACTTCATTAGCTAGGGTTTCACGTTTTTCAGCTTTCATAGTTCACTTGTATGCCTATATAAAGGCCTTAGGGTGCTTTATTTTTACTTTGCTCTTGAATTTTCCATTGTTCACAAATCTGTATATCGTATATTCAGTCAATGAAATGTGTTTGAATTTAGTGAAGAAAACTCAAGTGCCAATCATATTATCTGCTTGTTATTGTTCTTTGTTTGTTAATCTTGAATCCTAAACCTTTTTTCAAAAGGAGTGTGCAAAAGTTTGCATATTTTCCACTTTTCTTGATATTTTGCTAAGTCTAGTTCAAACCTTGGAATTCTTGGGCTATAAAGCTGATCATAGCATCCTGATATTGTGTTATCAAGGTGTGGTGAAGCCTATAACTTAGGGATAATCAAGTGTGGGGAACTAAGGTTGCATTAATCAAGAATTTTTCACCTTTCTGTTTTGATATTTTGCTTCTAATCTTGTTGAATCTTAGCAGGCTTTATTGTGGAAGCTTGTAATTGTTCTTGCTAGCACATAAGCTCAAAATTCGTGGGTGTGGATGTACATCCATGAGGTACACACCATTCTACTCAAAATCTAATAAAAATTTGGATTTTTGGTGATTTTGTGTGCTACTTGTGTTCTTGCTGAATTTGTGGTCTAATCTTGTTCAATACTGCATATTATACTTGTTAATGTGTTTGATTGGGCTTGGGTGGTCTTGAAATATACTTATTCTTGTTTTAAATTGATTTGAAAAAGATAAGGGGTGTTTGGGACTATCTGTTTAGAATCATAAGTTGCTATTGTGTTTTTGGAAGTTTGTGTTTGTGCTTTGTATCTGCTATATACTTGTTTGAGTGCTATTTGCTGCAAGTTATTGGGCTTAAACCCTTGAATCAAAGATTGTGCTATAACTTATTGAGTTTGACTGTTTTTGACCTAAAATATTGGTAATAATTAGAGTATATGCATGTTTAGGGATATAAGCTGTTAAATCAAAGTTATCATAACATTTCTTAGAGATCTGAGTGTTTGAATTTGGCTTGTTGGTCAAGTGCATCAGCAAAGTAAAAAATCTGCTTGTGTTAGTGTTCATCAGTAACTTTTAGTGCTTGAATCTTGACCTATACTTTGAATCAGTGCTTGAAACCTGTTTAGACTTGTTCATTTAAGTTTATTATTGCTTGTATATGCATTTGGTGAAGTTTGGTTGGCTGAATTGTGCTATAAGTGCTTATTGAACCATAACTGCTTATCTGTTCATGTCTGTGCTAGATCTGGTGATGTTTTGATTTAACTGTACTAATTGGCTGATTGTGATTGTGATTTCTCTGTTGTTATTGACTCCTTATGATCCACTGAACATTTGGGTGCCTTTGTGTAACTTGAATCTCCAAAAAAGTCACTAAAGACAAATAGTCAAACAAGTCAAGCAGTGGAAACTTTTCCCACTGCTCAGACACTAAAACTAGCCCCTGCTAGTGTTAATTTTCAGTTAGCTTATTAATAAGCCATATTGGCTTATCCAGACCTGCAACAACTTACTTTTTTTATAAATCTTCATCATTTGACCCATTTGTTTGAACTGGAGCTTATCAAACTTTGACTTTAACTTTTTGCTAGAAAACTCATAAAGTTGACTTTTAAAGAAGTACTTATTTGCTTATTCCAGCTTATTGAGTGAACTTATTTGAAAACTTTTGTTGATTAAGCTTAGTTAAGTCATTTAAAAGCTTTTGAAACTTGAATCAGCTCTTGGGGTGGCCTAGAACTCGAAAACGACTATTTTGTCGTTTTGTGAAGATTGCTTATTGCATTTTCAGGCTTATTCTTTGGACTTTTTTGAAATTTCTTTTTACAGAAGTCTTAAGTAACTCAAAAGAAGCTTGTGTGTCTAATTTGAGCTTATGACATCAGCTTATAGCTTAATGGGCCAAAAAGCCCATTAAGAATAAGCTGTTTGAGATACGCCAGCTTATATCACATTTTCAGCTTTTGGGCCTTTGAAAAATTGTGTTCAGAATCAAATTTTGAGTCAGATAGGAGCTTTTGGGTCATTTTTATAAACATTTTTCTTATTGGGCTTATTTTGGCCCAATAAGGGTCTGTTTTGGACTTTGGTCCGTTTGAAGGCCCATTAGGGGTATTTTTGTAATTTCAACTTCATTTCTGTGTTTATTAGGTTAAATTAAGCTAGTTTGCAAGTTTTTAGAATTTTTTATAAAATTTGGATTTTTAATATTATTTTATTAATATTTTATTATTAAAAATTAAAATTTAGATTTTTTTAGTTTTTATATTTTTCTTAGGTTAAATACATTATGTTAGAAATTTTACAATTTTTAGAATATTTTTATTGTCCTTAGATTAATTTTTATAATTATTTTAAGTTTTAATAATTTTTAATTGTTTTTAAATAGTTTTAATTAATTTTAAAATTTTAAAAAATAGTTTTAAATTAATTTAGGATAATTTAGAGGTTTACAATTAAAAAAATCTCATTTTGGGGTTTTTGTTAATTAAAATGATTTTTAGGGCTTTAATTAGCATTAAAAAATCATTATTTAATTAGATAAAAGGTTTGGGTGATTTTTGATTTTTACTAAACTCTCATTACATTATTTAGGATTTATTGCTATTTTCTAGGAATTTTTAGAGTAAATTTTTAATTTTGTCACTTTTTACGGTTTTACGTGTACGACCTTTTCGTCTTAGTTTAATTCGTCATCGTAACCGTCATTCTCTTCTTACCTCATTTCTATTTTCATTTGTCATAAATATAATCACAAAGTTAATCATCTCTCTACACAAAACACTAGCCTCCTTGAGAACGATCCCCACTTTGGGTCATAAGTTGTGGTTTTCCTAAATCACTTGTTAATACTTTCCCTAATTACGCTCTTTTTCCTAAAAGACGTATTCTTACAACTATCACTGAGTAACCTCTGGGAAGGATAATTAATAAGTGTGAAAACACTTATCCTTTTACCACTTAATTATAATAATAGCCAAGCCAAAACGTGTATTTTATGTCGTAAATGTCAGAATTATGCGTGGTTTGTGTTTTTGTTGTGATTTAGGACTAAAATGTGAAAAGGGAAGAAAACATGGGCTTTCACGGGCTTTTATCGAAGAAAAAGACAAAGACGAAGTCAAAAGATCAAGAGTGCAAAAAGAACGGAAGTCCAAGGCCTATTATGAGGATTTATCGAAAAAAAATTCTAAAGACGGAAGTTTAATGAAGTCGAAGAAATCAAGTCTAATAAATGAAGAAATTATAAGACGAGTTCAATTTATCCCGAGACAAAGTCGAGAAAGTCGAAGAATTTATAAAGACGAAAAGACGAGAAGAGGAAGAGAAGATCAACACATGTCATCTCCCTATAAATACCCTCCTAATGTGTCATTAGGAGGTGTTAGCTAAATTGACAACTTAGTCTTTCCATTTTACTTTCATGCACTTTCATATTGTCATCTTAATTTCTTGTCTTTAATTTCAAGTAAGTTTTAATTTTGTGTTGTTGAATCTTTAATTCTAATCAAATTTTTATTATCTCTCATTCTACCTTTCTTGTTTTGCTTAATCAATATGCTTATTTGCTTATTGTCATGCTTATTTGATTGTTTGTTATGTTTTTGTGTGTTTGATTGTGTTAGCTTATTGATTTTATAGCTTATTGTGTGCTTTTCTTAATTTTAATTAAGTGTTTTTTAAAAGTTATTTTATAAAAAGTTGATTTTAATTATTTTAATTATTTGGTGTTTTTAAAAGTTTTTAAATTTTGTCTTATTTGATTTTTCTTAAAATCATTTTGGTTAAGTTTTTTGATAAGTGCTTATTTGATTTTAGCTTATTTTTAGTCTTTGCTCATTTTTGATCTAATCCAGAATGTTTCAAAACCCTAGTTTCCCTAACTAGGTTTGTTATCACTTTATTCAAAACTGAGTCCATCTCTTTTTCCCGAATTAGATGAGGGATGAGTTTCCCAAATTAAGTGCATTATTGTGTACTCCGAATTAGGTATAGAATAGAGTATTCCGAATTAGGTCGTGATCCATTATATTCCGAACTACATTATAGTTGCCTATTCCGAGTTACGTTAGAACCATACATTCCGAATTAGGACTTGAACCTATATTCCGAACTGTGTGTGTAATTCCCATTCCGAATTAGGTCCTGAACTCTCATTCTGAATTATTTGTGGTTCTCGTTTTCCGAACTAGGTATAACACCTGGATTCCGAACTAGCTTCTTTTTACTCATTCCGAATTAGGTAACTTGCACACATTCCGAACTAGATTGGGAAGACAGATTCCGACTTAGCTTAGAATTTAAATATTCTGAACAAGGTTTGGTTTTGTAAGTTTCCCGAATTAGGAGCATGACACGGATTTCGAACTAGGTTAGGGATATTTGGTTTCCAGACTTATGTTTTATTTCCTGCTTCCTGTTTAGTTTTAAACATTTATTTTTCCTGCCATTTTTCTTAAACTTTAGTTTAAATTGTTTTTAACTTAGATTTATTTAAAGTTTTCATTTTTATTAAATTGTCAAATTTACTTTTCGTCAAGCTTTAATTTTTCGTCATTTAATTAATTTACTTTTAAAGATTTAATTTTGCACCATTTACTTTTTAATTACTTTTAGTTTTATTTACCTTACCTTTGACTTTAAAGTTTTGCAATTTTATTTTACAACAACGACCAAAATATTTCTTTTCACCAAAAGACAGCTTAGTCGCACGTTTAACCAAGAGTCAATTCGAATCGAGATGAGACGATTTCAACTTTAATAAAAATTCAGTTATTAATAATTTACGAGAATAAGATTTGGGTATATATCTACCAACTGATACCCTAGAGGGGCAATGGTTTTTATCTAGTCATGCTGGAATTTAGCCTGGGTGACTGATTGGTTAAGGGGTCGGTGTCATGAGCTTAAATACAATGTGTTGCCTTGAAATAGACTGTGTGCACGACAATTCTATAAATGATTATGATTGATTTTCTTCTTGTGTTCAAATGTGATTTGTTAAACCTATGGACTCGCTCAACATTATTGTTGACTCGTTTTAGCATGTGTTTCCGGTAATCGAAGGTGATTGATGGCGGAGCTTTATTGTGGATGTTGTGGGTTGGCTTTTGAAGTTTGTTGGTATAAAACAATTTCTATCCTTTAGTGTTGAACAATTTGTTAAATATTTATGTAATGTACTGAAACTTATTGGTTTGCTGGTCGAGATCCGTAGGGACTAAACGCTTTACACTAGTGTCGTTTTAGTACATTATGGGTTGAAATTATGTTTTAGACTTATTATGAAAATCTTGTTTATATTTTATGTATAAACGTCTCTCTTTTGAGTCGTTCAATATACCTTGTGTGATGATGCTTGTGTTTAGCACCCAATTGTGTATTTCCGCAGCGCAATGTAAATTGGGGGTGTTAAAGATTGGTATTCAGAGCTACAAGTTATAGAGAACTAGGTCGATTTTGAAAATTTTCCTAAACTATAGCTTTGGTGTCGAAAGTATTTATTTTTTAAAAGCACACAACTTCTCTGCAACGCGCCAGTAAGATCACTTTTAATTTTGTTTTGTATTATAGATGTATCCCTCAGATATTGTATCGAGGTTATTGAAAGTGTGCTGAGTGCTTGTCATTTCATATTTTATTTTTGAGAGCATTGCAAAAACATCATTTGCATTGAATTGCATATCATGGGTTACGTATAACATTTGCGATGCATGAGTATTGAATATTAATTTTTACCAATGACCTTAAGTATCCTTGAACCCTTATAATTGTAGATAATGGCTGATATACCCCGGGAAGATGATTGGATTGAGATGAATGATATACTAGAAGGTGAGGAAGTAGATAACTTTGGTGCTAGTGACGATGAGGAGCCCTATGAATATCTGGATGATGGGATTGCTCCTACTGCAGTTGGACAGACTGAACCCTAAGTAATTCAAGGTAGTTATGTCCTGAGAGCTAATGTGGTGCCACCGACTGTTCAGGATTGTCAGCGACCGATTGTACGTTCTTCTATGCCTACTTGTGATAGTTATTTGAGTGGTTTGCCTAGGGTTGGCCCTGTTAGGAATGATTCCTCTGGTGAGTCTAGTAATGCTGCTAGTACATGATCTATTCACGATGATATTGCTAAGGTGTACTGTCTTGGTCCTAGATCATATGAAGATATTTTCTAGTTTCTTAAAAAGTTTGATAGGTCTTTGTTTGAAAGGTATGTAGTGGAAACACGAGTAATCAAAAGGTTTGAGCAGAATGAAAGACAGTTTGACAGGTTTGTTACTAGTGTGAGAAGGTCAGAGTAGGTGAGAGCAAGGGAAATGGATGAATGTGTGGGACATGCCAATGAGGTCTTTTCCTAGTCGAGGTGTGGTAATTCGTGATGTGCCAAGTCAGGTTGAAGCTCAGGTGTTGGTGAAGCCAGGTGAAGGAGGAAGTCGGAAGGGAAAGGAAAAAGTGGAAGAAGACTCTAAGGAGGATGATAGCAGCAGTGATGACGAACCAATGTACAAGAAGCTGCGGGGATCAAATGTTTAGTTTTCTTTATGTAGTTTTTATTAGCCTTGTTGTAATAGAACTTAAGTAGACTGGTACAGTAGTTTATGATGAAACTTAATGACTTTTAAGTTGCCGTAATGAAGGGTTGTAGTGACATTACTTGTCACAATTTTATGGAAATTTTCCAATGCAATCCAAATTACCTTCATGATCTATGATTTGTCTTTTCGTTCTTTTGTGATTTGGTTGATGATTCAGTGTGGACTGTGTTGTTTGTGCATGTTGTATCCATGACACGTCTTGATAAAGAAATACTTCTTCTTATCTTGATATGAATACAGGAAGGAGTTGGGAGACATTTTATGTTATTACTGAATTGTTGCTTGATTAATTCTCTAAACATGTCGTCGAAATTGACAACTGCTACTGTGAGTACTATGATTGAACAAGCTATTGCTAGAGCGCTGGAAGGCGAACATGCTGCGAGGAACCAGGAGATTGAGAATAGGAATGTTGCGGGTCAAGTTGGAGGGAATGCTGCTAATCTAGTCGAAGGTAATGCTGATGAACCAATTGGAGGAAATGTTGTTGGTCAAGCTGGAGGTTATGTTGTTGCTCAGCAAGTTCAGAAGGAATGTTCTTATGCTAGTTTCATGAAATGTGGACCTACCTAATTTTGTGGTACTGGTGGTGCTTTGGAGCTAAGAAGATGGATTGAAAAGGTTGAAAGTACTTTTGAAATCAGTGGATTTTCAGAAGCTTGTAAGGTGAAGTTTGCTGCAACTACTTTTTAGGATGATGCTTTAAGTTGGTTGAATAGTCAGGTAGCTACAGTAGGTTTTGTTAAAGCTAATGCCAGAACATGGACTGTGACCAAAGGACTGTTAACTGCGAAGTTTTATCCTGAAGAAGAATTAGGTCAGTTAGAGGATGAGTTGAGGCATTTGGTGTTGCGGAATAATGATATTGTGGCTTATACGAAGAGGTTTTCTGATTTGTGTTTGTTGTGTCCTGATGCTTTTGCTGATGATCGAAAGAAGATGAAGCAGTATATCAAAGGTTTATCTAGTAATATCAAGGGAGAGACCACTTCGTCAAAACCTAAGACTTTTGATGAAGTTGTTCAGATGGCTCATGCTTTGATGGAGGTGAAGCTGCAGGATCGAAAGGATAGTATTGCAAAGGGGAATAAGCGAGAGTGGGAAGCTGCACACTTAAATCAAGGGCAGAATAGAGGAGGTTATCAATACAACAATAACCAAGGACCAAATAGGAATCAGCAATACAACTTTAGGAGGAATGATGGTGTTCTTGCTGCTACTGGACCCCAAGGAAACAAATTGAACCCGAAGTATGGTCGATGCAGTCTATATCATGTTGAATATTGTCCACCTGCTTGCAACAAGTGTAGGAAGGTCGGACATAAAATGGCAGACTGTAGGAACAAGAGAGTGGCCACTGGAGCCAATGCTGTCAAGGTGGTTAATTGTTTTAGATGTGGAGGCCGTGGACATAAGCAAGGAAACTGTTCGAGGGTTGGCGCTCGACAGGGAGGCAATGTTGTTGCTGTTGCTGCTGGGACAGCTGCTCCAGCCTATGTCGTGGGAGATGCTGACAAAACTCAAGGTCCGAATGTGGTGACTAGTACGTTCTTACTCGATGCTTGTTATGCTAGTGTATTATTTGATTCTGGATCCGATAGAAGTTTCGTAGATGTTAGATTCAGTCAGCTATTGGATAGAGAACCAGTAAGATTGAAAACTAGTTATAATATGGAGTTAGCTGATGGTAAGGTTGTTAGCACTAGTTATATGCTGAAAGGTTGTTCCTTGAAGTGAGGGAATTATGTGTTTAGTATTGATTTGATGCCCATAGAATTAGGATCTTTTGACGTGATTATTGGTATGGACTAGTTAGTTGAGAATGGTGTAGTGATTGTTTGTGGAGAGAGATTAGTTCAGATACCGCTAAGGAATAGGGTATTGACTGTGAAGGGTGATGAGTGTACTTCTCGTTTGAGAGTTGTTTCTTGTTTGAAGATGATGAGGTATATAGAAGAGGGTTGTGATGTATTTCTTGCCCAGTTAAGTAATGATGGTGTAAATGAAAGGAAACTAGAGGATGTGCATGTGATTAGAGAGTATCCTGAAGTTTTTCCTGAAGATTTATCGGGATTACCTCCGCATCGTGAAGTTGAGTTCCGTATTGACTTAGTGCCAGGAGCTGCGCCAGTTGCTCGTGTACCGTATCGTTTAGCGCCGTCTGAGATGAAGGAATTATCTGATCAATTGAAGGAATTGATGGATAAGGGATTTATTAGACCGAGTTCGTCGCCGTGTGATAGGTGTGTAAACACCCATCCTTTTACCACTTAATTACAATAATAACCAGGCCAAAACGTGTATTTTATGTCATAAATGTCGGAATTATGCGTGGTTTGTAATTTTTTTGTGATTTTAGGATCAAAATGTTAAAACGGAAGAAAACACGGCTTTTGATAGGTGTGTAAACACCCATCCTTTTTACCACTTAACTACAATAATAACCGATCCAAAACGTGTATTTTATGTCATAAATGTCGGAATTATGCGTGGTTTGTGTTTTTGTTGTGATTTAGGACGAAAATGTGAAAAGGGGAGAAAACACGGGCTTTCACGGGCTTTTATCGAAGAAAAAGACAAAAGACGAAGTCAAGAAATCAAGAGTGCAAAAAGAACGGAAGTCCAAGACCAATTCTGAAGATTTATCGAAGAAAAAGTCAAAAGACGGAAGTTTACTAAAAGCCGAAGAACTCAAGTCTAATTTATTGAAGAAATTATAAGACGAGTTTATTAATCCAGAGACAAAAGTCGAAGAATTTGGAAGATTAAGGACTAATCAAGCAATTAAAGAAAGAAGAAAGAGGGGAGGAAGCTTCCACTAAGCACCTCCCTAATCCACTATAAATATATCATTAGTTCATTCCATTTGTTTTTGTTGGCTAAGTGTGACAATTAGGTCTTCCATTTAATTACTTGTTCTTTAATTACATGTCATTTAATTAATTGTCTTCCACCTTAAATACCGTTAATTTCAAGTAAGTTTCCTTTTAATTATTGTTAATCTTTAATTTTATTGTTTATCTCTTATCTTCCTTTCTTGTTTAATCTTTAATCTTATTGCTTATTGCTTATCGTTTATGTTTATGTTCTTTAAATTTTATTGATTTTAATCAAGTGGGTTTTGATTATTTTGATTATTATTGTTAGTGTTATTGATTTGGTTTGATTGGTATTCATAAGTTGATCATTTCTGGTTAGTCTTGTTTAATCTTTTGGTTGATTTGGATTAGTTTTGTCTAGATTCGTGTTATTTTTGTCCTCCGTGTTCTTCGTTGTTTCTGTTTTCCAGGATATTCCGAACCAAGCAAGAACATTCCGAATGAAGGGTGTATTCTAGTTTATTCCGGATCAACTGTTATTCCGAATGAAGAAGAATTATTCCAGGTGAAGGTGACATTCCGAACGAGTAATTATTCCAAGTGAGGTATTTTTAGTTTATTTTAAGTTTCTGTTTTTAAGTTTTAATTTTTAAGCTTTACTTTTCCCGCCTTTTTCCTTAGTCGCACTTTAAGTTTACTTGCCTTGGATTTATTTTAAGCCTTGCCTTAGTTTAAGTTTTAGTTGCGTTTTAAGTTTGCCTTTAGGATAGTTTTAAGTTTGCGTTATTTACGTTAAGTGCCTTTTAATTTTCGTCACGCTTTAAATTCCTGTCATTTATTTTGAATTAGATTTAGATTTATTTACCCGCCATTTACATTCAAGTTTTGCCCCTTTTAATTTTACTACAACCACAAACATTTGTTTCCACCAAAGACAGCTGAGTCGCACATTGAACCAGTAATCAATTCGATTAGACCGATTTCAACGACCAATTTTTATAACTAAAATCTAGTTATCAAATGGCACCGCTGCCAGCTCTTTTCATTAAGATTAACGGTTTTCTGTGAGAGACGCGTTGCTTTTTGGGATCCGTTCATTCGTGAGCGTTATTTTTCTTGCTCAAATATTTTCAAAAACCCATAGAAATTAAAAATTGTTAAAAATCCATAAAAATTAAAAATTTTCAAAAATCCAAAAAGATTTTATTTTTATCTTTATAGTGTATATATATTCTCTTTGTGTTTGGTATCTTTTCTTTTGCCTTTGCAGGTGTATGCGTACTAGATCTTCTACTTATCAAGAGCCCGAGACTCGTAAAGATTTAGCTATGGCAGGTGTAAACAACAATAATCCACCGCACCCCAACAATAACAACAACAATGTTCTTCCACAGCCCGATCTTCAGACAATGGAGGAGCTTTGTCAACCCACAATGTTTGTACGTGGAGGACCGATTGCGCCGATGCAAATCACGGCTCCGGAGTTTTCGTTGAAGCATCACATGATCCAGCAAGTGCAAACTAACCCATTCCGTGGATTGCCTGATGATGATGCCAACAAACACCTCGACAAATTCATTACTATCACTAAAAGCATGAAGTTGCCCGGTGCTACTATGGATGTTCTACGCCTTCAACTCTTTCCACATACTTTATCACACCACGCCGAGAAATGGTTTGATCGTCTCCCGAAGAATTCCATTAATACTTGGGATGACATGACTCAACGCTTTTTGTCGCGCTACTTTCCACCATCCATGGTCACGAGCCTTCGAAATCAAATCAGCGGTTTCATGCAAGAACCCGATGAATCTCTCTTTGATGCTTGGGAAAGATATAATGTTTTGATCGATCGTTGTCCAAACCACAACATGCTCCCTGTGACCTTAATTGATACTTTCTACAACCGTTTGACTTTTCGTGATCGTTATACGATTAATGCAGCCGCCGGTGGCACATTTATGAAAAGAACACCCGAAGAGTGTAGAGAGCTTATTGAGAACATGACTACTCATCACAAAAACTGGGATTCCTCCGCTTCTTCAAGGAACAACCCGAGAGTCAATGTTTCTTCTACTTCAGCAAACCCCGATATGACCGAATTCACCCGCATGATGGCCGAGATGAACAAAAATATCTTGCTCATCGCTTCAAACCAACAACAAGTTAAAGTGGTAGCCAATCCTTATGAGACATGCGGCGGTCCACACTCATACACTGATTGTCCTTCTACTCAAGGTAATACGGAAAACGTGTATGCGGCTTATGGTAATTATTCACCGGAAAATTACCAAGCCCGACCTCAAGGGGATTGAAATTTGCTAAGTTACCGGTCAAACAACTACCTTTCACCCGGTTTTTCTCCTCAAAACCACAACCCCAACAACAACTACAATAGAAGCAACCAAATCCCACCTAGAGCTTCTAATCCTTATCACCCACCCGCTCAACAAGCCACAACCATTAATCAAGATGTTGAAGCTTTAATGAGAACCCAAGGAGAGCAAATTAAGAATCTATAGAGCCAAATTATCAATTTGAAAGGGGATATCACCAAGCAAGGGAATGACATTAGATCCGAGCTTCGAAATGATATACAATCCTCCTTCAGCAATCAAACGAATGATTTGAAGAATATGCTGGCTAGTTTCTTACCCACCACTCAACCCTCTACTTCGAGTTCTCTACCTTCAAACACCGTCACCAATCCGAGAGCGAATGTGAGTGCTATTACTACCCGTAGTGGAGTTACTCTAGTAGGACCATCTATCCCGCCCCCAGTTACATCATCTACACCTCCTCCACCACCATTTATCCCTACTACTCCCACACCTAGTATTAGTACACCATTACCGTCTCCGCCTCGTCATGAAGAAGTACCCAAGACGAATCCTCCACCAACCCCACCTTCCACCTTTAACCCTTCAACATCTCAACCTTCACCTTCTACACCTCCACCACCCAAACCCAATATTCCTTATCCATCTCGCTTAGACAAGGCCAAAATGCACACCAAGGATGACATTCAAGTGTCAAACTATTTGAAGAATGTTTCGGAAATGACCATCACTTTTAGCCTTGTTGAAGCTCTAGCACAAATGCCTAAATTTGTTAAGATGTTTAAGGAATTGCTTAGCAAGAAGGAGAAGATGGCCGAGTTTGTTAATACTCGATTGAATGAAAATTGTTCTGCCGTCCTTCATAAACAACTTTCAGAGAAACTTGGAGATCCCGGTCGTTTTGTGCTACCTTGTACTTTTAACCAAACCGACAAATTTACTGCCTTAGCCGATCTCGGGGCAAGTATTAATTTGATGCCTTTAAGTGTTTGGAAAAGTTATCATTCCCCGACCTTACACCCACCAAAATGACTCTTGAGCTAGCCAATCGCACTCTCGCTTACCCCGTTGGTATTGCCGAAGATGTGTTCATTAAAGTTGGCACACTCACTTTTCCGGTCGACTTCGTCGTTGTTGATTATGAAATGGACCCTCGTATTCCGTTAATACTTGGACGCCCATTTTTGAGAACCGGTCGAGCTTTAATATATGTGGATAAATGTGAGCTCATCTTAAGAGTCGGGGATGATGCACAAGTTTTTAAAATGGGGAAGCTTACATGCAAATCCTATGGAAGAGAATCGGCGAATATGATTAATGTGCTCGATGATTTTGTCGTCTACAACAATCCTCTATTCGATTCTTGCATTGATAATCCACTTTTTCAAGACGATGTGGATGATTCTCTCTCCAATTTGGAACCTTCACTCATATATGATTCTCCACCAATCTATGATGCTTATGATGATGATTCTAGCTCCGATGGAGATGATTATGATGATTTTACTTCCGAGTATCCCGACATGCCCACCTATGATGATTTTGATGAGGCCGATACTCTTTTGAGTGATTCTTCACATGATGAAGATCCTCCGCCTACCATGCTTAATCCTACTTTGGATGATTACTCATTTGAGGAAGACTTCTCTACATTTCTCAATACATACTTCCCTCATGAGAGTGATGCTCCTCCTTTAGACTTTGACGATTATGGTCTTGACCCTACTTCGTATTTGAAGAAAATTCTTTCAAAAGAGAAGCAACCGGACGACACCAACATCCGCAGCACGTATGTTTTGACACCTCTTGGTCCACCTTCTGAGGACGAGGTTGTGCATTTTCTTCGTGGATCATCTTCAAATTCTGCTGAGCCTGAGTGCTATTTTCCACTAAAGGAAAAGATGTTCGACCCCGGTATCGATATTCTTCAGCCATCTCAATATCCATCTGATGAAATAAAAGAAAAAATCTTTGGAACTTATGATGATATGCTTGCACCTCTTCGCCCTTGCTACCACCGTGCTCCATCTTTGCTTAAGGGAACCTTTCCTACTCTTCTTTGGCTTGCCTTGTTCGCCTTAAGCTGGTGCTATTTGATGGACGAAAACTATGTATTTGATCCCGGTGGATGTGTTTCATGCTTCTTCCTATGCTAATCGAGGTCGAGTCAGGCTCATGACTCGGTGAACAAAAATCAAGCGCTTCTTGGGAGGCAACCCGTGTATCTATCTTTTAGCTATCTTTATCCTAAGTATAGGGGAGACCCGTTGGTGTTTGCTATTTCCTCTCTTCTGTTCTCATATTCAGGGATTCGAGCGCTCAATGATCCACTCTTGATGATTTTTGACGACCCGTGATTCCGTTTTCCGTCTTCCCGGTTCTATCCTAAACTCTTTTCGATTCACTATTTTATATTTCTCAATATTAAAATAGGAATCTCGTTAGTTGTCTCTTTCTTAGCAAGATTTAAACAAAGTGCACAATGTCCTAAGTGTAGGGGAGTTTACTCCCACATGCTTAAGCATTCAGGACAATGTTTATATTAAGTGTAGGGGGACTTCTATCGAAGTTAAGTGGTCTTTTCCTTGTATTTATCCTCATTTTAACCGGAAAATCGATTTTTCGACATTTTTCAAAATTTTTGATCTATTTTGGCCCATTAGTTTTTCCCTTTGTATAGTTATTTTCTTTCTTTACTAGAATTAATTTTAATAAAGCCGGTTTTAATTTTCATCGTTGTGAATCTTTTGACTCAACCCGAGTTTACTTATCTAAGTTTACTCTAGCTAGTATCCTTAACGTGTTTAAGTCAAGTTTTGCTAGGCTTTTATATAGGGAGCTATAAAACGCGAAAGTCTTAACTCTCACGGGTTAAGAACAAGAACTTTTCGCAAGTTCCTATAATTGATCTTAAAGAGTCGTTTATCAAGGGAACTTTAAAATGCGGTTTCTAAACTTGAAAGAGTTTAAGAGATTGCAAGATCCTATAGATGACTCGAAAACCCAAAACTTTGATTTAATAGGCTAAGCATCCACGAGTCTCATTCTTTAAGATTTTAAACTGTGGAGGACGAGAGATGATAGAGTCAATTATAAGTTTGGTACTCTTTCTTGAATTTATGTGAGTTAATTATAAGCCTATTCTTCCATCGCTTGCTAATAAATTTATTTGCAATAAATAAGGTTGTACGATTTGAAAAGTTACTTAGCTTCTAGCCCAAGATCGTTTAAAAGTTGCTCAGTATGGATTAGAGTTCATAGCCAAGGCATAACTTATTGAAGCGGGATGCGAAGATGGCGAGTCCGAAAAGGCCCTAACAAGGCATGAGGGCTACATTTTGTTGCTAAGGATCCCAAAGTGATGTGAAGAATCATTTATCAAAAATAAATATGAAGGATCGAGACACACGACGAAAAGCAAAAACTCCCAAAATATCATGGAGAAGTCTATCCAAAAAGACCCTAACAAGGTATGAGGATAAATAGATCCAAGTCCTAAAAGGAGGCGGATCGTTGTATATCAAAATCCCAAATAAAGATTGGAGAAAAATGAAGAAGTCGTGGTCCAAATATGAAGAATCTCTCAAAACTTCAAGTGAAGAAATTCCTATTATGAAGAGAAGACCATTATTTCATGAACGTCTCTCAAGATTTGAAGAATGAAGTCGCTGCCAAATATCGGTCCGAGAAAGGTCTCAAATCGTGAAGCGAGTTATGCCAAGATATGAACTTTATGAGGTCCCGAGAAGCAGTTTTAAAAGATTTTGTCCTTTAGCTAACTATTGATTAAATCGTCCCACTTTATTTTCAGCCTAAATAACTATCGAAATAAGTCAACAATGCATCCTCATGATCATTCAAGACAACAATAAAATATAAGAGATACACCTAGGAATAAGGGAGTCTAAGTAAATAATTGACCCACATGAGTTCGTGTTAGTTTACTAACTTACAATAACAATGATCTCGTTTTTAAGCTTGGTTTGGAGAATGTGAAAACTTGAGGATGATAATCATTCATTACATTTCTAAAAGCCTAAGGTAAGTTTTTGATTTTTTACTTGTTTTGTTATTTTCTCTCTCTTTAATAAAGGCCAGTGTGGATTGATTATGATGAAAAGTGTAATCGTGCTTTGTAACTAATGCATTGCATGAGGACATTGCAATGGTCAAGTGTAGGGGATTTGATAGGTGTGTAAACACCCATCCTTTTTACCACTTAACTACAATAATAACCGATCCAAAACGTGTATTTTATGTCATAAATGTAGGAATTATGTGTGGTTTGTGTTTTTTTTGTGATTTAGGACGAAAATGTGAAAAGGGGAGAAAACACGGGCTTTCACGGGCTTTTATCAAAGAAAAAGACAAAAGACGAAGTCAAGAAATCAAGAGTGCAAAAAGAACGGAAGTCCAAGACCAATTCTGAAGATTTATCGAAGAAAAAGTCAAAAGACGGAAGTTTACTAAAAGCCGAAGAACTCAAGTCTAATTTATTGAAGAAATTATAAGTCGAAGAATTTGGAAGATTAAGGACTAATCAAGCAATTAAAGAAAGAAGAAAGAGGGGAGGAAGCTTCCACTAAGCGCCTCCCTAATCCACTATAAATAGATCATTAGTTCATTCCATTTGTTTTTGTTGGCTAAGTGTGACAATTAGCTCTTCCATTTTAATTACTTGTTCTTTAATTACATGTCATTTAATTAATTTTCTTGCACCTTAAATACCTTTAATTTCAAGTAAGTTTCCTTTTAATTATTGTTAATCTTTACTTTTATTTTTTATCTCTTATCTTCCTTTCTTGTTTAATCTTTAATCTTATTGCTTATTGTTTATGTTTATGTTCTTTAAATTTTATTGATTTTAATCAAGTGGGTTTTGATTATTTTGATTATTATTGTTAGTGTTATTGATTTGGTTTGATTGGTATACATTAGTTGATCATTTTTGGTTAGTCTTGTTTAATCTTTTGGTTGATTTGGATTAGTTTTGTCTAGATTCGTGTTATTTTTGTCCTCCGTGTTCTTCGTTCTTTCTGTTTTCCAGGATATTCCGAACCAAGCAAGAACATTCCGAATGAAGGGTGTATTCTAGTTTATTCCGGATCAACTGTTATTCCGAACGAAGGTTGTTTGTTGAATATTCCGAATAAAGGACTTGTTCCGAATAAGTGGCATATTCCGGATCAGTATGATATTCCGGATCAGCAACATATTCCGAGTGAAGAAAACATTTTGAACCAAAGAAATATTCCGAATCAAGGGTCGTTCATTCGGAATAAGCAGTATTCCGAATCAAGGAAGTTCATCCGGAATATTCCGAATCAAGGTTGTTTATTCCGGATCAACATCACATTCCGAATCAAGGTGTTCATTTTGAATATTTCATATTCCGAATCAAGGTGTTTATTCGGAATAATCAATTATTCTGGATCAGTGACACATTCCGAGTGAAGGATTTATTCCGCATCAAGCTTTTATTCCGGGTGAAGCATTATTCCGAGTGAAGGATTTATTCCGGATAAGTGACATATTCCGGATGAATCAATATTCCGGATGAGCTTATATTCTGGATGAAGGAGTGATTATTCCGGATGAGCCAATTGTTCCGAATGAGTGTTTTATTTTGATTATTCCGAACGAAGAAGAATTATTCCAGGTGAAGGTGACATTCCGAACGAGTAATTATTCCAAGTGAGGTATATTTAGTTTATTTTAAGTTTCTGTTTTTAAGTTTTAATTTTTAAGCTTTACTTTTCCCGCCTTTTTTCTTAATCGCACTTTAAGTTTACTTGCCTTAGATTTATTTTAAGCCTTGCCTTAGTTTAAGTTTTAGTTGCGTTTTAAGTTTGCCTTTAGGATAGTTTTAAGTTTGCGTTATTTACATTAAGTGCCTTTTAATTTTCGTCACGCTTTAAATTCCTGTCATTTATTTTAATTTAGATTTAGATTTATTTACCTGCCATTTACATTTAAGTTTTGCCCCTTTTAATTTTACTACAACGACAAACATTTGTTTCCACCAAAGACAGCTGAGTCGCACATTGAACCAGTAATTATATCGATTAGACCGATTTCAACGAATAATTTTTATAACTAAAATCTAGTTATCAACTTTCACGGGCTTTTATCGAAGAAAAAGACAAAAGACGAAGTCAAGAAATCAAGAGTGCAAAAAGAACAGAAGTCCAAGGCCTATTCTGAAGATTTATCGAAGAAAAAGTCCAAAGACGGAAGTTTAATAAAGCCGAAGAACTCAAGTCTAATTTATGAAGAAATCACAAGACGAGTTTAAAGTAATCCCGAGACAAAGTCTGAAAGGTCGAAGAATTAAAAAGATTAAAGACTAAAGACGAAGGATTAAAAGATAATTTAAGAAATAAGAAAGAGAGGAGGAAGCTTCCTTCCACTAAATAGGAGTCATTAGTTTCATTTTTTCTTTATTGGCTAATAGTGACAATTAGTTCTTCCACCATTTACATTACTTGCAATTTAAATTCATGTCATTTCCTTAATTGTCTTGCACTTTTAATTCCTTTAATTTCAAGTAAGTTTCCTTTTATTGTTATTGAATCTTTACTTTTCTTGTTAATATTTTATCTACCTTTCTTGTTTGATCTTAATCTTTATCTTTATGTTTATGTTCTTTAATTTTTATTGATTTGATTAAGTGGGTTTTGATTATTTTGGTTATTATTGTTAGTTTTATTGATTTGGATTGATAGATTATCATTAGTTGATCATTTGTGATTAGTCTTGCTTAATCTTTTGGTTGATTTTGGTTAGATTGGTTTAGATTCGTAGCTATTGTTCTTCCTTGTTCTTCGCACTTTCTGTTTCCCCAGGTTATTCCGAATCAAAGTTTTCAGGCAGTTTATTCCGGATCAGCTTAATATTCCGGATGAAGGCTTTCTGTTGATTATTCCAGATCAAGGCAAATATTCCGAATAAAGGATTTATTCCGGATAAGTGACATATTCCGGATGAACCAATATTCTGGATGAACTTGTTATTCCGGATGAAGTGATTTTCCGAATAAAAGTTTTAGTCTAAAATATTCCGGATCAGCAACATATTCCGAATCAACTTGATATTCCGGATCAACAACTTATTCCGGATCAAGACATTCCGAATGAAGGTTTGAAAGTTATTCCGAACCAAGTGAATCTCAGATTATTTCGAACGAAGACTTTTATTCCGGATAAGTAGATATTCCGAACCAAGCAATATTTCAAATAAAGGTTATATTCCGGATGAACTAATTATTCCGGATGAAGGATTTCGTTTGATTATTCCGAATGAAGCAATCTTTTCGGATGAAGGTGAGTTTTGTTTATTCCGGATGAAGGAAGTATTCCAGATGAAGTTTTATTACGCATAAGGTGATTATTCCGAGTGAAGAAGAATTATTCCGGGTGAAGGTGACATTCCGAGCGAGTAATTATTCCGAACGAAGGTTTATTCCGAATGAGCTGTTTTTTTAGTTTATTTTAAGTTTATGTTTTAAATTCATAAGCTTTACTTTTCCCGCCTTTTTCCTTAGTTGCACTTTAAGTTTACTTGCCTTAGATTTATTTAACTTAGCCTTTAGTTTAAGTTTTAAGTTGCCTTTAGGATAGTTTTAAGTTTGCGTTATTTACTTTAATTGCCTTTTTAACTTTTCGTCACGTTTTTATTTCCCATCATTTATTTTCAATTAGGTTTAACTTTATTTACTTTACCTTTCTTTTAAAGTTTGTGCACCTTTTACTTTACTACAACGACAAAACAACATTTGTTTAACAAAAAATAATTGAGTCGCACATTAATCCATTTTTCAATTCGAAGAGATTGGATCAACGATATTTTCTTACTAGGTAAAAGCCAGTTATTAAATGGTGCCGCTGCCGGCTCTTTTCCTAAAGATTAACGGTTTTCTTTGAGAGACCGTTGCCTTTTTGGGATCCGTTCATTCGTGAGTGTTATTTTTCTTGCTTAAAAATTTCCAAAAAATCCATAAAAATTAAAAATTTCAAAAATCCATAAAAATTAAAATTTTTCAAAAATCCAAAAAGATTTTATTTTCTTTATAGTGTATATATATTCTCTTTGTGTTTGGTATATTTTTCTTTTGCCTTTGCAGGTGTATGCGTACTAGATCTTCAACTTATCCAGAGCCCGAGACTCGTGAAGATTTAGCTATGGCAGGTGTGAACAACAACAATAATCCACCGCACCTCAACAACAACAACAACAACAATGTCCTTCCACAGCCCGGTCTTCGGACAATGGAGGAGCTTTGTCAACCCACAATGTTTAGACGAGGAGGACCGATTGCGCCGATGCAAATCACGGCTCCGGAGTTTTCGTTGAAGCGTCACATGATCCAACAAGTGAAAACTAATCCATTCCGCGGATTGCCTGATGATGATGCCAACAAACACCTCGACAAATTCATTACTATTACTCAAAGCATGAAGTTGCCCGGTGCTAAAATGGATGTTCTTCGCCTTCAACTCTTTCCAAATACTTTATCACACCACGCCGAAAAATGGTTTGATCGTCTCCCGAAGAATTGTATTCATACTTGGGATGACATGACTCAACGATTTTTGTCGCGCTACTTTCCACCATCCATGGTCACGAGCCTTCGAAATCAAATCAGCGGTTTCATGCAAGAACCCGATGAATATCTCTTTGATGCTTGGGAAAGATATAATGTTTTGATCGATCATTGTCCAAACCACAACATGCTCCCCGTGACCTTAATTGATACTTTCTACAACGGTTTGACTTTTCATGATCGTGATACGATTAATGCAGCCGCTGGTGGCACATTTATGAAAAGATGACCCGAGGAGTGTAGAGAGCTTATTGAGAACATGACTACTCATCACAAAAACTGGGATTCCTCCGCTTCTTCAAGGAACAACCCGAGAGTCAATGTTTCTTCTACTTCAGCAAACCCCGATATTACCGAATTCACCCACATGATGGCCGAAATGAACAAAAATATCTTGCTCATAGCTACAAACCAACAACAACAAGTTAAAGCTGTAGCAATTCCTTGTGAGACGTGCGGCGGTCCTCACTCATACACTTATTGTCCTTCTACTCAAGGCAATCCGGAAAACGTGTATGCGGCTTATGGTAACTATTCACCGGAAAATTACCAAGCCCGACCTCAAGGGGATCAAAATTTGCTGAGTTACCGGTCCAACAACTCTTTCACCCAGTTTTTCTCCTCAAAACCACAATCCCAACAAAAACTACACTAGAAGCAATCAAATCCTACCTAGAGCTTCTAATCCTTATCACCCACCCACTCAACAAGCCCCACCCATTAATCTAGATGTTGAAGCTTTAATGAGAACCCAAGGAGAGCAAATCAAGAATCTGCAAAGCCAAATTATCAATTTAAAAGGGGATATCATTAAGCAAGGGAATGAAATTAGATCCGAGCTTCGAAATGATATACAATCCTCCTTCAGCAATCAAACGAATGATTTGAAGAATATGCTGGCTAGTTTCTTACCAACCACTCAACCCTCTACTTCGGGCTCTCTACCTTCAAACACCGTCACCAACCCGAGAGCGAATATGAGTGCTATTACTACCCGTAGTGGAGCAACTTTAGTAGGACCATCTATCCCACCCCCAGTTACTCCATCTACACCTCCTCCACCACCATTTATCCCTACTACTCCCACACCTAGTATTAGTTCACCACTACCGCCTCCACCTCGTCATGACGAAGTACCCAAGAAGAATCATCCAACCCCACCTTCCACCTTTAACCCTTCAACATCTCAACCTTCACCTTCTACACCTCCACCACCCAACTCTAGCATTCCTTACCCTTCTCGACTCACCAAGGCTAGAATTTTGACTAAGAATGACATTCTAGTCGCTAACTTTTTGGAAAAGATTGCCGGCATGAAAGTCACCTTTACCCTTGTTGAAGCTCTTGCCCAAATGCCATAATTTGTCAAGATGTTTAAGGAATTGCTTAGTAAGAAGGAGAAGATGGTCGAGTTTGTTAATGCTCGCTTGAATGAAAATTGCTCTGCAATCCTTCTTAAAGAACTTCCGTAAAAACATGGAGATCCCGGTCGTTTTGTGCTACCTTGTACTTTTAACCAAACCGAAAAATTTACTCCCTTAGCCGATCTCGGAGCAAGTATAAATTTGATGCCTCTCAGCGTTTGGAAAAAGTTATCATTGCCCAACCTTACACCCACCAAGATGACTCTTGAGCTTGCAAATCGCACTCTCGCTTACCCCGTTGGTATTGCCGAATATGTGTTCATTAAAGTTGGCACATTCACTTTTCCGGTCGACTTTGTCGTTGTTGATTATGAAATGGACCCTCGTATTCCGTTAATACTTGGACGCCCATTTTTGAGAACCGGTAGAGCTTTAATAGATGTGGATAAATGTGAACTCATCTTAAGAGTCGGGGATGATGCACATGTTTTTGAAATGGGGAAGCTTACAAGCAAATCCTATGGAAGAGTATTAGCGAATATGATTAATGTTCTTGATGATTTTGTCGTCTAAAACAATCATCTATTCGATTCTTGCAATGATAATCCACCGTTTCAAGATGATGTGGATGATTCTCTCTCCAATTTGGAACCTTCACCCATATATGATTCTCCACTAATCTTTGATGCTTATGATGATGATTCTAGTTCCGATGGGGATGATTATGATGCTTTTACTTCTGAGTATCCCGACATGCCCACTTATGACGATTTTGATGAGGCCGATACTCTTTCGAGTGATTCTTCTCATGATGAAGATCCTCCGCAATCAATGCTTGATCCTACTTTGGATGACTACTCATTTGAGGAAGATTTTTCTACTTTTCTCAACACATACTTCCCAAATGAGAGTGATGCTCCTCCTTTAGACTTTGATGATTATGGTCTTCATCCTTCTACGGATTTGAAGAAAATTCTTTCAAAGGAGAAGACACCGGACGATACCAACATCCGCAACACCTATGTTTTGACACCTCTTTGTCCACCTTCTGAGGACGAGGTTGTGCATTTTCTTAGCGGATGTTCTTCAAATTCTGCTGAGCCTGAGTGCTATTTTCCCCTAAAGGAAAAGGTGTTCGACCCCGGTATCGATATTCTTCAGCCATCTCAGTATCCATCTGATGAAATAAAAGGAAAATTTTTTGGAACTACTGGAGATATGCTTGCACCTCTTCACCCTTGCTACCACCGTGCTCCATCTTTGCTTAAGGGAACCTTGCCTACTCTTCTTTGGCTTGCCTTGTTCGCCTTAAGCTTGTGCTATTTAATGGACGAAAACTATGTCTTTGATCCCGGTGGATGTTTTTCAAGCTTCTTTCCATGATAATCAGGGTCGAGTCAGGCTCACGACCCGGTGATCAAAAATCAAGCGCTTCTTGGGAGGCAACCCAAGTATCTATCTTTTAGCTATCTTTATCCTAAGTTTAGGGAAGACCCGTTGGTGTTTGCTATTTCCTCTCTTCTCATCTTCAGGGTTTCGAGCGCTCAATGATCCACTCTTGATGATTTTTGACGAACCGTGATTCCGTGTTTCCGTTTTCCCGGTTCTATCCTAAACTCTTTTCGGTTCACTATTTTATATTTTCTAATATTAAAATAGGAATCTCTTTAGTTGTCTCTTCCTTAGCAAGATTTAAACAACGTGCACAATGTCCTAAGTGTAGGGGAGTTTACTCCCACATGCTTAAACATTGAGGACAATGTTTATATCAAGTGTAGGGGGGACTTCTATCGAAGTTAAGTGGTCTTTTCCTTGTATTTTTCCTTATTTTAACCGGAAAATCAATTTTTCGACATTTTTCAAAATTTTTGATCTATTTTGGCCTATTAGTTTTTCCCTTTGTATAGTTATTTTCTTTCTTTACTAGAATAAATTTTAATAAAGTGGTTTTAATTTTCAACGTTGTGAATCTTTTGACTCAACCCGAGTTTACTTATCTAAGTTACTCTAGCTAGTATCCTTAACGTGTTTAAGTCAAGTTTTGCAAGGCTTTTATATAGGGAGCTTTAAAATGCGAAAGTCTTAACTCTCACGGGTTAAGAACAATAACTTTTCGCAAGTTCCTATAATTGATCCTAGAGAGTCGTTTATCAAGGGAACTTTAAAATGCGATTTCTAAACTTGAAAAAGTCTAAGAATTTGCAAGATCCTATAGATGACTCGAAAACTAAAAACTTTGATTTAATAGGCTAAGCATCCACGAGTCTCATTCCTTGAGATTTTAAATTGTGGAGAACGAGAGATGATAGAGTCAATTATAAGTTTGGTATCCTTTCGTGAATTTATGTGAGTTAATTATAAGCCTATTCTCCCATCGCTTGCTAATAATTTTATCTACAATAAATAAGGTTGTACGATTTGAAAAGTTACTTAGCTTCTAGCCCAAGATCGTTTAAAAGTTGCTCGGTAGATTAGAGTTCATAGCCAAGGCATAACTTATTGAAGCGGGATGCGAAGATTGGCGAGTCCAAAAAGGTCCTAACAATGCATGAGGGCTACATTTTATTGCTAAAGATCCCAAGTGATGTGAAGAATCATTTATC
Source organism: Glebionis coronaria (assembly GCA_025667525.1). Classification (NCBI taxonomy): domain Eukaryota; kingdom Viridiplantae; phylum Streptophyta; class Magnoliopsida; order Asterales; family Asteraceae; genus Glebionis; species Glebionis coronaria. Next base: position 294,868,282 of record CM046874.1, read on the forward strand.
AAAAATTAATATTAAGGATCGAGACACACGACGAAAAGCAAATACTCCCCTAAAGATCATGGAGAAGTCTATCCAAAAAGGCCCTAACAAGGTATGAGGATAAATAGATCCAAGTCCTAAAATGAGGCGGATCGTTGTATATCAATGTCTAAAATAAAGATTGGAGAAAAATGAAGAAGTCGTGGTCCAAAAATGAAGAATCTCTCAAAACTTCAAGTGAAGAAATTCCTATTATGAAGAGAAGACCATTATTTCATGAACGTCTCTCAAAGATTTGAAGTATGAAGTCGCTGCCAAATATCGGTCCGAGAAAGGTCTCAAATCGCGAAGCGAGTTATGCCAAGATATGAACTTTATGAGGTCCCGAGAAGCAGTTTTAAAAGATTTTGTCCTTTAGCTAACTATTGATTAAATCGTCCCACTTTATTTTCAGCCTAAATAACTATCGAAATAAGTCAACAATGCATCCTCGTGATCATTCAAGACAACAATAAAATATAAGAGATACACCTAGGAATAAGGGAGTCTAAGTGAATAATTGGCCCACATGAGTTTGTGTTAGTTTGCTAACTTATAATAACAATGATCTTGTTTTTAAGCTTGGTTTTTGGAACGTGAAACTTGAGGATGATAATCATTCATGACATTCCAAAACCCTAAGGTAAGTCTTTGATTTCTTTACTTGGTTTGTTATTTTCTATCTCTTTAATAAAGGCCAATGTGGATTGATTGTGATGAAAAGTGTAATCTTGCTTTGTAACTAATGCATTGCATGAGGACATTGCAATGGTCAAGTGTAGGGGATTTGATACGTGTGTTACCACTTAATTACAATAATAACCAGGCCAAAACGTGTATTTTATGTCGTAAATGTCGGAATTATGCGTGGTTTGTGTTTTTGTTGTGATTTTAGGATCAAAAAGTTAAAAGGGAAGAAAACACGGCTTTCACGGGCTTTTATCGAAGAAAAAGACAAAAGACGAAGTCAAGAAATCAAGAGTGCAAAAAGAACGGAAGTCCAAGGCCTATTCTGAAGATTCATCAAAGAAAAAGTCCAAAGACGGAAGTTTAATAAAGCCGAAGAACTCAAGTCTAATTTATGAAGAAATCACAAGACGAGTTTAAAGTAATCCCGAGAAAAAGTCTGAAAGGTCGAAGAATTTAAAAGATTAAAGACTAAAGACGAAGGATTAAAAGATAATTAAAGAAAGAAGAAAGAGAGGAGGAAGCTTTCTTCCACTAATCACCTCCTCCTCCTATAAATAGGAGTCATTAGTTTCATTTTTTCTTTGTTGGCTAATAGTGACAATTAGTTCTTCCACCATTTACATTACTTGCAATTTAAATTCATGTCATTTCCTTTATTGTCTTGCACTTTTAATTCCTTTAATTTCAAGTAAGTTTCCTTTTATTGTTATTGAATCTTTACTTTTTTTGTTAATCTTTTATCTACCTTTCTTGTTTGATCTTAATCTTTATCTTTATGTTTATGTTCTTTAATTTTTATTGATTTGATTAAGTGGGTTTTGATTATTTTGGTTATTATTGTTAGTTTTATTGATTTGGATTGATAGATTATCATTAGTTGATCATTTGTGATTAGTCTTGCTTAATATTTTGGTTGATTTTGGTTAGATTGGTTTAGATTCGTAGCTATTGTTCTTCCTTGTTCTTCGCACTTTCTCTTTCCCCAGGTTATTCCGAATCAAAGTTTTCAGGCAGTTTATTCCGGATCAGCTTAATATTCTGGATGAAGGCTTTCTGTTGATTATTTCAGATCAAGGCAAATATTCCGAATAAAGGATTTATTCCGGATAAGTGACATATTCCGGATGAACCAATATTCCGGATGAACTTGTTATTTCGGATGAAGTGATTTTCCGAATAAAAGTTTTAGTCTAAAATATTTTGGATCAGCAACATATTCCGAATCAACTTGATATTCCGGATCAACAACTTATTCCGGATCAAGACATTCCGAATGAAGGTTTGAAAGTTATTCCGAACCAAGTGAATCTCAGATTATTCCGAACGAAGACTTTTATTCCAGATAAGCAGATATTCCGAACCAAGCAATATTCCGAATAAAGGTTATATTCCGGATGAACTAATTATTCCGGATGAAGGATTTCGTTTGATTATTCCGAATGAAGCAATCTTTCCGGATGAAGGTGAGTTTTGTTTATTCCGGATGAAGGAAGTATTCCGGATGAAGCTTTTATTCCGCATAAGGTGATTTTTCCGAGTGAAGAAGAATTATTCCGGGTGAAGGTGACATTCCGAGCGAGTAATTATTCCGAACGAAGGTTTATTCCGAATGAGCTGTTTTTTTAGTTTATTTTAAGTTTATGTTTTAAATTCGTAAGCTTTACTTTTCCCGCCTTTTTCCTTAGTTGCACTTTAAGTTTACTTGCCTTAGATTTATTTTAACTTTGCCTTTAGTTTAAGTTTTAAGTTGCCTTTAGGATAGTTTTAAGTTTGCGTTATTTACTTTAATTGCCTTTTAACTTTTCGTCATGTTTTTATTTCCCGTCATTTATTTTCAATTAGGTTTAGCTTTATTTACTTTACCTTTATTTTAAAGTTTGTGCACCTTTTACTTTACTACAACGACAAAACAACATTTGTTTAACCAAAAACAATTGAGTCGCACAGTAATCCATTTTTCAATTCGAAGAGACTGGAACAACGATATTTTCTTACTAGGTAAAAGCCAGTTATTACCATGGGGTGCTCTTGTTTTGTTTGTTAAGAAGAAATATGGTTCTTTTCGAATGTGTAATGATTATCGAGAGCTTAACAAATCGACTGTCAAGAATTGGTATCCATTGCCAAGGATTGATGATTTGTTTGATCAGTTGCAAGGATCAAGTGTATACTCGAAGATCGATTTTTGGTCTGGGTATCATCAACTGAGAGTTAGGGAAGATGATATTCCTATAACAGCTTTCCGTACTCGATATGGACATTTTGAATTTCAAGTGATGCCTTTTGGATTAACGAATGCGCCTGCCATATTCATGGACTTGATGAATCGTGTGTGCAAGACGTATTTGGATGCGTTTGTTATCGTATTCATTGATGATATTCTCATTTATTCTAAGAATGAAGAAGAACATGACAAGCATTTTAGGATAATTTTGAAACTGTTGAAGAACGAGAAGTTGTATGCGAAGTTCTCTAAGTATGAGTTTTGGTTGAAATCAGTGCAATTTCTGGGGCACGTGATTGATAGTGAAGGTGTTCGTGTGGATCCTGCTAAGATTGAGGCAATCAAAGATTGGTCGGTACCAACAACGCCGACTAAAGTTCGCTAATTTCTTGGTCTAGCTGGGTATTATAGAAGGTTTATCGAGAAGTTTTCACTAATTGCTAAACCATTGACTAAGCTTACTGAAAATAATCGAGTGTTTGAATGGGGATTAGAAGAGGAAACTGCATTTAATATGATGAAGGATAAATTGTGTTCTGCGCCGATTTTGTCTTTGCCAGAAGGATCTGAAGATTTTGTAGTGTATTGTGACGCGTCTCATAAGGATTTGGAGCTGTGTTGATGCAAAGGGAAAAAGTAATACCTTATGCGTCAAGACAATTGAGGAAGCATGAAGAGAATTACACTACTCATGATTTAGAACTTAGAGCTGTGATTTTTCCTTTGAAGATGTAGAGACATTACTTGTATGGAACCAAGTGTGTGGTTTTCACTGATCATAAAAGTCTGCGACATATTTTGGATCAAAAGGAATTGAATATGAGACAAAGGAGATGGGTAGAATTGCTGAGTGATTATGACTGCGAGTTTCGTTACCACCCTGGTAAAGCGAATGTGGTAGCTGATGCACTTAGTAGAAAGGAAAGAGATAAGTCTTTAAGAATTAGAGCTTTGGTAATGATGGAAAGTATTGATTTGACAGAAGTGATATTGAAAGTGTTGATCCCAAACTTAGATCGATTTAGCTTTGTGTAAACGAGAATGAATCAAGTTAAACACTTATAGAAACTTTGTTGTATATGAAACAATCTAAGTATTATGCGGAATTAATACTTAAACAAGAACACACAAACATAATAAACCAAACTTTCACTTTTATTGATTAATCGAACTTGCGTACAATGAAACTGTAAAACATAAATTGAACTAAAACCTAAAGGCCTCCTTTTATAGACTAAGGAACCTTGTACAAAAGTCTACGTATCAGCTGTTTTATGTAAAGATAAATCTAACACCCCACCAAATGCTATGCGCAGCGGAACTACAACATTTGGGTGCTAGGCAGTTATCATCGCACACAAGATATATCGAACGACTCCAAAGAGACGTCAAAGTTTGAACTTAAATTAAAAATTGTTAAAAATGTACATGTCTACGGTTTTCCAACCCCAAATGATACAACAGAGTTTGCGTTTCGGTCCCATGAATCTCAACCCCAAAAGATACAGTTTTCACAACAACAAGACATAAAGTTTAAAATGTTCAAGTAAGAATGGGAGGAAAAACAAGTAGACTCCAAGCCATACACACAACTTCCATCCAATGCATGCTCCATGCTACACTTCATCGGTTACCTGAAACACATGCTAAATTTGGTCAACAAAAACGTTGAGTGGAATTCATAGGTTTTACAATTCATTTTGAACATATGTGTAATAAAAATCATTCACGATCATTCATAGACTTGTCGATCAAACAATCTATTTTCAAGGTTATGAAAATTGTGTTTAAGCTCATGACACTAAACCGTTAACTCAACCACCCGCGTAATAATTACCGGCATGATTCAGATGAAACCAGTGCCCCTACTAAGGCATCAGTTGCAATTATACCTTATCTCTTATCACAAATTATCCGTCCGCAGGGGGTATCAACGTACTAGCCCTCGTCTCGGATAGGGTAGTCAACCCCATAGTACTATCACTTTGTATAAGCGGCTATTTCCAATCCACGCTAGGATTAAACAACAGTTAATAGTTCATGAAATTAGGGCCTTTTGCAACTAGGTACTCAACATAATTTCTAAGGCAACATTCGGGTCCAACAATCATTCATGACATATGTTCATTTTGGAAAACTAGCATGCATTTCCCTCGCGGGTAAAACAATTTAAAACAATAATAAGCGAGGCTATAAATTCACACCTTATATAACAAAGTAGTCGATGATTCGAGTGACGGTCACTGACGACGATGAGGATGCCCGGGAGAATCAACACCGGTCAAACCAATAACGCGTAATGAGTAATCTCATTCATAAACCTTAAGTACTGTATATAATACATACATATAAGTCAATTGTGATAATTACAACTCACACCAAAACCAAACAATTAAGTGTTACTCGTTTTATACCATTCGTCCATGTTATTAACGTTATTCCTTTTTACGCATTTTTCGCCGATACTTACCAAAAGTACGGACTGTTTTACTAGACTTAACCCTTTTTATAAAAATTGAGAAAATTCCCAAAAATACCTTAAGACCTGTAGAAAACACATATTTAATCCCATTAAAAGTTTTTGCTTTTACGACCCGTTACTCAATACTTTACCAAAACTACGTTTTTCGGACTGAAATTGCACTTTGACCAAGTCAGACTCATTTGACCCGTTTAAAATATTCCATTGACCCATTTGACACCTAAGTCTTATAATAGACTCAAATATGCAGGTTTGAGACCAAAAATCAACCTTTGACCATTTACCAAACTATACCTATAGTCCCCGGGATTTGACCTAAAACCAAGCATAATTTCGGATTATGAAGGTTTGCATCTCCCGGTACACGATTTTCAAAACATCATAACTTTTGACTTGTTAGGAGTCGTAAGATCTATCTTATACCAAATCGAAGCTAAGAAGACGCTCTACAACTAAATCCTAGCCACAAGACCTGTTTACAAAATAATTTTTATGAAAACACTTCAAACTTTCTGCCTAAAATCACCTATCCCAAAATCAATCCGACACTCGTTTCCAAACCCATTTATCGACACTAGACATCAACCTAAGCACTCCTAATCATACTCAATCACACTAATCAGTCCTAAACACCCTAATAATCAAATCCACCATAAAACCCAATCACAAAATCAAACATGCAAATGGTTTTACACATTCAAAAACATGTAAAAACAAGATTACATACAAAATCCATCAACAAAATATCAACCACCATGATCCCCCAAACACCCCCTTTGTGCCGTGGGGTTTGGGTGATCAAAACCCATCAACCAAATTGATTTTGGTTGATTTGTTTAGTGATTTAACATCCTCCATACATGAATTAAACATGCATATACATAATTAACATCAAAATAAACTTTTGAAAAATCTTTTAATTTTTGGAAAAATCATGTTAATGCATGTTGGATTAAACCTTAGATTAGTACTTACAAAAGGTTTTGAAAGTGTGGTCTTTAATTAGAATTAATCAAAAACAAGAAAATTTGAATGTGGTGGTGGTGGTGGTGTGGTATGGCCGGTGGCCTAAAGAGAGAAAACGGGAGGGTGAAAAAATTTTTTGAGTGAAAATGTGTTGTGTGTGTTTCACTTGTTCCTTTTGTAAAAATGGGAGGGACCTTGGGTGAAATATAAGCTTTCTTTTGTCCTTAAGTAAAAACGACCTTATAAGTTTACGGGATTGACTCACTAGTCATTTTTGAAAACTTTACGGGAGTCGGGGATCATCCCGAACACTCCAAAATATTTTTAGGACACTTTAAATGTACCCGGAAAGCAATAAAACTCACCCGACTCGACTTAACACGAATCGAAAGTAAAATTCTCGAAAAATTATAATATCGATAAAACGACAATAAACATAGAAATTTGGGCATCCATCGGGATCGTATTCGTCATCGTTCTTCTTAAATCGTCAATCGTCAAAATTATAACCTCGAATATCGGTTTCAACCAAAATGATAAAATATATATCAAATAAAATTTATTAAAAATTTTAAAAATAAGCGTAATTTAGGGTAATGTAAGTGACCTCGGTTCTAGGGTATCACATCCACCCCTCCTTAAAGAGATCGACGTCCCGGCGCTCGCCTCTTCTTATACTCACATTTCGTGCCGCTAGAACATATGAGGATACCTTTCCTTGAAAAAGTCCTCACGTTCCCAAGTGTATTCCGGTCCACGCCTAGAATTCCATCGAACCTTCACAATGGGAATTCTACTATGCTTCAGCCTCTTGACCTCTCGGTCCATAATTTCCACGGGTTCTTCCACGAAATGCATTTTGTCGTCCAGTTGAATCTCGTCCAAAGGAATCACCAATTCCTTATCCGCCAAACTCTTCTTCAGATTTGATACGTGAAACATGTCGTGAATAGCACTAAGCTCGTTCGGCAACTCTAACTTATACGCTACTGGTCCAATTCGTTTAACGATCTTAAATGGTCCAATATACCTCGGACTCAACTTTCCTTTCTTCCCAAAACGAATTACACCCTTCCACGGTGAAACCTTAAGCATAACCATATCTCCGACTTCAAATTCTAACGGTTTTCTGCTGTTATCGGCATAACTCTTCTGTCGGCTTCTCGCAGCAAGTAATCGGTTCTTGATTTGCACAATCTTCTCCGTCGTCTCCAAAACCATTTCGGGTCCAGTCAATTGACTTTCTCCTACTTCACTCCAACACACAGGTGATCTACACTTCCTTCCATACAACGCTTCGAATGGTGCAGCCTTGATGCTCGCATGGTAACTATTATTATACGAAAACTCCACTAAAGGCAAGTGGCGTTCCCAACTTCCTCCAAAATCAATCACGCATGCTCGGATCATGTACTCCATCGTCTGAATAGTTCGTTCACTCTGGCCATCAGTCTCCGGATGATAAGCCGTGCTCAAACTCAATTCAGTGCCCATCGCACGTTGAAGCGATTTCCAAAATTCCGAAGTAAACCTACTATCGCGATCCGAAATGATCGATAAAGGTACTCCATGTCTGCAAACGATCTCCTTCACGTACACACTGGCCAGCTTCTCCATACTGTCCGTCTTCTTCATAGGTAAGAAATGAGCAGATTTTGTCAATCTATCCACTATTACCCAAATCATATCACATCCACTAGGAGTTCTGGGTAAACCCGTCACGAAATCCATAGCGATTCTGTGACAATCCGTCAATTTATGATTGATATTTTATTCTCAAATATTATTTGAAAATATTATTTTAATGTTACAATATGAACTCACTTATTTTTGGGAAGAAATTTGGATTTACGTCTTGGAGTAGCATCGACTACGTCTAAACCGGAGGATTCTACGTTACGTGCTTACGTTTACATACACCGTCTTTGGTGACAGTCCGACATTTTAGAAAATAAATTTATCCGTGAATATTATTTTGGAGCTTTAAATTTGTATTGGTTCATAAACTCACAAATTTACGAGAAGAGATTAGGACTTACGATTTTATTTTAACGTCCTTTACGACTAAACCGGAAACCTTAGGATTACGTATTTACGTTTTCGAACTCCGTTTTTGATGAGACAATTTTTATTGGATTCGTTTTGTGACGTTGATTCATAATTTATAAAAACGTTTTTCGTAAAACGACCCGAGGGCACGCAAATCGAGGAAACTAGAATCGAGGAGTACCCGTAAATAAATGGGGATGAGACAAGTGGGACACTTGCCCCACCCCCACTCAAAACCGGTTACAACATTACACCTTAACACTTGATGTGTCAAGGTGTTAGCTTAGTAGTTACACATGTAACAAGCTTACTTTGTAAGCATTCCACTTACCAAAACTAGCAACCAAAACAACTCTCTCATTTGCAACTCATGCAAACCACCTCAAACTCTCTCATCTCTCCCATTTTGGCCGTCCATATCCACCCCATAAACACCATTCATGATCAAAATTCAACCACAAATCCTATGTTATTTACATATATGTTGAAGCCTTCTTGAAGCTCTCTTGAATGGTGATGATTATAACATCCATGGAGGAGTATTCATGGTGTCTTGGGGCTGATTTTCTACAAGGAGTCTATGAAGAATGGTGTTCTTGAAGATGGTCATGGTTGTGTACAAGTTTCTCCATCAAAAACCATGTCAAAATCATAACCTACATCAACTTGGTGGTATAAAGATTGTCCTCCTCATCTTCTTGTTATTTTGATTATGTAAACATGTATTTTATTTCCTATTGTATATATTTATGATGATTATATGATGATAAAAATGTTATGTGGGGATTTGTTGTTGATAAACATGATTAAAAAGGTGAAAAACTATATGAAACAAGGTTAAAATCTTGATTAATTTACATGGCTGTATAAAACAGTAAAGAAACATGTTATGAACTGATGAAATAATGAAGTAGGATCCATTTACAGTAAGCTAAATGTCTTGTACACATGTGAGAGTTGGCCATGCAATGGAATCAAAATAATGAGTGAGATATGATCAAAACAAGTTTAGGGTATAAATCTGAAGTTACTGTTTTGGACGATTTTTAGAAAATACTTAAAGGATGATTCAACAGTAGCTATAGAAGAGTTAAATGTAGCACATATCATGTAGTTTATGTGATAAAAATTTGAGCTTCTATCTCCATATAGAACTCAAGATATGGCAGTTTTGGTGAAGATGAAGTTAAAAATCAGATTTTTGGAAATTAAAGAATAATACTATTATATAAGCACTCAAAATTTAATAGTATAAAATGTAAAATAAAAACCCACTAACTTATGGATTTTATTTATATAAGTATGTAAAAGGTTAAATAAGTGGACATTTTATAAAAATGGTAACTTGTTAAGTTTTATAAGTTATAAAACTATAAACTTGATTTTTACGAGTTTTTCGGCTATCGCCGTGAAATTAACGTTTTTCGCCAAATAAAACTTAGACGACCAAACCCGTCTAATGTAAAGTTTATAAAAGCCATATACTGATGTATAGGTAACTAATACAAGTAAAAACCGATAAAACCCGAACTATAGGGCATACGGACATTAACAAGTTAAATAAACATATTGGACTAATAAATGGACTAAATAGGATAAAAACTTGTAAAAAGAATCTATTGGGCTTAACCCATTTGGGCCCAACTTGTAAAGTTTAAGTACTGATAATATAAAGTACAAAATGGATTAAAATAAGTTAAATAACTTATGATAAGTTTATTGGACTTAAAACACGTAAATGGGTAAAACTAGTAAGCTAGTATAAAAGTTATCGACATATAACACTAAAATGAGTAAACGAGAATATGTAAACCCACTTGATCATCATATATATATAATCATCATATGTATATATAGATGTTATTTTTATAAAGTCATTGGACAAACGTCTAAGACCGAGTATTATTTGTCTAGGTTTCCGTGATTGAAGCACGTACCGTACGTCCGAATTGCCGATAACCCGCCTTCCTACATCAACGTGAGTTCATAGCCTCGCACTCTTTTAAATGTTTTTATAAATGTTTTTGTAAACCCGCGAGGGAGATAACATGTTAGTTTTTATAAACTTAGGACACCATTTGTCCCGATTGTTTGTTTATTGATTTTTGGACCCGAATGATTGAATGACCCGATTGTATGACCCGATAAATGATTAAAGGACCCGATAGATGAAATTAAATGGATTATTAAAGTTAGGTTATGTCACTAAAAGTCCCATTAGCATGAATTGTGAACTACCGGGATTTGGTAGACGCTTATGCATTTAATAGTACTATTTGGGGACGATCACCCCAGTTCGCGCCTTGACGGTTGATCCCCGTCGTGCCACATTGATTGGTAAGCGAATTAATGTATGAGAAGATTTCCATAGCGTGACCTTTGTGACGACACGCTACTTTAGATGGGCAAACTGAGTATCGGGTTAGCTACCCGTTGTTGGTTTAGTAAGGTAACAATGTCATGCGGCTTATAATAATCCGAATTAACGAAATACTAATAGACGCTCCGAATTACGATGTATTGCCTGACTAGCAATACAGGGTCATACTATTGATATTATGTTTGTATTTTGGTTTTCATAACCATATTCATATAACGGTTTTTATTTAATCTATACAACGTTGTAAAACGTATTGTATGATGTTTTTTTTACGACATTGGCTCGTATATTGATTTTAAGGCAAATGCCTATATTATGATTTTCGATAAGGAATTGTATAAAATGATTTTGGCTATTTTATGGCCTATTACAAAGATTTGTATAAAATGATTTTGGCCATTTTACGGCCTATTACAATGGTTTGTACGAATTGATTTTTGGTACTAATTTTATACCAAAGTTATATTGATGGAATTTATTAAACTCTATGAATTCACTCGGCATTATCGCTGACCTTTTCTTCTAACATGTTTTATCTCAGGTACTTGAAGGTAATTCTCGGGAAGACAACAAGAATTCATGGCCCGCACTTAAACAATATTTTCCATTCAAATACTTTGTAAAACTTTCTACGAAATATAATGACTTGGGACCGATGTAACTTTGATAATTATGAATGGAAATGATTTATTAATAAACGACGCGATTTTTATGCGTTGTCTATGATGTGAGTAATGTGCTATCCCGTAACACCAACTAGTCTTCCGCTGTATTGAGTTGTATAAATTTGGGGGTGTTACAGTTTGGTACCAGAGCTCTCGTTATAGAGAACGAAAGATTTTTTTTAAACCAAGGTTTTGAATAAAACTTTTCAAAATCTTTTTACTAAAAACATTTTTCTAAAAATGTCTAAAAATCTTTTGACTATAACGGTGCCGAAGAATTCCCGAGTTACCGACAAGACCAAGACTGAGAAGTGTTATTTTAATATATATATAACTTGGATTATATATATATTATGTAGTTTTATTACATGATTGTTTGACGATTATTTTGATTTTTAAACGAGATATTTATACGACGTCGATTGTCACAAGAAACCCTAAATCCCCTAGTAAATTAATCAAAGCTATTCTCGTAGGAATTCTAGCTATCCTATATCTAAACCAAGTTGTGGATATTTATGATCCCAACAAATGGTTGATATTCGTAGAAACGTAGATAGTAGTTGATTGTGATATTGAAGAAGAATTGGCGAGATTAAATTTGATATCGATGTTATGACGATCTTTTCTTATAGAGTGGAGTTTGATAAAACATTACCACCTAGAAAGATGTCATCTGATTCGTTGTCACCCAATTCTTAAAATTGAAATCGAAAGGGTGAACGTTGCACTTGAGGCTGTCATTGGAACCAGTACCCAAAAGCCTCATGCCACTAATACCTTTCCGAGAAATCTAGTTGAATGATCAAATCATTTCATGCTAGTGACTCATTTGATAATTGTTGTTGTAAGAGATATAGGATTAGAAATTAAGTGTTGATTCATATTGAGATTGTATTGCCTTTACCAGGCCGAAGAATAAGGTTGTAAGTATTGGAGAATGAGGTAGAATATCGCATTGAGTATAAGCTGATTGAAAACTTGAATAAAGTAAAATTTTACTTGTATTGGAATATGAGATTGTTAAGAGGGAATCGTTAAGTTTTGTGATTGAATTATAAGATTTTAATTGATTGTTGATTCGTGTTAAGGGTTGTTCCTAGGCCATTGTCCACTAACGAGGATGCCCAGTGTCCAAGAAATAAATTGAAGAAATCTTCTTCTGAATCGAGACCGATGGATCTTCTGGGACATGTGGAACACCTAATGACTCTTGTAGATTAGTATTCATTGTGGTATCTTTTAAAAATCCCTAACTTAACTGAGATATCAGTTGGTAGGATGAGTTCTGAGAATTGTATGACATAGTGACACGTAATGTGTTACGGTACAATTTGACTTGTTTATGATTAATGAAAAGACTACCTTTGATTGCTAAATTCTACATGTATCGATGTTATCTATATTTTCTTGCTTCATCCTAATGTTCACATTAGTGATGTGACCATTGAACAGGTACTCATCTTGATTTGAGTTACGTTGTGAATCATTCTTCCTGAGTGCCATCGAAGTCATGAACCTCATGATTATTTGGCTAAGCTCATTTCCTATTATATCGTAGTTAATTCTTGGTGAACAAGCCTTCATCACTTTTCTGCAGATCACACATTGTTTTTATAAAGTTAAAACGGTATCCTTTGAGAAAAATTTAATTTTCAACACTAACAGGATTATTTAAGGTGAGATTTATAAGTGATTGTTATCGAAAAGAAGTTGTTTATAAAGTACCTTGGGAAACTTAACTGTTTTCATAACAAAGAAAATCTTTGTAAATTTATTTTTGATTCTTATTTAAAGAATTAAGCATGTAAATGTTTTTATTATAAACATGATGATAAAATTTTGACAAACTGAGTATTGCATTGTTAATCTTGAAATTGTATATAGTTGCGCGCCTACATACAATTTGGAATGGACTATGGAAGACTGATTAGTAGTCACCATAAAACTAATGGATAAACGCTACATTTTCTTTGAAGATTGTGAAAGATTAAATTTTAATGAGATCTGCAAGAAGTGAAAAATAGGGACATAGTGTTAGGGACACCTACCTATGTGCCTGTAGCATCTATTCTTCTGAGTTGAATTTACTCATCTGTGGAAATTGTCTTATTTGACAATTGACAATTCCGTTCTTGTCCAATTCTCCCGTAGTGAGATTCTTAGGAAAAGTATTTGATTATCGAGTGTTGATACCCGACTGGATGTATTGACATTCTTACCATTTATTATGATTTGATTTCATTTGAATGACCTGGGTAACGATCCGAGGAGCTTTCGAATGCGTACTCAAATTATGAAAACATGGGATATATTCATATTCGTTAAATGTTTTCGTCTGTATCTGATTTGAAATTCTCTCGCGTAGATTATGCGTTGACCTTACTCTTTAGATAGTAATTGTGTATCCAGATATCCTTGAATTTGTGAAAAATTATGAATTATTATTAGACTTTTGAGAAGTTCACATCTTATCGACGGCAATGCAACTGGAAAGTTGATAGTGCCAGTAGAATGGATTGATTGATTATGACATGACGACATTGTCTTAATTGATGGGAACTCGAGTAGAATTCCCCTAAATGATAAGATGTTGATTATCAAAAGCGATCTAAATAATTCTTGATGGATGACTATATCCTGTATAAAAACTTGAAATATTACTATGAATGGTTGCGAACTAGTTATAGACATTGTAATCTAGAAGAACCTAATATGAATTTATTAAAAGATGTTTATCTTATCTGAAACTTTAGGAGGTATTTGTTGATGGATTACCTAGACTTTCGCCATTTAGGCAAGTCGAATTTGGTATTGATTATATTTCCGGTGCTGCACTTGTGGCTTGTGCACTGTACGTCGGCACCATCTGAATTTAAGGAATTACCGTACAACTGAGATAGTTGTCGGAGAAAGACTTTATTATACCAAGCCTGTCATCCTGAAGAGCTATGGTGTTATCTTTCCTTATATTTATAGATTACTGTGACTGAGTAAATTGACAATCGAAAACGATATCCATAACTCGAAATGGAAGAATTGTTCGATCATTTACAAGGTTCTAGCAAATTTGATCCATGGCATGGTTATCATCAACTTCGCATCTGCGAAAGAGATTATCTATTCCAATCATCACATCCCGAACTTGTGATGAACGTTATGAGTTTCACGTGATGTCGTTTGGATTGACAATGCACATGTAGTATTCATAATTATGATGAATCATGTGTGTAGGCTGTAATTTGATAAATTCATGCTCGTGATCATTAAAGAACTACATGTTTGTTTATCAGAATAAGAATGAGTTAATAATTATTTATAGACTGCCCTGAATTGGCCGAACAGTGTACACCTGAACCTTGAATAATTAACACGTGATTAAAGACTTGAACCTTTACATGATTAGACTATGTGATTAAAAGGATAATGGAATATAAATTGACTCTTCAAAAATTAAGAGCCCTTTTAAGACTTTGGATTTTACTAAAAAGAAAATGGAAATATATATTTTGACAAATGTTTTAACGAAGGATTTTAAAGTGATTATTCCCTTATACACAAACCATTTAACTAAACTTCTGTTTAGGGGTAAATGTTTGTGTATACTTCTAGACAACCTAAGAAGAATTAAGGAAACTATATAACTTATTACTTGAAATTCGAAACGACAATTTTTGTTTTTCAAACTAAGAAAATTTTGACCAAAGTATAAACAAAGGTTTTTCGAACATTTACGAAATCTTATTAAATATTTTCGATAAATCAACAAAAATCTTGTTAATTAAATTCAAATTATTTAAACATTTTATATAATTGGTCGAACTAAGAAATTTAAGACTTTTACGTTTAAGCTTCATAAATAATAACTAATTATTATTTAATTAATTGTAATGATTATCGATGCTTTAAAACGTCGGATTGAGAAAAACTGATAAAAATGATAGTAAAGACGAAACTGAAACATAGAAGATATGAAAAAAAAAAAAATTTGAATAAATACGGTTGTGATATTTATTTCATCAGGGAAGTGAACGTAATTACTGACACATAATATAGAAAGAATATCTGAGTGAATTGTGGACATGATAATTATATCATCATGAGAAGTGAATATAGATACCGACACATTATGTAGAAAAGATAAAGAACCAGTTAGGACATGTTCCTTAAAAATGAAGGTGCAAAATAAAATTTGCCGAACGATATAAAAATAAACGATGTTTGTAAAAAGGATAATATAGATAATAAAAGGAGTTCGCGTCTAATGTGAACCATTAAAAATTTAGAAGCCGATAGCGTTAAATGTTTTAAAGGGCCGTTTATGGCTGCCTAAATATGGAAAAATTGTGAGATATAGTTATGTTGGAATTTGTAAGTATAAGTATTATATGTATGTCATTTTTGACTAAAAAAAATATCTTTGTCTAAAGAAGTTGTACTTATGGCAATTATGAAGGCAGACATCGCCTCATACATTTGTAAACGTCCAGCTATTACAAAGGTCATCATCTGAATTTGATTCGATTTGGGTCATCGTCGACAGACTGACCAAATCTGCTAATATCATTCCCGTTAATGATAAATGCAAAGGAGTTATGTAAACATGGTGTGCCGTATCGATCATCTCTATCAAGATCCTCGCTTCGCATCGAATTTCTAGAGATTTGCTCAGAAGTCATTGAGAACGAATCTTGAAGAGAGTACTGTTTACCACCCCAAATCGAAGGGACGAGGTAAAGTAACGATACAAAATACTATAAGTGCTGCTTTATGTTTAAATGATTGACCTTTGGTAATGAACCGTATAATCGTTTTCCTTTGGAAGGATCATCATTGATAATTATCGTATTATGATCGAGATCTAATCTTGTTAGGATCTGAATCTTAGAGCATCTGTAAGCAGGAGTTGAGATGAAGACATCCGACATACACCCATTGTGAGTTGGACATGTCTTTTAGGTTTAAGGTTTCCTATGATGGCGAACCTATCCTTGCAAAATACCCGACCCGCGAGATCTGAAATGATTGTTGAAATTAGGATTTGATTACTGACTGCCGGTAGTGGGCAAGAGGTTATGTGAATATGAAATGTAGATCTTGAAGTGCCAAATGGGTAGCGAAGTTATGCCACAATTTTTAACCTTGGAAAAATGAATTCATGATCTGACAAATCATGGGATATAAGTCCCCGTTGTTTGGGACCATTGAGATGATGTGAAAAGTTGGGATTGAAAGGCATATCAGCTGGATCTACCCTAGGACTTCAAAGACTGCGTGAATTATGTTTCGTAAATCGAACTTGATGGAATATCTATCAAGTGAAAATCTGATTGTTCTTAGTAGAGCTTAGATCGGCGAAAGGTTGCATTCATCAGAAACCCATGAGCATCATGGATAGAGAAAGTAAGTCAACATTAAGCCTGATCTTATTCCCGTAGTTATGTTTGATGAAACTCGCGTATTGTAATGAATTGCACTTGTGAGAAAAGACCGAATGTGGAGGAAATACCCACATGGCTTTAACTCTATAAGAAGCGAGTAGTAAGATGATCTTTGAGGACAAAGATCCTGTTTAGGGGTAAATGCTGTGACAATCCGTCAATTTACGATTGATATTTTATTCTCAAATATTATTTGAAAATATTATTTTAATGTTACAATATGAACTCACTTATTTTTGGGAAGAAATTTGGATTTACGTCTTGGAGTAGCATCGACTACGTCTAAACCGGAGGATTCTACGTTACGTGCTTACGTTTACATACACCGTCTTTGGTGACAGTCCGACATTTCAGAAAATAAATTTATCCGTGAATATTATTTTGGAGCTTTAAATTTGTGTTGGTTCATAAACTCACAAATTTACGAGAAGAGATTAGGACTTACGATTTTATTTTAACGTCCTTTACGACTAAACCGGAAACCTTAGGATTACGTATTTACGTTTTCGAACTCCGTTTTTGATGAGACAATTTTTATTGGATTCGTTTTGTGACGTTGATTCATAATTTATAAAAACGTTTTTCGTAAAACGACCCGAGGGAACGCAAATCGAGGAAACTAGAATCGAGGAGTACCCGTAAATAAATGGGGATGAGACAAGTGGGACACTTGCCCCACCCCCACTCAAAACCGGTTACAACATTACACCTTAACACTTGATGTGTCAAGGTGTTAGCTTAGTAGTTACACATGTAACAAGCTTACTTTGTAAGCATTCCACTTACCAAAACTAGCAACCAAAACAACTCTCTCATTTGCAACTCATGCAAACCACCTCAAACTCTCTCATCTCTCCCATTTTGGCCGTCCATATCCACCCCATAAACACCATTCATGATCAAAATTCAACCACAAATCCTATGTTATTTACATATATGTTGAAGCCCTCTTGAAGCTCTCTTGAATGGTGATGATTATAACATCCATGGAGGAGTATTCATGGTGTCTTGGGGCTGATTTTCTACAAGGAGTCTATGAAGAATGGTGTTCTTGAAGATGGTCATGGTTGTCTACAAGTTTCTCCATCAAAAACCATGTCAAAATCATAACCTACATCAACTTGGTGGTATAAAGATTGTCCTCCTCATCTTCTTGTTATTTTGATTATGTAAACATGTATTTTATTTCCTATTGTATATATTTATGATGATTATATGATGATAAAAATGTTATGTGGGGATTTGTTGTTGATAAACATGATTAAAAAGGTGAAAAACTATATGAAACAAGGTTAAAATCTTGATTAATTTACATGGCTGTATAAAACAGTAAAGAAACATGTTATGAACTGATGAAATAATGAAGTAGGATCCATTTACAGTAAGCTAAATGTCTTGTACACATGTGAGAGTTGGCCATGCAATGGAATCAAAATAATGAGTGAGATATGATCAAAACAAGTTTAGGGTATAAATCTGAAGTTACTGTTTTGGACGATTTTTAGAAAATACTTAAAGGATGATTCAACAGTAGCTATAGAAGAGTTAAATGTAGCACATATCATGTAGTTTATGTGATAAAAATTTGAGCTTCTATCTCCATATAGAACTCAAGATATGGCAGTTTTGGTGAAGATGAAGTTAAAAATCAGATTTTTGGAAATTAAAGAATAATACTATTATATAAGCACTCAAAATTTAATAGTATAAAATGTAAAATAAAAACCCACTAACTTATGGATTTTATTTATATAAGTATGTAAAAGGTTAAATAAGTGGACATTTTATAAAAATGGTAACTTGTTAAGTTTTATAAGTTATAAAACTATAAACTTGATTTTTACGAGTTTTTCGGCTATCGCCGTGAAATTAACGTTTTTCGCCAAATAAAACTTAGACGACCAAACCCGTCTAATGTAAAGTTTATAAAAGCCATATACTGATGTATAGGTAACTAATACAAGTAAAAACCGATAAAACCCGAACTATAGGGCATACGGACATTAACAAGTTAAATAAACATATTGGACTAATAAATGGACTAAATAGGATAAAAACTTGTAAAAAGAATCTATTGGGCTTAACCCATTTGGGCCCAACTTGTAAAGTTTAAGTACTGATAATATAAAGTACAAAATGGATTAAAATAAGTTAAATAACTTATGATAAGTTTATTGGACTTAAAACACGTAAATGGGTAAAACTAGTAAGCTAGTATAAAAGTTATCGACATATAACACTAAAATGAGTAAACGAGAATATGTAAACCCACTTGATCATCATATATATATAATCATCATATGTATATATAGATGTTATTTTTATAAAGTCATTGGACAAACGTCTAAGACCGAGTATTATTTGTCTAGGTTTCCGTGATTGAAGCACGTACCGTACGTCCGAATTGCCGATAACCCGCCTTCCTACATCAACGTGAGTTCATAGCCTCGCACTCTTTTAAATGTTTTTATAAATGTTTTTGTAAACCCGCGAGGGAGATAACATGTTAGTTTTTATAAACTTAGTACACCATTTGTCCCGATTGTTTGTTTATTGATTTTTGGACCCGAATGATTGAATGACCCGATTGTATGACCCGATAAATGATTAAAGGACCCGATAGATGAAATTAAATGGATTATTAAAGTTAGGTTATGTCACTAAAAGTCCCATTAGCATGAATTGTGAACTACCGGGATTTGGTAGACGCTTATGCATTTAATAGTACTATTTGGGGACGATCACCCCAGTTCGCGCCTTGACGGTTGATCCCCGTCGTGCCACATTGATTGGTAAGCGAATTAATGTATGAGAAGATTTCCATAGCGTGACCTTTGTGACGACACACTACTTTAGATGGGCAAAATGAGTATCGGGTTAGCTACCCGTTGTTGGTTTAGTAAGGTAACAATGTCATGCGGCTTATAATAATCCGAATTAACGAAATACTAATAGACGCTCCGAATTACGATGTATTGCCTGACTAGCAATACAGGGTCATACTATTGATATTATGTTTGTATTTTGGTTTTCATAACCATATTCATATAACGGTTTTTATTTAATCTATACAACGTTGTAAAACGTATTGTATGATGTTTTTTTTTTTACGACATTGGCTCGTATATTGATTTTAAGGCAAATGCCTATATTATGATTTTCGATAAGGAATTGTATAAAATGATTTTGGCTATTTTATGGCCTATTACAAAGATTTGTATAAAATGATTTTGGCCATTTTACGGCCTATTACAATGGTTTGTACGAATTGATTTTTGGTACTAATTTTATACCAAAGTTATATTGATGGAATTTATTAAACTCTATGAATTCACTCGGCATTATCGCTGACCTTTTCTTCTAACATGTTTTATCTCAGGTACTTGAAGGTAATTCTCGGGAAGACAACAAGAATTCATGGCCCGCACTTAAACAATATTTTCCATTCAAATACTTTGTAAAACTTTGTACGAAATATAATGACTTGGGACCGATGTAACTTTGTTAATTATGAATGGAAATGATTTATTAATAAACGACGCGATTTTTATGCGTTGTCTATGATGTGAGTAATGTGCTATCCCGTAACACCAACTAGTCTTCCGCTGTATTGAGTTGTATAAATTTGGGGGTGTTACAGATTCTCTCCCATTTCCATTCTGGGATCTCTGGTTGCACCAACAGCCCAGACGGCTTCTTATGTTCGGCTTTAACCTTCGCACAAGTCAAACACTTACTAACGTAACGAGCAATATCCGCCTTCATGTTCGGCCACAAATAGACTTTCTTCAGGTCATGATACATTTTATTCGATCCACGATGTATCGAGTACTTCGACTTATGAGACTCGTTCATAACCAAATCTCGTACTCTAGGCTTTCCTTCCTCGGATGGACACAACGGTAACCAAATCTGATTCTCGAAATATATCAGCCCGTCTGACCTAACCACAAAAAGAGGTTTCAACATTCTTCCCAAGTTCTCAGCATCAACATTCTCTTTCATTAAACCCTTCTCTTGAGCCTTCAGTATTGTTTCGGTTAAATCAACACTCTCAGTCATCACTAAAGCTCTGACTCTCAAAGGTTTCTCTCGATCATTCCTACTAAGTGCATCTGCTACGACATTCGCCTTACCAGGATGGTAGCGAATTTCACAGTCATAGTCACTCAGTAATTCTACCCATCGTCTCTGTCTCATGTTCAACTCCTTTTGATCTAAAATGTGCTGCAAACTCTTGTGGTCGGTGAATACAACACACTTCGTCCCATACAAATAATATCTCCACAATTTAAACGCAAAAACCACAGCTCCTAATTCCAAATCATGCATCGTGTAGTTCGCTTCATTCTTTCTCAATTGTCTCGACGCATAAGCAATCACATTCTCACGCTGCATCAACACAGCTCCATTACCCTTACGAGATGCGTCACAATACACTACAAAGTCTTCGGTTCCTTCAGGTAATGACAATATCGGTGCAAAACATAACTTGTCCTTGAGTGTTTTGAAAGCGAATTCTTCCTCATCTCCCCGTTCATACACCCTATTCTTCTCGGTAAGCTTTGTCAATGGCTTCGCAATCACCGAAAATCCTTCAATGAATCTCCGATAATACCCAGCTAAACCAAGGAATTGTCGAACTTCAGTCGGCGTTGTCGGTGCCGACCATTCCCTGATCGCTTCGACCTTGGCAGGATCCACGCGAACTCCTTTGCTATCAATTACGTGACCAAGGAATTGCACAGACTCTAACCAAAACTCACACTTCGAGAACTTCGCATACAGCTTCTCTTTCTTCAGCAGATCCAATATCTTTCTCAGGTGCTTCTCGTGCTCTTCCTTACTCTTAGAGTAAATAAGAATATCATCGATAAAAACAATGACAAACTTATCTAGGTACGACTTGCATACTCGATTCATAAGGTCCATGAATACAGCAGGCGCGTTTGTCAACCCAAAAGGCATCACTCGAAATTCGAAGTGTCCATACCGCGTACGAAAGGCAGTTATAGGAATATCCTCCTCTCTCACACGCAGTTGATGATACCCTGACCTCAAGTCGATCTTTGAGTATACACAGGAACCTTGTAATTGATCAAACAGATCGTCAATCCTAGGCAATGGATACCGATTCTTAACCGTCAGCTTTTTGAGTTCTCTGTAGTCAATACACATCCGAAATGACCCATCTTTCTTCTTCACAAACAACACTGGTGCTCCCCATGGTGATGAGCTCGGTCTAATAAATCCCTTATCCATCAACTCCTTCAGTTGATCCGATAACTCCTTTAGCTCTGATGGTGCTAATCGATAGGGCGCATGCGCAATTGGTGCAGCTCCCGGAATCAAATCGATTCGAAATTCGACCTCACGGGTGGGTGGTAAACCTGGCAACTCGTCTGGAAAAACTTTCGGATATTCGCGAATTACAGGTACCTCTTCTAACTTCGCCTCTAAGTCACCATCACTAGAAACTTGTGCCAAAAACACATCACATCCATCTTCTACATACTTCATCATTTTCAAACAAGAGATCACCTTCAAACGAGAAGTGCATTCATCTCCTTTCACAGTCAAGACTCTATTCCTCAACGGGATCTGAACTAATCTCTTTCCACAGACGATAACGGCACTATGCGCCATCAGCCAATCCATTCCAACGATCACATCAAACGATCCTAGCTCTATGGGCATTAAGTCGATTTCAAAAGCGTAATTTCCTAACTTCAAGGTACACCCTTTCAGTATAGAATTTGTACTAACGATTTTCCCATCGGCTAATTCCACGTTATAACTAGTCGTTAACAATACCGGTTTTCTATCGATATGACGACTAAATTTAACATCTACGAAACTCTTGTCGGAACAAGAATCAAACAATATACTAGTATAACAAGCGTCTAGCAAAAACGTACTGGTAACCACGTTAGGACCTTGTGGTTTATCAACCGTTCCTACTTGATATACCGCAGCAGCATTGTTACCTCCTTGCCTGTTTCCAGCCTTCGGGCAATTTCCTTGCTTGTGTCCTCTTTCTCCACATCCAAAACAACCCATCACTCTCGTAGCATTCGCCCCAGTAGCTACCCCCTTTGCTCGGCAATCTGACATCCTATGGCCCACTTTTCCACACTTGCCGCATGCAGGTGGGCAACTCCCTACATGGTACAAATTGCATCGGCCACAGTGGGGATTCACCTTCGCTCCTCTGGGGTTTGTAACAGCCCTCATCCCATCATGTCTCCTCTGGTCGAACTGCTGATTGCGGTTCTGACCTTGATTGTTACGGTTTCCACCTCGGCTTTGACCTTGGGATTAATTACTCTGAGCCGTCTCCCACTTCCTCTTGTTTCCTTCAGCAATGAAGTTCTTCTTGTCTTGCAGTTTGACATCCATCAACGCGTGAGCCATTTGGACTGCTTCATCAAACGACCCAAGCTTAGATGAAGTCGTCTCACCCTTGATATTACTGGACAGACCTTTGATGTACTGTTTCATCTTCTTGCTATCATCGGCAAAGGCATCGGGACACAAAAGGCTCAATTCATTAAACCTCCTGGTGTAAGCAGTGATATCATTGTTTCTCAAAGTCAAGTGCCTCAACTCATCTTCCAATTGACCCAGTTCCTCTTCAGGACAAAACTTCTTGGTCAAAAGAGCCTTAGTAGCAGCCCAAGTTCTTGCATTCGCTACTGCTAACCCAACAGTGGCTACTTGGATGTTCCACCAACTCAATGCGCCATCAAGAAAAGTAGCAGCCGCAAACTTGACCTTATTCGCCTCTGAACAACCACTAATCTCAAAAGTACTCTCGACCTTTTCTAACCATCTCTTGAGTTCTAGAGCTCCGCCAGTTCCACGAAACTGCGTGGGACCGCATTTCATAAAACTAGAGTAAGTACACTCTCTCAAGGCTTGCTGTCTCCCCGCATTTCTGCCTTGATCTGGGTTTCTATCTGCTCGATCTACTTCTAGTGCATTCGCAATGGCTTCCTGAATCATCATGTTCACACGGGTTGCTGTTAGCTTTGGAGGCATGGTGAGTTCTCAAATACACCTCTCTGCAAAGACAGGGAAAATAGAAAAACAATGTAAGTATACATATCAAGATTAAGATGGATTTCTCTTTCAAGACATAATATAAATACAACGACACATCACTACAATGTTACTAATATTCATCAATTCACATCACAAAAGAGCAAATTAAAGACATATCACAGATCATGAAAGGTAAACATGGATCATATTGATAAATCAACCAAAATTGTGACAAGTATTGCCACTACAACCATTCACCATAAAACTTAAGTCCTCAAGTTTTTCGTCACAATACCATCATACAAAAGTCTAAAATAGTGCTATTACAACGATCAAAGATAAAGTACAATACAAGCAACTAGTCATGTGGTGATCCACACGACCTCTTGGATGGCGGTTCATCCTCATCCTCCTTGGGTTCTTCGTCGCTGTCTTCCTCGTCCTCTTCATCCATCTTCCTCTTTCCTTTGTCGTTCGGCCCACATTCAGTCGCCTTCTTCGTCCCAGAAGTAGACCCACACTCAACTGCTACCTGATTTCCTACCGTGATACAAACACCTCTGGCAGGTGGCTGGACCATGAAATCATTAGCTTCCATTTCCAAGTCATCCACAAATCTCCAATCTAGGGGCAAGGATGCTCTCACTCGATGCTCCCAACTTTGCATCCTAGTCAATCTCGCTTGATCTTCCCTAACTCGTTCAAGACTGGCACTCAAGTTCGCTATCATCGATCTCAGACTGTTGATATCACTCTTGTTTGCCATTCCATCACACTCAATCCTTGAAGTTCTTGCCAACAACTTCTGGTGCGCCCTCTCATTCTTATCAAACCTCTTGATTACCCTGGTCTCCACCACAAACCGCTCGTACATCATCCTATCCATTCTCCTCAAACGACCTTCGGGATCCCAATAGTTTCTCGGTCTCGGAAAATAGACCCTCGCAATATTCTCATGAATAGATTGTGATTTAGATGTATTGCTGGATTCTGCACCACTCCCATTACTTACTCGAATAAACCCTGGCACTGTCCTCAGGTAGTCCTTACAATTGTCCACCGGGCGACGAACGGGTTGCTGCTCATATCGGTCGGTCGGAGGCACTTCATAACCCTTTGGCGAATTTGGAGATTGAAATAATTCAGGTTCGGTCTGACCGACAGCATTCTCGGGAATTCCATCATCCACCGGTTCCTCTTCCTCTTCCTCTGAATCCTCACTACCATCGCTACTATTACTTAAGTTGTCCACGTCACTTTTGTCACTGTTATTTTCCGGCTCTATCGCTTCTTCTGGAGCGATCCATCCATTGTCATTATCCGGCGGGTTCGGAGGAAACGGTCCCCCTTCGTGTCCTACGACGTAATCGTCTCCATTTCCGTTAGGCGGTACCTCGGCCATTCCTGCAATAACAGAGAATTTTGGAGGGTACGTAAGATTACTATTCAATATTTATAAATACATGCATGCAAATGCAATGCAAAGGTGGTACACATGCCCAAAATGCGATAATACGATGCTCATGCATAAGTAATACAAGAATTACGGTATCGGGTACTCCACGTATAATTTCAACGTTTACATATAGTAGTTCAATATCTACGTAATAAATACCCACATATATACTTCAACTCAAAAGTATATATCAATACCATGAATACAAAAATAAACCCTACCAGAGCCATGCAGGATAGTTGTGTGCTTGGACAATTTCTTACGACACCAAAAGTTATAGTTTAGGAATTTTCAAAACGACCTAGTTCTCTATAACTCATGGCTCTGATTACCAATCTCTAACACCCCACCAAATGCTATGCGCAGCGGAACTACAACATTTGGGTGCTAGGCAGTTATCATCGCACACAAGATATATCGAACGACTCCAAAGAGACGTCAAAGTTTGAACTTAAATTAAAAATTGTTAAAAATGTACATGTCTACGGTTTTCCAACCCCAAATGATACAACAGAGTTTGCGTTTCGGTCCCCATGAATCTCAACCCCAAAAGATACAGTTTTCACAACAACAAGACATAAAGTTTAAAATGTTCAAGTAAGAATGGGAGGAAAAACAAGTAGACTACAAGCCATACACACAACTTCCATCCAATGCATGCTCCATGCTACACTTCATCGGTTACCTGAAACACATGCTAAATTTGGTCAACAAAAACGTTGAGTGGAATTCATAGGTTTTACAATTCATTTTGAACATATGTGTAATAAAAATCATTCACGATCATTCATAGACTTGTCGATCAAACAATCTATTTTCAAGGTTATGACAATTGAGTTTAAGCTCATGACACTAAACCGTTAACTCAATCACCCGCGTAATAATTACAGGCGTGATTCAGATGAAACCAGTGCCCCTACTAAGGCATCAGTTGCAATTATACCTTATCTCTTATCACAAATTATCCGTCCGCAGGGGGTATCAACGTACTAGCCCTCGTCTCGGATAGGATAGTCAACCCCATAGTACTATCACTTTGTATAAGCGGCTATTTCCAATCCACGCTAGGATTAAACAATAGTTAATAGTTCATGAAATTAGGGCCTTTTGCAACTAGGTACTCAACATAATTTCTAAGGCAACATTCGGGTCCAACAATCATTCATGACATATGTTCATTTTGGAAAACTAGCATGCATTTCCCTCGCGGGTAAAACAATTTAAAACAATAATAAGCGAGGCTATAAATTCACACCTTATATAACAAAGTAGTCGATGATTCGAGTGACGGTCACTAACGATGATGAGGATGTCCGGGAAAATCAACACCTATCAAACCAATAACGCGTAATGAGTAATCTCATTCATAAACCTTAAGTACTGTATATAATACATACATATAAGTCAATTTTGATAATTACAACTCACACCAAAACCAAACAATTAAGTGTTACTCGTTTTATACCATTCGTCCATGTTATTAACGTTATTCTTTTTTACGCATTTTTCGCTGATACTTACCAAAAGTACGGACTGTTTTACTAGACTTAACCCTTTTTATAAAAATAGAGAAAATTCCCAAAAATACCTTAAGACCTGTAGAAAACACATATTTAATCCCATTAAAAGTTTTTGCTTTTACGACCCGTTACTCAACACTTTACCAAAACTACGTTTTTCGGACTGAAATTGCACTTTGACCAAGTCGGACTCATTTGACCCGTTTAAAATATTACATTGACCCATTTGACACCTAAGTCTTATAATAGATTCAAATATGCAGGTTTGAGACCAAAAATCAACATTTGACCATTTACCAAACTATACCTATAGTCCCCGGGATTTGACCTAAAACCAAGCATAATTTCGGATTATGAAGGTTTTCATCTCCCGGTACACGATTTTCAAAACATCATAACTTTTGACTCGTTAGGAGTCGTAAGCTCTATCTTATACTAAATCGAAGCTAAGAAGACGCTCTACAACTAAATCCTAGCCACAAGACCTGATTACAAAATAATTTTTATGAAAACACTTCAAACTTTCTGCCTAAAATCACCTATCCCAAAATCAATCTGACACTCGTTTCCAAACCCATTTATCGACACTAGACATCAACCTAAGCACTCCTAATCATACTCAATCACACTAATCAGTCCTAAACACCCTAATAATCAAATCTACCATAAAACCCAATCACAAAATCAAACATGCAAATGGTTTTACCCATTCAAAAACATGTAAAAACAAGATTACATACAAAATCCATCAACAAAATATCAACCACCATGATCTCCCAAACACCCCCTTTGTGCCGTGGGGTTTGGGTGATCAAAACCCATCAACCAAATTGATTTTTGTTGATTTGTTTAGTGATTTAACATCCTCCATACATGAATTAAACATGCATATACATAATTAACATCAAAATAAACTTTTAAAAAATCTTTTAATTTATGGAAAAATCATGTTAATGCATGCTGGATTAAACCTTGGATTAGTACTTACAAAAGGTTTTGAAAGTGTGGTCTTTAATTAGAATTAATCAAAAATAAGAAAATTTGAATGTGGTGGTGGTGGTGGTGTGGTATGGCCGGCGGCCTAAAGAGAGAAAAGGGGAGGGTGAAATTTTTTTTTTGAGTGAAAATGTGTTGTGTGTGTTTCACTTGTTCCTTTTGTAAAAATGGGAGGGACCTTGGGTGCAATTTAAGCTTTCTTTTGTCCTTAAGTAAAAACGACCTCATAAGTTTACGGGATTGACTCACTAGTCATTTTTGAAAATTTTACGGGAGTCAGGGATCATCCCGAACACTCCAAAATATTTTTAGGACACTTTAAATGTACCCGGAAAGCAATAAAACTCACCCGACTCGACTTAACACGAATCGAAAGTAAAATTCTCGAAATTATAATATCGATAAAACGACAATAAACATAGAAATTAGGGCATCCTTCGGGATTGTATTCGTCATCGTTCTTCTTAAATCGTCAATCGTCAAAATTATAACCTCGAATATCGGTTTCAACCAAAATGATAAAATATATATCAAATAAAATTTATTAAAAATTTTAAAAATAAGCGTAATTTAGGGTAATGTAAGTGACCTCGGTTCTAGGGTATCACAATAAACATATGAAATACATTGTCGAACATATCTTTACTAGAAACATAAAACGTGTAGACTAAGTATCTTGTCAGTGCTTGACTTCTTCTTATCAACGCTTGACTTCTTCTTGTCAACGCTTGATCTAACAATGCTTGATTTCTTCCTATCAACGTCCAAATTCCTCTTGTCAGCATCTAAGTGTCTTGGCTTCATTTTATTCCCAACAATCCTCCCCTAAACTTGATATCTACTTTAGTAATCAAGTTTCTGAATAAAAAGTAAATACAAGGAGGATTCTTACAAATACAAATTATTTATTAAGTTGGAAATGAATAAACCTAATCAAATCTTTGCCAACGTCACTTGTATAATCCATATCCAGCTGTGTTGACACCATTTTCTTTACAACTTCTTTTGACATGGGATATTCAGCATCCACAAGAAGATACTCAGAAAACTTTGTAGTACTCAAATGATGCACACCAGCTGCTGAATGTAGACGCTATTGAAGTCCACTAACATCATCAAGATCTTTCCATATTGGATCTTCATCATTTGGCTCACACATTCTCTTGAATGTTGACCAAATCTTTATTCCATTGACTGAAGTAGGTTCTTTAGTCTCATACTTGGCCTTCATCAATCTCCAAAGATCTGCCAAGTCTTCCCTATCTAGGCTTGCAAACAAAGACATAAGAGTAGTAAAAGTATGTACCTTCTTCCCATATCTGCCAATCATCCAAAACCCACTTGCATCTTCCTCATAGTGAACTATAGGGTTTCTGGAATCATGAGGTAACACTTCTACCATATGTGAAGCATCCAAGGGTGACAGCTTAATACTTCTTCTAATAACAGCTTCACTAGGATTTACTCTATCCAAATTTTCTGGGAACTAAAGTGGAACTCCCTTCTTCAAAGGTCTTGGGGCAATTAAAGCCTGTTGGATCTGCATCTCTTCTGCAAGTTCTTCCTTTCATTCATCTGAAAGAAGTCTGATAGTGTTCTGCTCTTGCACACTTGCCATATAGGATAAGCTTTATATTCCAAGTCATCAAAGGACAATCCCTGCAACTTCTTAAAAGTCCAACCTCCTTGATGACACCTGAGAAGCATGTAGTAGAGCTCTCTTCTATCCTTCTTAGACTGTGCAAGAACCTTGTAGCCTTATACTTCAGAATCACCTTGCAGTCCTTTTGAACTCTTAGTAGAATCTCCAAACCCCATATTTGATCTGAAAGTGTCATGTCTGGATTATCCATTACCTTGTTCTCCCATGCAAAGTACATCTGAGCTACTTCATGCATCTCATAATCTACCTGATTCTTCAACTCTGCAATCCTTTCCTTTGCCAACTCATCACCATATTCAAGTCTTTCTAGATCTTCAATAATCATCACACTTGAATCTATACTCTCATCATCACTACCTCCTCTATTGCTCTCAAAAGTAGCCACAAATGGTGACTCAATAGCAGCAATCGTCTTCTTCTCTTTTTCCTCAAGTTGAGCAGCCAACATGGAATCAAACTTTACTTAGGCTGCATCCTTAGGAACTGTTTCTTCTACCATAATCCCTTTACCTTTATCTAATACATCAATGCTGGGTAAAGAGAATGATGATAACTATGTAGACACATCCTTGATGATAGATGATGACTGGGATACATCAACCACACCTGTAGGTCTATCAGCGTCCAAAATCTGCTTGTCAACGCCTAACTTACTCCTATCAATGCTTAAACTCTGTGTATCAATGCCTGGCTTAGAAAGATATTCCAGCATCTCCATAAATGATATCTTTGTTGGAGTTACCAATGAAACATCAATAACTGGCCTCTCCTACAAGTTGGTCAAAGCTTCAGCCATCTCCACACCAGTAGAACCATCTGAGCCTTTGTCACTTAAATTAAATGGCTTAGTAGCATATTTCTCCCCTTTGTAAGAATCCTCCCTTGATGAAAGGACTCTTGTCTGTCTTCTCCTAGTCTCAGCAGCTTCTAAAACAACAATCCTATCCCTCAATTGCTTGAGTTCAAGGCTTTATGTAGAGACATGATATGTACAAGGTCTGCATTTTGCTTTTGCAAGCTAATGCAGACAACCATCACTTCTAATAATGTGTAAGGTTCTAGTCTGTCCTCCTCTAAAGTAGGAATTTGACCTCCCAAAGTAGAGTCATGGGGCATGGATGGGGTCTTAGTGATGTTAGGACTGGCTTGGCCTGCATCTAAGCTAGTACCAATAGTCCTAGCCCCACCCATGTCACCAACCACACTTGTGGTGGTGGTTCCAGTAGTCCTTTGACGTTTTTCCATCCTAAAGTCATGGGGTGTAGAAGATGATGTGGATTGGATGTCTGTTTGAAGGTTAATGGGTGCTTGGGTTTGTTGTAAAAGGGTGTCAGCGTTTTGATTTGAAGTGTCAATGTTAACATTTAACGTGTCAGTGTTGAAGGGTTCTTGGCCAATGTCCATTTTCTGGGGTGATGGTGGTTGTTCAGGCAATGGGTCTGGTTGTGGTTGAGGGTCTTGTTATGGTTGTGCTGTTGCAATAACAGAAAGCATGGCTTGGGTAAGGGGTAAGTCTCTATGAGGGGGTGAATCCATCTTCCCAAAAAGTGCTTTATTTTGAACAGGGATCTTATAAAAATCATTGTTATCCCTATTGCAGTATCTTTGTTCATCAAAAACCATTTGTAAAAACCTTGGATAAGCAAGATTCATCTTGCTACCTTTGTTATGACACATGCCATCAAAAATCATTTTTGTAAAATTATATTTTTGCCCAGTAGCAATACACACAATGGCACTCCTAATTGAACGGTTAATTTCATTGTGTGCAGTACATTTGGGACTCAAACATTGAAGAATGACATGTATCAAGTACTTCCAGGCTGGGGGAAATTCCTGTTTTGTATATTTGTTTAAATGGCCATCTTCTGGAAAATGATAACCCAAAGCTTGGAGTCCTTGTTCTAGCTCACCAATGGGTATAGTGGTTATACCATCTGCATCATTAAGATGCAAAGCTTGGCGAACCAAAGCTTCAATAACAACCCATGGAAGCCCATGGACAGTAGTAGCCAATGTAGTCACATTATTAACTGTTGAGGAAGTGACGGTATTCCAAAACTGTTTAATATGTGTGACAGGGATAAGAGGAGCATGAGAAAGTGCATACCTTAAGGGGGATGCATTTAAATACTCCACCATCTGAGTATATTAGGGAAACAGAGCATCATCAGCTTCTAAATAAGCAACCATGTTATGCTGACCTCTGAACCCTAATTCCAAATCACTTGGTTTAAACTAAGGCACCATTGATGTAGAAAGTGGTTATAAATGTTATGAGAGATGAAGGTTTGTGAAAATTTAGTTAGACAAGAATAAGCAGTTACCCTGTTTCAAAAGAATGAGCCAAATATATAGGAGAGGTGAAAATATGTGATTGGTCAATGCATGAGGCAGTTATATTCAAAATATAATGATGAAAATCTTGAAAAAGATATAACTTATCTCTTGCATTAATAAAAAGTTACCAACTCCTAAAATTACGGCCCAAATTTTCGTCAAAAATAACAACTGGGTAGGACCCAATCTTTATCAACGGTCAAAAATAACTTAACAACGCCCAACGGCTATATTCTTGTCAACGTTGGATTTTGCCATGTTAAAGTCAAAATTGGTCCTAACAACGTTTGGAAATAAAACTGTCAGCGTCCAAAAATAAAATTAATATAAAAGAAAAAGGACCTTAACAAAGTAATTTATCCTAGTGAAGATAACTTATAGACTGAAAATCACCATAGGGTGGCAAGCACTATCCAATCATGCAGACTTGCTTAAGCAAGATAGACATAATTGTCCTCAAGTATCCCTTGCTAACCAAAGTTCTTAACAATGAAGTTATCTTATAAAATCCTTTGTAACTTCCCAGGTAACCCTAATAAAAATCATACCCAAGTCTCCCAACAGACCACATCCAATTCTAGGTCAAAAAGTCTTGGCAGCGTGCAAAGTATATCAACTTTGCATGCTACAATGCCTCACGAATTAATAAACTAACTCGTACTCACCAGTGGACACAATCTAGAATTGTGATAAGGGTATTATATGAATACCCAAACAGTCCTAAAGGTTTCCTTATCCTCCCCTTAAAATAGGATACATAAGTTGCCAAACATAATACATGCAATAAAAATTTATGTCAAGATAGGAATATAAATATTCCAACCATCATCCATAAACTTGAACATGCTCCAAGTAAGCTCCAAGGATCCATAAGAAACTCTGTATCCATTTGTACAATGCTACCAATGCCTGCATAATTAGATCAAAAACCACAAAACTAACATATTGCTGTCAACGTCATTTTAACACTTAACAACGTTAAAATAACCCTTTGTCAGCGTTAGTCAAATAAAGTGGAAAACATAATTTTGTACAAAGACTAATAACAATGCATATCCTGTACATACTTTTACAATAAGTTCCAAAAACACATATTATGTAAGATTGATCATTCCAATACTTGTTACCAAGTATTGAAATCTCCCAGTATCAAAAGGTTTAGTTAAAAAATATGCGACATTTTCTTCTGTGTCAACCCTATCTGGTTGTATTAAACCTTTTTAAAACAATCTCTTATAAAATGATGTCTAATTTCTATGTGTTTTGTTTTAGAATGATGTACATGATTCTTAATAATGCATAAAGTACTGTTATTGTCTACAAAAATCTTGGTATGCATAAAATTATACCCATAATCTAACAGTTGGTTCTGAATCCATAAGACTTATCCACAACAAGCAGTTGCAGCTACATATTCTGCTTCAGTCGTAGAGTTGGCCACCACTGTTTGTTTCTTGCATTGCCAAGATATCAACCTACTCCCAAGAAATTGGCATCCAACAGTTGTGGATTTTCTATCAAACTTGTCACCCCCATAATCACTGTCTGAATAGGCAATAAGATCCAACGGAGAATCCTTTGGATACCATAATCCCAAGGGGGATAGCACCTAAGATATCTAAAAATCCTCTTGGCAGCATGAAGATGACACTCTTTGGGAGTTACTTGATGGCATGCACATGCACACACAACAAACATAATGTCAGGTCTTGAAGCTGTAAGATACATCAATGATCCAATCATTGACCTATAATGCCTGACATCCACCACTTTTCCATCTCCAATCTTTCCCCAAGGGGTGTTCCCTATCCATGGGTGTGCTAGCTCGTTTTTCATGTGGAGAAAAGCCAAACTTCTTCAAGATCTCTGCTACATATTTGTGTTGAGAGATGAAGATACCATCTTCTTTCTGCTGAACTT
Organism: Glebionis coronaria; assembly: GCA_025667525.1. Taxonomy (NCBI): domain Eukaryota; kingdom Viridiplantae; phylum Streptophyta; class Magnoliopsida; order Asterales; family Asteraceae; genus Glebionis; species Glebionis coronaria. The sequence goes on from CM046874.1 coordinate 294,902,136, forward strand.
GTAATCCTAGAATGAAGTTCATCTCTCCCATTGCACTCATCTTGAATTTGTTTGTCATGATCTTGGAAAAGTCTTCACTCATCTTTAGACTGGAAGAGCCAAAGATGATATCATCCACATAGACCTGAACAGGTAAAAAGTCCTTACCAGTCTTCTTAGTAAACAAAGTCTGATCTATGGTGCCCCTCTTGAATCCGTTTTCCTCTAGATAGGTGGATAATGTGCCATACCATGCTCTTGGGGCTTGATGAAGTCCATACATTGCTTTCTTTACTCTATACACCTTATCTGGATGTTCATAATCTTCAAAACTAGGAGGTTGCATTACATAAACCTCCTCTGCAATTGTGCCATAAAGAAAAGAACTCTTCACATCCATTTGATAAACTGTGAAGCCCATGCAATAATCATAGGCTAGGAAAATCCTTATTGCTTCAATCCTTGCAACAGGTGTAGAAACCTCTTCATAGTCTATCCCTTCCTCTTGTGTATAGGCTTGAGCAACTAAACGTGCTTTGTTTCTGACCATAATTCCTCTCTCATCCTTTTTGTTTCTAAGAACCCATTTTGTCCCAATAGGTCTAACATATCTGGGACAATCTACTAGCTCCCAAACATCTTGAAAAGCAAATTGGTGAAGCTCATCTTGCATTGCTTCCACCCAACTTGGTTCTTTGAGAGAATCAAATATCTTCTTGGGTTCCTGTTGTGACAGAAAACAAGTAAACAAACATGCCTGAACAAGAGGGGTATCAACCTTCTTGTGAATATTGGCAATAAATCCTCAATGATTCTGATGAGACCTTCTAGTTTGTATAGGAGACATTACATCACCAATGATTAGAGAAGAAGGATGATTCTTGATAGTAGATGTAAGTACTCCTCCTTCAATAATTGTGTTGTCTTCAATTTTAGTCTCCATATTTCCAATATCATCTTCAAATTCTCCTACATCATAACTTGAATGAACCTCTACATGTATAGTGGAAGGTTCACCTTGTTCAAAAACACTGGAAGAGAATAAATGGTCAAAAGAGTTGTCAACGCCTGAACTAGGGCTGCCAATGTTTGAGCCATCAACGCCTGAATTTGGCCTGTCAGCGCCAGATTTTCCTTTGTCAGCGCTTGAATATTCATGCATGTTTTCATCAACTGGTTTTTCTTGTGGACCATCTTTTTCCTTTCCAGCAGCAGCAGCAACAAATGCATCTGTCCATATAGGAATGGTGACATACTCAAGTATGGGAGCTGATTTGGCTGCTTGTGATTCTACTTCCTTGTCAACCTGTATACCTGAAATTTCAACAACTGGTTCTTCCACAACATTTGAATTCACATTCACCATGTCTGGATTAGTAACAGGCATATAATTCAAAGTTCTAGACAAGGGTTCTAAATCAAAGAGCCAATTTGGTCCACTCTCAGGATCACTAGGTTTACTTTCTAAAAACCTAACATGTACTTTTTCAAGTATACGTTTTTCTTTCTTAATGTAAACCCTATATCCTCTACTCTACACTGAATAGCCCATAATATAGCCTTCATCACCTTTAGCACTAAACTTACCTAAGGCATCACTAGTATCAAGAACAACTACATGACATCCAAAGGGTTTAAGAAAACCAATATTAGGTTTTCTATTCCAAAATAGCTCATAAGGTGTCTTATTGTAGATTTTATTAATCAATGCTCTATTCTGAACATAGCAGGCTGTATTCACAGCCTCAGCCCAAAATGCAATGGGAAAGTGAGCATCAGCCAACATTAGCAGCTTCTATGAGTGTTCTATTCTTCCTTTCAACCACCCCATTTTGTTGTGGGGTTCTAGCTACACTAAACTGCCTAGTAATCCCTTTCTTGACACAGAAGTCATCTAACAACTTATTTCTAAACTCACCACCATTATCACTTCTAAGAATTTTAACCTCATTCCCAGTCTTCTTTTCAATTTGGGTAATAAAGTTAATCAAAATAGTAGCAGTTTCACTTTTCAAAGCCAAAAAGAAAGTCCAAGTAAATCTAGAAAAATTATCAGTTATGACAAAACAAAAAGATTTACCATATGCAGTAAGTGAAGTGGTTTAGAACTAGAATGCACTAGTTTAGACTTAAAGGAGACTTTCTGTTGCTTGCCTTTAAGGCATGCAACATAAGAGTGGTCATTGTGGAAAGCCTTTCCAGGCAAACCATCAACTAAACCATGTATCACAAGTCTATTTATGTTCTTAAAATTTATGCGCCCTAACCTTTTGTGCCAAAGATTACTCTCATCAACTGAAGCCTTGGCATATAGACATGACAGATTATTATTCATCCTAATTCCATTAAGAATCACATTATAAATGTCCTTATGCCTAGGTGTTCTATAATCAATGAACTTCTCATCAAGTATTTTAAAATCTTTGCTTAACACCAACCATCCAGTATCAGTGAAAAGAACCGTATTTTTGTTATCACAAACTTGTGATACACTAAACAGATTATAATTAAGTTATTTTACCAGAAATACGTTTTCAAAACGCAAATTGTTGGTGATAAGAGTGCCTTTGCTAGTAATGGTTCCATATCCTCCTCCAAAGTACACTTTTTCACCATCTTTAATGGGGGTAAAGTTTGTAAAATAATCTTCCTTCCCTGTCATGTGCCTAGAGCATCCACTATCCCAATAGCCATGATCATGAACCTGCTTTTGAATGCCCTGCACATAAACAAAACAAATTAGTTTTCTTTGGGAACCCAAGCCTGAGCAGACTTGGATTCATTTGGTTGTTCAACAAGAAGAGACTTAATCCTTATAACAACCCCTTGTTTATCCCTTTTTGGATTAAACACCCAGTTAACCCTAATTGGTTTAGTTATAACCTTTGAAATATAATGAAATCTGTTAAAGGTCTTAGAAATCCTATCTGAATTAGGGTTTTGGTCTTGATTAGGTCTCCAAGTTAAGCTAGAAGAATCTTTAGACCCCTTTCCCTTTGATTGCAAGTATTTGGCATTACTTGGTCTAACAGCGTTGGAAACATTCCTGTCAACGTTAGAATTATTCTTGACAACGCTAAAATTTCACTTGTCAGCGCCAAACCTAGGGTTTGCTACAGGAACCCATTGTCTGTTAGACCATGTATTGGTCTTTTCAAAAGTTCTTTGTCCATAAGTATTAGACCCTTTAGTAAAGAATGGAGCTGGTCTAATGACTTGTGGACTTTGCTGGACAAAAGGTCTGGGTTTGACCATGGTTGACTTTCTATCAACATTGACTTTTGAAGCATTGACAGACTTATAAGACAAATGTGAAAAACTTCCACAAGTATAACAAGATTTTCTAGAGATAACCCTAGGTCTAGATGAAAATAAATCTGTCCCATTATCACTAACTTGACTTTTTGGTGACCTAGGTTTTCTATACATTTCTACATATTTAATACTAGGTTTTCTATCAACGTTTAAGCCAATGTCAACAGTCTTTCCAGTAGTAGGGTTGGTTACTTTTATAGTTGTAGACTTATTTGGGCTTTCACTAAGCATGCCACCTTTAACAAACAAAGTAGGATTGGCTTTCTTCTATTGGTCCAAATCAGTCAATTTCTGCTTATATTCCTCTACTAGAGTAAGAACTCTTGCTGGAGGAATAAATTCCTTTTCTAGGAGTTCTGGTATACCAGTCCAAGACAAATCCTTTCTAAGGACACCATAGAAGTTCCCAGCAGGTGGTGGAACACCAGCATACTGTTTCATCCCAATCCCAGTTATATCCCTAGAATCCCTTTGTTCACTAACACATTTTTCTAGGGTTTGAGAAGCTTTATCAAATCTTTGAATTTTAAGCCCTACATTATCTTTGTTTTTAATGACCTTATCCAACTCAGCTTGTATAACACCTTTGGATCTCTCCAAAATGTCCCTAATCTCAATACTAGCATTTAGGTCATGAGTCAAAACATTGATTTGATCTTTTAGGTAAAGATCCATTTTCTTATATTCAGCCACAGTCTTTTCAGTTTGAACAAGTGCAAGTTGATAATTAGATAGCTTGCATTTTTCATCAAAAACATCTGATTTTAACTTTAAAATTTCTTTGTTAAGTTTTTTAGTGTTTATACGACAAACCTTACTACAAAAAGCATCATCATATACCTCACTGTCTGGTGAAGATGAAGAATGTGCCATGAGAGCATAGTGAACATGCTCCTCTTCCTTCTTTTCTATGACCAAGGCTTTGTTCTCTTCCACATCTTTGGCCAAAAATCTCCAGTCCCAGACAACACCATCAATCTCTTGCATGGAAACCATAGCTTTTGTATCTTCAACCTTGACGATTTGGCTTGAAGGCTTTTCAGCATCAGATCTTCCTGGAGATCTGCATTCACTCATAAAGTGACCCATTCTATGGCAATTGTAATACTCAACCTTGGATTTATCAAACCCAACAGTGTCTTTAGCATTAAAGGTCATCTTTTTCCTAAATCTCCTATTCCATCTATTGGCCCTGATGCTTGCAAGTGCCATATTCCACTTTATGTCCATCTCCTCCAAATGCTCTGTGGAAACCTTGGTTTCCGGATCTTTGAAGCAACTAGGAATGCACCATGTTCATATGATTATACAATCAAAGCGGAATTAGAACATGATACATTAACAAGGTGTTTAGGCACATTAAACATGAATTAAAACAATTGGATTGCTAACTATATTAATAATTAACAATCAGTAGGTGTGTGTACATTGAATCCCACACCTAGTTGACACACACTTTAGGTTTACATTGTATATGAAATAATATAAAAAACCTAATAACCCTTGGTTCCTTTTATAGTGTAAGGATTAGGGTTTTACAAGAGATAAGGATAAATAAACATGTGAATCTTCTATTTAAATAACTATATACAGAATATCTCCTGCATATATATCCAAATAGAATCTTCTAAAAGCTTCTTGTCTACAATTCTGTCAACTCTTGAATTGCATGTAACAACTCTTGAATTGCACACGACAACTCTTGAGCCAACAACGCTGGATTAACTCTTGTCAACGCCTAAATTGGTCTTGACAACGCTTAGACAATAACTTCATGTTTTCTTCGTTTTTGAGTTTCTGCCACATCAACTTTTTGACCCAACAATCTTCCCCTAGTTGATAGTGGCAAAACTCTATGTGTATCTCTTGTAAGTTGTACATGATCTTCAAGTTGCTTCCCCTCAAGTGTAGCACGTATTTCTTCCCCTTTTTGTCACATCAACAAGGAAGTAAGCAATGTATGCAATCTTTGAAGATTCTCCAAATGTAGCTCTAAGTAATGATCTTGAAGAACAATTAATATAATATTTTTGATGTAGAAGTAGAATAACCCAACCTTGTGTTCCATGTCTTGTACTATCCACGTGATAAAGTACTTATATCAGACCAAGTATAAGTAGACCTCGATCCCTTGTCAATATTCTCATCATAAGTGAGACACTGAGCACGATAATGTAACTCCTTCAAGTGTTATGACAAGTCTTCATCACCAACCATGTAAAGCACGAACAAGTTACCTTTAAAGTCTATGACTGGGAGTGCACGACCTTAAGATATGATAGAACACAAACTTGCGAAAATCTTCTTCAATCATCAAACTTACCATAAGAATTCTTCCCCTTAGGCTAACACCTCTTCATGACGTATCTTTATGAAATTATATATCATATGTAAAAGTTGATTTTACGGATAACTCTTTTACAAGGCTAACCCGATTACATACTTTAAATATCCATCAAATTCGCACGAATAGTTGCCAACTCGCATTAAGATCATTAATTCCTTTTAAAAATATCCGAGCCATAAATATCAGCATGATATTCTATATTAAAACGGAGATTCCATGTACCTTCGTGTGTATAATCCTCCTTTTTGTGTGCTTAAAACGTACCAATTTTCTCAAACAGCAGCAAACATTGTGTTCTCCGAGATCCTTCTCTATCCAATATATCTGGAATGTGTATTGTCACATATCGGACAATACCTATCAGCGTTTGAAAAACCATATCTCGGACGACAATGTCAACGCTGTCAGCGTTGACTTATTCTGTCAGCGTCAAAATTCTTCCTGTCAGCGTCAACCATACCTGTCAGCGTCTAACTAAGAAACAGCAACATTATGAATCATTTATTCAAAAGCAGCTTCCACTCTTAACGATATAAATCAAGATAATCCACCAATCAGAAACTTAGCTTTTAAATATCTTCACATCACTATCATTGTCCTTCAAACGAAAGTAGTTTCACACGATCCTAGTTTGTGTTCACATGAAGAAACTAATATGCTATTACCATGTAAATATATGATTCCACCAATCACTTTTGATGCGACGTGTGAACACAAAGTGCCTTTGACCAATCAAATCTTTTGAACCGTGTAAACATAGATACTAGCTGCTTCCCTATTTTCACGCCATATGCAATGGGCAACAACATTGGGACCATGAACCAAATAAAATAGTACTAACCATCAACTTGCAGCACCATTGTGTTTCCCTTTTCATTATAAAAACGTGGACCATTGGAAGATAGTACACTTTTTTCATCTTTGGGATCAGTAATAAAGAAACGAGAAACATTAATCTTTCGTCCAATAGTTCTGCTCCTCCATTCGTTTTCAAGATCACATGAAAAAAAAACATACGTCTCTATCTGCTACAACAGTCGATCAACAAACTCCATGTCTTGTTTCATTGACTTCAATCTCACATGATATAACATTCTGGGACCATCTCTGCCTTAATATACTCTCGTAATATAACACCACATGAAAATTCTTTCTTTGGCTGCTACTACAGAAATCGTGGATCTAGAGTTTGTGAACTTTATGTATCAAAAACCTAACTTAGGGTTTTGTAACTTAACCTTAGATCATGTAATATCTTGAATTAAACCAGCCACAAACCTTATAATCTTCTGCCTTTTTATGTCGATCTAGGGTTTGAGGAACCCTAGTTCATGATTTTATGTGAAAAAGCAAAACATTAATACCTTAAACAGTGAACTTCGACCTTGAATAACGTCTTCATTAGAGCCCAGATCGAAAATCCCTTCGGTGAGATCCTAGACACAAGTGCCAAGAATCTACAGTTCAAAAATCACGATGATCCAACGGTTAACGAAGGAGAGATCGTGTTTTGAACATGGCTGTTCACAGAAATCTGCATTCACTCACTGCTGACTTTGACGCTTAATAACTTTTTCCTGGGAATAAAACTCGACAATCCCTCCGGTGGATATTTAGATATATGTATGTAGAACACACATATAAAATTTCGTGATGATCCAACGGTTCAATAAAAAGTTATGACCTTCTGAATACTGCTGCGCACACAAAAACGTCCAAAAAACCCTAGACGGATTTTTCTTCTTTTCACCATACACGAACACCTTGTTGGTCCTAGCATCACGATCCACGAGGCTCTGATACCAATTGTGGAAACCTTGGTTTCCGGATCTTTGAAGCAACTAGGAATGCACCATGTTCATATTATTATACAATCAAAGCGGAATTAGAACATGATACATTAACAAGGTATTTAGGCACATTAAACATGAATTAAAACAATTGGATTGCTAACTATATTAATAATTAACAATCACTAGGTGTGTGTATATTGAATCTCACACCTAGTCGACACACACTTTAGGTTTACATTGTATATGAAATAATATAAAAAACCTAATAACCCTTGGTTCCTTTTATAGTGTAAGGATTAGGGTTTTACAAGAGATAAGGATAAATAAACATGTGAATCTTCTATTTAAATAACTATATACAGAATATCTCCTGCATATATATCCAAATAGAATCTTCTAAAAGCTTCTTGTCTACAATTCTGTCAACTCTTGAATTACATGTAACAACTCTTGAATTGCACACGACAACTCTTGAGCCAACAACGCTGGATTAACTCTTGTCAACGCCTAAATTGGTCTTGACAACGCTTAGACAATAACTTCATGTTTTCTTCGTTTTTGAGTTTCTGCCACATCAACTTTTTGACCCAACATGCTCATCACTAATTTTCTCAAGGTCCTCATATGTAATCACTGAACCATTAGGAAATGAAGCAATGTATGCACACACTCTATCTAGATCAATACCAACACGCTTAATCCTTGGTGAGTCAACATTGTATGTGTCAGGGTCTGAATGTGGGGCACTAACAAAGCTTGATCCAACGTTTACACAAGGTGATCCAGTAACGGGGTACATGTATGATTCCCTTTGATCAAATTGACCTTCACTATGTGAAAAGAAGGCCATGTTTCCATTGGTAGTTTTGCTTCCTTGTTCCAAAAGGATTTCACTCTCTACAATCTTTAGTTTATTATAGACGTCATCAAAAGTGGAACTTTTGTGAGCATTTGTAGCAATTATACACCTTGCTTCAATCTTCCATGCATCACCAAGACTTTTAAGGAAAGTGGTAATGATGTCAGCATCATCATGCACTGTTCCCATAAATGACAATTTGCTTGTGATGTCAAGAAGTCTGCTTCTCACCCCACTTAGCTTTTCATTGGGAAGAGATTTGTACACAACATACTCATGCAAGAGTTGCTTCTTTTTCTCTGAGGAAGTATCATCATTACCACCATAAGTGACTTGAAGGGCTGCCCAAAGCTCTTTGGCAGACTCAAAACCTCTATACTTGTACTGATTGGCTGGTCCCAAAGAAAGTTTGAGGATGCTTAGAGTTTTCATGTCGTTCCTTCTCTTTGCAATGTCCTCAGTTGAGACAGCTCTCCCATCTGTAGGTTGTTCCTTTTGATCTGCTTCACTTGAGCCTGGAGTTGATCTTAAAGTAACAGCAGCTTGAATCTTGGCATCCTTATCGAATGTGTTTCCATATTCAATAATTTCCCATAGGGTGTGATCATGGATTTGAAGGTACTGCTCAGAATTAAACTTCCATAGCTCAAAGTTGTCAGGGTCTAGCATGGGGATTTTTAGGTTATGGCTTGAGGAGGAGGTCAACTCTGGAGTAGACATGTTGTCTGGTTTTTAGGGTTTCTTGAAAAATTAAGGTTTTTGGCGATTTAGGGTTTTTAGGGTTTTGTGTTCTTTAGATGTAAGTTCCTCAACAAGCTCTAATACCACTTGTTGATCCCAAACTTAGATCGATTTGGCTTTGTGTAAACGAGAACGATTCAAGTTAAACACTTAGAGAAACTTTGTTGTATGTGAAACAATCTAAGTGTTATGCGGAATTAATACTTAAACAAGAACACACAAACAGAATAAACCAAACTTTCACTTTGATTGATTAATCGAACTTGCGTAAAATGAAAGTGTAAAACATATATTGAACTAAAACCTAAAGGCCTCCTTTTATAGACTAAGGAACCTTGTACAAGAGTCTACGTATCAGCTATTTTAGGTAAACATAAACATAAGAAATACATTGTCGAACATATCTTTACTAGAAACATAAAACGTAAAGACTTCTTATCCTGTCAGTGCTTGACTTCTTCTTATCAACGCTTGACTTATTCTTGTCAATGTTTGATCTGACAACGCTTGATTTCTTCCTATCAACGTCCAAATTCCTCTTGTCAGCATCTAAGTGTCTTGGATTCATTTTATTCCCAACAGAAAGCCCAAGCTAATGGTTTGAAGAAAGAAAATATTGAGGCAGAAAATTTGGGTAGAATATTGAAACCATTGTTTGTAGTAAGGCCAAATGGATTGAGATATTTTGAGAATAAGATTTGGTTACCATTTTGTCCGTCTAAGGAAGATTCTTTAGGAGTGCGAGATTTAGTGATGAATGAATCTCATAAGTCGAAGTATTCAATACATCCTGGATCGAACAAGATGTATCAAGATCTTCAGAAAGTAAAATGGTGGCCGAATATGAAGGTAGATATAGCCCAGTATGTTAATAAGTGTTTAACTTGTGCGAAAGTGAAGGCTGAACATAAGAAGCCGTCTAGTTTATTAGTGCAACCTGAGATTCCTGAGTGGAAATGGGAGAAGATTACTATGGATTTTGTAACAGGTTTGCCAAGGACTTCTAGTGGTTGTGATATGATATGGGTGATTGTAGATAGATTGACTAAGTCTGCTCACTTTTTACCAATGAAGAAGACGGATAGTAAGGAGAAATTTACGATAGTGTATGTGAAAGAGATTGTTTGTCGACATGGTGTGCCTTTGTCGATAGTTTTAGATCGTGATAATAGATTTACTTCGGACTTTTGGAAATCTCTGAACAAAGCGATGGGAACGGAGTTAAGTTTAAGTACAACATATCATCCGGAGACTGATGGACAAAGTGAAAGGACGATTCAAACATTAGAGGATATGATTCGAGCGTGTGTGATTGACTTTGGAAATAGTTGGGATAGACATTTACTGTTGGTTGAATTCTCGTATAATAACAGTTATCATGCTAGTATTAAAGTCGCACCATTAGAGGCTTTGTATGGACATAAGTGTAGATCTCCGGTTTGTTGGAGTGATGTAGGAGAGATTCAACTGACTGGACCTGAAATGATATTTGAAACAACTGAAAAGATTGTGCAAATTAAGAAGCGTTTGTTATCTGCCAGATGTGGACAAAAGAGTTATGCTGATGATAGGAGAAAGCCATTAGAGTTTTAAGTAGGGGACATGGTTATGGTGAAAGTATCGCCATTGAAGGGAGTTATTCGTTTTGGAAAGAGAGGAAAGTTGAGCCCAAGATATATTGGACCATTTAGGATTATCCAAAGGATTGGATTGGTTACTTATAAGTTAGAGTTGCCAGATGAACTTAGGGCTATTCATAACTCTTTTCATGTGTCTAATCTGAAGAAGTGTTTAGCGGAAATGGATTTCGTGATTCCATTGGAGTATATTCAACTTGATGATAAGTTTCATTTTATAGAGCAACCTGTAGAGATTATGGATAGGGAAGTTAAGAAATTGAAGCATAGTAGGATTCTGATTGTGAAAGTGAGATGGAATTCTAGACGTGGACCAGAGTTTACCGGGGAACGTGAGGACTTCTTTAAGGATAAGTATCCTCATTTGTTTAGAGAGGGTTAAGTGCCGAGGACGTCGCTCTATTTAAGAACGAGGGGATGTGATAACATGAAACCGAGGTCATTTCTTAATCTTACTTTACGACTATTTTTGAATATTTGATGAGTTTGAATGATTTTTATTTTTGGAGGTTTAAGTTTAAACCGATGGTAGGAGACTTATGTTTTATATTTAATAAGTATAAGGAGTATTAGCAAGCGTGATGTTGATGGATGCCTAATATTTTACGTTTTATTGTCGGTTGTTCGATGTTTGTCGTTTTTGATATTTTCTTTTTAATGAGGTCTTAAGTCGAGTCGGGAGACGATATTATTATATTTAAGGTACGTTTTAACTTTTGAGAAGTATTTTTATGAAACCCGAGCCCCTTGAATATTTTCAAAATTGACTAATAGTCATTTCCCACTTTTTAGCTAACTATTTATATTTTGGACCACAACTATTGCAAATTGACAAAAAGGTCCCTCCATCACCATATATAAGCCTAAACTTCGACCTAACTACACATAGTTAACGTAAACCACCAAAAACATACTCCTCTCTCTCTTTCTATTATATGCCGTCACCCCCCCCCCCCTTCACATATAATCAATTTTCATCAAATTTTATGCTTGATCTAAGCTAAATAAACACAAGACCCATCTTTAGAATTGGAAGGAGATCATTTTGGTACTAAATTTGGCTACATGCATGATGTTTTATTTTTTAGGGTTGGTAGGTCAAAACTATGATCATGCATATGATTTTTATGATAATCAAAGGATTTTCATGCTAAGTTTTTATTAAAAACTTGATTTTGATTTTGGGTTTTTGATTATGATGATGATACAAGTGTTATAGATGAGTTATGTTAGTATTAGGGTTATGGGATGATCATAAAAATGGTTGGTTTTTTTGATTTTATTAAGGCTTAAATAATATCATAGGGCTATAGAGGATTCGATTAGCTTTGTTCGATATAAAGTAGAGCTTCTAGCTCCAAACGAGCGAGAAGTTATGATAGTTTGATTTTTCGTGTACCGGGAGACGAGTATCGGCACGACATATAGTTGTTGTCGATATTTGGATCGAATCTCGGGGACTATAGATTGAGTTTTAAAATGAGTCAAGGACTGATGAAGAAATATAAACCCTTGAGGGTGAGTCTATTTTCAAAACTAAGTGTCGGTTTTGCAAATGGAGTCGTTTATAGAAGTTAAAACGGTTGTATGAGTCGATGACGTAAAACTGTCTGGTTTTGGTAGTTCAAAGATGAGTCGAGTAGTGAACTTTAAAAGTAAAGTCATTTGATAAACTTGTTAGAGGACTTTCTATAGATAGTAAGTTAGTTCCTCGAGTCGTTTCATAAACGTTTGACGAGTCTAAATAGGGTAAATGAGCTAGTACATATGGTATGTGCCGGCGGATTTTGTCGAGAGTATAGAATGATCAAGTAGATGTGTTGAAGCGTGTGATAGTGTTACTTGTATTGTTTTCTCTCGAGTTTGTTGTGATTTTATGAGTTTGAGTTTGATATTCATATGTATAATTTATTTCTCGAGTCATTATTAATGAACGCGCCTTATTTGATAGGTAGTAGTACTCGTGTTTGAAAGGCATCCTCTATGATCGACGATCATCTCGCAAGGTCTGTTATACTAAGGTGAGTCCGTAGCCTCGCTTTTCATGCTAGCTACTAAATGTTTTATTACCCGCGAGGGGGATACATACTATTTGAAAATAAACGAACACAAGTCATGAGTAATTGTTTGGACCCGAATGTTGCCTATGTTGCCTTGCATTGTATTGAGTACCTTGTTGCTAAAGACCCTAAATTCAGGAACCGTTAACTATGTTCTGACTTGATTTTGTGAGTTGGGAATAGCCGCTTATTCAAATGATAGTACTATTGGGTTGACCACCCTATCTGAGACCAGGGCATTACACTGAGTAACCTCGGGGAAGGATAATTTACGAGAATAAGATTTGGGTATATATCTAGCAATTGATACCTAAGAGGGGCAATGGTTTTTATCTAGTCATGTTGGCATTTGGCGTGGGTGGCTAATTGGTTAAGGGGTCGGTATCATGAGCTTAAATACAATGTGTTGCCTTGAAATAGATTGTGTGCACAACAATTCTATAAATGATTATGATTGATTTTTTCTTGTATTCAAACGTGATTTGTTAAACCTATGGACTCGCTAAACATTATTGTTGAATCTTTTTAGCATGTGTTTTAGGTAATCGAAGGTGATTGATGGCGGAGCTTTGCTGTGGATGTTGTGGGTTGGCTTTTGAATTTTGTTGGTCTAAAACAATTTCTATCCTTTTACTGTTGAACAATTTGTTAAATGTTTATATACTGTACTGAAACTTGTTGGTTTGTTGGTCGAGATCCGTGGGGACTAAACGATTTACTCTGGTTTCGTTTTAGTACATTATGGGTTGAAACTATGTTTTAGACTTATTGTGAAAATCTTGTTTATATTTTATGTGTAAACGTCTGTCTTTTGAGTCGTTCAATATACCTTGTGTGATAATGCTTGTGTTTAGCACCCAATTGTGTATTTCCGCTGCGCAATGTAAATTGGGGGTGTTAAATCGATTGAAGCAAGGTGAGTCGATCAATGTTCATGATCTCGAGACTAATTTACTTTTGGAGTTTGGAAAATTCACATCCGAAGATGGTGAATCCATTGACTCATATTACTCGAGATTCTACAAAATGATGAATGAGCTTGTCATAAATCAGTGCACCATCTCCAATCATCATGCCAATGTTCAGTTTCTACTTCAACTCAAACCCGAATGGCAAAGGATTTTGACTTTAGTTAAACAAAGGGAATATATCAATACTATCTCTTATCACAAACTTTATGATATCTTGAAACAACATCAAAATGAAGTGAATAAACTGAGATCAAGATCGGTCTGCTAACTCTATTTCTTTTGTGGCTGCTACTTCAACAAAACCCGTTCACCGTCAACAACCACCTACTCATTCCTCAAAGTCATCAAGCTCATCCACCAAACCTTTAGCTACTGCTAAAAACAAATCAAAAGCAATTTTCCCCACTCCACCTCCAATGTATGACACCGAGTCAGATGGAGACAATGATGATGAACAAACTTCAAGGGACCAGAAGATTAAGGAACTCATGTCTTTACTCACCATGACTTATAAGAAGATCTACAAACCTACCAACAATAACCTCAGATCATCATCCAATGCTAGATATAAGGAAGTTGGTCATGCACCTAGGTATGATCGTGATGCTAGGTATGATAATCAAAGGATGTCGAATCAAGTTGGGGCTAGAGATACTATAGGCACTCCGGTTGTGCAGAAGACTGGGATTCAATGCTTCAATTGCAAGGGATTTGGGCACATGGCTAGGGAATGTAAGAAGCCAAAAAGGGTTAAGGATTTTGGATATCATAAAGAAAAGATGTTGTTGTGTAAGAAAGAACAAGCATGAATTCCACTCACAGCAGATGAAGTTGATTGGTGCGATGACACTGATGATGAAGCCGATGATCAAGAGTTGGAGGCACGTTATGAGTACATGGCAAAGATTCAAGAAGTGATTTAAGAGACTGCTGACAATTCTGGACCTATCTTTGATACTGAACCAATTGAAAAGGTACCATCATACGATAACTATTATGTGTTTGCTAATGAACGACAACATCATGAGCAACCCGAAAGCATCAATGACACATATGTAACGAACACGGAGGATAGAAATATCTCTACGGATTCACCGCATATGTGTAATGATGACGGAAATGATGCTCAGGATACTGAATCGGATGAGGACCATGATTTGCTTGCCTCTATTATTAATTCTTTAAAACATGAAATTGAGGAAAAGAAAGAGGCTAATAAACGTTTGAAGCAAGAAAACACATCCTTAGCCGAGGAGATAGAAAAGTGATAGGTGTGAAAACACCCATCCTTTTACCACTTATTTCTTGTTAAAACAAGACCAAAACGCGTATTTAATGTCATTTGTTTAGAATTATGCGTGGTTTGTGTGTTTGTTGTGTTTTCAGAGCCAACCGGATAAATATTGGAGAAAACTTGGGATTGCACGGGTTTTATCGAGGAAAACGACGAAAAGACGAAGTCTATAATCCAAGAGATGCAAAAGATCTGAAGTCAATGGGCCTATTTGAAGATTTATCGAAGAAAAGGACCAAAGATGGAAGATTTACCTATGTCGAAGAAACTCAAGTCTATTAAATGAAGAAATTAAAAGACGAGTTGAATTTATTCGTCGACAAATCCCGAATCGAAATCGAAAACGTCAACTTTTCTGAAAAGACGAGAAGACAAAAAGGAAAGGGAGAAAGCCCACTCACCAACCAAGGGAGAAGCCTATAAATACTCCTCCCATTCAGAATTCCAGAAGTTTTTCTTTTCCTTCTGTTACGTTTTTCCTAGTTCTTAGGAACCATCTCCCTTAAGGAGTGGTTTTCATTTTTCTTTGATTTTTCTTCCAATCTTGTAAGTTTAATCTTTCCACTTTGTTTGTTGAATCCTAATTCATTAATACAAGTTTACTTTTAATCTTTTCATCATCTTGTTCTTCATCTCTTTGTGATTCTTAAGTTCTTAAGTTTTCAATTTATTGGTTTGATCATCATAAGTAAGTGGGTTTTGCGATTTTGTGGTTTTGGGTTGATGTTTACCTTAGGTAAATGATTAGTGGTGAAATTGGTTTTAGTTTTGATTGAAAACTTGGTAAATTTTGGTGTTAAATTCGTGCTTTTAGAATCCCCCTGTTCTTCGCGCTAACAGTTACTGTTCTTGCCCAGATTCCGTATAGGGATTTGTGGGTTTTTTGTTGGTTCGGAATATCCATATATTCCGGATCAAGGTTTTGATTGTGTTGTTTACTCGGAATATGGAATATTCCGCCTAGAGTTTCTGCCAAAATTGTTCCGTATAGGATTTCTTATAAAATATTCCGAATAGGGTTTGGATTTTGTTAATTATTCGGAATGTCCAAATATTCCGCATAAGGTTTTCTTGTTAAAAACATTCCGCATAAAGTTTCCGTTCGATTATTCCGCATAAGCTTTCTTTCAAATTATTCCGCATAGCTCAAATATTCAGCATAGCCAATTATTTCGCATTAGGGTTTTTCTCAAATTATTCTGCATAGTCCTTCTCAGTAAATTATTCTGAGTAGAGCACTATATTCCGCATGGCCGTATTATTCCGAGTAAGACCAAATGTTCCGGATAGACTAAAGTATTCCGAGTAGAGCATGCATTCCGCATAGACATTCCGAATAGAGATTGCCAAATTTGTTCTACGTTGAGGTACTTACTTACTGTTTCATTTAAATTCTGGCTTTATTCTCAGTTCTTGTTTCTAGTTTAATTTTATTATTACTTGCTCTTATCATTTTAGTAGATTTAGACCAAAGCTCCCCTTTTTAGTCACCAATTACAACGATTCCACTTTTGACCGTGATCGATTCGAGAAGATACCGAGAACGAAACAACGACATATATCAATTGGGTACGAGCAACGCAAAGAAAGATCTTGCAAAAGCAACACTTTTTTTAATCAACTAAAATAACAGTTATTAACAAGCTTAAAAAGTGTGATTATGTAAAAGAACTTGATCGACGAGTTGCCATAGCTAATGGTTTGGTATATGAACGTAATGTGCTCAACGAACAATATTGTTCTGAAGTAACACATGAAATTCATATGTCAAAGCAAAAGATATCAGAACTTGAAGAACAATTGCTGCTACATAAACTCTAGATTACTAAATTAGAGTCGGTTAACAAAGATAAAACTGAGCTTTATAAAAATTGTGAAGAAAAGGATATTGAAATAATTCTTGCTTTGGAAAAGAGAGTCGAAACGTTAAACAATATTGTTTACAACCGTGAAGGGTGTCAGAAGTTTTCTGGGTCATGCGGCCTTCTATCGTCGATTCATTCAGGATTTCTCTAAAATCGCTCGCCCGATGACCCACCTCTTGGAAAAAGATACTCCTTTTATATTTTCTAAAGAGTGTATCGAAGCCTTCAATCTTCTTAAGGATAAGCTAACTAAGGCACCGGTCTTGGTTACCCCTAATTGGGAGCTACCCTTTGAATTGATGTGCGATGCTAGCGACTTCGCTATTGGTGCGGTTTCGGGACAAAGGATCAACAAACATTTCCAACCAATCCCCTATGCTAGCAAAACAATGACGGGGGCTCAATTGCATTATACGACAACCGAAAAAGAGCTTTTAGCTGTTGTTTATGCTTTTGAAAAATTCCGCCCCTATCTTGTTTTATCCACCACCATCGTATACACGGACCATTCCGCGTTGAAGTACTTGATGACTAGACACGACTCTAAGCCAAGACTTCTTCGCTGGGTTTACTCCTTCAAGAATTCAACATTGAAATTCGTGACAAGAAGGGTGCTGAAAACCAAGCCGCGGATCATCTGAGCAGACTTGAGAATCCATATCAAGGGGATCATCCAAACAAAGAGATCAATGACTCTTTCCCCCTTGAAACCTTAATGTCTATAAATCTCAATCTTGATGGCACCCCGTGGTTTGCCGATATTGTAAACTACTTAGCGGGTGGTGTTCTCATCAAAGGGTTAACATCCCAACAAAAGAAGAAGTTCTTGAACGATGTTAAGACTTACTTTTGGGATGACCCTTTTCTATTCAAACAATGCGCTGACTTGATTATTCTCCGATGTGTTGACGGACCGGCCGCTTTGGACATTCTCCGGGCTTGCCACAAAGGACCCACCGGTGGTCACTTTGGTCCCAACTACACCGCCAAAAAAGTGTTTGACTCGGGATTCTATTGGCCCATCATTTATCGTGATGCTCACGAGATGGTTAAACATTATGATGCTTGCCAAAAACAAGGCAAGATCACACATAAAGATGAGATGCCTCAAAATTTCTTACAAGAATGTGAAATCTTTGATGTATGGGGCATCGACTTTATGGGGTCATTCCCTTCTTCTAAAGGCAACAATTACATCCTTGTCGTTGTCGACTACGTTTCTAAATGGGTTGAAGCCAAAGCTTTACCCACTAATGACGCGAGGGTGGTTTGTAATTTCTTGAAACAACTGTTTGCTCGTTTCGGTGTTCCTCGTGCTATTATCAGTGACCGCGGGACTCATTTTTGCAACGATCAACTTGCAAGAGTCATGGCTAAGTATGGTGTAAATCACCATCTTTCCACCGCTTATCATCCTCAAACCAACGATCAAGCCGAGATATCCAACCGTGGATTGAAGAGAATTTTGGAACGTACTGTGGGAGAGCATCGTGCCTCGTGGGCCGATAAACTTGATGATGCTCTGTGGGCTTTCCGTACCGCCTATAAGACGCCGATTGGTTGTACACCTTATCGTCTTGTGTACGGGATAGCCTGCCACCTCCCTATCGAGCTGGAACATAAGGCATACTGGGCCTTGAAGTGGGCTAACTTCGACATCAACAAAGCCGGTGATTTTCGCAAGATTCAACTCAACGAGCTACAAGAATTGAGGAATCAAGCTTACGAGAACTCAGTGATCTACAAGGAGAAGACCAAGAGCATCCACGATGCTAAAATCAAGAACCGAGAGTTCCACGTTGGTGATCAAGTCTTACTCTTTAACTCTCGGTTGAAGATCTTCTCAGGAAAGTTGAAGAGCCGTTGGTCTGGTCCATTCACCATCGCCAATGTCTTTCCCTATGGCACTATTGAGCTTTCTCAGCCAAATGGGTCCAACTTCAAGGTGAATGGCCAGCGTTTGAAATTATACTTTGGTGAGGACATCTCTCAAGAGATGATTCCATCCTCACCACGTTTCCCTTGAATTAGTTCGGGACCGAGTCAGGCTCGCGACTCGGTAGACAAAAACAAGCGCTCCTCGGGAGGCAACCCGAGTATCTATCCCCCTTTCCCGTTTTTCATCCTAAGTGTAGGGGGAGCTTTATAGGTTGCTTGTATTTGGATAGTGATGTGATTACAGGGATAAGTGCACTCTTGGAATCTTTGAAGAACCGTGCTCCCATGTATCCGCAATACCGGTTCTATCTCTCAACTATCGTGATTCAATTATCTTCATATTCACATTTGAAATTTATCACTTTAGTCGTCCCTTCCTTAGCTTGATTTAACCAACGTGCACAATGTCATAAGTGTAGGGGAGATTTTTCCCACATGCTTAAACATTGAGGACAATGTTTATCTTAAGTGTAGGGGGGACTTCTATCGAAGTTTTAAGTGGACTTTTCCATGAAAATGCCTTCATTAACTGGAAAATCATCTTTTTCAACATTTTTCAAATTTTTATTTAACTTTGGCCATTTTGTCGTAATTTTTAAATTTTCATCGTTGCTTTCAAATGTATATATCCCGCAATAAAGTCAAAAATATTAATAAAAGTGGTGTAGCTAGTTTTGAAATCTTTGACATATTAGGCCTGTTGCGATTATTTTGACTCAACCCATATAGACTTATTCAAGTTTATTCTAGCTAGTATCCTTAACCATGTAGACCTTAATTGGTTTATTAGGCTAAGCATCCACGAGTCTCATTACTTGAGATTTTAAATTGAGGAGGAGGAGAAATGATAGAGTCGATTATAAGTCGGTATTCTTGCACAAGCTCACTTGGTGTAATTATTTGCCTATTCTCCCATCACTTGCTAATAATTTATCTGCAATAAGTAAGGTCGTACGATTTGAAAGGTTACTTAGCTTCTAGCCCAAGATCGTTTAAAAGTTGCTCGGTAATGATAAGAGTTCATAGCCAAGGCATAACTTATGAAGCGGGGCGCGAAGATTGGCGAATCCAAAAAGGCCCTAACAAGGCATGAGGATTCCATCTTATTGCTGAAAATCCAAAGTGATGTGAAAAGCATTATTCCCAAAATCAATATGAAGGATCAAGATTCACGATGAAAAGCAATCAACTCCCATAAAGATCATGGAGAAGTCTATCTGAAAAGACCCTAACAAGGTATGAGGATAAATAGATCCATGTCCGAAAAGGAGGCGGATCGTTGTATTATCTCAAAATCCCAATTAGAGATTGAAGAAATAATCATGAAGTCGTGGTCAACAAAGTTGGAGTACCCTCAAAAGTCTCCAAGAGAAGAAACTCTATTAACGAAGAGAAGACCATTATCTCAAGAACGTCTCTCGAAGATATGAAGTATGAAGTACATGCCAAATATCGGCCCGAGAAAGGTCTCAAATCGTGAACCAAGTTATGCCAAGATATGAACTTTTTGATATCCCGAGAAGCAGTTTTAAGAGATTTTGTCCTTTAGCTAACTATTTATCAAATCGTCCTACTTTGCTTTCAGCCTAAATAAACTATCGAAATAAGTCCAAAAATGCATCTTCATGATCATTCTAAGACAAAAATAAAATATAAGAGATACACCTAGGAATAAGGGAGTTTAAGCATTTAATTAAGCCATGTGTGTAAGTGTTTGAATTGCTAACTTATAACAACAATGATCTCGTTTTTAAGCTTAGTTTGGGGAACGTGAAACTTGAGGGTGATAAATCTTCGCAGCACCGAAGCCCTGATGTAAGTCCTTGATCTCTTTGCAAGTTATTTCCATACAGCTATTTTCAAGTGAAAATGGTTTCTATCCTTTATCTCCTTTAAAGTTTTTAATTTCTCTTAGTATTTAAATTTTTGTTTAGTAGTATGTTAATAAGGCCAAGGTTGATTGATTATGAGAAAAATGTAAATTTGCTTTATCACTAAGCATTGCATGAGGGCATGGCAATGGTTAAGTGTAGGGGATTTGATAGGTGTGAAAACACCCATCCTTTTACCACTTATTTCTTGTTAAAACAAGACCAAAACGCGTATTTAATGTCATTTGTTTGGAATTATGCGTGGTTTGTGTGTTTTTTGTGTTTTCATAGCCAAC
Organism: Glebionis coronaria; assembly: GCA_025667525.1. Lineage (NCBI taxonomy): Eukaryota > Viridiplantae > Streptophyta > Magnoliopsida > Asterales > Asteraceae > Glebionis > Glebionis coronaria. The sequence goes on from CM046874.1 coordinate 294,923,102, forward strand.
CGGATAAATATTGGAGAAAACATGGGATTGCACAGGTTTTATCAAGGAAAAAGACGAAAAGACGAAGTCTATAATCCAAGAGATGCAAAAGATCTGAAGTCAATGGGCCTATTTGAAGATTTATCGAAGAAAAGGACCAAAGATGGAAGATTTACCTATGTCGAAGAAACTCAAGTCTATTAAATGAAGAAATTAAAAGACGAGTTGAATTTATTCGTCGACAAATCCCGAATCGAAATCGAAAACGTCAACTTTTCTGAAAAGACGAGAAGACAAAAAGGAAAGGGAGAAAGCCCACTCACCAACCAAGGGAGAAGCCTATAAATACTCCTCCCATTCAGAATTCCAGAAAATTTTTTCTTTTCCTTTCTGTTACGTTTTTCCTAGTTCTTAGGAACCATCTCCCTTAAGGAGTGGTTTTCATTTTTCTTTGATTTTTCTTCCAATCTTGTAAGTTTAATCTTTCCACTTTGTTTGTTGAATCCTAATTCATTAATACAAGTTTACTTTTAATCTTTTCATCATCTTGTTCTTCATCTCTTTGTGATTCTTAAGTTCTTAAGTTTTCAATTTATTGGTTTGCAATTTTGTGGTTTTGGGTTGATGTTTACCTTAGGTAAATGATTAGTGGTGAAATTGGTTTTAGTTTTGATTGAAAACTTGTAAATTTTGGTGTTAAATTCGTGCTTTTAGAATCCCCCTGTTCTTCGCGCTAACAGTTACTGTTCTTGCCCAGATTCCGTATAGGGATTTGTGGGTTTTCTGTTGGTTCAGAATATCCATATATTCCGGATCAAGGTTTTGATTGTGTTGTTTACTCGGAATATGGAATATTCCGCCTAGAGTTTCTGCCAAAATTGTTCCGTATAGGATTTCTTATAAAATATTCCGAATAGGGTTTGGATTTTGTTAATTATTCAGAATGTCCAAATATTCCGCATAAGGTTTTCTTGTTAAAAACATTCCGCATAAAGTTTCCGTTCGATTATTCCGCATAAGCTTTCTTTCAAATTATTCCGCATAGCTCAAATATTCAGCATAGCCAATTATTCCGCATTAGGGTTTTTCTCAAATTATTCCGCATAGTCCTTCTCAGTAAATTATTCCGAGTAGAGCACTATATTCCGCATGGCCGTATTATTCCGAGTAAGACCAGATGTTCCGGACAGACTAAAGTATTCCGAGTAGAGCATGCATTCCGCATAGACATTCCGAATAGAGATTGCCAGTTTTGTTCTACGTTGAGGTACTTACTTACTGTTTCATTTAAATTCTGGCTTTATTCTCAGTTCTTGTTTCTAGTTTAATTTTATTATTACTTGCTCTTATCATTTTAGTAGATTTAGACCAAAGCTCCCCTTTTTAGTCACCAATTACAACGATTCCACTTTTGACCGTGATTGATTCGAGAAGATACCGAGAATGAAACACCGACATATATCAATTGGGTACGAGCAACGCAAAGAAAGATCTTGCAAAAGCAGCATTTTTTTTTATCAACTAAAATAACAGTTATTAAAATGGTGCCGCTGCCGTCTCTTTTCGTAAGGATCAACGGTTTCTTGTGAGAAAAATTGGATTTTGGGATCCGTTCTTTCGGGAACGTTATTTTCATGCACAAAAATTTTCAAAAACACATAAAAATATAAAATTTTCAAAAATACAAAAACATTACAAAACTTATAAAAACCAAAAATATTTTCTCTTGCATATTCTTTTTAGTGTATGCGTACTCGATCAACGTCTTATTCAGAGCCCGAGACTCTCGAACATTTAGACATGGCCGGTGTACACAACAACAACAATAATAATCCACCCCTCCCAAACAACAACAATAATAATAACCCACCCCACCAAAACATGAATAATCCACCCTTACCCGACCTACGAACCATGGAGGAGCTATGTCAACCCACGATGAATGGACGTGGAGGCCCGATTGAACCGATGCATGTCACGGCTCAGGAGTTTTCATTGAAGCATCACATGATCCAGCAAGTGCAAACTAACCCGTATCGCGGAATTCCGGATGATGATGCCAACAAACACCTCGACAAATTCATTACCATCACCCAAAGCATGAAGTCCCCCGGTGTTTCTATGGATGACCTTCGCCTTCAACTCTTTCCCCACTCACTTTCTCACCATGCCGAAAAATGGTTTGACCGTCTCCCAAAGAAGTCTATTCATACTTGGGACGACATGACTCAACGCTTTTTGTCGCGCTACTTCCTACCATCCATGGTCACGAGCTTTCGTAACCAAATTAGTGGATTCATGCAAGACAATGATGAATCGCTTTTTGATGCTTGGGAACGATACAATGATTTGATCGACCGCTGTCCAAATCACAATATGCTCCCCATCACTCTCATTGATACTTTCTACAATGGTCTCACTTTTCGTGATCGTGACACGATCAATGCCGCCGCCGGTGGTACTTTTATGAAAAGGAGACCGGAGGAGTGTAGAGAGTTGATTGAAAACATGACTACTCACCACAAGAATTGGGATTCATCCGCATCCTCAAATCTAACTCGAGAGTCAATGTTTCTTCTACTACTTCCAATCCTGAGATGACTGAAATTTCTCGACAACTCGCTGAGATGAACAAGAATTTCATGACCATAGCCACAAACCACTTTCAACAAGCTAAAGCCGTTGCTATTTCTTGTGACACATGTGGTGGTCCTCATTCTTATAATGATTGTCCTTCTACTCAAGGCAATTTTTCTGAAAACGTTAACGCAGCATACAGTACTTATCCCACGGGAGGCTATCAAGCTCGCCCTCAAGGAGACCGTAGCTTGCTAAGTTATCGTTCCAACAATTATCTTGCTCCACCCGGTTTCCCTCCTCAGAACCAAAACCAACAACAAAGCTATAACCGAAACAACCAATCCCAACCTCGTGCTCAAAATCAATATCAACCCCAAAGAAACCGATACCCAACTCAAGGAAATTCTCAAGCTTACCAAGCTCCACCACTCAATCAACCGATGGCAGTGAATCAAGACGTCGAGACGTTCATGAAGACTAATCGAGAGATGGTGACGAATCTTCAGAGTCAATTTGTCAACTTGAAGAATGACATGGCGAAACAAGGGAACGATATTCGAGCTGAGCTAAGGAATGATATGGCCAAACAAAGCAATGAAATTCATGCCGACATCAGAGATTCTTTCAGCACTCAAGCGCTTAACATTCGTGATATGATTGGTTCGCTCATCCAAGGTAATCAACCCTCTTCTTCGGGTACTCTTCCGAGTAACACCGTTGCGAATCCAAGAGGGGAGATGAAAGCAATCACCACTCGTAGTGGAAAAGGTTATACGGAACCCGAGCTTCCTACACCTCCACCCGTGATTGTGAACAAGGAAACAGAGCAACTTTCCTCACCTCCTTCACCTTCTATCCCCATTTCCCCACCACCCGTGGTTGTGAGTGATCCTATTCCCCTAAAGCCTTCTTCTTCATCTAATATACCTTATCCTTCAAGGTTGAGGAAAGAGAAGCAAAAGAGCAAGGATGATATTTAAGTTTCAAACTTTCTCAAAATGTTTAAACAATTGAATTTTAACATCTCCTTTGTCGAGGCTCTCGCTCACATGCCCAAATACGCTAAGATGTTTAAAGATCTTCTAAGTGATAAGGAAAAGCTTCTTGACATTGCTCAGACCCAACTTAATGAGAACTGCTCCGTAGTGCTTTTAAACAAATTGCCCACCAAACTTGGTGATCCGGGTCGCTTCTTGATTCCTTGCAACTTCCCGGGAGTAGAGAATTGCATGGCCCTAGCCGATCTAGGAGACAGTATAAACTTAATGCCTTTAAGTGTTTGGAAGCAATTATCTCTCCCCGAGCTAGTCCCCACCAAAATGACTTTGGAATTAGCTAACCGTACGGTTGCTTATCCAGTGGGGATAGCCGAAGATGTCTTTGTTGGCGTTGACAAATTCACCTTCCCGGCGGATTTTGTTGTCGTTGACTACGAGATGGATCCTCGTGTTCCATTAATCGTTGGACGTCCATTCCTGAGGACCGGTCGCACTCTCATTGATGTAGCCGCGGGCGAAATAATCATGAGAGTTGGTGACGATAAAATTGTCTTCAACATGGGTAAGATTTCTAAGCAACCTTATTCATATGAGAGTGTTAATGCTATTGATGTTCTCGATGAGGCTTGTGAAGAACATTTTCATGATGCTTGCAAAAGTACTCTCTCTTCTCTACCCAATGTTGAGACTGTTGCCTCAATTGCTACGGCATTGACTCCTTTTGGAGAAAGTGACTTGGATGATTTCGAAGCTAGCTTGGGTCCTCTCGATATTAAGTATGAAGATTCTTCCACTGATTGGGATGAAGACATTCGTACTATTGAGAGACTTCTCAATGAAGACCCGTTTCCTCCTCCCTCTCCTAAAGAGGTGACTAATGATGATCCATCGTTAGTTACACCATCTATTGAGGATCCTCCTACTCTTGAGCTTAAGGACCTACCTCCTCATCTTGAGTACGTTTTCCTTGAAGACAACGAGAAGTTACCGGTCATCATCGCGAAGGACCTGAAAGAAGAAGAAAAAGCCCGACTTGTCGCCGTGTTGAAGAAGCATAAAAGAGCTATCGCTTGGAAAATCTCCGACATTCGCAGAATTGATCCTCACTTCTGCACACATAAAATTCTCATGGAGGACGACTTTAAGCCCACAATTCAAAGCCAACGAAGGGTGAATCCTAAAATCCATGAAGTCATCAAAAAAGAGGTTATCAAACTTCTTGATGCAGGTATGATTTACCCTATTTCAGATTCACCATGGGTTAGTCCAGTCCATTGTGTGCCTAAGAAAGGCGGAGTTACCGTTGTGCCCAATGCAAACAACGAGTTGATTCCTACCCGTCTCGTTACTGGGTGGATAGTTTGTATAGAGTACCGCAAACTCAATGATGCCACGAGAAAGGATCATTTCCCTCTACCTTTTATGGACCAAATGCTTGAACGTTTAGCGGGTAATGAATATTACTGCTTTCTTGATGGTTTCTCGGGTTATTTCCAAATACCCATCGATCCCCAAGATCAAGAGAAGACAACATTCACTTGTCCCTATGGCACCTTTGCTTATAAAAGAATGCCTTTTGGCTTATGCAATGCCCCTGGGACTTTCCAAAGGTGCATGTTGGCTATCTTCCATGACATGGTTGAGCAAACTATGGAAGTCTTCATGGATGATTTCTCGGTCTTTAGGGATTCCTTCTCTTCTTGCCTTGCCAATTTGGAACGTATGCTTAAGCGGTGCGAAGACACTCGCCTTCTTCTGAATTGGGAAAAATGCCATTTTATGGTAAAAGAAGGCATTATGCTAGGACACAAAATCTCTAATGCCGGTCTTGAAGTCGACCGTGCTAAAGTAGATGTCATAGCCAAATTACCTCCACCTTCAACCGTGAAGGGTGTCAGAAGTTTTCTGGGTCATGCGGGCTTCTATCGTCGATTCAAGTATTTCTCTAAAATCGCTCGCCTGGACCCACCTCTTGGAAAAAGATACTCCTTTTATCTTTTCTAAAGAGTGTATCGAAGCCTTCAATCTTCTTAAGGATAAGCTAACTAAGGCACCGGTCTTGGTTACCCCTAATTGGGAGCTACCCTTTGAATTGATGTGCGATGCTAGCGACTTCGCTATTGGTGCGGTTTTGGGACAAAGGATCAACAAACATTTCCAACCAATCCACTATGCTAGCAAAACAATGACGGGGGCTCAATTGCATTATACGACAACCGAAAAAGAGCTTTTAGCTGTTGTTTATGCTTTTGAAAAATTTCTCCCCTATCTTGTTTTATCCACCACCATCGTATACACGGACCATTCCGCGTTGAAGTACTTGATGACTAAACACGACTCTAAGCCAAGACTTCTTCGCTGGGTTTTACTCCTTCAAGAATTCAACATTGAAATTCGTGATAAGAAGGGTGCTGAAAACCTAGCCGCGGATCATCTGAGCAGACTTGAGAATCCATATCAAGGGGATCATCCAAACAAAGAGATCAATGACTCCTTCCCCCTTGAAACCTTAATGTCTATAAATCTCAATCTTGATGGCACCTCGTGGTTTGCCGATATTGCAAACTACTTAGCGGGTGGTGTTCTCATCAAAGGGTTAACATCCCAACAAAAGAAGAAGTTCTTGAACGATGTTAAGACTTACTTTTGGGATGACCCTTTTCTATTCAAACAATGCGCTGACTTGATTATTCGCCGATGTGTTGACGGACTGGCCGCTTTGGACATTCTCCGGGCTTGCCACAAAGGACCCACTGGTGGTCACTTTGTTCCCAACTACACCGCCAAAAAAGTGTTTGACTCGGGATTCTATTGGCCCACCATTTATCGTGATGCTCACGAGATGGTTAAACATTATGATGCTTGCCAAAAACAAGGCAAGATCACACGTAAAGATGAGATGCCTCAAAATTTCATACAAGAATGTGAAATCTTTGATGTATGGGGCATCGACTTTATGGGGCCATTCCCTTCTTCTAAAGGTAACAAATACATCCTTGTCGCTGTCGACTACGTTTCTAAATGGGTTAAAGCCAAAGCTTTACCCACTAATGACGCGAGGGTGGTTTGTAATTTCTTGAAACAACTGTTTGCTCGTTTCGGTGTTCCTCGTGCTATTATCAGTGACCGTGGGACTCATTTTTGCAACGATCAATTTGCAAGAGTCATGGCTAAGTATGGTGTAAATCACCGTCTTTCCACCGCTTATCATCCTCAAACCAACGGTCAAGCCGAGATATCCAACCGTGGATTGAAGAGAATTTTGGAACGTACTGTGGGAGAGCATCGTGCCTCGCGGGCCGATAAACGTGATGATGCTCTGTGGGCTTTCCGTACCGCCTATAAGACGCCGATTGGTTGTACACCTTATCGTCTTGTGTACGGGAAAGCCTGCCACCTCCCTATCGAGCTGGAACATAAGGCATACTGGGCCTTGAAGTGGGCTAACTTCGACATCAACAAAGCCGGTGATTTTCGCAAGATTCAACTCAACTAGCTACAAGAATTGAGGAATCAAGCTTACGAGAACTCAGTGATCTACAAGGAGAAGACCAAGAGCATCCACGATGCTAAAATCAAGAACCGAGAGTTCCACGTTGGTGATCAAGTCTTACTCTTTAACTCTCGGTTGAAGATCTTCTCAGGTAAGTTGAAGAGCCGCTGGTCTGGTCCATTCACCATCGCCAATGTCTTTCCCTATGGCACCATTGAGCTTTCTCAGCCAAATGGGCCCAACTTCAAGGTGAATGGCCAGCGTTTGAAATTGTACTTTGGTGAGGACATCTCTCAAGAGATGATTCCATCCCTCACCATGTTTCCCTTGAATTAGTTCGGGACTGAGTCAGGCTCGCGTTTCGGTAGACAAAAACAAGCGCTCCTCGGGAGGCAACCCGAGTATCTATCCCCCTTTCCCGTTTTTCATCCTAAGTGTAGGGGGAGCTTTATAGGTTGCTTGTATTTGGATGGTGATGTGATTACAGGGATAAGTGCACTCTTGGAATCTTTGAAGAACCGTGCTCCCATGTTATCCGCAATACCGTTTCTATCTCTCAACTATCGTGATTTAATTATCTTCATATTCACATTTGAAATTGATCACTTTAGTCGTCCCTTCCTTAGCTTGATTTAACCAACGTGCACAATGTCATAAGTGTAGGGGAGATTTTTCCCACATGCTTAAACATTGAGGACAATGTTTATCTTAAGTGTAGGGGGGACTTCTATCGAAGTTTTAAGTGGACTTTTCCATGAAAATGCCTTCATTAACCGGAAAATCATCTTTTTCAACATTTTTCAAATTTTTATTTAACTTTGGCCATTTTTTCGTAATTTTTAAATTTTCATCGTTGCTTTCATATGGTGTAGCTAGTTTTGAAATCTTTGACATATTAGGTCTATTGCGATTATTTTGACTCAACCCAAATAGACTTATTCAAGTTTATTCTAGCTAGTATCCTTAACCATGTAGACCTTAATTGGTTTATTAGGCTAAGAATCCATGAGTCTCATTACTTGAGATTTTAAATTGAGGAGGACGAGAAATGATAGAGTCGATTATAAGTCGGTATTCTTGCACAAGCTCACTTGGTGTAATTATTTGCCTATTCTCCCATCACTTGCTAATAATTTATCTGCAATAAGTAAGGTCGTACGATTTGAAAGGTTACTTAGCTTCTAGCCCAAGATCATTTAAAAGTTGCTCGGTAATGATAAGAGTTCATAGCCAAGGCATAACTTATGAAGCGGGGCGCGAAGATTGGCGAATCCAAAAAGGCCCTAACAAGACATGAGGATTCCATCTTATTGCTAAAAATCCAAAGTGATGTGAAAATCATTATTCCCAAAATCAATATGAAGGATCAAGATTCACGACGAAAAGCAATCAACTCCCAAGATCATTCTAAAAATCCAAAGTGATGTGAAAATCATTATCTCAAAATCCCAATTAGAGATTGAAGAAATAATCATGAAGTCGTGGTCAACAAAGTTGGAGTACCCTCAAAAGTCTCCAAGAGAAGAAACTCTATTAACGAAGAGAAGACCATTATCTCAAGAACGTCTCTCAAAGATATGAAGTATGAAGTACATGCCAAATATCGGCCCGAGAAAGGTCTCAAATCGTGAACCAAGTTATGCCAAGATATGAACTTTTTGATATCCCGAGAAGCAGTTTTAAGAGATTTTGTCCTTTAGCTAACTATTTATCAAATCGTCCTACTTTGCTTTCAGCCTAAATAAACTATCGAAATAAGTCCAAAAATGCATCTTCATGAAACTTGAGGGAACGTGAAACTTGAGGAACGTGAAACTCGAGGGTGATAAATCTTCGCGTTGAAGTACTTGATGACTAAACAATGATCTCGTTTTTAAGCTTAGCTTGGGGAACGTGAAACTTGAGGGTGATAAATCTTCGCAGCACCGAAGCCCTGATGTAAGTCCTTTATCTCTTTGCAAGTTATTTCCATACAGCTATTTTCAAGTGAAAATGGTTTCTATCCTTTATCTCCTTTAAAGTTTTTAATTTCTCTTAGTATTTAAATTTTTGTTTAGTAGTATGTTAATAAGGCCAAGGTTGATTGATTATGAGAAAAATGAAAATTTGCTTTATCACTAAGCATTGCACGAGGGCATGACAATGGTTAAGTGTAGGGGATTTGATAGGTGTGAAAACACCCATCATTTTACCACTTATTTCTTGTTAAAACAAGACCAAAACGCGTATTTAATGTCATTTGTTTGGAATTATGCGTGGTTTGTGTGTTTATTGTGTTTTCAGAGCCAACCGGATACATATTGGAGAAAACACGGGATTGCACGGGTTTTATCGAGGAAAAAGACGAAAAGACGAAGTCTATAATCCAAGAGATGCAAAAGATCTGAAGTCAATGGGCCTATTTGAAGATTTATCGAAGAAAAGGACCAAAGATGGAAGATTTACCTATGTCGAAGAAACTCAAGTCTATTAAATGAAGAAATTAAAAGACGAGTTGAATTTATTCGTCGACAAATCCCGAATCGAAATCGAAAACGTCAACTTTTATGAAAAGACGAGAAGACAAAAAGGAAAGGGAGAAAGCCCACTCACCAACCAAGGGAGAAGCCTATAAATACTCCTCCCATTCAGAATTCCAGAAGTTTTTCTTTTCCTTTCTGTTACGTTTTTCCTAGTTCTTAGGAACCATCTCCCTTAAGGAGTGGTTTTCATTTTTCTTTGATTTTTCTTCCAATCTTGTAAGTTTAATCTTTCCACTTTATTTGTTGAATCCTAATTCATTAATACAAGTTTACTTTTAATCTTTTCATCATCTTGTTCTTCATCTCTTTGTAATTCTTAAGTTCTTAAGTTTTCAATTTATTGGTTTGATCATCATAAGTAAGTGGGTTTTGCGATTTTGTGGTTTTGGGTTGATGTTTACCTTAGGTAAATGATTAGTGGTGAAATTTTTTTTAGTTTTGATTGAAAACTTGGTAAATTTTGGTGTTAAATTCGTGCTTTTAGAATCCCCCTGTTCTTCGCGCTAACAGTTACTGTTCTTGCCCAGATTCCGAATAGGGATTTGTGGGTTTTCTGTTGGTTCGGAATATCCATATATTCTGGATCAAGGTTTTGATTGTGTTGTTTACTCGGAATATGGAATATTCCGCCTAGAGTTTCTGCCAAAATTGTTCCGGATAGGATTTCTTATAAAATATTCCGAATAGGGTTTGGATTTTGTTAATTATTCGGAATGTCCAAATATTCCGCATAAGGTTTTCTTGTTAAAAACATTCCGCATAAAGTTCCCGTTCGATTATTCCGCATAAGCTTTCTTTCAAATTATTCCGCATAGCTCAAATATTCAGCATAGCCAATTATTCCGCATTAGGGTTTTTCTCAAATTATTCCGCATAGTCCTTCTCAGTAAATTATTCCGAGTAGAGCACTATATTCCGCATGGCCGTATTATTCCGAGTAAGACCAAATGTTCCGGATAGACTAAAGTATTCCGAGTAGAACATGCATTCCGCATAGACATTCCGAATAGAGATTGCCAGTTTTGTTCTACGTTGAGGTACTTACTTACTGTTTCATTTAAATTCTGGCTTTATTCTCAGTTCTTGTTTCTAGTTTAATTTTATTATTACTTGCTCTTATCATTTTAGTAGATTTAGACCAAAGCTCCCCTTTTTAGTCACCAATTACAACGATTCCACTTTTGACCGTGATCGATTCGAGAAGATACCGAGAACGAAACAACGACATATATCAATTGGGTACGAGCAACGCAAAGAAAGATCTTGCAAAAGCAACATTTTTTTTTTTGATCAACTAAAATAACAGTTATTAACAAGCTTAAAGAGTGTGATTATGTAAAAGAACTTGATCGACGAGTTGCCATAGCTAATGGTTTGGTATATGAACGTAAGGTGCTCAACGAACAATATTGTTCTGAAGTAACACATGAAATTCATATGTCAAAGCAAAAGATATCAGAACTTGAAGAACAATTGCTGCTACATAAACTCCAGATTACTGAATTAGAGTCGGTTAACAAAGATAAAACTGAGCTTTATAAAACTTGTGAAGAAAAGGATATTGAAATAATTCTTGCTTTGGAAAAGAGAATCGAAACATTAAACAACATTGTTTACAAAATGATTCAGTCTATTCAAACTATGAACATGCTCAATAGAAATATGAAAACGAGTTTTGTTAAGCCTAACTATCTCAAGAAAGTTCAAAGTATCAAGCCTGCTCTTTATGATATCGGTTGTTATGTTGATAGTCTTGCTCTTATGCTTTCCCCTGACTACGACGAAATCATTCGTCATCAAGAAGAAAGTCGATAGAACTTAAGTGATTTAATAAACCTTTCTGATTCTGATAATTATATCAAGTTTGTTCCTCAAAAAGATCTTTCAAAAGAACAAAAGATGTTTACAAATGTTCCACCACCGAGTCCTGAAACGGAAAAGAATGTTTCTTTAAAAAGGGGTTTCAAAAAGCAATCAATTTTGTTAGAAAAACAAATTTCGGATGAAAAACGTAAATGGGATGAGAAAAGTAAAAGTGTTCAGCAATTTGAGTTTATAAAACAAGGGTTTTAAATTTGTACAAAGGTGTCATTGATTATGAAAAAGTTTCTAGAGATTACGTTTGGAATATTAAACCTAACCCACAAGTAGAAGTCGTCATTCAACAATGTATTGTTCCAACCATCGATGATCTTTCAAATAATGTGGAAATGTTCTCTAACGCTCTCACTGAGGAAATGTTAACTGATTTAAGATATGTTAAATCTCTTGAAGATAAAGTTGATTTTCTTCAAACTAAATTAAAGACACAAGAGCACCAACTTTCTAACGAAATTGATTGACTTTCGAAGGAATACTTTTATGCTGACCATATAATGCTATACTTGGTGTGTATACCGATCTTGATCAATATTGTCATGTAGCATGTCTAGTGTCAGAAAGGGACGAGAAATTTCAAAATCTTAAAGTTGAGCTTTCGAAACAAATTAAGTCATATAACAAACTTTTGAAAAGTTTTTCCCAACTTGAGAAACACTCCATTTTACATGTAGGTGAAATATCTCATAATCACAAAAAGGTGAAAAATTCATTATGAAGAGATTGCACGTCATGTGCTTTATGCACCCAGAGTCCACTTCTATCAAGGGCTCCCATTTGTCAAACTCTACATTGTCTTCTAATTCTTATGCAGCTCGTCGAGATCATTCTCTTCATCATGGACTCTGGGTGCACAAAGCACATGACGGGCAATGTCAAGCTTCTCAGTAACTTCGTAGAGAAGTTTCTGGGTACGATGCGGTTTAGAAATGATCAGTTTGCACCGATACTCGGATATGGAGATTTGGTTCAAGGGAATATCACTATAAAACAGGTTTATTACGTCGAGGGACTGAATCACAATTTATTCTCCGTTGGTCAATTTTTTGATGCGGATTTTGAAGTGGCTTTTCGGAAAACTACTTGCTATGTTAGAGACTACGATGGGAATGACCTTCTTACAGGTTCTCGTGGTTCTGATCTCTACACAGTAACTCTTCAAGACACATCTTCAACAAATCCAATTTGCTTAATGGCGAAAGCTTCATCCTCTCAAGCATGGTTATGGCATCAACGATTGTCACATCTCAACTTTGACACCATCAACTTGCTTTCAAAGAATGATATTGTGACCGGTCTTCCTAAGTTAAAATTCATCAAAGACCGTCTTTGTTTTTCTTGTGAGTTGGGGAAAGCAAAACGGAAGTCTTTCAAAACAAAGACTACCCCAAGCTCAAAAGGACGATTGGAACTTCTACACATGGATTTATCTGGTCCCATGCATGTAGAGAGTATTAACGGGAAAAAGTATATTCTCGTGATTGTTGATGATTACTCTAGATACACATGGACTTTATTCTTAAGGTCCAAATATAAAACACTAGATTGTTCTCAAAAACTTTCTCAAGATGAAACAACGTAATCTTCAAGCTTCTTAACCGTAAGAACGGATAGGGGTACTGAATTTTTGAACAAGACTTTGAAATCTTACTTTCAAGAAGAAGGCATTGAACATCAAACGTTTATTGCTCGAACTCCTGAAAAATGGCGTTGTCGAAAGACGGAACCGCACTTTGGTTGAGTCAGCTCGAACAATGCTTTCTGCATCAAAATTACCACTATTTTATGGGTTGAAGCTATTGCAACTGCCTGTTATACTCATAATCATTCTCTCGTAATCCTTAGACATGAAAAGAAACCTTACCACATCATCAATGGCAGGAAACCTACTGTTAAATTCTTTCACGTATTTAGATCTTTATGCTACATTCTTAAAGACGGTGAGAATCTCGACAAGATGAAAGAAAAAGGTGATGCATGTATTTTTGTGGGGTATGCTACATTGTCGAAATGATATCGAGTTTACAACAAGAGAACAAGGATTATTGTCGAAACAATTCATGTGAACTTTGACGAATTTCCACAAATGGTACTTGAACAAAACAGCTCAAGTCTTGCTCCTCAATGTCCAGCAATGGCACCTACACAAAAGACTGTACATCCCGTGCAAGAACGTCAAGAAAGTACTCCTACAGCAGACTCGACTGATACGACACAAATGAATGAGTTGTTTGATTTATATGATCCAATGTTTGATGAATATTACTATGGAAACAACCAAGTTGAGTCAAAGGCTTCCGATGTTAATACTGCTGATGCACCCGAACAAAGTCAACAAGACACAACTGCATCTACTTCAGCAACCGTTGATCAAGAGACAACCCCATTGGGTACTCAACAAACTCAAGAAACCATCATACAACCACCTTCACCAACCGTCAATGCTGTAGGAGGAGACAATAATCAAGCAGTCGATGCACAGTCTGACGAAGAAGAATTCATCAACCCATTCGGTACACCGGTACGCGAAGTCAGAGAGTCTTCTACTCAACATCTTGATCCGTCCAACATGCATACATTCTACCAACGATATCCATCCACTCACCATTGGACACGTGATCATCCATTGGAGAAAGTTACTAGAAATCCTTCACAACCGGTTCGAACACACAGACAACTTGAAACCGATGGCGATGTGTGTATGTATGCACTCACCGTGAGTTCAACTGTACCTACAAACATCAAGCAAGCCATGACTGATCATGCGTGGATTGAATCAATGCAAGACGAAATTCATCAGTTTGAACGCCTAAATGTTTGGGAACTTGTTGACAGACCCTATGGATTTTCGATTTTAGATTTCAAATGGATCTGGAAAAACAAACTGGATGAATAACAAACCATTATAAAAAACAAATCTCGTCTTGTGGTTAAGGGATATCGTCAACACGAAGGGATAGATTTTTATGAATCATTTGCTCCAGTTGCTCGTTTGGAAGCTGTTAGGATATTCCTTGCCTATGCTACATGATAGTTGAGTTTTTACACTTTGTTTAGGAAAACAAAGGTAATTAGGGTAAGTACACAAGTAGTTTAGGAAAACCACAAGTTAATGACCCAAAGTGGGGATCGTTCTCAAGGAGGCAAGTGTGTTGTGTAGAGAGATGATTAACTTTGTGATTATATTGATGAGAAAAGAAAAGAAGAAAAGAGATTAGAAGAGAATCACGTTTACGATTGTGGATTATACTAAGACGAATAGTCGTACACGTAAAACCGTAAAAAGTGACAAAATTAAAAATTTACCCTAAAAATTCCTAGAAAATTGCAATAAATCCTAAAAATGTAATTAGAGTTTACAAAAAATCAAAAATCAATCAAACCTTTTATTTAATTAAATAATAATTTTTTAATGCTAATTAAAGCCTAAAAATCAATTTAAAACTATTTAAACTTAAAATAATTATAAGAACTATAACTTAAAACTATTTTTGAAAATTTTAAAATTAATAAAAACTATTTATAAACAATTAAAACTATTTAAACTTAAAATAATTATAAGAATTAATCTAATGACAATAAAAATATTCTAAAAATTGTAAAATAGCTTATTTTAACCTAATAAACAAAGAAATGAAGTTAAAATTACAAAATACCCCTATTGGGCCTAGAAATGGGCTAAAAGTCCAAACAGACCCCTTAATGGGCTATTTAAGACCCAATAAGAAAATGTTGTCCAAATAATCCCAAAAGCTCCTATCTGACTCAAAATTTAATTTTAAGAACAAAACTCTAAAGGCCCAAAAGCTGAAAATGTGTTTAAGCTAGCTTATTTCAAAGCAACTTATTCTTAATGGGCTTTTTGGCCCATTAAGCTATAAGCTGATGCCATAAGCTAAAATTTGACACACAAGCTTCTTTTGAGTTACTTAAGAGATCTGTAAAAAATAAATTTGAAATAAGCACAAGGAATAAGCCTGAATACGCTAAAAGCTATCTTCACAAGACGACAAAATAGTCGTTTTCGAATTCTAGGCCACCCCAAGAGCTGATTCAAGTTTCAAAAGCTTTTAAATGACTTAACTAAGCTTAATCAACAAAAAGTATTTCAATAAGCACACTCAATAAGCTGAAATAAGCAGATAAGCACTTAATTAAAAGTCAACCTTATGAGTTTTCTAGTAAAAAGTCAAAGCCAAGGTCGATAAGCTCTAGATCAAATAAATGGGTCAAATGAGGAAGATCTATCACAAAAAATAAGTTGTTGCAAGTCTGGATAAGACAATTTGGCTTATAAATAAGTTGGATCAAAATTAACACTAGTAGGGGTAAGTTTTGGGTGTTGAGCAGTGGGAACTTTTCCCACTGCTTGACTTTCTTCACTTTTTGTCTTATATTATTTTTTTGTGGATTCAAGTTTCACAAAGGCACCCAAATGATCAGTTAATCATAAGGTGTAACACCCCACTTGGATAAGTGGACCGTTATGTGTACTTATGGCGTGTCATCAAAGCATAAGGTAAATGTCCTAAAACATTAACTGACCATAAAGGAAATACCGGAATCAAACATCGGTAATCCAAGCATAAGCTCAAACATGAAAAGTAAAATACTAAAGGAAAGGACTAAACAATGTCCAAATAAGCAGAATAATGTAAGAAGTGCATAAAGTAAGAAGTCCGGATAGCTTCCATTCAATGCACATGCTCTCAGAATCCTAAGAGCGTCCTGGTGTACCTGTCGTTAGAACATGAAAGAACTACGGCTGAGCATAACGCTCAGTGAACGGATATAAAGCATGATAAGGAATTACTGAAATAAACAGATGATAAAATACTGGAGCTGTAAGACTGATAAGTAAAGTCGCAACAGAAATCTGTGTTTAATCTGTAAAGTCTGATTTATAAATAATAAAGCTGAATTGTTATCTGTTAAATCTGAAAACATGCATTTACTGTATTTTAATTGCCATAGCTTATATAGGTCATGTGCTGTAACAACGGTGCATTAATAACTGGAGGGGTGACCTCGTCATGCTGTAGAGGGGTGACCTCTAAATAACTGTAGAGGGGTGACCTCTAAATACTGTGCTGGGTGGAGGGATCAGCTCAAATGTGAAGGATGTAGAGCACACACAACATTCACCCTGATAACTTGGAAACTGATAAGCCTAGGATGCATCCATACGCCCCACATGACATGATAATGATAATGGCCAAAACGTGAAGGGACGATGCAGGATATCGCTCTCCTGCATGTGAGTCACGACACCGGTGCCTCTAGTTCCATGGTTACGGTACCTCCGTAACTAGTACATAAACTGGTCATGCTTGTATATAATGCTCAAGCAATTTATTTAGTTATTAACATGATTACTGATAAGCTTAAACATATACTGGGGAAAACATTTGGCTGAAGACGGGGAATCCTAATCATGCATAGAAAGGAAGTCCTTACTAAAAGGACGGAAAATCCGTACCTTGTGTCCAGTAATCGATTAACGAGACGAACAACTTAAAAGTACCCTAAGATACATCTTATTCCATCGAATCGTCTACAAGAAATAAAAGAAAAATATAATAATAATTAACACTAATAGTTAATTACTGCGTACTATTTACAACCTCATTTTATGTCTAATTTATATGTTGTTTTATACATACCTTTTTTTTAATATTTAACTTCATCCTTTTATAACCATACTTGACTATCTTTTATTACTAACCAATTGTCCAATTTCATTATATATGGAATAACAGTTAGCTATCAAAAATATTCCCAACCATGATGGACATTCTGGTTTTGACGTAGAGAACTAAAACAAAAGTATGCATGACGAACTGTTTTTGGTTACGGTTTCATAGTAAAAGTCACAACGATTATATTTAAACGATGGATCGATAAATACCTCAATACTAAACGCGAATCACTCGGAAACAACCAGAACACGAGTAGGATGTAAAGCTAAGAATGTACACCAGAAGTCAATAAGGCAAGATTGAACCACAATATTCGCACGCATACAAAGAATGAGCCGAGAACCTTGCCATCCAGGACGCGATCGACCTTAATCTGAGTAGACCACAAACTTGGAACCCGACTCTGTCGAACTATAAAAGAACTCAAACCGAACAGTTGATCATACTCGAGCAGAATGGCCACTCATCGGTACCACGTGCGACACATCGAAACCACCCGGGTATATATGAACACTTCATCGAACCACAGGCGAACACAAACTAATAACGCAACTCCAAACCCCTGACCTATGAAACTTTAACCATGAGATGATCATGAACAAGTACACCATCTGGACATGAACACATGTTAAGGACTCGAACAAGTCTTGACGTAGAAAGATGTATTGATTATGCCGCCATCGTAGATTTTAAGATTAGGGTTATTGTGTATCAAATGGTGAGGTTAATATTTAAAATAGACATGGGCTAAAAGGTCAAAGATCTCGACGTGATATTTGGCAATACTTTTGCCCGTGCAGTAAATAGTCTAACAAGTTGATTCTTTCTTTTATTAGTTAGCATGCATGTATATTAAAATGAAATTATATCCAAACTGAAACCTATATTTGTTATTAGTTTTTCTTAGTGGACTGGGCCTTGAGCCATTATTATTCTTGTAAGGCTTATATTTAACATAAAACCCGTTTTTTTTAATTTCGTGTCATATCTTGTCATGTCTTAATATACTTATATAATTGTCTTGCATTATTAAACTATTAAAAGTTTTAAATTCATGGTATCTTTATGCGGGTTTTACAACTCTTTCCCTCTAAAAAAATAATTCGTCCTCGACTTAGAGACACGATAATTCTGTGGTTTTACAGTTCTTCCCCTCTAAAAAGGAGAAATTCGTCCTCGAATTAAAGGTAATAAAAGCTGATGGAGTTACAAGATCTCAAAGGACATATATGCTGAAAGAGCATGAAGGCTGAAAAGACATATAAGCTGAAGGATCATTCGTCCTTGATTTAGAACACACTGCTGCTGAAAGGTATAACGTGACATGACTGGAGTGAACATGGAACGTGACATGACTGAAAGAACTTAACTGAATTTATTGAAGGAAAAGGGATGAAAGGTACGGATGGACTCCTCCGTTTTGAGTGGCTTCCCACTCGAAACGATTCCTTCAAAGGTATAACACAATGATAATCTTGGTCCTGATGACCCTGTCCTGACGATGCTGAATAGTTTCTGGTTCCATATTTAAGATAGATTTTCTGAATCTGATAGAATGAATAAGCTATATTAGGTAGGAATATATGAAACAATAAGTAAAATAACATGAAGCGATGACTTTTATATCTCTGAGCAAAGCTGCTAGAAACATTTGAGACGAACTACGTGAACAATTGTGAACGTGTTACGTGAGCAATTGTGAACGTGGTTCGCGATCATATGATGAATGTTGGCATGAAATATATCGTGAACGTGATATGTGAAACATAATATGAACGTGATACTAGACATATCATGAACGTATGCTGACTGAGAAAGGAATGCCAAACGGTACGGCCTGAGACGTAAAACATCTGCCTGGATATGGAAAAGCTGTGCTAATCTTGAGTCTGGTTTTCTTAAGCTTTCTGTAACCAAATCCTGTATAATAACTGAAGTAAATATACTGAGATGAAGCGCGAACCTGAACGTGAACAATTTTCATGAATGCGAACGTGATTTTTTTTATCATGAACTAGTATATAACACGGACTGAAATAATATCATAATGTGAACGAGAGACGTAAACGTGAGAGTGAACGTAAACGTACACGTGATCGTGAACATAAATTTCTGTCTGATATGATAGTCGATGAAATACCTTGAAATCTTAAGATTTATTTCTGAATTTCCCGCCAATCTACTACTGCGTAATTCTTTCGGATGATAGAAAACGTACAGGCTGGGTTAATTTGTCAACAATGACTTAGATAGTTTGACATCTCTTCAGAGTCTTCAAGAAATCTTGTCTCACTTTTGTTCAGAATTTCTAATGGTTGTAATAACTCACTTAGCATTACGGCGTTCTATCTTGAACCTGCTGGCATGTCAGGCATCTAGATAAGAACATAGCTGCATTAATGTGTTACACTGCTTCTATCAAATTTTGCCTGGGATTATGGTACATTCTGGTGGAATCTGAGTGAATAATCATGAAAGAATTTTGAGTCTGGGTAACATAGATCTCTCCTATCGTAGGATCTTATGTGATGCAAAGATTTTTGTGTAGGTCCTCTCCTTTATGCGTAGGCTTAGTCATGGAAAGCTAATCGTGAAAACTGTCAGGGATTTCTACGGTAGTAATTTTCTGAGTTCTAGAAATTTTGTATGTTTGTCACCGACGTCGGTCTTGACAATTTGGTGATGGCCTTCACCTTCACAGGACTGTCTGAAATTTTTCCTACTGAAATAGGGTGGCTCAAAAATGCCACCTTGTTCATCTGGAACTCACCTCTGGAAGGCTGCGTATATAATTTTCTCCTATCGAAGAATCTGCGGGGTCGTGAAAAGATGATTCTCATGTTCTTAGGAGATCAGAATGTTATCAATGAATGAACTGACGATCTTGTCTGAGAAATCATGGAAAATTTTTATTCATGAATTTCCTACTATAGCTGGAGTATTAGGGAGCTCGAAAGTATAATCAAAATTTTGAAAGACCATAACGTGTGCAAAAGCAGTCTTTGAAACATCATGTTCTTTCTCTCACCTCTGATGGTAACATGATCAGAAATTGTTCTGAAAATGTTTAAGACATCGCAGCAGATCAGATAAGATTTCTATACGTGGAATGCAACATCGATTAAGAATGGCGATCTGGTAAATTTTTCGGTGGTCGTTACATGATCTCATGTTACTGGCCTTCTTTCTGATAGACAGGAACGGTGCACTTCCTGGTGGTGCGCCAGGGCGAATAAAGTCTCATTCCGGTAATTCTTGCAGCAAATATTGCAACTCTTTTAAACTCAGTTGAAGCCCTGCGATAGAGTTCTAAAAATAGGTTATGTACTTGAGACAAGATCTATGTTAAACCCTGTCTTGTGGTTAGGAAGGAATTTCTAGGAAAACCTTCTGAAATTTTAATCTGAAAACTTTGGGAAAAGAAAAAAAAAGTTGTTGATCATGAATTTAAGGAACTTCAGAAGTGGATTTATATCTGTTATCTGTAAAGTTTTTAGTAGCTTTAGAATGATAAGTCACTCGCTGTACAGCATAACAACTTGTACTGATTTTATGGCAGAAAATAACATTGCTGTCTTTGGGAGTTAGTAAGACGGATCTTGTCGTTAACTGAAAGGAGAACCTTAATAAACATGGGTGGTACTGTGGAGTATTTTCTGGCTGAGATGCAGGGGACTACCTGATTTAAGATCAAGTTGACATAGGAATACGTGAAGTAAACATGGTGACTTTTCACTGAATGTGTTCGTCTGTAACCTCACCGAGTGAATACTACGTGTTTAACCTGAATCATACTCTAGTGGTGGTGACTGAATTTTTTTTATGATATGATTCATGCGTGGCATAATAGAACGGGTATACCCCTTTTTGAAGGGTACCCCGAATTACTGAGGGCCTGGTTTAGAAACATACTAGAGTATGAGTTCTGACTCGTATTTTGAGGAAAAATTCGTATGACGTGTATCATGGCTGGTGTCTTGATATGTGTCTTCCGAAATGATACATGAGACCTGTGTCTTAACTGTTGTCTGGTCATGTATTTTAATGGGTGAGTCTGAAAAAGGTTAAGAATTTCTGGTAACTGCTAGGATTGGCGGACCGGTTAGACTACTGACCTCTGTATTTCTGGTAACGTTCATACCGGAGTTCCGATGGTTACTGACTGATTAATTATAAGCACGGTGGTTGTCATTACCGCCGTGTCTGTCAGTTTCCCGACGTTCGTTATCATGACCGTGATTTATGTAACTATTTCTGCTGAGTGGCCGGCTGGTTATTAGTTCCGACTCTTCTAGCTGAACGATTAGCTGAGTGAAGTGTGACATCTAACTGGGGAAGTAAAGGCATGGAATAGAATGGTAGTGTCTGATGGTTGAAATTTATTCTTGTCAGAAATTTCAAATTTATAGTTTTTGACCTTGTTCTGCAGAGTCTTCGTAGTAATAACAACATCAGCATCTTGAGAAATCTCCAAAGCATCAGCAGCATCAGCATTTGCGAGGTCTTCAAAGTGTTAGCAGCATCAGTATCTGGTAAAATCTTCAACTAACGAGCAGCATCAGCATCTGGTAGAATATCGACAAGTGGCAACGCCTGAGATGATTGAGGATCGATTAGCAATATCCATGGAGTAGGGTACCTGGAGTACACCTGGACTACTGTACATGAAGTACAAAGTGAATACTACACATGGAGTATATTTGAGACACTGTACGTGGAGTGCTCATGAAATACTGTACATGGAGTATAACTGAGACACTATACATGGGGTACAGATGGAATACTGTACATGGCACTGGTGTAAATTTTATGGAATGATCGATACTGGTGTCGCTTGTCTGACATGATCAAAGAAATGAATTGCTTTAAACGGTAGTAAACTGAACTGAAATTAGTTAACATGATAGCCTGGTACTTCCTGTGTGGACTTAAAGTTGGTTGTATAGAGTTTCAAGAATATGATTAAACGGAATTTCAACAGTGGTCAGCATAAAGACATGACTGGTGAAGATCAAACATGATTATTATGAAAAACAGGATTTTTACTGTAACCCCTTTTGTATCTTAGCATGAAAACAACATCACCTTGCTGAAAACATAATCCTCATAAGGAGACATGAACTTAGTCAGCATGAAAACGACATTAACGTGCGAGTATAAACTTGACTGATACAAATAAAATAGAAGAATAATCAACTGAGGTTTAACATCAACTGATGTGGATAGTTATGGTTTAATCCACAGTATTCATAGTAGGACACATGTGACTAAGTATGGGCGATTCTGCATCGGTCCATACTTGTCAAAATTTTCTGAGATCTGTCATGTATAGAAATTTACAATCTGGGACTAAATATGGTTGGCTGTAGTCCAATTCATATTTTTCAAGATTTTATGAAATGTCATGATATGACAAATGTGAACAACTATGGATCGGTTCACAAAACAACACTCGACTGAAAAGCATGAAATTTGGCCTGAGAAATGGTGCACGCATATGGCTGGTTCACTAAGTAATATTTGACTAAAAACATGAATCTGACATGAGTAAGGGTAAACGCCTATGGGTTGGTTTACCAATACAAAATCTGAACGGGCAAGGATGAACGCCTATGGGTCGGTTCACCAAAACAAAATTCGCAGAAAAGGACATGTGACTAAATATGACCAGTCCTATACCAACCTTTTACTTAGTCAAAAACTTTAAGAAAACTGACTGATAATTGAAGAAAACTGACTAATAAATGCATGAGGAATAAGAAAGATAACAACGCCAAATCTGGGAAGTTCTTGGTGACTACCCACTAGTCACAGGTCAAGTTTTAGAGCCTACAGGTCGAACCTTGCGCTCTGATACCATAATTGTAACACCCCACTTGGATAAGTGGACCGTTACGTGTATTTATGGCGTGTCATCAAAGCATAAGGTAAATGTCCTAAAACATTAACTGACCATAAAGGAAATACCGGAATCAAACATCGGTAATCCAAGCATAAGCTCAAACATGAAAAGTAAAATACTGAAGGAAAGGACTAAACAATGTCCAAATAAGCAGAATAATGTAAGAAGTGCATAAAGTAAGAAGTCCGGATAGCTTCTATTCAATGCACATGCTCTCAGAATCCTAAGAGCGTCCTGGTGTACCTGCCGTTAGAACATGAAAGAACTGCGGCTGAGCATAACGCTCAGTGAACGGATATAAAGCATGATAAGGAATTACTGAAATAAACAGATGATAAAATACTGGAGCTGTAAGACTGATAAGTAAAGTTGCAACGGACTGTAAAGTCTGATTTATAAATAATAAAGCTGAACTGTTATCGTTAAATCTGAAAACATGCATTTACTGTATTTTAATTGCCAGAGCTTATATAGGTCATGTGCTGTAACAACGGTGCATGAATAACTGGAGGGGTGACCTCGTCATGCTGTAGAGGGGTGACGTCTAAATAACTGTAGAGGGGTGACCTCTAAATGATGTGCTGGGTAGAGGGATCAGCTCCAATGTGAAGGATGTAGAGCACACACCACATTCACCCTGATAACTTGTAAACTGATAAGCCTAGGATGCATCCATACGCCCCACATGACATGATAATGATAATGGCCAAAACGTGAAGGGACGATGCAGGATATCACTCTCTTGCATGTGAGTCACGACACCGGTGCCTCTAGTGCCATGGTTACGGTACTTCTAGTACATAAACTGGCCATGCTTGTATATAATGCTCAGGAAATTTATTTAGTTATTAACATGATTACTGATAAGCTTAAACATATACTAGGGAAAACATTTGGCTGAAGACGGGGAATCCTAATCATGCATAGAAAGGAAGTCCTTACTGAAAGGACGGAAAATCCATACCTTGTGTCCAGTAATCGATGAACGAGACGAACAACTTAAAAGTACCCTAAGATACATCTTATTCCATCGAATCGTCTACAAGAAATAAAAGAAAAATATAATAATAATTAACACTAATAGTTAATTACTGCGTACTATTTACAACCTCATTTTATGTCTAATTTATATGTTGTTTTATACATACCTTTTTTTTAATATTTAACTTCATCCTTTTATAACCATACTTAACTATCTTTTATTACTAACCAATTGTCCAATTTCATTATATATGGAATAACAGTTAGCTATTAAAAATATTCCCAACCATGATGGACATTCTGGTTTTGACTTAGAGAACTAAAACAAAAGTATGCATGACGAACTGTTTTCGGTTACGGTTTCATAGTAAAAGTCACAACGATTATATTTAAACGATGGATCAATAAATACCTCAATACTAAACGCGAATCACTCGGAAACAACCAGAACACGAGTAGGATGTCAAGCTAAGAATGTACACCATAAGTCAATAAGGCAAGATTGAACCACAATATTCGCACGCATACAAAGAATGAGCCGAGAACCTTGCCACCCAGGATGCGATCGACCTTAATCTGAGTAGACCTCAAACTTGGAACCCGACTCTGTCGAACTATAAAAGAACTCAAACCGAACAGTTGATCATACTCGAGCAGAATGGCCACTCATCGGTACCATGTGCGACACATTGAAACCACCTGGGTATATATGAACACTTCATCGAACCACAGGCGAACACAAACTAATAACGCAACTCCAAACCCCTGACCTATGAAACTTTAACCATGAGATGATCATGAACAAGTACACCATCTGGACATGAACACATGTTAAGGACTCGAACAAGTCTTGACGTAGAAAGATGTATTGATTATGCCGCCATCGTAGATTTTTAGATTAGGGTTATTGTGTATTTTTGTCGGCCATGAAGTGAATCAAATGGTGAGGTTAATATTTAAAATAGACGTGGGCTAAAAGGTCAAAGATCTCGACGTGATATTTGGCAATAATTTTGCCCGAGCAGTAAATAGTCTAACAACTTGATTCTTTCTTTTATTAGTTAGCATGCATGTATATTATAATGAAATTATATCCAAACTGAAACGTATATTTGTTATTAGTTTTTCTTAGTGGATTGGGCCTTGAGCCATTATTATTCTTGTAAGGCTTATATTTAACATAAAACCTGGTTTTTTTTTTATTTCGTGTCATATCTTGTCATGTCTTAATATACTTATATAATTGTCGTGCATTATTAAAATATTAAAAGTTTTAAATTCATGGTATCTTTATGCGGGTTTTACAACTCTTCCCCTCTAAAAAAATAATTCGTCCTCGAATTAGAGACACGATAATTATGTGGTTTTACATAAGGAGTCAATAACAATCATAAAAACACAATCACAAACAGCCAATCAGTGCAGTTAATTCAAAAGATCACCAGATCTCCCACAGACATGAACATAAGCAGTTATGAACTTAATAAGCTATTTAAGAAAAACTCAGCCAACCAAATTGCACCAAAAGCATACACAAGCTATATTTAATTCAGATGAACATAAATTAACAAGTTACATGCATTGGTTCAGAGTCTAGATCAAGATTCAAGCATATTAAAGTTACTGATGAACACTAATATGCAGTTATGAACACCTAGCTGATATACTTGACCACACAGCCAAATTCAAACACTCAAATCTCTTAGATAGGTTATGTTGGATATGATTTATCACTTTTTATCCTAAGTCTAAGCCTAGAACTAGGTGTGCACCAAATCACAAGACAAAATATCACTTAATCAAGATTTTATGAGCCTATGTTTGATTTAGGTGTTCAAAAGCATACAACTTGCAGATATGAGCATACAACCAAGTATATTGCAGATACAAACCATAAACAACACTTTCTAACAACACAATAGCAATCTATGCACTTAAACAGATAATCCCAAACACCCCTTATCTTTTTCAAATCAAATTCAAACAAGTATAAGTGTATTCCAAGGTTACCCAAGCCCAATCAAACACATAAACAGATGTAATATGCAGTATTAAGCAAGATTAAGCCACAAATTCCACAAGAACACAAGCATAACACAAAATCACCAAAAATCAAGATTTTAAGCATATTTTGGGTAGAAAGGTTCAAACCTCATGGATGTACATCCACACCCACGAATTTTGAGCTTATGTGCTAGCAAGAACAAGCACAAGCTTCCACAAACAAGCCTACTAAGATTCAACAAAGTTAGAAGCAAAAATATAAAAACAGTAAGGTGACAAATCCTTGATTAATGCAACTCTTGTACCCCACACTTGATTATCCCCAAGTTATAAGCCACACAACACCTTGATATCACAATATCAGGATGCTATGATCCACTTATAGCCCAAAAATTCCAAGGTGTACCAAGATCTTAGCAAAATATCAAGATTTAAGAACTTTGAGCAATTTCTTGCACAAAGCCTATGAAAACGTTTTGAGATTCAAGTATAGTAAACATGTAACATTAACAAACAGATAATAAGAGTGGCACTTGACTTTTCTTCACAAATTTAAAACACATTTCATTAACTTGAAAATGAGATTTACATAATTGTGAACAAGGAAAAATTCAAGAGCAACTAAAAATGTAAAGGGTCCTGTGCCTTTTATAGGCTACAAATGTTAACTAAGATGCATAAAAATGTAAACCCTAAAGCTGTAGAAGTCCAAAAATGCCCTTGAGGATTTTTGGCATTTTGCTTGATCATGTGAACTCTTTGGCTGTTTGTGAAGCTGTAAAGTGAGTAGGAATTGCATCAAGGGCCTAAAATAAGCTTAGGTTTCAAGCAAGGATGTGGGGCGTTGGATGAATGGCAGGGTTTTAGCTTTTTCCTCAAAGGTGACAAAGCATGGTTTAACATGTGACAAAGGGATGATGTGGCATGGGTTTTTAAAGTTGGGTTGTGTTTATGATTAGCTTAATCTAAATCTGGAGCAGTTGGGGGTCTAATTACAAGCCATTAGTAAAAAACCAAATGTGTTCTTATGATGAATAGTGAATGTTTTTATCCGGTTTAGGATTTAAAAAGGTGTTAGGCGCCCTTTTAATAAACTAATCACAGATTAGTTTAAATCAATTGTGAGTGGGAAATGAGGTGGTATCAAGGTGAGAGCTGATTGGTGGAAAAGGGGTCGTGGGACACGTGTCACCCCACTACTGGTCTAGGTTACTTAGGTTGTCTTGGCAGAAATCATCCTTTGTTTATTTCTTCCTTGCTACTTTGTATTAAACCTGCCAAAACTTGTTTTCCTTTGTATTTGAAGTTTCACTTTTCACACTTTTGCCCCAAATACTTTTCCAAAGTATTTTCAGGGGTATTTCTTGCCATTTGTTGATTCTTGAAGGGATGATTTGGCATTTTCTTCATAAATGATGGTCTTGACTTGTATGGTTGACATTTTGGAGGACTGAAATTGACAAGTCATAATTCATGAGGGACCATTTTTGCCATTTCTTCAAAGTTAAGGGTCCTTTTTGTAATTTGACATCATTCAAGGACCAAACTTGTAGTTTCTTGTAACTTGAAGGCCTTCATGGTATGTTTGACTTTGAGGAGGACTAATATTGACAATTTAGTTTTATTGAGGGACTAAATTTGCCAATTCTTCAAAGTGGAGGGCCCTTTTTGTAATTTTGACAAACTTTAGGGACCAATCTTGTAATTATGAAGATACAAGGGTTTAAAGTGTCAGGTCTTCAATATTGGAGGACCCTTCTTGCATAATCTTCAAATCTTCAAGGGTTTCTCTTGGAAAATCTTCATTAGGGCTTGGTTCATTGTGCGGCTTCGTTTCCCGTGTTCGTTTTTGCATGATTCTTGTGATCTTTTGTTATTTTCTCAATATCCGTACCTAAAATACACAAGTAACAAACACAAGCATATATTTGGCCATTTTCATGATATTTTAAGCATTTAAAGCCCTTTTTGGACGATGAGACTATGTATAAAATCAGTCTCATCACTACACATAAAGGCTTAACGGTTTATTAGATGGACGTTAAAACTGCTTTTCTCAACGGTCATTTGAAAAAAGAAGTATATGTGAATCAGCCGTAAGGGTTTGTTGATCCTCATCATCCTGACAAAGTCTACCGTCTCAAGAAGGCAGTATATGGACTCAAACAAGCTCCAAGGGCATGGTACGATGAACTATCAAACTTCTTGGTATCCAAAGGATTCTCCAAAGGTTACATTGATCTTACTCTTGATGTAGCGTTTTTACCACTCTTTAGGAAAAGAGGGCAAATTAGGGCAAGTATTGACAAGTGATTTAGGAAAACCACGAGTTAAGACCCAAAAGTGGGGATCGTTCTCAAGGAGGCTAGTGTGTTGTGTAGAGAGATGATTAATTATGTGATTATATGATTATGAGAAAAGAAAATAGAAATGGGATAAGAAGAGAATGACGGTTGAAATGTAGTATAATGCAGTTCGTTTTCTCAGTTCTTAACCAATAGAAAGTCCAACCAATATCGGATTTTTAATTGTTCTTGGTTGTTAAGCTTGCTTGGTAATCTATTGCTAATTCAACAAATGCTTGCAAAATGGAAAAATATTACCTACGTATATGTAAAACAAGTTGCAAATACCACGTTTTTATTCAAGTAAAATGTAAAATGCAAAACTTGAAACTAAAGGGACTGAAATTGTAAATTCTATGAAATGTAAATGCTTGAAATGTAAATTCTAACAACTATAAGGACTAAAAATGTAAATCTGAAAACTATGAGGATCAAAAATACACAAACTATAACAAACTTGCCAAAATGTAACAAATTAACAAACTTCTAACTGAAATCTAACAACTTTCAAATTCCAGGGACCAAAGTTATGCAAACTCTAATTTCTTGGAAGTTTAGCCAAGTTTTCAAAACTAATAGAAAAGAAAGGACCAAAGTGCAATTTTGAGAACTTTTTAACTAAAAACGGGACACAAGAAAGAATAAGCTCGTTTGAGCTTATTACTCAACCAAAATCAGTGAAACAACTTGCAAAATGTTTCAAATCTCATTTAAGCTACGTGTGTTCAAGGAATTAAGCTAAGGATTAAAAATAAGCAAAAGAGTGCTTATTGATAAGCACAAAATAAGCTACAGCTTAAACCAAACAGTCACAACTTGATTTTTGTGATGAAACTGATTAAGCAACTTATTTCAAGAATGGGAAATCAAACCAGAACTATTTTCATCCAGTAATAAGGTCTAAATCTGAAATAAGCTAAAAAGAGCTTATGTTGACCAAACGTTGACCAAAATTTGCAAAAAGCTCAAACTCTCAAAAATCAATATTCAACACTTTGTAAACGTTTTTGTGAAAGAAAATCACTACTTTTATGAAGTGGATTTGTAGATTCAAGAAAACAGTAACATGTTTATCTCAGAGAATGAGCTTTGCTCAGACTTGGACCAAAAAGCTATTTTCCAGCTTAAAAGCTAATACTGTAGAATTTCCTTATGGAATCTAAAACTTTATGATATAAGCTAAGTCTAGAAACAAATTTGAGGAAATTTCATCTAGGAATGAATGAGAAATAAGCAATTGAAAGTGACAAGTTTTTAAGAACAAAGCTAAATGGAAACTGACCCAAACAATTTTGAAGCCATTTGCCTGTTTGACTTTGAAATTGACTTGCAAATGACTTTAAACAACTTGTTAACACCTAAGGAATGGAAATGAACTTTAAAACACTAATTCTCAATACTTGGATTCTATTATTGATCTATTACCAAACACTCCTTTACTGAATTTTAGCAAACTTTTTCAAAGACTATTTAGGTACTGAATTAAGCTGATTTAAATGCTATAGCAGACTAGATTCAAAGGTCAAAATGAAAGGTTTTAAAGCTGAAAACAAACAATTACCAAGGCTAAGACTCAAATAAGCTATTAGGCTAAAAAGTGACTGAAATGATGCAGTAACTACAATATCAGAACACAAGTAAACAAGAAAGCAGTAACTGAACTACAAACACTCAAAATTCAATCAAACAGCAACTACTATCAAGTATATCATGCAGCCATCAAATTTAACTAGGAAAAGTAGCATGCAATGGACTTGTTGAGTGGAACAAAAACAAGAAGCTTAAAACCAAATGTAGATATCCTTTGAGAAGAAGAGGAGCGCTGAGCTCTCTTGCCCTAGTGATAACCACCACCTATCACTAGAAATCAACAAGAATCAACCCACAAATCAACTGGAATCAATCAAACTGCTTGAAAACTCCATTGGAACTAGGAAATGGCTGAATTGTGATCAAACAGCTAACAATCTTCACAAATGTCAGTTATGATCAATGATTGATCATAACAAACACTCAACAGTATCAACAATATCCAAATGCAGCAAGAATCAAACTGAATGAGAAGAACAGAATTTGGCGGGAAAAATGAATTTGAATTTTATTGAGGGAAATCAGTTACAAAGTTTGTTACAAGCTATCAACTAACTAACTGACTCAAGAGTTTGTCAGACTCTTGAGTAGTTAGGGGAAAATTGAGGGAAAAAGGGAAAGGAAAAGTTAACTAGGTGTTTTTACAAAATTAAGCTACAAATGAAAATGAAGTACAATCTAACTATTTATAGGCAAAAAGGGAGAGTTTGTTGGAGTTGGTGACGTATTGCAACCACTAGCAAAGTGCCACGTGTTCCAATTTTGTTCTTCATGTTCTTCATGAATTGGGGGTTTTAAATCCACTCAATGATTTGTTAATTGGATACTTGGGTTGTGTTTGTCTCTTCAATCCGAGTACTTTTCATGTTAAACGTTTTTCCTGAAAGTGTATAAATCGTGCTCTTCAATCTGGGAATGAGAGGTCCACGTGGCATGCAATGATATGTCCATAAATTGAGTTGTGGATCATTATCCATCATAACAGTAAGGATAAATGACATGTTGCTTTGTGATTGGAGGAAATGGGCTTAGTGCGTTTACTGTTAAGATTCGACGGCTTATCCTCTCTCCTCATTAATAGAACTGAGCTGGCAATCCATGTCTCTCAAATACTGGCTTCTGATTGGTTTAAAGCTATGACACTCGGATCATGTCTTGTATACTTTCCAAACATGGCAGTTTCAGCCCTTTTGATAATCAGCTTTGTAACTTGTGCTCTAAACTTCAAAGACTTGTCATTCTTGGCCCTTTGACTTTTTACTTGACCATATTTAACCCTTTGACTTGTTGAATTTGAACTTTGACCAGATTTGACTTTGTTCTTGACTTTTCCAAATTTATACTTTTAGTCCCTTAACTTTGCAGCTTGTCAAGAAAGGTCCTTATACTTCAAAGTCTTGTCACTTTTGATCCTCTTTTGTCTTTTTCATCCATTTGAGCTTGAATTTTCCTTGTTTGCTTGAAAATGTATCTTCTTACCTACAAAAGTGCACACAAACACAAACATACCACATAATACTGTTTTTGCCAAATAAATTGGTATTTTGCTTCATGTTTTAGGGTTATTTGTTGATAAAAGGATATGAGTTTAAGCTCATATCAAATTCCCCTACACTTGAACATTGCCATGTCCTCATGCAATATTATATTTCAAGGCTTAAAAATTTACATTTCCCTCATAATTAATCCACCTTGGCCATATGAGATGCATCTACACTACTCTAAACTAGATGATGCATGATTTTGACTTTTAATAATGCAATGAATCAAAATACAATTCTATCTATATCTTTTTGATTTTTCTTGAAATGGTTTTGATGGAAATAACTCATAAAGAATTCAATGACTTGGATTAGGGCTTGGATACCATGGATACTTATCATCCTCAAGTTTCACTTTCCCCATACCAAGCTTATAAATGAGATCATTGCATTCACAAGTAAAAAGTGCATCAACTTATTCATGACAATTAAATGTGGAACCGGTTATTAATTGAGCAAATTGCTTGTGGGCAAATTTGTCATTATTCAAGTGTGAAATATAAGAAGTGTAAAATCCAAAAATAAGGAAGCACGGTTTTAATCCTAAGTAATCTTCTCATCCATTACTTGAAAAACCGCTCACAATTAATATAAGTCCGTATTAAGAGTAATAAGTCATTCGCCTTATGTGTAAAATCCTCCTGTCATGCTTTCATAAGTAGCTACACACTCGCTAAGGAAAGAAAAATAAAACTCACGCAATAATTTACATCCGCATCTTTTTGAGACTTTGGATCTTCAACCCCGCAACCCGTCAAGGTAATATTGGATTGGAGCAATCTATTGAATCCCCGCAACCCGTCAAGGTAATAATGGAACTCAATAGTCACTATAATTAACACCACACTGCCCCTCTTGGGAGTCTTGCATTATTTTTTTTTTCTTTTTCTTTTTTTTCTAGCCACTCATTTTTTTTCATAAGCCGCTCTTATTTTTCTTTATTCCTCACCAAGAAATTTGCAAAGAAGAAAAGGAAAAACACCCGCTAAATATGGAGCATGACATAAGTCTAGTACACATAAAACGTGCTAACTTAGAATCTTAAGACGTACTCATATCAACCATAAATGATTAGCCAAAAATGCATAAGAGATTACAAACCAATTAAAACCGTACTTGATTATTTATTAACAATTATATACATGCGAAGAAATAGAGGTAAAGAAGAGAAGGGTTTAGCCACAAGTAATTGCCATGAAGTCTATCTAGCCCTTTTACACTTGCTTCAACTCTATCATTTCCCATTCTCCACAAATTTAAAATTTCAAAGAATGAAATTGGTGAAAGCTTAGCCTAATAGACCAATGAAGGACTACATGGTTAAGGATACTAGCTAGAGAGTGCTAAAATAAGCAAACTCGGGTTGAGTCAAAATATCCATGGCGGGCCTAATATGTCAAAGAAGTCTAAATTTGTTAAAACCATGTTTTATTATATTTTTCCTTTTTATATATTTTTGATGAAAAATAGAAGAAGAAATATATATACAATGCAAATGTGATATGCAAATGAAAATTGATTGATGCAAAAATTATGAATGCATATTTTTGTTGGCCAAAGTAGATCAAAAATTTGAAAAATGTTGAAAATTCATTTTTATCATGTTATCATGCAAGACAATGACAAGTTCTAGGTAAGGTCACTTCGATAGAAGACCCCCCTACACTTAGGCTAAACATTGTCCTCAATGTTTAAGAGCATGGAAGAATAACAACTTCCCCTACACTTATGACAATGAATAGACTTTGCTTAACCCAAGTTAAGGAAAGGACAACTATTATTGAAAGCATGTTTAAGCACAAAGTGTCAATGAAAATTCACTTAAAGTAACGAAGTGAACCGGATACAAGGGCCTCCTCCATAAGCTCCAAAGCATGAGATGAGTGAGCAACCCTACAAACAAGCATGAAGACAAAAGAAGGTCTCCCCTACACTTATCTCCAAATCTATGCCTTTATTTCTAACATACAACACTCTAAACCTAGTTATACGATGCTTGAGTTAATGAGTCTCTAGCTCGACTCGTCCCTCAATGAATTAATTCATGGGGAAAATGGGGACCTCTTGGACCATTTCAACGGAAATGTCCTCCCCAAAGTAATGTTTAACACGGTGACCATTCACTTTAAAATTTGGACCATCGGGTTGGGACAACTCAAGAGTTCCATATGGAAACACTTGAGCAATAGTGAATGGACCGGACCATCTCGACTTAAGCTTGCCCGCAAAAAGCTTCAATCTTGAGTTAAAGAGGAGAACCGGCTCTCCAACTTTGAACTCACGATTCTTGATCTTAGCATCATGCAATTTCTTAGTCTTTTCCTTGTAAAGCAAAGAATTCTCATAGGCATTGGCTCTCAACTCATCCATCTCATTGATTTGATCTTTCCTATGTGAACCGGCTTGGTTTAAATCAAAGTTAGCCCACTTGAGAGCCCAAGATGCCTTATGTTCTAACTCAAATGGGAGGTGGCACGCTTTTCCATAGACAAGCCTATAAGGCGTACAACCAATTGGTGTTTTAAAAGCCGTCCTAAACGCCCACAAAGCATCATCGAGCTTATCCGACCAAGAAGCTCTATGCTCTCCCACCGTTCTCTCTAAAATTCTCTTTAAACCACGATTTGTGACCTCGGTTTGACCATTTGTTTGAGGGTGATACGCGGTAGAAAGTCTATGATTCACTCCATATTTCTTCATAACTCTCGTGAACTGATCATTACAAAAATGCGTACCACGATCACTTATGATGGCCCGAGGTACACCAAATCTAGCAAACAATTGTTTCAAGAACTTTACAACCACTCTAGCATCATTAGTAGGTAAGGCTTTAGCCTCCACCCACTTGGACACATAATCCACCGCCACAAGTATATACTTGTTTCCCTTAGAGGATGGAAAAGGTCCCATGAAATCTATTCCCCATACATCAAATATCTCACACTCTTGGATAAAATTTTGTGGCATCTCATCACGTTGTGTAATTTTTCCTTGTCTTTGACAAACATCACAAAATTTCACCATCTCTTGGGCATCCTTGTAAATGGAAGGCTAATAGTAACCCGAATCAAAGACTTTCTTGGCGGTGTAGTTAGGCCCAAAATGTCCACCCGTAGGTCCTTTATGACATGCCTCTAAGATTTTAAATGCCTCGGGCCCATCTACACACCGTCTAATGATTTGGTCCGCACATTGCCTAAAAAGATATGGATCATCCCAAAAGTAATACTTAACTTCCTTAAGAAACTTTTTCTTTTGTTGATAAGTAAGACCCTCAATAAGCACATTGCCCACAAGATAGTTTGCTATATCCGCAAACCAAGGTGTGGCATCCTCTTGGGAAGAGATAGACATGAGCTCCTCTAGTGTAAAGGATTCATTGATTTCTTGATGTGGGAAATCTCCTTGAAAAGGATGCTCAAGTCTACTCAAATGATCCGCCGCTAAATTCTCGGCCCCTTTATTATCACGAATCTCTATCTTAAACTCTTGAAGCAACAAAACCCATCTCAAAAGCCTAGGCTTAGCATCTTGTTTTGTCATAAGATACTTGAGAGCGGAGTGATCCGTATACACTATGGTCTTGGAAAGCACAAGATATGGTCTAAACTTCTCAAAAGCATATACTATAGCAAGCAACTCTTTTTCCGTGGTAGTGTAATGAAGTTGTGCACCAGTCATGGTTTTACTAGCATAGTGTATAGGTTGAAAATGCTTATTAACTCTTTGTCCTAAGACGGCCCCCACCGCATAATCACTAGCGTCACACATAAGCTCAAAAGGTAATTCCCAATTTGGAGAAACCAAAACGGGAGCCTTAGTTAATTTTTCCTTAAGGGTCTCAAAAGAGTCTAAACAAGCTTGATCAAAAATGAAAGGAGCCTCTTTCTCCAAGAGATGAGTCATCGGTCTAGCTATCTTAGAAAAATCTTGTATAAAGCGCCTATAAAATCCCGCATGACCTAAGAAACTCCTCACACCTTTAACCGAAGTGGGTGGGGGAAGCTTAGCAATCACATCAATTTTAGCTCGATCAACTTCTAATCCCTTATTGGATATCTTGTGTCCTAAAACAATCCCCTCTTTCACCATAAAGTGACATTTCTCCCAATTAAGCACCAAACGTGTTTCCTCACAACGCTTAAGCATTCTCTCAAGATTGGTGAGACATGAGCTAAAGGAGCTTCCAAATACGGAAAAGTCATCCATAAAAACCTCCATGGTTTGCTCTATCATGTCATGGAAAATCGCCATCATGCACCTTTGAAACGTCCCCGGTGCATTACATAGGCCAAAAGGCATCCTCTTGTAAGCAAATGTATCGTAGGGACAAGTGAATGTGGTCTTTTCTTGATCCTTAGGGTCAATGGGTATTTGGAAATAACCCGAAAAGCCATCAAGAAAACAATAGTACTCATTTCCCGCTAAGCGTTCAAGCATTTGATCCATAAAAGGAAGCGGGAAATGGTCTTTCCTAGTTGCCTCATTGAGTTTTCTATAATCAATGCAAACTCTCCAACCGGTTACAAGTCTCGTAGGAATAAGCTCATTGTTCTCATTAGGCACCACGGTGATTCCACCCTTCTTTGGAACATAATGAACCGGGCTAACCCATGGAGAGTCGGAAATGGGATAAATCATACCCGCATCTAAGAGTTTAATCACTTCCTTCTTTATAACCTCATGGATTTTTGGGTTAACTCTCCTTTGGTTTTGAATGGCGGGTTTATAGTCATCCTCCATAAGGATTTTGTGAGTACAAAAATGTGGATCAATTCCCCTTATGTCGGATATTTTCCATGCTAAGGCTTTCTTGTGTTTCTTAAGGACTTCAATAAGTTGCTCCTTCTCATCCTCTTTCAACTCTTTAGCAATAATCACCGGTAATTGGTCTTTTCCTTCTAAGAAAGCATATTCTAAGTGGGATGGAAGTTCCTTAAGTTCAATGGGAGGTGGACTCTCTATGGAAGGTTTTACTATGGAAGGTTCCTCAATGGTAATCTCTTGTGGAATAGGGGAAGGAATAGGGTCCTCATTGAGCAACTTTTGGATCGTAAGAATATCTTCTTCCCAATTAATGGGAGAATCATCATCACTAAGAAAGTTGGACTCAAATTCCTCCAAGAGGAAATCACTCTCTCCAAAAGGTGTTAAAGAGGGAGCAATTGAGGCCACGGTTTCAACATGTGGAATCTCATCACTAGAATTCTTACAAGCATCATGAAAGTGTTCATTACACACTTCATCTAGCACATCCACAATGTTAATAGTCTCACAAGGTCTAGACTCCTTAACCTCTTTTCTATCACAAACTTTGCCTAACTTAAACACCACTCTCTCATCTTCTACTCTCATAATTAATTCTCCTTCCGCCACATCTATCAAGGTACGACCCGTTCTCAAAAACGGTCTACCAACAATCAAAGGCACTCTAGGATCCATGTCATAATCGACCACTACAAAGTCGGCCGGAAAGGTAAACTTATCCACACCTACAAACACATCTTCCGCTATACCTACGGGGTGAGCTATGGTTCGGTTGGCTAGTTCAAGAGTCATCCTAGTGGGAGTGAGCTCGGGAAGAGATAGTTGTTTCCAAACCGATAAAGGCATGAGATTTATGCTCGCCCCTAAATCCGCCAAAGCCATGCAATTTTCAACACCGGGAAAATTACAAGGTATCAAGAAGCGCCCCGGATCTCCAAGTTTTGTTGGTAAGGTTTTAAGTAACACCGCGGAACAATTTTCATTAAGTGATGTGTTGGGCAAATCAACCAATTTTTCTTTGTTTGAGAGCAAATCCTTGAACATCTTAGCAAACTTTGGCATATAAGCAAGAGCTTCCACAAAGGATATGTTGATATTGAGTTGCTTGAACATCCTTAAGAAATTGGAGACTTGGATGTCATCTTTGTTCTTTAACTTGTCCTTTTTCAACCTTGAAGGGTATGGAAGAGTAGGTTTTGGTGTAGGTGGAATAGGTGTTGTGGTGGAAGATTTGTCTTTGTTAGCCTCTTCATTGGGAAGTGTGGAAGGTAAAGGAGAAGTATGAGGTGGTTGAGAAGGTGTGTTTGAGTGAATAGGAGTATTTTGAGGAGGTGGAGTAGAAGTAGAAGGCTTGTCACAAGTAGGAGCACACGTGGGTTGAACAAGAGTAGGTTTAGGAGGTGAAGGATCCTTTGTTGTTGTTCCACTCCTTGTTGTAATAGCATTGACATTGGCCCTAGGGTTTGTTTGTGTGTTAGAAGGTAAAGCCCCTTGTGGTCTTTGAGTTACCGCCACTAAAACCCTATTGATTTGTTCCTCCATTGTACGTTTCACTTGGTCATTCATCCTCTTCTCAATTTCACGCATTTTCTTGTCAACATACTCTTGAGTCTCTTGCATCCCATATCCTTGAGTTGGATTTTGATGGTAAGCTTGATTTGGTATTGGAGCATATGCTTGATTAGGAATAAATGGAAGTGGTTGATTAAATCCTTGTTGTGGTGGATAAAAGGTATTTGCTTGAGGTTGAAATTGATTGGGTGCCTTGTAGTTATTTCCTTGGTATGGTTGTCTTTGCCCTTGATTCCTTGCTAAAATTTGAGGAGGATTTTGTGGAATTTGGGTGGGTGGTTGGGGTGGAAAGCCGGGTGGAGTAAGGTAATTTTGGGATTTGTAAGAAAGGTTATTTGGATTGATGTTAGGCTTGAAGTGTTCACGATGTTCCTCTTGGTAAGCATAGCATTCCCCTTGATACCCTTGCACCTTATCACATTGTTCATAAGAGTGGGGGCCTCCACAAGTAACACAAGAAATGGTGATGGCATTCACATTATTTGAGGAATTGTTCAATGTCATGCTCTTAAAATTTTGAAACATGTCTTGAGTCATTTCTTGTCCTTGTTTGACTGTTTGAAGGATCTCTTTAAGAAGTTGGATGTCACAAGGAGTTTGAGAAGTGTTTTGGATAACATGAACCCTTTCTTCAAATGGATTGTTTGTTTGAACCATTGCCTTAGTCTCAATAATGTTCAAAGCCTCGTGGTATGTTTTAAGAAGAATACTCCCTCCCGCGGAAGCATTTAGTGAATCTTGGTGGTGAGGTTTAAGGCCATTATAGAAGGTATTGATTTGGTTTACATCATCCAATCCATGGTTAGGGCATCGCCTCAACAACTCACTATACTCTTCCCAAGCATCACTAAAGGATTGACTAGGTTTTTGTGTAAAGCCCATAATTAAATTCCTCAAAGCCATAGTCTTTTGTGGAGGAAAGAATTTGTTCAAAAACTTAGTGGTAAAACCGTCCCATGTGGTGATACTATCGGGTGGTTGGGTGTCTAACCAATGCTTAGCACTCCCATCTAAGGAAAATGACACTAACATCAATCTAATGACCTCATGTGGAACCCCATTATGCTTAATGGTATTGCAAAGTGAAAGGAATCTCTTAAGATGAGCATGGGGATCCTCATTTTGTTTTCCCAAGAAAGGTGATAAAGCAACCATATTGATCATAGATGTATGTAGCTCAAATGTGTTAGCGGGAAAGTCGGGAATCTTAATGGCACTAGAATATCCATGAATGTTGGATTGCATACGTTCATACAAAGTACGATTATCAATAGCCATGGCTACTTGTGGTGGTGACAAAGCACGATTCTCGTGATCGGCTTGGTGGACGGTGGTGGTCTTACTCTTTCTCTTTTTCTTCCTTTTCGGAGGAAGAGGTTGTACACCAATCGGTATTTGTGCACGTCCGCGAGTGAGCATGCAACTCAATACGAGGAATGAGAGAGAAGCTCTCGTGTGACTTTGAAGAGAAATGGATTATCCTCTTCGAGTTTCAATATAAAATATCCACAAGAAAATAACAATATATGTATTACTACTTTGGGTGCAAGACCCTCAATGAAGCCTTCCTTCTTAGAATACTCCCAAGTGAACGGGGGGTTAGGTGGCGCGAAGCACTTAAGTACCTATTGACCCTTAGATGGCATTTTATAGCACATCGCCTTTCTATTCACTTAAATGTTCGTATTCTTCGAATTGTTGCTTATTGAGAGTATTTATCTATTCTTGCTTTATTTTGTTTGATCGATACGCGTGTCAAGGACCGGAACGCCCCTCAACACGGTGTATTGCCTCGGCAATACTTATGGAAGATATGTAGATTGATTGTTCTTATACGTATACGTATTTACTTATAATAATATATGGAAAATATTTTTGTATTTATGAGTTTTTTAAAGGAAAATACTATATGTACATAAAAACCGAGAGAATCCAATAATATATATTTTTGGGTGCAATCTCTTAGGAAAAAGATTGCTTTTTGGATTTTTTAATTTTTTTGGTCAATTCTTTAGGAAAAGAATTGTTTTGTTAATTTTTTAGTTTTTATATATTTTTATATTTTTGATTTTTTATTTGTTTTTGATTTATGATACGTAAAAATAACGTTCACAAAGTGAACGGATCCCAAAAGCCAATGAAAACCGTCAATCGATAGTCTCTCGTGTAGTCAAAGAACCGGCAGCGGCGCCATTTGAAATGTAGTATAATGCAGTTCGTTTTCTCAGTTCTTAACCAATAGAAAGTCCAACCAATATCGGATTTTTAATTGTTCTTGGTTGTTAAGCTTGCTTGGTAATCTATTGCTAATTCAACAAATGCTTGCAAAATGGAAAAATATTACCTACGTATATGTAAAACAAGTTGCAAATACCACGTTTTTATTCAAGTAAAATGTAAAATGCAAAACTTGAAACTAAAGGGACTGAAATTGTAAATTCTATGAAATGTAAATGCTTGAAATGTAAATTCTAACAACTATAAGGACTAAAAATGTAAATCTGAAAACTATGAGGATCAAAAATACACAAACTATAACAAACTTGCCAAAATGTAACAAATTAACAAACTTCTAACTGAAATCTAACAACTTTCAAATTCCAGGGACCAAAGTTATGCAAACCCTAATTTCTTGGAAGTTTAGCCAAGTTTTCAAAACTAATAGAAAAGAAAGGACCAAAGTGCAATTTTGAGAACTTTTTAACTAAAAACGGGACACAAGAAAGAATAAGCTCGTTTGAGCTTATTACTCAACCAAAATCAGTGAAACAACTTGCAAAACGTTTCAAATCTCATTTAAGCTACGTGTGTTCAAGGAATTAAGCTAAGGATTAAAAATAAGCAAAAGAGTGCTTATTGATAAGCACAAAATAAGCTACAGCTTAAACCAAACAGTCACAACTTGATTTTTGTGATGAAACTGATTAAGCAACTTATTTCAAGAATGGGAATCAAACCAGAACTATTTTCATCCAGTAATAAGGTCTAAATCTGAAATAAGCTAAAAAGAGCTTATGTTGACCAAACGTTGACCAAAATTTGCAAAAAGCTCAAACTCTCAAAAATCAATATTCAACACTTTGTAAACGTTTTTGTGAAAGAAAATCACTACTTTTATGAAGTGGATTTGTAGATTCAAGAAAACAGTAACATGTTTATCTCAGAGAATGAGCTTTGCTCAGACTTGGACCAAAAAGCTATTTTCCAGCTTAAAAGCTAATACTGTAGAATTTCCTTATGGAATCTAAAACTTTATGATATAAGCTAAGTCTAGAAACAAATTTGAGGAAATTTCATCTAGGAATGAATGAGAAATAAGCAATTGAAAGTGACAAGTTTTTAAGAACAAAGCTAAATGGAAACTGACCCAAACAATTTTGAAGCCATTTGCCTGTTTGACTTTGAAATTGACTTGCAAATGACTTTAAACAACTTGTTAACACCTAAGGAATGGAAATGAACTTTAAAACACCAATTCTCAATACTTGGATTCTATTATTGATCTATTACCAAACACTCCTTTACTGAATTTTAGCAAACTTTTTCAAAGACTATTTAGGTACTGAATTAAGCTGATTTAAATGCTATAGCAGACTAGATTTAAAGGTCAAAATGAAAGGTTTTAAAGCTGAAAACAAACAATTACCAAGGCTAAGACTCAAATAAGCTATTAGGCTAAAAAGTGACTGAAATGATGCAGTAACTACAATATCAGAACACAAGTAAACAAGAAAGCAGTAACTGAACTACAAACACTCAAAATTCAATCAAACAGCAACTACTATCAAGTATATCATGCAGCCATCAAATTTAACTAGGAAAAGTAGCATGCAATGGACTTGTTGAGTGGAACAAAAACAAGAAGCTTAAAACCAAATGTAGATATCCTTTGAGAAGAAGAGGAGCGCTGAGCTCTCTTGCCCTAGTGATAACCACCACCTATCACTAGAAATCAACAAGAACCAACCCACAAATCAACTGGAATCAATCAAACTGCTTGAAAACACCATTGGAACTAGGAAATGGCTGAATTGTGATCAAACAGCTAACAATCTTCACAAATGTCAGTTATGATCAATGATTGATCATAACAAACACTCAACAGTATCAACAATATCCAAATGCAGCAAGAATCAAACTGAATGAGAAGAACAGAATTTGGCGGGAAAAATGAATTTGAATTTTATTGAGGGAAATCAGTTACAAAGTTTGTTACAAGCTATCAACTAACTAACTGACTCAAGAGTTTGTCAGACTCTTGAGTAGTTAGGGGAAAATTGAGGGAAAAAGGGAAAGGAAAAGTTAACTAGGTGTTTTTACAAAATTAAGCTACAAATGAAAATGAAGTACAATCTAACTATTTATAGGCAAAAAGGGAGAGTTTGTTGGAGTTGGTGACGTATTGCAACCACTAGCAAAGTGCCACGTGTTCCAATTTTGTTCTTCATGTTCTTCATGAATTGGGGGTTTTAAATCCACTCAATGATTTGTTAATTGGATACTTGGGTTGTGTTTGTCTCTTCAATCCGAGTACTTTTCATGTTAAACGTTTTTCCTGAAAGTGTATAAATCGTGCTCTTCAATCTGGGAATGAGAGGTCCACGTGGCATGCAATGATATGTCCATAAATTGAGTTGTGGATCATTATCCATCATAACAGTAAGGATAAATGACATGTTGCTTTATGATTGGAGGAAATGGGCTTAGTGCGTTTACTGTTAAGATTCGACGGCTCATCCTCTCTCCTCATTAATAGAACTGAGCTGGCAATCCATGTCTCTCAAATACTGGCTTCTGATTGGTTTAAAGCTATGACACTCGGATCATGTCTTGTATACTTTCCAAACATGGCAGTTTCAGCCCTTTTGATAATCAGCTTTGTAACTTGTGCTCTAAACTTCAAAGACTTGTCATTCTTGGCCCTTTGACTTTTTACTTGACCATATTTAACCCTTTGACTTGTTGAATTTGAACTTTGACCAGATTTGACTTTGTTCTTGACTTTTCCAAATTTATACTTTTAGTCCCTTAACTTTGCAGCTTGTCAAGAAAGGTCCTTATACTTCAAAGTCTTGTCACTTTTGATCCTCTTTTGTCTTTTTCATCCATTTGAGCTTGAATTTTCCTTGTTTGCTTGAAAATGTATCTTCTTACCTACAAAAGTGCACACAAACACAAACATACCACATAATACTGTTTTTGCCAAATAAATTGGTATTTTGCTTCATGTTTTAGGGTTATTTGTTGATAAAAGGATATGAGTTTAAGCTCATATCAACGGTTACGATAACGGATTATACTAAGACGAAAAGGTAATACACGTAAAACCGTAAAAGCACCAAAATTAAAAATTTACTCTAAAAAATCCTAGAAAAATGCAATAAATCCTAAATAATCTAATTAGAGTTTACAAAAAATCGAAATTCACCCAAACCTTTTATTTAATTAAATAATGAATTTTTAATGCTAATTAAAGCCTTAAAAATCAATTTAATTAACAAAAAGCCCAAAATGAGTTTTATCACTTTGTAAACCTCTAAAATACCCTAACTTAATTTAAAACTGTTTTTGAAAATTTTAAACTTTATTAAAACTATTTAAAAACAATTAAAAACTATTAAAACTTAAAATAATTATAAAAATTAATCTAAGAACAATAAAAATATTCTAAAAGTTGTAAAATTCCTAACTTAATGTATTTAACCTAAGAAAAGTATAAAAACTTGAAAAATCTAAATTTTAATTTTTAATAATAAAATAATAATAAAATAATATTAAAAATCCAACATTTATAAAAAATTCTAAAAACTTGCAAACTAGCTTAATTTAACCTAAACATACAGAAAATGAACTTGAAATTACAAAAATACCCCTAATGGGCCTCCAAATGGGCCAAAAGGTCAAACAGTCCCATTATTGGGCTCAAATAGGCCCAATAAGCAAAAAGTTGTCCAATTAAGCCCTAAAACTCCTATCTGACTTTAAATTTGATTTTAAACACAACTTTTCAAAGGCCCAAAAGCTGAAAATGTGAAATAAGCTGGCTTATATAAAACAGCTTATTCTTAATGGGCTTTTTGGCCCATTAAGCTATAAGCTGATGCCATAAACTCAAATTAGACACACAAGCTTCTTTTGAGTTGCTTAAGACTTCTGTAAAAAAATTTGAAATAAGCCAAAGGAATAAGCCTGAAAATGCAAAAAGCAATCTATAGAAAACGACAAAATAGTTGTTTTTGAGTTCTAGGCTATCCCAAGAGCTGATTCAA
The DNA here is from genome assembly GCA_025667525.1 of Glebionis coronaria. Taxonomy (NCBI): domain Eukaryota; kingdom Viridiplantae; phylum Streptophyta; class Magnoliopsida; order Asterales; family Asteraceae; genus Glebionis; species Glebionis coronaria. The sequence goes on from CM046874.1 coordinate 294,967,222, forward strand.
GTATCTAAAGCTTTTAAATGACTTAACAAAGCTTAATCAACAAAAAGTTTTCAAATAAGTTCACTCAATAAGCTGAAATAAGCAAATAAGCACTTATGAAAAAGTCAAATGAGTTGGTTTTCTAGCAAAAAGTCAAAGTCAAAGTCTAATAAGCTCTAGTTTAAACAAATGGGTCAAATGAGTAAGATCTATCACAAAAAATAAGTTGTTGTAGGTCTGGATAAGCCAAAATGGCTTATTGACAAGCTAACTGAAAAATTGCACTAGCAGGGGCTAGTTTTGGGTGTTGAGTAGTGGAAACTTTTTCCACTACTTGACTTCTTGACTTTTTTGTCTTTAGTGACTTTTTTGGAGATTCAAGTTACACAAAGGCAACCAAATGATCAGTGGATCATAAGGAGTCAATTACAACAAAGAAACCACAATCCACAACAGCCAATTTGTACAGTTAATTCAATCAATCACCAGATATGCACCAGACATGAACACATAAGCAGTTATGAACTTATAAGCTGTTTTAGCAAATTTCAGCCAACCAAATTGTACCAAAAGCATACACAAGCTATTATAAACTTAAATGAGCAAGTTTAAACTTTCATTCAATGGCTCAAAGCCTAAATCAAGATTCAAGCAGATGAAGGTTACTGATGAACACTAACACAAGCAGATTTTACTTTTGCTGATGCACTTGACCAACAAGCCAGATTCAATCACTCAGATCTATCACATATGTTATATAAATGATGTTTTAACAACTTTTAACCCTAAGCATGAATAAATTCTAGATTTTACCAAAATCTTAGGTCAAAATCAGTCAAACTCAACAAGATATAGCACAATGTATGATTCAAGGTTTCAAACCCAAAAACTTGTAGCAATATGCACTCAACCAAGACAATAACAGATAACAAGCACAAATAACACTTTCCACAAACACAATAACCACTTATGATCCCAAACAGGTAATCCCAAACACCCCTTTAAATTTTCAAAACCAAATTTTCAAATCAAATGTGTATTTCAAGACTACCCAAGCCCAAATAAGCACAATAATAGATGTATTAAGCAGATTTAAGCAAGATTAAGCAATAAAATCAGCATGAACACAAGCAACACTCAAATATCACCAAAAATCCAAATTTATTCAGATTTTGAGATTAAGGATGCAAACCTCATGGATGTACATCCACACCCACGAAGTTTGAGCTTATGTACTAGCAAGAACAAGTACAAGATTCCACAAACAACCCTGCTAAGAATCAACAAGGTTAAGAGCAAAAATATCAAAACAGAAAGATGAAAACTTCTTGATTAATGCAACCTTAGTTCCCCACACTTGATTATCCCCAAGTTATAAGCTTCACCACACCTTGATAACGCAATATTAGAATGCTATGATCAGCCTTATAGCCCAAGAATTCCAAGGTTTGAACAAGTCTTAGCAAAATATCAAGAAAAGTGGAAAATGTACAAACTTTTGCACACTCCTTTTGAAATCAGGTTTTTGATTCAAGAACAATGAACAAAGAACAATGACAAACCGATTATAAGAGTGGCACTTGAGTTTTCTTCACCAAATTCAAACACATTTCATTAAGTAGAATATATGATTTAAAGAATTGTGAACAACTGAAAATTCAAGAGCAAACTGAAATGAAATGAGTCCTATGTCTTATATAGGCTACAATGAACTAGTTAAGAGCTAAAAACGTAAACCCTAATGCTTGTAAAGTCCCAGAATTGCCCCTTGTAGGGTTTGAATATATTCTTGATCATGTGATTTTTCTTGGCAGTTTGTTGTAGCTGGCATGTGAAAAGTTCATCCAATGGCTTGTATCAAGCTTAAAATGTAAGCTGGATCCTTGGACGTTGGATGACTGGCCTCTTCTTGTCTTCTTGTCCAAAGGTGAAAAAGCAGGGGTATCATGTGACCAAGGTGGTGATGTGGCACAAGGTATTAAGGTTGGGTTATGTTCATTAGCACCTTAATCATTAATCTGGAAAAGATTAAGGGCTAATTCCTGATAATTATAAAACGCCCAATTGGGATTATGAACATGAAGAATAGGTTTTTAATCTGTTTTAGGGGTGGATTATGTTTAAATTTGTGTTAATGGCGCCAAGGTTTAATTAATATTAAACCTGGTGAGTGGATGGGTGAGGTGGAGGAATGGGTGAAGTTGATTGGTTGTGGGGTGTTAGTGGGGCACGTGTCAAGCCCTTATAGGTCTAGGTTACATAGGTTGTCCGCCCAGTTTAGTCCCTCACCTTTAATACTTCTTTCACTTGCAAATAAATTCGGCCAAACTTTATTTCCTTTGTTATTGAAGTTTCACTTTTTACACGTTTGCCATAAAAAGTTTTGTAAAATGATTTCAGGGGTATTTCTTGCCAATTCTTGATTCTTGAAGGACTGATTTGTTATTTTCTTCAAGGATAATGGTCTTGACTTGTATATCTGACATTTTGGAGGATTAAAATTGCCAAGTCATGATTAATGAGGGACCATTTTCGCCAAGTCTTCAAAGTCAAGGGTCCTTTTGGTAATTTTGATATTTTCAAAGGACCAAATTTGTAATTCTTGTAACTTGAAGTTCTTCATGGTATGTTTGACTTTGAGAAGGACTAATATTGACATTTTAGTTTTGTTGAGTGACTAAAATTGCCAATTCTTCAAAGTGGAGGGCCCTTTTTGCAATATTGACAAACTTTAGGTACCAATCTTGTAATTATGAGTATACAAGGGTATAAAGTGTCAATTTTTTAATATTGGAGGACCCTTCTTCATAAATCTTCAAATCTTCAAGGGTTTTCTTAGAAAATTCTTCATTAGGGCTTGGTTCAATGTGCGGCTTCGTTTCCCGTGTTCGTTTTTGTATGATTCTTGTGATCTTTTGTCATTTTCTCAATATCCGTACCTAAAATACACAAGCAAAAAACACAAGCATATATTTGGGTATTTTGATGATATTTAATGCATTTAAAGCCCTTTTTGGACGATGAGACTAAGTATAAAAGCAGTCTCATCACACCCCCATACTTAACCATTGCCGTGCCCTCACGCAATGCTAGAATAAAGTATCGTAGCATCTCCAAAATTCATTTTTATTCACTTTTATTGAATGATAAACTAGCTACACTACTACTATTACTACTACTTGCGTTTTAGACATAATGTATGATTTTCATCGCGTTTAGGTTCATAGAATAAGAACACGTGAATGCTTCGTTAGAAATAATTTCGTCGTCCTTGATTTTCACCCTAATTCCATGCTAAGCGTGCGACGAGATCATTGTCATTATAAGATAGTTATGCTAACACTACTCATAAGGGGGTGTTTGGCTGCTGGTTTTAGACAGGGTGTTTGGATGACAGATTTAGGGTTTTAAAAGGGATGTTTGGTTTAGCATTTTTCAAGTTAGGATTTATTTAATTTAATTAGGGTATTAAATTAATCATGCAATATTAATTTTATTTAATCTAATTAATATTGATTTAATCTTGTCAAGTTAGGCTATGTTATTTAAATCTTAGTTATACAAGAATTATTAAACTAATTTGTCTGGTTCATGGGGTTCCGGGTCCGGTTCACGTCATGTTTAAAATTATAATACACGGGTTCGGTTCATACTAATTAGTTTAATTAATTTTACAAGTATATAATTTTACAAGTTAATTAAATTAATTTGGCATGGTATATAATTAAATTAATTAAAATATGGAATTAGGTTAATTATTATTATAAATAATACATGTTTTTAACCTAAGTATTTAATTATTTATTTTACACTATAGTATTAATTAATTATTAAACATGACATATAATTAATTAATAATCATGACTTAGGTTATATTAATATAGATGTTAATATATGTTTAACCTAAGTATTTTGATAAACTTTAATTTAATTAAATCATGCTTATATTTAATTAAATCTTATAACCTATAGTTCATCTAATTAACATGTTATAATTAATAAACTATATTATTAATCACATGACTTAGTATATTTAATCAGTAAAACTAAGCTTATATTATTAGCTTATTAATTCAGCTTATTTCTAAATATGGAAACTTTCTATTTCAGGAAACTTACTACTTTTGGAAACTTTCTATTTTTAGAAACTTATCTATTTTAAGAAGTTAATCTATTTTTGGAAACTTTCTATTTTTGGAAACTTTCTATTTTAGGAAACCTGCTATTTTTAGGAAGTTACTTATTATTACACAACAAGTATAATAATACAAGAAATACAAGTAATACTTAATCAGAATATACAGAATACATGATAAACACATCATAACGCTAGGATCAGTAAAACAAGACACGAACATGTAAAATAAGCTAAAACATGATATATAACCAGTTACGTACTCAGTAATCAGAATATTTATACACGTATACTATTTATGTAGCATTTGTGAGATCGAAGTAGGACTCTCTTCCGTTCGTCTTCTTTGTTCACTGGACTTAAGGTACGGATTTCCCGTCCTTCCGTAAGGACAATCTCTTCCTTCATTAGGATTTCCCGTATGCAGCCAACTCTTTTCCCTAGTAGATACAGATTAAATGCTTATCCTTATTAGTTACCTTAGCCATATACATGCATGACCAGTTTCACCTAGTTATGGAGGTACCATAACCATAACACTAGAGGCACTAGTGTTATGACTTCACCACGGCGGAGTGATAGCTCATGGCGTCCCTTTTCAGTTATTTGTACATTATATTATTATATTATCATGTGGGGTGTATGGGTGCATCCTAGTTACATGTTTCAGTCAGGATTTCATGGTGAATATGGTGTGTCTTGCATCCTTCACAAGGAGCTGATCCCTCCTACCCACATACCAGTTAATTAGAGGCAACCCCTCTAATTGTATGATGAGGTCTCCCCTCCAAGTATTCATGCACGTTGTTGACCTCATGACCTATATTGGCTATTTTGGTACATTAACTAATACAGATTTTCATAAGTAACATAAGCTATGTTTTTCAGAAATAAAAAAACCAGTTAACATGACAGACAACTAGGTTTTCCAGGACTTATACATTTCCACTGTTATTAGTCTTATTTATGTTTTAGCCATTCAACTATGTCGTATATCGGTACACTGAGCGTTATGCTCAGCCGTTACTTTCCTTTCCATGTCCCAAAATGGCAGGTACCCAAGGACGGACTCTAGCATTTGGAGGAAGTGCATAGGATGGAAGCTGCCATAGACTTCTTCTCCTTTTTGCCACATACTTATGCTTGTCTAGTCTTTCCTAGTTCATTTACTTTATTTATGTTTTGGGCTTATGTTTGGGAACCAATGTTTGATTTCGGTTTTCCCTATGTTCATGTATGTTTTACTACATATTATCTTGCATGCTTGATGACACGTCATAATTACGCGTAACGGTCCACTTATCAAAGTTGGGTGTTACAATTATGGTATCAGAGCCAAGACTTCGACTGTAGGCTCTAAAACTCGACCTGTGACTAGTGGGTAGTCACTAGAAGCTTCCTAAGGCAACCCTTGTTATTCCATGTATTAATGTTTTCAGCGCCTTGTTGTTTTAACCTTGATGTTTCATCGGTATTGTTTTACTAATGTGGATAAACAACCGTCATGCATACTTAGTTATGTGTCATTGTTTCATGTATGATGTTCCTTGTGAACTGTGGCTAATGTGGACTGAACCCCAGTAGTTCATAATTGGTCACATAAAATTTTTTCTGTTGAGTTTTGACAGCTGAGTTTCACTCATTTATCCCATGTATCATTGTCTCAGGTTTATGACTAAGTAATGGTTGGTACAGGGCTGGCACTATTTAGTCGCATGTGCTTTTATCGAAACTTTTAACTTTGGGATCGACCCATAGGCGTCCCCTCGCCATGTCTTTTGTTTTGGGTAAACTCACCATAGGCGTTTACCCCCACGCATATAAAAGTTTTCATAAACTGCATCATGCATTCACGCACTGTTTTCATGCATAAAATTTTTCTCATGATTTATTAGCATAAATTGTTTTTTTCATGTCCCCTCATAAGTTACTATGTCTTTATGTCAAGTATGTTTTCACACTATCATTGTTATGCTGATTTGTTGCATACTCCTTCATGTTAAGTTGTTTCATGTTTCTTCATGATGATTTCGTCTTCATGTTGATTACGTCTTACGGCTCTGTTGTTGTTTATGCTTTCATGAAAGACCTTGTTGGATTTCAGTTAATCCTGCTGTCATGATAGTCATGGTTGGTTTTCACTAATCATGCTTTCAGGAAAATCATTGTTGAAATTCGTTTAACCACACGTTAGCGTTTCTCTATGCAACCAGAATAAGGTATATACTGGCATTGCCAGGTTATCATGATGGTCTGTCTAACCATTTAACCAATTATTTCCTTTAAAATCATGTCAGATGATCGACCCCATACCGATCATTTCATGAGCATTACATGTGTACTCCATGTACCGTATTCCATGTGCGTATTCCACTTGCTGATACTCTACAAATTGTTGATGCCGCTCATAGCTTGGAGACGTTACTAAGGGTTGATGTTGCGGATTTTAGAGACGCTACGAGAGGCTAATGTTGTTCACAACCTGGATATCTTACAAGACGTAGACCAATGTGTTAGAACAAAGCGATCGGACGAGAAGATGCTTCACCACCAGATGATTTCCATCAATCGTTGTCACAAATTCTTAGTTACATGTCACCCGTCATTGAGTTGTCATTTCAGTCAGGTGAGTGAGAAACAGTACCAGCCGGCCACTCAGCTGAATAGTTACATGAATCACAGTCATGAGAATGACCGTCATGGAACTGACGGACAAGGCGATAGTAACAACTACTATGACAGCAACTATCCTAACAATCGCAACCGAAGCTCCCACCGCGGACGTGATCAAAAATACAAAGGATCAGTAGTCCAACCGATCCGCCAATTCTGGCATGATAACCTAAGAGTTTCAAATTTATTCGTTTTACACCTAGGGACACATGTCAAGACATCAGTCAAGACACATGTCTCACGTACTTATGCTGAAGACACATGTCAAGACATCAGTCAAGACACATGTCATAAGCACTTTTTCTCAAGACACGAGTCAAGACACATGACTCACGTCCAATTCTGGAACATCCCTAAGTAATTCAGGGTACCCTCCAAGGGGTATATCCATTTTGTGATGACATGTATTAATCAGGCCACAAGAATTTCAGTACCATCGACGGCGTATCAGTGAGAACTATCACGGTTGCTCGATGACACTTTCATTTCTGGTACCCATATTTCATATATTCATGACCATGAAGGATGCCATTCGTATCACCCATGTATACGAAGGTTTTCCTTCAGCCTAATGATAAGATCCAAGCTGCTAGCGCATTTCTCGGACTGATGCGAGTTGAATTTAATCCTAACTATGGACTACGAACAACACACCATACTATGATTCATGATTATGTACGGTAATGTGCAGGCTCCTGAATACGTTCAGCATGGTTTTCCATCAGGAAGATCTGTACAAATTATGTATGCTTTACAAGCACGTGTTTGTTATTCCATGGCTGCGAAGATTTTTCCAGCTATCAGTTGTGACACACTTCTGAAGTTCCTTTTTGTTATGATCAGTTGATCATTTCAAATTTTCCGATATAAACTCCAGAAGGACCTTCAAGGAGGAGGACGGTAACATGAGATTATGTGTCGACTAACGTCGATTAAAACAAATCACCCTTAATGACCGTTATTTCCCTCCACGTATTGAAAATGGGTTTGATCAACTATAGAGTGCTAACCACTTTTCCAAGATCGACTTATGATCATGCTGCCAGCATTGACATGTGAAAGAGCAGGACATTTCCATGACTGTTAATTATACAAGACTTGATCATGCTAAATTAATGATTCTGTTTAGTCTTATATATGCTCCAGCAGCATTATGGACTTAGTAAATTGAGTTCCACGAACTCATAAACAAATTCATCAGTATTTCCATCAAGGACAACTTGATCATCTCCGGGTCTAGAGAAGGGCACAATGACCATATTCGCACTATGTTACAAATTCTATGATAAAAGAAATTTCATCCTGAAATTCTTCCTGTCTGAATCCTGGTTGATTACAGTGACACGCTGAATCACATGGATTCTCACGCTTAATCTTACCATGACTCAGTTTATGCGTAAATGTGAGAACCCTACACTACGTTAGGTGTTCCAAGGAAATCCTACGCTATGAGAAGTCTAATTTCGTAGACTCAGAGTTTCACAAACTCCTATGTATAAAGTTTCTACGAAGCAAGATACAGTTACGGTCATATCTAAGTACCTGATATACCAACAGGCTAAGATAGAACACCAACGGACTAGGATGTTTTCCATCATCAGAAATTGTGAACTGAAAGGGGACAAGATCTCCATGGATTTTGGTTACCAGATTAATGTAAACTCAGAGGAAGCATGTGCTATCTGGGTTATTGTCAATAGTTGACCAAATCCTCAGAATCCTTACATCCGCAAGGATTTCAAAGCCAGCAGATTGATCAGACACGTTCCAGCCAAGGCTCGCCCGATCACTTGGTAATCCCTTAGCTATCGGGCCAAACGAAGGTCCACATTTGTGCTCCTTATTTACCTTCACGTCTTTGTTCAAATTTTATGACTTGCTTTTGCACTCACGTTCATGACACTATTCACGTTCATGACACTATTCACGTTCATGATCGTATCCTGGCTTACGATTTTACGTCCATTTTTCATTCTGGGAAGTTTTGCAAGAACTTGAGAGACCAGACTCTTGTTTTGTATAACTCTCTATCCTCAGACAAACGTTCCACGTCACATTCCACGTCCCACCTTATATTGTTGGCTTTACCACCTTAGTTATCCTATGTTCACGATATGTTTCACATGTCATGTATATTCCACGTTTCACATATCACGTTCACGATATGTACACGTATCATGGTTCATCATATGCTTCGCATATTACATTCACCATATCTCCACGTATCACGTTCACAATTGTTCACGTATCACGTTTAAAATTGTTCACGTACTACGTTCCAGTATGTCTCGTGCATCATGGCTAAGACGGGACTAATTTTAGTTAGTCTAGGTTATTTTGCATCGTAATGTTTCATTTACCCTTGCACGTTAATTCTTATTCCCTCGATCAGATTCAGAAGGATCTATTTTACGTTGATAACCATGAATTTTTTTTACGTATCGTCAAGTCAAGGTCAGGAGGACCAAGATTTATCATTTGTGGCAAGATCTTGTGGAGGAACCGTTCCGAGAGGGAAGTAATAAGTGTGTAAACACTTATCATTTTGCCACTAAAATCAAGGAAAAACAAGACCTAAGCATGTGTTTAATATCGTAAAAGTCAAAATTACGCGTGGTTTTGTGTTTTTGTGTGAAATCGGTACAAATGATCAAAACGAAAGAAAACACGGGATTTCACGGTCAAATGTTGAAGAAAAGTCCAAGAAAAAGACGAAGACAAAGTCAAAAGACCAAAAGTGTGCCCAAGTTCACGAAAACCGGCTAAACCGACACGATTTTAAAGAAATGATCAAAGAAGCCGAAATCAAGTTCATTTTTAGCGGATTAAATCTTTTTGAAGATATTCGAGCTTCGTGGGTCCCACATTTGGGGAATTGGGCCCAAAAGCCATTATGGAGTATAAGTTACTTACATTGGATTAAAAGGATCCAATTAAAGCCCATTTGGCTAATTAAACTAAAACGAATGGGAGTTTCACAAGATTGGGCCAAAAGCCCAAATGGTTTAGCAAGGAATGGACGGTGAAAAAGTTTGTTTGCTTGGTCAAATGACCAGTCAACCTTCACACGTTTATTTTACTCTCACAACTCACACGTATACCTACTTCACCCCTACACACGTTTTTAATAAAGTTTTATTTACCCATATCCCATTTTTACGATACAAACAAGAAATCCATTTCACCCAACTCCTTCTCTCCCAAAAACAAACAGCCTCCATTTTTTTTACTATTTACAAACCCTAATCACTAAAATATTCACCAACAAATGGGGCTTTTAATCCAAGCGTGTAATTCACACGATTTGGGATTAAATCCCCATAAGAATCGGAAGATCCACCAAGGGAGTGGTCCTCAATCCAAATCCTACTTGGCTAAATCCTTTTTCGTGATTGGATGTAACAACTCATCACAAACCCTCCACCAATCAAAAGATTCCACCTCAGCATTAATCAAACACAAGAAGCACATCTTCCATCCAGGTTGGCAATCCGTTCCTTTTGGTGATTTTTCAGCCGTAGATTGATGTAGATGAAGAGAATGAAAGAGAAAAGAAGAAAGAACGGCCCAGATTTAATGCTTACTCTCTAAGCCATCAAAAAAAGTTTCTAGGGTTTCTCTATAAAAACCCTTCATCTGTAATCTTTTGGGAAGCACTTTTTTTTATTTAATTTCTGCAAATTAGTTTTAGGATTAATGTAATTTTAATTTTCAGTTAATGTAATTTTTATTATAATTAATGAAAAGTTATTTTAATTCATTTCGTCTCAATTTAATTTCTTTCAAGTTTAATAGAATTAATCTTTAATCTGTCTGTTTTAATATTGTTTGTTTTATTATAATCGACAAATAAAAAAAATAAAAAAAATAAATAAAGGAAAGAGGTATTAATCTTCCCCACTGGAAGATTTATCAAAAATATGTTCGAAGAAGTTGAGTCTCTTTTCGAGAAGGACGTTGATGATTTGAGGTGGTGTTTGTTGTTTCGGTTCACAAGGAGGCTCAGCGCCATCCTTCGACCCAACGGAAATCGACACCAGGTTTTAATCTTCTTTTTAATTTTTTGTTAAGTTTATAATTTAGTTATTGTTAGTTGTTAATCTTCTTATTTGTTTTGATCTGCTTTTGTTTGGATTACTTTTGTTAAGTTTGGTTAATCTGCTCATGTTATTGTTTTACTGTGTTTGGATATAGATTTGTTTAGAACTGCTTATTCAGTAATAGTTATTTGTTATTTGCTTATTTGTTTTTATTTGCTTTTGTTCGTTTGGATCTGCTTATTTTTCAAAGTTTGGATTTGAGTTTTATATGCCTGTTGATTTTCAATGTTTAATCTGTTAGGTTTGTTTGAAACTACTTTAAATTCGGTTTTAATTTATTCTGCTTATTTGGTTGCGTGTTTTTAGAACTGCTTATTTGGCCTAGATTTAATCTGCTTATTAGCTTAGTTATAGTGCTTATATTGTGCTTTTCATTTGCTTTTTAGATTAAGCTGTTTCCTGTTTTTTTGCTTATCTGTCTTTTGCTTATTACTGCTGAATCTCAGACTCTTTTGGTCTGAGATGTTAATGTCCAAAAAAATATAATTATTAGCATAAAAATTGTCTGTCAGGGGACTCGAACCCCTGACCTTCTGCTCAACAACAACAAGCCATAACCATCTCTGCTATTACTTCATTTGTGTTTTACTTCCCATCATTAAATTAATATAGGATTTTAATTAATGGCAGTTTATTTAATTAAATACAAGTTTTAGTTTAATTAAGTTTATTTAAAAGTTTTATATAAATTTTCTTTTTATTCAGTTTTGTTTAAAAAATATAAAAAAGATAAAAAAATATTTTATTTTAATTACTTTTATAATTTTAATTTAGTTTTATTTAAGAATATATTTCATTAAAGTTTTAGTTTAAAATTTATTAGATTTAAATTTAGGTTTTAGTTTTATTTTAAAAATAGTTTTATTGATTTTAATTAGTTAAAATTAGTTTTTTCACATTTATTTAAAATAGTTTTAATAGTTAATTAAATAGCTTTTATTTTAAATAGTTTTTAATTAGTTTAAAATTACAAAAAGTTTTTTATACACTAAAAACAAATTAAATCTTACGTTTAACCGGATATCAATTTCGAGTCGAGTCGAGGAAACGAACATTAATTGCATTAATTGGACTAATAATCCTATATTAAAATGGCGTCGCTACCGCTTCGCTCGTTACGATTGACGATTTCGTGAGACGTTTGGATTTGGGATCCGTTCTTTTTGAACGTTAATTTTCTTGCAACTAAATCAAAAATACAAAAAAAATCAAAAAGATAAAAATACAAAAAAATAAAAAATCACAAAAGCAAATTCTTTCCTAAGATTTGCACACAAAAAAATTAAAAAATACAAAAGTAATACCTTTTCCTAAAAGTATTACACCAAAAATATTACGTATTAGTGTTATTTTTCTTAGTTCGATTTCTTTCGTTTTTATTGTGAATATATATTATTCTAAAAAAATACAAAAAGATTTTTCTTTTACTATATTATATTACGTAGAACATTAATTTACCTACTTTTCAAATAAGCCTTAGTTGGGATTTCATCACCTAACTATTGTAATCGCATCCTAAACAAAATAAAAAGGCAAAATAGATAAATACTAGTAAGACGTTTGAACTCGACATATACAAACTATAAGGTGGGTATAAGGCGACGCGCTATAAAAGGCCGTCTAAGGAAAAAGGTTTTTAAGTGCTTTGTGCCACCTCGTTTCCCCGCTTGCTTGTGCGTATATTGAGAGAGACAACCGATTATTGGTTTGCCAACTCAATTCGTATTAAGTATATATTTTTGTAGCTTTTTCATATTGCACCTCGAGAGGGATAATCCTTTTCCTCTCAAAGTCGACCGGGGTCACCTACCTCATTCCAAGTTTTACTTGTATGCGACTCGCGCGCGTACATACATACCGATTGGTGTACCAAATTCTTCCAATTCTTCCAAAAAGAATAAGAAGAAGAAAAACAATAAGAACGTCATTCAAGCCGATCCCGAGAATCGAGCTTTCGACAATACAATGGAAACGGATAACCGACCAATGCTCGAGATTTTGCAATCACACGTTGAGGGAAACGATGACGCTATCGTTGTCCCCGCAATTGGAGCAAATAATTTTGAACTCAAATCAGATTTAATTAAAATGGTTTCCGCTACACCATTTTTGGGCCGTTCCCAAGATGACCCCCATGATCATATCAAGAGATTTATCCATTTGACTAATACGGTGAAATACAATGGGGTGCCACAAGAGGCCATTCGTTTACAACTCTTTCCTTTTTCCCTCGAGGGACAAGCCCGGATTTGGCTTGATAAGGAACCACCCCAAAGTATTACAACATGGATCGACTTAGAGACCAAGTTCATTAATTACTTTTTCCCACCATCATGGACCACCTCTTTGAGGAATAACATAATCACTTTTGAACAACAATATGGGGAAATGTTTAGTGAGTCTTGGGATCGATTTAAAGAGCTTTTAAGAAAATGTCCACAACACGGTTTCACTAAAGTGCATCAAATAAATACGTTTTACAATGGTTTAACTCTTAATGACCAAGACTCGCTTAATAGTGCCGCGGGGGGAAATATACTTGTGAAACCCATGAACGAGGCTTGGGCGATAACTGAAAACAAGGCTAAAGTACAAACCAAGAGTGTTAGGGCCACTATGGCAAGTGCTAGTTCTAGTGAGAGTGACAAGAGAATCGATAAACTCACTTCGCTTGTTGAAACAATTGCTTTACAAACCCAAGCCATAAAGGGTCAAGTTAATGCCATGAAAGAAACTTGTGAAACGTGTGAGACTTGAGGTGGACCACATTCATATTTCAATTGTGACAAGGATTACAATCAACAACAACAAGTTTGTGCTTATAATACCAATGCTAATGAACGGGTTCCATTTAAACCTAATGTTGATGTTAACCATTTGTCTTACAAGAGTACTAATTATTTGGCTCCCCCGGGTTTTGTAGCACCACAAAGACCACCCCCACCCGCCCAAAATACCCAATACCAAAATAGGAACCAAGGTCCTCAAATGGGTAATTTTCAAGGGAATGCAAATCAAGGGAATTTTAATGGTCAAAATCAAGGGTTTCAAAATAATAACCAAGGTTTTTATAATAACAACGGTTTTCAATCTCAATATCAAAACCAAGGTTTTCCTAATCAAGGGGTTAACAATCAAGGGTTTAATCAAATGAACATGCACAACCCTCAAATGGACTTGGTTCTACAAAAATTGACCGAACATGAGAAAATCATGAAAGCAATGCAAGAATCTACTAGACAAATGCAAGAGTCCAACGATAAGAAATTTTTGACAATGTTGCAAGCCCTTAGACCCCAAGGAGCCTTACCTTCAAATACCGAGATTAACCCTCGTGCTAATGTGAGTGCTATCAATACTCTAAGTGGAGCCACTTTAGTGGGACCTTCCATCTCTTCGCCCATAAAGGAGAGACAAGGCCCGGAGGTCATAATGAGTAATCATACTCCCCCTCCGGTGATTCCTCCCACTACCACTCCTAGTACTAGTGCTCCATTGCCGAAAGAGCCTATACCTACGGTTGTTCAAGAAGCGAGTCCTTCTCCTTCTCAACCTTCCAAGCCTAAGCCTAATATTCCTTATCCATCTAGGTTAGACAAGGCTAAAGTGCTCACCAAGGATGACGTTCATGTCTCCAATTTTTTGAAAATGATTTCCAATGTGAATGTTAACATTAGTCTTATTGAAGCACTTGCTCAAATGCCAAAATTTGTGAAAATTTTTAAAGATTTGCTTAATAAGAAAGAAAAAATGGTTGAGCTCGTGAACACGCGTTTAAATGAGAATTGTTCTGCGATCCTTCTCAAAGAGCTTCCCGAAAAGCTAGGAGATCCCGGACAATTCGTGTTACCTTGCTCGTTTCCTCAAATCGATGATTGTATGGCTTTAGCGGATCTCGGCGCTAGCATCAATCTTATGCCACTTTCGGTTTGGAAACAATTATCATTACCCGACCTTGTACCGACTCGTATGACTCTCGAGTTAGCTAATCGAACTCTCGCATACCCCGTTGGTATTGCCGAAGACGTTTTTGTTCGAGTTGGTACATTCACTTTTCCCGTGGACTTTGTGGTCGTCGACTATGAGATGGATCCTCGTATTCCGTTAATACTTGGTAGACCATTCTTACGATCCGGAAGAGCCTTAGTCGATGTGGCCGAATGGGAGTTAATTCTTAGGGTTAGGGATGAACACAAGTTTTTAAAATGGGAAAAATCACAACAAAATCAAATGGAAAAGAGTCGGTCAATATGATTTATGTTCTTAATTATGATAATGACGAGATTTTTATTAATCCTTTTGGAATTGAAAAGTCTAATCAAAATGATTTTGTGATAAATTCATCCTTTCCCTTAGAGCCTCAAATTTTTGATACTCCCATTTATGATACCTATAGTAACGACACTTCTTTAAGTGATGACACTATCTTCGGTTTAGACGACTTACCTTTTGACCCTTTGACCCAACCATTTTTGATCAACCAATCTTCGATACCTACGATGATGACACTTCTTTAAGTGATCTCATTAACTTTGATGACCCACCCCATGATCTTAATGCACCTCATATCTCTATGAGTGATTCTTCCATGGAAACTCCTTTTGACTTCTATACTCCAACTTTAGAAGTGATGACTTTCGAGGAGGATCCTCCACTCTTAGAGATCATTCCTACTTTAGAGGTTATTCCATTTGAGGAGAATTTAGATATCTTTCTAAATACCTATTTTCCTCACGAGGATGAGTTTTCCTATGACTCCGATGATACTTATGTTTTCACATCGAGTTTGGAAGAGGATGAATTTCCCACTTTGGATTTTGATGATATTTTGAGCTTAAATGTCAACACCTCTTGCTATTTTCCCGTTAAGGAACCGGTGTTTGATCCCGGAATAGAGACTTTTGTGCTTTCATTGCCATATCACCATACTACCCTTTCATGTAAGAGACTTTTGCCTAAGGATACCCCACTCTTCTTTGACTTGCGTGATTTTACCACCTCGGGGTTTATTTCCTTTTGTGATGGAAATTATGTGTTTGACCCGGGTGGATTTTTATGAGGTATGCCTTATATGACTTTGTTTCACCCCTTTATCATGGAGAGATTTTCCTCCCTTGGAAATCTCGGTTTTCCATGATTTTCCCATTTGAATGATGACATTCGGGAATTCGAGTCGAGCTAGAGACTCGTGATAAATAAATCAAGCATCGTTTAACTAGGTTAGATTTTTACCTTTTTCCATCCTTTCCACCCTTTTTCGCCTTCACCCATTTTCACCAATAAGTGTAGGGGGAGCCAAATAGGTTGTTTGTTGTGATGTTGTGTGTGCAGGGACTTGTGCTTTAATGATCCACTTTTGGTATTTTTGACGTGACCCGTGTTCCCGTGTAAGTTTTTGCTATTTTGATTCAATCTTGTATATAAAAAAACGAATAAATGTAATCACTTTAGTTGTCCCTTCCTTAGCTCGATTTTAAACAACATACTCAATGTCCTAAGTGTAGGGGAGTTTATTCTCCCACATGCTTAAACATTGAGGACAATGTTTATATTAAGTGTAGGGGGGATTTCTATCGAAATTTTAGTGGGCTTTTCCATGAATTTGACCCCATTTAACTGGAAAATTTTAAAAAAAAATCAACGTTTTTCAAATTTTTGATCTATTTTGGCCTAGTAGTATTTCCATTTATTTTCTTTTCTTTTGTCATCGCATCATATTTATATTTTCCATTTCAAGAATAAAGTCAAAAATAAATTATGAATAAAATGGTTTTAAGAAGTTTGGATATCTTTGATATTTTAGGCCCGTCGTGAATATTTTGACTCAACCCGAGTTTACTTATCCAAGTTTACTCTAGCTAGTATCCTTAACCATATGGACCTTAATTGGTTTATTAGGCTAAGCATCCACGAGTCTCATTCCTTGAGATTTTAAATTGTGGAGAACGAGAGATGATATAGTTGATAATAAGTTTAAGGGTTAATTTTTGCTTATATGAGTTTTTGTGGCTCTTTCTTCCCGCCTGTATATTTCATTGCTTAATAAATGAGGATTTTTGCGGTGTCGATTCGATATCTTAGCCAAATCTTTATTCTCCTTGTAATTAAAGCATGAACACATTGAGGGTGCCAGCGTTGTGGACTTCCGACTAAGGTGGCTCATAACCACTAAGTAGGAGGTATTCAGACCATGGGACCGCGGATTTTGGCCTACTATATATATCATAAATAAAGAAAGAATAAGATTAAAACATGACCTCAAGGAGCCTTAGGGTGTGGGGCATGTAGCACGAACCTTGTCATTAGAGCCTTAGGGTGTATGGCATGGTAAGTGTTGAATAAAAATTGATTCAAAAATCAATTCCCTCGTTTATCGTTCAAGGAGCTTTAGGGTGTGGACAATAGATGAGGAGCATTTTTACATCTTAAAGAGCCTAAGGGTATATGATGTGAATTTGCTAAACTCCACATAAAGTCTATATGACTTTGGAGGAATAATTAATAAGTAGTACTATTGGCCAAATTTTGGGTCCGGGAATTTATTCCCCAAATCGTGTTAAATCATCCTTGATATGGGCTTACTTTAGTGACAACGTTTTTGAGGACGAGGTTAGGTTTTGAGTATCGGGTTTGCACCATTTTGCCTTCATTTTTGGACTAATAATTATCAAATAAGTCAAATGAGCCTACGGGTGAATGACAATCAATAAAATCTAGAGATACAACTTAGCACTTGGAGAAAGAGTATTACACAATTGTCTTATATAAGTGGTCTTAACTTGAGGACTTATGGTAAACAATGATCTCGTTTTTAAGCTTGGTATGGGGAACGTGAAACTTGAGGGTGATTTATATTCATGACACCAAAGCCCTAATTAAAGTCTTAGATTTCTTTACAAGTTTCTTCCATCAAATAAATTCCAAGTTAATAAATTGTTATAACTTTTGTTTCCTTTAAAGCTTTATTTCTTTTCATCTTAGTAGTAATAGTATATCTTAATAAAGGCCATGATGGGTTAATTATGAGAAAAATGTAACTTTATGCTTTGAAATAATGCATTGCATGGGTCATTGCAATGGTCAAGTGTAGGGGATTTAATAAGTGTGTAAACACTTATCCTTTTGCCACTAAAATCAAGGAAAAACAAGACCTAATCATGTGTTTAATATCGTAAAAGTCGTATTTACGCGTGGTTTTGTGTTTTTGTGTGAAATAGGTACAAATGATCAAAAGGAAAGAAAATACGGGATTTCACGGTCAAATGTTGAAGAAAAGTCCAAGAAAAAGACGAAGACAAAGTCAAAAGACCAAAAGTGTGCCCAAGTTCACGAAAACCGGCTAAACCGACACGATTTTGAAGAAATGATCAAAGAAGCCGAAATCAAGTTCGTTTTTAGCGGATTAAATCTTTTTGAAGATATTCGAGCTTTGTGGGTCCCACATTTGGGGAATTGGGCCCAAAATCCATTATGGAGTATAAGTTACTTACATTGGATTAAAAGGGTCCAATTAAAGCCCATTTGGCTAATTAAACTAAAACGAATGGGAGTTTCACAAGATTGGGCCAAAAGCCCAAATGGTTTAGCAAGGAATGGACGGTGAAAAAGTTTGTTTGCTTGGTCAAATGACCAGTCAACCTTCACACGTTTATTTTACTCTCACAACTCACACGTATACCTACTTCACCCCCACACACGTTTTTAATAAAGTTTTATTTACCCATATCCCATTTTTACGATACAAACAAGAAATCCATTTCACCCAACTCCTTCTCTCCCAAAAACAAACAGCCTCCATTTTTTTTACTATTTACAAACCTTAATCACTAAAATATTCACCAACAAATGGGGCTTTTAATCCAAGCGTGTAATTCACACGGTTTGGGATTAAATCCCCATAAGAATCGGAAGATCCACCAAGGGAGTGGTCCTCAATCCAAATCCTACTTGGCTAAATCCTTTTTCGTGATTGTATGTAACAACTCATCACAAACCCTCCACCAATCAAAAGATTCCACCTCAGCATTAATCAAACACAAGAAGCACATCTTCCATCCAGGTTGGCAATCCGTGCCTTTTGGTGATTTTTCAGCCGTAGATTGAAGTAGATGAAGAGAATGAAAGAGAAAAGAAGAAAGAACGACCCAGATTTAATGCTTACTCTCTAAGCCATCAAGAAAAGTTTCTAGGGTTTCTCTATAAAAACCCTTCATCTATAATCTTTTGGGAAGCACTTTTTCTTTTATTTAATTTCTGCAAATTAGTTTTAGGATTAATGTAATTTTAATTTTCAGTTAATGTAATTTTTATTATAATTAATGAAAAGTTATTTTAATTCATTTCGTCTCAGTTTAATTTCTTTCAAGATTAATAGAATTAATCTTTAATCTGTCTGTTTTAATATTGTTTGTTTTATTATAATCGATAAATAAACAAAATAAAAAAAAATAAAAAAAGGAAAGAGGTATTAATCTTCCCCACTGGAAGATATATCAAAAATCTGTTCGAAGAAGTTGAGTCTCTTTTCGAGAAGGACGTTGATGATTTGAGGTGGTGTTTGTTGCTTCGGTTCACAAGGAGGCTCAGCGCCATCCTTCGACCCTACGGAAATCGACACCAGGTTTTAATCTTCTTTTTAATTTTTTGTTAAGTTTATAATTTAGTTATTGTTAGTTGTTAATATGCTTATTTGTTTTGATCTGCTTTTGTTTGGATTACTTTTGTTAAGTTTGGTTAATCTGCTCATGTTATTGTTTTACTGTGTTTGGATATAGATTTGTTTAGAACTGCTTATTCAGTAATAGTTATTTGTTATTTGCTTATTTGTTTTTATTTGCTTTTGTTCGTTTGGATCTGCTTATTTTTCAAAGTTTGGATTTGAGTTTTATATGCCTGTTGATTTTCAATGTTTAATCTGTTAGGTTTGTTTGAAACTACTTTAAATTCGGTTTTAATTTATTCTGCTTATTTGGTTGCGTGTTTTTAGAACTGCTTATTTGGCCTAGATTTAATCTGCTTATTAGCTTAGCTATAGTGCTTATATTGTGCTTTTCATTTGCTTTTTAGATTAAGTTGTTTCCTGTTTTTTTGCTTATCTGTCTTTTGCTTATTAATGCTGAATCTCAGACTCTTTTGGTCTCAGATGTTAATGTCCAAAAAAATATAATTATTAGCATAAAAGTTGTCTGTCACGGGACTCGAACCCCTGACCTTCCGCTCAACAACAACAAGCCATAACCATCTCTGCTATTACTTCATTTATGTTTTACTTCCCATCATTAAATTAATATAGGATTTTAATTAATGGCAGTTTATTTAATTAAATACAAGTTTTAGTTTAATTAAGTTTATTTAAAAGTTTTATATAAATTTTCTTTTTATTCAGTTTTGTTTAAAAAAATAAAAAAGATAAAAAAATATTTTATTTTAATTACTTTAATAATTTTAATTTAGTTTTATTTAAGAATAGATTTCATTTAAAGTTTTAGTTTAAAATTTATTAGATTTAAATTTAGGTTTTAGTTTTATTTTAAAAATAGTTTTATTGATTTTAATTAGTTAAAATTAGTTTTTTTCACATTTATTTAAAATAGTTTTAATAGTTTATTAAATAGCTTTTATTTTAAATGGTTTTTAATTACTTTAAGATTACAAAAAGTTTTTTATACACCAAAAACAAATTAAATCTTACGTTTAACCGGATATCAATTTCGAGTCGAGTCGAGGAAACGAACATTAATTGCATTAATTGGACTAAAAATCCTATATTAGGAAGCCACTTGGAAACGGACGATTCCATCCGGATTTTATCCTCTCATCATTCCATAATTCAGTTATGTTCCTTTCAGGCACGTCGCGTTCCATCTACTTGGCAGTCATGTCACGTTCATGTTCTTTTCAGTTACTTTATCTATAATTCGGGGACGAATTATTCTTTTTAGGGGGGAAGAGTTGTAAAACCCGCATGATTTTACCATGAACAGTACATTTAGTAAACGTACGAACCAATTAAAACTTTCCTTTGTTATCACGAACACGTGTCACGATTTATAGTTACAGAAATTACGTATGTGTTAATGCACGATAATAAGTACGTACGTGTTATTACACGATAAGTATTAAGTACGTGATAGTACATGATAATTATTAACTATAATAATTATAATTACGAACATAAAATCTTGAACATTAAATCACGAACATGTGACTATGCATATATCTATTATCAGACGACGTATATCGATTGAGTACAAGTAATTATTATAACGCGAATTGTCTAAAACTTTTAACCTATTAATGCACGATAAGAACTACGAATATTATTTTCTTATTAATATGTACCTACGTAAATACTTTAATCGTGACAAGAAGCCAAAACGCGGGAACTCAAACACGAACATACACATACGTAAATTTAACCCGAAACGGGAAACACAATAATAAAGGGGGTGTTTGGTCGGTTGTTTGTACAATAAATCAAAAAGGGCCCAAGGCCCAATAACCACCAAAGGTGACTACACAAACGCACGCCTGTATCCCTTTCTTTTGGTAAAAACAGAAAAAATTAAAATAAAACCCTAACAACCCTATGGTGCCGTCGGGTTTTGGGTCAAGAACAAGAAAGAAGAATTAAGTTTTGAAGTTGGGATTTGCATATTCGTGTTTGTGATTTCAAACCTATTTTCTATCAAGCATTGGTAACTCATAAAACCCTTTTTCTTCTAATTGATTCATGTTTTAATTATCATTATTTAATTATCATTATAATTAATGATCTTACCATGTTATAAATCAAGGAGGGTTCGGGTTCGGGGTTGGTTTTTGCTCAACCACACCTAAACCTAGAGCTTCATAGCTCTCGGTGTCACTTGTCTTCCACCAGCCGAGACCATTAAAGGGCTCGGTGTGGTTTTTCTATGGACAGTAGCAACCAAGGAACCCACGGGGGGAAACCTTGGTGCAGGCAGTGGCA
This sequence comes from Glebionis coronaria, assembly GCA_025667525.1. Lineage (NCBI taxonomy): Eukaryota > Viridiplantae > Streptophyta > Magnoliopsida > Asterales > Asteraceae > Glebionis > Glebionis coronaria. Next base: position 294,989,081 of record CM046874.1, read on the forward strand.
ACCGAGAGCCTCACAGCTCTCGGTGGGGTTTTTGGTCACAGCAGGGGGAAACCCGGCTCAACCGGTGGGAACCCCTGATCCTACAGTGGCAACCAGCAACAACACAAACAGGGACAGGGGGTGTTTGGTTGCTGGTTTTAGACAGGGTGTTTGGATGACAGTTTTAGTGTTTTAAAAGGGATGTTTGGTTTAGCATTTTTCAAGTTAGGATTTATTTAATTTAATTAGGGTATTAAATTAATCATGCAATATTAATTTTATTTAATCTAATTAATATTGATTTAATCTTGTCAAGTTAGGCTATGTTATTTAAACCTTAGTTATACAAGAATTATTAAATTAATTGGTCCGGTTCATGGGGTTCTGGGTCCGGTTCACGTCATCTTTAAAATCATAATACACTGGTTCGGTTCATACTTATTTTTACAAGTTTAATTAATTTTACAAGTATATAATTTTACATGTTAATTAAATTAATTTGGCATGGTATATAATTAATTTAATTAAAATATGGACTTAGGTTAATTATTATTATGAATAATACATGTTTTTAACATAAGTATTTAATTATTTATTTAGTATTAATTAATTACTGAACATGACATATAATTAATTAATAATCATTACTTAGGTTATATTAATATAGATGTTAATATATGTTTAACCTAAGTATTTTTATACACTTTAATTTAACTAAATCATGCTTATATTTAATTAAATCTTATAACCTATAGTTTATCTAATTAACATGTTATAATTAATAAACTATATTATTAATCACATGACTTAGTATATTTAATCAGTAAAACTAAGCTTATATTATTAGCTTATTGATTCAGCTTATTTCTAGGAGACGGTTTTGCAAAAGGCCTTTTCTCTCCAAGATGAAAAGTTATTTCTAAATATGGAAACTTTCTATTTTAGGAAACTTACTATTTTTGGAAACTTTCTATTTTTAGAACTTATCTATTTTAAGAAGTTAATCTATTTTTAGAAACTTTCTATTTTAGAAAGCCTGCTATTTTTAGGAAGTTACTTATTATTACACAACAAGTATAATAATACAAGAAATACAAGTAATATTTAATCAGAATATACATAATACATGATAAACACAACATAACGCTAGGATCAGTAAAACAAGACACGAACATGTAAAATAAGCTAAGACATGATATAAAACAAATTACGTACTCAGTAATCAGAATATTTACACACGTATACTATTTATCTAACATTAGTGAGATCGAAGTAGGACTCTCTTCCGTTCGTCCTCTTCGTTCACTGGACTTAAGGTACGGATTTCCCGTCCTTCAGTAAGGACAATCTCTTCTTTCATTAGGATTTCCCGTATGCAGCCAACTGTTTTCTCCAGTAGATACAGATTAAATGCTTATCCTTATTAGTTACCTTAGCCATATACATGCATGACCAGTTTCACCTAGTTATGGAGGTACCATAACCATAACACTAGAGGCACTAGTGTTATGACTACACCATGGCGGAGTGATAGCTCGTGGCGTCCCTTTTCAGTTATTTGGCCATTATATTTTTATATTATCATGTGGGGCGTATGGGTGCATCCTAGTTACATGTTTCAGTCAGGATTTCATAGTGAATGTGGTGTGTGCCTTGCATCCTTCACAAGGAGCTGATCCCTCCTACCCACATACCAGTTAATTAGAGGCAACCCCTCTAATTGCATGATGAGGTCTCCCCTCCAAGTATTCATGCACGTTGTTGACCTCATGACCTATATTGGCTATTTTGGTACATTAACTAATACAGATTTTCATAAGTAACATAAGCTATGTTTTTCAGAAATAAAAAAACTAGTTAACATGACAGACAACTAGGTTTTCCAGGACTTATACATTTCCGCTGCTATTAGTCTTATTTATGTTTCAGCCATTCATACATGTCGTATATCCGTGAACTGAGCGTTATGCTCAACCGTTACTTTCCTTTCCATGTCCCAAAACGGCAGGTACCCAAGGACGGACTCTAGCATTTGGAGGAAGTGCATAGGATGGAAGTTGCCATAGACTTCTTCTCCTTTTTGCCATATACTTATGCTTGTCTAGTCTTTCTAGTTCATTTACTTTAATTATGTTTTGGGCTTATGTTTGGGAACTGATGTTTGATTTCGGTTTTCCCTATGGTCATGTATGTTTTACTGCATATTACCTTGCATGCTTGATGACACGCCATAATTACGCGTAACGGTCTACTTATTAAAGTGGGGTGTTACAACAACGATGCAGAATCGTTAAAAGGTTTTGTCAAAGAGACCTTACTCGAGTTGTACTAGAGACATTGTTATGTGTAACTAGACGCTAGTCAATGTAATCACGATATTAGAAATATGTCCAAGTAGGAGCTGAAAGTTTATGGACTTATATTTGATAGTCGTGTGATAGGATTGTTAGGACCATTGGAATAGTTAATTGTAATAGGTAGACTAGGAGGTATGTATTTCCTCCTGGTCATAGTAGTAGTAGGAGCAAGTCGTGCTCCTGGTCTTAGTTAAAGTCAAACTTTATTATTTAGTTATTATTCTGTTAGGATATGCATGAGATATGTTAGGAAAGGATATGCATATCAGTTTTACACGTTTTGTTTAATGATGTATTAGGGTTTCTTGTAGTATAAAAGGAACCTTAGGCAGAAGGGTTATACACACCTTGATCAAACGTAATTCTAGTGATCATTAATATTAGAAATCCTTAGAAAAGGATCAAGTCATTATAGTTATTCTGTTCTTCTTTATAGTATTTGTATTCTGCACTTATATTGTGTATAGAGTCTCTCTGTGAATAGACTTGTGATTACAGAAGTCGTTCACCATTCCTGACAGGCTGCAAGATCCACATCTAGTGGACCCAACAAGTGGTATCAGAGCCTGGGAGAGTCTCTGTACAAGAAGAATCAATTTTTCTCATTACTAACATTTTTGTTTAATCATGTCTGCCTCAAGTTCTACTCAAACAAGAGAAGATAGTACTCCTAAAACTCTGCAACCTCAGCAGATCATTGCTATGGTTTCCAACACAAATGGTAAGTTTCCTCTTCTGAAAAAGGACGAGTATGATAGTTGGGCAATGAAGATGGAATGGTGGATCACCAACACTGATCAAGACCTTTGGAAGATTATTCTAAATGGGAACAACAGGAAATTGACTGGAAGAGACAAGAATGGTAATATTACTCTTCTTGACCCTAAAACTCATGAAGAAATCACAGCCATTCAGAAGGAGGTCAAAACAAAAACTATTTTGCTTCAATCCCTTCCTGATGATCACATGGGTGACTTCTACCATTTGGATGATGCTAGAGAGATCTGGAATGGAATAAAAGCAAGGTTTGGTGGGAATAAGGAGTCAAAGAAAATGCGAAGATCCATGCTGAGAGATGAATTCACAGAATTCAAGATCTCAGAAACTGAAGGTATCCATCAAGGGTATGACAGGTTCCAAAAGATATTGAGCCAGTTGAATCAACTTCGGTCGAAACCTGACGATGGTGATATTAATGCAAGATTTCTTAGAGCCTTACCCTACTCATGGAATCAGGTGGTAATCTCTCTCAAAGCAAAAGGTGGGCTTGACTATCTCAATTTTGATGATTTATTTCATAAGCTCAAAACTTTTGAGCCTCATGTGAGGGGATATTCAAGTGATTCTTTTCCCACTCCTGCTAATTCTGCCTTTGTGAGTTCTATGGGATCCAGTCCCATGTCTTATGCTAGTAGCCCAAGCAATACTGTGTCTTCTCAACATACTTTTCAGCATACTTCTGCTCCTGAACCAACAACCAAGTCTGGTAGCATGGTAGAAGTTGTTCTTCATTCTTTTGTTGCTGACGTTGATGCTCAACAGCAACTTGCTTTTGATGACTTCAAACAGGTTGATAAACTTGACCTGGATGAAATGGATCTCAAATGGCAGATGGCCATGCTCAACCTTAGGGTTCACAAGTTTGAGAAGAAAGTCGGTCGAAAGTTTAATTACAACCCAAGAGAGCCAGCAAGGTTTGACAGAAGCAAGGTGCGATGCTATAACTGCCAGCAGCAAGGTCACTTTGCAAGGGAATGCCCTAACAAGAATGACCAGGAGAAGAGCAGATATTCCGCTTTTAAGGTTCAGGAGATAAAGGATGACAAGAAGGCATTGGTGTCTGTTGACTCTATGGTCAACTGGAATGATCATCAGACTACTACACTGGAATCAGCTGAGCCCTCTACTGACGTGTTTGCAATGATTGTTGGGAATCTATCTGATGCAGAGGAAGCAGACGAGTTTGTTCTTATGGGCATCTCACCTCAGGTACAACATTGTCCTCTTGGTTGTCATGATAAATATTCAAAATTGTTGTCCTAATATAATGACTTAAATGATCAGAATGATAAGTATTTTTAGAGGTTCAATCCTATAAGGCTTCTTTAAACACATTGGAACAACAAAAGAAGTGGCTTCAAGATACTCAACGTGAGTATGAGGATAAAATTAGGATTCTGAACATTGATTTAGCAAACACAACAAATATGCTTAAACACACAGAAAAGGTAAAAGATGACTGATACAATGATTTTCATTGGGGTTTCAGATTTATGTCTCGGAATCTTCTCGAATTGATCACAGCTCAAAGTGGAATAGTTGTTCTTGGTGACAAATAGGGGGTTTGGTTTTCTATTCTATTAAAAAGATAAATGTGTGAATTAAATAAAAGTAAACTAGAAGCAATTAGTTAGTAAAAAATAAACCTGAATTAAAATTAAACTAGAACAGTAACTTGTGAATACCTCAAAAATTGCTCTATCCGGAATAAAAGTGGCTACTCGGAATAAATGACAACTCGGAATAAAGAAAGCTATTCGGAATAGTTGACTGTGCGGAATAACAAGCTCTATGCAGAATATATGGTGTTGGGAATAAATTAAGGCCAGATCACTTGAGCGCTGACAAGAACAAAACAAGCGTTGACAGGAACAAAGCAAGCGCTGACAGCTCAAGCGTTGACAAGTTAAAGTCAAGCGTTGAAAGACTGAAGACAAGCACTGATGAAAGATATAAGCTACACGTTTATTATATTCTAGAATACTTCTAGTAAGGATAGAAACGACAATGTATTTTCTATGTTTATCTTTACCTAGAATAGTTGATACGTAGCTTATTGTACAAGGCTTCTTAGTCTATAAAAGAAGGCCTTTAGGTTAATGTTCAATATCAAGTTTTACATAAGTATTCGTTTATAAACATCTTTCATTGTAAGCAAGTTCGACATTGATAATCAAAGTGAAAGTTTGTTTATATCTTGTGTGTTCTTGTTTAAGTGTTAAATTCTGCATAACACTTAGATTCACAAAGCATATACAAAGGTTTCTCTACGTGCTATACTTGATCTAATCTCGTATACACAAAGCTAATCGATCTAAGTTTGGGATCAACAAGTGGTATCAGAGCTTGTTGAGGAACTCTTGATCTTTGAAGAACACCAGAATCATACACGAACACCAAAACCCTAATTTTCTCAGAAACCCTAAAAACACAAAAACCCTAACAAAATCATGTCTAAAGCAATAACCTCCTCCTCCTCAGCCTTACCAAACATCAAGATTCCCATGCTTGATGCAACCCACTTTGACTTATGGAAGTTCAACTTTGAACAATATTTGGGGATCTATGACTACACACTCTGGGAGATTATTGAATATGGAAACTCATTCAATAAGGCTCAAAAGATTCTTGATGCCATTAGTCAAAGAACAGCTGTTGAAGGATGCCCTGAAGAGGATAAGAAAGAAAAACCTGGAGATGGTAGAGTTGTAGGTGCTGAAGATATTGCAAAGAAAAGGGTTGACATGAAAGCCCTAAATATTCTAAAAGTCTCTTTGGGACAAGAAAACCAGCACAAAAATAGAGGCTATGAATCTGCTAAGGATCTTTGGGAAGCACTTGAAGTTGCATATGGTGGCAATGCAGACACTAAGGAAGAAAAGAAAAAGCAACTTTTGCATGATTATGTTGTCTTCAAAGCTCAGCCCAATGAGAAACTGAGTAGTGTGAGAAGCAGATTGCTTGACATCACAAGCAAATTGTCCTTCATGGGGACACAAGTTGGTGATGTTGACACCAATGCTACCTTTTTGAAAAGTCTTGGTGAGGCATGGAAGATTGAGGCAAGATCTATTCTTGCCAATAATACTTACAAGAGCTCCTCGTTTGATGACATCTACAACAAACTAAGACTGTTGGAAGATGAAACTCTTTCAGATCATGGAAGCAAATCTTCCACCAGCAACATGGCCTTCTTCTCTCATATTGAAGGTCAATTCAATCAAAAGGACTCTTATATGCATCCAGTTACTGGATCATCATATGTCAGCGCTGGAACAAGTCCTGTCAACGTCTCCTTTTCAGACGCTGACACATTCATGAATGACTCCGCAAGAGTTAAACCTGCTGGTTTGGATTTGGATACTGTGTGTGCTTACATTGCTTCTTTGCCCAATGGTTCAGTGATTACATATGAGGATCTTGAGCAGATAAGTGATGAGCACTTGGAAGAGATGGACATCAAATGGAACATGGCTCTTGCTAGTATAAGAGCAAATAGGTGGAATAGAAGGTTCAAGAAGAAGATGACCTTCAATGCTAAAGACACAGCTGGATTTGATAAATCCAAAGTTGAATGCTACAACTGTCATCGTATGGGGCACTTCATGAGGGAATGCAGATCTCCTAGAAGATCTGATGCTGGTAAACCCTCAAGTCAGATTGTTAAAGCTCAGGATTCCAAAGCTATGGTTGCAGTTCAAGGAATTGATGGCACAGGATGGGATTGGAGCTATCTGGCTAAGAATGCTGAAGAGGATAAAGCTTTGGTTGCTGATATTGAAGATGAAGAGCATGTTGAATATGCTCTCATGGCACACTCCTCCTCTTCATCTGATAATGAGGTATATGATGATGCTTTTTGTAGCAAAGGTTGTAGGTTAAACACTGATAGACTTAATAAAGAGGTGTTAAAACTAAAAGATGATATGAGCACTGAAAGGTGTAAATTGTCCAATTACCAACTAGCTCTTACTGAAACTGAGAAAACCGTTTCTGAATACAAGAAAATGGAATTTGACTTAAAAGATAAGATAAATATCTTAAAACATGAGCTAGAGGGTAGTATGGATATTAGAAATATCATGACAAAGGTCAATAGAGACCTACAGGCTAAGTTAGATGAGGCCATTAAGAATAAAGATAATGTTGACCTCAAGATTCAAAGATTTGATAGAGCCACCCAAACCCTAGGAGACTGTGTAGCTAAACAAAGGGATCCTAAGGACATGACTGGGATTGGGATGAATGATTACTCTCTGGTTCCACCACCAGCTGGTGACTTCTATGGTGTCCTTAGAAAGGATTTATCTTGGACTGGTATACCAGAATGCCAAGAAGAGGAATTCATTCCTCCACCAAGAGTTGTCACTCCAGTGGAAGAGTATCAACAAAAACTGACTGACCTAAATGAGTGGAAGAAAGCTAACCCTACTTTATTTGTTAAGGGAGGTTTGCTATGTGAAAGTCCCAATGAATCACCACCCATTAAGGTTACTCACCCAATCACTGGTAAAGCTGTTGACCTAGGCTCCAACACTGTTAGAAGACCTACCATTAAATATGCAGAGATGTATAGAAATAATAGGTCTCCCAAGAGCCAAGTTAGCAATCATGGAACAGGTTTCTTCTCTACTAGACCTAAGGTTGTGTCTAAGAAAGCCTGTTACACTTGTGGCAGCTTTTCACATTTGGCATACAAGTGTGTCAATGCTCCCAAACCCAGCGCTGACAGGTACAATCTCAGCGCTGATAGGAAGAAAGTCAACGTTGTTAGGAAGTCAAACGTTGTCAGATCCAAACCTTGTGTGCAGCAAAGTCCACAAGTGATTAGACCTGCCCCATTCTTTTCTAAAAGGTCTAACACTCATGGACAAAGACCTTTTCAAAAGACAAACACCTGGTCAAATAGGCAATGGGTTCCTGTAGCAAACCCTAGGTTCAATGCTGACAAGGGTAATTTCAGCGCTGACAGGACAAAATCCAACGCTGACAGAAACGTGACCAGACCTAAATATTTGCAGCCACAAGGTAAGAGGTCTAAAGCTTCTTCAAGCTTAACATGGAGACCCAAGAAAGATCAAAACCCTAATGATAATGGAATTTCAATGACTTGCAATAGATTTAATTACATTTCAAAGGTCATTACAAAACCTATTGGGGTTAACTGGGTATTTCATCCTAAAAAGGATGAGAATGGGGTTGTTGTGAGAACTAAGTCTGTTCTTATTGAACAACCAGATGAATCCAAGTCTTCTGAGACTTGGGTTCCCAAAGAAAACTAATTTGTTTTCTTTATGTGCAGGGCATTCAAAGACAGATCAATGATTATGGATATTGGGATAGTGGATGCTCAAGGCACATGACAGGAAAGGAAGACTATCTGACGAACTTCACTCCTATTAAAGATGGTGATAAGGTATACTTTGGAGGGGGCTATGGCACAATTACAGGCAAAGGAACCCTTCTCACCAATAATCTGCGTTTTGAGAACGTCTTCCTGGTAAAAGAACTGGATTATAATCTGTTTAGTGTATCACAAGTTTGTGATAACAAAAATAAGGTTCTTTTCACTGATACTGAGTGTTTGGTGTTAAGCAAGGATTTTAAGATCCCTGATGAGAAATATATTGAGTATAGAACACCTAGGCATAAGGACATATATAATGTGAATTTAAATGGGATTAAGGTGACTACAAATATGTCTTGTTTTTATGCTAAGGCCTCAGTAGATGAAAGTAATTTGTGGCACAGGAGACTAGGGCACATAAACTTTAAAAATATAAATAGACTTGTGAGGCTTGGCTTAGTTGATGGTTTGCCTGAGAAGGCCTTCCACAATGACCACTCTTGTGTTGCATGTCTTAAAGGCAAGCAGTACAAGGTCTCATTCAAGTCCAAGCAGGTGCATACTAGTTCCAGACCTCTTCATATGCTTCACATGGACCTCTTTGGTCCAACAAATATAGAAAGTTTGAATGGCAAGTCATATTGTTTTGTTGTCACAGATGACTTTTCTAGGTTTACTTGGACATTCTTTCTAGCTATGAAGAGTGACACAGCTGATGTTCTTATTGATTTTATCACTCAGATTGAGAAAAGGTCTGGAAATGAGGTTAAAATGCTTAGGAGTGATAATGGTGGAGAATTTAGGAACAAGAAGCTAGATGATTTTTGTGCCAGGAAAGGAATTAATAGGCAATTCAGCATTTCTAGAACCCCACAACAAAATCGGGTTGCTGAAAGGAAAAATAGAACCCTAATTGAAGCAGCCAGAACAATGTTGGCTGATGCTCACTTTCCAATAGCCTTTTGGGCTGAGGCTGTTAATACAGCATGCTATGTGCAAAATAGAGCATTGGTTAACAAAATTCAGAACAAAACACCTTATGAGTTACTTTGGGGGAGAAAACCTAATATTGGTTTTCTCAGACCTTTTAGATGTCATGTAGTAGTCTTGGACACTAGTGATGCCTTAGGGAAATTTAGTGCAAAAGGTGATGAAGGTTACTTCATGGGGTATTCAGTGCAGAGCAAGGGTTATAGGGTTTATCTTAAGGAGGACAAATGGATAGTTGAGAGAGTACATGTTAGGTTCTTAGAGAATAAACCTAGTGATCCTGAAAGTGGTCCTAATTGGTTGTTTGATTTGGAACCCTTATCTAGAACTTTAAATTATATGCCTGTCACTAGTCCAGACATTGTGAAGGTAACTTCAAATGTTGTGGAGGAACAAGTTGTTGATGTTTCAGGTACACAGGTTAATGAGAGGGTTGGATCACAAGCAGAAAAGGCATCTCCTACATTTGAATATGTCACAATTCCCATTTGGAAAGATGCTTTTGCTGCTGCTGCTGCTGGACAAGATAATGGTGGTTTCCAAATACCACCAGATACAAACATGCATGGTTCTTCAGGCGCTGACAAAGGAAAATCTAGCGCTGACAAGACCAATTCAGACGTTGACAACAACATTTCAAGCGCTGTTAGCTCAGACGCTGACAATCAAGATTCAAACGTTGACATCACTTATGGGCATCTTTTCTCTTCCAGTTTTGAACAAGGTGGACCTTCCAATGTTCATGAAGAGATTCCTGTTGCTCAAAGAGAGTCTGATGAGGAAGATATTGGCAACATGGAGCATGAGGTTGAGGACACCAGACTTTTTGAAGGAGGGGTTCTCACCTCCACAATGAAGAATCACCCCACATCTCAGATCATTGGTGATATTATGACTCCAGTTCAGACAAGAAGATCCCATCAAGGTCTTGGTGGATTTATTGCCAATATACACAAGAAGGTTGATACCCCTCTTGTACAAGCATGTTTGTTTGCATGTTTTCTGTCACAAGAAGAACCCAAGAAAATATTTGATGCTCTCAAAGAACCAAGTTGGGTGGAAGCAATGCAGGATGAGCTTCACCAATTTGCAATTCAGGATGTTTGGGAGCTGGTTGATTGTCCTAGACATGTCAGACCTATTGGGACAAGATGGGTTCTCAGGAACAAAAGAGATGAAAGAGGTATTGTGGTCAGAAACAAGGCAAGGTTAGTGGCTCAAGGTTATACATAAGAGGAAGGGATAGACTATGAGGAGGTCTTTGCACCAGTTGCAAGGATTGAAGCTATTAGGATTTTTCTAGCCTATGCTTCCTGCATGGGTTTCACAGTCTATCAAATGGATGTCAAGAGTGCTTTCTTGTATGGCACCATTGTTGAGGAAGTTTATGTCATGCAACCTCCTGGTTTTGAGGATCCAGAGCATCCAGATAAAGTGTATAGAGTCAAAAAGGCTATGTATGGCCTTCATCAAGCCCCTAGAGCATGGTATGGTACTTTGTCTACTTATTTGGTGGACAATGGATTCAAGAGGGGCACCATAGATCAGACACTATTTACAAAGAAGAAAGGAAAGGATGTGTTGCTTGTGCAGGTCTATGTTGATGATATCATTTTTGGATCTACTGATCCAAAGATGAGTGAGGATTTCTCCAAGCTTATGACAGACAAATTCAAGATGAGTGCTATGGGGGAGATGAACTTCTTTCTTGGTTTACAAGTTCAGCAGAAAGAAGATGGTATCTTCATCTCCCAGGACAAATATGTTGCTGAGATCTTGAAGAAGTTTGGCTTTTCTCCACATGAAAAGAGGGCTACTACTCCTATGGATAGAGAACACCCTTGGGGAAAGATTGGAGATGGGAAAGATGTTGATGTCAGGCATTATAGATCCATGATTGGATCCTTGATGTATCTTACTTCCTCCAGACCTGACATTATGTTTGCTCTGTGTGCTTGTGCACGCCATCAAGTGACTCCCAAAGAATGTCACCTTTATGCTGTGAAGAGGATCTTTAGGTACCTAAGATGCTATCCTAATCTTGGTTTGTGGTACCCAAAGGATTCACCATTGGAGCTGATTGCATATTCAGATAGTGATTATGGAGGTGATAAGTTTGATAGGAAATCCACAACTGGTGGATGTCAGTTTCTTGGGAGCAGGTTAATATCTTGGCAATGGAAGAAACAAACAGTGGTGGCTAATTCTACAACTGAATCAGAGTATGTGGCTGCAGCCGCATGTTGTGGTCAAGTGTTGTGGATTCAGAACCAGCTGTTGGATTATGGGTATAATTTCATGCATACTAAGATATTTGTTGACAATAATAGTACTTTATGCATCATTAAGAATCCTGTACATCATTCTAAAACTAAACACATAGAAATTAGACACCATTTTATAAGAGATTGCTTTGAGAAAGGTTTAATATAACCAGATAGGGTTGACACTGAGGAAAATGTGTCAGATTTATTAACTAAACCTTTTGATACTGGAAGATTTCAATACTTGGTAACAAGTATTGGAATGGTTAATCTCACTTAATATGTGTTTTGGATTCTTTTTGTAAAAGTATGTACAGGATGATGCATTATTATTATTGGTCTTATTGATGATTTAGATTTTCCACTATATTTTTCTAACACTGACAAAGGTTGCTTGAACACTGATAAGTGTTTTTGCAACGTTGTCAGCAATATAATTGTCTAACACTGACAAAGCTTCCTTCAACGCTGTTATGTGTTATCGGGGCATTGTCAGCAACAATGTTAGTTTTGTGGTTTTCAATCTAAATGTGCAGATGGTGTTAGCAGTATACCATTGGATACAGAGTTGCTTATGGATCAATGGAGAAGCATTTGGACAAGTTTTTATTTATGGATGATGGTTGGAATGTTTCATTCCTATCTTGACATAAAATTTTTATGTTCATGCATGATTTTAGCAAACTTTTTGTATCATCGTTTAAGGGGAGGTTTTAGGAACCTTTAGGATGTTTGGGTATCCATATGATACTCTTATCACAATTCTAGATTGTGTCCACGGGTGAGTATGGGTTAGTTTTACTAAACCATGAGGCACTATAGCATGCATAGTATATCAACTTTGCATGCTGCCAAGACATTTTTGGCCTAGAATTGGTTGTGGTCTGTTGGGAGACTTGGGAATGATTTTGATATGAGATTTACCTGGGAGTAACAAGGATTTTATAAGGTAACTTTGTTGTTAAGAATTTTGGTTAGCAAGGGACACTAGAGGACTGTTATGTCTATCTTGCTTATGCAAGTGTGCATAACTGGACAGTGCTTGCCGCCCTATAATAATTATCAGCTTTTGGTTATCTTCTCTAGGATAAATTACTTGTTAAGGTCATTTTTCACTTTTTAAAACAATTTTATTTTGTGACGCTGACAAGATTTTTCCAAGCGTTGTTGTGACCAAATTGGACGCTGACATGGCTTTAGGCGAACGTTGACGGGATTATAGCGGTTGGGCGTTGATAGGTTATTTTTGACCGTTGACACTCAATGGGACCTACCCAGTTGTTACTTTTTGACATATTTTCAAGCTGTAATTTTAGGAGTTGTTACTTTCATTTAATGCATGAGATCACTTATAACTTTTTCAATATTTTCATGATTAGTTTTTGAAAATCTTTGCCTATTTTTGGGCCAATCACATGCATTCTTTCTCTCCTATAAATTTGGCTCCTATTTTTAAACAGGGTATCTATAATTCTTGTCTAACACTTTTCTCTTATCACCTTCATCTTCTACATTTCAAATTATCAGCTTTCATCAATGGCACCAAAGTTTAACTCAGCAGAATTGGAATTGGGGTTCAAGTCTCAACACAACATGATTGCTTATCTTGTTGCTGATAATGATTTGTTTCCTCAATACACACAAATGGTGGCGTATTTGAACGCATCCCCATTAAGGTATGCTCTTTCTCATGCACCACTCATTCCAGTCACACACATTAAGCAGTTTTGGAACACTGTTAGTTCCTCAACAGTTAATGGAGTGACCACATTAACTTCTATTGTTCATGGGAGGTCTTGGATGGTTACTGAGGCCTTGGTACGCCAGGCCTTGCATCTTGATGATGCTGATGGTGTAGCCATCCTTCCCATAAATGAAATAGAACAAGGGCTTAGGGCTTTGGGATATCCTTTTCCTGATGAAGGTACTCTTAATAAGTATCATAAGCAGGAATTTCCCCCAGCCTAGAAGTACCTCATCCACATCCTTCTTCAATGTTTGAGTCCCAAATGTACTGCACACAATGAGATCAATAGATCCATTGCCAGTGCTATTGTGTGCATTGCAACAGGGCAAAAATATAACTATTCTAAAATGATTTTTGAAGGGATGTGTAAAAACAAGGGGACAAAAATGACTTTAGCTTATCCCCGTTTTATGCAAATGATTTTTGATGATCAAGGTTATTGTTCAAGGAATCACAATGATTTTTATAAGATCCCTGAACAAAAGAAAGCTATTTTTACAAAGATGAATTCACCACCTCTTAGAGACTTACCTTTAACCCCAGCCATGCTTGCTGTTATTGCAGCAGCACAACCCCAACCAGACCCCCAACCTCAAATTGACCCTCAACCACAACTTGAACCCATTCCTGAACCTTTACCCTCACCTGAACAAATGCAAATTGACCAAGAACCCTTTGACGCTGACACATCAAATGTTGCCGTTGATGTGCCTATTTCCAACGCTGACACACAACCATCACAATCCCAAACACCCCTTAACCAACCCACATCTACCCATTCTTCCACACCATCTTCCACACCACCTGAATATAGGTTGATAAAACGCCAAAGGACTACTGGAGTGTTCTCCTCTGGTGGTCCTAGCCATGAAGCAGAGAGAACCACCACCACAAGTGTGGCTGGTGACCTGGATGAGGCTGGGACTATTGGTTCTGGCTTAGATGCTGGCCAAGGCAGTCCCACCATCATTAAGTCCTCATCCTTGCCCAATGAACCTGACTTGGGAGGTCAAATCCCCATTTCAGAAGAGGGTAGACTGGAACCAATGACTCTTTTGGAATTGACGGCAGTCTGCATTAGCTTGCAAAAGCAAAATGCAGACTTAGTACAAATTGTCAGCTCACAAGGCCTTGAACTCAAGCAATTGAGGGAGAGGATTGTTGTTTTGGAAAGTGATCATGCTAGGAGGGTTATGGAGGAGTCTTCCAAAGGGGAGGAAGATCAAAGAAATCTGAGTGATAAGGGCAGCCAAGATGGTCAATCAATGGATGTTGTTGAAGCCCTTACAACTTTGAAGGAACAAACAGGTTTTGATACGTCCTTAATCTCTCCAACCAATCTAAATTTATCATTTACATCTATGTTGAGAGAGGTTACACAAGGCGCTGAGGGAAAATATTTGAGCGTTGACAAGACAAATTTGGACGTTGATAGAAGTATTTTGGGCGCTGATAGAGGAAATTTGGGCGTTGACAGACCTGCACATAAAGGTGATGTATTCCAGTCATCATCTATCATCAAGGAAGTTTCTACTCAGGTATTACCATCTACCTTACCAACCATTGCACCATCAGATAAGGGTAAGGGTAAATTGGTAGAAGAAATTGTTCCAAAGGATGCAGCCCAAGTTGAATTTGATAGAAGATTGGCTGAACAAATGATGGAACAAGGTGAAAAGGAAAAGTCACCATTTGTTGTGACTTCTGAAGAAGAAAGTGAAGAAGCTAGCTCAGACTCAAGTGTGATGATTATAGAACCTGAAAGGCTTGAGTATGGTGATGAGCTTGCTAGGGAAAAGTTGAGAGACTTAAAATTGCAGGTTGACTTTGACATGCCAGAGGTGGTTCAAATGTACAATTCTTGGGAAGAAAGCTGCATGGATAATCCAGACTTGATCATTTCAGATCAAATATGGGGTTTGGAGCTTCTTCTTAGAGTTCAGAAGGATTGTAAGGTGATTTTGAAGCACAAGGCAAGCAATATTCTCTCAGAATTGAAAAGGGATAGAAGAGAGCTCTACTTTATGTTGCTCAGATGTCATGGAGTTGGATGGACACATCAGAAGTTGAAGGCTTTGACATTTGATGAGTTGGAACATAGGGCTTATCCTATTTGGGTGAGAGTGCAGGAAGCAAACACTCTCAGACTTCTTTCAGATGAAAGAAAGGAGCAACTTGCAGAAATGGAAATCAAGAAAGCTATGATGATTCCCAGGCCAGTAAAGAAGGGATTTAAACTTGAGTTTCCAAAAGATATGAATCCACTATATCCAAGTGAAGCAGTTATCAGAAAGAGCCTCAAGCTCTCCCCATTAGAAGCTTCAGATATGGTGCAAGTGTTACCATTAGATTCCAGGAATCCAATTGTGAGTTATGATGAGGATGAATGTGGATTCTGGAAGATTGGCAGATTTGGCAAGGAGGTACACACTTTTACCACTCTCATATCTTTATTTGCAAGTTGTGATAGAGAAGACTTGGTGGACCTTTGGAGGTTACTAGAGACCAAGTATGAGGCTGAAGCACCAACTTCAGCTAATGGAATAAAACTTTGGACCACATTCAAAAGAATGTGTGGGACAAATGAAGAAGATCCTGAAATATGGAAGGATCTTGAAGATGACCTCAGTGGTCTTCAATGGAGGTTATATTCAGCTGCTGGTGTATATCATTTGAGTTCTACAAAGTTTGTTGAGTATCTACTTGTGGATGCTCAGTATTTCATATCCAAGGCTGTTTTGGAAAAGATGAAGGACACTCAGCTGGAGATAGATTATTCAAGTGACGTGGCAAAGAATTTGATCAGATTTATTCATTACCAATATAAGAAGGTTTGTCAGACTCCTCCAAGTTCTTAATGCTTATTCAGAAACTTGATCATAAGAGTGGATATCAAGTTTAGGGGAGGATTGTTGGGAATAAATTAAGGTCAGATCACTTGAGCGCTGACAAGAACAAAACAAGCGTTGACAGGAACAAAGCAAGCGCTGACAGCTCAAGCGTTGACAAGTTAAAGTCAAGCGTTGACAGATTGAAGACAAGCACTGATGAAAGATATAAGCTACACGTTTATTATATTCTAGAATACTTCTAGTAAGGATAGAAACGACAATGTATTTTCTATGTTTATCTTTACCTAGAATAGTTGATACGTAGCTTATTGTACAAGGCTTCTTAGTCTATAAAAGAAGGCCTTTAGGTTAATGTTCAATATCAAGTTTTACATAAGTATTCGTTTATAAACATCTTTCATTGTAAGCAAGTTCGACATTGATAATCAAAGTGAAAGTTTGTTTATATCTTGTGTGTTCTTGTTTAAGTGTTAAATTCCGCATAACACTTAGATTCACAAAGCATATACAAAGGTTTCTCTACGTGCTATACTTGATCTAATCTCGTATACACAAAGCTAATCGATCTAAGTTTGGGATCAACATATGGGCTTATGCGGAATAGAATGCCTATGCGGAATAATGGTCTTCTACTCGGAATAATGATGGCTATGCGGAATAAGGAAATTATGCGGAATATCAATGCTATTCGGAATAATTAAGACTCTATGCGGAATAAGTGACTATACGGAATAATTAAACATTATGAATGGCAGAAAATGTAAGAAGACTATCGGGAATATATAAATATTCCGAATAAGGGAAAAAGGAAATAGTCTATGCGGAATAAGTAAATATTCTGAATAGGGGAAAAAGAAAGATGACTATCGGGAATATATAAATACTCCGAATAGAGGAAAAAGTAGCAGTCCAATGCGGAATAACTGGGTACCAAGAATAGTAAACAACAAGAACAGGAGAACACGGTTTAACCAAAATTCGACCAAGTTTTTAACCAAATCTTAAACAAAACTAATCACAAATCATCTACTAGTCATAAACAACAAATCCAAATCATAAAAACACAAAACCCATTAACTTTTAGAAGATCAAAATCAACTAAATAAGAACTTAAGAACTTTGAATAAAAAGAGAAGATGAACAAGATGAAATGGAAAGATTATATTAATGATTAAGGTTTAAACAATCAAAGGAAAAAGATTAGACTACAAGTTTGTAAAAAACAAGAATCAAAATCACCAAACACCCTAATGGTGTTGGTGATGCCTACGAACAGAAAGGAGAGAAAACTGGAAAAACTAAAAAAACCCCCATGAAAAGTGTGAAGGGAACCTTTATATAGGTCTTCCATTTAGTTGGTGAGTGGGTTTTCTCCCTTTTCTTCTTGTCTTCTCGTCTTTTCAGAAAAGTTGACGTTTTCGATTCTGATTCGGGATTGTCGACGATTAAATTCAACTCGTCTTTTAATTTCTTCGTTTAATAGACTTGATTTTCTTCGACATATGTAAATCTTCCATCTTTGGTCCTTTTCTTCGATAAATCTTCAAATAGTCCCATTGACTTCCAATCTTTTGCATCTCTTGGACAATAGACTTCGTCTTGAGTCTTTTTCCTCGATAAAACCCGTACAATCCCATGTTTTCTTCAATATTCATCCGGTTGACTCTGAAAACACAATAAACACAAAAACCACGCATAATTCCAAAAAATGATATTAAACACGCGTTTTGTTCTTGTTTTAGTGAGAAATAAGTGGTAAAAGGATGGGTGTTTTCACACCTATCAAATCCCTTACACTTAACCATTGCCATGCCCTCATGCAATGCTTAGTGATAAAGCAATTTTACATTTTTCTCATAATCAATCAACCTTGGCCTTATTAAAATACTACTAAACAAAAATTAAGGTACTAAGAGAAATTAAAATTTTTAAGCAAACAAAAGGATAGAAAACCATTTTCACTTGAAAATAGCTATATGGAAATAACTCGCAGAGAGATCAAGGACTTACATTAGGGCTTTGGTGCTGCGAAGATTTATCACCCTCAAGTTTCACGTTCCCCAAACTAAGCTTAAAAACGAGATCATTGTTATTATAAGTTAGCATATCAAACACTTACACACATGGCTTAATTAAATGCTTAAACTCCCTTATTCCTAGGTGTATCTCTTATATTTTATTTTTTTCTTAGAATGATCATGAAGATGCATTTTTGGACATATTTCGATAGTTTATTTAGGCTGAAAGCAAAGTAGGATGATTTGATCAATAGTTAGCTAAAGGACAAAATCTCTTAAAACTGCTTCTCGGGATATCAAAAAGTTCATATCTTGGCATAACTCGGTTCACGATTTGAGACCTTTCTCGGGCCGATATTTGGCATGTACTTCATACTTCATATCTTGAGAGACGTGCTTGAGATAATGGTCTTCTCTTCGTAATAGAGTTTCTTCACTTGGAGACTTTTGAGGGGTACTCCAACTTTGTTGACCACGACTTCATGATTATTTCTTCAATCTCTAATTGGGATTTTGAGATACAACGATCCGCCTCCTTTTCGGACTTGGATCTATTTATTCTCATACCTTGTTAGGGTCTTTTCGGATAGACTTCTCCATGATCTTTATGGGAGTTGATTGCTTTTCGTCGTGAGTCTTGATCCTTCATATTGATTTTAGGAATAATGCTTTTCACATCACTTTGGATCTTCAGCAATAAAATTGAATCCTCATGCCTTGTTAGGGCCTTTTCGGACTCGTCAATCTTTGCGCCCCGCTTCATAAGTTATGCCTTGGCTATGAACTCTTATCATTACCGAGCAACTTTTAAACGATCTTGGGCTAGAAGCTAAGTAACTTTTCAAATCGTACGACCTTACTTATTGTAGATAAATTATTAGCAAGTGATGGGAGAATAGGCAGATAATTACACCAAGTGGGCTTATGCAAGAATACCGACTTATAATTGACTCTATCATTTCTCGTTCTCCACAATTTAAAATCTCAAGTAATGAGACTCGTGGATACTTAGCCTAATAAACCAATTAAGGTCTACATGGTTAAGGATACTAGCTAGAATAAACTTAGATAAGTCTATTCGGTTTGAGTCAAAATAATCGCAACGGGCCTAATATGTCGAAGATTTCAAAACTAGCTACACCACTTTATTAATATTTTTGACTTTATTGCGGGATATATACATATGAAAGCAACGATAAAAATTAAAAAATTACGACTAAATGGCCAAAGTTAATAAAAAAATTTTGAAAAATGTTGAAAAAGATGATATTCCGGTTAAATGAAGGCATTTTCATGGAAAAGTCCACTTAAAACTTCTATAGAAGTCCCCCCTACACTTAAGATAAACATTGTCCTCAATGTTTAAGCATGTGGGAAAAGTCTCCCCTACACTTATTACATTGTGCACGTTGGTTAAATCAAGCTAAGGGAGAGTCGACTAAAGTGATCAATTTCAAATGTGAGTATGAAGAAAATTGAATCACGATAGTTGAGAGATAGAACCGGATTTCGGATAACACGGGAGCACGGTTCTTCACAGGTTCCAAAAGTGCATTTATCCCTGTAATCACATCACCACACAAACACAAAGAACCTATAGAGGTCCCCCTACACTTAGGAGGTTAAAACGGAAAAGGATAGATACTCGGGCTGCCTCCCGAGGAGCGCTTGTTTTTTATAACCGAGTCACGAGCCTGACTCGACCCAAAATTAGTTCATGGGAAACGTGGTGAGGGATGGAATCATCTCCTGAGAGATGTCCTCACCAAAGTACAACATCACTCGTTGGCCATTCACCTTAAAGTTAGGTCCATTAGGTTGAGCGAGCTCGAGAGTACCATATGGAAAAATTTGGGCAATGGTGAATGGGCCGGACCAACGAGATTTCAGCTTGCCCGAAAAGATTTTCAACCGAGAGTTAAAGAGTAAAACTTTGTCTCCAACTTGGAACTCTCGGTTTTTAATCTTAGAGTCGTGAATGAGCTTAGTCTTCTCCTTATAGATCAAAGAATTTTCATAAGCCTCATTACGGAGTTCATTCAGCTCATTGAGTTGGATCTTGCATAGGTCACCGGCTTTGTTGATATCAAAATTAGCCCACTTCAAGGCCCAATAAGCCTTGTACTCCAACTCAATGGGGAGGTGGCACGCTTTCCCGTACACGAGACGATATGGTGTACAACCAATCGGAGTCTTGTATGCGGTACGAAAAGCCCACAAAGCATCATCAAATTTATCAGCACATGAGGCACGATGCTCTCCCACGGTTATTTCAAGAATTCGCTTTAAGCCTCGGTTGGATATTTCAGCCTGGCCATTAGTTTGTGGGTGGTATGCGGTGGAAAGACGATGATTTACACCATACTTAGCCATGACTCTTGCAAATTGGTCATTGCAAAAATGAGTCCCGCGATCAGTAATAATGGCACGAGGCACACCGAATCTAGCGAATAGCGACTTCAAAAAGTTACAAACCACCCTTGCGTCATTAGTAGGTAAAGCTTTGGATTCAACCCATTTGGAGACGTAGTCAACGGCTACAAGGATGTATTTGTTTCCTTTAGAGGAAGGGAATGGCCCCATAAAGTCGATACCCCAAACATCAAAGATTTCACATTCTTGAATGAAATTCTGAGGCATCTCGTCTTTATGTGTGATCTTGCCTTGTTTTTGGCAAGCATCACAACGTTTAACCATCTCGTGAGCATCACGATAAATGGTGGGCCAATAAAATCCCGAGTCAAACACTTTTTTGGCGGTGTAGTTGGGACCAAAGTGACCACCGGTGGGTCCTTTGTGGCAAGCGTCAAGGATTTCTAAAGCTGCAAGTCCATCAACACATCGGCGAATAATCAAATCAGCACATTGTTTGAATAGATACGGGTCATCCCAAAAGTAAGTCTTAATGTCTTTGAAGAACTTCTTCTTTTGCTGGGATGTTAACCCGTCAACAAGAATTCCACCCGCCAAGTAGTTTGCAATGTCCGCAAACCATGGGGTTTCATCAGAAGTCGAGTTGATAGACATTAAGGTCTCCAGGGGAAAAGAATCATTGATTTCTTTGTTCGGATGATCCCCTTGGTAAGGATCCTCAAGTCTACTGAGATGATCCGCGGCTAGGTTTTCAGCTCCTTTCTTATCGCGAATTTCGATTTTAAATTCTTGGAGTAGCAAAACCCAGCGAAGAAGTCTTGGTTTGGAATCTTGTTTAGTTAACAAGTACTTCAACGCGGAATGATCGGTATACACGATGGTGGTAGAAAGGACAAGATAGGGGCGAAATTTTTCAAAAGCATAGACAACAGCTAAGAGCTCTTTTTCGGTTGTCGTGTAATGCAATTGAGCCCCCGTCATTGTCTTGCTAGCGTAATGGATCGGTTGGAAGTGTTTGTTCACTCTTTGGCCCAAAACCACTCCAATAGCATAGTCGCTAGCATCGTACATCAACTCAAAGGGAAGCTCCCAATTAGGGGTAACCAAGACCGGTGCCTTAGTTAGCTTATCCTTTAGCAAGTTGAAGGCTTCAATACACTCGTTGGAAAAGATAAAAGGAGTATCTTTTTCCAAGAGGTGGGTCATCGGGCGAGCGATTTTAGAAAAATCTTTGATGAAACGACGGTAGAAGCCCGCATGACCCAGGAAACTTCTCACATCCTTCACGGTTGAAGGTGGAGGCAACTTAGCGATAACATCGACTTTAGCACGGTCCACTTCAAGACCGGCTTTGGAGATCTTGTGTCCTAGCACGATGCCCTCTTTTACCATGAAATGGCATTTTTCCCAATTAAGAACAAGGCGAGTGTCTTCACACCGCTTAAGCATACGTTCTAAATTGGCAAGGCAAGCAGAGAAAGAATCGCCATAAACCGAGAAATCATCCATGAATACTTCCATAGTGTCTTCCACCATGTCATGGAAGATAGCCATCATACACCTTTGGAACGTCCCAGGAGCATTGCATAAACCAAAAGGCATGCGTTTGTAAGCAAATGTTCCGTAGGGACAAGTGAATGTGGTCTTTTCTTGGTCTTTGGGATCGATGGGAATTTGAAAATACCGGAGAGAAACCGTCCAAGAAGCAGTAATAGTCATTACCAGCTAGACGCTCGAGCATTTGATCCATGAAAGGAAGAGGAAAGTGATCTTTTCTCGTGGCATCATTGAGCTTGCGATAGTCGATACAAACTCTCCACCCAGTAACGAGACGAGTGGGAATCAACTCGTTGTGTTCATTGGAAACAACGGTTATTCCGCCCTTCTTGGGCACACAATGGACGGGACTTACCCACGGCGAATCCGAAATAGGGTAAATCAAGCCGGCATCTAGAAGTTTGATAACCTCTTGTTTGATGACGTCATGAATGCGAGGATTAACCCTTCTTTGGCTCTAGATTTCGGGTTTAAAGTCGTCTTCCATGAGAATCTTGTGAGTACAAAAGTTCGGATCAATTCCGCGGATATCGGAAATTTTCCAAGCGATTGCCTTCTTATGATCTTTAAGCACGGCGATGAGGCGAGATTTTTCGTCTTCTTTCAAGTCCTTCGCGATGATGACGGGCGACTTCTTCTTTTCTTCAAGGAACACATACTCGAGATGGGGCGGCAACTCCTTAAGTTCTAAATCCGTAGGATTTTCGGTGGGAGGCGTATTCAAAGTCGGAGCATCGATAGCAATGACCGTGGGAGATGGTGGAGAAATATTGTCTTCTTTAAGAAGGTTCTCAATGAGGCGAAGATCTTCATCCCAATCGGTGGGAGAATCGTCATGGTCTAAGTTCACATCTCCCATGGTGGCTTCAAAATCTTTCCAAAGGAAATCACTTTCTCCAAATAGAGATAGTGATGAATCAATAGAGGAAACGGTCTCAACATTGGGAGGAGAGGTAGGAATACTTTTACAAGCATCTTTGAAGTGTTCTTCACAGGCCTCATCAAGAACGTCAATACAATTAAC
Organism: Glebionis coronaria; assembly: GCA_025667525.1. Lineage (NCBI taxonomy): Eukaryota > Viridiplantae > Streptophyta > Magnoliopsida > Asterales > Asteraceae > Glebionis > Glebionis coronaria. Next base: position 295,012,369 of record CM046874.1, read on the forward strand.
ACTCTCGTTAGAATAAGGATGTTTAGAAAGCTTTCCCATGTTGAAGACAATTTTATCGTCGCCCACTCTCATGATAAGCTCACCGGCTTCAACATCGATGAGAGTGCGACCGGTCCTCAAGAATGGACGACCAACAATTAATGGCACACGAGGGTCCATATCGTAGTCGACGACGACGAAATCGGCAGGAAAAGTGAATTTGTCGACTCCTACAAAGACGTCTTCGGCTATCCCCACTGGATAAGCAACCGTACGGTTAGCTAATTCCAAAGTCATTTTGGTGGGGACTAGCTCAGGGAGAGATAATTGCTTCCAAACGCTTAGAGGCATTAAGTTGATACTGGCACCTAGATCGGCTAGGGCCATGCAATTCTCTACTCCCGGGAAGTTGCAAGGGATTAAGAAGCGACCCGGATCACCAAGATTGGTTGGCAATTTCCTTAAGAGCACTGCAGAGCAATTCTCATTAAGTTGGGTGTTAGCAATATCAAGAAGCTTCTCCTTGTCGCTAAGAAGATCTTTGAACATCTTCGCGTATTTAGGCATGTGAGCGAGAGCCTCAGCGAAGGAGATGTTAAAATTCAAGTGTTTAAACATTTTAAGAAAGTTCGAAACCTGAATATCGTCCTTGCTTTTGAGCTTCTCTTTCCTCAACCTTGAGGGATAAGGTATATCGGAAGAAGAGGAAGTCTTTGGAATCGAAGGATCACTCACATCCTTGGGTGGAGGAGGGGTAGAAGTAAGAGGTGGAGAAATTGGGGAAGTAGACGGATGAGGAATAGGAGCATGTGACTCGTTTTCCTTAGTAACAATCACCGGTGGAGGTATAGGAAGCTCGGGTTCCTTGGTACCTTTGCCACTGCGAGTGGTGATTGCTTTCATCTCCCCTCTTGGATTCGCAACGGTGTTACTCGGAAGAGTACCCGAAGAAGAGGATTGATTACCTTGGAAGAAACCAGCCATCATGTTCCTTAAGTCAGTCGTTTGACTTGCCAACGTGTTTCTCATATCAGCTCGCAGATCGTTCCCTTGTTTCACCATGTCTGCTTTCAAGTTGAGCACTTCCCGCTGGAGATTTTCCACAATCACATCATTGGTCCGCATGTAGGTTTCAACATCTTGGTGTAATGCGGTGGGTTGGTTGGGAGGGGGAGCATGGTAAGCGGGTGGTTGATAAGCAGGTTGTTGGTAAACTTGGTTGTTTCTTTGAGGCGGATATGGTTGTTTGTGAGGTGGTATGTATGGTGCACGAGGTTGTTGTTGTTGTTGAGGAGGGCGATTGGGGTTTTGTTGTTGGTTTGGGTTGTTAGGGGGAAAACCGGGTGGGGAAAGAAAGTTGTTTGAGCGGTAGCTAAGCAAATTGCGGTCTCCTTGAGGACGAGCTTGATAAGCGGCCGGAGGATAGGTACCGTATGTTGCATTCACATTCTCAGAAGGATAGTCTTGGGTGGCGATACAAGTGGTGTAAGAGTGAGGACCCCCGCATATTTCACATGGTTGGCTTACAGCATTGACTTGAGCGTTTTTAGCGTTGATGTTGTTGGTGTTGTTAGCGGTGTGGGTAACAAGCGATTCAAGAAGCGTAGTAATTTTGTCAAGTCGCTTGTCGCTGTCACTAGTACTAGCACTAGCGACATTGGTCCGCACACTCTTGGTTTGCACACGAGACTTATTCTCAATGATATCCCAAGTGGCATTGGAAGTCTTAACCAAAATATTACCCCCGAGGCACTGTTTAGTGAATCTTGGTCATTCATGCTTAAGCCATTATAAAAAGTATTAATTTGGTGCACTTTGGTAAAACCATGTTGTGGGCACTTTCTTAAAAGATCTTTAAAACGGTCCCAAGATTCACTAAAATACTCATCGTACTTTTGTTCAAAATTGATAATTTCATTCCGCAAAGCGGTAGTACGAGAGGGTGGGAAAAAGTAGTTTATGAACTTGGTCTCCAAATCCGTCCACGTAAGAATACTTTGTGGCGGTTCCTTAGCAAGCCAATGCCGGGCTTGTCCCTCTAAAGAAAAGGGAAAAAGTTGTAAGCGGATTACCTCTTGTGGAACACCATTGAATTTGACCGTATTCGTGAGTTGCAGGAATCTCTTGATGTGGTCATGTGGATCATCAATGGTACGCCCCAAGAATGGTTGAGCAAAGACCATCTGGATAAAACCGGATTTGAGCTCAAAGTTGTTGGCTGCAATCGCGGGTATGACAATTGGATCATTGTTGCCCTCCACATGTGCTTGAAGAAGTTCAATCATCGGGCGATTGTTCGGTAAAGGTTCATTGTTGTTGTTGTTATTATTGTTGTTGAGAGGTGGGTTATTGTTGTTGTTTTGTACACCGGCCATGTCTAAGTCTTCGAGTGGCTCGGGCTCTTGATAAGACGTTGATCGTGTATGCATGCACCTGCAAAAGAACTAACAAAGCAAACAAGAAATATTTTGGTTTTTATGGTTTTTTACTTTTTAGGATTTTTGAAAATTTTATATTTTTTAGGATTTTTGAAATTTTTTATGAAAAGTAACGTTCACGGTGAACGGATCCCAAAATCCAAGTTCTCACAAAAAACTGTTGATCTTAACGAGAAGAGTCGGCAGCGGCGCCATTTGATACAATGATTTTCATTGGGGTTTCAGATTTATGTCTCGGAATCTTCTCGAATTGATCACAGCTCAAAGTGGAATAGTTGTTCTGCTAGCTTTCTTTCGGGTGTGAGTGGAGCAAAATGAGTGTCAATGAAGGCTTTGATGGAAAGAGTAGCACTCCCGATCAATCGGGATCGGTGGTGACAAATAGGGGGTTTGGTTTTCTATTCTATTAAAAAAATAAATGTGTGAATTAAATAAAAGTAAACTAGAAGCAATTAGTTAGTAAAAAATAAACCTGAATTAAAATTAAACTAGAACAGTAACTTGTGAATACCTCAAAAATTGCTCTATCCGGAATAAAAGTGGCTACTCGGAATAAATGACAACTCGGAATAAAGAAAGCTATTCGGAATAGTTGACTGTGCGGAATAACAAGCTCTATGCAGAATATATGGGCTTATGCGGAATAGAATGCCTGCGGAATAATGGTCTTCTACTCGGAATAATGATGGCTATGCGGAATAAGGACACTATGCGGAATATCAATGCTATTCGGAATAATTAAGACTCTATGCGGAATAAGTGACTATACGGAATAATTAAACATTCCGAATGGCAGAAAATGTAAGAAGACTATCCGGAATATATAAATATTCCGAATAAGGGAAAAAGGAAATAGTCTATGCGGAATAAGTAAATATTCCGAATAGGGGAAAAAGCAAGATGACTATCCGGAATATATAAATACTCCGAATAGAGGAAAAAGTAGCAGTCCAATGCGGAATAACTGGGTACCAAGAACAGTAAACAGCAAGAACAGGGGAACACGGTTTAACCAAAATTCGACCAAGTTTTTAACCAAATCTTAAACAAAACTAATCACAAATCATCTACTAGTCATAAACAACAAATCCAAATCATAAAAACACAAAACCCATTAACTTTTAGAAGATCAAAATCAACTAAATAAGAACTTAAGAACTTTGAATAAAAAGAGAAGATGAACAAGATGAAATGGAAAGATTATATTGATGATTAAGGTTTAAACAATCAAAGGAAAAAGATTAGACTACAAGATTGTAAAAAACAAGAATCAAAATCACCAAACACCCTAATGGTGTTGGTGATGCCTACGAACAGAAAGGAGAGAAAACTGGAAAAACTAAAAAAAACCCCATGAAAAGTGTGAAGGGAACCCTTTATATAGGTCTTCCATTTAGTTGGTGAGTGGGCTTTCTCCCTTTTCTTCTTGTCTTCTCGTCTTTTCAGAAAAGTTGACGTTTTCGATTCTGATTCGGGATTTGTCGATGATTAAATTCAACTCGTCTTTTAATTTCTTCGTTTAATAGACTTGAGTTTCTTCGACATATGTAAATCTTCCATCTTTGGTCCTTTTCTTCGATAAATCTCCAAATAGGCCCATTGACTTCCAATCTTTTGCATCTATTGGACAATAGACTTCGTCTTGAGTCTTTTTCCTCGATAAAACCCGTGTAATCCCATGTTTTCTTCAATATTCATCTGGTTGACTCTAAAAACACAATAAACACAAAAACCACGCATAATTCCAAACAAATGATATTAAACACGCGTTTTGGTCTTGTTTTAGTGAGAAATAAGTGGTAAAAGGATGGGTGTTTTCACACCTATCAATGACAGTATCAAAGAAAAACAAGAGATGAAAGAAAGATTAGATGCTACACTTTTGAGATTTGAAAAATGGCATAAGGCACCTAAAAATCTTTCAAAATTAATCAATAGTAGCATGTCTGGTAGGACTAAAAGAGGGTTAGGATTTGATAAATATATTGATTCAGAAGATGTGTTTGATTTATCTTTTTCGAGTGTCTTTGATCCCGACAAAGAGGAAGAGGGAGAACCTAGTTATAATAGGTTTAAACCAGCAGCAGAAATGCATGCTGTCCCTCCACCTCTTACTGGAACTTTCATGCCCACTTCTAGGCATAATGACTTGGATGGATCACAGATGCATGAGTCCCCAAAAAGTTCTACTATTCTAATGACTTTGTCTCGTGTACTTTCAGTGACAAAGCCAGTGACTCTGCATCAAGTGGTTCAAGTGAAGAGTCGAGACCTACAAGTTCCAAGTCAAATGATCATGCTGCTACTGGTGCTAGGAAGTGTGATGTAGTTTTTTCGTACACGTTTTAGGAAAAACGCGTATGAGCGGCAAGTATTAAGCCTTACGCTTTAGGAAAAACATAAAACCGAACAAATGCGGGTTCGTTCTCGAAGGAGGTGTGTGTATTAATGTACCAATATATAAAATCAAGGTTTGGATTAGTGACGTTTTTGGTTTAAGAGAGAAAAAAATTAAAGACGAACTACGACTACGATTAAACTACGACGTTGACGTAAAACGCGAACGTAAATACGTAAAACGTGACAAAATTAAAAATTAAACCTAAAAATTAATTAAAAGATTAAACTAAGTCTAAAATAATATAAATAAGAATAAAAATCCAACAAATATATTTTAAAACCTTTTATTAATTAAATATTCAATTTTTAATGCTAATTAAAGCCCAAAAATTAAATATAATTAACAAAATGCCCAAAATATTAATTTATTGAACTAATAAGTCACTTATATTATTTAAATACTAAAAACTATTTTTCCTAAATTTTCAAGACTAGTTTTCTATTTTTAAATGACTAAAAACTATTTTTAAATTAAAATAATCATAAAAAATAATAAAATAATGCCAAAAATGATTTGACAATTTTAAAAATCCTAAATTACACTAATGAACAGTATAAAATTGAAAAAGTTTGAAAAAAGTAAAAATTTTCACTAAAAGACAAAACAGTTTAAGAATTAAACCCTAATTAAACTAATTTAATTATAAAAAATAATTAAAAGGTGAACAGTGAAATATTTTTAAACTAAAAATATTAAAATACTTTTCTAAATCTAAGAAAAATTTTAAATCTGAAAAATATTACTTTTTTACACTAAATTCCAAAAAACAGTAATTAAAAAGTAATTAAAATTGCAATTTAATCTAAAAATTACTTAATGAACAGTAACTAAAATATAAATTAAACAAAAAATTCAGAAATTAAATAAGAAAATTATAGAAAAAAGTTTGAAGACCTAAATCCTATTTTAGGGCACAAAAGACAAAAAAATAAGATTCTGATAGTGACCTTTAGCTTGTTTCTGTCTTTTAGCTGAGCAGTGGTAAGTTTAATACAAACAGTGGGAACTTGGTTCCCACTGACAATGATAAAAACAGGTCTGTGGACCTTTTGATTTGTAACTTGCTTGTTTTTGGCTTTTGATGGGAAACAAAGGCACCCCTACACTCATGGAAGTGTGGGGAGTCAGTATAAGCTATAAAAAACACAAGTCCAAAGCAAAAAAACACGCAAATGGGCAAAATTCAGTTGCTGTAGAGACTAGGGGGCTGTGGGTAGGCTGTGATGATTTTTGGGCTAGTCACATGCACAAAGACCAATTTTAAAGGCTCCAAACTTGCATACAAGGTGACCAAATCACATAAAAGCTAATGCAACCCTATACTAGCCTAATCTCTAACTACCTTGCAAAAATTCAAAGTTGCCTTTGCACAAAACTGGCAGAAAAAAGGTTAAACAGATTTTACCTATGATTTTCTATTTTAAGAATGCACTTCCCTTCAATTCTAGTCTAAATTAACTACTTATGACAGAAAACTACTAACATTAGCAACCTAAGCATTTATAGACTAATCTCAAGCCACAAACTCTCACAAATTCCTAGCTAAACTGCAAATCCAAACACCACCTTAAATTTTAGAAACTTGATTTTTCAAACAGAATGCACTCAAATCAATTCAATACTGATTAAGAACTATCATAACATGCATAGAGGACTGAAACAAGCATGAACAAACACTAACAACTAATAAAACACATAATACAATTAAAGGCATGCATCCATAAGATTTAACAAGATAAGTCAAGGTCTATTCAATGGGTTCAAGCCAAACCTTTTGGGTGGCTGATGCCTTCAAAGAGTGGACCATGGGATCTTGTTCAAAAGTAGAGATACCCCGTTGTGGTTCAACAACTGAACCGGGGTGACAAATGCCTTCAAAAATGAGAGATTATGAGATGGGATGGTTCTCCTTATTACTTACTTGAAACCTGCACACAAACAACCAACCAAAAGAAAAACTACAAGCTCATATATGGTAAGCTCATAAGCTGTTTATAAGGCAGCTTATGATCTTGGGCACATATGAACAGTGATGTTAATATTAACCAACAAAAGTCAAATTTTTTGTAAAAGAAACACAGTTTAAAAAATCCAAACTTGAAAATCAGATTCTAACCAGGTACTAACACCAACAAGAGTCCAAGAGCAAAGTCCACTTTCACTTCATTTGCTTTTGGACTCAAATTTGTTGAAGAAAAATTTTAAAGAAACAGAAACTTCTCCAAAATCCTTTTAAACCGAATGTTTAATAAACCTTAAACTAAATTTTGCAAAGTAAAGAAGATGATTAAACTAAGACAAGCAATAAAGGAACTCAGTTATTTGCACACTTTCATTTCACTTTCATTACTTTGATAAAAAAAAGTACAAAAACTGGAACAAGGCAAACCATAAGTTGGTTGCTCTTTAAATACAGCTAAGTAGAACATTCTAGGTTGATGAATAAAATAATACCAAGCTAAAAACCCTAATATGCAAAAATCCGAATTTGCCCTTTGACTGATTTTGAAATTGGTCTTGTTTGTGCACCATGTGATGTAGCCAGGTGGAATCTTCCATCTTGATCGTTGGTTTATGCTTTAGGAGTAAGCAAATCATATGGTTCGTTGATGGGCTGTCTCTTTTGTTTTCTTGTACAAGAGTGGGGGACAGGGGAGGACAAGAGTGAAAGTGATGGGGGGTTTGGTTGGTGCGATGTGATTAGAGTAGGATTAATTAGCAATCTGCACATTTGTAGCTATTTCCCCTTTGATTTGCCCATTAATCGAACTAGGGTTCATATGTTGGAAGATTAGGGAAGATAATGAACAGGGCTTGATTCCCTCTTAAAAATCATTAATAACGTTTGTTTAAAATCAGATTAATAAATAATATTGGTTAAGTGGAATGGTGATATGGCAGGGGTGAGGTGGCGTGATTGGTGACGTGGCTGGCTATGGTTGGCTGGATTATGTTTATGTGTCTCCCCATTTTGGCCCCTATACTCCCTCTCTCTTGTCTCTTTGTAATAAACAGCCTAAATAACTGAAATCCTTTGTAAACAACTTTGCTCATCTTGCTGAAAATGGCACAAAGGTTCTTCCATCTTTATAACAAGGACTATTAATGCAATTTGATCATAATTCAAGGGCCAATGATGTATATTATCCATACTTTAGGGACCCTATTGTATATAATGATAGATGAGGGGTATAAAGTGACAATTCTTCAAACTTGGAGGACCAATCTTGCCAATCTTCAAAACTTCAAGGGTAATTATGGAAATTCAGGATTCGGGTCCGGTTCTTTGTGCGGCTTCGTTTCCCGTGTTCGTTTTTGCTTGATTCCTTTGATCTTTTGGTGAATTCATGATATCCGTACCTGAAATACACAATGAACAAACACAGGCATATTTTTGGGTATTTTGATGACATTTTAAGCGTTTTAAGCCCGATTTGGACGATGAGACTATGTATAAATACAGTCTCATCACTCCCCCACACTAAACCATGCTAAGTGTGTAACGAGATCATTGTTATTATAAGTTAGCAACACGATCACATCTCATGAGTGTTAATTACGAACCTAAACTCCCTTATTCCTACTTGGTATCTCTTATATTTTATTTTGTCTTAATGATCACGAGGATACATCATTGACTTATGCTTGAATAGAGATTAAGTCTAAAAATAGAAACTTAACGGTGTAACCAAAATCATTAAATCAATAATTCATCCCAATAGACAACGATGTCAAAAAATTAAGTCAACAAGAAGGATCGATAAACACGGTTTTATAACGGTTTTGAACATGAGACTTATTACCAAGACTTTTATACGCCCCCTAACAGAAGGGCCTTATTATCATTGGTTTACCTCCATCTTTTATTCAACTTCGCCATGAAGCTTTTATTATGACTTCGGTCTTGCCTTGCCTTTTATTATCCGCCTCATCGGTGGTTTTATTAGCCAAAGACGTATATCCTCACGCTAAAGCGAATTTTGGATCTTTAAAGCTTCGAAGATTAAGGCTTGATTCACTTTCAATTTGGGCATAGATTTTTCGGCCTTGTGAGCTTCAAATTTTTGCTTAATTTAGTTGAGCACTTGAAATCTTATTATTAGGTGAAGCTTTTGATTATTCGGGTGCCAATACTTCAAAACCGTGACGCTGGCGATACCTTAATGTTTTCCCAATTTAATTACATGGAAGTTACCAAAACAAATTAGAAACCAACAATAGTGACTAAACCGCCAAATCAATATTTATTAACAATTTATTATTCAAAAGCGTGGGGAGAATAAGTTAATAATTACTACACATGAGATCGTGACGATTACGAGACTTATAAATAACTCTATCATTTCTCGTCCTCATTTAAGAGACTTGGCCTAAAAAGTTAAGGAATCGAAGCTAAGTGCTCAACACGCACGGTCGAGTCAAAAATTACTCTCATTCTCACCATCGGAAAACCTACATTCGTGTCTTAAACACTTATGAAAAACTAGAAAAAATTTAAAATTTGGCCATTTTTAGCCTTATTTGCAACAAAACGATAGCAAAAAGATGAATATTGGATTGCGTGGTAACGTAAGCAAGGTGAAGTATCTACTCACCCCCCCCCCCCCCCATACTAAAACTAAACATTGTCCTCAATGTTTCGAGTCTAGGGGTGTAAACACCCCCATACTAGAGACGAAGTCGAATGCTTAATCTCGAGCATGGAAAGGGTAAAACGAATAACCCAAAAGCCGTTTATGAATTATGCTAATAAGTAAACGTTAGAACATAAAAGGATATCATCGGATATCAGAATCTCCAAAGGCTCGATCGAAGCTCGAGTGATCCGTAAAACGAACACGAGAGGCTTCAATGATGACGATGAACCTAATAAATCACAATCACAAACAACCACGGAACAAAGGTTGGAAGAGCACAAGTCCCCTCGTTACATTAAACTAAGAAAGCGATAATATTTACAAGGATAAGCATGAGAATCCCCCACGAGGCACCTTGTTTTTGATAACCGAGTCAAAAGCTCGACTCGAATCCCCATAAATGTGATCATTTAGGATAATCTTGGTATGGTCATTTTTGGTGGGGCTTACATGATAAACAAGGCCCAAAAGTACATGGAGTACTTTAAAAACCCGATAAACGTATACCGGGGTCAAAGATAGCGTCTTCGTTTTCGGATGAAAGACGAAACAACGCCACTCTAACGTGAACTAGAACCCCAAAGGGGTAGAAGAAAAGAGATAAGAAGTAGAAAGGTGGGGCAATGGGTAAGTCACTAAAATGAGCTACTCGAGGTAGACTCACACCAAGCAAATAGATATGATTTCCATTTATTGCATCGGTGGAAGACCGAGATTTCCCTTTACAAGCAATTCCGGGATCGTAAATCTCGTCCTCGGTGGAGAAATGGGAGGGAACATTTGGGGCTTCCCCCACACTAGATCCACACCAACCGTCGTCAAAAGGAGTAGACGAGGTGGTAGCACTCATAAAACACGGTGATGACGGAGTTAAACATGTAGAAAAATCATTTAAAACATTTTTAAAATCCTTTCCTTTTTCATCGTTCAAAAACTCTTTATGAAAACCGATTGAATAATGTCGAAAATATTTTGCGTGTCAAATTCAAAATTAGTCACGCTAAAAATCCTCACATTTAAGTCGCGGTTAGGGGGTGGTGGATTATATAAGTTCTCAAAACGTTTGTCAATAAAGAACACCGCCCCCTCGGGGTCTACATACTCGTCATCCTCATGAACGTCGATCTCATCGATTTCTTCATCAAAGATACGCTTGTCAAACCAAGGTTTGTCATTCCCCTCCTTGAGTATCTTAGAAACTCTCTCGAAAAGATCACGATCAAGCACGAAACCATCATTCTTTTGTGGGGATCGTTGATAAGTTAGATCCTCAGGAATGTGGTAAAGGTCATTCTCAAATGAGGAGTGTTTATAAGGTAACTCCTCGAGAATTGGATTCTTAGTGGTCACATGAGTTGGCTCGTCATCGAAAATAAGACGTTCCAACTCATTAAGTTCATCCTCGATTTTGGAAAGATCGACCTCGCTCGTAGGTGGAAGTGAAGGTATAAGAGCTAGCTCTCGTTTAATGATTTCCTCAATATCGGGATCAAACTCATAATCATCTTACTTCACATGTTTCTTCTTAGGAGAATCAAAAATTGCATGTGGATTTCGAAGTACGTGATCAATCTTGACAAAATCGCCATCGTCATCGTCAAAGAAAGAGTCGATGTGAGCACTCACAACCATGGACTTACAAGTCAAATGACTATGCTTAGGTGACTTTTCTAAGACGAGAGGATCGATGTCGATAAACCCTTTAGCCTCAACGGGTGTTGGGCTAGGCAAAGGAGGCACTTCGATGGAGTTAGAAGTTGAAGCCTCAAAGACGTGGTCCTTCGAAGGTGGTGAAGACGAGCCCATATTGGTCTTTGTCGTGATGGCACTAACGTCGCCCTTCGGAATTGGTGGTTCACTTGTTTCGTTAAAAACATCCCAAAGTGAGTTTTCATCCATAAATTTACACATACCCTTTTGAATTAGGTACACGTATTCTTTATCATTAAAATCATCATCTTTAAAACTGTTTTTCTTAATTCTTTCAAAACATGCATTAAGCTTCATTCTTTCCACTAAAGTGAACATTTTGAAATCATTAGGATTTGAATCATTAGGTTTTGAAACCTCGGTTTTTTCATTCTCAATAAATCCTTGGGATTTTCTAGCGAAAAAGTCTATTTTCTCATCCCCATATCTCATAGTAAGTCTCCCCTCGTGAACGTCGATTACGGTTCTAGCCGTCGATAAGAATGGTCGGCCTAAAATAATGGGACATTTAAGGTCACACTCGTAATCGGATATAACGAAATCCGCGGGAAAAACAAACTTTCCAACTTTGACATAGACATCCTCGGCTATTCCAATTGGTATAAGTGGAGTACAATTTGCAAGCTCGATTGTCATGTTTGTGGGGGTAAGCGAAGGCAATCTCATCAATTTCCAAAGAGAATGAGGCATAAGATTGATGCTAGCACCTAAATCGGCAAGGGCTAAACATCCCTCAATCTCGGAAAAATCACAAGGTAATAGAAATTGGCCCGGATCCTTTTCCTTTCTCGGCATACGCCTTTTGGGTTTTTTAAGAAGGATTGAAGCACAAGTTTCTTCAAGGGTTACTTTGGTAAGGTCGACAAAGCTCTCTTTTTGAACCGTGGATGGAATTTGAGGTACACGAGGGTGTGCACTCTTTTCCTTAGTCGCCACGTTCACCCCATCGACTTTAGAACAAGAAGACGTCTTAGAAGTCGAGGGTTGAGAGGGATAAACAACACGGAATCCTTCAAGGTTAGGGGTAATTGATATGAGTGTAATTACTCATATCATTAGTAGCTTAAAACAATGAAATTACGCATTATATTTATCATATATGCCTTGGAAATGCTTGTTTCTTGTTTTCATGTGTGTAGGTGCCAATGATCGCAAAAATCGACAAAAACCGGCACGAGTTTGATGGAAAGATTATCAAGAAGCCAAAATCGAGCTCGACAATAGTGGATTTAATAAATTTGCAAGATTTTAGCCAAGTGGGGCCCACAATGGAGTTAATGGGCTAAAAAGCCCATTATTGATTCAAGTTAATAAAGTTGGACTTTTAAAAGTCCAATAGGCCCAAAATGGATTTTATACGGATGGAGGCAATGTGATTAAACGAATGATTTATGGGCCTCAAAGCCCAATGTTTATTAAAGAAAAGTAAGAATAAGGCTTACGGTTTGCCTTTGTATAAAACACGTCCACCATTTTCCAAGTAAATAAATACTCGTTTTTATTTTCATCCACTTAAATTCCCTCACACATTTTAATCCCACCCACACGTCACTGTCCTTCTTTTTAATAAACGTTTTTATCCCAACCATTTTCACCCACTCCCATTTACACACAGATAATGTTTCGATATAAACAAAGAAAGTTTTCTTTCATCTTCCCCAAACTTTTTAACCCCAAAACTTGTAAAAGTTCTACTGTTCAAAAACCCTAGGATGGTAAAAAGATAAAATAACATGGGGCTTTTTATTATTTTGGTTAATTCACTCCAAAAGAAATAAAATCCCCATTGTTATAGGAAGAGAGGATATGGATTGGCTTTGCTACGTGGCGGTTTGTTATAGGAGGATACACCTCATTCCCACAACCCAGCCAATCAAAAGGCTCAAAACTAGCACAAGAAGCACAGTTGCACGCCAGGGTGTCGATCCGTGTGACTTTGGACTGATCACAGCCATCCATTTGAAGAAAGAGAAAAAGATGAGAAGATCAAAGGCTCAAATTTGAAAGGAATATCCCTCATCAGATTCGAATATCCGCTCAAGGATGCCTTTGGGGGGGCTATAAATACCCCCAAATTTCTTGTGTAATTTTTATCCTTCTTTTACTTTATTGTTATGCTGTAGAAATAGTTTTAGGTTTATAATTGTATTTCCTTTTAAAGCTTTGTACCAATCTTTGAATATTAATAAAAGTTCATTCGATTTACTTTTAATTCGTGTCTTTTTAATTTATGTTTTTCTGCTTAACTTGATTTACAATTAATCTATTTAACTATTTTACATAATAATAATTGATGTATTGGATTTAGACTAATTAATAGTCTAAGTTTAATATTGGGAGTAAAAAGGATATAAATAACTTTTCCCCACTGGAAAAGTTAAGTATAAGTGGCGGTTTTGATTTCTATGGTGGTTCGGGTAATGATGAATGGTGGTGTTGATAAGGGTCTATGTCAGCTCAGCGCTGCACATCATCTCAACGGTTTTGACAAAAGGTACTAGTCCCTTTTAGTTTTTTTTATGTCTGATTAAATCTGCTTCTTGATTGTTTTTTTTATATATGCTGATTTATGTTAAATGGTTATAAGATGTTATATGTGTTTTAGATGAATAAGTTTTGTTGGAATTAGGATTTTGGTTAGTTTAACTAATTAAAGTAAGCTGCCATAGTGGTTTATTGATTTTTAGTTATGAATTTCTTATTTGTGACTCGTTTGGTGATTCCATTTAGCTCTTAGAATGCTCAATTTTCTATCTATTAAGTGAAGTCTGCTGATAATGCATAAATTAGCTGATATTGTGGACCTGCTTGATTAGAATTCGTAGTTTGTACTTGCATTCAAGTTTCTGATAGATGCCTTATTTAGTTTGGAATTGCTGATGTCTGCTGGTATGGTTTGATTATTTAGATACTGAATTTCTGAATTATAGTAGCTTACTGAACTGTGTGATTATCTGAGTAGTGAGATTTATTTGGGAATTAAATGAATGCAGATGCGATTCTTGAACATATTAATTTGAGGTTTGATATTGATAAGTTTATGTTACCATAAATACATTAGGAATGGATTGTAGCCGAGTTTGATTTACTTTTGTAGTTACTGATTTGTTTTCTGCTGCGTGATTTCTTTGCTGATCGATTTTATTGATGATTTTGCTGATCTTGTTGAATTTTGTAATTTAGTTGTGTGTTTTGTTTTGTTTGCTGTTAGGCTTATTGGATCAAACTGATCTTATAAGCTCAAATAGCTGCGTCCTCTCAGCTATAAGCAATTAAGCTTCTCAAAGTCTTTCCTAAGACTGTCCATTTTAGCAATCTGTCAAAAAAGAAAATAATTTCAAAAAAATTGTCATCTGCAGGTCTCGAACTCGAGACCTGCCCTTCACCATTACAACGTGTTAACCAACTGGGCTAAGGACCCTTTTGAGTTTACTTCTCTTAATTAGATTAATATAGGGTATTTCAATTCTAGCAGTTTTATATTTTGTAAGAATTTGTCACGTTTAATTTTTATTAATTTCTTTTAATTTTAATTAAAGTAAAATCTCAACAAGAAGTAGTTTAAATAATAATAATAATAAAAAAAATAAAATTAAAAAAATATAAATGTTTTTATTAAATTTAAAGGTTTAATTAGTTAATCTTTTTAAAATTAGAATTTAATAATTAGATAAGTAGATTTGTTTAATAGTAATTTTAAATAAGGTAAATTAGTTTAAAAGTTGATTTAATTAAGTTGATTTATTTTTTTTTATAGATAATTAAATAGATTAAATTTTTAAGATTTTTAATTAGTTTAAATTTTAAATAGTGTTTTTATTTTAAGTAATTGTTTAGATTTATTTTAAATAGGCGGGTTTACGATTCATGCACTTTAGGATAATTTTACTTAGCTTAAAATTTGTAGAATTTAATTTTAGTTTAAAAAACGAAAACCAATTCAAGTCTATTGTCCAAATCGAAACAAAACGTCTCAAATTCACTCGATCTTCGTGTACAACGAACTTGGTTCATCACGTGTTTAATTGAATTCGTCTTTGGTAATTTTAGTTTATTACTTTTTCCTAAAGGTAATTTTCTAATTTACCCTATAACGTAATCTAATTATCACATATACTATCCACGACACATCAAAAATTTTGGCGCCGCTGCCGGGGATCTTGTGTACGATTCGCTTTTGTGGAGATTTGTTGATCGTGGATTTGAAGACCCTTTTCCGTCCTCGAAAAGTTTTGTTATTTTTCTATTACATAGTATGTATCGTTTTTCTCGTTTTTTGTGAATAATATATTATATTACGTAGAACAATAATTTTAAATACTTTTCAAATAAGCCTTAGTTGGGATTTCATCACCTAGCTATTGTATTCGAACCCAAAACAAAAATAAAGGCAAAATAGATAAATACTAATAAGAAGTTTGAACTCGATTTATACAAACTATAAGGTGGGTATAAGGCGACGTGCTATAAAAGGCCGTCTAAGGAAAAAGGTTTTTAAGTGCTTTGTGCCACCTCGTTTTGCTTGTGCGTATATTGAGAGGGACAACCTATTATTGGTTTGCCGACTCAAGTAGTAATAAATCTTATTTTTTGTTGTTTACTTATTGAACCTCGAGACGTTTAGGTTTTCACCTATCGTTTCAAAGTCAACCGAGGGTAATTTACTTCCATAGTAGTTATCCTTATTCCTTGTTTTTTTTATCGATCATTATTGATTGAGCAATACCAAATAAAATACCAAAAATAATCTTCTTTCTTGTCTAATTTCTTTTCTTCAATCCTCTAAATTCTCGTCTTTGTAGTGTATGCAATTACGTTCTTCTCGTCTTGTGATAGATTTTAATAGGCTTGAAAATATTCCTCGTAGAAATAGAAATCGTCAACAACGAATAGTGGAACCCGAGCTTCCACCTATTGTTGTAGAGATGGCCGATAACCGAACAATGGAGGAATTGCTCCGTGCACCCACCGAAGGGTATGGGGAAGCAATCGTTGTGCCGGCTATTTTGGCGGATCATTTTGAGATTAAGACGGGTCTTTTATCGCTCATTCGTGCCGACCAATATCGTGGCAATGAGGCCGATAGTCCGCATTCTCACATACTGAATTTTAATCG
Organism: Glebionis coronaria; assembly: GCA_025667525.1. Lineage (NCBI taxonomy): Eukaryota > Viridiplantae > Streptophyta > Magnoliopsida > Asterales > Asteraceae > Glebionis > Glebionis coronaria. Next base: position 295,028,650 of record CM046874.1, read on the forward strand.
AATTACCTCGACTCTCAAGTTTAGAGATGTGCCGAATGACGTGATTAAGCTCATGCTTTTTCCGTACTCGCTCGAGGGTAATGCTAAGCTTTGGTATGAGAAAGAACCACCGGGTTCGATTTTAACTTGGGATGATTTAGTGTCAAAGTTTATGAATTATTTCTTTCCACCGTACAAGACAACACACTTTAAAAATGAGATCACTAGATTTGAACAAAAAGTGCATGAATCGTTTGGGGTTGCTTGGGAAAGATTTAAGGATTTGTTAAGACAATGTCCACACCACGGTTTCTCGGAATTGCATCAAATAAATACTTTTTATAATGGGCTTAATATGATTGAACAAGATTCTTTAAATGCCGCCGCGGGTGGTAATCTTTTAAGAAAAACACCGAGAGACGCGTGGAGAATAATTGAGGATAAGTCTAGAGCACAATATTCACGAAACACACTGATTGTTTCCAATGTGAATTCATCTAATCACGAGATTGCTAGATTGGACTCTAAGATTGATAGTGGATTTGCGACTTTGTTGAGTGAGATTAGGAAGAATCCTCATGGATCGATTAATATGATTGGGAATGTTTGTGTATCATGTGGTGGAGCACATCCTAATTATGCTTGTTTAAACGCGGGGTTTGATCAAGCTAGTGTTTTTGCCGCGACGGGAACTTATGGCTCCAACGGTCAAGTTCCTCGTCAAAATCATGTTGCTCCACCGGGTTTTCCACCGGTTCAAAATAGGTACAACAATGGTAATAATGGGAATAATTTTAACCGTGGTAACCAAGGGAATTTTAATCAAGGAAATGGTTTTAGTGCTAATCAAAACAATCAAGGTTTTCAAGGGAATAATCAAAATGATTTGTCAAGTTACATGAAGTCAAATGAGGCAAATATGAAAGCTTTGCAAAATAACATTCAAGGACAAATGGCAACTTTGAAAAATGAGTTTCAAAATACGCTAAAGGGGCAAAATAACAAGATTGAGCTTAATCAACAAAGAATGGAACAAAGATTTGAGCAAATGTTTGAGCAAGGTCAAAATCGTTTGCAACAAAGTGTGGAACAAAATCAAAATAATTTGCTTTCTATGTTTGAGGGATTCATGTCTAAACCATCTACTTCTTCGGGTTGCTTACCTAGTAATACCATTCCAAACCCGAGGAGAGAGCTTAAGGCTATCACCGCTTATGGTAATTTAGAAAGGAAGCTTGAGCTTATTGTGCCACCTAAAGAAACCTTTTGGAATGTCACCAAGGCTACTTTAAATGTGATTAGTACCTCGGATTTCATTGATCTCTTTCCTAAGAAATATAATGATCCGGGTCACTTTTTGATACCTTGTGTTTTCGATGAGCTTGGGGAATACAAAGCTCTAGCCGATCTAGGAGCTAGTATTAATGTTATGCCCCTAGCCATTTGGAAAACTCTTGACTATTTGCGACTTATGCCCACTCGAATGATCATTGAGCTTGCTAATGGAACCACCACTCGACCGGTTGGTATAGCGGAAAATGTCATTGTTAAAGTGGGGGAGTTCGTTTACCTAGCCGATTTTGCTATCATTGATTATGAGCCGAATCCTCGTGCGCCTATAATTTTAGGACGACCATTTTTGTGTACGGCCGGTGTTTTAGTTGATATGAAAGAAGGGGAGCTTAAATTGTTTCATGGGGATAAACATATGATTTTTAAACTGGAAAAAATTCCAAGATTGGTTCCTAAGAAATTAGAAAGTGATAAACCTAATTTTGTTGAATCATGTTGTAATGTTACCTCATCTATACTCACTCCACACGAGGATGATAAGATTGAAAAACAAATAGATGATTACTTGAGTGAGCCATTCGATGCTAGTGAGTTTGATAATGAGAATTTCGATCCCGAGAGTGACATTGCTTTAATTGAACAATCTTTGAAAATGGACTCATTTTCACTCTCTTCTAAGGATCATGTTGATGTTCCTAAGGCACAATCTTCCATTGAAGAGCCTTTGATTCCTAGCTTTACACCGAGTGAGGTTAGTGACTATTCGTTGGATAAGTTCATCGATGAACTTTTTGCTATCCTTGATCCACTTCCACGGGGAAGTGAAGACGTTTCCGATCTCGAGATCGAACGTGATTCTCGTGTTTTACCTACCATTCTCGAGGAATTCGCCGATGAATTGCCTTCAAATGAGAATGAGGATCTAGTATCCGAGTGTGACACACTCGATACTTTGTCGGAAATTTCTTGTGATGACAAGGATGACGACACTTTTGTGACTTACTCAAATCCTCTATTTGAAGCTTCATTGAACAATAATCCATTGTTTCAAGAGGATTTTGAGAGCATCATACCTCCTACATCTCACAACCTTTGTGATGATGATCTTCTTATGAAGGAGGTTGATGAGGTTTGTGATGATGATCACACCTTTTGTGATGAGTATGTCGACTCGGATGGAGAAATTTACATAATTCCCAATCTCCCTCCCACTCGCGTTAATCTTAATGTACGGGTTTTTCATGTGACTCATTTTGAGTACCATGATCCCTTTATTCACATTCAAAAGAGTGAAAAGGTCGACAAAGTGAAGCAAGTTGAAACCATTAGTGTTGAGACTTTTATCCCACCATTATCATGTGCTTCATATGCTTTAGGATTAGCATGGGGGGACGACACCTTGTTGTCTATTCCTTTCTCCACCGAGGACGAGGTATTCGATCCCGGAATCGTCGATTTAGGGAAATCTCGGACTTTCACCGATGCAATAATTGAAAGACTTTTTAATCATCTTGGTGCGAGTTTATCTCGTGGAGCATGCTACATCCATACGATTGTTTGTGACTACCATCTCTTGTTAGAGATTAGTGTTGGAGTTTATCCTTTCGTTTGTCATCCGACAACGAGGATGAGATCTTTGACCCCGGCATCGTGCTTCATGTTGGAATTTATTCTAATATGCCGGTTTTTACCATTTTCCCTAAGGACCAATGAATGCGGGGATCGAGTCGAGCTCATGACTCGGTGAACAAAAACGAGTCATTCTATCTTCTTTCTATTTTCTAACACCTAATAAGGCTTGATCTTTCAAGCTCGTGTTCGTGTTTTTGTTGTGTTGTGATCTTAGGTACGACCCTTATATTTGAAGATTCTCGTGTTCGGTTTTTGCCGGTCCACTTGATCTTCCGTTCTTTGAATGCCAAGAAGGGGCACACTTTCTATCCCTTGATTATTATTGACTAACGTTTTATCTTGAGGCATAATTAATAAACGGCTTATAGATGTGTGTGCTCTTTCCATGCTAGGAGATTGCATTAGACTCTTCGTGTCTTAGCAAGGGGGTGTTACTCTTGAGCTAAGAAACATTGAGGACAATGTTTGGTTTTAGCATGGGGGAGTCAATCGATATAATCGCTTGCAATTGCTTTTTTCGTGTCCAAACGTATAGTTTTCTCATTTTTCTATAAAATTTTAAATTTTTGGTGTTATTTTTAAGTTTTAGTAAGAAAATAAGTGTTTTTGACACGAATGTAGGCTTTCAATAAGAATAGTTTTTGACTCGACTCGGTTTTTAACCTTAGCTTTTCCTTAACGTATATGAATTAAGTTTTGCTAGGCTATTATATAGGGAGCTTTAAAACGCGAAGGTCTTAATTCATACGAGTTAAGAACAAGAACTTTTCGCAAGCTCCTATAATTGATCCTAGAAAGTCGTTTATCAAGGGAACTTTAAAACGTAAATTCTAAAACTTGTAAAAGTCTAAGAAGATGCAAGATCCTATAGATGACTTGAAAACCCAAAACTTGATTTGATAGGCTAAGTATCCATTGATTTCATTCTTGGAATTTTACAATATGGAGAACAAGAGATGATAGAGCCAATTATAAGTGTGGTATTCTTTCGGGAATTTATGTGAGTTAATTATGAGCCTATTCTCCCATCACTTGTTAATAAATTTAATTGCAATAAATAAGGTTGAACGATTTGAAAAGTTACTTAGCTTATAGCCCAAGATTGTTTAAAAGTTGCTCGGTATGATTAGAGTTCATAGCCAAGGCATAACTTATTGAAGCGGGATGCGAAGATTGGCGAGTCCAAAAAGGTCCTAACAAGACATGAGGGCTATGTTTTATTGCTAAAGATCTCAAGTGATGTGAAGACTCATTTATCAAAAATCAATATGAAGGATCGAGACACACGACGAAAAGCAAAATACTCCCAAAAAGTCATGGAGAAGTCTATCCAAAAAGACCAAAAATAAGGTATGAGGATAAATGAAGCCAAGTCCAAAAAGGAGGCGGATCGTTGTTAATCAAAATCCCAAGTAAAGATTGGAGAAAAATGAAGAAGTCGTGGTCCAAGTATGAATCTCTCACTTCAAGTGAAGAAATATTATGAAGAGAAGACCATTATTTCGTGAACGTCTCTCAAGGTTGGAAGTATTAAGTCATTGCCAAATATCGATCCGAGAAAGGTCTCAAATCGCGAAACAAGTTATGCCAAGATATGAACTTTATGAGAGCCCGAGAAGCAGTTTTAAAAGATTTTGTCCTTTAGCTAACTATTGATTAAATCGTTCACTTTATTTTCGACCTAATAAATTATCGAAATAAGTCAACAATGCATCTTCGTGATCATTCAAGACAACAATAAAATATAAGAGATACACTTAGGAATAAGGGAGTCTAAGTGATTTATTGGCCCACATGAATTCGTGTTAGTCTACCAACTTATAATAACAATGATCTTGTTTTTGCACTTGGCATGGAAAAGTGAAAAGTCGAGGACGATGAATCTATTTGAGTTTTTATGTTCCTTAAAGTTATTTTATGTCTTTGCAAAATAAATTGTCAAAAGTTTGAATAATGGTGTAGATATAGTTTTATTTTATCATTGCGTGAGGACATGGCAATTGCTTAGCATGGGGGAATTTGATATGAGTGTAATTACTCATATCATTAGTAGCTTAAAACAATGAAATTACGCATTATATTTATCATATATGCCTTGGAAATGCTTGTTTCTTGTTTTCATGTGTGTAGGTGCCAATGATCGCGAAAATCGACAAAAACCGGCACGAGTTTGATGGAAAGATTATCAAGAAGCCAAAATCGAGCTCGACAATAGTGGATTTAATAAATTTGCAAGATTTTAGCCAAGTGGGGCCCACAATGGAGTTAATGGGCTAAAAAGCCCATTATTGATTCAAGTTAATAAAGTTGGACTTTTAAAAGTCCAATAGGCCCAAAATGGATTTTATACGGATGGAGGCAATGTGATTAAACGAATGATTTATGGGCCTCAAAGCCCAATGTTTATTAAAGAAAAGTAAGAATAAGGCTTAGGGTTTGCCTTTGTATAAAACACGTCCACCATTTTCCAAGTAAATAAATACTCGTTTTTATTTTCATCCACTTAAATTCCCTCACACATTTTAATCCCACCCACACGTCACTGTCCTTCTTATTAATAAACGTTTTTATCCCAACCATTTTCACCCACTCCCATTTACACACAGATAATGTTTCGATATAAACAAAGAAAGTTTTCTTTCATCTTCCCCAAACTTTTTAACCCCAAAACCTGTAAAAGTTCTACTGTTCAAAAACCCTAGGATGGTAAAAAGATAAAATAACATGGGGCTTTTTATTATTTTGGTTAATTCACTCCAAAAGAAATAAAATCCCCATTGTTATAGGAAGAGAGGATATGGATTGGCTTTGCTACGTGGCGGTTTGTTATAGGAGGATACACCTCATTCCCACAACCCAGCCAATCAAAAGGCTCAAAACTAGCACAAGAAGCACAGTTGCACGCCAGGGTGTCGATCCGTGTGACTTTGGACTGATCACAGCCATCCATTTGAAGAAAGAGAAAAAGATGAGAAGATCAAAGGCTCAAATTCGAAAGGAATATCCCTCAGCAGATTCGAATATCCGCTCAAGGATGCCTTTTGGGGGGGGGGGGGGGGCTATAAATACCCCCAAATTTCTTGTGTAATTTTTATCCTTCTTTTACTTTATTGTTATGCTGTAGAAATAGTTTTAGGTTTATAATTGTATTTCCTTTTAAAGCTTTGTACCAATCTTTGAATATTAATAAAAGTTCATTCGATTTACTTTTAATTCGTGTCTTTTTAATTTATGTTTTTCTGCTTAACTTGATTTACAATTAATCTATTTAACTATTTTACATAATAATAATTGATGTATTGGATTTAGACTAATTAATAGTCTAAGTTTAATATTGGGAGTAAAAAGGATATAAATAACTTTTCCCCACTGGAAAAGTTAAGTATAAGTGGCGGTTTTGATTTCTATGGTGGTTCGGGTAATGATGAATGGTGGTGCTGATAAGGGTCTATGTCAGCTCAGCGCTGCACATCATCTCAACGGTTTCGACAAAAGGTACTAGTCCCTTTTAGTTTTTTTTTATGTCTGATTAAATCTGCTTCTTGATTGTTTTTTTATATATGCTGATTTATGTTAAATGGTTATAAGATGTTATATGTGTTTTAGATGAATAAGTTTTGTTGGAATTAGGATTTTGGTTAGTTTAACTAATTAAAGTAAGCTGCCATAGTGGTTTATTGATTTTTAGTTATGAATTTCTTATTTGTGACTCGTTTGGTGATTCCATTTAGCTCTTAGAATGCTCAATTTTCTATCTATTAAGTGAAGTCTGCTGATAATGCATAAATTAGCTGATATTGTGGACCTGCTTGATTAGAATTCGTAGTTTGTACTTGCATTCAAGTTTCTGATAGATGCCTTATTTAGTTTGGAATTGCTGATGTCTGCTGGTATGGTTTAATTATTTAGATACTGAATTTCTGAATTATAGTAGCTTACTGAACTGTGTGATTATCTGAGTAGTGAGATTTATTTGGGAATTAAATGAATGCAGATGCGATTCTTGAACATATTAATTTGAGGTTTGATATTGATAAGTTTATGTTACCAGAAATACATTAGGAATGGATTGTAGCCGAGTTTGATTTACTTTTGTAGTTACTGATTTGTTTTCTGCTGCGTGATTTCTTTGCTGATCGATTTTATTGATGATTTTGCTGATCTTGTTGAATTTTGTAATTTAGTTGTGTGTTTTGTTTTGTTTGATGTTAGGCTTATTGGATCAAACTGATCTTATAAGCTCAAATAGCTGCGTCCTCTCAGCTATAAGCAATTAAGCTTCTCAAAGTCTTTCCTAAGACTGTCCATTTTAGCAATCTGTCAAAAAAGAAAATAATTTCAAAAAAATTATCATCTGCAGGTCTCGAACTCGAGACCTGCCCTTCACCATTACAACGTGTTAACCAACTGGGCTAAGGACCCTTTTGAGTTTACTTCTCTTAATTAGATTAATATAGGGTATTTCAATTCTAGCAGTTTTATATTTTGTAAGAATTTGTCACGTTTAATTTTTATTAATTTCTTTTAATTTTAATTAAAGTAAAATCTCAACAAGAAGTAGTTTAAATAATAATAATAAAAAAAAAAAATTAAAAAAATATAAATGTTTTTATTAAATTTAAAGGTTTAATTAGTTAATCTTTTTAAAATTAGAATTTAATAATTAGATAAGTAGATTTGTTTAATAGTAATTTTAAATAAGGTAAATTAGTTTAAAAGTTGATTTAATTAAGTTTATTTATTTTTTTTATAGATAATTAAATAGATTAAATTTTTAAGATTTTTAATTAGTTTAAATTTTAAATAGTGTTTTTATTTTAAGTAATTGTTTAGATTTATTTTAAATAGGCGGGTTTACGATTCATGCACTTTAGGATAATTTTACTTAGCTTAAAGTTTGTAGAATTTAATTTTAGTTTAAAAAACGAAAACCAATTCAAGTCTATTGTCCAAATCGAAACAAAACGTCTCAAATTCACTCGATCTTCGTGTACAACGAACTTGGTTCATCACGTGTTTAATTGAATTCGTCTTTGGTAATTTTAGTTTATTACTTTTTCCTAAAGGTAATTTTCTAATTTACCCTATAACGTAATCTAATTATCACATATACTATCCACGACACATCAGTAATCACACGACCTTTCTCACGAGACGAGGCGGCTTTACATTGCTCCTTCGGATTTACAACGGTGTCACTAGGTAACGAACTCGATGACGCACCCGAGGACTTGTTCATTATGGCCGAAAACATCTTTTTTATATCAATTTACCCTTGCTCAATCTTCGTGTTTTGCAATTTCAATGTATTAGAAAAGTCATTTTTCAAAGTACCAATTTCTCCCTCTAATCGTCTCATATTAGCCTCATTCGTTTTCATGTAATTTTAAAAATCGTTTGACGAACTATTTTGATTAGAATTAAAGTTCCCTTGGTTTTGATTACTTCTTTGAAAATTTCCTTGATTACCACTTGAAAAATTGTTGCCTTGATTGTTGTTGTTTGAAAAATTCGAGTTTTGATTATTGTCTCGATTTTGCCAAGTTATATTACGACCTTGATTATAACCTCCTTGATTTTGATTCGAAAAATTCCCTTGTTGATTATTTCCTTGAAAATTGTTTCGATTTTGAAAATTGTTGCCTTGGTTATAATTGCCTTGTTGTGATGGACCCGCGTTATTTTGATTTGAAAAATTGTTGTTTCCATTTAACGCACTCACATTCGACGTTTGGCCATCCGTAGCCGCACACTCGTAATAATTATGAGGTCCACCACAAAACGTACACGAAACCTCAACCGCTTTCACCGTAGCGGGAGCGTCTTTCTTTTGCATCTCAACGAGAAAAGACGTAAACACATTCGTCAACTTATCAACTTTTGCATCAACTCTCTCAATGTCACGATTAGAACTACTAACATTGGCGACATTGGCAACACTCGGTGCGTTGCGGAGTTGGTAAACCTTGGATCGGTTTTCGATAATTATCAATGCGTCTTTCGGAGTTTTACACAAAAAGTTGCCACCGGCGGCGGAATTCAACGAGTCTTGTTCGTGAAAATTAAGACCGTTGTAAAACGTATCGATTTGGTGCAACTCGGAAAAACCATGGTGAGGACATTGCCTAAGCAATTCCTTAAAAAGATCCCACGCGTCTCTAAAAGATTCATTCGGTTTTTGCTCAAATTTCGTAATCTCGTTTTTGAAAAACGTCGTCTTAGACGGTGGGAAAAAATAATTAACGAACTTGGAAACGAGATCCTTCCACGTAGTTATCGAATTAGGTGGCTCTTTCTCGTACCAATCCTTGGCGGCACCATCGAGCGAGTACGGAAAAAGCATAAGCTTGACGACATCGGTGTCGACGTTCTTAAACTTGCTCGTGGCCAAAAGACGATCAAAATTCCGAATATGGTCGTGAGGATTATCGGCTTCACGACCTCGAAACTTAGTAGCTTGGATTAACGAAAGCATTCCGCTCTTAATCTCAAAATTCTCCACTTCGATAGCGGGAATTACGATCGCGTCTCCATAACCCTCGGTGGGCGCTTGGAGCAATTCCATCATCGAACGATTGTCGGCCATCTCCTCTACGGTTTCTTCAACAACGATATTAGGAACGTCGGTTTCTAATTCTCGTCTACGTCGTCGATTCCTTCGATTACGATTGCGTCGATTCGAAGCTTCACTAGAATTGGAATAATCCTTCGATCGAGTGCGCATGCACTAAGCGTAGAATGGGTGGTAGCAAAGAAGATTCTTTTTGCGGTTTTTCGATTTTTTCAATTTTTTTGGATTTTTGAATGTATTACGTAGACACAAATCTACAAATCTCTCCTCGAATCGACTTTCTCGATTAAAGGAGCCTCAAAGAATGAAAACGATCACGTGGAGTGAACGTTCTCGATGACTTTAGAACGTTGGTGGAACACCAAAACGTTCAAGAGGGTTTAATCTTGAAAACACAAGCAAATATAGTATACGTAGATAATACTTGGGCGGCAAACCCTCGATTAGCCTTCTTTCTCAAAACACGCACAAGCAAGCGGAGGAAACGAGGCGGCGCGAAGCACTTAAGAGCCTTTTTCCTTTAGGTCGTGAAATACAACCGCCTTATACCCACCTTATAGTTTGTGTTAATTGAAATTAAGCCTCACGAAAGTATTTATCTATTTTGCCTTTAAACTTTTGCTTTAGATTCGAATACAATGATCGAGTGATGAAATCCCGAATCAAGGTTGCGTTTTCACGCTTTTGGAGTACTTGTATATTTATTGTTCTTACGTAAATACAATATAGTAATAATATTCACAAAAAACGAAAACCAATATATCTACAATATAGTAAATATTTTTGAGTGTTTAATTTAGGAAAATTAAACACGATTTATTTGGATACTATAATATAATAGAGAAAAATAACAAAAATGAGTATGTACGATATTCACGCTTTCCAAAAATTGAAAAGCAAAAACGCACTACTCACACAAACACGATAGTAATAATAATGGCACACTAAACACCTCCCCGGCAGCGGCGCCAAAAATTGATATAGTTTTTTCGTACACGTTTTAGGAAAAACGCGTATGAGCGGCAAGTATTAAGCCTTACGCTTTAGGAAAAACATAAAACCGAATAAATGCGGGTTCGTTCTCGAAAGAGGTGTGTGTATTAATGTGCCAATATATAAAATCAAGGTTTGGATTAGTGACGTTTTTGGTTTAAGAGAGAAAAAAATTAAAGACGAACTACGACTACGATTAAACTACGACGTTGACGTAAAACGCGAACGTAAATACGTAAAACGCGACAAAATTAAAAATTAGACCTAAAAATTAATTAAAAGATTAAACTAAGTCTAAAATAATATAAATAAGAATAAAAATCCAACAAATATGTTTTAAAACCTTTTATTAATTAAATATTCAATTTTTAATGCTAATTAAAGCCCAAAAAATAAATATAATTAACAAAATGCCTAAAATATTAAACTTTTGCTCATGGAGCTATATTTTTTATTAGGGTTTATTGAACTAATAAGTCACTTATATTATTTAAAGACTAAAAACTATTTTTCCTAAATTTTCAAGACTATTTTTCTATTTTTAAATGACTAAAAACTATTTTTAAATTAAAATAATCATAAAAAATAATAAAATAATGCCAAAAATGATTTGACAATTTTAAAAATCCTAAATTACACTAATGAACAGTAGAAAATTGAAAAAGTTTGAAAAAAGTAAAAATTTTCACTAAAAGACAAAACAGTTTAAGAATTAAACCCTAATTAAACTAATTTAATTATAAAAAATAACTAAAAGGTGAACAGTGAAATATTTTTAAACTAAAAATATTAAAATACTTTTCTAAATCTAAGAAAAATTTTAAATCTGAAAAATATTACTTTTTTACACTAAATTCCAAAAAACAGTAATTAAAAAGTAATTAAAATTGCAATTTAATCTAAAAATTACTTAATGAATAGCAACTAAAATATAAATTAAACAGAAAATTCAGAAATTAAATAAGAAAATTATAGAAAAAAGTTTGAAGACCTAAATCCTATTTTAGGGCACAAAAGGCAAAAAAATAAGATTCTGATAGTGACCTTTAGCTTGTTTCTGTCTTTTAGCTGAGCAGTGGTAAGTTTAATACAAACAATGGGAACTTGTTTCCCACTGACAATGATAAAAACAGGTCTGTGGACCTTTTGATTTGTAACTTGCTTGTTTTTGGCTTTTGATGGGAAACATAGGCACCCCTACACTCATGGAAGTGTGGGGAGTCAGTATAAGCTATAAAAAACACAAGTCCAAAGCAAAAAAACACGCAAATGGGCAAAATTCAGTTGCTGTAGAGACTAGGGGGCTGTGGGTAGGCTGTGATGATTTTTGGGCTAGTCACATGCACAAAGACCAATTTTAAAGGCTCCAAACTTGCATACAAGGTGACCAAATCACATAAAAGCTAATGCAACCCTATACTAGCCTAATCTCTAACTACCTTGCAAAAATTCAAAGTTGCCTTTGCACAAAACTGGCAGAAAAAAGGTTAAACAGATTTTACCTATGATTTTCTATTTTAAGAATGCACTTCCCTTCAATTCTAGTCTAAATTAACTACTTATGACAGAAAACTACTAACATTAGCAACCTAAGCATTTATAGACTAATCTCAAGCCACAAACTCTCACAAATTCCTAGCTAAACTGCAAATCCAAACACCACCTTAAATTTCAGAAACTTGATTTTTCAAACAGAATGCACTCAAATCAATTCAATACTGATTAAGAACTATCATAACATGCATAGAGGACTGAAACAAGCATGAACAAACACTAGCAACCAATAAAACACATAATACAATCAAAGGCATGCATCCACAAGATTTAACAAGATAAGTCAAGGTCTATTCAATGGGTTCAAGCCAAACCTTTTGGGTGGCTGATGCCTTCAAAGAGTGGACCATGGGATCTTGTTCAAAAGTAGAGATACCCCGTTGTGGTTCAACAACTGAACCGCGGTGACAAATGCCTTCAAAAATGAGAGATTATGAGATGGGATGGTTCTCCTTGTTACTTACTTGAAACCTGCACACAAACAACCAACCAAAAGAAAAACTACAAGCTCATATATGGTAAGCTCATAAGCTGTTTATAAGGCAGCTTATGATCTTGGGCACATATGAACAGTGATGTTAATATTAACCAACAAAAGTCAAATTTTTTGTAAAAGAAACACAGTTTAAAAAATCCAAACTTGAAAATCAGATTCTAACCAGGTACTAACACCAACAAGAGTCCAAGAGCAAAGTCCACTTTCACTTCATTTGCTTTTGGACTCAAATTTGTTGAAGAAAAATTTTAAAGAAAACAGAAACTTCTCCAAAATCCTTTTAAACCGAATGTTTAATAAACCTTAAACTAAATTTTGCAAAGTAAAGAAGATGATTAAACTAAGACAAGCAATAAAGGAACTCAGTTATTTGCACACTTTCAAAATCTTTTCACTTTCGTTACTTTGATAAAAAAAAGTACAAAAACTGGAACAAGGCAAACCACAAGTTGGTTGCTCTTTAAATACAGGTAAGTAGAACATTCTAGGTTGATGAATAAAATAATACCAAGCTAAAAACCCTAATATGCAAAAATCCGAATTTGCCCTTTGACTGATTTTGAAATTGGTCTTGTTTGTGCCCCATGTGATGTAGCCAGGTGGAATCTTCCATCTTGATCGTTGGTTTGTGCTTTAGGAGTAAGCAAATCATATGGTTCGTTGATGGGCTGTCTCTTTTGTTTTCTTGTACAAGAGTGGGGGACAGGGGAGGACAAGAGTGAAAGTGATGGGGGGTTTGGTTGGTGGGATGTGATTAGAGTAGGATTAATTAGCAATCTGCACATTTGTAGCTATTTCCCCTTTGATTTGCCCATTAATCGAACTAGGGTTCATATGTTGGAAGATTAGGGAAGATAATGAACAGGGCTTGTTTCCCTCTTAAAAATCATTAATAACGTTTGTTTAAAATCAGATTAATAAATAATATTGGTTAAGTGGAATGGTGATATGGCAGGGGTGAGGTGGCGTGATTGGTGACGTGGCTGGCTATGGTTGGCTGGATTATGTTTATGTGTCTCCCCATTTTGGCCCCTATACTCCCTCTCTCTTGTCTCTTTGTAATAAACAGCCTAAATAAGTGAAATCCTTTGTAAACAACTTTGCTCATCTTGCTGAAAATGGCACAAAGGTTCTTCCATCTTTATAACAAGGACTATTAATGCAATTTGATCATAATTCAAGGGCCAATGATGTATATTATCCATACTTTAGGGACCCCATTGTATATAATGATAGATGAGGGGTATAAAGTGAAAATTCTTCAAACTTGGAGGACCAATCTTGCCAATCTTCAAAACTTTAAGGGTAATTATGGAAATTCAGGATTCGGGTCCGGTTCTTTGTGCGGCTTCGTTTCCCGTGTTCGTTTTTGCTTGATTCCTTTGATCTTTTGGTGAATTCACGATATCCGTACCTGAAATACACAATGAACAAACACAGGCATATTTTTGGGTATTTTGATGACATTTTAAGCGTTTTAAGCCCGATTTGGACGATGAGACTATGTATAAATACAGTCTCATCAAAGTGTGAAGAGAGAGTTGCTTTTAATTCAACTGTGTCTAGTCCTGGTTTATTGAGTCCTAGGAAGATTGATTCTCCTAGAATTGTGTGTAATAAAGTTAGCAGTATGAAACAATGTCATTCTAATAAAAGGTCGTTTAAAACATGTTTTGTTTGTGGGAGTGCATTTCATTTGATTAAAGATTGTGATTTTTATGACAAACATTCTTCTGTTCATCAAGCATTTCCTGCTCCTGGTCCACCAGGAGTTGTTTCATATTCTTCTAGAAGACTAGACCCAAGTGCTCAATCGTTTTCTTCTTCTAGAAGGACCTCTCCATTAGCTTCTGATCATTGGAGAAACATTGGATTAACATCAAATAGACTAACCAGTAACTATTTTCAGAATTTTAATCCAAATTATGCACACAATTTTGACCACATGTATTTTGGATTGGGAAATTTGGGAACTGCTGTTAAGCCCTCAACAGGTTGTTCTTGGTCAAACAATAATACCAATATGATGAATAGGCAACCAAAGAACAACGGTGGATCTCATCAATCTTCTTGGCTATCTACTAAAGATCCACAAGGCAGACTCAAACCTGAAAAGGTTTGGGTCCCCTTAAGACACTAACTTTTGCATCTTTATTATCTTGTTGTTGTAGGTTACTCCATACCAAGATCCTACTCTAGGAATTGTTGATAGTGGGTGCTCTAGGAGCATGACAGGAAATAAAAGTCTTCTATCTAACTTTGTACCATTTCAAGGCGGAAAGGTCTATTTTGGTGGAGGTGAAGGTAGGATCACTGGCAAAGGAACGATTCAGACGCCCAATCTTAATTTTGAGCAGGTCTACTATGTGGAAGCACTTCAACACTTCAACTTGATATCTGTCTCTCAGATTTGTGACAAGAAGAAGTTTGTCCTCTTTACGGATACTGATGCACTTGTGCTATCCAAAGACTTTAAACTTCCGGATGACTCACAGGTTCTACTCAGAATCCCTAGAAGACACAATCTCTATAGTATCAAGCTGAATGAAGTCAACCCTACTGGTCAACTAGCATGTTTGGTTGCTAAAGCCTCAGAAGATGAAGCCACTCAATGGCACAGAAGGATGGGACATGTGAACTTCAAGACCATTCACAAACTAGCAAATATGAACCTGGTCTCTGGTTTACCTCCCAAGTCATTTAGAAATGATATTAATTGTCTTGCTTGCAGCAAAGGCAAATAACATAAAGCATCCTTCAAGGCCATTACTGCTCTCAGCCTTATAACTGAACCATTGCAGCTACTTGGTAAAGGCTCATCAAATCTGTGTCTGTTGCTGTAAAGATTCAACACGGTGCTGATTTGTTTCAAGCTTTGGAGAAGCTTCTAGTGTTCCATGTTACGGCGGTTCATATGTCTCTTATCTTGCTGATGCTGCTGTTTCTTTTGCTGTTTCAATCCTCAAGCTTTATTGCACATTTTCCGGGAAACTTGAACTCAACAGGTCAAATTCAAGTTTAGGGGAGGATTGTTAGGACCATTGGAATAGTTAACTGTAATAGGTAGACTCAGAGGTATGTAGTTCCTCCTGGTCATAGTAGTAGTAGGAGCAAGTCGTGCTCCTGGTCTTAGTTAAAGTCAAACTTTATTATTTAGTTATTATTTTGTTAGGATATGCATGAGATATGTTAGGAAAGGATATGCATATCAGTTTTACACGTTTTGTTTAATGATGTATTAGGGTTTCCTTGTAGTATAAAAGGAACCTTAGGCAGAAGGGTTATATACACCTTGATCAAACGTAATTCTAGTGATCATTAATATTAGAAATCCTTAGAAAAGGATCAAGTCATTATAGTTATTCTGTTCTTCTTTATAGTATTTGTATTCTGCACTTATATTGTGTATAGAGTCTCTCTGTGAATAGACTTGTGATAACAGAAGTCGTTCACCGTTCCTGACAGGCTGCAAGATCCACATCTAGTGGACCCAACAAGCATCGAACTCGAGATTACGGGATTGCACATAATAGGTAAAGAGATTTAGTTAATAAATATATTTATTGTATTTATTAATTTATTTAATAAATATATTTATGTATTTATTAATTTAACAGAGCAAGTAAATATATAACTTTAACGATCGTTAATTAATTAATAGTTAAGTTATAACGAGCGTTATATAAACATATATATTATGTAAACAAAAGGAAAGATGTTTGGAAGATTCCGGAACACCCCTAAGGGGTGTCTGGTCGGTCGGTTATGGGCTCCAAGGGGGGGGGGGCAAAATTTTCCTTTTATTTATCTTGGGCTATAAGGGTTTAGGCATATAAATACACCTCCTAACTCCTCATAATACACACAACAATAATCTTTCCTCTCCTTCTCTCTTTTGGTCGATCGCAAGCCCCACCACGGAAGGTTTTCGGTTGGTTTTTCTTGGTTGATCGATTGTATACGTAATCTAGTCCTAGCCCCTCTCTAGGGTTGTTGGGTAGATTAATTACAAGCATTGTATCTCGGTTTTCACGTGCTAGAATCAGGGTTAGCTCGTTGTATTACTTGTGTACAAGAACGTAATATAGTCTTACTTTAGACTATATCTTGGTATATACGGTATTAACCCGAATTGGTGATTCGTTCTTCGTCTTGTGGAATTGCTTTAGCGTAAAGGAATGTAACCCTAATTCGATTAATTATAATTGTGTTATTAATTATGATCTTGTTAAATCGCTTCCGTTATATGTGTTTTGATCTCAATTAGGGTTTTATATAATTGTTATGATAATAATAAACCTTCAAAATCGTCAAGCGACAAAACATAATATCATTGCGACGAGAACTAAATCATCTTTCTATAAAGAGGCATATATATAAACTTTTGACGAAATATTTTTCAATCTATTTTTCAGAAAAAATAATATATGATTTGTATCATGAATCATATATGATTTCACAAAATCATACTATATGATTTTAAAAAATCATATATGATTTGTGGTACGAATCATATATGTTTTTCTTTGGATAAAAATCGAAAAAAAAGTTCGTCGAAATTTTATATGTATGCCGCTCTATAGAAAGATGATTTAATTTTCGCCGCGTGGTATGTTTCATTTTGCGTAACGATTAACGGTTTGTGAGATATTTTTTTTAAAGATGAAGGTGAGTTTTTTTTTATGAAAAAAAACTGATGGCTAAGATTGATTTATTAAGTTTATACTAAATAATGAGTCTACATCGGGTGTATATAAGAGAGAAAGAAGGTAAATGTGAATTTGCAAAATGCTATTTAACCATTTTATAAAACTTTTTATATTAATTTTTTGTGTTTCTAACATTCGTCTTTTATAAAAAGATTTATCTATCTATTATATTATAAGATTTACGTGCTGTTTGATAAAACAAAATAATTAGGTATTGAACCAATTAGCGCTCTGAATGATTTTAAATGATCTTTATGAATTTGATTCTGAATGAAACTGACTTTTTGATAAACTCTTGAATAATAATGTAAATGACTAAAAAATTACCATTCTAGCCTTGTACTAACTTTAAGTTGACTATTATATGATCATTTCTATTATCATACTCCCTCCGTCCTAAAATAATAGTTCACCGATAAAATACACGTCGTTTAATAAAAACATCACTTTTTCAGCTTTCTCTTTCTTACTTTTTACACAATGACAATTTTATCCTTAATCAATTAATTTACAACTTCTTTAATAATACCCTCAAGTGAGGATGATATGGTAAACTTAATCTAAATTTTTTTTTATCTATTTTTAAACTAAACTATGAATTTGAGACGTTCAAAAAGAGTAAACTGGAATATTAATATAGGACGGAGAAAGTAATAATCAAGTTTATAAATAAAACAATATTTTAAATTAATATCCACACACATCGAAATTGTGAAATGCAATCGTAAATAAATATGTTTGCTGAATTGATATGGCATCCCACATCAACATATATAAATACAAGGAAAAATATTATACAGAAGTAGACCAATACGTGAATAAATTTGCTGTTATACTGAGTAGGAAATAAATTTAAAAGTGATATCATATAACTTAATTTAAGCTAAATGCAAAGGTGTGAAAATATTAAAAGAAAAATCTTGCTACACTTGAACCATTAAAATAATAAAAATGTCAATCATGAAAAGATATAGAAGCTGAATGACTAAGGACCCATATCCGCTCTAAATGATTCAGTAACAAAATTAATCGCCCAGAGCTTCACTTATTTTTATCAAACACACCACACACTGACCGACTCAGATATATCCTCTTAATTGGCTCATTAAGAAGCTATCAAACACCCCTTTAGTCTTTATATTAAGCGTGAAGTTTCAATAATAAGACTGAATCAATGTCACAACTATCACTAACAATCATGGTGCATCTCAAGTGTTTTTGGAGATATAGCATTCACTCTCAAGAAGATGAAAAGTTCAAGTGGTATTATAATACATGCAATGCGAGGAAAATGAAAAGTTAAGGGTTAAACTCAAAGCACTCATAAAAAGCCCATATATAAGCTCACCTTTTTATTCCCAAATCGCATTCAAAAATCTCAAGACTCATCAGTTTTCATGGTCGAATCTACTGAAGCAACTTTATATTCAACCGTACCAAACGAAAAAAAAAACCATAATATGGAAAAACTATAACAACAACAACTCGAACACATCACCTTCAACCACAATCAAATCAAACTACATTTATCGTAATTTCGTCGTCATAGTTATCAACATTTCATCTCAACAACAACAACAAGACTCGAAAATAATAAACCAGATAAAATAAACATCTCAGAACTCTTTTTGTGTATAACAATCAATTTCAAGATCTTTGAAAGAGATTACACACGAAAGAAAATCATCGTCGATCTATGTAGGCTATACCGATCATTCATATATGAAAACAACAAGATAGATCAATAACAAACATGTTATTATCTATCTTAGATTCGTATAATGACACACGAAAATCAAACCTACCTTAGACCTTATGAAAAAATTTGAAGCCACTTAAATCTTGATACTAACTCAACAAAAGAAAAAAGGTGTGTGGGATTCGTATTTTATGAAGTTTTATCTATGTTTCGGCTTGATGGCTAAGTATAATTAGATGAAAAAATGATGGCTCGTTTGATTGAGAGAGATGTTATCATATGGTGGCGTGAGTTTTTAAAATTAGGGTTATCAAATGATTAAGATTTAAGTTCATTTCGATATCATACTTTACCTTATATATGAGGGGACTCATCCCCACCATCCATCTCATTTTAATACAATGGATAAGATTAAACACAAAATATATTTTTACTTTTTTTTTCAAACATTAATATCTCTTAAACCGTTAATCGTTATGCGAAAAAAACATACCGTTACGAAGAGCATTTAATTATCTTTCTATAGATATGCTATATGATACACTTTCGACAAAAAAAATTTTCTTCATTTTTTTCACGTTTTCGAAAATTATCATATATGATACTAATATCATATATGATGTATGACCAGTATCATATATGATATAACCTATCATATATGAATATATGATAAAAACCCATATCATATATGATTTAGCACTGTTATCATATATGATGATACAGTATTATCATATATGATATTTCACGTAAATTTTAACAAGAAGAAAAAAACGATATTTTTTTCTTCGAAAGTATATCATAGTGCATATTGGTAGAAAGATAATTAAACGCTCGTCGCGATGATATAATTATTTTCGTTTAATACTTAACGGTTTAAGATATTTAAATTATAAAAAATAGGTGAAAAATAAAATATGTTTAATTTTATCCATTAGATGAAAATGAGATGGATGATATGGATGAGTCCCCTCATATCCACAAAAATGTATGGTATCCAAAATAACTCTACTCAATGATTAAATATTAAGTATTAGTAGTATTTATATCCCATATCTATTTGGCTAATGAGAAAAGTTTAATATACATCATCTTTCTAGAATAAACTCAATCAACCAATCACAACCGCTCATTTTTTTCATCTAACAAATAAAATTCATTTGTTAAAAAATAAATATCTCACGAACCGTTAATTGTTCCATGATACGAATCATATATGATTTTCTCAGGGAAAAAAATTCGTGGAAAGTATATACATCTGCCCCTCAATAGAAAGATGATTTAATTCACATTGTAATGATGTATTTTTTTGTCATTTGACGATTTATCGTTTGTGAGATATTTACCGTTTAAAAGAAAAGATGAAAATTAGTTTGAATGAATATAATTGGTTGATGTAATTTATGCTAAAAAAGAATTTACATTGATCTCGGGTAATACACAATTGGGTTTCACAAGTGTATTAGACTCGTTTAACAATATTTATTGGATACTACTAATTTTGGAATGAGAAAATAAATTTGAGTTATGTTACCCAATTGTGGTTTGAACCTCAATAGAAAGATGATTTAATTCACATTGTAATGATGTATTTTTTTGCCATTTGACGATTTATCGTTTGTGAGATATTTACCGTTTAAAAGAAAAGATGAAAAATTAGTTTGAATGAATATAATTGGTTGATGTAGTTTATGCTAAAAAAGAATTTACATTGATCTCGGGTAATACACAATTGGGTTTCACAAGTGTATTAGACTCGTTTAACAATATTTATTGGATACTACTAATTTTGGAATGAGAAAATAAATTTGAGTTATGTTACCCAATTGTGGTTCGAATCTCATTCACACAAATTATAATCTTAACCGGACTTTAAAATAAACCACATTAACCCGACCAAAAAGTACAAACCATTAGCAATAATAATATGCCATTAACTTATAGTAAATTTATCGTAATGCATTGCACAGTTTGTGAATGACGAAGTTTCTACATCACACTTTAAATTAGTTTTATTATTGAATTAAATTAAATGTAGTTAAAAAATAAAAGAATAAGAATAGTGAAAGTCAACGCGTAGTTTAAACGCAGCTTTTGGATTCACTCACACAATTTTTAGAATTTATCTTTATTTATAATTTATAACAAAAGCCCTGACTATAAATATTGGCATCCACCCATCGATAAAAAACACAAGAAACATAAAAAATAAAAAATAAAAAATAAAAAATAAAAAAGAAAAGATGCAGATATTCGTGAAAACCCTAACTGGAAAAACCATCACCCTTGAAGTCGAAAGTAGCGATACTATTGACAATGTCAAAGCCAAGATCCAGGTTTTCTTTTTTCTTAATCTTTTACATACTTTTCATTCTTTTAATTTTATAAAATTAGCTATTTTTATCATTCTTGTTTTTATGATTTTTATAATATATACAAGTGATTTTTTATGTGGGTTTATGATTGTTTTTTTATTACTATGTTTTTATGTTATACTCGCTTAAGGGGGTGTTTAGATTAGAATATTTAAAGAGCTTATTGCCTTACTGCTAGTTCTTTTTAAACACAACAAGCTTAATTGAGGGGCTAATCGGCTTATTTAGGAATAATCAATTTTTCAGCTTATCAAAACAGGTAGGTTAAGCACTTTTAATTAAGTTAACCTCCAAACACCCTCGTAGGTCATGTCTTATATTATTGAAATTTGATTATAAGTTTGGTTATAGTAAGTTGAGGTTTGTTTGCGATTTTGAAGGACAAAGAGGGTATTCCTCCAGACCAACAAAGATTGATTTTTGCTGGGAAGCAGCTGGAGGATGGGCGAACACTTGCAGATTACAACATCCAGAAAGAGTCTACTCTTCATCTTGTTCTCAGATTGAGAGGTGGAACTATGATCAAGGTCAAGACTCTTACAGGGAAAGAAATTGAAATCGACATTGAGCCCACTGATACTATTGACAGAATCAAGGAACGAGTTGAAGAGAAGGAAGGAATCCCGCCTGTGCAACAAAGGTTTGCTTCTTTTCTTTAGTGCTCTCTTATATTAACTCTAGTCAAATTGTTATTTTTATCATATGGTTTATAATAGATTTGTTGTTACTTGAGGCACGTTATTTTTATAATTCAAAATAGTTAATGAATACACTTGGCATGATTGAGAAAAATAATGTTTACAAGGCTACCCAACTACGAGGATACAAAGTGAAATTTGACTACATAATGAGTACTATAGTTATTTTGAACATAGGATATAAGTATACATAATTATACGACAATTATATATACGACAAGTATATGTGTCTACTGGCTGACCTGTCTTTTAACTGGGCAGCTTAATAGGTACTGATATATCTTTATAATGGGCTGGCAGAGAACCCTCCTCTGTCCCAAAGATGAGCATCTCGGCTTTTGTTATAATCAGATAGTAGGGGCCTTTTTTTTTTTCTTTCTAACGTTCTTAAGCAATATTGAAATATGATACAAGGCTTTCTTAAGGTTTTTTAGTTTCGTTGTACCACTAGTTACGCTACTCACATAGGATTGCCTAATGAAATTTTATTCGGCAAAGGGCACTGATTATTGTACAGTTTACTACTCAATTGGTTTGATCAAATTGATTATAAAATGATACTAAAAGATGCAATTGTATGATGCAGGTTGATTTATGCTGGGAAACAGCTTGCAGATGATAAAACGGCTAAGGACTACAACATTGAAGGAGGGTCTGTTCTTCATCTTGTTCTTGCTTTAAGAGGTGGTTGCAATCTTTAAAGAAGATGCCACCCTTTGCTACCCTATGTTATCCATCTTTACATAATTGACTTTGACATTTGATAATCGCATGGCGAGACATGCCTTATCTGATTGCCTTGACTGTGGAATTTGATGTAATGCTATCTGTACTTGATTTGGTGCTTTCTATCTTGCTTTTTTGTGTTCTTTTTTATGTTTTGTGGTTTTTTAAAACCTTTAACCATTATGATGTGTACTAAAAACATCACTAATGACCATAGCTACCACCTGTCACCACAACCATTGCCATCACTACCACTCTCATAACGGGTGCAACCCTCTTTAACTGTTGTCCAAAACTATGCAAAAGTTGTTAAAAATATGGTGGTAACGGGGGTGACGGTGGTGGTGGTGGTGGGGGGGGGGGGGGGGGGGGGGGGGGGGGGGGGGAGATTTTGCAGGGGTGTGCGGTGATGGTGGTGGGAGGGTCGAGGTGGTGGCGGGGGTGTGCGGGGGGTGGCGTGGTGGCGGGTTGGTAACATGATAGAGGTTGATGGAGAGGCGTTTGGATCATTAGATAAAAGTAAAATAAGGTGTTTGGATATAAGTTTTAGTGATGTGGGCACAGAATGGCAAAAAGATGTTTTTTTTTTTTGTTTTAGCAGTTTAACCGTTGGTAAAAACTGGCCATATTAGAACAAAACATAAAGTTTTGCGTATTAGATGAAACTTTTTTAGTACACTTGCTATAACGGTACATTTGGAAGAGTACTCGTTTGACTTAAACTCCAATTTTCTTATGAGATCGGTGTATAAAAGGTTTTAGGTTAAACTGATTGTAAAAAAGTTTATTTAAATGCATCTCAAATAAGCACTTAGAATTAAGCAGCAACCGGCCTACTCAGAAACTGCTTATTTCACCTCTTAATGAGCAAGCAGAAGCACTTTGAAGTTTTGAATTCAAAACTGCTTCTACTTAAAAATAGCAAAAAGCAGAATAAGTGACCCCAAACACCTCCTTAGTTTACTATAGCTTACTGTAATAAGCAATTAAGCACCTCAAATAAACTTAGAGCCTAGAGAAGATGCAATTTAACTTGCTACTCTCTTTGTGGTTTTGGGTCAATTAGTTAGTTAAAGTTAAAATTTTGTTAATAAGGGGGAGTTCTTGACAAATAAGAGTGAAAGTTGATGTTTTCTTACAAATTTAAGGACTTTTCTGATGCTAAAACGAGTGTTCCATGGTAGAAAATTTCTTGGTACAGTCAAAATATACCAAGGCATTCCTCTACTCTTCGGTTAGCTAATCAGAAACTCAACACCCAAGATAGGTTGGCCAAATGGATGAATGTTCAAGACCTCAAATGTCCGTTATGTACTGTTGTAATGCTGCTCAACTATGGAAGTTTCATATGCGGCAAAGGAAGTAAGGAGTAGAGTAGAGTTTCGGTGTTTTGGGTTGTGGTGTGTGAGTATCAAGAGTATAGTCATTGTAAATGAGGGGTGGAATTCTGGTACACTTGTGGATACTACTCAAGAGCATGTTCTTTTCGGTTTATGTATGGAGCTTGATTGCATGGGTTGAAGATGGATTTTTTGGTTTTTCGTCTGCAAATGTTGGTGTAAATATTTTGCAGTATTGATTAGAGTATATTTGACTGCTAATTCGTTCCCATATTAACAATGCTTTGCTGCATATTTGAGCTGGAAAATGCTTCGAGATGACTGCTAATTAGTTTCCATATTAACTTTATTATCCAAAGATATGTTGCAACTTATCAGCGTCATCTCGAGCCTTTCAAATAATACGTTAAAGGTTGAGTTTGAATTCCAAAATTTTTGCCTTAGGCCCTTTCAGACCGACTTCAAGAAAACCAGTGAAAGCTATACATTTTGACAGCTAAATATGTCATGATAGATTGAATATGAAATGCAGAATGAAAATGATAGCAGATCTGCACACATAAATAATTAAAATACTACACAATCTGATGGTGACTAAATGCACAGCTATGCTGGATCGTATAAACAAGAAGAGCGTGTGAACTTTGTAACAAGAAAAAAGTACACACTCGATAATCTGCAATTTGCTCAACATTGTAAGTAACAAAAATATACCGACAAACTACAAAACATAAGAGAAAGCAAGCCGTTCAGTCTGTTATGTTAAAACACAACTTTGCTTCATCCCATGGACCATTAATCTCGAACTTATACTCTTGAATTCTGATTAACCAGTAAGGACACACTAAGTTAACAAAAACCAGCAAGCCCAACAAGAACCCAAACAGTAGTGTGTGCAGCCTATAAACACACGTCAATGTCACTGCTATCAACACGAATGAAAAAAAGAGGTGCAACCGGTATGAGTACTTCTTAAGGCAGTAAGTCACTAATGGTGCAAAGAGGAAAACTTGCAGAGAAAACAACATTATAGCAAATACCAGAAGCCTCGAGGGAAGTCTAGATGCAATTAAGACCGAAGCTACAATAGAAGCGTTTAAAGAAATATTGCTGGTTAAATTCGGATTTTCAAGTGCTCCAGGAGCTTTTATGGTTGATCCAGAATAGTTATGCAGGAAGAGATGAAGAATAACAAGTGCTGTAGTTAAAGCCCATATGGAATCCGAGCTGATTGACCTGGTCAAAGTATGGTATATTGGAGACAGCACAAATAGCCCAGTTATAAAGAACGAGATTTTAATAGCATAATTTAGGAGGAGACTGAATGACAGAATTTTGGCGGTCAAGAGAAGAATAAAGAAGCCAGATCCAAGAAGGGTGATGTCAAGAATTAATATGAAGTTAGAAGTTATAGTGGAATTGAGAGTGTGGGTCCAAACCAAAACCACAAGTGCTACAATGCAAAGGTATTGAGAAATGGAAACCGAATCTAGCATCACTTTTAACATATCTCGTTTAACAACATTTGCATTCATTACCATTTCTTGTAGGAAAGTCTCATCTGTATGATTGTCATCAAACCCAGGCTGCATGCCTCCATAAGCAACCTTTCTCCATCTCCTTTGTGTTGGGGAAGAGTTTCGAGCAATGCTACTACTCTCCATTGCCTTGCTCGAACCTAAAAAACATCAACATTAGTGTTCACATAAAACATGATAGTCCCAACAATCAAAAACGAAATTAGCGATGCATGATAAAACCAAATGAACAAGTCTTGAACTAATGAGACATCTAAGAAATTCAGAGGCTCTGTCTAATACAGCTACAAAATTGAAATCGATCGTTAAATAAGTTTTTTAAATGAAATATCTTAATGACTTTTTTCAACCATCTAAATATTCTGAAATATACACTTGTTTGGTAAAACTGCTAGATGAACTATGAATGACTAATGACATCGTTGATTGAGTATAATACAGCTAGACAACATATGATTAATTACAATTCAACATATAACCAAGGAAGGATAAGTAGTGATGTGATAGGTAGGCAGTAACCTATCTGTTCATCTGTAATATATCTAATAATACCGTTATTAGTGGGCACAAAATCGCAAATGGCTACTAGATAGCCCCAAAAGATGCAGAAACAGCTGCCAAATAACTGCAAAACAAAATAGAGTTTACCATGTAGACGCGTTGACTTCTTAAGTATCCACAAGGGTGATGAATTATCGTATGTTGTGCATTAAAACTTAAAAGGCAGCCTACGAAGTGTACAGTAAGTGCAGAACTGGGATGTTGTATGCACGGTGCAGAAAAAGTATATATCAAAGTCTCATGTTATGCATAGAGTTGGTATATAGTTAAATTATACACTGTCCTAGACGGTATTGGGACCATAACCGTGGAAGACGGTATTGGGTGTTACTTTACTTTAATATACTTGAACCACTTAATTGCACTTAATTCATCAGTGTCTAAAATCTGTCCTACGGAGTAATGGATTATTTGCGATTGATTATAACCGCTTATGCTTATATAAAAAATTATGCAGCTCCAATTCAAAACAGGCTATTTCACTAAAAGATAGTAATAAGATAATCAGTTTCTATAAGCAAATTATAGAAACTGTGTGATGCGTACCTCTATAGCCTTGCTAAATAAGATCCAATTTAGCTTTCTCTCTAACTAGTATTCCTTATCTTGCTGATGTCGTTTACCTAGGTGTCTATATAGCACACGAAGTAGTTAGAGTATTAACTATTCCTAACCCAGATACGTAGTGGCAGGCAAGAGAGATATGTTATGATCAATGAAATATCCTCATGATATATCTTTCTCCCTAAAGGAGACAGTGTTCCAAATCCAACCCGGGTGATATTACCGCTCCTATATGATAAGGCACTTCAATGGCACCAACTAGATATGAATAACATGAGAGTTGGTCAGACTATAAAGCTTCTTAAGCCTGTTTTGGGAAGGTTTTTAATGACCCAATGTTGAAACTGAAAACCCTTAAACATAGTAACATTTAATGATTTATCATGGTTACATTTAATAGCATATTTACCTTTAGCCCATAAATATGTGCTAAGTTGCTTCATAACTAGGTTAGAAGAGGAGCTTCAACTGCAGGTCAGTGTTTTGAACCCTGACCTTGAAACAACCTTATTACCTTGGTAAGCTACAAGATGACATAAGGTAATTGATTTCCTTGATTCCATTCAGTTCTAACAACCAAGTATATAAAGATACATAGAATAGTCTAGAATATGGGCCATGGGCCAACATACAAAATACTGACTAATACGCCCCCGCAGTTGGAGCGGGAGGAGGCCGGGCGCTCAAACTGGACCGAAAGTCTTCAAACAAAGTTGAGGGGAGACCCTTGGTGAAGATATCCGCATATTGGTAGCGAGAAGGAACGTGAAGAACGCGTTGTACCGGATTAGCAGACATATAAGTCGCACTCACGTTGTCACAGTAGACCAATGTAGCAGAAGACAATGGGCAGTGGAGCTCACGAAGTAAATTGCGGAGCCATGCGGTTTCTGCAACAACATTAGCAACACCTCGATATTCGACTTCGGCACTAGATCGAGAGAGAGTGTGTTGCCTTTTGGACGACCAAGATAGCAGGTTATCACCCAAAAATACACAATAACCAGAGGTTGAGCGACGTGTAGACGGGCAACCTGCCCAGTCTGCATCAGTATAACCAACCAGTGATGTAGTAGCGGAAGCATATAAGTGTAAACCATAATCCAGTGTCCCCTGAACATAGCGCAAGATCCGTTTCAGAGCCGCAAGATGAGGCTCACGAGGATCATGCATATATAAACAAACCTGCTGAACTGCATAAGACAAATCTGGACGTGTAAAAGTGAGATACTGAAGGGCGCCTGCAAGACTACGATATAAAGTAGGATCCTGAACTGGAACACCGTTCGGACCCAGTTTAGACTCTGTATCAACGGGTGTCCGGGAGGGATTACATGCCTCCATATGAGCACGCTCAATAAGCTGTTGAGCGTAATTCTTCTGAGATAAGAACAAGCCTGTAGAGTGTCGAGTAGCAGAGATACCAAGAAAGTAGTTTAGTGCCCCAAGATCGGTCATGTCAAACTCACGATGTAAAGAGCCAATGATCTGTTGTAGGAGAGTCGTGGAAGAGGCTGTAAGAATGATGTCAGCCACATATATAAGAAGGTAAGCAACCTCAGAACCCTGTCGACAAATAAATAGTGAAGAATCGCATCGACTGTGATAAAATCCAACTCTGGTGGCATAACTTGCAAATCGCTGAAACCAAGCACGAGGTGCTTGTTTTAGACCATATAGAGATCTCTGCAAAAGACAAACATGATGAGGGTACCTAGGATCAACAAAACCGGGAGGCTTATGCATGTAAACAGTCTCAGATAGGTCACCGTTAAGAAATGCATTCTTAACATCAAGCTGATGAATGGGCCAACTGCGGGACAAAGCGATGCTAAGAACAGTCCGAATCATGGCAGGCTTGACCACCGGACTGAAGGTCTCATCACAGTCAACACCTAGTTGTTGACTACTTCCATTAGCAACCAAACGAACCTTATATCGGCTGAGAGTCCCGTCAGCATGATACTTATGCTTAAATAACCACATGGAACGAACCATGTTAACACCGGCTGGCCTTGGTACAAGAATCCAACTACCATTTTTAACTAACGCATTATACTCATCATACATAGCATTACGCCACTACGCCACTGAGGGTCTTGAAGAGCAAGAAGATGAGATTTGGGAATAGGAGAAATAGAGGACGTGGTAAGGTTGTAACGCGGATTGGGTTCAACAATACCCGACTGCGAGCGTGTGTTCATGGTGTGAGTACGAATGGGATCGGGAATTGGATCGGGAATAGGATCGGGAAGAGGATCGGGAATAGGTGCCTCCGGTATGTGGGTTGTGTCGGTATTAGGAGGTGGGCAAGGAGGTATTGAGCCACGGGAGTTAGAGTTAGTAGGTAGTTAGAGTTAGTAGGTATTGGGGAATTAGGAGTTGAGGTGGTATGGTGAATCGTTGTGTGAGGTTCGGTAGTAGGATGTGGGTTTGTGAAATTGACGGCAAAAGGCAGGAGAGGGGAGGGTGTAGGATCGAGAAAAGTGTAAGAAGGTGTAGATGTAGGGGTCATGGATTTATAGGGAAATTGTGTTTCGTCGAAAGTGACGTGACGGGAAATGATAATTTTATTGGTTTCGAGATCTAGGCACCGAAGACCGCGGTGGTAAGCTGGGTAGCCCAAGAATATGCACGGAGTGGCGCGGGGTGCAAGTTTTTGAGGTGAGTGTAGGTGAGGGTAGCAAAGACATCCAAATATGCGAAGCTGGGAGTAGTCGGTGTTTTGTTAAATAGGCTGGTGAATGGGATTTCGTTATGTATTGTCGTTGAAGGGAGAAGGTTGAGAAGGTAGGTAGCCATATGAAGGGCTTCGACCCAAAAAGTGGGAGGTAGGTGGGATTGAAAAAGAAGAGTGCGTATAGTATTGTTAAGGATCATGCGTTCAGCTTTCCCATTTTGTTGAGAGGTTTTAGGGCATGAGAATCGGAATTGGATGCCATTTTTGAGAAAGAGGTTATGTAGTTGGGTGTTATCGAACTCACCACCATGATCACACTGAAAACTTTTGATGTCACATTGAAACTGGTTTTTGATATATTTACGAAAGTGCAAAAATTTGTCAAACATATGAGACTTGTTGCGAAGAGGATAGACCCATAAATAGTGGGAGTAATGATCTAGAAACAAGACATAGTATTTAAAACCACTAGAGCTAACAATAAGGGATGTCCACAAATCCGAATGAATAATATCAAAACAATGTTCAACAATAGAGTTACAAGTATGGAAGGGAAGTTTCACATGTTTGCCAAGCTGACATGCATGACAGATGTGTGTAGACTTCGTTTTATTACAAGAAATAAAATTACGAGAAGTAAGAGAACGTAGCACTTCATCACCCGGATGACCAAGGCGTTGATGCCACGTGGAAGGGCTGGTAGAAACGAAAGCAGTAGGGAGATTTGACGGCTTGGTAACCGGATAGAGATCGCCCGAGCTGTCACATCGGAGGAGGATATGGCGAGTCAAGAAATCCTTCACAGAAAAACCAAACGCGTCAAATTCGATTGTACAATTGTTATCTCTAGTAAACTGACGAACAGAAATAAGATTTTTGATGATGTTAGGGGTGACAAGAACATTGTTAAGATGAAGGGGGCGATGGGTGGAAGAAATAATGCTATGACCTGTGTTAGTGACAGGAATAGAATTCCCGTTACCAACATAGATAGATGGATATAAGCGTTTATTAAAAACAGTGCCTAAATTACTTGTAGTAAAATTTAAGTGAGAAGAAGCACCTGTATCCATATGCCAAGTGGGGTCCTGTAAGGTCATGGTGCTAAAAGCACTCGGGAGAGTGGTAGCTTGGGATCCATAATGAGCTGGAACCGAGCCGAGTTTGCCTGGACTCGGGTGTTGAGGTGCGGGCTGTCCAACAGTGGGGGATGCAAGGTGAGCCTGAGGGTGCTGCTGGGTTGTCCTGTAGATGGGGGATGCTGCTGGGCCGACTTGCTGGGCTGCGTGAGCTGCTGATCCAAAAGGAGCAAAAGAGCTGGACTGCGAATTGTAGTATGGGTGCTGTGGTGTGGACTGGTGGCCCTGGCGGGCCGCATAAAATACAGGAGGTGCTGTAGAAGTCCAATAAGGATGGGAGTGGGTTTGAACAGCTATTTGCCTCATGTTTTTGTGCTCACTGTTAACAGTAGGTAAGGGGTTTCGACTAGATAAGTCGGGACGACCCCTATAGTCATGGATGAATCGACATTTGTCACCGAAGCGACACGTGCCCTTGTTAAAATGGTTGCATATTTGGGGAATATTGGACGACTTTTGTGGGGTACCTTTATTGTTAGACGCCATGAGGACAGTTGGAGAGGATGAACTACTTTCAAAGGTGGTGTTGGTATTGGCTTCGTCTTTAAATGAGGATTCTTTTAAGAGCAACATACTACGCACTGTTTCAAACGACGGTAAAGGCTCACGATGGCGGATGATTTCCACAAGAGTGGCAAAGCGGTTGTCAAAGGCCATTAACCGCATAGATAACCAAATTCTTCTCACTTACGTTGCATTCAAGGTTTTTGAGGCGGGTAGCCATAGATTGTATTTTCGAGCAGTATTCATTAACCGTCATGTTTCCGATCTTTATGGATCGGAGTTCATTGTCAAGGGAGATTGCACGAGCATCTTTGTTGTCATGGAAGAGACTCTTTAGATGATCCCATAATGCCTTAGCATTACCCGGGGTTGTAACTACTTGTTCTTGTAGTGAATCACAAAGGGAGCTAAGGATCCACATCTTGATTAGATCATCAAGTTGAGACCATTCAGCACTGGTAGAAGAGGTTTCTGTTTCCACATGGTCTTTAAGCCCTAGACTTCCAAGATGAATAAGAGAAAAAGAACTCCATGAGTTGTAATTGTGTTTTTCAAGGTCCAACTTGATAGGAACCTTGTAAGGGATAGTAAAGGGGATTATTTTTTCGGTAGAAGATTGTTGTGGAGGGGGGGTATCACCTGCGGCCATGGTTGCCGACTGGTGGTGGATTAGGGTTGGTTGGAAGAAAACGTGGGAGAGGCAGAATTTTTAGGAGATATTTTTAGGTTGTGATACCATGACAGAAGGTAATTGATTTCCTTGATTCCATTCGGTTCTAACAACCAAGTATATAAAGATACATAGAATAGTCTAGAATATGGGCCATGGGCCAACATACAAAATACTGATTAATACAAGAGACCATTCTTAGGGTCAAGTGTTCTAATAAAATTGCTGTTTATCTGGTACCATAAGTAGGTTGTGAAAATGTGTTGGGAGAGCAGTGGTTTAGTATTTAGCTAAATTACACATACTACCATTAAAATTTAAATCCAAGCACAAAGGGTGATGTTGAGAGGCGCAACTATGAAGGAAGTTGTAAACTGTGAGACAAACTAATATTAAAAAGAGAAAATATACAATTTGAAGGGTGGGTTGTTTATGATACATATGGGTAGAGTATCGAAGGCGAACACTTATGGTCCAAAGTTACTTCTAATCCTCCTGGCAACAAACCCTATCACAGTCAAAATAAATCAAGGAAAAACATGTCAAGTAGCCTCATTTGTGAGGAATTATGGCCATAACTCAAGAGACACGTTCCATGGGATTCAAGAAGCCACAATAGTATTCAATGCTCTTACGCAGACTACGGTCAAACCCTATAAGCTTTGCTAGACATTGAAGCTACAGTTGGCAAGTACAACGAATTGGAGCTGTGTTAATGCACAAAGACCATCCAATCAGATAAACTTTTCTGCAAAACACTTAGCTTTATCTAGATATGACAGGAGTTAATGGCTATCATCTGCCTCGTTAAGAAATGGCAGGAGATAAACATTTTTTAATTTAAATTTTAAACAGACTTGACACCCATTTGAGCATAAATTGCATCCAAGTTTCTTAGATACGAGCTACAGGAACGGAGCGGACAATAAGATTGTGTGTGCTCTATCTAGGGTTAATAAGGCAGAATCATTGCAACTTGCATATAGACTAATAATTGAGAGCTCAATACAAGTGAGAATTCAATACAGCACAAGCCTGTTTGACAATTCCCGAAAGCCAGCCAAAGCAACTCGAAAACAAACATCTATTCCTAAGGTGGGAACTGATGCTCACACCTTGCCATTATCTCCTCCCCCCCCCCCCCCCCCCCCCCCCCCCCCCGCTATTCATCTTATATTCCAGATTTCTCCACATAAAAAATACCATGCCCGCCCCCTTAACACGTGACTACTACTATTTAAATTGTTCAACATCCTAATTTTCCTAAATGTGTATTTAATAAGCGTGGTTAAACAGAACAACCGGGACAATGTAGAGAAGGAAACTACTTATTCATTGTATCTAAATGCAATTAAACAAACAACTAGTTTCAATACCTAAAAAACCCCTAAACACTCGTTTACATTGAAATCTTAATTAATAAACTGATGCATAAACCAAACAATAATAAACTGACATATATATAAGTAAAATTAGTTACCTGTAATTGATATTGAAATTAGGGTAAGGGTTTTAGCATTGAATCTTTGCCAAAATGGTTACAGAGATTGAGGGGTGTTTGGTTAAGTTTAGGCTTATATTATATAAGCAAAATGGCTTATATATATCATAAGCATATATATATCATAAGCATATAAGCTTATATAAGCTTATGTTAAGTGTTTGGTTAGGCTTATTAAAATTAATAAAGCAACATATGAATGTTAAATTATGTAGTTACTAAATAGGGTATAAAAGTCTTTTTATATGTAATATTTATATAAGCTCACTTTTTTGTTATAAAAGCCTTAAATGTTTGGCTTACTAAAACCCCCTTATATAAGCTTATAAGCCTACTTATATAAGCTTAACCAAACACTTGGTTTCGGCTTATAAGCTTATATAAGCTAATAAGCTTATAAGCTCACTATATAAGCTAAAACAAACACCCCTGAATTACTATTTATTTTTTTATTTTATTTTTTCTGTGGGTTTTTGTTTGGTTGATTGTTTTTGTGAGACTTGATTGGTTTTGGTCGTATATTCAATAAAGATAGGTTAAGCAACACATCAAAGACAGTTTGGCCGAGTGGTCTAAAACGCCAGATTTAGGCTTTGGTTTGAAAGGGCGTGGGTTCAAATCCCACAGCTGTCAGTAGCTTTTTTTTCTTCACATTCCTGTTTATGAGCCTTTAGACTTGATAACCCGAATGAATCGGACTAAAAGTGGGTTTTGTCGGGTCGGGTTAAGTCGAGTTTTGATTTTTTAAAACTCACTCGTAACCCGACCTGATAAAGAGTCGGGTTATCGGGTTCGGGTGATAAACGGGTCGGGTTATATCGGGTCGGGTGATTCGGATTATCGGGTGATGCTCATACATATTCCATTACAGACTTAAACTTGATAGATCAAACATAAAACCTGTATAGATGACAGCAAAAATGATATGTACTCAATGTAAATGGATATTTAGGCTAATATATGTCATTTATTATTAAACCAGTGAAAGAACATTCACGCATTACATATGTAGCAAATTTAACCATCCTTGATATATAGATTATTAAATAAGTAATCTCTACAAAATCATATTATATCTCCTTAATACATATCTCATTATATACTCCTATTTCTTTTCAAAAAATTCCAAATAACATTTTTATAACTTTTTCAAGATGATAAACTACTAAAAACATCTCTTTGACCTTATCTATCGTTCACAATTCAAAGTATATTATGAACTGCAAGATCACACAGAAATAGTTAGCTTAACTGTTAGTAACTTGGATGGTATATCTCAGTAAATGTCCTACAAAATTTTAACAGTAAGATAATCGGGTCTTGTCGGGTTGACCTGATAACCCGATAAAAATAATTATGTAACCCGCAACCCGACCCTATAAGACTATCGGGTTATCGGGTCAGGTCAAAACAATCTGACTATTTTTTAAAACCCGATTTCACCTGACCCGATAAGCTTAATCAGGTTCGGGTTCGGATGCGGGTCGGGTCAACCCGACCCTACTGACACCCCTAAATCAGACGTGTTTCGGTCCAGTTTTAGTTCATGATTTTTGTCATATTCAGTTCGATTTGGTTTAGTTTTACATCTTTATTCAATTTGATTTTTAACCCGTAAGCACCCCTAAACCTTAACTACATGTTATTAATACTCTAATAAACATCTATGATAACCGACTTAGGCCTTGTTTGTTTTTTAGAAAAACCTCTTTTTACCTCTTTTTGCCTCTTTTCTCTGAAGCGGGAAGAGGTTTTTTGTTTGTTTTTTTGCAGACAAAAGACCTAAAAAGCTCTTTTTTCCTCTTCACAATGTAGACTATCATCTTCCTCTTTTTTCCTCTTTTCTTCTCTTCTTAAAACACAAACACTATCATCAATATCCTAACATCACCTCTTTTCTTCTCTTCTTCTCTTCAAAAGCAAATGGTATTCTTTTTGTAGATGAAGACATTAGATATACCTCTTCTTTTGTAGACATGATTTGTAGATGAAGAGGAAAAAACTCTAAAAAAACAAACGGAGCCTTACATGTCTCAAACAAAAAAGGCTCAAATCTATTAGTCCGTAGTGATATAAATAGATCCTTATGGAATAAACCCTATTTTTGCTTCTATTTAATCCGGGCCCATGAAGGTCCTTAATGAGATTCAAACTCGAGACCTGTTCAAAAATACCTCTCCAAAATTACTTTTGATGGTCAAGTGAGCTAACTCAGTTGGTTAAATAAAAATAATAATATAGGAAAGACAATAGTTAAACTTACTCTATATATAACTTTAATAACATGTGATTCAAATTTGTTATATGTGAAATTAGTTATAAGTTTTGTGCACACGGGAAATTTGCGCATAAATAAAATTTTATTTTAATATCTTATTTTAATATACAAATTTATGAAAGTTTTCTCGTGTTTAACGTTTTGTGGTTATGATACAAGTAATAATTATCAACATTTTTATGCATATAAAATTTCAGTATGTATTAGTATCAGGGTTTAAATAGGTTACATATATATTTTGTATATTTAAAATATAAAGTGTAAGGGTTTACTATAAAATGTACACGACTATTTTTTATTTTTTAAATTTATTATAAAAATATGAAAAAATATAATTTTCACTTAACTCTATCTATTTGTTTAAAAGTAATATGTTTTTTTAAAATTTAGTAAAGCAAAATATGTCAAAATATGTGAATTACCAAAAATTAAAAAAGTGAGAAAATTAGTTTTAAGTTATTGTAAAAGTATGTAAAACTGTAATTTGTACTTAACTTTATCTAATTTATTTTAAAGCAATATGTTTCGTGAAAATTTAGAGCAAAATATGTTAAATTTGTCAAAAACCCAAAAATTAAAAAGTAAGATAATTAATAAAGTTTTAATAATTATCTCACTTTTTTAATTTTTGATTTTTCACAAATTTAACATATTTTGCTTTACTAAATTTTCACGAAACATATTGCTTTACTAAATAAAAGATTTAAAATCAAGTATCTCGAAAATTCTAGGCCCGCATTATCGAGCCACATTTGAATTTATCTTTTCTTCTATTTTCACTTCCACAAGAACTAGTTATAACTTTCGTGCACGCATGAGATTATAAATAAAACAAATTTAACTTAATATAGTGATTAGTGATATCTGTAAAACATTTGTGTTTAATATTTTGTAATTGTGATATTATTACGTTATAAAGTATAAGGGGTATTTGTTAATTTTTTGAACTTACTGAAAACATATGAAAATTTATAATTTTTATTTAACACTAATTTGTTAAAAATTTAACCACTAAAAATTAATTTAATTTATTACCTCCTCTTTTTTAAGTTTTTTTTACCAAATAAATTTTTTTAAAACACTATAAAAATAAAAAAAAGAATAAGTAAAAAAATATTTCCTATTATGTTTCGTGAATATATAGTAATGCCAAATATGTTAAATTTTTAAAAAACCAAAAAACAAAAAGTGGGATAATTATTTTCAAGTTATGGTAAAAATACGAACAATTATAATTTGCACTCAAGTCTATCTAATTTATTTTAAAGCAATATGTTTCGTGAACATTTAGTAAAGCAAAATATGTTAAATTTATGGAAAACCAAAGTTAAAAAGTGAGATAACTTTTGATAATTATCTCACTTTTTAAATTTTTAGTTTTTCACAAATTTAACATATTTTGCTTTACTAAATTTTTACGAAATATATTGCTTAACTAGACTCGAAAATTCTAGAGCCGCATCATCGACCACATTGAATTATTTTTTCACTTGCTGAATAACTAATTGTAACTTTTATGCACACA
Organism: Glebionis coronaria; assembly: GCA_025667525.1. Classification (NCBI taxonomy): domain Eukaryota; kingdom Viridiplantae; phylum Streptophyta; class Magnoliopsida; order Asterales; family Asteraceae; genus Glebionis; species Glebionis coronaria. The sequence goes on from CM046874.1 coordinate 295,065,672, forward strand.
TGGGATTATAAATAAAAGAAATTTAATTTGATATACTGATATATATATATATATATATATATATATATATATATATATATATATATATATATATATATATATATATATATATATATATATATATATATATATATATATATATATATATATATATATATATATATATATATATATATATATATATATATATATATATATATATATATATATATATATATATATATATATATATATATACTAGCGTCGTAACCCGCCCAACGGGCGGGGTTGTTTTTTTTGTTGTTGTAGAGAGTTTATTGTTTGTGCGTTTTTATTTTATTGTATTTCTATTTTAGTCTTTAAAATATTTTAGTTATAGTTTACGTTTAAGTAACGTTATGTTTAAGTTAAATTTTTTTTAATAAATTTTAAATTCAATTCGGATTTAAATAAATCTTTTTAAATATTATAAATACTTTAAATTTTGAATAATATTTTATTTAACAATATGAGTTCTTTTAAAATAATTCTAAAATGCACCACATGTCCGCCACTACTTTAACCCTCGATACTCGCTTCGGACATCACTCTGCTTTGCTACTACTTTGATGTTCTTAGTCACGAAAATTTCAATGTGTACCTTAAGTTACAATAACTTAACAACTTTTGTACTCAAAGGTGTTAAAAAAACCCAAATAAACCGAGTAAATCGAAAATCGAACCCGAACTTAACCGAAAACAATCAAACCAAACAAAGAGTTATTTGTCAAAATCGAATAGAATCGAACTACAAAATTTCGTGTTGGGTAAGAGTTTGACAATCGAAATCCTAAAACATAATCAAAAACTAATTTTATATAAATATATAATATTTTTCATGGTTGCAAAAATCGTGAATCGCTAGCCGGCCGGTCGACCACCTTGTAACTTGTAATCGTTCTAGGCGGGATTAACCGGTGATTAATCGGATTGGCATTTCTAGCAAGTTTTTGATATTTTCGGCAAGTTCTGAATATTTCTAATGAATTTTAGGTATTTTCGACAATATAATTCTTAATATACAACTTATCATGCATATAATAGTTACTATACGTGATAAACATAAGTTTAAAGTGAGTTTTCGATATTTTCGGCCAAATTTGTAAGTTTTTTGCAAGTTGACCTCCTTAACCGTCGATGACCATAGTTGACCGTCATTAATCGCCTTTTCATTAATCGGCAAGGTGGAAGGCCTTGTAGCTATTAACCAGCAATTAATCGCCCTTGTAGACCTTGTTTTGCAACATTGTTATTTTTTAATATTTTTATGTATGGAATGATCTTTAAATTTAATTCTAATATAAAAAAATGTATATGAAATGATATTTTTTTGCTAAGAGATAAGTATAAAATACATTTTTGTGGTATACAAAAAGTATGGATTATATCCCTTGTCAGTACTTCGGACATAATACATTCAACCGTTACATAATTTGAGCACGATACATCCCTTGGACGGATGATGCAAATATTTTTTCCGTTAAATACTCACGAGGGTTTATAAAGAATGATATTCTTACTTTTTTATTATAGAGGGATGTATTTTGCATTAAACTAAAAAAACTTTTTTTTTGAAAAAACAAATTATTAAAAAAAGTAATTTTTTTTTCAAAAAAAAGTTTAATTTTTTTCGAAAAAAGAAGTTTAATTTTTCGAAACCATTTTTTTGAAAAAATTTCAAATTATACTTTTTTCAGGAAAAAGTTTTAAATTAAAAAGAAATTAATTATTTTTTGAAAAAAATATTTATAAAGGTAAAATTTTATTAAATAAAAATAATTTAATTTTTTTTAAAAAACTTTTTTTTCGGAAAAAGAAAGTTTAATTTTTTCGAAACCATTTTAAAAAAATTTCACTTTCTTCGGGAAAAAATATTTTTTTTCGAAATAAGAAATTTAATTTTTCGAAACCATTTTTTTAAGAGAAAATAAAATTCTATTTTCTTCTAAAAAAGTTGTAAACGGTAAGGAGTTTTTTTTTAAAAAAAAGAGTAATTTAAATTTGATTCAATAAAATGTTTAATAATTTTTGTAACCATATTTTTTAAATTTTCCAAAAATTAAAATTACTTTTTAAAAATTTTTATACAGTAAAAAAACTTAATATTTTTTTAACTTTTCTAGAAAAATAATTAATTTTTTGGAAAATTTAAAAAATTTTCCCGAAGAAAGTGTAATTTTAATTTTTTCTTTTTAAAAAAAAATTGGTTTCGAAAAAACTAAACTTCTTTTTTCGAAAAAAATTAAACTTTTTTTTTGAAAAAAATTAAAATTACTTTTTTCTTAATGAAAAAATTAAAAAAAAAAATTTTTTTTTTAGTTTAGTGCAAAATATATCCCTTTATAATAAAAAAATAAAAATATCATTATTTATAAACCCTCGTCAGTACTTAATGAAAAGAATATTTGCATCATCCGTCCAAAAGATGTATCGTGCCCAAAATATGTGACGATTAGATATATTATGTCCGAAGTACATATTTAGCAAAAGAGAGAAGTATAAAATACATCTTTGTAAATATTTTTATATTTAGAAATAAATAGTGTAATTCAGATAACTCGGTTATTTAAGTCAATTTAAAAATTGAACCAAATTTAAATTTATTTTTTGATTCGGTTCGGTGACTCAATTTTTTTACCCGAATAATCCGATAACCGAACCAATAAACACCCCATTTGTACTCGTTAGATTCGGACGAAAAAGAATTACTTTAGCATAAATAGGAAGCTTTTTAAAGTCGAATACGAAGCGTGAGATTCAAATTTGACGTCACCAATTAATCTATCATACTATGTGCATACAACAAAAGACAAATGTACACCCTACGAGTTTTGATTGATTAAACATAACATTTAGTGAACGTTTTTCAGTATATTTTTTGTTATAGATATTTGACTTTATTTATGTATTGACTTGAGTGGTCAAAAGTCAAAACTACCATTTCAAAATTGGATACGAGGTCTATAAAGATCACTACCAGTCAAAGGGCAGCAATTCAAATCGAAAAACCAAACCGGCCACGACCGACTCCATGTTATTCATAAACATTAATAAAATATCGTTAATGTTACTCAAATAAGAAATCAATCACACCGCCATTTTATGACATATTTAATACTACGTATTATCATCACACTGTGTAGTTTCATGTAATACTCAGTCCATATTCCATCAACAACGAAGAGTTGTAAGTCCCAAGTTTCAGCAGCTCACCTAGAAAATGGACTTCTTTTAAACAACAGAAAAACTAAACTATTTGTGGAAGGGCGTATACAAGCTTATTCCATATTATTTAACTCTTTCAGTGTGATGTTTTCTTTTCTGTAAGATGCTTGTTATGAATCGGATTATAATTGGTTTGTATTGACCTTAAGTTTATTTTCCTCTACTTTATACCGAAGTTTGTTGTTTTGCTTGGACTAATAGGTTCTTACACAACCATCTGCTTGCCCAAACCATCTTGTCGTGCAGAAGAACCTGAGCTCCGCCCAAAATACCAAACAATATCTCGTGAGTTAAGAAATTTAACAACGATGGTCGTCATTCTCAGTCAAGTGTCTCAGTAATTCAAGAGTTTGACACTTCACATCTCCGTCTTCATGCTTCAAGATGGTTCCAATAAGTGGTATGATACCTGCAGTACGTATCTCCATAACATTGTATATCTTCTTTCTGCATAAGTTTTGCAAATTGTGTAATGCTTCAAGAATCACGGACTTTAAACTCAACAAAGATAAAGTTGATCTAGCAGCTTAATACTCGCTTATTCATTTCTTTCTTCTCTGAAATGTCAATAATTTTTTTTCATTTTCTTGTCAAAGCTCGATCTTTCTATGACCATAAGATGTTGTATTTTATAAGTAAATACACGAGCAAAGTTAAACTATGATTCTCAATAATACTCATGAGATGTGATGTTTAGTGTTATTACTCGACCGGCCCATTACCTGACCCAGCGTACCGACTGGCTTATTCATTAATCTAACCTCGCATCATGATTTTCCAATTCTTTGGTTCAGGGTCTAACCGGCCTGACCCGACCACATTTCATCAGTTGCCTTTTGAGCCAAATAACAGTCTTCCTGGGACCCGGTTGCATGTCGATACTTGCTCCAGCGTTTTGGCCCTTCCACATATCACACTTTGGTCTCAGCCTCCAATTGTTCAGTTGGATTCTACGATACCAATATGGGTTGTGATACAAGTGAGGCCATCAGCCGGGGCCCATTCAGGAGTAAACCAACAAATTATTTTATGATACAATTTAATTACATATCAGTTTGATTGTTCTCAGCAAACATGTTTATCATATGCAACATGAAGTTATCAGAAGAAACACCTATAGTTATACTACCTGCAGAAACTTTCAACCCGTTCGCCACAGTTTGACTTGTTCATGGTAAGCTGTGTTTTTTATGTACCGGTTTACTTGCAGTCTGTGTTATTTCAATAAATGATGGTCGAATGGCAGGGTCTGTTGACCAACACTGTTCCATCATGGTTATAAAGGAACTATGTTAAAAGTGCTTTTAATGCATTTTGATAAAGGAGCCATCGTAACTGTTAAAAGTATTTGCATATAAGCAATCTGCTCATGGTTTATCTACAGTACCGTGTTACTTTATAAAGTGTTCAACATCAAATTCTGATTATCATGCCTTCCAAGTTCTTTCAAAAATTAGCATTGGCTCCAGCAATTATCAAGAACACTGCTATTTTATTGTTGGATGAAGCAACCAGTGCTCTTGATAGCGTATCAGAAAGCTTGGTTCAAGAAGCATTAGAAAAGATGATGAATGAACGCACATGTATTCTTGTTGCTCACCGGCTCTCCACTGTACAAACTTTAGAAATATATTGTTGTGATTAAAGATGGGAAGGTAGCAGAGCAAGGGTCTCATTCTGATTTTACATCAGGTCAATCGGGTCCAAAGTGTATTTATAATGGATAAAGCCCCCTAAATCATAGTATTATTTAAAATTTAGGTTATCAACTCTTCAACAGTGCATACTACATAGAAATGTATTACCTTATGGCAATCTCAACGCATGACTCCTCAGATATCCAGCAAAAAGGGTGGTGACTTCTTTAAGATCCGCGACACGTAAAACAGGTGCTTCCACATTTGCCGAAGCCACGCATACCATCAGGCGACTGATCATAAAAACACTTCAGCAGCGCCGTGTAAGACAGAATTTTGTTAATGTTGACAAAATCTATTTGCAAATGCTATGTTTTGATGTTCCACATGTAAGTATGGGGAGCCTTCAAATAAGAATATAGAACAATAAAAAGTGCATGAACCCTCTAACAAAAAATGAGTAATTCTGATTACCACTTGAAATGATTTTACTGTTATTGATAGACAGTTTCAATGTTCCTTAGAAACCTTTACGCCACGGTTCACTTGGATGTAGCAGTGGAAATAAAAGCTCAAAACATCAAAAAAAAACATTAAGTCCTTAACATACTTAGCGTATGTCATGATCCTAATTGATCGCAGCCCACTGAATCCGCCACTTCGGATCTCTGCAAACCTACCAAAATGAAAATCAAACTGAATATTCATAACTGAACATCGTATCCATACGTATTTTACTAAAAAAACTAAAGGAAAAAGGTTCTATGATTATTTACCTTTTTAGGGAGGTCGAAGATAGATTTGTGCATAAGTTGGTTATGCATAAATCACCTTCTATATTCTTATTTGCTTAAGAGCCGTCTCTATTTGTTTCTCCACATTCAAATATCTCTAAGGCTTTATGGCTCTAGGTCTTCTGCACCATAATGCCTAAAAGTTTCAAGTTATATATAATCAGTCAATACTAAATAAGTCAATGATTAGCTGTGAACAGTAAAATGGTTTATAATGTTTACGTTTCATCACAACCTCCTAATTTACACCATTATAACATTATTGAATGAAGAAGCAAATAGTGTGACAGAAAAAAAAAGGCGAGATGTTGTAGAGAAAGAAATGCGCTTAAACCAAAACAATGGCTGCAACCAAGTGTTGAAAGTACTATTGAACTCTTATTACAAAACCTTCAAAGCACCACTGTCCCATTATAATCCAACAAAATTAACTGAATTTTAAAAGTGCAGAATTGGTAGTTGCTAGAGACGCTGTTTCTTTATAACTTGATGGAGTACACAGTTTTTAATTCAGCTGAGAAACAAATGAAGACTACCAGCTCTCCTTTGCACCAACAACCAAAACAAAAATGAATTCATGAAATGCAGGCAACGATCCATTATATAAATTCTGAATGTTAAACATCATTTCTTCATGAAGATTGATCTATAGACAATGCCTTAAGTCATGCTTCAATTTAATATCTTTTACAATATTTGTTACATTGTCTCTATATATCCCCATCTTTGCTTTTGAAATGGACCAGTTCAGAATAAAATTGACTATTAACTGAGCACCCTGTCCAGCTATCCTCATTATCCTCATTATCCTCTTCTGCCTCTTTCGCATTATCCTCCAGGTGTTCTTTTTCCTCATTGTCCTCTTTTCCCTCTTTCGCATCAGTAACTTTAATCACATTCATAAAAGAGCTACATGATGTAAAGAGCTACATGATGTAAAGAGTTTAGTTCCACAGAGTTTACTGCGAGGCTATTCAGTTGTTTACAGACCATTTAAAACTTTTATGGATTGCAGAACATGCAGATAGTAATATACTAAACTAACTATAACGAATAAACTACCCTAACCTAATATACTGATAACCAAACGGTTTGTGCATGAACTTGCACAATTGACCATGATAATACTAATAAAATTTATTGTATACAAATGCTCAAGAGAGATGTGGAGCACCAACCACCTTGTAAATGCTGTTAGTTTGTGCCTGCAGCCAACAAATATATCTAAGAAAATGTTGCATATAATATTAAACTGTACTAAAAGTAAAATGATATTAAATGGATATCATGTAAATGCTTCCCAACCATGGCTGCTACTCCTTACCTCAGTTACACAAATACAATTTAAACAGATTTTGGTTTGTCGCTAAAAGTATTTTAAAATTCAGTGAATTGGTAATATTGATTTACTTATGTAACATTTTTGACTTCGTATGTGACAGTGCATCAGTTGGCTATGTCACGTCAGGTGCTCAAAATTAAAAGGTAGAGCTAGCCATGGGAAAATCACTCAGTGACCAAGCTTTTGCTTCACCAAGTAAGGTTGTAGAAATCTTACATAAGGTATGCATTTTTGTATATCCATATTTTTTTAATAGACAACAAACCTCTAGATCACTCTATAAGGTTTAAAACTACAGTTATATTCAATTCATACTAACAAAATTGTGTTACATGAATCAAGAAACTTACTTGCTTCCTAGAAGGACAATTAGCAGCCATGGTGCACCTGCAATATTCTCATGTTGAAGTCAAAACATAAATATCAGTAGCTAAAAGGAACAAATTCTTCGGGTACATTTGGAACATAAAATTGATGGCATGGCTTACCTCCTGTATCTAGATCAGACAGGGAGATATCTCCTTCTAAGGCTCGAACAACCTGGCTCATCTTGGGCCTGCAGCGTGAAAATGATACCATTTTAACAATACAAGTATGTTTTTGGGGAATAGATATGCAGGAGGGACTGTAATTAAAAAGAAGCAAAATTAGTTTTCGCGCTAATTGGTTTTCTATTTGATAGAGATTCATTTGGGGATTTCAAACTCTACACTTTGCGGCATATGGAAAGACATGTGTTACCCTTGATTTTAGAAGTTAAAAAAGAAAGCATATACTGAATTTGCAGGCTGAATACACCTAAAGGGTGTTGCCGAATGCTATTACATGTGGATTGGCGCCTTAGCTTAGCACGTGAAGAATAGTATGCTGTCACAGCCCATATGAACTAATAAAGTTCATTGGTTCCCTTTGAGTGTTTGGCTAAACGAAATTTAGCATTTTGTAAATTACTGAAAAGTAAAGTATATGTAAGTTGGAGGTAGGATAGTTCACAAAAGAGAATAGAAGAGGCTTGCAGTCCAATTATGCGTCTGTGAAACTATTCTAAGACAGCCAACTACCTCACTGAGTTCGACAAAGTCCTTGCGACTACCGTAGAAATCTAAAAGAGCTTTTCATTTTCAAGTTCCATAATATCTTTCTTCCGTTGTCTTTTAAACATGTATTTACTGTCACGGTTTCACTTTTTTTTCTCTTCAGGTTATTATCTTATGGTACGGAAATAAACATGATCGGTATGTCAGGTATTTAGCTACGGCGGTAAGAATCAAGCATAAAAAGGAAATTTAAATTCTGAAGTCACATAATCGCACTAATGACATTATGTAGTATCGAGTGCAAATCATCTATATAGTATACCAAGAAAGTGCCTATTTTGACCCAAACATCCAACTCTGCCACCCTATTTGCAATAGCTAAACACACAAATTAGAAATATAAAAAGGATGCTTGGAAAATTAAATTGAGCATTAATATTTATCACATGCAGGCCCATTTAGAGAAAGTAGTCACTGCAATCCATTTAGAGATGAGAGAAAATAAGTAAAAATATAAGCATGTACCTGGGTTGTCGCAACAAAGATACCAATGCAACATATAATAGCTGTGGAAGCTCGGGATCAGATCCTTGACTGTTGTGGTGGGTAGCAGCAATTGATGAAACATACTGTTCTAGCAACCCTTCTAAAAATCTATTCAGATTTCTTAGCTAAAATTTTGGATCCTTCGAGCACAGTCTCACGTAGATACCTCCAACCTGTTGACAAACTGAATCACCATTATAATGGGTGAAAGATGTTACTAACCTTGACTGGTACGAATACTCAATTTCATAGATGGCTCTAATTCTTTTATAGTGAGATAGCGAAACAAAAAAGAGTCATGTTATATGGAGTTACCTCAGGTTGAAACTCCACAAGTCTGCGTAAAGAAATGAAAATTAATTTAGCAAAGACATGAATTCAAAGACAACAAAAGCATATTTTGATGTCTTTTTAGAAACTGAGTAATGCCGATCAAGACAAAAATTGACTATGTGTGTTAAAAAAGAACAGACGAGGCGGAGCATATAGCTTGGATTCCAGTTCTCTTCATGGATCTCATACTTAAAAGTACGATTAAACTCCCCTTTCTTAATTTTTAAAGGGTCGAATTTCTGAGTCTCGATCGAAACTGCATCCATACCATTTTCCCCGTATAGAAACTGTATAACATCCGCGAGAGTGTTACTGACTGTGCCACCATACTTCACCATGATATCTTCCATAGCTTTTACCAACCGCCTCTGAATGTAACCAGTTTCATTGGTACTGCTGTTTTCGAAATATTGTGTAGTGTCAAAGATTAACAGTAAAATAATGTCACTATACAGTAATAAAAGTTGCTTATAAGTAATAAGATTTTAAACTAATTTGAGAGGTTCTTACTAAAATGTGACTATCATACGACTTGAAGTCTGAAAATATAGCCAAAAGGAGCCTAGTACCAAATGCACCTTTATCATAAGTTGCGGTGACATATTCAGAATATCATGACTCGCCTGCATTGTTGGACCTTCTGCAAACACAATCACCATGTCCTATTCTTTTATGTCTCAGTCGAACAACTACAAGAAGACCACGTTGCCATTGTGTTCCAATGTTGCAGCCTGCATTCAATGGTTAACCAAATTGGGAATCACCTTTACACCATGAGATATCACAACCCTGGTTTCATCATTAATAATGAGAAAAGGTCCATAAATAGTGATTATGTGATGGTTAAGTATGTGTGATTTTATAATAGTAACCCATCTTGGACACGCAATCGTCTCTTTGAAAGTAGCTGAAATTGTATATTCTTCATATTTTTTTTCTAATAAAATATCAATCAAGTGCCATCATAGTGGTGTAAAAAGGGTATGTCCAATCCTGAAATAGGGATGACCATAGTATAAATCATAATATACATATGTAGAGATAAAATCATGGATCTGGGGGTTAGGGTGTTCATCGATGCAAAAAAGGACAACACCAGACTAAAGCAACATCAAACCAGAGACTGGAAAATTAAGAAAACTGAAAGCCAAAAACCTGTTAAATATCTAATTGGATAATTCGACTGATGATAAATAATTAGGGTTTATAAGCATAAACCCTAATCAATTCAACTGTTGATAATTAATTAATTAGGGTTTACACAAACTGAAAAAACGATGATAGATTAGATGTTTGATTGAAGGTTTAAAATAGTTACAATTCAAACAGTTTAATAGGTGTTGGATGGAGAAAAATGGATATGAAGTTGATGGTGTGTGTGTTTTCCCCGTGGGGTGTGTTTTTTTCAGTCGGTAGGTTGATAAAAAAATAAGGAAAAAATGACCTAAACCTATTATATATAAATGTGGTATGAAAACGCAGTTTTGGGTAAAGTGCGGCTCGCTTTTTTTAAACTGCGTTTTCGTGCAGTAATTTTGGAAAGTTTTTGAGATTTTTTAGCTAACAAATAAATACTATTGGTTTAGGGGTGCCATGTCACATATGACTGGGATTAGGGGTGTGGTATCAAATCATAATTATACCTATATATAATATATATATATATATATATATATATATATATATATATATATATATATATATATATATATATATATATATATATATATATATATATATATATATATATATATATATATATATATATATATATATATATATATATATATATATATATATATATATATATATATATATATATATATATATATATATATATATATATATATATATATATATATATATATAAAAAAATGTGTTTAATATTTTGTAATTGTGATATTATTATTATATAAAGTATAAGGGATATTTGTTACAGTAATTTTTTAAACTTACTAAAAAAATTATAAATTTATAATTTTCACTTAACACTATCTAATTTATTTAAAATTTAACCACTAAAATTTTATTTATTACTTTCGCCTTTTTAAAGTATTTATTTACAAATTTGACACTTATAATTATATGTCTTTTTTTCCATCAAATTTTATCATGTACTATTTAACTTCAAATATGAAACATTTAGTTACATAGACGTAGAAGGCAAGCGAGTAACACGTTGCGCCGTAAGTCCTTTCGGAATTGCGAAGCTAATTCTAAGAAAAGTAACATCTTTGGATTTATGTGTCATAACGTTGTCATTCATAACGCGTTTAATTCTTTTCAGAAGCTCTACGGCCTCAGGTGCAAAGAAACCGAATGAATCAAATGGAAAAAGAATAAACAAGTGCTGATTTTCAATGCATGATTTTATGTGTTTTGTCATTTTGCGTGAGACAGCTTTCAAAACAGCCTCACCTGCTGTAAAAAATTTATCATTATTTTTTTAAAAACTTTTAATAAATAAAAACACTTTTAGATTTAAATAAAAACATAAAAGTTTTTAACTTTACATTTCAGGGAGAATTTCATCTATATTCTTACAAAAACTTCAAATTACATCAATATCCTTATAAAATTTTTAATTACTTCAATATGTATTAAAATCATCAAAAAAATCACAAATATGTCCAAGTTATAAAAAAAAACATAACTAAATTTCATACATTTTTAGTTCTCTTCTAAATGAAAAGATAATGTGACAAATTACATTTTTGCCCATCAAATTTTAATTTTAGAAATCGATACCTGCGTTTGATCTATGACACATTTCGTCAAGCTTCATCCAAATGACACCAATTGTAAATACTCAAACATACATGTGAATATGTGATAAACAATTCTTATCCTTTTTATTTGAAATCATTATGTTATATATTATTTGAGATGTCTTAATAATAGTAAATACAATGATTTACTGGTTATATCCTTATGAATCGTGGTTTCATATGCCTTAAGTTTTGTGAATTCCTGTAATATGTTTCTAATATTTGAAAATAGTGGATGATGGTGGTGGTTTTATAAGTATGTTCTTTATTTTAATTTATGATGAAGATAAGAGTAAAATAGTCAAATAAAAATTATTAAAATAGTTTATGTATTAAAAGTACTTATTTAAAGTTTAATTGCATATTTGAATATTTTTGTGAATTTTTTGAGTTTTGAAAGAATATTGATGTAAATTGAAATTTTATAAGGATATTAACGTAATTTAAACTTTTTACAAGGATATATATGAAATTCTTCCTAGATTTTACTTTACTATGAAAAAAATTGAGCATAAACATAAATTATTATTAGTAACTAGACGATTACCCGCGTATAGCGGCGAAATTCCCTAGCGGCATATAGTTAACGATATGATAATTGATTTGGTGGTCAAGTCGCTAATGGGTGATTCGGCCGGGTTGAACCAGTGTTGAACCCGTGCCCGGTGTCGACCAGGTTGACCCGGTGGTCGAAGTTGTGACCCGAGGACTCGATAGAATTGGCAAGGTGGTCAAACCCGTGATCCGATGACTCATCAGGTTAACTCGATGGTCGAACTCGTGACTCAATGACTCAGCTAAATTGAACCGGGGATCGAGTGCAAATTTTGGTAAAAATTGACCGCAATAAACCATATTATGTCCAGTCGTATTTTTCAATATAATCCATACAATAATAATCGTCCAGCAATGTTTTTTTATGTACCCTATAATTTTTATATAACTTCCATGTATTAAAACATATAATTTTCAAATATAGATTTGAATGTCCCAAGTTTCAACAACAATTATTCATATTAACTGGTTTTTTACACAACGTACAATTTGTATAAACAATATGGTTATATCTATCGAAAAAGAAATAGAAAATCTATCAAGTTATGGATGAACTTTAAGTTTTATTAAGCGTATTAAACATTCAACTACAACTATTATTCATAGCATGTACATATACGGTTGTATCAACCATTGAATGGGCTATGACTGAATTGTTAAAGAACAAAGAAATCATGGATAAAGTACAAGAAGAGCTAAAAAGGGAGATTAATGTCAGAATGTGTGGTCGTTTCGCCATCGGAAATTAGTGAGCCTATCGGGGGCACACACTTCAACACGGAGAGTACGCTTATTTTAAATTTAATATATGTAACTCGCTTATATTTATTAAATATATAATATGTTTCACGATATACATATTTAACGATTATTGGTTTAACCGTTTGACGTTATAAACTAATTAATGCCCGTTAATAAATAAAAAAATAGAAAAGTAAGTTTTATTATTTTTACTCATATACGGTTTGTCTAAAAAATAAAAGTAATATATACGAGTGTATCAACACATGTATATTATGTAACACAAAATTGATTTTTGTCATGGTTACAACTTTTATTTTTAATATCATGTTTGTTCCTTTCTCTTAGTCAGCAAGAAAATAAAGATGAATATATTTGATATGCCAAAAGAGGAAATAAAATATCTTACAAGTCTTTGTTCTTGACCCCGCTCCACACAAAGACACTATATATATATATATATATATATATATATATATATATATATATATATATATATATATATATATATATATATATATATATATATATATATATATATATATATATATATATATATATATATATATATATATATATATATATATATATATATATATATATATATATATATATATTGTTTTGTGATATGACGCAACAGAGAGAATAATTAAAAAAAAAGAAACATCAACTAGTTGATTAACCATTGTTTTGGTTTCATTCGTACAACAGAAGGGACAAGTTCTAGTTTTGTTTTTCTTTCATTATTATATCAATAAACCATTCGAACGTAATACTATTTAGTATTCGAATTGGTTTAAAACAAGATCAAGAATACTTGTTGTAGATATCGTGAAGCAACCACTAGCATCGTAACGTATTCCGTTGACGTGTTGTGTGAGCAACCTTTAGAGACGGTTATTTTACTGTTAAGTTTCAAGATCAAGACCCATTTAATTGATTTAATCAATTAAACTAAAAGGTTATTATTTATTGTTTTATGATGTGTTAATTCTAAATGTTATACTAGATCCATTCCGCTACGTACTCGTAGTTAATGGTTAACTAGTATTCAAAATCCCAACAGTGGCATCACGAGTCATCGTATGACATTTATGGGTTACACATAGATAAAAACGCTAGATCTGCTTAAATACTCACTTTATTTATTTTCAATGGTAATAACATGCATTCTTGCCATAAAATTTTAATCTAGATCTAATAAAATTGGGTAGGTTTATTAAATTGGTTAATAAACAAAATTTTATTTTTATCCGTCAAATACTTTAGCAATCACGTTTGTGATGCATGCTCGTTATAAAGTAGCTAGCAACTTGGTGAGGGTCTTTGATCCTCAAATTGGGGAAGACTCACTTGAGATCTTGGATCTTATATGATTTACTGCTTTCATATAGAGTCTGTCTTCTTCTTCTACCCCTTTCTAGTATGTTTTTATGTGCTTATTTGTTTTCCATTATGAATTGTAAAATATAATAATACAAGATTCTAGAAATTATAAAAACGGATCTCTACTTATATCGAAACTAGCTTTAAAAGTATGTCATATTAATACACTTATTTTTCCTTGTGAATCGGCTATGTGTTATTTGTTAAAACTTGTTTTTTGAACAAATCTTAATATTGACATAAGATATATGAAACTTGTTTTTATTATAATCTAATTGTTTTGCGAAATCATATTGTTACTCGAGTTGGGCTTACACCGTAATGATGGCTTATAAACTATCTTCTCAACGACGTGATTTGCAAAATTAATTGGTTTATAATACTTAAAATTACAACATCATTTTGTGCTTTACTAATGATGGACTTGCTATTACACTACGTGTTCTAGTCAAGCTATCTAGGGTTTGAATAATCTTTAATGTTTCTCGTGTCACATAATGTTTCGGCATCTATGTGATAATTATCCCAAGCACTTGCGTATTCAGGCGCATGAAGAGTAGGATATAGGGTTTGATCATTCTTTAATGCTTTCCCACGGTAAACACGCCTATAAAAAAAGTTAATAAAAGGTTTTTCTTAACTTGTGCTAAAAGGATGTTTGCATGCATCTTTTTACACGATTTTGACATTTGTTTTCTAAACTTATGTGATACCTATTTGAATTTTTAAGTCTATGCCATCCAATGTAAAAGCATTTGTAGTTGGTTTTCATCAACTGGTCAGACCTAGGGTGTATTCTATACCCGAGGAGAATTTTGTCATAGGTCAAATCTATGCTAATTTTTGCATGCTTTATATTGGTACGACTTAAATCAAGTTTCCGATCAGATTCGGAACCCGAGGCATAAGATGAGATGAAACATACTCATGATTTTATTACATGTAGTGCAAGTTTGTTTGAGATGTTCATTGGTACTCGAAAGAGTTGTGAGAACATCCCATTCAAACACTCTACAAGGATAAACTTCATGAATCGTCTCATAAAATCTAAGAGTTTCACTTGTAATGCAAATAACGCTCGACGCTTACCTCTTGCCCTACTCATTATTAGATGGTCAGACCTCTAATATTAAGTGGGAGTGCAAGCAAGGATCTTAGTCTCATAATGATTAATTGGGTAGTTAATTCTTTTGAGAATGCAATTATCGAAAATACTAATAGTTGAACTTTTATTTTATAGATGAATAATTCTACCTCTTGCTTAAACAGTTCGGTTGTTAAGTCATTCCTTGAGAGGATGAAGTTGACTGAAAGTAACTTTGTTGATTGGTATCGTGCTCTTAGGATAGCGCTCGAAACTGACGACTTGGTTAAGTACCTTGAGCAACCTATTCCTGATCTCCCGTTTCTCCCTCCTGGCCACCAGGGCCCTGAACCAAACCCAGATGATCATACCATTTGGCTTAAAAGGTCCAGGGAAATTGTTGGTCTTATGCTTATGACTATGTCCCCTGAACTCCAGAAAACTCTGGAGGGTCATGGCGCATGGTCAATGCTAGAGGAGTTGAAAACTATGTTCACTGAACAAGCTGATCAAGAACTCCTTGATGTTGCACGTGCTTTTCACGCGTGTAGACATGAGGAAGCTCAATCTGTGAGCTCCTATGTCTTAAAGATGAAGGGCTATATAGAGAATTTGGAACATCTCGGTCATCCCTTGTCACTTAAACTTGGAGTCAGCCTAATTCTAGACTCACTCAACAAGGATTATGACAAGTTCGTGCAAGATTACAATATGCATGGCCTGGGAAAGACAATAAACGAGTTACATGCCATGCTAAAGCTACATGAGAAAATATTACCAAAGAAGGTTGCACCTGCCACTGCTAATACCATCAATGCTATTAGGACAGGAAGGATCCAAAAGCCTAATAAGGTTAAACCTTCTAATGCTGTGAAGGGTAATAATCAAGGAAAAGGGAAGAAAGTAGCAAACTTTACTCCTAGAGCTAAGGTTTGTGAGACCCCCGAAATCCGGCATGGAACAACTAGGCAACAAAGGGTAACACGTCATGGTACAAGAAACAATGAATTACTGTTGACATAAAGTTGACGTAATAAAACATATATATTACATCATAAACATCAGAGTTTTTAAACAAAAGGTCCCAGAGTTTTATAAGCGGAAAAATCTATTATATAATTATGGTTTTGTAACTTATAGTTACCAAATTACATGATAAACTTCTGACAGTTTTTAGATAAAACCAAAGTTTAAATACACACAGAAGTCTTCAAGCTACGATAATATCTTGCGGGCTCCCATCCAAGCAAAGCTAAGTATTAATACCTGAGATTAAACATGTAAAATCATCAACAAAAGGTTGAGTGATATTCATAGGTTTAGAAGTAAAGGTGTGGAACACAAGCATTCATTTGTAAACAAGAAATAGGGGAAATGGTTATGTACATTAACCATAGTCCGAAACATTATTATTGTTGTTTAGTTCATGAACCGAAGCTTAACTCATGTAAGTTCCTCTAGTGAGTATTCAGCCTAAATAATCAAGTAACAAATCAAATGTTAAATGCGTCAAGATAATCGGCACGAGGATTGTCAATCCCGATGGATCCACCCACAACATTCGCGCTTAGCAACACAAGTAAATTAACGGTTCATGATCAAAAGAGGAAACTTAAGGCTATAGACTAAAAGCAATAATATCAATGAAAACTGTTGGAAAGCATACAAGTCTGGATAGCATACAAGTTCTGGATAGCATACAGTTTTTAAATGGTTGTGTTCCACCATGTATAATCTTACCCTGCGTTTAGAAACCATGTACAAGTAGTAAAAAGGGGCTATGAACTCACCTTAGCCACGAGGTAAGTAAATGATAACGACCTAAATATACATATTCAACCTGTTATTATAATGCCACTTTGTATTATAAATAAGAGCTTTCGATACTTAATATGTTGTGTTTTACATGCAGGTATGAAGTATGAAGAAGCAAAGTGAAGAAAATACAAAGAAGGGTCCTTATTGTGCAAATAAGCAAAACTATTGAAAGAAGATTCTGGAACGCACAAAAGTGTGGCGCACATAGTCAGAAGTGCAGCGCACATTCCCGTCTCCAAAGTGCGGCGCACTTTCGGATAAGTGCGGCGCACATTTCCTCTCAGCCAGCACTATAAATAGGGCCACTTCTACTCACACAACACAACAACTCATCTCTCAACTACTACTCTATAATCCGAGTATTCTTAGCTTTTTAGTGATATTTTAGTATTATCCACTTTTGGGAAATACTTGTAACGAGAGTATTCCACTCTTCGATTCTTGGAGGAACGATACAATGGTGACACTTGTGTACTCGTTCATTCGATCAAATTTAAGTATGATGTTCTCTTATTCTTTTCCATTTGTTACTTTGATTACTATGTTAGGCTAAGCTATTTGTGACTATATAGGTATGTGACTATGATTAGTGATGATGCTATGATATGATCCTTTATAATTGATTTCAAGCTAATGTTGTAAAACCATTTTACCACCTCGTTCTATAAACCATATTTTATCTAGAGTTGATTTGTTACGATAGTTTGGCGTTGAGAAATGCAAATTGTTATAGTAAGTTTTTAAACACTTGTCTATGGTTTTGAATCTTTGGTTGGAGAGATCCGCTTAGAAACCTTGATAAAATATTAAACTCGTTAGGAACTTGTTTTGAGCTTAGTCGCTTAAATAAACATAAGTCTTGAATCACACCTGATGAAACCTAATAGATTTAGATCTTTAGGCTGCTAGGAACGAATCTCATTCAATTGATTGAATCAGGGCGGAATAGAATGAAAAAGGTTAACAAGGTGTTTAGACACAAAAACACAAGATGAATTCTCCCAACGATTGCTCATTATATTAATAATAAACAACCACTAGGTGTGTATACATTTAATCCCACACCTATTCGACACACTCTTTAGGTTTACATTGTGAATAAAACTGATATGGATAAACCTATAACCCTTGGTTCCTTTTATAGAGTAAGGAATATGGTTTTACAAGAGATAAGAATGAATAAACATGCATATCTTCTATTTAGATAACTATATACTGAATATATTATAAATAACATACTCAATATATTCCCTAATTAGAAGATTCTATCAGCCCGTCGACGTCCATCAGCGCTTGATGTTTGTCAGCGTCTAGAATACATGTGTCAGCGTCTAGCTTTCACATGTCAGCGTGTCTTGAACAAACGCCTTACTGTTTCTTCATTTTGAGTTTTTGCCACATCAACTTTTAGACCCAACAATCTTCCCCTAGTTGATGTGGGCAAAACTCTTGTGTATCTCTTGTAAGTGGTACATCATCTTCAAATTGCTTCCCCTCAAGTCTAGCATGTATATCTTCCCCTTTTTGTCACATCAAATAGGGAAGGAAACAATGTATGCAATCAAAGATTCTCCAAATGTAGGCTCTATGTAATGACTTTGAAGAAAAATAAGTACAATATTTTTGATGTAGAAGTAGAATAACCCAAACTTCCTGTTTCTTGTAATTCACCCAATCGCTCACTAGTTGATAAACTCCTCCCCTAGTTGCTGCAACAACTAGAGAAAAATGCAACTCTTTCATTGCAAAAGGGGGCTCATTTTATTGGTAAGAACGGGAACTGAAACCAGCAAAAACCGTACAACTATAAGCCATGTGTTAGCTATAACAATATATTTGATCCAATTAAAAGGTGTATTGCTCACCAACAGTTTTTAATACACGGGTACTGGTAACCCTCACAACTATGAGCCAGTTGTTAGCTGTAACAATATATTTAGTCCAATGACAAGGTGTATTGCTCACCAACAGTTTTTGTTACATAGGTACTGGTAACCTCCACAACTATGAGCCAGTTGTAAGCTATAACAATACATTTAGTATAGAGACAAGGTGTATTTCTCACCTAAACAAGAAAACACATTTGTGAAAACCAACTCCAACATCAAATTTACCATAAGAATTCTTTCCCTTAATCATATACTTCTCTATGAAAAATATCCGAGCCATAAATATCAAAATGATATTTTGAATAATAACAGAGATCCCATGTACCTATGTGTAAATATCTCCTTGTTTTGTGTGCCAAAACCTAACCAAAAATCCAAACAGCAGCATTTCCTTTGTCATCCAAGATCCTTCACTGTCCAATAACCTTACACTGTATGTGTTGTCCAATATAGGACAACACTTGTCAGCGTATACCATATATCGGACGACACTACACTTTCTGTCAGCGGGTAATTAATACTATGTCAGCGTCAACTTGAAATGTATCAGCGTCTGGGCGTCAGCGTCTAAGTGATGCTTTGTCAACGTCAAGGACATCCACTGACACCTACTTTCCATTAGCGTCTAGTAAACACACGTCAGCGGCTAATCAATCTAGTGTTTTACAAACCCTAAATCATGATTTTATGTGAAAACAAAAATCGAAAACCATTAACTGCAGTGAACTTCGACTTGGAATAACTTTTTCGTGAGAGCTCAGATCGAAGATCCCTTTATTGAGATCCTAGACACAAGTGTCAAGAACCTACAACACAAATTTCATGATGATCCAACGGTTAACGAAGGAGAAATCGCGTTTTTACTATTACTGTTCACAGAAACAGCATATGAACACTGCTGATTTAGACGCTTAATAACTTTTACTTGGGGATAGATCTTGACAATCCCTCTGGTGGATATCTAGATATATGTGTTTAAAACACACACAAAAATTTTCTTGGCGATCCAACGGTTTAATAAAAAGTTATTCCCTTCACAACACTGCTGCGCACACAAAACCGCCCAGAAAAACCCTATACGGATTTTTCTATCTTCTCACTAATACGAACACCTTGTTGGTCCTAGCATCACGAGCCACGAGGCTCTGATACCAATTGATGAAACCTAATAGATTTGGATCTTTAGGATACTAGAAACGAATCTCATTCACTTGATTGAATCAAGGCAGAATATAATGAAAAACGTTAACAAGGTGTTTAGACACAAGAACACAAGATGAACTCTCCCAACGATTGCTCATTATATTAATAATAAACAACCACTAGGTGTGTATACATTTAATCCCACACCTAGTCGACACACACTTTAGGTTTATATTGTGAATAAAACTGATATGAATAAACCTATAACCCTTGGTTCCTTTTATAGAGTAAGGAATAGGGTTTTACAAGAGATAAGAATGAATAAACATGTATATCTTCTATTTAGATAACTATATACTGAATATTTCATAAATAATATACTCAATATATTCCCTAATTATAAGATTCTATCAGCCCGTAGACGTCCATCGGCGCTTGATGTTTGTCAGCGTCTAGAATACATGTGTCAGCATCTAGCTTTCACATGTCAGCGTGTCTAGAACAAACGTCTTAATGTTTATTCATTTTGAGTTTCTGCCACATCAGCTTTTAGACCCAACAACACCAAAGTAAATTGTGCAAATGCCATTTTGACGAAAAAGGATTATCACTCTTTACCTACATAAGCATAACTCGGTCATTATTATCATCATCATGAACTCATACGAACTATCCCATATTAGTCATATTTGTTACTATTGATATTTCAATCATTTCTTTCTTCAATTATTATATTGATTACTAAAACGAAACTAAGTCTCAGCGAACGATCCTGGCTTACCACTACAAGCTCTATTACGAACGAAAGGGTATACTTGCCCGTGTTTGTATTCTAGTCCCTTGTTTTGTCTAAACCTTGTAATATAAATTTATGACTTGCGAAACGAACATCAAGTTTTTGGCGCCGCTGCCGGGGACTTTTAATCCTGTTTTGTAACCAAAATATTTGTAATCTTTGAAGAATTGAACCGTTTCCCACCCAAAACAAACCAAAATTTTTCCTGCAGTACAGAAAGTACACCGCACAATTCAAAAAGTGTGTCGTACTTCCTGTAGCGAACCAAAGTACGCCGCACATTTCAAAAAGTGCGATGCACATTTTTTGTTGTAACCCAAAAACTACTGTTGGATGCACACCCGTTCATCCGTAACTCCACCATTATCACCGTTATCAGAACCTGAACATACCCTTAACCGAAGGTTACGTAGACTTCACCTTCGTGTACCTTTCGATAGGAGACACGAACAACCTCAACCACACGAAATCAACCAACCTTTCGACAACCTTTCTCAATTCCCATTTCTCACCAAACTCATCAACCGTTACGATTCAATGTCGGACACCGATGCTGAACCAATGTGGTCAACCGATAGAGTTGTAGCACCGAATCCTGGCTCCGCAATCGTTTTACCTGAAATTGCAAACGATTTTGCAATCAAAGGAAACCAATTGACACTTGTCAAACACGACCAATTTGATGGTCGAATCAAAACCGATCCTCACAAACACATCCATGAATTTAGCGGAATTTGCAAAATGTTTAACTACACAGAAGGACAAGTCGAAGCCATTCAACTCATGATGTTTCCATCATCCCTCACTGGAGAAGCCAAGTCATGGCTCGACGAACTTAATGAAGGAACCATTCGAACATGGGAAGGTCTAGAACCGCTTTCATTAGCTGATTCTTTCCTCATGCCCTATTTGGAAAAATCCTTGGAGAAATCCGAAGCTTTTCTCAACAATATCGAGAAACTCTCACTGACGCATGGTTAAGAATGAAAGAATTACTCAGAAACTGCCATGATCATGGACTTAAAAAAGAAGGAATAATCAAGATTTCCTATCATGGTCTTGACGATGCTACCCAAGATGCATTGAACGCCGCAACGGGCGGTATTTTCCTTTACAAAACCCCTAACCAAGCCTACCAATTATTAGATGACAAAGTCTTACTCAAGCTTAATTGGTCCAAAAATCACAAAAACAAAAACCCACGAAAAACCATAGCTTTTGCCGAAGAAAGCAACAACCCAACCGACACTAAAAAAATTATGGCTCGTATGGACGCCATATCTCTGAATACCGACACTCAATATAAAGAGATGAAAAACAAAAGTCGTGAAACTTGCAAACACTATGGAGGAAACCATCCTTCTAATGAATGTGATGACGATGACACGCCTATGACAAAGGAAGAAAAAGCCAATTTCATGAACACCTTTCGTCGAACTCGATTTTATAACGATTATCATAATCGTGACCGCGATAATTGGAGATCTAAAGATAAACCAAGTTACGATCGAGACGAAAAGAAACCCAACCAAACCAAAGACAAACCCAACCTCGAAACCAAGCTCGACAATTTTATTGAATCTCAAAGAAAAACCAATGATGCGTCCATTGTGTGATGGATTTGTAGAACAAGTTTTAAATTTATAAACACGAATTACCGGATTGACTAAAAACGCACGGGCAAGTATAACCCTTTCGTTTGTGTATAGCTTTTGTGTGGTAATATCGAGATCGTTCACGGGGATTTAGAAAACCTATGATCATTCAAAAATAAAACTATAATCGTTGATTGTATCAATTGGTGACAAACAAATAACAAGTAAAATGATGAGATTAATAATAAGATTAAAGGCAACACTTGGTAAGGACTGGTTTGAGCATCCGTAGTGGTATGATTGTGATGACACGTTTAACAAATATGATTATGATAATTAGATGGATAATCCAGTCTATTGTTTTCAAAAGCTTCAATCCTCATCAAGACTTTGGTTAAAGAAAACAAGCATTAGACTCAATCACTCTATTCGAGACTTAATCCAATTTCAACACATTCGACTCACAGTCGTTTCACGAATTTGCTAACACTTATAATTATGTTTCTTGATAATCAAAACTTCTTAAGAAATGATCAATACAAAAGATAGCCAATCATAGACAAACCGGTTGTGACTTGTTGATAGAAAATAACCCTTTCGACCTATGAAATCTTTTGTAAAACCCGCATGCTTTTACCATGAATAGTACCCTTACGATCGTACGTACATGATTAGAACTTTCCTTTTATAGCATATTTACGTTTCACGAACAAGAATTAAAGGTATTACGTACGTGTTTTAACACGATAAGTATTTATTATGTATTAACACACAATAATTATTTCAATAATAATTATAATCACGAACACACGAACATGAAATCATGAACGTAATTAATCACGAGCTTAATATTACGTATGTATGTATATTTATTACGATCACGAATAAATATAATAAGACACGAATGATAACTATTAAATCACGTAAAACACGAACACGAGAACACACTTATTATTTAGACACGGAAAATGTTCGGGTTACCCCTATGTGGGCTCCTTACCCGCGGCTACAACAAGAAACAAGGGCCAAGCCCACTAATTTTTACTAAACAAGGATTAAGGGGAAAAGTTATTTTCATAATAACAAAATTTAGAAAATACAAGAAACCCTAAAAATCTTTTCTCCTTCTTTCTCTTTGTTCTTGGCCGTCGGGTTTAACTCACACCAAAGGGGTGTTCGATTGATTTTGGTGTTCGATTTATTGTAAGGATCGTTGTGTGTTCATCCTTCTTTGATTCACGTGATCGGTATAAACCCTAAACCTCTTTTCTTTTATGTTTTTGATTTATAAATCACATGAAATCATGAATGTTTTTAATAACAAATTAAAAACAAGTTATAAATCACGTTAATTAGTCATGGGGTAAATTAATTAATGGTTAAGGGGTGTTTGTTTTGTGGCCGACGCATGAACCGAGCCCCAAGGGGGGTCACGACTTGGTTTTGATTCGCACCACCGAGACCTCAAGGTGTCGGTGTGGTGACTTGTGTCACGGTAGCAAGAAAATGGGAGACCCCGACCTCGGTCGGGGCATGGTTGTGCTCGGGTAGGCCACGACAGCAAGGGGAACACCAGCTAGCCGGTGGGAACCCTTGGCTAGCCGGCGGCTAGTTTGACCAAGGGTGCAATTGGGTCCGGTTCACGGGTTAAAACGGGTCCGGTTCACACATGTTAGATTAAAACACGGTTCGGTTCATGGGTTACTTTTACAAGATTAATTATATGTACAAGTTTATTTTTTTTCAAGACTTAAATTAAATTAATTAAAAACATGAACATGATTAATTTAATTTACATGACTTAGGTTATTAATTTTATTATTAATACATGAATTTTAACCTAAGTATTTATCATTTAGTTAGACTATATAATTAATTAATTATTAAAATCATGACTTATAATTAATTAATTTACATGACTTAGGTTATATTATTAATAGATAATAATACATGTTTTAACCTAAGTCTTTTTACCTTTATTTAGTTAAATCATGTTATATTTAATTAAATACTTTAACCTATAGTTTATTTAAGTCACATGAAATAATTAATAAACTATATTATTTAATCACATGACTTAGTATATTAATCAGTAAACACTTAAACTTATATAATTAGCTTAATAATCCAGCTTATATTTAATTATGGAAACTTTCTATTTTTAGAAACTTATTTAATTAAGGCAGCTAATCAATTTATGGAAACTTTCTATTTTTAGAAACTTATCTATTTTAAGCAGTAAATCTATTTTTGGAAACTTTCTATTTTTGGAAACTTTCTATTTTTGGAAACTTTCTATTTTAGGAAACCTGCTATTTTTAGAAAGTTACTTATTATTACACACAAGTATAATAATACATGAAATACAAGAAATACTTAAACATAATAGACAGAATACATGATAAACACAGTATAAAGCTTAAATCAGTAAAATATGACATGAACATATAAAACAAGCTAAGACATGGTATAAAACCAGTTACGTACTCAGTAATCAGATACTTATACACGTATGTATTTATGTAGCATTAGTGATACCGAAGTAGGACTCTCTTTCGTTCGTCTACTTCGTTCACTAGACACAAGGTACAGATTCTCCGTCCTTTCAGTATGGACATTCTTCCTTATTAGGATTTCCCGTATGCAGCCAACTGTTTTCCCTAGTATATGTTTTATATGTTTTTGAATTGCTTATGTATAATTTAGAGTACCTACAGCCATATACATGCATGAACAGTTTCACCTAGTTATGGAGGTACCATAACCATAACACTGGAGGCACCAGTGTTATGACTTCACCACGGCGGAGTGATAGCTCGTGGCGTCCCTTTCAGCTTTTGGCCATATTATTATTATCAGGTGGGGCGTATGGGTGCATCCTAGTTTACGTGTTTTCAGCAGATTATTCAGTGTAAATGTGGTGTGTGCCTTGCATCCTTCACAAGGAGCTGATCCCTCCTACCCAAAACCAGTATATTAAATTAGAGGCAACCCCTCTAATTTGCATGACGAGGTCACCCCTCCAAGTATTCATGCACGTTGATATTTCATGACCTATATTGGCTAATGGTAAACATGTTAAACAGTTTTTACAAGATAAACATAAGACTTTCCAAACTATAAAACCAGTTTTACTATGATTATAACCAGGTTATCCAGGACTTAGTCTTTTCCGCTGCTTCATGCTTATATGCTTATATTATTCATGCTATAGTTGTATATCCGTGCACTGAGCGTTATTGCTCAGTCGTTTTCCTTTTCATGTTCCCAAAACGACAAGTACTCAGGGACGCTCGTAGACTTTAAGCGTACGCGCATATGGATTGGAAGCTTTCTAGCCTTTTTTACTTTATGCATTTCTTTATACTTTGATACTCATTTCCATGGACATTGTTTAGTCCTTTCATTTACAGTACTTCTGTTTGTGTGTGATGAGTTCTACTTTTGGGGTACCGATGTTTGATTCTGGTATTTCCTTTATGGTCATGTAATGTTTAGACATTTATCCTTGTATGCTTTGATGACACGCCATAATCACGCGTGACATTCCATTTATCAAAATGAGGTGTTACAATTATGGTATCAGAGCCAAGGCTTCGACCTGTAGGCTCTCAAAACACGACCTGTGATTAGTGGGTAGTCACTATGGTCTTCCTAGAACTGACAGTCGGTTTTCATGCATTCATCATTTTCATGCATACATATATATGTCATTGTCGCAGGTTTATGACTATGTAATGGTTGGTACAGGACTGGCCCTATTTAGTCGCATGTGTTTTATCGAAACTTTTAAATTTGGGACCGACCCATTGGCGTCCCCTCGCCATGTCTTT
This sequence comes from Glebionis coronaria, assembly GCA_025667525.1. Taxonomy (NCBI): domain Eukaryota; kingdom Viridiplantae; phylum Streptophyta; class Magnoliopsida; order Asterales; family Asteraceae; genus Glebionis; species Glebionis coronaria. Next base: position 295,092,212 of record CM046874.1, read on the forward strand.
AGTTTTGAGTGAACTGACCATAGGCGTTCACTCTCGCGCATACAAAAGTTTTCATAAAACTGCATCATGCATTCATGTACTAGTTTTCCTGCATAAAATTTTTCTGATGATTTATTGGTATAATTTTTTTTCATGTATATAGTTTATGTTTGATCAGTTTAATCATGTATTTTATGTTATACTGTCAGATGGTTCTCACACGCGAGTAGGAACAACTCAATGCAGCAATCCAAGCTGCAATGCAAGCTATGCTTCCTCAGCTGAGGAACGAAATTAGGGCTGAGGTTCAGGCTGCCAACAACCAGCAGCAACACCTAGTACCTCCTCCTCCAGCAACATTGGCCACATGGCTGGAGAGATTCAATAAGCTCCACCCTCGAGCTTTCGAGAGAACAGATAGCCCCAGTGAAGCTGAAAGCTGGTTGGCTCACATTAAGAAGATCTTCGATGCTATGGGCTGTGACCCCGTCTTCAAGTCGAGGTTGGCATGCTACCGGTTCGAAGGTGATGTGTTAGCATGGTGGATAGCACTGAAGCAGTCTGAGGGAGGTGATGATTGGGTGGCTGGTTTGACTTGGGCTCAGTTCAGGGATAGGGTAATGGAACAGTCCTTTCCCAAGGTTGAGCAAGACAAGCTGAAGAGGGAATACCATGGGATCCGACAGAGATCTGGGGAGAATAGCAACGAGTTCATGCAGCACTTTCTTCGCTTAGTTGGCTTCCTTGGTGCAACAGTAGGTACTCCTGAAGAGCAGGCACACCACTTCAGGTGGGATCTTCGTACATCGGTCACAAACAACTTGGTGTGTGCTACGTTCAACACGGTAGCACAAGTGGCCGATGCAGCACGTAAGCTGGAGATGCTACAGGAAAGAGATGAGTTCGGGGAAGCAGAGAGACCCGATAAGAGGTAAACATTCATATTCAAGCGGTGACCAATCCGTATTCTTTCAGTTATGTCAATATTTCATCTCTTTAAAATGTATCTTCTAGGCAGAAGACTGGGGACCGGTCTCAGCCGGCTACTCAGCAACAACCTAATCAACCCAAGGGAAACGGTCAGACTAACGACCGTTCTGCTATGGATAAGCGTGGCGGTAATGATAATTACCGTAACAACACTGGACACTCCAACACCAGCAGGTCCTTATACTTACTCATTTCTTATGATTACATGTTATAATTCTTAATTCTGACACATTAGCAAATCTTCTACCAGGAATCATGGTAAGAGTAGGGACCAGAACCAGAGAGGTTCACAGCCTAACCGTCCAGCTATCACTGGTATTCAATCTTACGATTATCTGCATTGTCCTTTGTACCTATTATCATGTCTCATGTATATTGTTTTTATCAGGCACTCAGCCAGTCACGACACCTGCTGGAGGATATACTCATCCTCTTTGCTCTACTTGCCACCGTAGGCACCCAGGGCCATGTCACCGCGAGAGCGACGCATGCTTCAAGTGTGGTCTTCCTGGCCATCGCATGAAGGATTGCCGCAAGGGCGAGATGAAGGGTACATCGGGACATGCTGATACCAAGCCGCCTCCTACTAGTGGACGCGTTTACACGACATCTCGCGATCAGGCCAACAAGTCTACAAGTACGATCACTGGAATCTTGTATATATATGGTCAAGCTGCATGTGTTCTGTTTGATACGGGTGCTACTCACTCAGTCATTTCTACTGCTTATGCCAAGAATGTTAGGATACTCCCCATGCCACTAGAGAACATACTGAGTATTTCCACGCCTTTGAGAGACTCTGTACGTATAACCATGTGTACAAGAGCCTTCCCCTAGAGTTTGACGACAAGGTTCGTCCTATTGACGCACTTCCGCTGGACATGAATGATTTTGACATGATTTTGGGCATGGATTGGCTATCCAAGCATCATGCTACCATAGATTGCCATTCATATCGAGTTACCTTCGGTGATGTTAATGCGCCAGAGTACATTCACAACAGGTTCGTACCCGGCAGGTCTGTACAAATCATATCAACCCTGCAAGCACGTGCATTACTTTCACATGGTTGTGAGGGTTATCTAACTACTGTTCATGACATGGATGTTGAATCCTCATCAATTCAGAATCAGCCAATAGTGTCAGAATTTCTAGATGTATTTCCAGAAGAACTTCCAGGCATACCACCTGCACGTGAAGTAGAATTTAATATCGAGCTTATCCCAGGAGCTGAGCCGATTTCCAAGGCTCCTTATCGCATGGCTCCCATAGAGTTGTAGGAGCTGAAGGATCAATTGCAAGAACTTCTGGAACGAGGATTTATTCAACCGAGCGCATCTCCATGGGGCGCACCGGTCTTATTCGTCAAGAAGAAGGACGGCAGTATGTGTCTTTGCATAGATTATCGCGAGCTCAACAAGATTACCATCAGGAATAGGTATCGACTACCACGTATAGATGATCTGTTTGACCAACTCAAAGGGGCTAAACATTTCTCCGAGATTGATCTAAGGCCGGGCTATCATCAGCTACGGGTTAAGGAGCAGGACATCGCCAAGACTGCTTTCCGTACACGCTATGGCCACTACAAATTTGTAGTCATGCCATTTGGCCTTACCAATACTCCAGCAGTGTTCATGGATTTGATGAACAGAATCTTCCATGAATTTCTGGACAAGTTCGTCATTGTCTTCATTGACGACATCCTGGTTTTCTCTAAGTCCAAGGAGGAACACGAAAACCATCTTCGTACAGTACTACAAATTCTTCGCCAGAAGCAGCTGTATGCTAAATTCTCCAAGTGTGAGTTCTAGTTAGACAAGGTGGCATTCTTAGGTCACATTGTATCAGCAGAAGGAATCACGATGGATCCAGCAAAGGTCGAGGCTATTACTAAGTGGCCAAGGCCGACATCAGCGACTGAAGTCCGTAGTTTCCTAGGCTTAGCTGGTTATTACCGTAGGTTCGTGGAGAACTTTTCCCGCCTAGCACTACCATTGACCAAACTGATGTGGAAAGGGGAGAAATTTGTCTGCACTGAAGAACGAGGGAAGAGCTTTGAAGACCTAAAGCAGAAGTTAGTATCTGCACCGATTCTTACTCTCCCATCTGGTACAGGTGGATTTCAGATCTACATTGATGCATCGGGGAAGGGACTTGGCTGTGTTCTCATGCAACATGGGAAAGTGATCGCGTATGCTTCACGACAGCTTAAGCCTTATGAGGAAAATTACCCTACGCATGACTTGGAACTTGCAGCAGTCGTGTTTGCATTGAAGATATGGAGGAACTACTTGTATGGAGAATCATGTGACATTTTCACGGACCACAAGAGCTTGAAGTATATCTTCACTCAGCCTGAACTGAACATGAGACAGAGGAGATGGTTAGAGCTGTTGAAGGATTATGACATTAATCTATAGTATCATCCCGACAAGGCGAATGTAGTGGCAGATGCACTTAGCAGGAAGTCCGGAATGATCAACGGCATTGAGATTGAGGAGGAAATCATAAGAGACTTAGAGCGACTAGACATAGAGATCATGGTACGTGGACAACACGGTTACTGGGCTAATCTTAGAGTAGAACCCGAGTTACTCTCTAAGATCAAGGAGGCACATAAAGATGATGGAGAAATCTGGGCGATAATTCAGAATTTGGAGAAGCAGACAGAATTTCAAGTAGACACAGATGGTATCTTATGGCAGGGCACGAGACTGTGTGTTCCTGATGACCAAGAACTCCAGGAAGCATTGTTAGCTGAGGCTCATAGCTCCCCATTCTCTATTCATCCTGGTTCGACCAAGATGTACCACGACATCAAGCAGTACTTTTGGTGGAGTGGTATGAAACAGGATGTTGCTACTTACGTCTCCAAATGTCTTACCTGCCAGCAGGTCAAGATCGAGCATCAGCGATCTGGCGGTCTTCTTCAACCGTTAGAAATTCCAGAGTGGAAGTGGGACAAGATCACCATGGATTTTGTTACTGGTCTTCCGCCGATAAAGATGAAGCACGATGCTATTTGGGTTATCGTTGATCGACTTACCAAATCAGCTCATTTCTTACCGATTCGCAAGGAGGATTCGGTCAGTAAACTCGCCGATACTTATAGAAGGGAGATCATGAGACTTCACGGTGCTCCATCCAGCATCGTCTCAGACAGAGATCCTCGTTTCACTTCGTGATTCTGGAGAAGTATGTAGAAATCTTGGGGTACACAACTTAAGCTTAGCACGGCTTTTCATCCTCAAACAGATGGGCAGTCAGAGCGAATGATTCAGACATTAGAAGACATGTTGAGGTCATGTGCATTGGAATGGACGGGTGATTGGGACGATTATATCTGTTTGGTGGAGTTTGCATACGACAACAGTTGGCACGCAAGTATCAAGTGTGCTCCTTTCGAGATGTTGTATGGCAGAAAGTGTCGCGCTCCAATCTGCTGGGATCAGGTTGGTGAGCGAACACTTGAAGGACCAGAAATAATAGAGCTGACTAATGAGAAGGTCGTAGTAGCTAAGCAAAAACTGCAAGAAGCACGGGCACGTCAGAAGAGCTACGCAGACAAGCATCGTAGGGACTTACATTTTAACGTAGGATATCACGTTTTCCTTAAGGTTTCGCCGGCACGTGGTGTTAGACGTTTTGGAATCAAAGGGAAGCTCAGTCCTCGATTTATCGGTCCGTTTGATGTCATTGAGCGAGTCGGTGAAGTATCTTACCGTTTACCGTTACCTCCACAACTTTCTCATGTTCACAATGTTTTCCATGTGTCCTTACTCAGAGGGTACCAGTATCATCCCCTTCACATGGTTCAGTATCCACTGAAACATATTCGTGAAGATCTCACTTTCATAGAAGAACCCGAACGAGTTTATGACAGACAAGAACGCGTCATGAGAAGGAAGACGATTCCATTCGTCAAAATCCTTTGGAGGGATCATACCGAGCGGGAAGCCACTTGGGAAACAAAGGAGTCTATCCGGGCTTCTTACCCTCATTTCATATTTTGAATTCGGGTATGTTCTTCTTTTCCAGTTTACTTTATCTATAATTCGGGGACGAATTATTCTTTTTAGGAGGGAGGAGTTGTAAAACCCGCATGCTTTTACCATGAATAGTACCCTTACGATCGTACGTACATGATTAGAACTTTCCTTTTATAGCATGTTTACGTTTCACGAACAAGAATTACAAGTATTACCTACGTGTTTTAACACGATAAGTATTTATTACGTATTAACACACGATAATTATTTCAATAATAATTATAATCACGAACACACGAACATGAAATCATGAACGTAATTAATCACAAGCTTAATATTACGTATGTATGTATATTTATTACGATCACGAATAAATATAATAAGACACGAACGATAACTATTAAATCACGTAAAACACGAATACGAGAACACACTTATTATTTAGACAAGGAAATTGTTCGGGTTACCCCTATGTGGGCCCCTTACCCGCGGCTACAAAAAGAAACAAGGGCCAAGCCCACTAATTTTTACTAAACAAGGATTAAGGGGAAAAGTTACTTTCATAATAACAAAATTTAGGAAATGCAAGAAACCCTAAAAATCTTTTCTCCTTCTTTCTCTTTGTTCTTGTCCGCCGGGTTTAACACACACCAAAGGGGTGTTCGGTTGATTTTGGTGTTTGATTATTGCAAGGATTGTTGTGTGTTCATCCTTCTTTGATTCATGTGATCGGTATAAACCCTAAACCTCTTTTCTTTTATGTTTTTGATTTATAAATCACATGAAATCATGAATGTTTTTAATAACAAATTAAAAACAAGTTATAAAATCATGTTAATTAGTCATGGGGTAAATTAATTAATGGTTAAGGGGTGTTTTTTGTGGCCGACGCATGAACCGAGCCCCAAGGGGGGTCTCGGCTTGGTTTTGATTCGCACCACCGAGACCTCAAGGTCTCGGTGTGGTGATTTGTGTCACGGCAGCAAGAAAAGGGGAGACCCTGACCTCGGACGGGGCATGGTTGTGCTCGGGTAGGCCACGACACCAAACCGGCTAGCCGGTGGGAACCCTTGGCTAGCCGGCGGCTAGTTTGACCAAGGGTGCAATTGGGTCCGGTTTACGGGTTAAAACGGGTCCGGTTCGCATATGTTAGATTAAAACACGGTTTGGTTCATGGGTTACTTTTACAAGATTAATTATATGTACAAGTTTATTTTTTTTCAAGACTTAAATTAAATTAATTAAAAACATGAACATGATTAATTTAATTTACATGACTTAGGTTATTAATTTTATTATTAACACATGAGTTTTAACCTAAGTATTTATCATTTAGTTAGACTATATAATTAATTAATTATTAAAATCAGGACTTATAATTAATTAATTTACATGACTTAGGTTATATTATTAATAGATAATAATACATGTTTTAACCTAAGTATTTTTACCTTTATTTAATTAAATCATGTTATATTTAATTAAATACTTTAACCTATAGTTTATTTAATTCACATGAAATAATTAATAAACTATACTATTTAATCACATGACTTAGTATATTAATCAGTAAACACTTAAGCTTATATAATTAGCTTAATAATCCAGCTTATATCTAATTATGGAAACTTTCTATTTTTAGAAACTTATTTAATTAAGGCAGCTAATCTATTTATGGAAATTTTATATCTTTAGAAACTTATCTATTTTAAGCAGTAAATCTATTTATGGAAACTTTCTATTTTTGGAAACTTTCTATTTTTGGAAACTTTCTATTTTTGGAAACTTTCTCTTTTAGGAAACCTGCTATTTTTAGAAAGTTACTTATTATTACATACAAGTATAATAATACATGAAATACAAGAAATACTTAAACCGAATAGACAGAATACATGATAAACACAGTATAAAGCTTAAATCAGTAAAACATGACATGAACATATAAAACAAGCTAAGACATGATATAAAACCAGTTACGCACTCAGTAATCAGATACTTATACACGTATGTATTTAGGTAGCATTAGTGATACCGAAGTAGGACTCTCTTCCGTTCGTCTTCTTCGTTCACTGGACACAAGGTACGAATTCTCTGTCCTTTCAGTATGGACATTCTTCCTTATTAGGATTTACCGTATGCAGCCAACTATTTTCCCCAGTATATGTTTTATATGTTTTTGAATTGATTATGTTTAATTTAGAGTACCTAAAGCCATATACATGCATGACCAATTTCACCTAGTTATGGAGGTACCATTACCATAACACTAGAGGCACCAGTGTTATGACTTCACCACGGCGGAGTGATAGCTCGTGGCGTCCCTTTCAGCTTTTGGCCATATTATTATTATCAGGTGGGGCGTATGGGTGCATCCTAGTTTACATGTTTTCAGCAGATTATTCAGTGTGAATGTGGTGTGTGCCTTGCATCCTTCACAAGGAGCTGATCCATCCTACCCAAAACCAGTATATTAAATTAGAGGCAGCCCCTCTAATTTGCATGACGAGGTCACCCCTCCAAGTATTCATGCACGTTGATACTTCATGACCTATATTGGCTAATGGTAAACATGTTAAACAGTTTTTACAAGATAAACATAAGGATTTTCAAACTATAAAACCAGTTTTACTATGATTATAACCAGGTTATCCAAGACTTAGTCTTTTCTGCTGCTTCATGCTTATATGCTTATATTATTCATGCTATACTTGTATATCCGTGCACTGAGCGTTATGCTCAGCCGTTTTCCTTTTCATGTTCCCAAAACGGAAGGTACTCAGGGACGCTTGTAGACTTTAAGCGTACGTGCATATGGATTCGAAGCTTTCTAGCCTTCTTTACTTTATGCATTTCTTTATACTTTGATACTCATTTCCATGGACATTGCTTAGTCCTTTTGTTTACAGTACTTATGTTTGTGTGTGATGAGTTCTACTTTTGGGGTACCGATGTTTGATTCTGGTATTTCCTTTATGGTCATGTAATGTTTAGACATTTATCCTTGTATGCTTTGATGACACGCCATAATCACGCGTGACATTCCATTTATCAAAATGGGGTGTTACATCTTTACCAACAAATTAAGTTTGATAACAATTGTCACATGAAACATAAGTACTAATGGTTTAAAGGAAAACTTGACATTGAAATAAACATAAATCACAATCACAACCACTACTTCATACCACAAACATCATCCTACCAAGTGTAGAATGAAATTTAGCTACTCATAACAAACAATGAAATAAACTCTGAAATAATAGTCTTACAAGTCATAATCAAGAGTCTTACAAACTGGAAATATGTTGCTAATGATTATGGTAATGATCCCTAAGAGTTTCGTGATGTTAACTTTGCTCTTCGGACTCCAAAAGTGACTTTTCTTGCACCACCTTGCTCAAATCCGGGAATAGAGGTTTTGACAAGGTTGAGAGAGTTATTTATGAGATGATATGAAGAGATATTTGATTTGTTAAAAGATATATGATTACATGACCCCAAGGGTATTATTTATAGGCAAAGTTGATGGCATAGAGTGAATGCATGGCTTGGAGCCAAAGACAAATACTTGGAGCCAAAGACAAGTGCTTGGAGCCAAAGAGAGTCTAGAAGCTTCTTGTATGAGCTTGCATGAATGTAGACACAATTTCTGCCTACACAAATGTTGGTGGCATCTTCATCCTGCTGGTGGCATCTTTGATGATTTTTGCAAGTGGTAACTTGATGGTGCTGGTGGCATCTTCATGCTGAGTGACTTGTATGCTCCTTAGAAATAGTTGTTCTTGCACCCGAAATTGATCTTCAAAGGCTTGTAACTTGTACACGGGTCTTGAACTTGACTAGAATTCTTCGTACTCGTACTAATCTTCACATTTTCGTTGTTTTACACTTCATCCCTGCAATTGGCTACACAAAGACTTGAAAACATAATTGGGCACAAATATGCACAAAAGTATTATAGATATAACCAATATACATGTACAAAAGTATGGATAACGCTCCCAAAAACATGTTGGATTTGGGCGTTATCAAATCCCCTCACACTTAAGTTTTGCTTGCCCTCAAGCAAGAAGAGAAGAAAATTAAATCCAAAGGTACATGTATATTATAAAAATAGGATGCAAGTCTACCAAGTACAAGTACAAGATAAAACTCATCGACTTAGGTTTTTAAGGTTGAAAAATTAAGATATAAAGTCAATACCCATAAAAATCTAGAAATTCTTTTATTCCTAACTACATTAATAACATATGAGTTGAAGCAACATGTATCCCGACTTAGCACATTGGCTAATCGATACCTTTTATTTCTTCTTCTTCCTTCAACTTCATAACATTATAGCTCATTGGCTATTTATTTAGGTTTTTATAAAAGCGACACATGCTAAACCCCCTCACACTTAAGGAGAAAAAGAAAGAAAGAAAAAAAAGGGCAAAGCAGAACAAAAATTTTAAAATAGCCCCCTCACATTTCTTGATTATTTATATACATTTGCTTGAAACTTTTTATTTACAAGGGCAAAGCAGAACAAAAATTTTAAAATAGCCCAAAAATATGGCAATTAAGCATCTTTTTTCTCGATTTCCCTACAACCCCCTCACACTTAAGTTTAGCATTGTCCTCAATGTGATGAAACTGAACAAAAGTATAGGGAATGAGAGAAAAACCATAATCACGGGCATATCATGTATCATACAAGAGTCTTGTCTTCGCCTTCAACTTGCAGTACCTACAAAAAAAACACACAAAAATACAAAAACACTCTATTGTTGGTTTATATAGGTTTTTATAAAAGCGACACATGCTAAACCCCCTCACACTTAAGCAAAACATTGGTTAAAAATTGTGGGGTGTAAGCATGAATTTATTTTAAAAAGGAAAATTACACTTAAAAAATTAAAAACACATGGATTGCCTCCCGATAAGCGCTTATTTTATTATCGAGTCATCAGCCTGACTCGTACTTCTTTTTATTTTTCTTTATATTTATCGAGTGGAAAGTGTTCACTCTAATCCTCATGATATAGTTTAACACGGTGTCCATTAACAATGAAGCTTCCTCCATTCTTGTCATACAATTCAACATAACCGGACGGGTATCCATGTTTTATTATAAAAGGACCGTACCACTTTTATTTAAGCTTTGGAGCTTTGAATTTATATCGCATATTAAACAAGAGAACTTTGTCTCCCTTCTTGAATTCTTTTTGGATTCGAAGTTTCCTGTCATGATAAGCTTTGGTACGTGCTTTGTATAATTGGAATTCTCATAAGCTTGGAGTCTTAATTCATCGAGTTCATGCAATTGCAAGAATCGGTTTTCTCCAGCGATTTTGAGATCAGGATTACAGCTTCTCAATGCCCAATAAGCACGGTGCTCAATTTCGAAGGGCAAGTGACACGTTTTACCGTACAATAAACGATAAGGTGTTGTGCTAATTGGTGTCTTATAAGCTGTTCGGAATGCCCACAGAGCGTCGTCAAGTTTCCTTGACCAAATGGAAGGATTGTACTTAACCGTTTTTTCGAGTATTCCTTTTAAGGCTCTGTTGTATTCTCAACTTGTCCACTCGTTTGTGGATGATATGAGGTGGCAAAGCGATGGGTGACTCCATAACGCTTTAAGATTTTCTCCATTTGTTTGTTACAAAAATGGGAACGTCGATCGCTAATTAAAGCTTTTGGCATTCCATAACGAGAGAAAAGCTTTTTTAGAAAATTGATTACGGCTCGTGAATCGTTCGTGGGTAAAGCTTCGGCTTTGGTCCATTTGGACACGTAATCAATAGCGATTAAGATATATTCGAACTTATGGGATTTGGGAAAGGGTCCCATGAAATCAATTCCCCATACGTCAAATATTTCGCTAACTTGGATGCTGTTTTGGGGCATCTCATATCTTCGTGAGAGGCTACCAGTACGTTGGCAAGCATCACAATTTTCGACTAGAGTATAGGCCTCTTTAAAAATTGTTGGCCAATAGAAACCAACATCAAACACCTTTTTCGCGGTGGTGGAAGGACCATAATGTCCCCCAGTAGGGCCATGATAACATTCATCAAGGATCTTTCTTGTTTCCACACCATAAACACATCTCCTAATCATGCCATCAGGGCATACCTTAAAAAGGTAGGTATCTTCCCAAAAGTAGTGTTTTAGGTCGGAAAAGAATTTACATCGTTGGTGATAGGTTAAACCTTTTCATAGAATTCTTCCAACGAGGTAATTTGCAAAATCTGCGAACCACGAAGATTCATCCGTAGAAATTTGCATAAGAGTTTCATCGGGAAAATAGTCATCGATATCTTCGTCCCTTAACTCTTCCATGTTTGTATTTTCAAGTCGCGACAAATGATCGGCTGCGACGTTTTCAGCTCTTTTCTTATTTTGAATTTTGATGTCAAATTCTTGGAGGAGTAAAATCCATCTAATAAGACGCGGCTTAGCATCTTGTTTAGAGAATAGATATTTCAATGCGGAATGATCGGTGAACACAATCGTCTTTGACAACACGAGATAGGATCGAAATTTGTCAAAAGCAAAAACTACGACAAGTAGTTCTTTCTCGATGATCATGTAGTTGAGGTGCGTGCTATTTAGAGTTTTGCTCGCAAAATGCATGGGACAGAAATGTTTTCCTCTGTGTTGTCCTAATACGGCTCCTACAACGAAATCGCTTGCATCACACATAAGTTCAAACGGTCGCGACCAATCCGGTGAAACCGTGATCGGTGCATTCGTTAACTTGTCTTTAAGCTTTTCAAATGCCTTTATGCATTCATCGTTGAAATCAAAGACTATGTCTTTTTCAAGGAGTTTGGTCATCGGTCTAGCGATTTTGGAAAAGTCTTTTATGAATCGGCGGTAGAATCCCACATGACCTAGAAAACTTCTAACGGATTTAACGTTAGTGGGTGGTGGTAATTTGGATATCACTTCGATCTTGGATTTGTCTACTTCCAATCCGGCTCCGGAGACTTTGTGTCCAAGCACAATTCCTCCAGTCACCATAAAGTGACATTTCTCCCAATTGAGCACGAGATTAGCTTGTTTGCATTGGATGAGCATCTGCTCTAGATTAAAAAGCAAGACTCGAATGAGTTTCCGAAGACTGAGAAATCATCCATGAAAACTTCCATGAAGACTTCGATCATTGATAGGTGTGTAAACACCCATCCTTTTACCACTTAATTCTGGCTAAAACAAGACCAAAACACGTATTTAATATCATTTGTTTGGAATTATGCGTGGTTTTTGTGTTTATTGTGATTTCAGAGCTAACCGGATGAATATTAAAGAAAACATGGGATTGCACGGGTTTTATCAAAGAAAAAGACTGAAGACGAAGTCTATTGTCCAAGAGATGCAAAAGATTTGAAGTCACTGGGCCTATTCGAAGATTTATCGAAGAAAAGGACCAAAGACGGAAGATTTACATAAGTCGAAGAAACTCAAGTCTATTTAACGAAGAAATTAAAAGACAAGTTGGATTTAATCGACAACAAATCCCGAATCAGAATCGGAAACGTCAACTTTTCTGAAAAGACGAGAAGACAAGAAGAAAGGGAGAAAGCCCACTCACCAACCAACCACTAGGACTATAAATAGATCTCTCCCTTCACATTTTGGGGAGTTAGTTCATTTTTTTTCTTTTTCCAGTTTTCTTAGGAACGGTCCATCACCAACACCATTAGGGTGTTTGGTAATTTTCATCTTTTCCTTTCAATCTTGTAAGTGTTAATCAATACTCTTGTTACTTTTACATTAATCATTAAATTCCATCTTTTCATTCATCTTGTTCTTCATCATCATCTATTGCAAGTTCTTAAGTTTTTATTTGATTCTAGTTTGATCTTAAAAAGTTGTTGATTTAGTGTTTTTATTGATGGGATTTGTTTCTTATGGTATTTAAATGATTTGTGTTTGATTTGGTAAAACCCTTTTTGATTATTTGGTTTGATTTTGATAAAAAACGAGTTCCCTGTTTCATGTCTGCTGTTACTGTTCTTCAATCCATGAACTTTCCGAATAGACAAGTTTTTGTTTGCCTTATTCGGAATTTTGGATATTCCGAATAGGCCTTTTTCCATTTCCTTTACTCGGAATATTTGATATATTCCGAATAGCACTTGTTTTCCGTATAGGCTGAGTTATTATTTTCTTATTCGGAACTTTCCATTTTTCCGCATAGACCATATTATTCCGAATAGAGCAACACTTTCCGCATAGGGTATGTTTTCCGAATAGGCTATATTTTCCGAATAAGCAAGTTTTTCTGAATAGAGTATTACATTCCGCATAAGCCAAACTTTCCGCATAAGGGTGTTTTTTCCGAATAGCATCATTTTTCCGCATAACCCAGTTTTTCCGAATAGAGCAGATTTTCCACATAAGCTTATTTTTCCGCATAGCAATTTTTCCGCATAGAATTATTTTTCCGAATAGCATCTTATTTTCCGCATAGACGTTTATTCCGAATAGGTTCTATCTTTCCGAATAGGACTTGTTTTCCGCATAAGGTATTTTTCAGTTAGGGTATTTTTCCAGTACTGTTTTGATTTAATTTCTTATTTCAATTTTACTTTTTAATTGTTTTTCTTTATTACTGTATTCTTTCCCCTGTTTTAGTAAAATACAAAACCAAATCCACTTTTTGTCACCAAGAACAAATCATTCCACTTTAAACTGAGATCAATTCGAGAGGATTCCGAGAAATATTTTGAACCCATTAAAAAGCCTTGTATCAATGGCGCCGCTGCCGGCTCTTCTCGTTAAGATCAAAAGTTTTTTGTGAGAACTTGGATTTTGGGATCCGTTACCCGTGAACGTTACTTTTTCACAAAAATTTTCAAAAACACTAAAAAATATAAAATTTTCAAAAATCCTAAAAAGTAAAAAACCATAAAAAACCAAAAATATTTTTGTATTGTTTTTGCCTTGTTAGTTCTTTTGCAGGTGTATGCGCACTCGATAGCCCGAGCCTCTCTATCACTTAGACATGGCCGGTGTACCACCTCCAAACAATAATAACAACAACAACCCACCTTTCAACAACATGAACAATAACAACAACAATGAGCCCCTTCCGGATAATCGCCCGATGATTGAATTGCTGCAAGCTCATGTAGATGGCAACACGGATCCAATTGTCATTCCTCCAATTGCCGCCAACAATTTCGAGCTCAAGTCAGGCTTTATCCAGATGGTCTCTGCTCAACCATTCTTGGGACGAACCATTGATGATCCACACGACCATATCAAAAGATTTTTGCAACTCACCAATACGGTCAAGTTCAATGGGGTTCCACAAGAAGTTATAAGGTTACAACTTTTTCCCTTTTCTTTAGAGGGACAAGCCCGACATTGGCTTGCTAAGGAACCGCCACAGAGTATTCTCTCGTGGACGGATTTGGAAACCAAATTCATCAATTACTTTTTCCCACCCTCTCGTACTACCGCTTTGCGGAATGAAATTATAAATTTTGAACAAAAGTACGATGAGTCGTTCAGTGAATCTTGGGATCGATTTAAAGATCTTTTAAGAAAATGCCCACAACATGGTTTTACCAAAGTACATCAAATTAATACTTTTTACAATGGTTTAAGCATGAGTGACCAAGATTCACTGAACAGTGCCTCAGGGGGTAATCTATTGGCTAAGACTTCCAATGCTGCTTGGGATATCATTGAGAACAAATCTCGTGTGCAAACCAAGAGTGTTCGGACCAATGTCGCTAGTGCTAGCACTAGTGACAGCGACAAGCGATTAGACAAACTCACTACGCTTCTTGAATCGCTTGTCACCCACACCGTCAGCAACAACAACAGCAACAACGCCAAAAACGCTCAAGTGAACGCTGTGAGCCAACCTTGTGAGATATGCGGTGGTCCTCACTCTTACACAACTTGTACCGCCACCCAAGACTACCCTGCTGAGAATGTGAATGCGGCATATGGCACCTATCCTCAACCTGCTTATCAAGCTAGACCCCAAGGTGACCGTAACTTGCTTAGCTACCGCAGCAACAACTATCTTTCACCACCTGGTTTCCCTCCTGCCAACCCAAACCAACAACAAAACCTTAATCGCCCTCCTCAACAACAACAACAACCTCGACAACCATACATCCCACCTCAAAAGCAGCAACCACCGCCTCAACGTAACAATCAAATCTACCAACAACCTGCTTACCAACCACCTGCATACAATGCTCCTCCCAACCAAACCACCACTGCTTTACACCAAGAGGTTGCAACCTACATGAGGACCAATGATGTGATTGTGGGAAATCTCCAAGAGGAAGTGCGCAATTTGAAGGCAGATTTGGTAAAGCAAGGAAATGATTTGAGAGCTGATATGAGAAATACGTTGGATAGCCAAACTAATGATTTGAGGAACATGATGGCTAGTTTCTTCCAAAGTAGTCAACCCTCTTCTTCGGGTACTCTTCCGAGTAACACCGTTGCGAACCCAAGAGGGGAGATGAAAGCAATCACTACTCGAAGTGGTAAAGGTACCAAGGAACCCGAGCTTCCTATACCTCCACCGGTGGTTGTGACTAAGGAGAACGAGTCGCCTGCTCCTATTCCTCATCCTTCTCCTTCCCCAATTTCTCCACCTCTTCCTTCTACCCTTCCTCCACCCGTGCTTGTGAGTGATCCTATTCCCCTAAATCCTTCCTCTTCTTCCAATATACCTTATCCTTCAAGGTTGAGGAAAGAGAAGCAAAAGAGCAAGGATGATATTCAGGTTTTGAATTTCCTTAAAATGTTCAAACAACTGAATTTCAATATCTCCTTCGCTGAGGCTCTCTCTCACATGCCCAAGTATGCAAAAATGTTTAAAGATCTTCTGAGCGACAAGGAAAAGCTCCTCGATACTGCCAACACCCAACTTAATGAGAATTGCTCTGCAGTGCTCTTAAGGAAATTGCCAACCAAGCTTGGTGATCCGGGTCGTTTTCTTATCCCTTGCAATTTCCCGGGAGTAGAGAATTGCATGGCCCTAGCCGATCTAGGTGCCAGTATTAATCTCATGCCTCTAAGTGTTTGGAAGCAATTATCTCTCCCAGAGCTAGTCCCCACCAAAATGACTTTGGAATTAGCAAACCGTACGGTTGCGTATCCAGTGGGGATAGCCGAAGACGTCATTGTAGGAGTCGACAAATTCACCTTTCCTGCCGATTTTGTTGTCGTCGACTACGAGATGGACCCCCGTGTGCCACTTATTGTTGGTCGTCCATTCTTGAGGACCGGTCGCACTCTCATTGATGTTGAAGCCGGTGAGCTTATCATGAGAGTGGGTGACGATAAAGTAGTTTTCAACATGGGAAAGTTGTCTAAACAGCCTTACTCATATGAGAGCGTTAATTGTATTGATGTTCTTGATGAGGCTTGTGAAGAACACTTTAATGATGCTTGCAAAAGTATTCCTACCTCTCTTCCCAATGTTGAGACCGTGTCCTCTATTGATTCATCGTTGTCTCTATTTGGAGATAGTGATTTATTTTGGAACAATCTTGAAGATACCATGGGAGATGCGAATTTAGCTACTAATGATTCTCCCACCGAGGGGGATGAAGACATGAATTTCTTTGACAATCTTCTCACTGAAGACAATCCCTCGCCTCCATCTCCCACGGTCATTGCTATCGATACTCCGACTTTGAAAACGCCTCCCGTCGAAAATCCTCCGAATTTAGAACTTAAGGAGTTGCCGCCACATCTCGAGTACGTGTTCCTTGACGACAACAAGAAGTCACCCGTCATTATTGCAACAGATTTGAAAGATGAAGAGAAGACTCGCCTCGTTGCCGTGTTGAAGAATCATAAGAAGGCTATTGCTTGGAAGATTTCCGATATTCGTGGAATTGATCCTCACTTCTGCACACACAAAATTCTCATGGAGGACGACTTTAAGCCCACAATTCAAAGCCAACGAAGGGTGAATCCAAAAATCCATGAAGTCATCAAAACAGAGGTTCTCAAACTTCTTGATGCGGGTATGATATACCCTATTTCGGATTCACCATGGGTTAGTCCAATCCATTGTGTGCCCAAGAAGGGCGGAATAACCGTTGTTCCCAATGAACACAACGAGTTGATTCCCACTCGTCTTGTTACTGGGTGGAGAGTTTGTATAGACTACCGCAAACTCAATGATGCCACGAGAAAGGATCATTTCCCTCTACCTTTTATGGACCAAATGCTTGAACGTTTAGCCGGTAATGAATATTACTGCTTTCTTGATGGTTTCTCGGGTTATTTTCAAATACCCATCGATCCCCAAGATCAAGAGAAGACTACATTCACTTGTCCCTATGGCACTTTTGCTTACAAAAGAATGCCTTTTGGCTTATGTAATGCGCCCGGGACTTTCCAAAGGTGTATGTTAGCTATCTTCCATGACATGGTTGAACAAACCATGGAAGTCTTCATGGATGATTTCTCGGTCTTCGGGGATTCATTCTCTTCTTGCCTTGCCAATTTGGAACGCATGCTCAAGCGGTGCGAAGACACTCGCCTAGTTCTGAATTGGGAAAAATGCCATTTTATGGTAAAAGAAGGCATCGTGCTTGGACATAAGATCTCGAAAGCCGGTCTTGAAGTAGACCGTGCTAAAATCGATGTTATCGCCAAGTTGCCTCCACCTTCCACCGTGAAGGGTGTGAGAAGTTTTCTGGGTCATGCGGGCTTCTACCGTCGATTCATCAAAGATTTTTCTCAAATCGCTCGCCCGATGACCCACCTCTTGGAAAAAGATACTCCTTTTATCTTTTCTAAAGAGTGTCTTGAAGCCTTCAACTCACTTAAGGATAAGCTAACTAAGGCACCCGTCTTAGTTACCCCTAATTGGGAGCTTCCCTTTGAGTTGATGTGCGATGCTAGCGATTTTGCCATTGGAGCGGTTCTTGGACAAAGAGTAAACAAACACTTCCAACCGATCCATTACGCTAGCAAGACAATGACGGGGGCACAATTGCATTATACGACAACCGAAAAAGAGCTTTTAGCTGTTGTCTATGCTTTTGAAAAATTCCGCCCCTATCTTGTCCTTTCTACCACCATTGTGTATACCGATCATTCCGCGCTGAAGTACTTGTTGACAAAGCAAGATTCCAAACCAAGACTTCTTCGCTGGGTTTTGCTGCTCCAGGAATTTAAAATCGAAATTCGCGATAAAAAAGGAGCAGAAAACCTAGCCGCGGACCATCTTAGCAGACTTGAGGATCCTTACCAAGGGGATCATCCGAACAAAGAAATCAATGATTCTTTTCCCTTGGAGACCTTAATGTCTATAAACTCGAAGTTGAATGAAACCCCGTGGTTTGCAGACTTTGCAAACTACTTGGCGGGTGGAATTCTCAAGGAAGGGTTGACGTCTCAACAAAAGAAAAAGTTTTTCACCGACAATAAGACTTACTTTTGGGACGACCCTTACCTATTCAAACAATGTGCCGACCTGATTATCCGTCGATGTGTTGACGGACCGGCAGCGTCGGAAATCCTTGATGCTTGCCACAAAGGACCCACCGGTGGTCACTTTGGTCCCAACTACACTGCCAAAAAAGTGTTTGACTCGGGATTTTATTGGCCCTCCATATATCGTGACGCTCACGATATGGTTAAAAGATGTGATGTTTGCCAAAAGCAAGGCAAAATCACACATAAAGACGAGATGCCTCAGACTTTCATACAGGAATGTGAAATTTTTGATGTGTGGGGTATCGACTTTATGGGGCCATTCCCTTCTTCTAAAGGCAACAAATACATCCTTGTAGCCGTTGACTACGTTTCAAAGTGGGTCGAAGCCAAAGCTTTACCTACTAATGACGCAAGGGTGGTTTGTAATTTTTTAAAAGCTCTATTCGCTAGATTCGGTGTGCCTCGCGCCATTATTAGTGATCGTGGGACTCATTTCTGCAATGACCAATTTGCTAGAGTCATGGCTAAGTACGGTGTAAATCATCGTCTTTCCACAGCCTACCACCCACAAACTAATGGCCAGGCTGAAATATCCAACCGAGGACTAAAGCGAATTGTGGAAAGAACCGTGGGAGAGCATCGTGCCGCATGGGCTGATAAACTCGATGATGCTTTGTGGGCTTTCCGTACTGCTTACAAGACCCCGATCGGCTGTACGCCTTATCGTCTTGTGTACGGGAAAGCGTGCCACCTCCCCATTGAGTTGGAGCACAAGGCTTATTGGGCCTTGAAGTGGGCTAATTTTGATATAAACAAAGCCGGTGACCTACGCAAGATCCAACTCAATGAGCTGAATGAACTCCGTAATGAGGCTTATGAAAATTCTTTGATCTATAAGGAAAGAACTAAGCTCATTCACGACTCCAAGATCAAAAACCGAGAGTTCCATGTTGGAGACAAAGTCTTACTTTTTAACTCTCGGTTGAAAATCTTTTCGGGCAAGCTCATATCTCGTTGGTCCGGCCCATTCACCATCGCCCAAATTTTTCCATATGGTACTCTCGAGCTCGCTCAACCTAATGGACCAAATTTTAAGGTGAATGGCCAACGAGTGAAGTTGTACTTTGGTGAGGACACCTCTCACGAGGTGATTCCATCCCTCACCACGTTCCCCATGAACTAATTTTGGGTCGAGTCAGGCTCGTGACTCGGTTATAAAAAACAAGCGCTCCTCGGGAGGCAGCCCGAGTATCTATCCCTTTAAACCCCTAAGTGTAGGGGAGAACCTATTTTGGTCATTTGTGTTTGTGTGGTGATGTGATTACAGGGATAACTGCAATCTTGAAATCTTTGAAAGAACCGTGCTCCCGTGAAATCCGAAATCCGGTTCTATCTCTCAACTATCGTGATTCAATTTTCTTCATACTCACATTTGAAATTGATCACTTTAGTCGTCTCTTCCTTAACTCGAGTTAACCAACGTGCACAATGTCATAAGTGTAGGGGAGACTTTTCCCACATGCTTAAACATTGAGGACAATGTTTATCTTAAGTGTAGGGGGGACTTCTATCGAAGTTTTAAGTGGACTTTTCCATGAAAATGCCTTCATTTAACCGGAAAATCAAATTTTTCAAATTTTTTATTAACTTTGGCCATTTAGTCATAAATTTTTAAAATTTTATCGTTGCTTTCATATGTATATATCCCGCAATAAAGTCAAAAATATTAATAAAGTGGTGTAGCTAGTTTAGAAGTCTTTGATCTATTAGGCCCGTTGCGTTTATTTTGACTCAACCCGAATAGACTTATCCAAGTTTATTCTAGCTAGTATCCTTAACCATATAGACCTTAATCGGTTTATTAGGCTAAGTATCCACGAGTCTCATTACTTGAGATTTTAAATTGTGGAGGACGAGAAATGATAGAGTCAATTATAAGTCGGTATTCTTGCGCAAGCTCACTTGGTGTAATTATTTGCCTATTCTCCCATCACTTGCTAATAATTTATCTGCAATAAGTAAGGTCGTACGATTTGAAAAGTTACTTAGCTTCTAGCCCAAGATCGTTTAAAAGTTGCTCGGTAATGATAAGAGTTCATAGCCAAGGCATAACTTATGAAGCGGGGCGCGAAGATTGGCGAGTCCGAAAAGGCCCTAACAAGGCATGAGGATTCAATTTTATTGCTGAAGATCCAAAGTGATGTGAAAAGCATTATTCCTAAAGTCAATATGAAGGATCAAGACTCACGACGAAAAGCAATCAACTCCCATAAAGATCATGGAGAAGTCTATCCGAAAAGACCCTAACAAGGTATGAGGATAAATAGATCCAAGTCCGAAAAGGAGGCGGATCGTTGTATCTCAAAATCCCAATTAGAGATTGAAGAAATAATCATGAAGTCGTGGTCAACAAAGTTGGAGTACCCGTCAAAAGTCTCCAAGTGAAGAAACTCTATTATGATGAGAAGACCATTATCTCAAGAACGTCTCTCGAAGATATGAAGTATGAAGTACATGCCAAATATCGGCCCGAGAAAGGTCTCAAATCGTGAACCAAGTTATGCCAAGATATGAACTTTTTGATATCCCGAGAAGCAGTTTTAAGAGATTTTGTCCTATAGCTAACTATTGATCAAATCGTCCTACTTTGCTTTCAGCCTAAATAAACTATCGAAATAAGTCCAAAAATGCATCTTCATGATCATTCTAAGACAAAAATAAAATATAAGAGATACACCTAGGAATAAGGGAGTTTAAGCATTTAATTAAGCCATGTGTGTAAGTGTTTGATTTACTAACTTATAATAACAATGATCTCGTTTTCAAGCTTAGTTTGGGGAACGTGAAACTTGAGGGTGATAAATCTTCGCAACACCAAAGCCCTAATGTAAGTCCTTGATTTCTTTACAAGTTATTTCCATCCTTTTGTTTATTTTAGAGTTTTAAGTTCTCTTAGTATTTTAATTGTTGTTTAGTAGAATTTAAATAAGGCCAAGGTTGATTGATTATGAGAAAAATGTAAAATTGCTTTATCACTAAGCATTGCATGAGGGCATGGCAATGGTTAAGTGTAGGGGATTTGATAGGTGTGTAAACACCCATCCTTTTACCACTTAATTCTGGCTAAAACAAGACCAAAACACGTATTTAATATCATTTGTTTGGAATTATGCGTGGTTTTTGTGTTTATTGTGATTTCAGAGCTAACCGGATGAATATTAAAGAAAACATGGGATTGCACGGGTTTTATCAAAGAAAAAGACTGAAGACGAAGTCTATTGTCCAAGAGATGCAAAAGATTTGAAGTCATTGGGCCTATTCGAAGATTTATCGAAGAAAAGGACCAAAGACGGAAGATTTACATAAGTCGAAGAAACTCAAGTCTATTTAACGAAGAAATTAAAAGACAAGTTGGATTTAATCGACAACAAATCCCGAATCAGAATCGGAAACGTCAACTTTTCTGAAAAGACGAGAAGACAAGAAGAAAGGGAGAAAGCCCACTCACCAACCAACCACTAGGACTATAAATAGATCTCTCCCTTCACATTTTGGGGAGTTAGTTCATTTTTTTTCTTTTTCCAGTTTTCTTAGGAACGGTCCATCACCAACACCATTAGGGTGTTTGGTAATTTTCATCTTTTCCTTTCAATCTTGTAAGTGTTAATCAATACTCTTGTTACTTTTACATTAATCATTAAATTCCATCTTTTCATTCATCTTGTTCTTCATCATCATCTATTTCAAGTTCTTAAGTTTTTATTTGATTCTAGTTTGATCTTAAAAAGTTGTTGATTTAGTGTTTTTATTGATGGGATTTGTTTCTTATGGTATTTAAATGATTTGTGTTTGATTTGGTAAAACCCTTTTTGATTATTTGGTTTGATTTTGATAAAAAACGAGTTCCCTGTTTCATGTCTGCTGTTACTGTTCTTCAATCCATGAACTTTCCGAATAGACAAGTTTTTGTTTGCCTTATTCGGAATTTTGGATATTCCGAATAGGCCTTTTTCCATTTCCTTTACTCGGAATATTTGATATATTCCGAATAGCACTTGTTTTTCGTATAGGCTGAGTTATTATTTTCTTATTCGGAACTTTCCATTTTTCCGCATAGACCATATTATTCCGAATAGAGCAACACTTTCCGCATAGGGTATGTTTTCCGAATAGGCTATATTTTCCAAATAAGCAAGTTTTTCTGAATAGAGTATTACATTCCGCATAAGCCAAACTTTCCGCATAAGGGTGTTTTTTTCGAATAGCATCATTTTTCCGCATAACCCAGTTTTTCCGAATAGAGCAGATTTTCCGCATAAGCTTATTTTTCCGCATAGCAATTTTTCCGCATAGAATTATTTTTCCGAATAGCATCTTATTTTCCGCATAGACGTTTATTCCGAATAGGTTCTATCTTTCCGAATAGGACTTGTTTTCCGCATAAGGTATTTTTCAGTTAGGGTATTTTTCCAGTACTGTTTTGATTTAATTTCTTATTTCAATTTTACTTTTTAATTGTTTTTCTTTATTACTGTATTCTTTCCCCTGTTTTAGTAAAATAGAAAACCAAATCCACTTTTTGTCACCAAGAACAAATCATTCCACTTTAAACTGAGATCAATTCGAGAGGATTCCGAGAAATATTTTGAACCCATTAAAAAGCCTTGTATCAATCATGTCTTGAAAGATCGCGATCATACACCTTTGAAAAGTCATAGGTGCATTGCAAAGACCAAAAGGCATACGCCTATAAGAAAATGTTCCAAAGAAACGTAAAAGTGGTCTTGTCTTGATCGGATGGTTCGATAGGTATTTGAAAATATCCGGAAAATCCATCGAGAAAACAAAAGATTTTGTTCCCCGCTAGTCTTTCCAACATTTGGTCCATGAATGGTAGAGGAAAATGATCTTTTCGTGTGGCATCATTTAATTTGCGGTAATCAATACACACACGCCAACCGGTAACGGTTCTTATAGGAACAAGTTCGTTATGTTCGTTGGTCACAACAGTCCTTCCTCCTTTCTTAGGAACGCAGTGAATAGGACTAACCCAAGGACTATCTTCTATGGCAAAGATGATTCCTGCTTCAAGGAGTTTGATCACTTCTACTTTTACAATCTCCTTCATGTTTGGGTTAAGTCGACGTTGCCTCTCAATAACGGGTTTGACATCGTCTTCAAGATTGATCTTGTGTTTGCAAAATTGTGAATCAATTCCCGGTATATCGGATGTTTTCCATGCAAATGCTTCTTTGTGGTTTTTGAGCATAGAAACAAGGCGTTTCTTCTGAACTTCCTCGAGTGAGGCTGAGATAATCACCGGAAGGAGTGAATCCTTCTCTAGATAAGCGTACTCGAGATGTTCGGGAAGAGGTTTCAATTCAAGATCCATCGGTGGATCATGAACAGATTTGTGAACTACAAAGTTCGACTTTGAAGGCAAAACTTCGAAGGGTTTGTTTTCCTCTTCTTCGAGAGTTACTTCAGAATCAATGACCATGAATACTTCAGTGTCACGATTACGATCGGTATCACTAATCTTTTCTAAAGTTGTTTAGAATGGTGCGTTGTCATCAAGTAATGCATCCAACTCTTCTTCCGTTACTTCGTCGATAACATCCACGCGGAAGCATGTGTCATCATTGGAGTGAGAATGTTGCATAGCTTTATCGACTAAGAATGTGACTCGATCGTCACCAACTCCAAGGTTGAGTTCTTTATTCTTCACATGAATGATAGCATCGGCGGATGATGTGCTCGTACGCTAGGTATATTTAAAAAGAATTACAAATACAAATCCTAGACAAGAAGCCAAAAACTTGATATGCGATCTTTCCACACATTGGGTTTTAAATTTATAAACAAGAGTTACCGATAATAATTAGGAACACAAATTCGATCAAGTATACTCTAGTCATGTTGCAATTAGGTTGGTAAGTCAAGGTCGTCCCATGGGACTTGGTTATACTCAAGTGTAGTTGTTTGTAACAATGGTAAGTATGGTTGTCACGATCACACCACCATGAGAATCGTTAAAGGCATAAGCACACTAAGAACATACATGTATGGTCAAATGATCATATAGACATATGGATGCATAGTTTGGAAAACATATTAAAGGTAATCCTTTCGACCTATAGAACCAATAAAAAGACAATAGTGCTTTATAAATCAAATATACATAAGTCTCAATCAAGTGGTCACTCATGAGCCTTATTCCTAAACCAATAACAACAAGAATCCTTTCGGCCCATAGACTTGGTGTTATCAATTTGATAAGTTCCATTTACTTGAAATATGATTAGAACAATATATTCAAAAGACTCCTTTCGACCTATAATCTAGATTAAACCATTACTTGTTATGTTTATTAAATCTCTTGCACAATCTTCACAAGCACAAGACCAAATCATTAGTCGGTTAACGAATTGAAATCAACCATATTGAGAATAAATTCCGACATTATAAACTCAACAATGATTAACCAAATTGACAAACAAGAACAAGTTCCAATTCAACCAAATATAAAGTTATCACCATAATCCAATGACAAGCACTAATAATATCCAAACATCCATATATCACAAGTTACATATGAACAATACAAGCATCAACACATTCACAATATCACTAAACATAAGAATCACCATGAATCATGAACATAACCTACATTGAATAATAAAGAAGAATTTACCAAACATTAGAATCCATAGCTACAAAGTATCCAAATGATTCTACCCAAATGAACAACCAATATACAATTCGTCCTACCCATAGCCTTCTTGGACATCAACCTCTTGGTGCGAGTATAGAGCCTTTTGGGGTGTTTGGGAATAAGGATTGTTGGAGATTGAATTGTTTATGGTGTGTGGTTTTCTTCTCTACATCACCAATGGCTTATTACATGTACATGGCTACCAATTCCACCACCCCTCACAACTTGGGTGAGGGGTGATACCAAAACCACAGAAATATGGGGATATAGGATGTAGAAGATGATGATTGAGAGTGAGTATAAACACTACCCCATGGGTTTTATTTATACTTGAATTATGCTTGGCCACCAAGTAGTTTTCTTGGAGCCAAAGGTGAGTAATTGAGGTGTTAGTAACAGGTTTGGAAGGATATAATCGGACTCAAGGTGTTATGGTTGGATTGGGGAACAAGGAGAAATGAATGGTATACTTAATGTGACTTTCTTAAATCTATCTAGGCAACTTGCTGGCGACAACAGAAGTGTTGCCGGTGGCAACTGGGCATTGATTTGCCGCTGGTGACAACTGAGTGTAGATTTGCCGGCGGCAGCAGAAGTGTTGCCGATAGCAACTGGGCTAACTTTGCCTTATTTCTTCTTTGGTCCTTTTTCTTTGTTTCTTCCACCTTTCTTTCTTCCAAACTTTCCAAGACTCTCCGTCTTTGTATTATTTATCATACGAGAGCTACACTTTCATGTCTCGTTCATTCTTTTCACCTCCAGTTGACGTCTTTTCTTCATTTATCATGATGTAACCATTGATGAACCTACAATAACAAATAAACATCATTAAGTATCATATGTTCATAATAATCACATAAATATATGCATAAACACCACGAATACGCTCATATAAATATGTTAGATTTGAGCGTTATCAAATCCCCTCACACTTAAGTTTTGCTCGTCCTCGAGCAAGGAAAAGAAAAACTTTGCTTGCCCTCAAGCAAATAAAATAAATTTAAAGTTGAACAAAATAACTAAGTTCTAAAAGATACAAAATTTTTATAAATTTTATGAAAAGTTCAAAATTTAATGAAAAATTGAAAATCTTTTTGATTTTTATAAGAAATGGCTAAAGTGCAAACCCCCTCACACTTAAGAGGTTGCTTGTCCTCAAGCAAATAAAAGAAAATTATTTTGGGGGTTTTTTTTATATGAAATCGCTAAAGGTGCAAACCCCCTCACACTTAAGAGGTTGCTTGTCCTCAAGCAAATAAAAGAAAATTATTTTCCACCATGGTGCATGAAAATGGTTTAGAAAAATAAGATGAAAATCTACCAAGTACAAACAAGACTAAATCAAATGGCATGAGCACCAAGTGTACACATCTAAAGAGGAATTTTATTGGGTTAAGGCTAAGGATTTGGGTTAATGGGTATGGATAAGACATGGGATATTTATAAGAGGTGTCACGAATATCCAAGTTAAAAGTCTAAGTCCCATGTTGCTAGTTACCGGACATATCACAAGCCCAAAAATGATCATAGCTACGAGCTTTATTCAACATATATACATATCACGTCTTAGCACATTGGCTAATCGATATCTAAACATACTTCGTCTTCCTTCATCTTCATAATATAACTCATTGGCTATTTTTGTCATCACTCTTTTTGTTACTTTTTTTTTGATGACTTATTCTTTTTCTTTCTTTTTCACTTTTCTTATCCTCATCTTTTTTTATTTCAACAAATATCACATGCTCCCCTCACACTTCGCTTAAGCACACACCACAAAAAATACAAATAAGAAGCGGCCTACTTCATCTTTGTTGAAATGCCACACACACATAGCAAAGTGCGGCAACTATAAATCATCAAAAACCATCCACCATACAAGCAACTAGCAACCCATCATTTGGACTTCGACAAGGGTTAGGCTAAGGTTTAAGGTTAGATATTTTTTTCTTTTTATTGGATTTAACAAAAATGAAAAGAATGGCTCAACGGGTGTTCTAGGGGTATCTAGCACTAAACGAGAGTGCTAACAAGAGGGTTAATATGGGTGGTTAGATAATTGATGAAACTATCTAAAGATAAAATTGGAAAAAGCTATTTGGGTTTTATTCCTAAGGTTGCCTCTTTATCACGCATATACACTTATATCACACAAGTGTGATCTCACTAAAACTTATTTTATTTTTTATTATTTTTTTAAAATTTTTTTACACCATGTGGATGATTATTGAAATATATCTACATACAAATGTGTGAAAACATTTAAATCCTAAAGGCAAACAAGTGTACAAACTCTCCTTTTTTTATTCTTTTTAAATCTTTTTTTTATAATTAGCCCAAAATTTATATTTTGAAAATTCGGTTTCGGTTTCCCATTTATTTCCCCTCACACTTAAGTTTTGGATTAGACTCAATATTTAAAATAAACTTCAAAGTATGAAAACTGAGGAAAATAAATAAATAGTCTAAGAGAAAGAAATTGCAATTGATCTCCATATGATAAGAGTCCAAGTAAGGAAGATCAAGCGATTTCATCTCCAATGAGCGTATACACATACAATCCATCAACATAATCAATCTATCCTCCATAAGCTTTATTGATCCTGCAAAACAAACTAAACTACAAAACACGTAAATTTATTAAGCACACTTTCGTAGGCAACACGATTGCATTTAGCGTATGCAACAAGCCTTTAAACCCCTCGGTATCCCGAGTGGACGAGTTGTAGTCTAGTGAGGGTTTCCAGCGAACTCACCCACAAAGTTCATACATTAACCACATGAACTTAAACAAACACAAACACAAATGCAAACAAAATGAACCAAGCACACAAGACAACAAATACAAACAAAAACAAACATTATACATATATAAACATCACACATATGACAATTAAAAACAATCAACACACTTACAAACATAACACGACTCAACACAAATTAAATATGAATAACTAAAAATTTTTTTTACAGTGGCAAACTTGTCGACCGGCAACATGGGTTTGCCGGCGGCAAGTGAATTTTTTTTTAATAATAAGAAAAATGAATAATAATTTAAAGATGACAAAAACATACTTTATTTGGTGCTATGGAAATACTAAGAAAGATTAAAAACTAAAATTTAACAACTAAAAGAAATGATATTTGAGAGCTAATTGATCCTTATGAGTTTGTATATATATTTTTTATTCTATTTTTTTTCTTTCACAAAAACTTACTCTAAAACTTCTCCAATTCGCAAAAATATTTAGGGAACGAGTAGGATACGTCTTAGGAAATAAGAATATGATTAGTTGACGTTTTTTTTTGTTTTTTTATCATGACTCAAAAATTTTACTACTCGCAAAAATTTCCGGGAAACAAATAGTATAAGTTTCGAGCAATGGTTTTCATAATTTTTTTTTCTTTTTTTTATTAAACACAACCAATAAAATGTACACAAACTCTCAACACCAACATATTTCTCAAATCTAAAAATAAAACCTATATAATTTTTTTTTTCGAAAATTTCCAGTTGCCGCCGGCAACATAAATGGTGCCACCGGCAAAGATTCTTTTTTTTTTTTCAAAATTTTTTTAAAAAAAAAACCTTTTTTTTCGAGT
This sequence comes from Glebionis coronaria, assembly GCA_025667525.1. NCBI lineage: Eukaryota > Viridiplantae > Streptophyta > Magnoliopsida > Asterales > Asteraceae > Glebionis > Glebionis coronaria. Next base: position 295,120,916 of record CM046874.1, read on the forward strand.
TGCCGCCCTGCATGGGTGTTTTGCCGGCAGCAAGGGGTAACATTGGGTATTTTGCCGCCCGACAGGGTTGTTTTGCCGGCGGCAACCCAAATTTTTTTTTTACAAACTTTCTTATAACATAAAAACTAAAAATTTCTGTAAAAACACTTTTATTTGAATGATTAAAACATATGAGATAAAGCTTAATCCAAACACACCTTTAAGAAAGAATAAGACACCTTATGCAAAATAAGGAAAATAAGCACACAAATCAAAAGGAAAGGCTAATAAGCTACAAAGACAAGTAAAACCATTTAGCACACAACATTCTAATAACAAAATAAGACACAACACAATGCACATCTAACACATAACATGAAACAAATGACAAAAACTAGATTCCTAACTTTATTTTTTATTTTTCATGTATTTTCCATTTATTTTCAAAACGATTTTTTTGATATTTTATTTTAACAAATATGACTAAAGGTATCAAATACCATTTATTTTTACTAAAGGAGAATTTTTGTAGTGATCAAAATCGTTAGAAAATGATGAATCCAAACACCCCCTTAAACTAGGAAAATAAGAACTAAAAGTATGCATACAATGAAAAATGCAAACAAGCACACAATCAAGCAAGCACACAAGACATAAAAACACTTACACATGACACATAACAAGACATAAACTCACAAAACACAAACATACACAAAAATTCATGTGGTCAAGTAGTTCTAGTCATAAACTAGAGTGATTCGGGACAAGGTTTTTGGGTTTTTGAAACAAGCACTTTGGGACACATTTAGCAATCAATAACTGAAACAAGCAATTTAAGCACACAAAAAAGGAAATCCCAACACCAAATATGTGATTTTGGCGCCAACACTATGTAAGCAATTTTTGAGAATTATGAGATTTTTAAGAAAAGGGTTCTCTAACCTTTGTCAAGGGTTAGAGCAATCATTCAAGGGCAACAAACTAAGAACGGAATTTAGAGCAATTCAAAGCCTCCAATTAAGTAATCAACCACCAACCGAATTCCTCCTATACGAAATTCGTCCCCCCTATACGGGTAAATGGGGTATAACAACTCTTTCGGGTTATGTAGAAATTGGTAACACAAACAATTCAAGAAACAAGGACACAAGCAAGCAAGCAATCAACAAGATAACGATTCCAACTAACAAATAAGCAAACAAACCAACTAACAAGAGTACAAACTAGCAAGTCCCCGGCAGCGGCGCCAAAAACTTGGCAATGACGATGCCGGATTATGAGAATGAAACAAGCAATCAACAAGATAACGATTCCAACTAACAAACAAACAAACAACCAAACACAAGAGTAGAAACTTTCAAGTCCCCGGCAGCGGCGCCAAAAACTTGATGTGCTCGTATGCTAGGTATATTTAAAAATAATTGCAAATACAAATCCTAGACAAGAAGCCAAAAAATTGATATGCGATCTTTCCACACATTGGGTTTTAAATTTATAAACAAGAATTACCGATAATAATTAGGAACAAAAATTCGAGCAAGTATACTCTAATCATGTTGTAATTAGGTTGGTACGTCAAGGTCGTCCCATGGGACTTGGTTATACTTAAGTGTAGTTATTTGTAACAATGGTAAGTATGATTGTCACGATCACACCACCATGAGAATCGTTAAAGGCATAAGCACACTAAGAACATACATGTATGGTCAAATGATCATATAGACATATGGATGCATAGTTTGGAAAACATATTAAAGGTAATCATTTCGACGTATATAACCAATAATAAGACACTAGTGCTTTATAAATCAAATATACATAAGTCTCAATCAAGTGGTCACTCATGAGCCTTATGCCTAAACCAATAACAACAAGAATCCTTTCGGCCCATAGACTTGGTGTTGTCAATTTGATAAGTTCCATTTACTTGAAAGATGATTAGAACAGTATATTCAAAAGACTCCTTTCGACCTATAATCTAGATTAAACCATTACTTGTTATGTTTATTAAATCTCTTGCACAATCTTCACAAGCACAAGACCAAATCATTAGTCGGTTAACGAATTGAAATCAACAATATTGAGAATAAATTCTGACATTATAGACTCAACAATGATTAACCAAATTGACAAACAAGAACAAGTTCCAATTCAACCAAATATAATGTTATCACCATAATCGATTGACCAGCACTAATAATATCCAAACATCCATATATCACAAGTTACATATGAACAATACAAGCATCAACACATTCACAATATCACTAAACATAAGAATCACTATGAATCATGAACATAAACTACATTGAATAATAAAGAAGAAGTTACCAAACATTAGAATCCATAGCTACAAAGTATCCAAATTATTCTACCCAAATGAACAACCAATATACAATTCGTCCTACCCATAGCCTTCTTGGACATCAACCTCTTGGTGCGAGTATAGAGCCTTTTGAGGTGTTTGGGAATAAGGATTGTTGGAGACTGAATTGTTTATGGTGTGTGGTTTTCTTCTCTAGATCACCAATGGCTTATTACATGTACATGGCTACCAATTCCACCACCCTTCACCACTTGGGTGAGGGGTGATACCAAAATCACAGAAATATGGGAATATAGGATGTAGAAGATGATGATTGAGAGTGAATATAAACACTACCCCATGGGTTTTATTTATACTTGAATTATGCTTGGCCACCAAGTAATTTTCTTGGAGCCAAAGGTGAGTAATTGAGGTGTTAGTAACAGTTTTGGAGGGATATAATCGGACTCAAGGTGTTATGGTTGGATTGGGGAACAAGGAGAAGTGAATGGTATGTTTAATGTGACTTTCATAAATCTGTCTAGGCAACTTGCCGACGGCAGCAGAAGTGTTGCCAGTGGCAACTGGGCATTGATTTGCCGTTGGTGGAAACTGAGTGTAGATTTGCCGGCGACAGCAAAAGTGTTGCCGGTGGCAACTGGGCCAACTTTGCCTTATTTATTCTTTGGTCCTTTTTCTTTGTTTCTTCCACCTTTCTTTCTTCCAAACTTTCCAAGACTCTTCATCTTTGTATTATTTATCATACGAGAGCTACACTTTCATGTCTCGTTCATTCTTTTCACCTCCAGTTGACGTCTTTTCTTCATTTATCGTGATGTAACCACTGATGAACCTACAATAACAAATAAGCATCATTAAGTATCATATGTTCATAATAATCACATAAATATATGCATAAATACCACAAATACGCTCGTTAGATTTAAGCGTTATCAGCGGTGTACAAGAATGGTCGTCCTAAAATCAGAGGGACGTGATGGTCTTCCTCCATTTAAAGGATTACGAAGTCGGCGGGAAATATGAACTTTCCAACTTGAACAAGCATGTTCTCGGTTATCCCAATGGGATATTGGTAAGTGTGGTTAGCCAAACGTATACTCATACTTGTAGGTTTCAAAATTGTTTGGAAGATTCTTGTATAATGAGTATGGCATAAGATTGATACTTGCGCCTAGATCGGCCAAGGCGTGACATTCAACATTGTTGGCTAGGGTACATGGTATGAGAAAGCTTCCTGGATCTCCAAGCTTTGGTGGAACTTTGCTTTGCAAGGCTGTAGAACATTCTTCGTTCAGAAACGCAGCAGAGATTTGCTCCGTCTTACTATGGTTGCTCACAAGATCTTTGCGGAATTTCCCATAGTGGGGCATGCCGGTTAATATATCAACAAGGGACACGTTGATCTTAACTTCTTTGATCATCTTAAGGAATCTAGCATTACGAGCCTCCATCTTTTCCTTCCGTAGGCGTTGAGGATATGGAATTTTGGGTGTATACGCCTTTGGTTTTGGTGTTGGAATGGGTGTGGTTTGTTTTGGTTTTGGTTTGGAAGGAGGAACGGTTTCTTCCTTCTCGGGCTCATCGGCTTCATCTTCACTTTCATCGGCGAAAGTGGGAGCATTGGTGTTTGGGTTTGTGGTGGATCATAACTCAACCCACTCCTTGTGAATACGGCATTCATATGTTCATTATGGGAGGAGGGTGGGCGGTATGGTTTATCCATAGATGGTTTTGGGTTTGTTTGAGTGTTGCTTGGCAACGAACCACTTGGTCGATTGGCTAATTGGTCGTTGATTCGACCGATCTTGGTTTCGAGATCACTAATAGTGGCCGTGTGGTGTCTTTGTCCTCTTTCAACGATGGCTTTGAGATCGAAGAATTGGTTCTTAATGAACGTGTTTGTTGATTTTTGAGATTCTATGAAAGCTAACAACGTTTTCTCTAAGTTCGATCCTTCGGTTTCTTCTCGTTTGATGGAACGGAATTATCGTTCACGAGGCTGTGAGTTAAGATTTTCATTTTTGGGGTACTCACGCCAAGTGCCGGGGTTTCTACTGTAGTAGTTACCTCGATAACCACCTACTCGGTATCCTTGGGCGTAGTTTGCTTCTTGTGGTGGTTCTCTTATTGGTGTGTCATCACACTCCGTAGATGGGTGTGGTCCTCCACAACGAGTACATTCGCCTTGCATCTCTTTCATTTCGTCTTTGATAGTTTTGAATTGCGAGCCGAATTTAGATGTGAGAGCGTCCATCTTAAACATGAGTTTAGAATTTTCGCTACTTTCAACGGAAGCAACGGTTTTCTTGAAAGGTTTGGAACGGTTATCTTTGGACCAATCGAGTTTTAAGAGAACTCGGTCCTCGAGAAATTGATATGCTTCGTTGGGAGTCTTATAGAGAAAGAGTCCACCGGCGTCAAGGATTGCTTGTATCGGTTCATTGAGACCATGATAAAAGATTTGGATGATGGTTCCTTTTAATAAACCATGTCCATGACAACTACGAAGTAGGCCTTTCATTCGGTTCCACGCATCAATTAGTGTTTCTTGTGGAATTTGGGCGAAACCTCGGATTTCTCCCATGAGTCTTTCGTACATGGCGGGTGGAAAGAAACGGCTAACAAAAGCGTTCTCATTTGTTCCCATGTTTCAATGGTACCGGGCGTCAACTCATTATACCAAACTCTTGCATCTACGAATAGAGATGATGGGAAGAGTTTGAGTTTTATAGCGTCTCCATCGACGTCGGCTCCATATCAGAACATGCCACATATTTCTATAAATTCGGATATGTGCTTATGCGGACCGGCCCGCGTATGGCCGTCAAATTGGCGGTCTTTGATCATTGAAAGGTGATGATCTTTCACGGTGAATTTTTCTCCAAGCTCAACTTGAACAATAGCAGCCTCGGGGGTAGGTGCTACTACTCGGTTGGCTCCCACATGGATTGATCGTCGGCCATCGGGAATGGTAGATCATCAAATGGGTTATAGACGACAAATGCGTCTAAGAGATTATCAAATGGTGGGTTTTTGGTTTTTGGAATTTGGTTTTCCAAAGAAACAAAGGGTTGCTTCTTGCGGTTTTTCTTTCGAGATTGATGAATATAACGTTCGGGATCGGTGTATGGACTAAGCAACTCTTGACCGGAAGAACGTGTGTTCATTCAAGTATTGAAGAACTTTTGAAAAAGACTACAAGTAACAAAAATAAAAACAAACAAAATATAACTAATAGGAAAATAAGTAAATAAGAACTTAAATAAACCAAACAAAATAAAAACATAATTATTTTTTGTTTTTTAGAGATGCCGGCGGCAAAGAGGAATGCTGGTCGGCAAAGTGGGGATTGTTTGGGAGATTCCGGCGGAAACAATCCGTGCCGGTCGGCAAAGTCCTTTCTGTTTGGGAGATGCCGGCGGCAAGTCTGGTATGCCGACAGTAAAACTGACTTTGCTGCAAAAATTGATTTTTTTTTACTTTTTGATTTTTTGGCTTTTTGGCAACAAGAATGCTACAATGAGTTTGATTATAGGATGATTTTGGAACTAAGAACACAATCAAATCCCCGGCAGCGGCGCCAAAAACTTGATGCGTCCGTCGTGTGATGGATTTGTAGAACAAGTTTTAAATTTATAAACACGAATTACCGGATTGACAAAAATACACGGGCAAGTATAACCCTTTCGTTTGTGTATAGCTTTTATGTGGTAATACTGAGATTGTTCACGGGATTTGTTAAACCTATGATCATTCAAAAATAAAACTATAATCGTTGATTGTAGCAATTGGTGACAAACAAATAACAAGTATAATGATGAGATTAATAATAAGATTAAAGGCAACACTTGGTAAGGACTATTTTGAGCATCCATAGTGGTATGGTTGTGATGACACGTTTAACAAATATGATTATGATAATTATATGGATAATCCAATCTATTGTTTTCAAAAGCTTCAATCCTCGTCAAGACCTTGGTTAAAGAAAACAAGCATTAGACTCAATCACTCAATTCAAGACTTAACCCAATTTCAACACATTCGATTCACGTTCGTTTCACGAATTTGCTAACACTTATAATTATGTTTCTTGATAATCAAAACTTTTTAAGAAATGATCAATACAAAACATAGCTAATCATAGACAAACCGGCTGTGACTTGTTGATAGAAAATAACCCTTTCGACCTATGAAATATTTACCAACAAATTAAGTTTTGATAACAATTGTCACATGAAACATAAGTACTAATGGTTCAAAGGAAAGCTTGACATTGAAATAAACATAAATCACAATCACAACCACTACTTCATACCACAAACATCATCCTACCAAGTGTAGAATGAGATTTAGCTACTCATAACAAACAATGAAATAAACTCTGAAATAATAGTCTTACAAGTCATAATCAAGAGTCTTACAAAGTGGAAATATGTTGCTAATGATTAGGGTAATTATCCCTAAGAGTTTTGTGATGTTAACTTTGCTTTTCGGACTCCAAAAGTGAATTTTCTTGCACCACCTTGCTCAAATCCGGGAATGGAGGTTTGGACAAGGTTGAGAGAGTTATTTATGAGATGATATGAAGAGATATTTGAGTTGTGAAAATATATATGATTACATGACCCCAAGGGTCTTATTTATAGGCAAAGTTGATGGCATGGAGTGAATGCATGGCTTGGAGCCAAAGACCAATACTTGGAGCCAAAGACAAGTGCTTGGAGCCAAAGAGAGTCTAGAAGCTTCTTGTATGAGCTTGCATTAATGTAGACACAATTTCTGCCTACACAAATGTTGGTGGCATCTTCATCCTGCTGGTGGCATCTTTGATGATTTTTGCAAGTGGCAACTTGATGGTGCTGGTGGAATCTTCATGTTGAGTGACTTGTATGCTCCTTGGAAATAGTTGTTCTTGCACCCAAAATTGATTTTCAAAGGCTTGTAACTTGTACATGGGTCTTGAACTTGACTAGGATTCTTCGTACTCGTACTAATCTTCACATTTGTGTTGTTTTACACTTCATCCGTGCAATTGGATACACAAAGACTTGCAAACACAATTGGGCACAAATATGCAAAAAAGTATTATAGATATAACCAATATACATGTACAAAAGTACGGATAACTCTCCCAAAAACATGTTGGATTTGGGCGTTATCAACCAACCTTTTCATGCGAGATAAATTCACTGAACTCAAAACAAAGTTCGAGACTTCAAACAAAAACCACCAAGCTTCCATTCAAAACCTTGAAGCTAAGTTTGATCGTTTTACCGATAAGCAATCGAATCGCGCTTCTGGTTCTTTACCAAAAAACACCAATCCAAACCCCAAAAACAACAACAAATATCAACCACCAGAATATCGTAATGAACATGTGAATTTCGTATTCACGTGGAGTGGTTTATCTTACGAATCACCTACCAAACCTACCCAAGTTACACCAATTAAAAATCCACTCGATAGTGACGATAAGGATGAAGCTCAACCAACCAAAACCAAACCCACTGAAAACTCAAACCCAACACCCAAACCATATAAATCAAAAGTACCGTACCCCCAACGCTTACACAAGCAAAAGATGCAAGCTAAGTATGGTAAGTTCCTTGACTTAATCCAAGAAGTTCGAATCAACATGCCTTTAATCGATGTTCTGGCTGGAATGCCAAACTATGGCAAATTTCTCAAAGAAATTATCAAAAGCAAACATAAGTTTGAAGATGTATCTTCATCTTTTCTAAATGATGAATGTTCTGCCATTATCCAAAACAAAGTACCACCAAAACTTGGAGATCCTGGAAGTTTTCTAATTCCATGTACTTTCCATCACTCATACTCTTGTAACGCCTTGGCCGATCTTGGCGCTAGTATCAACCTCATGCCATACTCCTTGTATGCTAAACTCTCAAAAGATGTTCTCAAACCCACAAAAATGAGCGTTCGCCTCGCGGACCCTTATTTTAAATACCCAATGAGAATAGCCGAAAACATGCTCGTTGGAGTTGGAAAATTCATTTTTCCTGTCGACTTTGTAATCCTAGATATGGAAGAAGATAGCAAGGTACCACTTATCCTTGGTAGACCTTTCTTGCATACAGCTGACGCTGTGATTCGTGTAAAACAAAACAACTCAACCTTGGAGTTGGAGAAGATAAAATTTCCTTTTCTATCTATGAAGCAATGAAACACTCTTATTTTAATGACGATAATTGCTTTATTATTGATGTCATTGACGAAGTCGTTGAAGCCGATTTCGACGATCTTCTTGATGAAGGAAGTGAAATTTTATATTCTATCGAAGGAACCATCCTCAAAGAAGAACTTTTTGCTGAATTTGACGCCTTCATAACCGTTAATACCGACGAACCTATAGAAACCCCTGAAGAAGAAAAAGAAACACCATTTGAAACCATAACTTTTGAAATCGATTTCAAAGTTAAGAAATCTGTGGAAGAGCCTCCTACAGATTTATAACTTAAACCTCTTCCTGAACATCTGGAATATGCGTTTCTTCACGAAGAAAAATTAATGCCTGTAATTATTTCATCCCAACTTTCGGAAGAACACAAAAACGTTCTAATTTAAGTTCTCAAGAAGCATAAACAAGCTTTTGCTTGGAAAACTTCTGATATTCCTGGCATATGTCCATCGTTCTGTAAACATAAAATCCAACTTTTGGATAACAAGAAACTAATTTTTGAAAAACAACGAAGATTAAATCCTAACATGAAGGAAGTTGTTAAAAAAGAGATCCTTAAACTCCTCGATTCTGGAATAATCTACCCAATTGCAGATAGCTCCTGGGTTAGTCCTATTCATTGTGTACCTAAAAAGGGAGGTATCAATGTAGTAACTAACGAAAATAATGAGTTAGTACCAACACGGACCATCACCGGATTGAGAGTGACGCAACCACGAAAGATCATTTTCCTTTGCCCTTTATGGATCAAATGTTAGAAAGACTCGCAGGGAATGAATACTTTTGTTTCCTAAATGGTTTTTCTGGATATTTTCAAATCCCAATCAACCCTATGGATCAAGAGAAAACCACATTTACTTGTCCATTTTGAACTTACGCGTATAGGCGCATGCTTTTTGGCCTATGCAATGCACTTGCTACTTTTCAGAGGTGTATGATTGCAATTTTCCACGATATGATTGAAGAATCAGTCGAAGTCTTCATGGACGATTTTTTCGTCTTTGGAAATTCTTTCGCACATGTCTTAGCAATCTTGATAAAATGTTAGCACGATGTAAAGAAGAAAATCTTGTGCTAAACTGGGAAAAATGTCACTTTATAGTTAAAGAAGGAATTGTGCTTGGATACAAAGTGTCTGGCGCAGGCTTAGAAGTTGACAAATAAAAAATAAACGTAATCTTAAAACTCCCACCACCTACTAATGTGAAAGGCATTAGAAGTTGTTTAGGTCATGCCGGGTTTTTTCCAACGATTTATCAATTACTTTGCGAAGATCACAAGACCTTTAACTCAACTTCTAGAAAAAGAAAGAACATTCAATTTTAATGATGAATGCCTTTTAGCATTTGAAACTCTTAAAGCAAAGCTTACATGCACACCAATTATTGCAAGCCCCAATTGGAATCTTCCATTTGTGCTTATGTGCGATGCAACTGAACATGTCCTTGGAGACGTCCTTGGACAAAAAGATGGAAAACAATTTTACGCAATCTACTTTGCTAGTAGAACTCTAAATGAAGCCCAACAAAATTACACCATCACGGAAAAAGAACTCATGGCTGTAGTTTATGCGTTTGACAAATTTCGATCATACCTCGTATTGTAAAAAACAATAGTTTACACCAATCACTCAGCCTTAAAATACTTGTTTAAAAAGAAAGATGCCAAACCTCGTCTCATACGATGGATATTGCTTTTACAAGAATTTGATTTAAAAATTAAAGATAAAAAAGGAGCTGAGAATGTTGCTGCCGATCATTTATCTCGCATAGTGAATGATGACTCTAGCGATGATGAAATCGATGATTTTCCTGATGAACACATAATGCAAATAAATACTAACATTACACCATGGTTCGCAGACTTTGCAAATTATATGGCTATAGGTATTTTTCGAAAGGGAATGACATATCAACAAAAGAAAAGATTCTTTTCTGAACTAAAAAAATACTTTTGGGACAATCCTCACCTGTTTAGAATCTGTTCCGATGGAATGATCCGACGTTGTATTTCCGGATCCGAATCTCGAAAAATTCTCGATGAATGTCACTACGGACCGACCGGAGGACATTATGCAGCGAACACCACCGCTAAAAAAGTGTTCGACGCTGGATTTTACTGGCCAACGATTATTCGTGAAGCTCATACCTTAGTACGATTATTCGAAGCATGTCAAAGGACTGAAAATCTTACAAAAAGAGATGACATGCCTCTAAATAATATCCAAGTCTGCGAAATCTTTCACGTGTGGGGTATCGACTTCATGGGACCATTTCCTGAATCTTATAAATGTGAATGCATTTTAATCGTCGTCAACTATGTATGGAAATGGGCCGAAGCTCAAGCCTTGCAAACTAACGATGCAAGAGTTGTTATAGCATTCTTAAAGAAATTATTCTGTCGTTTTGGAATTCCAAAAGCATTAACAAGCGACAGAGGAACTAATTTCTGTAACAAACTCATGGAAAAAATCATGAAAAGATATGGAGTCAACCACCGATTTTCCACATCTTACCACCGTCAAACGAGAGGCCAAGTTGAAAACACTAATAGAGCTCTTAAGCGAATCCTTGAAAAGACCGTCCAAAACAACCCTGCTTGTTGGTCTAAAAATTTAGAAGATGCTCTATGGGCCTTTCGTACCGCATTCAAAACGCCAACTGGAACCACACCGTACAAGCTCTTGTATGAAAAAATATGCCACTTACCAATAAAAATTGAACACCGTACATATTGGGCACTTAAGAACTGCAACCCTGATCTTATTGCAGCTGGAGAAAAACGTATATTTCAACTTCATGAGTTAGATGAATTTCGACATCAAGCTTATGAAAGTTCACGTTTATATAAAGAACGAACCAAAGTGTGGCACGATCACAAACTGCGACAAAGAAAACAATTTAAACATGGAGGGAAAGTACTTCTCTTTATCTCGAAATATAAGTTCAAGCAACCTAAGCTTACATCAAGATAGACTGGACCTTATATAGTGAAACACCAATATCCATCTGGATATGTTGAACTCTACGGTAGAGACAATACCACTTTTATTGTCAATGGACATAGACTCAAGCTCTACCATGAAGAAGAACACTGTAATGAATTCGATGAAGAAGAAATCCCCTTCTTTTTAAAATGAAACTGTGTGGCCGAGTCTGGCTGAAGACTCTAAACTTAGCGCTATTCGGAAGGCAATCCGTATTTTATCCCCCACTTTTTACCTTAAGTGTGGAGGAGGACCTATTAAATAAATAAAACCGTCCTTGTATATATTTTGCATGCGTTTTTTGTTTTATAATAGCATGAAGGAAAATAGCAAACTTGGAGCTCTAAGCTAGATTCATCTCTGGAAGTCCCGTAATTTTCTACTTAGCCCCGGGAAGTTCTCGTTTCCTTTGCATTTTTCTATTTTTAATTTTTAGTAGTTATCACCTCGAGGACGATGTTCACCTTAAGTGTGGAGGAGGAGACAGATAGAAAAAATAATAATGAATAATAAATTTCTACACATGAAAAATCTTTTTGAAAATAAAATAAAAAATAGATATGTTTTGAAATAAATAAAGTTTTAGCAAAGCAAATTGACACTATAACTAAGCACAAAAACCATCCACCAAATATGATACAGATTCGTAAGGGAAAAGGACAACCTAGGACTAAAACCTAGCGGCAATGAGAACTTGGCCAACCAAGCTGCTGGATCGTCGGTTGCTTCTCGGCCAACCGAGTAAGACAAAGAAAAAAACGCAGAACACGTTTAATAGAAAACTTCAATGAATTATCCTTCAACCAACCAACCAAGGAGTTTAAATAGGAAAACAAATAAACCTAAATCCATAAACTTAAGGACAAAGAAACACTATTTAAAAAGGAAACAAATTCGTAACAAAAATAGTCTTGTATTAATTTCTCCTTTAACTTCGGTTGGATGGGACCTTGTTGCCAAATCTCGCCTTTAGCCACTTAACCCATCGGACCCGTTCCCATCGATGGGCCTTCGTTCCAACGGACCTGTGTTATGATGCGGATCGGTATCATCCTCCCCCCTAAAAATGACTCGTCCCCAAGTCACCACCAAAAACATCGTCATCTGTGTATGGAGCGAGATCAGCAACATTAAATGTAGCAGACACACCATAATTACCAGGCAAATCGATCTTATAGGCATTATCATTGATACGTCCCAAAACACGCAATGGGCCATCCAAGCGATCCTGCAACTTCCCATAGCGTCCCGAGGGAAATCGCTCCTTGCGGAGAAATATCCAAACTAAGTCACCTTCCTCAAACACAACGCGTTTTCGATGCTTGTTTCCACGCGTCTGATATTGCAAATTATGTTTCATGATTTGGTCCCTAACTTGTTCATGTAAGAGCTTGATTTGATCCGCCCGAGCGTCCCCGTCGGCATTATATGAATCATCAATTGGCAATGGAACTAGATCCAATGGTGTGAAAGGGTTGCGACCATAAACCACCGAAAGGGGCTTCCTCTAGTAGAACTGTGAGACGACCGGTTGTACGCAAATTCAGCCTGAGGAAGGGCGAGGTCCCACTGTTTCTTATTATCACCAACTAAACAATGAAGTAAATTACTAAGGCTCCTGTTCGTAACCTCGGTTTGGCCATCTGTCTGTGGGTGGTGAGAGGAACTGAATTGCAACTTGGCGCCTAAATGCCTCCACAGAGTACGCCAAAAATGGCTAACAAACTTAACATCCCGGTCCGAAGTGATTGTTTTCGGGACCCCGTGTAGTTTGACAATTTCAGCAAAATATAACCGAGCCACCTTAGATGCATCGTACGTCTTAGAACAAGGGACAAAATGCGCCATTTTTGAGAACCTATCGACAACCACCATAATGGAATCTTTCTTTCGTTGTGTCAAGGGTAAGCCGAGCACGAAATCAATTAAGACGTCTTCCCATGGTCCGTTCGGTGTTGGAAGCGGGGTATAGATGCCCTGATTAGTTTGGTGAGTCTTAGCCAAACGACATATGCGACAACAGTTCAATACTTTAACGACATCCCGAACAAGTTTTGGCCAAAAGAAACGTTCAGAAACTAACCCAACAGTTTTGTCGCGCCCAAAATGACCTGCTAAGCCCCCTTGATGGGCCTCAAGGATGATTGCTTCCCGTACGGACGAAAGTGGGATGCACAAGCGACGTCCTTTGAACAGAAAGCCGTATCGTCGAACAAAGTCACGAAACGAGGCGGTCGCGCATTGCTCCCAACAATCCTTAAAATCTGGATCATCGACATAGAGAGGTTGTATACTCTCAAAACCCGATACATGAACCGATGACGTGGTGGTTAATGCTGGTCGCCTGCTGAGGGCGTCAGCCACCGTATTTGCACTCCCTGCTTTGTGTCGAATGACAAAAGAAAAATCTTGAAGTGTCTCAACCCACTTAGTATGTCGTGGTTTTAGTTTGGCTTGCCCCTGAATGAACTATAATGCTTGATGGTCGGCATAGAGGATGAACTCATTTGGTAATAAGTAGTGACGCTAATATTCTAAACTTCGGACTATGGCATAGAATTCCTTATCGTACGTGCTATAGCGTTTGCGAGTGTCATTAAATTTCTCGCTAAAAAAAGAGATGGGTCGGTTTTGTTGGTTCAGAACGCCCCCAATCCCGAGTCCCGAAGCATCGCATTCCACCTGAAAGACATGCTCAAAATTGGGCAAAGCTAATACTGGTGCTTCTGTAACGACTCTTTTTAGCTTGGCGAACGCTCGTTGTGATTCTAAACTCCATATGAACTTTGAATCTTTTAAGCAATCCGTGATAGGAGCGACGATTGAACTAAAATTACGAATAAAACGGTGATAGAAAGGTGCTAATCCATGGAAGCTTTGGACATCATGCAACGAACTTGGAGTTGGCCAGGTAGTGATGGCCTCCACCCTGGTAGTGTCCATGCGAATACCCTTGCCGGACACTAAGTAACCCAAAAAGATAACTTCCGTTGTAAAAAATGGCACTTCTTCCTGTTAGCAAATAATTTCTGTTCCCGTAATATTAAAAAGATACCGCGTAGGTGCTGGAGATGCGATTCTAAACTTTTGCTAAACACCAAGATGTCGTCGAAATAAATGACGACACATTTGCCAACAAGGGACCTGAAGATATGGTTCATTAAACGCATGAACGTACTAGGAGCATTTGAAAGACCGAATGGCATAACCATCCATTCATACAAACCGTCGCGTGTTTTGAACGCGGTTTTCCATTCATCCCCGGGTCGTAGTCGTATCTGATTATACCCGCTTCGTAAATCTATCTTTTAAAAAATAGCAGCGCCATGGAGATGATCCAAAAGATCATCAAATCGCGGAATTGGAAAACGATATTTGATGGTGATTTTGTTAACCGCGCGACTATCAATACACATGCGGAACGTGCCATTTGGTTTAGGAACAAGCAATGTCAGGACGGAACATGGGCTCATGCTCTCACGGATTAAACCTTTTTCTAGTAGCTCGGTGACTTGTCGGTGTAACTCGTTATATTCTTTCGGGTTCATGCGATAAGATGCTTTGTAAGGGAGTGTTGCACCAGGAATGAAGTCGATGCAATGTTGTATCTCCGACATGAGTGGTAATCCTGCAGGAATGTCATCAGGAAAAATATCGAAGAATTCATTAAGTAATAGAATCACCTCAAATGGGACATCTTCGACTGGTGTGTTCTATTCGATGACAACTAGACCGAGCACGGGACGCGGCGATGAGTGTCTTATGAGGCCGACGAGATCGGCCTTTGTCACTGGTGCTATCTCCGATTTTTTGTCTCGAGGATTAAGAGGAGCCAATGTAACATGGAGACCGTCTTTTTTGAAAGAATAAGTGTTTCGAAATCCATCATGCTTTGCCTGTGACAACCGTGGTTTTGAGGTTCGTCACTTGGTCTTATTTTAAGGTTAATTTATGTGTGACTATGTGATTTGCGTGTTTACATGTTATTTTGCGTGAACGAGGTTGGTGTGGATATCGTTTATGGCTATAAAGTAATCATAAGTAAATCAAGGAACGGTTATTTCATGTTCATGAGCTCACAAATTAGTGACTATGAAATGAAATGATGTTATTTTGGTGTTTTACGTATACGTATAAGTATTATAGTAAATCGTTTTTTTTACGATTTGGGGTTTAGCATTTAGAGGTCTCGGGTAAGGTGATTAGTCATGTGAGTATTTTTCGGGATGGGTTTCAGTCATTTAGGACTTAGTTACAAAGTTTATTTCAAAACTTAAGATTTTTTTTAAAACTGTATATTTTACATTTTTTTACGGTATACACGTAAATTTGACTAGTTTTACGGTTTTGAGGTTTTGAAGGCTTTAGGAGCTGAAATAAATTAAGGAAAATTAAGGTAATATTGTTATTACAATTATTAATAAAAAAACGAAATTATGGGGGATAAGGGTCGGTTAAAACAAAAGGAAGGAAAAAAAAAAAGAAAAAAAAAAGAAAAAAAGGAAAGTGGGCAATTATACTTGGGTTAGGACTTGTCAATAACTATATAAGGTGTAAAATAAGATGGAAAAGACATAATCCCTGGAGCAAAAGAAAAAAAACGACGGCCAATTGAGAAAAGTTAGGGTTCTTAAAAAAAATCTTGGTTTCCATTAATCTTAAGGTAAAACCTTCAAATCCCTTTTCAATTTAATTGTTTTTAATTCTTTCTCAATCATCTTATGATGGATTTAGATTAGGGTTTAAATTAGAATCTGTATATTAATGATATTATAATGATTAGGTGAATTAGGGCTTGTAATTAGTGGAGTTATAGGTAATTAACTAGACTAATTATGTTAAAATCGTTTTCTAAAAACTGGGCAGAATTTTAGGTCATTTGTTTTGACCATATATAGAGTTATACAAACTCTTATTTTATGATTTAAGTATCCCTGGAAAGGTAATTGAGTTGGCTTTCAAATGCAAGAAACTAGAACTAAATTGACGGTAGGTAAGTGGGTCAAAAACAGGTTACACCAGTCGGAGGTCAAAACAGTTTTGAAATCAGCGGGTTTTCAATTAATGTTTTAGGGTGATTGGGGTACTTAGAAGTACACTTGAGCTCTCTAATGAGCATGAGAGTTAGTTTATATATTAAATAAGAGGGTAAGACCCCCTAATCATAACAAACTTTTTGTATGTTTAAAATTAGTAAAATCCGGATAGACAAATATATATATATATATATATATATATATATATATATATATATATATATATATATATATATATATATATATATATATATATATATATATATATATATATATATATATATATATATATATATATATATATATATATATATATATATATATATATATATATATATATATATATATATATATATATATATCGGGGCCTTAACAGTAGCTTTAAGGTTGGGGCAAAGGGGAGGATTTAGCTAACATATGTAAGAGCATAGGGTTTCCTTTACAGAGGTCATGGGTATGGTTAGGTGGACGTTTGGCTTATAGTTTGGAGACCTAAAAACCGGGACTGTTTTGGGTAAAATGTTAACGAGACGGGTTATGAAGTAAACTAAGTTAAGGGCTTTATAGAGGGGTGTAAAGAGATTCTTAGAGCATATAAATGAGGTATATATATGAGAGAAGGTTAGATGTCCATCATGAATTGATGAGCCATCTTAGTGTTTGGTTCATGTTTTGATTGTGTGCTTTTGTTTGTTAGCTTTTTGCTAGTGCGCAGATTTTTGGAGAAGCTCAATCAAGTGAGTTTCTTCCAGATGGGATGGAAGAGACACTGTATGGTTTTGTAACTAATGCTGTGAATGTTTTTTTGGTTTGTGATGGACTTGTGTGTGCACTTATGTGATTAACTGCTATGTGATTCTTGATTGTGTTTATTATTTGGATCGGGGGACACGTACCGTCTCAGTTATTGTGGTTTGACTTGGTACCAATGGGATGTCGACAAGGCGGGGCCTTGGGGAGGTACATAGATGTGTGAGCATCTATGGGACCAATGGATAATGACAAGGCGGGGCCTTGGGATTGGTACATAGGTGTATGGGCGCCTATGGTACCATGGTGTTTGGTAAGGCTGGGAGCCTTGGATTTGGTTTGGAATGATTGATCTTGAATGTTAGTTGTTAATGCATACTTGTAGCACATTTTCCATATATTTAGTGGTTTATGGTTGTTCACAGCTTATTATAATCTATTTTCGGTTGGAGTCTAAACCTATGACTCTCACCAACATTATGTTGACGTGTTTTAGTGTCTCTTTCAAGTGATAAAGTGGTTAAGCGTGAGAACATATGTGGCTAGGATTGGAGTCGCATAGGAATGCATTTAGAAGGAGATCCCCGTTCCTTCTTAGTTTCTTTTTCTGTTTGTTTCAATAAGTGATACTATGAACCTATATGTTGATTTGTTTGTCTTGGGTAAGAGGTAGGACTGCTACCTACTTACCTAGACTCCTGCATTGATGAGATATTGTAATGACATTTGTGTCACTTTTTATGACATTTCTAATTCATATAGTTCTCTCTATGGACATGCTATTATTGTGATGATATCCATGCATCGCGTCCCATATTCCGCCATGGTGGGGTGTGACAGAATGGTATCAGAGCCAATGGTTATAGAGAATTAGGTTGCCTAGTCTAGTAACCTAGTCTATAGCTTAAGGGTCCCTGCATATAGGCGTAATAGGAGTATGTGTGCATTTTATTAATTAAAATTTTCTGGATGTTATTCGTTTTTACTTGCGATGTTTGTTAAGTTTTGACTAGTATGGGTTGAACCATAGTAGCTCATACTTAGCCACATGTTATTTTCTTTTCGGGGTGTGACTAGTGCTGGTTGAACCATAATCATCCACGCTAGTCATTGTCGTATTTTGCTTAAATTGTACATTATAGTACATAATTTGGTACATGGTAGTTTCTATATTTTTGGGTTATTTTATGTACATGAGGTATAGTATTTTTCTTTTGATGTTTAAGTCATGTTCCCTAAGAATCATGTGGTGGTGCGAGTTATTAGGAGTAGGTGGATATGAAGGATTTTAAGCTGTTTCCACTCTTATGGGCGACATGACTTATAACTGATTATGTTTTCGTTTTTGGATTTAGTCTATGCTGTTTTAGCTAGACTATGGATTTATGTATTTCAAGAGTTTGACTATGTTATTTTAATGGATGGAGTTTTGGACTTTTTTTGGTTATGTGGTTATGAGCTTATGTGAGTAGATGGATAGATGTGTTATGTGTTGTATTAATTCTTATAAGTGTCATCATAGGAGGGAGTGCATTGGAGAAAGGGTAATTGCATAAGTATGGTGGCCAACATAGTTATACAAGTACCACAACTTCAATGGATTCCTAAGTATGATTGCATGAAAGAGGGTTAGTACATGCTTGTATAGTAGATGTTAGACGGATTTAAGTATATGTATCCCAATATGCCTATATATGTATGATCCCCTACAATTATCGATTGTATCCTTAGGAGGGTGGCTAGCTCGTTTTTTTATATTAAACCTCCGTTGTAGCGTATTCTTTGAGTTTCGTTGATATGAGTGATTTTACTCATATCAATTGTATCTAAAAAATCAATAAATGCAATAAATGTATCAAAAATGCCTTGTAATAAGTGTGAAAACACTTATCCTTTTACCACTTATTTCCAATAATAACAAGACCAAAACGTGTGATTTATGTCGTAAAAGTCGGAATTATGCGTGGTTTGTGTTTTTATTGTGTTTTAGGACCAAAATATGAAAAAGGAAGAAAACACGGGTTTTAACGGGCTTTTATCGAAGAAAACGGGAAAAGACGAAGTCAAAAGATCAAGAGTGAAAAAAGAACGGAAGTCCAAGGCCTATTCTGAAGATTTATCGAAGAAAAAAGTCAAAAGACGGAAGTTTAACGAAGTCGAAGAACTTAAGTCTAATAGAAGAAGAAAAATTAAAAGACAAGTTCAAATCCCGAGACGACAAAGACAAAGAATTAAAGTCGAGTCGAGAAAACGTGAAGAAAGCAAGAAAGAAAATGCAACACATGCACTCCTTCCACCTTCCCTATAAATACCCTCCTAATAGTCATTAGGAGGGTAGTTAGTGGTTAGATAGTTTTAGCTAATTTTCACTTTTTCATTTTCTTTCTAGTTTTAGAGAGAGAAAGTCTTAAACTTTCTCTCACTAAAGTTCATCTTCTCTTTCAAGATTAAATACTTTGTATTGCTTATTTTCATTAATCAAGTTCTATTTTAAGCTTTTAATCCTTAATCTCATTCTACTTTTCTTTGATTTTAGATTGATTTTGGTGCGATTATCATATGATCCGTGTTGTTCTAAATGATTTCGTGCTTAAAAAGTTAATCTTTTGATCATTTCATAAGTTTTCATTTGATTAAGCTATAAGACTCTTGTGCTTATTGGCTTATTTTTATGATTATCTTATTTGTTTATAAAAGTTTTCCTTAAAAAAGGTTTATGTTATTATTGTTTGATCTAAAAAGTTGTTTGATTTCGAGTTAGATAAGTTGATAAATGCTTATTTGATCCGGTTTAATCATTGATTCGGCTTAGTTTGGTGAAAAGCTTATTATATAGCTTATTTCATTAGCTTATAACCGAATTCCACGAATTTAGGAAAGGGTACAAACCCCTTTCCGATTGCTGCCTATTCCGACCGAGCCCTCCCCTCTTTCCGATTGAGTCCAATCGGAAAAGGGTTTTGTCTTTCCGATTTGGCCATTGTTTGCGTATTCCGATTATAGTAGCTATCCTAATATTCCGATTGGAGTGTTTCTGGACTTTCCGATTGTTAGTCTTGCTTGTTATTCCGATCTAGACCATTTGCTAACATTCCGATTGAGGTTAAGCCATACATTCCGATTGATATAACCTTTGTGGATATTCCGATCGAGTCTTTCGTCCCACATTCCGATTGCTCCCAATACCCCATATTCCGACCACCAGATCGGAATACATTCCGATCTGGGGCTGTTTTGGCTTATTCCGATTGTGAGTTTTTGGTGTAGTCCGATCTTACTTTCTTTTAGTACTTTTAAACTAAGTTCTTATTTTTAGAGAATTTTCCAAGTGTTAGTTTTTATTAATCTAGTCTATAAATTTGCAAGCATTTTCTTTTAACTCATTTTAGTATTAATCTTTATTCCTCCATTTTGCTCAACGACACTTTAATTACCTGCTAATAGTTTAAAACAATCAACCAAACCATTCTCTTGATTCACCAAAAGACGATTGAGTCGCACTTAAGACCGGTTTTCAATTCGAAAAGACTTGGGACTACGAATTTTCATACGAGGCCTAAAAACCAAGTATTAAATGGCGCCGCTGCCGGCTCTTTTCGTTACGATTAACGGTTTTTAGTGAGAGACGCATTGAATTTTGGGATCCGTTCTTTGAACGTTATTTTCCTTGCTTTAAAAATTTTCAAAAATCCTAAAAAATATAAAACTTTTCAAAAATACAAAAACATAAAAAAAAAAATCATTAAAAGCAATTCTTTTCAAAAGGTTTTGCACCAAAAAGATTATATAGATATATTCTTTGTGTATATTTTTCTTCTGCAGGTGTATGCGTACTAGATCTTCGAACTATTCTGAGCCCGAGACTCGTGAAGATTTAGATATGGCTGGTGTTAATAACAACAATAATAACCCACCTCTACCCAATTTGAATAATAACAAAAACAACAACAACAATGTCCACCTACCTGATTTACGAACAATGGAGGAATTGTGTCAACCCACCATGAACGGACGCGGAGGCCCGATTGCGCCGATGCACGTCACGGCCCAGGAGTTTTCGTTGAAACATCACATGATCCAACAAGTGCAAACTAACCCATTTCCTGGAATTCCGGATGATGATGCCAACAAACACCTCGACAAATTCATTACCATTACCCAAAGCATGAAGTGCTCCGGTGTTTCTATGGATGACCTTCGCCTCCAACTCTTTCCCCACTCGCTTTCTCACCATGCCGAAAAATGGTTTGACCGTCTTCCTAAGAATTCTATTCATACGTGGAATGACATGACTCAACGTTTTTTATCGCGCTACTTTCCCCCATCCATGGTCACAAGCCTTCGTAACCAAATCAGTGGATTCATGCAAGAGAATGATGAATCGCTCTTTGATGCTTGGGAACGATACAATGATTTGATCGACCGCTGTCCTAATCACAATATGCTCCCCGTCACTCTCATTGACACCTTCTACAATGGTCTCACTTTTCGTGATCGTGACACGATCAATGCCGCCGCCGGTGGTACTTTTATGAAAAGGAGACCGGAGGAGTAC
This sequence comes from Glebionis coronaria, assembly GCA_025667525.1. Classification (NCBI taxonomy): domain Eukaryota; kingdom Viridiplantae; phylum Streptophyta; class Magnoliopsida; order Asterales; family Asteraceae; genus Glebionis; species Glebionis coronaria. Next base: position 295,142,747 of record CM046874.1, read on the forward strand.
CGAGAGTTGATCGAAAACATGACTACTCACCACAAGAATTGGGATTCATCCGCATCCTCAAGATCTAACTCGAGAGTCAATGTTTCTTCTACTACTTCCAATCCTGAGATATCCGAACTTACACGACAAATCGCGAGTATGCACAAAGATTTCATGTCCATAGCCACAAACCAATTTCAACAAGCTAAAGCCGTTGCTATTTCTTGTGACACATGTGGTGGTCCTCATTCTTATAATGATTGTCCTTCTACCCAAGGCAATTTTTCTGAAAACGTTAACGTAGCTTACGGCACTTATCCCACGGGAGGCTATCAAGCCCGCCCTCAAGGAGACCGTGGCTTGCTAAGTTATCGTTCCAACAATTATCTTGCTCCTCCCGGTTTCCCTCCTGCAAACCAAAACCAACAACAAAGCTACAACCAATCCCAACCTCGTGCAAACAATCAATATCAATCCCAACGAAACCCATACCCACCTCAAGGAAATTCTCAAGCTTACCAAGCTCCACCTCTCAATCAACCGATGGCAGTGAGTCCAGATGTCGAGACATTCATGAAGACGAATCGGGAGATGGTGACGAATCTTCAGAGTCAAGTCCGCAACTTGAAGGGTGAAATGGCAAAACAAGGGAACGATATTCGAGCCGAGCTAAGGAATGACATGGCCAAACACAGCAATGAAATTAATGCAAACATGAGAGACTCTTTTAATAATCAAGCGGTTCACCTTCGTGATATGATTGGTTCGCTCATCCAAGGTAATCAACCCTCTTCTTCGGGTACTCTTCCGAGTAATACCGTTGCGAATCCAAGAGGGGAGATGAAAGTAATCACCACTCGTAGTGGAAAAGGTTATATGGAACCTGAGCTTCCTACACCTCCACCCGTGATTGTGAACAAGGAAAAAGAGCAACTTTCCTCACCTCATTCACCTTCTATCCCCAATTCCCCACCACCCGTGGTTGTGAGTGATCCTATTCCCTTAAAGCCTTCTTCTTCATCCAATATACCTTATCCTTCAAGGTTGAGGAAAGAGAAGCAAAAGAGCAAGGATGATATTCAGGTTTCAAACTTTCTAAAAATGTTTAAACAATTGAATTTTAACATCTCCTTTGCCGAGGCTCTCGCTCACATGCCCAAATACGCTAAGATGTTTAAAGATCTTCTAAGTGATAAGGAAAAGCTTCTTGACATCGCTCAGACCCAACTTAATGAGAACTGCTCCGCAGTGCTCTTAAGGAAATTGCCCACCAAACTTGGTGATCTGGGTTGCTTCTTGATTCCTTGCAACTTCCCGGGAGTAGAGAATTGCATGGCCCTAGCCGATCTAGGTGCCAATATAAACTTAATGCCATTAAGTGTTTGGAAGCAATTATCTCTCCCCGAGCTAGTCCCCACCAAAATGACTTTGGAATTAGCCAACCGTACGGTTGCTTATCCAGTGGGGATAGCCGAAGATGTCTTTGTTGGCGTTGACAAATTCACCTTCCCGACGGATTTTGTTGTCGTTGACTACGAGATAGATCCCCGTGTTTCATTAATCGTTGGACGTCCATTCCTGAGGACCGGTCGCACTCTCATTGATGTAGCCGCGGGCGAAATAATCATGAGAGTTGGTGACGATAAAATTGTCTTCAACATGGGTAAGATTTCTAAGCAACCTTATTTATATGAGAGTGTTAATGCTATTGATGTTCTCGATGAGGCTTGTGAAGAACATTTTCATGATGCTTGCAAAAGTACTCTTTCTTCTCCACCCAATGTTGAGACCGTTGCCTCAATTGCTCCAGCATTGACTCCTTTTGGAGAAAGTGACTTGGATGATTTCGAAGCTAGCTTGGGTCCTCTTGATATTAAGTATGATAATTTCTCCACCAATTGGGATGAAGACATTCGTACTATTGAGAGACTTCTCAATGAGGACCCGTTGTCTCCTCCTTCTCCTAAATAGGTGACTAGTGATGATCCATCGTTAGTTTCACCATCTATTGAGGATCCTCCCACTCTTGAGCTTAAGGACCTACCTCCTCACCTTGAGTACGTTTTCCTGGAAGACAACGAGAAGTTACCGGTCATCATCGCAAAGGATCTGAAAGAAGACGAAAAAGCCCGACTTGTCGCCGTGTTGAAGAAGCATAAGAGAGCCATCGCTTGGGAAATCTCAGACATCCGTGGAATTGATTCTCACTTTTGCACACATAAAATTCTCATGGAGGACGACTTTAAGCCCACAATTCAAAGCCAACGAAGGGTGAATCCTAAAATCCATGAAGTCATCAAAAAAGAGGTTATCAAACTTCTTGATGCGGGTATGATTTACCCTATTTCGGATTCACCATGGGTTAGTCCAGTCCATTGTGTGCCTAAGAAGGGCGGAATCATCGTTGTGCCCAATGCAAACAACGAGTTAATTCCTACCCGTCTCGTTACTGGGTGGAGAGTTTGTATAGACTACCGCAAACTCAATGATGCCACGAGAAAGGATCATTTCCCTCTACCTTTTATGGACCAAATGCTTGAACGTTTAGCGGGTAATGAATATTACTGCTTTCTTGATGGTTTCTCGGGTTATTTCCAAATACCCATCAATCCCCAAGATCAAGAGAAGACAACATTCACTTGTCCCTACGGCACATTTGCTTACAAACGAATGCCTTTTGGCTTATGCAATGCCCCCGGGACTTTCCAAAGGTGCATGTTGGCTATCTTCCATGACATGGTTGAGCAAACCATGGAAGTCTTCATGGATGATTTCTCGGTCTTTGGGGATTCCTTCTCTTCTTGCCTTGCCAATTTGGAACGTATGCTTAAGCGGTGCGAAGACACTCGCCTTGTTCTAAATTGGGAAAAATGCCATTTTATGGTAAAAGAAGGCATTGTGCTAGGACACAAAATCTCTAAAGCCGGTCTTGAAGTCGACCGTGCTAAAGTAGATGTCATAGCCAAATTACCTCCACCTTCAACCGTGAAGGGTGTGAGAAGTTTTCTGGGTCATGCGGGCTTCTATCGTCGATTCATTCAGAATTTCTCTAAAATCGCTCGCCCGATGACCCACCTCTTGGAAAAAGATACTCCTTTTATCTTTTCTAAAGAGTGTCTCGAAGCCTTCAATCTTCTAAAGGATAAGCTAACTAAGGCACCGGTCTTGGTTACCCCTAATTGGGAGCTGCCTTTTGAATTGATGTGCGATGCTAGCGACTTTGCTATTTGTGCGGTTTTGGGCCAACGAGTGAATAAACACTTCCAACCAATCCACTATGCTAGCAAAACGATGACGGGGGCTCAATTGCATTATACGACAACCGAAAAAGAGCTTTTAGCTGTTGTCTATGCTTTTGAGAAATTTCGCCCCTATCTTGTTTTATCCCCCACCATCGTATACACGGACCATTCCGCGTTGAAGTACTTGATGACAAAGCATGATTCTAAGCCAAGACTTCTTCGCTGGGTTTTACTCCTTCAAGAATTCAACATTGAAATTCGTGACAAGAAGGGAGCCAAAAACCTGGCCGCGGATCATCTGAGTCGACTTGAGGATCCATATCAAGGGGATCATCCGAACAAAGAGATCAATGACTCTTTCCCCCTTGAGACCTTAATGTCTATAAATCTCAATCTTGATGGCACCCCGTGGTTTGCGGACATTGCAAACTACTTAGCGGGTGGTATTCTCATCAAAGGGTTAACATCCCAACAAAAGAAGAAGTTCTTGAATGATGTTAAGACTTACTTTTGGGATGACCCTTTTCTATTCAAACAATGTGTTGATCTGATCATTCATCGATGTGTTGACGGACCGATAGCTTTTGACATCCTCCAAGCTTGCCACAAAGGACCCACCGGTGGTCACTTTGGTCCCAACTACACCGCTAAGAAAGTGTTTGATTCTGGATTCTATTGGCCCACCATTTATCGTGACGCTCACGAAATGGTTAAGCATTGTGATGCTTGCCAACGCCAAGGCAAGATCACACATAAGGATGAGATGCCTCAAAATTTCATACAGGAATGTGAAATCTTTGATGTATGGGGCATCGACTTTATGGGGCCATTTCCATCTTCCAAAGGGAACAAGTACATCCTCGTCGCCGTCGACTACGTTTCTAAATGGGTTGAAGCTAAGGCTCTTCCTACGAATGTTGTGAGGGTGGTTGTGAACTTTTTGAAGCAGCTTTTCGCTCGATTTGGCGTTCCTCGTGCTATTATCAGTGACCGCGGGACTCATTTTTGCAATGATCAACTTGCAAGAGTCATGGCTAAGTATGGTGTCAATCACCGTCTTTCCACCGCTTATCATCCCCAAACCAATGGGCAAGCCAAAATATCCAACCGTGGCTTGAAGAGAATTTTGGAGCGTACTGTGGGAGAGCATCGCGCCGCGTGGGCCGATAAGTTAGATGATGCTCTGTGGGCTTTCCGTACTGCTTACAAGACCCCGATCGGTTGTACACCTTATCGTCTTGTGTACGGGAAAGCCTGCCACCTCCCAATCGAGCTGGAACATAAGGCGCACTGGGCCTTAAAGTGGGCTAACTTCGACATCAACAAAGCCGGTGATCATCGCAAGATTCAACTCAACGAGCTAAATGAACTGAGGAATGAAGCTTATGAGAACTCGCTGATCTACAGGGAGAAGACCAAGATCATTCATGACGCTAAAATCAAGAACCGAGAGTTCCACGTTGGTGATCACGTCTTACCCTTTAACTCTCGGTTGAAGATCTTCTCTGGAAAGTTGAAGAGCCGCTGGTCTGGTCCATTCACCGTCGCCAAAGTCTTTCCTTATGGGACCATTGAGCTTTCTCAGCCGAATGGGCCCAATTTCAAGGTGAATGGCCAGCGTCTGAAGCTATACTTTGGTGAGGACATCTCTCATGAGATGATTCCATCCCTCACCAACGTTCCCCATGAACTAAAATTGGGTCGAGTCAGGCTCGTGACTCGGTGAACAAAAACAAGCGCTTCTCGGGAGGCAACCCGTGTTCTATCCTTTACTGCTTTCATAATAAGTGTAGGGGGAGCCCCGCATATGTTTGTTGTCTTGTTTCTTGTGCTGTGCAGGGATTAAAGCTTTAGAGAGCATCTTGATGACTTTTGACGAACCGTGATACCGTGTTCCCATCTTCCCGGTTCTATCCTAAACTCTTGTGATTCAATATTTCATATTTTATATGTTCACATTGAATTCACTTTAGTTGTCCTTTCCTTAGCAAGATTTAAACAAAGTGCACAATGTCCTAAGTGTAGGGGAATTTAGTCCCACATGCTTAAACATTGAGGACAATGTTTATCTCAAGTGTAGGGGGGACTTCTATCGAAGTAAGTGGTCTTTTCCATGAATTTGCCCTCATTTTAACCGGAAAATTTGATTTTTCGACATTTTTCAAAAATTTTTAATCTATTTTGGCCTAGTTGTATAGTTGTATTTGCCTTTAGTTTCTTTCCATTGCTAGAATAAGTTCTTCAATAAAGTGATTTTAGATTTTTCTTAGTCGTGAACATTTTGACTCAACCCGAGTTTACTTACCAAAGTTTACTCTAGCTAGTATCCTTAACGTGTTTAAGTCAAGTTTTGCTAGGCTTTTATATAGGGAGCTATAAAACGCGAAAGTCTTAACTCTCACGGGTTAAGAACAAGAACTTTTCGCAAGTTCCTATAATTGATCCTAGAGAGTTGTTTATCAAGGGAACTTTAAAATGCGATTTCTAAACTTGAAAAAGTCTAAGAATTTGCAAGATCCTATAGATGACTCGAAAACCCAAAACTTTGATTAAATAGGCTAAGCATCCACGAGTCTCATTCCTTGAGATTTTAAACTGTGGAGAACGAGAGATGATAGAGTCAATTATAAGTTCGGTATTCTTTCGTGAATTTATGTGAGTTAATTATAAGCCTATTCTCCCTCCGCTTGTTAATAAATTTATCTGCAATAAATAAGGTTGTACGATTTAAAAGGTTACTTAGCTTCTAGCCCCAGATCGTTTAAAAGTTGCTCGGTACGGATTAGAGTTCATAGCCAAGGCATAACTTATTGAAGCGGGATGCGAAGATTGGCGAGTCCGAAAAGGCCCTAACGAGGCATGAGGGCTACATTTTGTTGCTAAAGATCCAAAAGTGATGTGAAGAATCATTTATCGAAAATCAATATGAAGGATCGAGACACACGACGAAAAGCAAGAACTCCCCAAAACTCATGGAGAAGTCTATCCGAAAAGACCCTAACAAGGTATGAGGATAAATAGATCCAAGTCCTAAAAGGAGGCGGATCGTTGTATATCAAAGTCCAAAATAAAGATTGGAGAAAAATGAAGAAGTCGTGGTCCAAAGTGAAGAATCTCTCAAAATTTCAAGTGAAGAAATTCCTATTATGAAGAGAAGACCATTATTTCAAGAACGTCTCTCAAAGATTCGAAGTATGAAGTCGCTGCCAAATATCGGTCCGAGAAAGGTCTCAAATTGTGAAGCGAGTTATGCCAAGATATGAACTTTATGAGGTCCCGAGAAGCAGTTTTAAAAGATTTGGTCCTTTAGCTAACTATTGATTAAATCGTTCACCTTATTTTCGGACTAAATAACTATCGAAATAAGTCAAACAATGCATCCTCGTGATCATTCAAGACAAAAATAAAATATAAGAGATACACCTAGGAATAAGGGAGTCTAAGTGAGTAATTGGCCCACATGAGTTCGTGATAGTTTGCTAACTTATAATAACAATGATCTCGTTTTTAAGCTTGGTATGGGGAACGTGAAACTTGAGGATGATAAATGTTCATGGCCGCCAAAACCCAATGTAAGTTTTTAATTTCTTTACTTGTTCTATCTTTTCATGTTTAGTATTTAATAAAGGCCAAGGTGGGTTATTTATGATGGGAAATGTAAACTGTGCTTTAAAATTAATGCATTGCATGAGGGCATTGCAATGGTCAAGTGTAAGGGATTTAATAAGTGTGAAAACACTTATCCTTTTACCACTTATTTCCAATAATAACAAGACCAAAACGTGTGATTTATGTCGTAAAAGTCGGAATTATGCGTGGTTTGTGTTTTTATTGTGTTTTAGGACCAAAATATGAAAAAGGAAGAAAACACGGGTTTTCACGGGCTTTTATCGAAGAAAACGGGAAAAGACGAAGTCAAAAGATCAAGAGTGCAAAAAGAACGGAAGTCCAAGGCCTATTCTGAAGATTTATCGAAGAAAAAAGTCAAAAGACGGAAGTTTAACGAAGTCGAAGAACTTAAGTCTAATAGAAGAAGAAAAATTAAAAGACAAGTTCAAATCCCGAGACGACAAAGACAAAGAATTAAAGTCGAGTCGAGAAAACGTGAAGAAAGCAAGAAAGAAAATGCAACACATGCACTCCTTCCACCTTCCCTATAAATACCCTCCTAATAGTCATTAGGAGGGTAGTTAGTGGTTAGATAGTTTTAGCTAATTTTCACTTTTTCATTTTCTTTCTAGTTTTAGAGAGAGAAAGTCTTAAACTTTCTCTCACTAAAGTTCATCTTCTCTTTCAAGATTAAATACTTTGTATTGCTTATTTTCATTAATCAAGTTCTATTTTAAGCTTTTAATCCTTAATCTCATTCTACTTTTCTTTGATTTTAGATTGATTTTGGTGCGATTATCATATGATCCGTGTTGTTCTAAATGATTTCGTGCTTAAAAAGTTAATCTTTTGATCATTTCATAAGTTTTCATTTGATTAAGCTATAAGACTCTTGTGCTTATTGGCTTATTTTTATGATTATCTTATTTGTTTATAAAAGTTTTCCTTAAAAAAGGTTTATGTTTTATTGTTTGATCTAAAAAGTTGTTTGATTTCGAGTTAGATAAGTTGATAAATGCTTATTTGATCCGGTTTAATCATTGATTCGGCTTAGTTTGGTGAAAAGCTTATTATATAGCTTATTTCATTAGCTTATAACCGAATTCCACGAATTTAGGAAAGGGTACAAAGCCCTTTCCGATTGCTGCCTATTCCGACCGAGCCCTCCCCTCTTTCCGATTGAGTCCAATCGGAAAAGGGTTTTGTCTTTCCGATTTGGCCATTGTTTGCGTATTCCGATTATAGTAGCTATCCTAATATTCCGATTGGAGTGTTTCTGGACTTTTCGATTGTTAGTCTTGCTTGTTATTCCGATCTAGACCATTTGCTAACATTCCGATTGAGGTTAAGCCATACATTCCGATTGATATAACCTTTGTGGATATTCCGATTGAGTCTTTCGTCCCACATTCCGATTGCTCCCAATACCCCATATTCCGACCACCAGATCGGAATACATTCCGATCTGGGGCTGTTTTGGCTTATTCCGATTGTGAGTTTTTGGTGTAGTCCGATCTTACTTTCTTTTAGTACTTTTAAACTAAGTTCTTATTTTTAGAGAATTTTCCAAGTGTTAGTTTTTATTAATCTAGTCTATAAATTTGCAAGCATTTTCTTTTAACTCATTTTAGTATTAATCTTTATTCCTCCATTTTACTCAACGACACTTTAATTACCTGCTAATAGTTTAAAACAATCAAACAAACCATTCTCTTGATTCACCAAAAGACGATTGAGTCGCACTTAAGACCGGTTTTCAATTCGAAAAGACTTGGGACTACGAATTTTCATACGAGGCCTAAAAACCAAGTATTACCTTGTATACGTTTGTTTGTTGTTTTATGTGTGTAGGTACCAAGGTTCACGAAAACCGGTGAAAACCGACACGAAGTTTGAAGAAAAGATCGAAGAAGCCAAAAACAAGATCGACTTTAGCGGATTTGATATTGATGAAGCTAATGGGCCAAGTGGGACCCACATTTAGGTTAATGGGCGCAAGAGCCCATTTTAAGTGCATTTGTTATTAACTTTTGGAAGAAAAGCCCATTATGGCCTAAATGTCATGCTTAGTGGAACAGTTTACCTAATTGGGCTTCAAGCCCAAAGTGTTTTCACAAGTGAATAACATTTGGGACGTTTTTGATTATTCCAATGGCCCAAGCCCAAACTTAAAAGACGTGAAGTGTTATGGGGCGGTTGAAAACGTAATATACTTTGTTAAATATCACACGTTTTGTTTCTTTCCAGTCAAACAACTCTCCATTTACTCACATATCCACTTTTCGATACTCCCAAAGAACCCATCTCTCTTATCTCTTCCAAACCCTGTAAAAAACCTAATCACTATTCAAAATTTACCCAAAAGTCAAGTTAAATTGGGGGTTTTGTTTACACGTGTGATTCACACGAGTTGTAAATAAATTCCCCTTTGATTTCGGAAGAGAAGATGGAATGATGCTGGTTACGTGGAAACATCTTATTGGATAGCACACCTCATTGCTCACTATCCACCAATTAGAGGAGGCCAGCTCAACTCCAAAGTAGCACAAGAAGCACAACGGATTGCCACGTTGGCAATCCGTGTGACTATGGACTCTTTTCAGCCTTCAGATCGAAACAGAAAGGAAAGAGAAAGATAAGAGATGATCTAATGGCTCAGAATCGATCTCCCTCAACAAACCACCCCTTCATTCATCTATAAAAATCCCTATTTTTCAGTGTATTTGGTATCCCTTTTTCATTTCTTGTAAGGTTATAATGTTTAGAAATAGTTATATATTGTAATTTTTACTTTTATAAAGTTTGTAATATTTTAAATTGAAGTAATAAAATTCGGTTCTTAGTTTTATCAATCTTGATCTGTTTATTATTTTATAAAGTTTACTTGCAATATTATTCTATTTTTATCATTATATGTGGTGAATCAATCATATCAGCTTTGATTATAGTTTTTAAAAGTGATTAAGGGATTAATATTTATCCCTACTGGATAAATAAATCAAAAATAATGCTGCTAGTTTTATTCACGTTGGAGGTTCGATATAGTGTAAGATGATGATGGTGGTGTCGTTTTTGTTATAAGTAGGCTCAACGCCATACTTCTTCTCAATGAGTTTCATCAATCTACGGTCATGCTCAATTTATTTTTCGTTTAATATTTTTATTTAAAGCTGCTTCATATCGTTATTTATCTAAGTATATTATTTTGTGACGAGTTGTGAATTTTCCTTATTTTGATATTTGTTATATTGTTGCTTTAGATTTGATGATTGGAACTGATTTATGTTGGATATGTTCATTAGATCCAGTACTTGAAATTAGATGAGTTTTTACTGTTATAATTCATAGGCTGTGAGTTTATCTTAATGGTTATCGTATGATATATAGAGTAGGATTTGGTCATCAGTAATATAAGAGTAAGGGAAGTTTAATATAAAATCTATGGTAGAATCTGATATCTAGGACTGAGTTGTGTAAGCCTTTAGATTGTTTGCTACCTGCAGTGGGAATGTCATTTAGGTTTAATGTTTGATGAGAGTTCGATTTTCAAATGTATTATGAGTCTGCTTATGGTATGGACTTAGTTTGATTTAATGTCATCGCTAAAATGCTGTTTGTTTTATTCAATCTGAATTTGTGCGATTGTTTAGTTACATTTGGTTTTCCTGTAACTGTTACAGCGTAGTCCTGCTTAACTTTGTTTTGATTTGAGGTCTGCTGAGTTTTTTTAGTGGTTTATAGATTTGATTGCCAATTGGTTGCCTGCTCTTAGTTACTGATTTTCATAGTTTACTCTACTATTTTTGTGACTTTTATTCTCAAAGAAAGTACTATCAGATATTACTGATATGTTTAAGATCATGCTTTGTTCCCTGTTAGTTGATTTTGGTTTAAACTATCTAATTATTGTCTTATGATTGTTAGTTGATTATGGTTTAAAGTTAGTTTTATTGTTTTCATAATCTATTGTTACTGTATGTCTAAACTGATTCACTGCTGATTATGGTTGTTGAATGTTGTTATTGCCGAATAGTTTAGCATTTGATATATTATTTTACTGTTCTAAAAAAAAAATCAAAATCAAATACTGCCATTCGCAGGTCTCGAACTCGAGACCTGCCTTTCACCAGTCCAGAGCCCCAACCATTAGGCTGGCCACTTTATTTTGTTAAGGTTTTACTCAGAATAACTAATATACTTCTCTTTAAGATGATAATTCATACAAACGTTTTTTTTTGTAAATCTTTTAGTTTAAAGTTAAATAAAAATATGTTATAACTTTCTTGAAATATTTGTTTATTTTTAAATTGGTAAAAAGAATTTTAGTTAAAATAAAATATGTTAGTTCAAATAAATAAAAACAAAATACAAAAGTTTTATTAATTTTTAGGAATTTAATTAGTTGTTAAAAGAAGAATAGTTTTTTTAGATAATTAGATTTTAATTAAATTTTGTTCTAAATAAAATTGTTTTAAATAGATTTTGTTTATTAAAAGTAAAAGTAAAATTTTAAATTAGATTATAATTTTTAAATAGTTTTTAAAATTGTCTAAATAGATTTTGAATAGTGTAAAAGCATTGTTAAATAAATAGATTTATTTTAAATAGTTTTTAAATAGAGTTATTTTAAATAGTTTAAAAGTTTTGAATTTTAGATGATTGTATTTTAGAAAACGGGGTACGATTCATGCACTTTAAGATAAAATTAGGATTTAAAGTTGTAGAAGTAATTTTAGTTTTAAAAACCGAAAACCAATTCGAATCAATTGTCCAAATCGATACAAAACGTCTCAAATTCACTCGATCTTCGTGTACAACGAACTTGGTTCACCAACGTGTTTAATTGAATTCTTCTTTGGTAATTTTAGTCTATTACTTTTTCCTAAAGGTAATTTACTAATTTACCCTATAACGTATCTTAATTATCACCTATACTATCATCGACACATCAAATATTTTGGCGCCGCTGCCGGGGATCTTGTGTACGATTCGCTTTGTGGAGATTTGTTGATCGTTGATTTGAAGACCCTTTCCATCCTCGGAAAGTTTTGTTATTTTCTAGTATGTATCGTTTTTCTTGATTTATGAAAAATACCAAAAATAATCTTCTTAATCCTCTATCATGTTTAATTCTTTTTCTCCTCACCCTCTAATTTTTAATTCTTCCATGAATTCCTTCGTCAATTGTGAAGGGTGTAGAGAACCGTTATATGGTTTTTACCATGTCGGTGGTGTACGTGTGAGCATTGTGGAAACGACTTACGTCATGATATACGAGTTGGATTTTGTCCTTGTTGTAATGAGATTACTTCATGTGAAAAACCGAATTTTTCGAATAATTCTCTCGATTTTTACCCACCTCCACACCCTACATACGAGACACCCTCGTGTGAGTTTTGTGGAAACGATTCTCATTTTGGTGATGATTGTTCGCATCGATTCTCGCTTAATTACGAGCAAGAACCGAGCTACAATCAAAACTTTAATGATAATTGTTATCCACAAGATTTACCGAGTTTATCACAACAACATCTTTGTTGTGAGTATTGTGGAGGTCCTCACGAGAGTTTTTGTTGTCAACCGAGAGATCAAATTTCTTATGAGCCTAGTCCTTGCAATAATTTGATTCCTTCCGGTTTTGACCAATCTCCACAATATTCTTTCGATATTGAACGACTTGAAACAATGTTCCAACAAATAACAAATCAAAGAAATGTTGAAGTTGTTGAAAAAAGCATTGAAGATATGTTGCTTGAAAAGAGACAAATTAATCAAGAAATTAATGATATAACTAATGAATTAGGAAGTCGTAGATTTCATGGAGAAATAATTGATGCGGGATTTAAAAGAGATTGTGAACTTAAGATTATACAACTTTCGCAAGATTATAATGGATTAAGCAGTGAAATTCGTGAGAAAGAACGAGCTCAAGCGGAAGCAAAGTACCTTGCTAATCGTGAACTCGAGCGTTCTCTTCTTTTGGACGATGACGAGGATAGTGGAATTTCTTTGAGAGATCTTATTGCTCTACATCCTTCGTCTAGTGCAATTGTTCTTCCTTTTCATATCTTGCCGGCTATTGAGCCCGAGGATTCTCCCATCCTAGATGATGAGGAAATCTCTCATGACATCATTACTCCTATTCATGATTCTTCCACCGTGGAACCCGAAAATTCTCTAAGAAAGGGGGACGAGCATATTAGCACTATTCCGGACACGGAATCGGACGAAGTAATAAAGTCTAGTGTTGAAATCCTTGTCCAAAACCCGAGAGAGTTTGACGGTATTTCCAATGAAATGTGTGATTTGCCACATTGTGATGACTCGACTTCTTCCATTCACTTTGAGATTTTCTCTAATTCTAATGATGAAAATTGTGATGGAAATGAAGATTATGAGAATGATTCGACTTCTAGTGAATTTTCTAATGAGGAGTTCTCCGATGAACTTTCTTATAAAGATGACATTCACGAATCGGATTTTGAGGGGTTTACCGATGAACCTACTCTTCTTCACCCATTTCCACTGGGAAATGAGGATGATAGTGATCCGATTTTTGAGAGATTCACTTTTGAACTTGCTCCTTTAGACCCATTTCCACCGGGAAATGAGGTTGATTTGACTATTCCGATCCTTGAGAAGTTCACCGATGAACTTACTCATTTAGATGTGGAAGACGTGATTCTTCATGAAAAATTATCAAACGTCTATCTTCTCATTTCTAGGATCGAGGCTTTGAATTCTAAGCCTAATGCCAAGTCTTTCTCTCCATCTCCTATTCCCATTGAGGATAGTGACCCGTTTATGGAGGAGATTGACACTTTTCTTGCTTCTAATGATTCAATACCACCGGGTGTTGATGAATTCGACCCGGAGGGGGACGCTCTCTTTTTAGAGAATTTACTTGATGATGATTTCGTCCCAAGTCCTCCTCCCACCCACTTTGACCTTAATGTGGGGGTTTTTCATGTGTCTCATATTGAGTACCATGACCCAATTGATCACATTTCTAAGGGTGAAATGGTCGTTAAAGCAAAGAATGTTGATTCCACTATGGATGAAATTTTTATCCCACCATTACCATGTGCTTTATATGATCTTGTATTAGCATGGGGGGACGACACCGTGTTGCCCATTCCTTTCTCTCCCGAGGACGAGGTATTCGACCCCGGAATTGTTAATTTAGGGAAATCTCGGCCTTTCACCGATGCAATTATTGAATGACTTTTTAATCATCTTGGTGCGAGTTTATCTCGGGGAGCATGCTATATCTGTTCTGTGATTTGTGACTACCATCTCTTTTTAGAGATTTGTGTTGGAGTTTTATCCTTTCGTTTGTCATCCGACAATGAGGATGTGATATTTGACCCCGGCATCGTGCTTTATCATGGATTTTATTCCATTATGCCGGTTTTCACCATTTTCCTTAAGGACCAATGAATGCGGGGATTGAGTCGAGCTCATGACTCGGTGAACAAAAACGAGGTGCCTTGTGGGGAAGTCCCATACATTCTATCTTCTTTCTATTTTCTAACAACTAATAAGGCTTGATCTTTCAAGCTCGTGCTCGTGTTTTGTTGTGTTGTAAATCTTAGGCATGACCCTAATCATTGAAGACTCTCGTGTTCGGTTTTTGCCGGTCCACTTGATCTTCCATTCTTTGAATGCCAAAAAGGGGCACACTCTTTATCCTTTGATTTTTATCGACTAACGTTTTATCTTGAGGTATAATTAATAAACGGCTTATAGATTTGCGTGATCTTTCCATGCTAGGATTTTGCATTAGACTCTTCGTGTTTTAGCAAGGGGGTGTTACTCTTGAGCTAAGAAACATTAAGGACAATGTTTGGTTTTAGCATGGAGGAGTCAATCGATATAATCGCTTGCAATTGCTTTTGTCGTGCCCAAACGTAATATTTTTCTCATTTTTCAATAAAATTTTAAATTTTTAATAAATAAAATAAGTGCTCTTGACAAATGTAGGCTTTCCGTTGGTGAAAATAAAAATAGTTTTTGACTCGACTCGGTTTTTAACCTTAGCTTTTCCTTAACGTATTTGAATTAAGTTTGGCTAGTCTTTTATATAGGGGGCTTTAAAACGCGAAAGTCTTAATTCATAGGGGTTAAGAACAAGAACTTTTCGCAAGTTCCTATAATTGATCCTAGAAAGTCGTTTATCAAGGGAACTTTAAAACGCAAATTCTAAAACTTGAAAGAGTATAAGAAGATGCAAGATCCTATAGATGACTTGAAAACCCAAAACTTTGATTTAATAGGCTAAGTATCCATTGAATTCACATTTTTGAAATTTTACAATATGGAGAACAAGAGATGATAGAGTTCAATCATAAGTTTCCAAGGTTAATTCTTCTTTGTGTAAGTATTTTTGTGTTTGATTTAATCTCCTCGTATTTATTTTCCACACTTGAATAATAATTGTTTAATAAATGAAGTTTTTAGCGGTTTAGGCTTGATATCTTAACTCGTAACTCCTTCTTTTTCTTCCCTTGTAATTAAAGTGAGAACACATTAAGGGTGTCAGCGTCATGGACTTTTGATCATGGGATTGCGGAAATTTGGCTTACTATGAATATCATATTAATAAGAAGAATAAATAAAAACATGTTCTCTAGGAGCCTTCGGGTGGGAGTCATGTAGCACTAACCTTGTCATTAGAGCCTTAGGGTGTATGGCAAGGGGACGTGTTGAATAAAAATTGCTTCATCATCATGAGCCATAAGGTGGGATGGTGATGTCAATTCCCTTATTTTTGTCCAAGGAGCCTTCGGGTGTGGATTTTAAATAAGGAGCACAATTGCATCTTATAGAGCCAAAAGGTGTTATGATGTGATTGTTGCTAACTCCATTAATAAGGTCATAATTGACTTTGGAGGTTTTTATTTTTGCTTTTAAGTAGCCATATTAGCCAAATTTCGGGTCCGGGGATTTATCCCCTCAAATCGTGTTAAGTTATCCTTGATGTGGGCTTTCTTTAGTGACAACGGTTTTTGAAGTCGAGGTTAGGTTTTGAGTGTTGAGTTTACACCGTTTTTGCCTTCATTTTTGGAAAATATCAAATAAAGTCAAATGAGCCTTTGGGTGAATGACAAATAAAATCTAGAGATACAATTAGGAATAATAGGAGATTGAGTTTAACACAAATTACTTGTATGAGTTGGTTTAATTTTGGGGCTTATGATTGACAATGATCTTGTTTTTGCACTTGGCATGGAAAAGTGAAAAGTCGGGGACGATGAATCTATTTGAGTTTTATGATCCTAAAAGTTATTTTTCAAATAATGAAAGCAATACATTTTGTCTTTGCAAAATAAAGTTTAAAAAGTTGAATAATGGTGTAGTTAGTGTTTAATTTTATCATTGCGTGAGGACACGACAATTGCTTAGCAAGGGGGAGTTTGATATGAGTGATTTTACTCATATCATTTGTATCTTAAAACGAACAATAAATGCATATTATCAATGAAAAATGCCTTGTATATCCTTGTTTTGTGTTTCATGTGTGTAGGTACCAAGTTCGCGAAAACCGGCAAAAACGACACGAGTTTGAAGAAAAAGATCGAGGAAGCCAATATCGAGCTCGTTGCTAGTGGATTTAATCTTTTTGAAGATATTGGGCTTTGTGGGTCCCACATTTGGGTAAATGGGCCCAAAAGCCCATTTGAGGAAATATAACTTTTCACTTTTGGGTTACAAGCCAACTTGGCCCAATTGCTAATTGTAATAAAGAAACGGATGGAATAATAATTAACATTGGGCATCAAGCCCAAACACATGAAGATTATGAGACGAAGGGAAGAACTGGGTCCAAAAGCCCATGTTGTGAAGAAATTAAAGAAACGAATGAAAGGATGGTCAACCACTCACCAAACCGTTTACACCCCACCCATTTATCTTTCTCCTTCGATAGAAATAATAAACATACACAGTAAAAAACCAGCCACCAAAATAAAACCCTAGATTAATAACCTAAAATTGGGGGTTTATTATTTGAAGCAGAGATTGATTCACACGCGCTGGAAATTAATTCCCCAGTTTATAGAAAGAGAAGGAGTGTCACCAAAAGGCTACGTGGACCATCTACACGTCATATCTTATCTATGATTGGTTGATTCATTGAGAGCCAGTCAAAGGCCCAATCATATCAAGCCACCTCAGCAAGGAAGAAACACAACAAGCACACCTTGTGCCACGGTGGCAATCCGTGTGCACAAGGGCGTTTTTCAGCCGATGGATCGAAACAGAAAGGAAAGAGAAAGAGGAGAGATGATCCAAGGGCTATTAATCGCTCATCAAACTCACCCCCTTCACCTCGGTTAGGCTATAAATACACCATCCATTTTCTGAAAATGTATCCCTTTTTTATTATTGTTATTATGTCAATTTAGTTATAGGATTAGTGTAATTTTTATTTTTTAAAGTATTGTAATGTTTTAAATGATTTAATAAATTTTTTTATTTTCTGCTCAAATCTCTTGAATCTCGTGATATAAGTCTCTGTATAAGCTTTATACTAATTCCTGCTACATTAAATTGATATTTTAATCGTGGTTATTTAATTAAGCTAATATAATAGCTTGATTTAATAATTAGAGTAAGATTGGGATAATATCTAAACCCACTGTTTAGATTTAGATTACTGTTGGTTCGATTTGTTTACTGGTTCGAAAGTTATATGGTATTTGAGTTAATGTTCTTGGTTCGATGAATGATGGTGAATAAGGCGATCTTGATTCGGTCTAAAATCCACTCAGCGCGCGATTTCTGCCCAACGGTTATCTACAAAAAATGGTTAAGCACTTGCTTGTGTTTGAGTATATTTCTAGTTCCGAATTAATTTCTGCTAGTTATGAATTAAAATATTTATGTGCATGTTAATGAGTTATTAGTATATTATTATCTGTTATTGTTCTGCTTAACAAATTGAAGTAATTTTTATTTCACTGTTTTTCTTTAACTGTTTATTTGGACTTTTATTCTGTTTTATAATCTGTTGAGCTATTAGGTTATGAGATATGGTTGGACTAGTTTGAGCCTGTGATCGTTTTACATGACTGTTAGGCTTTAGGATTTAATATTATACTGCGTTATTCCTTCTTTAATAGATGTATTTAATCATAGCTGTGACCATGTTCTTAATGGCTGTTGGATACCGTTTGTTTGCTGATAAATGTACTTAGTCGTATAATTACTAATATTTGGTGTCCATTTCTTCTTGCTGAAAGTATGATTACTGGGTAATTTGTTGTTCATAGCTGATTGTAGTGTTATTGTATTTTCCGTAACTAGATTTTAGTTACAAATGCAAGATCATCTACTTTAACTGTGTATAGCGTAATATTACTATGCTCTTCCGTCACCATGAGTTCATTTTGGTTTGAAGTTTGATGAGACTGTTGAGTTAGTGTAACTACTGTTATAATCGTTTGAAGCTCATTCGTCGTTGCTTTATTAATGGATTTTCATGCATTATTTTCATGATTATTGTTTTAGTGAGTAAATTTGTTTAATGTTTATATTCTGTTTAAATGACTTCATTGTTATTGATGAGTTAAGACTAGAGCTGTGTTGTTTGTTTAGATATCTTTACGATTTCGATGTGCTGTAGTTTTTGATTTATTTTCTGCTGACAAACTTCCTGTATGATTTTGATTGAATATTGTTTGAGTTGAATTTGTTGTGTATCTGCTATTTTTAGTTTGTATTATTGTTTCTTCATGATTTTTTTTACTGTTGATTTTTACTAGATTTTTGACTGTATCTAAGTTTCACAATTATATCTTAATCTGTCACGTGTGGAATTAGTTGAGTAGTTATTTTTGTTCTGAACTGATTATATAAGTAGCGGTAATATTGATTTTTTATCTGAACTCCATAGTTATAAATTCCAAAATTAAAATAATAAAGATCATCCAAAAATGTGCCCCACAGGACTCGAACCCATGACCTCCTGGTCATGGGCCAAACGACTTAACCAAGTGGTCTATCTGTTGTTTTGGTTTTATAATAGCTTTATTAACTAATATAGCCTAATCAATTTCGTCTATCAGCTTTTAAATAGTTTTAAAAAGATAGTTTTCTTTTTGTAAATTTATTTATTTAAAATCACTTTCAGGTTCAAAATAAAAAATAAAAAAATAAAAAAATTAAAAAAAATGTTTTATTAATTTTAGAAATTTAATTATTTATAAAAATTAGTTTTAAATAAAATAGTTTAAAAAAAAAGATTTTGTTTAAGTTTAAAAGTAAAAGGTAATTTTTAAATAGATTTAATATTTTTTTTAAAATTAGTTTAAATAAAGTTTTTTTAATATTGTAAAAGTACTTTTTAAATAGATTAAGTTTTTAATTAATTTCAAATAGCTTTAATTTCTAAATAGTTATCTTTAGATTAAATAATTCGGGTTAACGTTTCAAGCACTTTAGGATTAAAATAGGTTTAAAATTGGTAGATTTAATTTCTAGTTTAAAAACCGAAAACCAATTCGAATTAATTGTCCAAATCAAAGCAAAACGTCTCAAATTCATAAGATCTTCGTGTACAACGAACTTGGTTCACCCACGTGTTTAATTGAATCCGTCTTTGGTAATTTTAGTCTATTATTTTTTACTAAAGGTAATTTTCTAATTTACCCTATAACGTATCTAATTATCACTATACTATCACGATCACATCAAAAATTTTGAGTCAATCGATATAATCGCTTGCAAATACTTTTGTCGTGCCCAAACGTGATCTTTTTCTCATTTTTCAATAAAATTTTAAATTTTTAGTGT
Source organism: Glebionis coronaria (assembly GCA_025667525.1). Taxonomy (NCBI): domain Eukaryota; kingdom Viridiplantae; phylum Streptophyta; class Magnoliopsida; order Asterales; family Asteraceae; genus Glebionis; species Glebionis coronaria. Next base: position 295,162,372 of record CM046874.1, read on the forward strand.
TATTTTTAAGTTTTAATAAATAAAATAAGTGCTCTTGACAAATGTAGGCTTTCCGTTGGTGAAAATAAAAATAGTTTTTGACTCGACTCGGTTTTTAACCTTAGCGTTTCCTTAACGTATTTGAATTAATTTTTGCTAGGCTTTTATATAGGGAGCTTTAAAACGCGAAAGTCTTAATTCATACGGGTTAAGAACAAGAACTTTTCGCAAGTTCCTATAATTGATCCTAGAAAGTCGTTTATCAAGGGAACTTTAAAAGGCAAATTCTAAAACTTGAAAGAGTATAAGAAGATGCAAGATCCTATAGATGACTTGAAAAACCAAAACTTTGATTTAATAGGCTAAGTATCCATTGAATTCACATTTTTGAAATTTTACAATATAGAGAACAAGAGATGATAGAGTTCAATCATAAGTTTCCAAGGTTAATTCTTCTTTGTGTAAGTATTTTTATGTTTGATTTAATCTCCTCGTATTTATTTTCCACACTTGAATAATTGTTTAATAAATGAAGTTTTTAGCGGTTTAGGCTTGATATCTTAACTTGTAACTCCTTCTTTTTCTTCCCTTGTAATTAAAGTGAGAACACATTAAGGGTGTCAACGTCATGGACTTTTGATCATGGGATTGCGGAAATTTGGCTTACTATAAATATCATATTAATAAGAAGAATAAATAAAAACATGTTCTCTAGGAGCCTTCGGGTGGGAGTCATGTAGCACTAACCTTGTCATTAGAGCCTTAGGGTGTATGGCAAGGGGACGTGTTGAATAAAAATTGCTTCATCATCATGAGCCATAAGGTGGGATGGTGATGTCAATTCCCTTATTTTTGTCCAAGGAGAATTCGGGTGTGGATTTTAAATAAGGAGCACAATTGCATCTTAAAGAGCCAAAATGTGTTATGATGTGATTGTTGCTAACTCCATTAATAAGGTCATAATTGACCTTGGAGGTTTTTCTTTTTGCTTTTAAGTAGCCATATTAGCCAAATTTCGGGTCCAGGGATTTATCCCTCAAATCGTGTTAAGTTATGTAGAAATGCTAAATATGATCCGGTGGTCTAACATGGTGGAAATAGGTGGTGGAAGCCATTGATGACTTAGAGACAGAGAAGAGAGGTTGAAAGTAAAAGTGAAATGTATTCCCAAATGAACAAATGACAATCAACACCCCTCCTTGGAAGCTAAGGAGGGGTATATATAGTCACACACACAACCTAAACTTTACAACGAACCTAGTCTAGTCTAAATGCGTGTGACTATGATAACTAATGGGAATTCTTAAATGTCGTCACATAAAGTGAGTTTCCAACAATCTTCCCCCATGGGACGACGTGTAGAATTCCTTACAATATTCTTCCTAACAAGTATAAAATGATTAAGAACAAGAGCTTTCATGAAGCATCCAATGCTGATGAAGTCTTTTGAGGCCTTCGTCTTCAAAACGACTCATCTTTAAAGTAACTTGTAGAAGAAATACTGTAACGGCACGAGCTAAGTAACCCATACACTTCTGGTTAAGGAGAAGCTTCTGAATTAGCTTCCCCCTAATTCATGCCACATAAACTTGATGTAGAAGCATTTTAAATAGCTTCCCCCTAAACCAACAATCCTCGTAAGCAACTTCAATGCTTTCAATAAAGCTTAGAATGATTAAGCGCACAGCGGAATCTAACTAGCAAATCCCATCATATAACATGATAATGTTGCTAAGAGGGATTGAAAGTTTGGGGCACACCAAGTAGATCAACAACTTTTCTTCTCACGCTTGAATAATTCTTCTGAATTTTTCTTCCCCCTGAGAGTTCAAGTTATGCATACCAGAAAGAATCAAGACACTTCTTCCCCCACATAGTTGAAGAAGGTAAATCAATCCCAATTATGAAGCTCAAATACTGAAGTGGACACTTTATCCCATTCATGAAGTTGACATCGTAACACCAGAGTCAATTAAGTCCCGGAAATGCACATATCTTCTTCCGGAGATGCACCAGAGTCAATTAAGTCCCAGGAATGCATATAGGATAATGATGATGTTTAAGTGCAACAATCAAACAATTAAACCTCGAATCAGTAGTGTACAGTTTGGAGATTGATAACGACACGAGTTAAAAAACTGATTTTCTCTGCGGCTATGACAAATGTCATCCCGGAATATCTTCAAATCAAAAGAAGGTATGAAGTTCATCACGTGTACTCGTTGTGCGTTCAATGTGTCTTCTTCTTCCCCCTTGATGGTTTCGAAACTCGGAACCATCAATAAATTGTACGCACATGAACCTGAAATCTCGTGAGAATAATAAATAAGATGAATTATATATTTTGTGAGAATCAGCTGTTGATCGAAAATATCTTCTCATAAACTCTCCATGGCCACCTTTACCATCCCACATGAAAGCAATTTGAAGTGACCACTGAAAGAATGAACCGGATACATCAAACGTGAAGCTGAATAAAAATCCTTCGATCTTGTGACTTAAGCTTGCACTATTGTTGAATGAAGAACGGTGGAGAAATCTCTAAGTACTCAATGCATCACAAAAGAAGTCTATAAGCACAACACCTCTTGAAATTATCCACGTCGACTAAGCGCGTGACACTGAGTACAACAATGTAACCCCTTTAAGTGATAGTTATCCGAGTCATCAACCATCCACCCCGAACCCGGAAACCAGATAACCAAGTCTTCATTCTAGGATTAAGCACGAGCAAGTTATCTATTAAAAGATAAAATAAATACACGCCTTCAAAAAATCCGTCTTCAACGTCACGTAATTAATACTCGATCCAGAAAAATCTGTAGTCACTAAAAAATCGCCCATTTTTTCTTGGTCTCGTCAAAATAAATTCTCGTCACAATCGTCACGTCATTTTGTCGCGTCACATTTCTCGTCTTTTTGTCACGTCACTTGTTTCTCGTCACATTTTAAAACCATTAATCAAAATAACATCATTAAAAAAATGATTAGTGATATTTTGAAAAAACAATTTTATAAAAACATTTTCACAATGTAAATACTTTGTAGCAAATTTTGTGATCAATGTTTTCAATGCCCAAGTCGGCCCGATATAGATTATCAAAAGAATGTGGCCCAAGAAAATTTCGAGCCCAAACATTACTTGGGGATTACCCGGTCCAACATCACACGGTTATAACTTAGTCAATCAACCCTAAAATCACACATAGATACATCCGTCACATACCAAATACACTCACACCTAACTTCACCTAGTAACCATCGCTCTCACCAAAGTCCATCTCTTCACCCACCAATTCTTGTAACCTCCGTCTCCCATTGATCTCCCATCAAAACAGAAATAAAACAATAACACTGATCCAAACTACATCTGTTCCATCACCATCCTCGTTAAATCCGTCCTAGCATACATCACTTCATCTTTCATCTCGTATCCTCCGTCCCCAGTCAACCAAAAAATCAATCTCACATCTAAACAAACGAATATCAATCCTAAGATGATACGAAACCCACGAAGATAGAGAAACCAAGTTGGCTTCAAGATCTTCGAATGAAGGTCTCGGGTAGGTGAAATAATTGATTGCATGTCTCATTTGTTTAATTAAAACGAATCAAAGATTGAATCTAACAAGTTTGTTATGATTCGTTCTTAAAGATTCGTATATTAATAAAGGTGTGAGCCTTGATATTTGTAATTCAGTGATGATTTTCGTTCAAACATACAAGATCTATAAAGATCTGTAATATACTCAACGAATATGAGAATATGATTAAGTATGTTTTTGTATTGATTTGAAACAGTCGAGATTAGACGGGTTAGGTGACGATGGGATAGGTAGATTTGGTGTTGTGGAGGTATAAGGATGGTTGAGATATGGTCGACTCAGTGAGTTAACTGGGTCAACTCGGTAATTACCGAGTTGACTCGGTTGTGATGAATTTGTGGTTACATTTTTGGTTCACAAGATTTAACAAAACATGGCCATCGGAAAGTAAAAAAAAAAATGTCCAATCGGAATGTTTAAGCTTCCATCGGAATATCTTTTAATTTGGTCTCATCGGAATGATTAAGAATATGGTCTCATCGGAATCAAACAAACACCCCCATCGGAATGGATTAATCTGAATCCCCAATCTGAATGTTCAATCTGAATGACCATCGGAAAGACCAATCTGAATGTTCAATCTGAATGACCAAAAAAGTAGTCTAATCGGAATGTCCAATCTGAAAAGGGTTTTGAAGAAACCGAAAATGGTGGATCTGAACACTTTTGTCCTTATCTATCTGCATAAACAAGAATAAATATACCCAGAAACAGTGACCAGATTTGTATACCTTTGACCATGATAATGATGATGAAACCGAGAAAGAGTAAATTAATACCCCAAAGCATGTGACTGTTTGGACAGTTTGGACAAAAAATAAGACGTGACAAATTTTTTTGACAAATCAGACAAAAAAAAATGATATAACGAGACACAAAGAAAGAATTAGACCACCAAATCGAATATACGAACACGATCCAAGGATGGAACCGAGGCTCTGATGCCAAATGTAGAAATGCTAAATATGATCCGGTGATCTAACATGGTGGAAATAGGTGGTGGAAGCCATTGATGACTTAGAGAGAGAGAAGAGAGGTTGAAAGTAAAAGTGAAATGTATTCCCAAATGAACAAATGACAATCAACACCCCTCCTTGGAAGCTAAGGAGGGGTATATATAGTCACACACACAACCTAAACTTTACAACGAACCTAGTCTAGTCTAAATGCGTGTGACTATGATAACTAATGGGAATTCTTAAATGTCGTCACATAAAGTGAGTTTTCAACAAGTTATCCTTGATGTGGGCTTTCTTTAGTGACAACGGTTTTTGAAGTCGAGGTTAGGTTTTGAGTGTTGAGTTTACACCGTTTTTGCCTTCATTTTTGGACTAATAAATATCAGATAAAGTCAAATGAGCCTTTGGGTGAATGACAAATAAAATCTAGAGATACAATTAGGAGTAATAGGAGATTGAGTTTAACACAAATTACTTGTATGAGTTGGTTTAATTTTGGGGCTTATGATTGACAATGATCTTGTTTTTGCACTTGGCATGGAAAAGTGAAAAGTCGGGGACGATGAATCTATTTGAGTTTTATGATCCTAAAAGTTATTTTTCAAATAATGAAAGCAATACATTTTGTCTTTGCAAAATAAAATTTCAAAAAGTTGAATAATAGTGTAGTTAGTGTTTTATTTTATCATTGCGTGAGGACACGACAATTGCTTAGCAAGGGGGAGTTTGATATGAGTGATTTTACTCATATCATTTGTATCTTAAAACGAACAATAAATGCATATTATCATTGAAAAATGCCTTGTATATGCTTGTTTTGTTTGTTTCATGTGTGTAGGTACCAAGTTCACAAAAACCGGCAAAAACGACACGAGAATGAAGTAAGATCAACAAAGCCAATTTCGAGCTCGACTTTAGCGGATTTAATCTTTTATGAAGCTAATGGGCCAAGTGGGACCCACGTTTGCTTAATGGGATTGAAGACCCATTTATGGGAAATTAAGTACATGTTTTCTACCAAAGGCCCATAAAATTGGCACAAAGTGAAATGAATGAAATGGATTTTGGGTCCAAATCATTTACAAGCCCATTTTCTATTCGTATTAATAAAGGTGTGGTACGTTATTTGGGCTTTTCAAACCTAATTAGGGTTAAACTTGGAGAACGATTATAAAACACATTTACACGTATCTGGTAAATGAAAAGTTATTCAGTCAAATAATTCCCCCACCCACTCACCTTTATTTACGTTTATTAACATCACAATTTACCACCACTCAAACTTTCGATAATACCAATGTATCTCCCATCTCTTATCTCCCCTTCCAAAACCAAAAATAACCATAGCCTCATGTTAATTTACTGTTCCTAAAAAACCATAATCAAATAAATCACACAAAAATTGGGGCTTTTCACTTTTTTGTGATGCACGTGTGATGCACACATGAGGGAATTAAATCCCCCATGTTTTCGGAAGGAAGAAGTGGAAGAGATTGGGACGTGGCAGCCTGTGATTGGATCAAACAACGCATCTCTTCCTATCCACCAATTAGAGGAGGCCAGCTCAGCTCCAAACTAACACAAAGAAGCACAGGATTTGCCACCCTGGCAATCCGAGTGAAGTTAGGCAAATCCACACCCTTGGATGATTAACTGACAAGAGAGAGAGTGGAGATACCTCATCCGAAGGCTCAGAATCGACCATCACCAACAGCCCACACCCCTCTCGTTCACTACAAAAACCCCCCTTTTCCTGTATTTTCATTATCCCTTCTTTACTTTTACTGTTATAATGTTAAATCATAGTTAGAAATTGTAATATTTTCTTTTTATTAAGTTTGTAATGTTTAAATTGAAGTAATAAAATTCGATTCTCAGTTTTTCTTTAAAGTTTTCAATCTGCGTTTGTTAGTTTAAACTTGCAATTTGAATCTATGATTATTGTTATAAGAGAAATGTTGTTTGAATAAGCTGAAATCAATAGCTTATTTGAGTAATATAAGAGTGAAAGAAGGAAAACTTGTTTAATCCCACTGGTTAAACATTCAAAAGCTGCTGATCCGAGGTATTCATAGTTCGTGAATGATTTAAGGTGGTGTGAAGATTTCCATGGTGTTTAATGGAGCCGTTTTAGTTCCAAGCCAGCTCAGCGCTGTGCTTCTACCCAATGGATTCTTCTCGAATGGTTAAGCTCATTTAGTCTATTTACTGTATTGAATTAGTTGTTTATGCTCGTTTATGTTTTGCTAGATTATTGAATAATTTAAACTGATTTTAGGGTTTGATCTTATAAGAATCTGTCTTATGTGATTTATCTTTTAATTGTGATTTGTGAGTTCGGCATAAAACTGATATAGGATATTCTGTTAAGCTGCAGTATGTTTTTGTTAATGCCCTTTGTGACTGCTGCATATTGAATGATTGCTTAAATTTCGTGATTAGTAGACTTTTCCTTAGGAGTTTACTGAATGTTCTATTGTTAAGGTTGCCGATAGGTTTAAGTTAGTCTGCTGCTAATATTCTTTTGATGATTTGAATCTGTCTACCATGATTTGTTGCTGAGTTTGCTTAATTGGTAGGGTAATTCAGTTAGCACAAGTGTTGGAGTCTGTTCAGACTTTCTGAATACCCTTTTGTTGCTTTTATTGATATGACTGCTCATGTAAGTTGCCATATGATGCTGGAATTTCATTCAGTCAGATCTGGTATTCTGATTTAGGTATATAGCTTATTTCTATCAGTTTAGGATTTGCTTCTAGTTTTCCATTTGCTGCCATTTTCTCTGTTTGGTTGCTTTTTGCTGATCTATGAATATAGATGATATGCTTTTTAATCAGTTTCTTATGAGAGGACTTAACTATGGTTAACTTTCTATTTAAGTTGATATAGTTTAATAAGCATTTTGGTTTTACTGTCATACCTTTGTCGAGGATTTACTGCTAATTAATGAAAATAACTGCGTTATGATCTGTGATGGGCGATAGACTGTTTTGACTGTGTTATATTTGAGGTCATTTATATCTGCTGAATGTGAAGTGTCTGCATTTAGGGAGTTCTGTGTTATTTAAGTAATTATTTGGAGATATCTTTTGATCTGCTGATTTCTTTTGACAGCAGATGTGTTATTGAGTATCATAACTTGTTGTTTTTTTTCATTTTATAGTTAATAGTCGGTTGAATTAGTTAAAATTGTTATTCCAAAAATTTATTTCAAAAATTTGTTAGTCACAGGTCTCGAACCTGTGACCTTTTGCTCATCACACTTGTAACCAAACCAACTACTCTAGCAGTCCTTTTGATTATTATCATTAATCATTGGATATTTAAATCTTCATTTAGAACTGTCAGATTACTTAAACATTGCTTAGTTTTATTTTAAAGAAAAAAAATGTTTAATAACAATTTTTGTAAAAAGTGTTAGTTAAAAAAATAAAAAAATAAAAAAATAAAAATAAATGTTTTATTAATTTTTGGAATTTAAAATTGTTATTTTAATTTGTATATTTTAATTAAATTAGGTTTTACTAAAATAGTTTTATAAATGGATTTTCTTTTAAATAGATTTGATAATGTTTAATTAGTTTTAATAAAGTTTTCTTTATGGTAAAAGTATTTTCTTTTAATTAAATAGATTAAGTATTTAATAGTGTAAATTTTAAATTGTTTTATAATTTTTAAATAATCGTTTTTTTAGATTTAATTTTAGGTAGAAGATTCATGCAGTTAGGATTAATAAGTTTTAAATTGGTAGAATTAATTTTAGTTTTAAAAACCGAAAACCAATTCGAATCAATTGTCCAAATCGAAACAAAACGTCTCAAATTCACTCGATCTTCGTGTACAACGAACTTGGTTCACCAACGTGTTTAATTGAATTCGTCTTTGGTAATTTTAGACTATTACTTTTTCCTAAAGGTAATTTTCTAATTAGCCTTGTAACGTATCTAATTATCACTATACTATCAACGACACATCATTCGTATTTCACGTGTACGTTTTAAAATGGTGTTCTTAGTTTTAAGTCTATTGAAATAAATTGGGATTTCTTTTGAGATAATGAAATCTTTTGTGTTGGGTCTTACATTTCTTTTGGTCGGTATATATTGAAAAAAAAGGGACTTGGAAATCTACTATAGAGTTAGATAGTTGGTTGTATTCGGTAAAATAAGGGTAAGGTGTTGGAGTCGTGTTTGAAACAAGATGTAACATAAGATTTTTTTAATCAACACTTATTTATTTCAAATTCTAAAAGACTTTCTTTAAAATAAAGCGAAATAAAATTTCTTTCTACTTAAATAGTTTATATAAGTGAGCTTAATCAATATACGTCATTAATAAGTGTGTAAACACTTATCCTTTTGCCACTAAAATGAAGGAAAAACGAGACCGAATCATGTATTTATTATCATAAATGTCGGAATTACGCGTGGTTTTGTGTTTTGTGTGATAAATAGGTACAATTGAGCAAAAGAAGAGAAAACATGGGATTTCACGGTCAATTGTCGAAGAAAAGTCAAGAAAGAGGCAAAGACAGAATCAAAAGTCCAAAAGTGTGCCGAAGATCACGGAAAACCGACAAAGTCAACTTAAAATCAAAGTAATGATCAAGAAAGCCAAAATCAAGCTCGACCTTAGCGGATTAAATCTACTTGAAGTTATTGGGCCAAGTGGGTCCCACACAAGCTTATTGGGCCTGAATAGTGGAAATAACTAAATGGATTTTTACCCAAAAGCCCATTATGGTCCATAATCCAATACAAAGTGAGAAGAAAAAAAAAAAGAGGACGGATTGGAATTGGGCTAGCCCATTTAGTTTAGCAAATTAAACGGAATTCAATTTTGGCAAAATTAATAGTCGGTCAACTCTTTCACACGCTTTATCCTATCGCCATTTACTTTCACCACAAAGTTAAACCGATCCCCATTTTTTTTTACACGTCACAACATTTACACATTTACCAAACCCACTAAATTTATTCCCTACCACACATTAAATAAAACCGTAACATCTTCCCATTCTCTCTCTCTCACATTTTCGATAAAAACAAAGTGTTTTCTCCTCTCTCACCCTTCTTCCCCATTAACCTTTTCACCCTAATCCAGTAAAAGCTCACTGTTCACCAAAACCCTAATTGGGTAAAAATTCAATCAAGTAAAGGGGTTTTTGATCCCACGTGTTCATCACGTGATTGGGAAATAAATCCCCAAAGATTTCGGAACCTGAAGATGGAAGAGAAAGGGACGTGGCATCTCATCATTGGAACCAACACATCATACTCCCATATCCACCAATCAGAGGCCTCTAAAGAAACACAAATACTCCACGTTGGCAATCCGAGGTTACATCCATTCCTCTCCACCGTTCGATTAAAGAAAGAGAAGAAAAGAAGAGATTAGCGGTCAGGATTTCACTCCGTAGCCACCAAGGAAGCCTAGAAGGTTCGGGGGAGCCTTATATAAACCCCCTTTCCATCATGTAATCATCATGCTTTTTCTTTATTTTAATTTTTAGAAAATAGATTAATTAGGGTTTTTGTAATCTCAATTTCAAGTATTGTAAGTTCTTATTTAATTAATGAAAAAGTTTATTTAGTTTTAATTGGAGCCTCGTTTTTAATTCTCAATTATTGATTTCCAGTTTCTGTTCTTTTTTTTTATCAGTTTATAAGATAATTGTTACTGTTGGATTTCGTGATATTATAAAAAAAAAAAAAGAAAAAAAAATAAATAAAGAGAAAGTAAATAAATCTCCCACTGGAGGTTTATTAAAAAAGGGATTCGGTGCACTTTTAGATTGGTTCTCGATTCTGTTCGTGGTTCGAGGTTTACGGTTAGAGAATTAGTCGAAGTTGTTATAAGTTGTTCATCCGGCGGTTCGGTTTCGAATCAAGGCGGTGTAGTTTTGTTTCGTTTCGGTTTAAAGCTCGCTCAGCGCGACGCTTCATCTCAACGGTTTTCGACAATAAGGTTCTCATTTCTTTTTAATTTTTGTTAAAGCTTAGTTAATAAATCTGCCTGATTAGTTTATACACTATTTGAATCTGCTTGTGTTCATCTGAGTTGCGTAGGATTTGCTTTTATTTTTCAGGTCTTGTTTAAGTTGTAGGATAGTTCGAATCTGCTTGTTTGGTTTTGTAATCAGCTTATAGGTTTGCTTAATGTTTGGATCTGCTTCTGCTTAGTTATAGCTACGTTTAGCTTACTAAAAGTTTACATTATTTAGAACTGTTATTGCTATTTAGTTTATTGTATTGGCTTATTTAGGATTCTGCTTATTATTCATAGGGTGTTTGGATCTACGTTTTATAGCTTATTATATAATCAGTTTTACGTTTAGAGTAGCTCAAAATCAGTTTATTAGCTTAATTGGTAATCTGCTTATCTAGTCTAGCTTATTTGGTAGTAATCTGTTTCTGTTTGAGTAGCTAGCTTATTTGGGAATTCTGCTTATTTTGTATAGTGTTAGCTTAATTGGTTATCTGCTTACCTGGTTGCCTTCTTATTTCGTTATCTCACTGCATACTCCTCAGACCCAATTGGTCTGAGGGTGTTATCTGTCCAAAAATAAATTCCAAAAAAAAAAAAAAAGGTTAAATAAAATTCGCAGCAAAATTAGTCCTAGCCGGGTCTCGACCCTGTAACCTCTCGTTCCACAGCATAACGCCCCAACCAGTTAGTCTAGGCTTCTTTTGTGTTTAATTCTCTTTAGTTAAATTAATATAGGGTATTTAGCTCTGTCAGTTTTTAATTAGCTTAATAATAGTTTTAGTCTATTTAAATTTTAATTAAAAAGTAATTAGAAAGTTTATATTTATATTCAGTTTTTACAAAAAAAAATAAAAAGATAAAAAATATTTTATTTAATTTGTTTTTAAAATTAGTTTTTTTTTAGTTCAAAATTAATATAGGTTTTATTTTTAAATAGTATAAAATAGATTATTTTTAATTAAGTATTTAGTTTAAAAAGTTTTAAATAGATTATTTTTAAAGTAAAAGTTATTTTCATTTTTATAGATTTATTTTTTATAATTTTTAGATAGATTAATTTCAAATAGCTTTTAATAGATTTATTTTTTTAAATTAGTTTAAAATAGTTAATTAAATTTAGTTTTCATTTAATAAGTTTCAAATTAGTTTAAAAAATACCCAAAAAGAGATTGTACCAAAAACGAATTAAGTTGGAACGTAAAATACGCAAATCAAATTCGAGTCGAATCGAGGAAAAACGAACTTTAATTTTAAAGGACTAAAAATCCGAGTTTCAAAATGGCGCCGCTGCCGCTTCGCTCGTACGATTGACGATTTCTCGTGAAGACGTTTGGATTTTGGGATCCGTTCTTTTTGAACGTTACGTTTCTTGAACAAAAAATCAAAAATACAAAAAAATCAAAAACATAAAATTACAAAAAAATTAAAAAACCACAAAGCAATTTCTTTCCTAAGAATTGCAACAAAAAAATTAAAAAAAGCAAAAACGTAATACGTTTTCCTAAACGTATTACACCAAAAATATTACGTATTATTGTTATTTTTCTTATTCGATTTCTTTCGTTTTTCTTGTGAATATATATTTTTCTAAAAAATACAAAAAGATTTTTCATTTTACTATACTATATTACGTAGCACAATAAATTACCTACTTATCAAATAAGGCCTTAGTTGGGATTTCATCACCTAACTATTGTATTCGAATCCATAACAAGAAAAAAAAGGGCAAAATAGATAAATACTAATAAAACGTTTGAACTCGATTTATACAAACTATAAGGTGGGTATAAGGCGACGCGCTATAAAAAGCCGTCTAAGGAAAAAGGTTTTTAAGTGCTTTGTGCCACCTCGTTTCCCCGCTTGCTTGTGCGTATATTGAGAGGGACGACCGCTTATTGGTTTGCCAACTCAAGTAGTACTTACGTATATATTTTTGTAGATTTTTCATATTGCTCATCGAGAGGGAAAATCCTTTTCCTCTCAAAGTCGACCGAGGTCACCTACCTCATTCCAAAGTTTTAATTGTATGCGCACTCGCGCGCGTACATACATACCGAGTGGTGTACCAAACTCTTCCAATTCTTCCAAAAAGAAGAAGAAGAAGAAAAACAAAAAGACCGTCATTAAAGCCGATCCCGAGAATCGAGCTTTCGACAATACGATGGCAACGGATAATCGACCAATGATTGAGATTCTACAATCTCACGTTGAAGGAAACGATGACGCGATTGTGGTGCCGAATATTGGAGCTAATCATTTCGAACTTAAATCGGGTTTTATTCAAATGGTTTCCGCTACACCATTTTTAGGCCGTACTAATGATGACCCACACGCTCATATCAAACGTTTCATCCAATTAGCTAATACCGTCAAATACAATGGGGTGCCCCAAGAGGCCGTTCGCCTCCAACTTTTTCCTTTTTCCCTCGAGGGACAAGCCCGGATTTGGCTTGATAAGGAACCACCCCAAAGTATTACCACATGGATAGACTTAGAGACCAAGTTCATTAACTACTTTTTCCCACCATCACGGACCACTTCCTTAAGGAATGAAATAATCAACTTTGAGCAAAAATATGGGGAAACGTTTAGTGAGGCTTGGGATCGTTTTAAAGATCTTTTGAGAAAATGTCCACAACACGGTTTTACTAAAGTTCATCAAATCAACACGTTTTATAATGGTTTAACTCTAAACGACCAAGACTCACTTAATAGTGCCGCGGGGGGCAATATTCTTGTGAAAACAATGAACGAGGCTTGGGCCATTATTGAGAACAAGGCTAAAGTACAAACCAAAAGTGTTAGGGCTAATATGGCAAGTGCTAGTACGAGTAATAGTGAGGTAAATGATCAAATTAAGGAGCTTACTTCAATTGTGAAAACCCTTGCTCTAAGAACCGACGCCCTCACTACACATGTTCATGCCGTGAAAGAAAAAAGTGAGACGTGTGAGACTTGTGGTGGACCACATTCATACTTTAATTGTGACAAGGTTTACAATGATCAACAAGAAGTTTATGCTTATAATAACAATGAACTTGATCGGATTCAATTCAAACCAAATGTTGATGTTAACCATTTGTCTTACAAGTCTAATAACTATTTGACTCCCCCGGGTTTTGTAGCACCACAAAGACCACCCCCACCCGCCCAAAATAGGAACCAAGCTCCTCAACGGGGTAATTTTCAAGGAAGTTCTAATCAACGGGGTTTTAATCAAAATCAAGGGAATTTTCAAGGGCAAAACCAAGGGTTGAATAATCAAGGATATAATAACCAAAGTTTTCAAAATCAAGGATTTAATCAAGGTTCTAATCAATATCAAAACCAAGGTTTTAATAATCAAGGTTATAATCAAATGAACATGCATAATCCTCAAATGGACTTGGTTCTTCAAAAATTATCCGACCATGAACGAATGATGAGAGAGATGCAAGAGCATACTCGACTAATGCAAGAATCGAATGATAAGAAGTTTTTGACTATGATTCAAACCTTTCGTCCCCAAGGTGCCCTTCCCTCAAACACCGTAACCAATCCTATGGCTAATGTTAATGCTATCACTACTAGGAGCGGTAAGACCACCGTAGAACCTTCCCCACCTAACCAAAAACCCGAGATTCCTTCTTCTTCGACACAACCTCCCTCTTCTTCCACTTGCGACATACCTCCCGTCATGCATTCGTCTACACCTTATGTTCCACCGATACCCAAATTTTATACCCCACCTTCGGTTCCAAAACCGGTTCCTTCACCTTCTATTTCTACTCCTCCTCCTCCTCCAAAGGATGTGAGTGAGCAATCCACTCCAAAGCCTTCATCTCAACCCAATATACCTTATCCCTCAAGGTTGCGGAAAGAGAAATTGAAGAATAAGGATGATATTCAAGTTTCGAACTTCCTAAAAATGTTCAAACAATTGAATTTTAATATCACCTTTGCCGAGGCGCTCGCTCACATGCCTAAGTACGCTAAGATGTTTAAGGATCTTTTAAGTGATAAGGAAAAGTTGCTTGATATTGCCAATACCCAATTGAATGAAAATTGTTCCGCGGTTCTTTTGAGAAAATTACCGGTTAAGTTAGGAGATCCCGGTCGATTCCTTATTCCTTGTAATTTTCCGGGTGTTGAGAATTGTATGGCCTTGGCGGATCTCGGAGCGAGTATCAATCTTATGCCATTGTCCGTGTGGAAACAATTATCTTTACCCGAGCTAGTCCCCACTCGTATGACATTGGAATTAGCTAACCGTACGGTTGCTTATCCGGTGGGGATAGCCGAGGATGTTTTCGTAGGAGTCGACAAATTCACTTTCCCCGCCGATTTCGTCGTCGTCGACTATGAAATGGATCCCCGTGTTCCCTTAATTGTGGGACGACCCTTCTTGAGAACCGGGCGTACATTAATCGATGTAGCCGCGGGTGAACTTATCATGAGGGTCGGGGATGATAAAATCGTCTTTAACATGGGTAAACTTTCCAAACTTCCCAATGAGCCCGAATCCGTGAATTTCATCGATGTGCTTGACGAAGCATGCGAAGAACATTTTCATGAGGCTTGTAAGAGCGGGATTTCTCCTTTACCTCATGTTGAGACCATAGCTTCTATTGCTCCTTCATTGACTCCATTTGGAGAAAGTGATTTAGATGAGTTTGAAGCTAGCTTGGGTCCTCTCGAGATTAACTATGATAATTCTCCCACCAATTGGCATGAAGACATTCGTACGATTGAGAGACTTCTCAATGAGGACAATATCTCTCCACCCACTCCAAAAGAAGTTACAAACGATGATCCTAATTTGACCAAGCCTTCCATTGATAATCCAACGGATTTAGAGCTTAAAGATTTACCGTCTCATCTAGAGTACGTTTTCTTAGAGGAGGATAATAAGTTACCCGTCATTATTGCTAAGGACTTAAAAGAAGATGAAAAATCCCGACTTATAGATGTGCTTAAGAATCATAAGAAAGCTATTGCTTGGAAAATCTCCGACATTCGCGGAATTGATCCTAATTTTTGTACTCATAAAATTCTCATGGAAGATGACTTTAAACCCGCAATCCAAAATCAAAGAAGGGTCAATCCAAAAATTCATGAAGTCATTAAGAAAGAAGTTATCAAACTTCTCGATGCCGGAATGATTTACCCTATCTCGGATTCGCCATGGGTTAGTCCCGTCCATTGTGTGCCTAAGAAAGGCGGAATCACCGTTGTTCCCAACGAAAACAACGAGTTGATTCCTACTCGACTTGTAACGGGTTGGCGAGTTTGCATTGATTATCGTAAACTCAATGATGCCACTCGTAAGGATCATTTCCCTCTTCCTTTCATGGATCAAATGCTCGAGCGTTTAGCGGGTAATGATTTCTATTGTTTCTTAGATGGCTTTTCCGGATATTTTCAAATCCCTATCGATCCAAAAGACCAAGAGAAAACCACATTCACTTGTCCCTATGGAACATTTGCTTACAAAAGAATGCCTTTCGGCTTATGCAATGCTCCCGGGACTTTCCAACGGTGTATGATGGCGATATTCCATGACATGGTTGAAGAAACTATGGAAGTCTTTATGGACGATTTCTCGGTATATGGTGATTCTTTCTCTTCTTGCCTTGCTAATTTAGAACGTATGCTCCAACGATGTGAAGACACTCGTCTCGTTCTTAATTGGGAAAAATGCCATTTCATGGTAAAAGAAGGCATCGTCCTTGGTCATAAAATTTCCAAAGCCGGTATCGAAGTCGACCGTGCTAAAGTTGACGTCATTGCTAAGTTACCTCCACCTACCACCGTCAAAGGAGTTAGAAGTTTTTTAGGCCATGCGGGATTTTATCGACGTTTCATCCAAGATTTCTCGAAAATAGCTCGTCCAATGACTCATCTCTTAGAAAAGGATGCTCCTTTCATCTTCTCTCAAGAATGTCTCGACTCTTTCGAACTTCTTAAAGGTAAATTAACTAAGGCACCGGTCTTAGTCTCTCCAAATTGGGAGTTACCTTTCGAGCTCATGTGCGATGCTAGTGATTTCGCGGTAGGAGCGGTTTTAGGTCAACGAGTTAACAAACATTTCCAACCCATTCATTATGCTAGTAAGACAATGACGGGGGCTCAATTGCATTATACCACTACCGAAAAAGAGCTTTTAGCTGTAGTGTATGCTTTTGAGAAATTCCGCCCCTATCTTGTGCTTTCCACCACCATCGTTTACACCGACCATTCCGCCTTGAAATACTTGTTGACCAAGCAAGATGCTAAACCGAGACTCCTTCGTTGGGTTTTGCTCCTACAAGAATTTAAAATTGAAATTCGTGATAAAAAAGGAGCGGAAAACCTAGCCGCGGATCACCTTAGTAGACTTGAGGATCCGTATCAAGGGGAATCTCCAAATCAAGAGATTAATGAATCCTTTCCCCTTGAAACCTTAATGTCTATTAATTCCAATCTTGATGATACCCCATGGTTTGCGGACATTGCAAACTATTTGGCGGGTGGTGTTCTTATCGAAGGGTTATCGTCCTAACAAAAGAAAAAATTCTTCAAGGACGTCAAAACGTACTATTGGGACGACCCTTATCTTTTCAAGCAATGTGCGGACTTAATCATTCGTAGATGTGTTGATGGGCCGGCGGCTTTACAAATCCTTGAAGCTTGCCATAAAGGACCTACCGGTGGTCACTTTGGTCCTAATTACACCGCTAAAAAAGTTTTCGACTCCGGATTCTATTGGCCCTCCATTTATCATGATGCACATGAAATGGTTAAACATTGTGATGCTTGTCAAAGGCAAGGCAAGATCACACATAAAGATGAGATGCCTCAAATTTCATCCAAGAATGTGAAATCTTTGACGTATGGGGCATCGACTTTATGGGGCCGTTTCCATCATCGAAGGGAAACAAGTACATCCTCGTAGCCGTTGACTACGTCTCAAAATGGGTTGAAGCAAAGGCTTTACCTACTAATGATGCGAGGGTGGTTGTTAACTTCTTGAAACAATTGTTTGCTCGATTCGGTGTGCCTCGTGCTATTATTAGTGATCGCGGGACTCATTTTTGCAATGATCAATTTGCACGAGTCATGGCTAAGTATGGTGTCAATCACCGACTTTCCACCGCGTACCATCCTCAAACTAATGGACAAGCCGAGGTTTCTAACCGTGGTCTTAAGAGAATCTTAGAGCGAACCGTGGGAGAGCATCGTGCTTCATGGGCCGATAAATTAGATGATGCTTTGTGGGCTTTCCGTACCGCTTATAAGACACCTATAGGTTGTACCCCTTATCGCCTTGTGTACGGAAAGGCGTGCCACCTCCCCATTGAGTTGGAGCATAAGGCTTATTGGGCCTTGAAATGGGCTAATTTTGATATTAACAAAGCCGGTGATCATAGGAAAATCCAACTCAATGAACTCAATGAACTTAGGAATGAAGCTTATGAAAATTCATTAATCTACAAGGAGAAAACTAAGCTCATTCATGATTCCAAGATTAAAAACCGAGAGTTCCATGTTGGTGATCAAGTTTTATTATTTAACTCTCGGTTGAAAATCTTTTCGGGTAAACTTAAGAGCCGTTGGTCCGGTCCATTCACCGTGGCCCATGTCTTCCCTTATGGCACCATTGAGTTATCCCAACCAAATGGTCCCAACTTTAAGGTGAATGGCCAACGGGTTAAGTTGTACTATGGAGAGGACATCTCTCACGAGATGATTCCATCCCTCTCCACATTTCCCTTGAATTAATTCAGGAAATCGAGTCGAGCTAGAGACTCGTGATAAATAAATCAAGCATCGTATAACTAGGTTAGATTTTTACCTTTACCATCCTTTCCACCTTTTTTCGCCTTCATCCATTGTCCACCAATAAGTGTAGGGGGGGAGCCGAGTAGGTTGTTTGTGTGTGGTGATTGTGTGCAGGGACATATACTTTGATGATCCACTTTTGGTACTTTTGACGAGACCCGTGTTCTCGTGTTCCCGTGTACCCGGTTCTATCAAAACTATTGTGATTCATACTTGTATATAAATAAAACGAATAAATGTAATCACTTTAGTTGTCCCTTCCTTAGCTCGATTTTAAACAACGTACTCAATGTCCTAAGTGTAGGGGAGTTTATTCGCCCACATGCTTAAACATTGAGGACAATGTTTATGTTAAGTGTAGGGGGGCCTTCTATCGAATTTTAGTGGCCTTTTCCATGAATTTGACCCCATTTAACCGGAAAATTTTTAAAATTTTCAACATTTTTCAAATTTTTGATCTATTTTGGCCTAGTAGTATTTTTATTTATTTTCTTTCCTTTTATTATCGCATCATAATAATTTCCCTTTCAAGAATAAAGTCAAAATTAAAATAAAATAAATAAATAAAATGGTTTAACAAGTTTAGATGTCTTTGATATATTAGGCCCGTCGTGAATATTTTGACTCAACCCGAGTTTACTTATCTAAGTTTACTCTAGCTAGTATCCTTAACCATATGGACCTTAATTGGTTTATTAGGCTAAACATCCACGAGTCTCATTCCTTGAGATTTTAAATTGTGGAGAACGAGAGATGATAGAGTTAATTATAAGTTCGGTATTCTTTCATTAACTTATGTGAGTTAGTTATTAGCTTTTTCTCCCATCACTTGTTAATAAATATATTTGCAATAAATAAGGTTGTACGATTTAAAAGGTTACTTAGCTTCTAGCACAAGATCGTTTAAAAGTTGCTCGGTATTAATTAGAGTTCATAGCCAAGGCATAACTTATTGAAACGGGACGCGAAGATTGGCTTATCCAAAAAGGCCCTAACAAGGCATGAGGATACCCGAGTCTAAAAAGGCCCTAACAAGGCATGAGGATTCACTTTTCGCTAAAGATCCTAAGATGATGTGAAGATCATTAATCCAAATCAATATGAAGGATCAAGACACACGACGAGAAGCAACTACTCCCCTAAAGATCATGGAGAAGTCTATCCAAAAAGACCCTAACAAGGTATGAGGATAAATAGATCCAAGTCCGAAAAGGAGGCGGATCGTTGAATATCAAAGTCCTAAATAAAGAAGAGGATAAATGAAGAAGTCGTGGTCAACATTTAAAGCATCTTTCACTCCTAATGAAGATGTATACCAAAATGAAGAGAAGACCATAATTTCAAGAACGTCTCTCAAGATTTGAAGTTTCAAGTACATGCCAAATATCGGTCCGAGAAAGGTCTCAAATCGTGAAACGAGTTATGCCAAGATATGAACTTTTTGAGGTTTCGAGAAGCCGTTTTAAAAGATTTTGTCCTTTAGCTAACTATTGATTAAATCGTCCTACTTTATTTTCGGCCTAAATAAATTATCGAAATAAGTCAAAAATGCATCCTCGTGATCATTCTAGACAAAAATAAAATATAAGAGATACACCGTAGGAATAAGGGGGTCTAAGTGAATAATTAAACCGCATGAGTAAGTGTAAGTTGTGCTAACTTATAATAACAATGATCTCGTTTTTAAGCTTGGTATGGGGAACGTGAAACTTGAGGGTGATTAATATTCATGACACCAAAGCCCTAATCTAAGTCTTAGACTTCTTAACGAGTTTCTTCCATCAATAATGTTCAAGTTCATAAAGTCTTTTAATTTTTGTTTCCTTTTAAGTTTTTATCTTTTTATCATAGTAGTAGTAATTTTAATAAAGGCCGAGATGGATTAATTATGAGAGAAATGTAAACTCTTTGCTTTTAAACTATGCATTGCATGGGGTCATTGCAATGGTCAAGTGTAGGGGATTTAATAAGTGTGTAAACACTTATCCTTTTGCCACTAAAATGAAGGAAAAACGAGACCGAATCATGTATTTATTATCATAAATGTCGGAATTACGCGTGGTTTTGTGTTTTGTGTGATAAATAGGTACAATTGAGCAAAAGAAGAGAAAACACGGGATTTCACGGTCAATTGTCGAAGAAAAGTCAAGAAAGAGGCAAAGACAGAATCAAAAGTCCAAAAGTGTGCCGAAGATCACGGAAAACCGACAAAGTCAACTTAAAATCAAAGAAATGATCAAGAAAGCCAAAATCAAGCTCGACCTTAGCGGATTAAATCTACTTGAAGTTATTGGGCCAAGTGGGTCCCACACAAGCTTATTGGGCCTGAATAGTGGAAATAACTAAATGGATTTTTACCCAAAAGCCCATTATGGTCCATAATCCAATACAAAGTGAGAAGAAAAAAAAAAAAGAGGACGGATTGGAATTGGGCTAGCCCATTTAGTTTAGCAAATTAAACGGAATTCAATTTTGGCAAAATTAATAGTCGGTCAACTCTTTCACACGCTTTATCCTATCACCATTTACTTTCACCACAAAGTTAAACCGATCCCCATTTTTTTTTACACGTCACAACATTTACACATTTACCAAACCCACTAAATTTATTCCCTACCACACATTAAATAAAACCGTAACATCTTCCCATTCTCTCTCTCTCACATTTTCGATAAAAACAAAGTGTTTTCTCCTCTCTCACCCTTCTTCCCCATTAACCTTTTCACCCTAATCCAGTAAAAGCTCACTGTTTACCAAAACCCTAATTGGGTAAAAATTCAATCAAGTAAAGGGGTTTTTGATCCCACGTGTTCATCACGTGATTGGGAAATAAATCCCCAAAGATTTCGGAACCTGAAGATGGAAGAGAAAGGGACGTGGCATCTCATCATTGGAACCAACACATCATACTCCCATATCCACCAATCAGAGGCCTCTAAAGAAACACAAATACTCCACGTTGGCAATCCGAGGTTACATCCATTCCTCTCCACCGTTCGATTAAAGAAAGAGAAGAAAAGAAGAGATTAGCGGTCAGGATTTCACTCCGTAGCCACCAAGGAAGCCTAGAAGGTTCGGGGGAGCCTTATATAAACCCCCTTTCCATCATGTAATCATCATGCTTTTTCTTTATTGTAATTTTTAGAAAATAGATTAATTAGGGTTTTTGTAATCTCAATTTCAAGTATTGTAAGTTCTTATTTAATTAATGAAAAAGTTTATTTAGTTTTAATTGGAGCCTCGTTTTTAATTCTCAATTATTGATTTCCAGTTTCTGTTCTTTTTTTTTATCAGTTTATAAGATAATTGTTACTGTTGGATTTCGTGATATTATAAAAAAAAAAAATAAAAAAAATGAATAAAGAGAAAGTAAATAAATCTCCCACTGGAGGTTTATTAAAAAAGGGATTCGGTGCACTTTTAGATTGGTTCTCGATTCTGTTCGTGGTTCGAGGTTTACGGTTAGAGAATTAGTCGAAGTTGTTATAAGTTGTTCATCCGGCGGTTCGGTTTCGAATCAAGGCGGTGTAGTTTTGTTTCGTTTCGGTTTAAAGCTCGCTCAGCGCGACGCTTCATCTCAACGGTTTTCGACAATAAGGTTCTCATTTCTTTTTAATTTTTGTTAAAGCTTAGTTAATAAATCTGCCTGATTAGTTTATACACTATTTGAATCTGCTTGTGTTCATCTGAGTTGCGTAGGATTTGCTTTTATTTTTCAGGTCTTGTTTAAGTTGTAGGATAGTTCGAATCTGCTTGTTTGGTTTTGTAATCAGCTTATAGGTTTGCTTAATGTTTGGATCTGCTTCTGCTTAGTTATAGCTACGTTTAGCTTACTAAAAGTTTACATTATTTAGAACTGTTATTGCTATTTAGTTTATTGTATTGGCTTATTTAGGATTCTGCTTATTATTCATAGGGTGTTTGGATCTACGTTTTATAGCTTATTATATAATCAGTTTTACGTTTAGAGTAGCTCAAAATCAGTTTATTAGCTTAATTGGTAATCTGCTTATCTAGTCTAGCTTATTTGGTAGTAATCTGTTTCTGTTTGAGTAGCTAGCTTATTTGGGAATTCTGCTTATTTTGTATAGTGTTAGCTTAATTGGTTATCTGCTTACCTGGTTGCCTTCTTATTTCGTTATCTCACTGCATACTCCTCAGACCCAATTGGTCTGAGGGTGTTATCTGTCCAAAAATAAATTCCAAAGAAAAAAAAAAAAAAAAAAAGGTTAAATAAAATTCGCAGCAAAATTAGTCCTAGCCGGGTCTCGACCCTGTAACCTCTCGTTCCACAGCATAACGCCCCAACCAGTTAGTCTAGGCTTCTTTTGTGTTTAATTCTCTTTAGTTAAATTAATATAGGGTATTTAGCTCTGTCAGTTTTTAATTAGCTTAATAATAGTTTTAGTCTATTTAAATTTTAATTAAAAAGTAATTAGAAAGTTTATATTTATATTCAGTTTTTACAAAAAAAAATAAAAAGATAAAAAATATTTTATTTAATTTGTTTTTAAAATTAGTTTTTTTTAGTTCAAAATTAATATAGGTTTTATTTTTAAATAGTATAAAATAGATTATTTTTAATTAAGTATTTAGTTTAAAAAGTTTTAAATAGATTATTTTTAAAGTAAAAGTTATTTTCATTTTTATAGATTTATTTTTTATAATTTTTAGATAGATTAATTTCAAATAGCTTTTAATAGATTTATTTTTTTAAATTAGTTTAAAAATAGTTAATTAAATTTAGTTTTCATTTAATAAGTTTCAAATTAGTTTAAAAAATACCCAAAAAGAGATTGTACCAAAAACGAATTAAGTTGGAACGTAAAATACGCAAATCAAATTCGAGTCGAATCGAGGAAAAACGAACTTTAATTTTAAAGGACTAAAAATCCGAGTTTCAGTCATTTATAATTATTTATGCAAGACTAAACAAAGTTCATGAAAATTTCACATACATTTATTTCATTTCATTTAAAAAGGATTACGTTAATTAGTAAGAGGATTCTTTTGTTTTTTTTAAAAAACAACTAGTATAAAACTGTTTTGGTCATAACTTGTTCGTTTTTAAAGCTTTTTGGGTGATTCAAAAGCCTAAAATTATGTACCCGGAATGTACTTTTCAAATATTTGGTATGTATAGTCATGGGGTGTCAGTAGCTTGATCGAACTTTTGGTACAAGTGACGGGTTCAAGGTTGAGTTTTGAATAGTAGTTTTTTTTATGATTTGGGATGCACGGGATACCTAGTCTTGAGTTGAGTTTTGAGATCGTCTAGAAGGTTGTTTGTAGATTGTTTGAGTCACATAGATGTGGTGAGGAAAGAAAAGAAAAAAATATTCTTTTGGAAAAGTCGAGCTTGTGCACTGTTTAAATAATATGTCGTGGGGCATAAGATGTTTTGGTTGCCATTAAGTGTTTCTTGGATCATTTTTCGTTGTCATGAGTCATTTGAATTGGTACATGTTTGAGTTTTCCTTTTGAGTTTTCGTGGTTTTGGTCTGTTTTAACTCGTGCAAGTGAAATGTCGTTAGTTATCTGTGGGTTTGATTCGTTGATCGTATCTAGTGGATTCAGGATGTAGTTTTGGGTTCATATTGATTGGGAGCATTGAGGTAGACATATGAAAGACTTGGTCGCGCCTACACGATTAAGTAGGTGGCCCTGAGAGAATGGTCGGAATGCCCTTAGTAGGGTTGAAAGAGTTAAAAGTTCGTAGATGAACTAATGTGGTCATGAGGTCTCTTAGGATTGCCAAGGGAGATGAATAGAGATTTGTATAATGTATGGATATTGGCACAAGTAACGCGCCATAGAGAGTGTTGGAAGGGGATATAATACCTCAAAGGTATTTATGATTGTTCGTAAGGCATGTAAGTTTTCCGAAAATTTCCTGAGATTTAGTAGGTTTGCCTATTACTGTGAGATAGAACCATAAATAGAGCAAGTAGGAGAAGTGAGAGGAGTTGTAGTTAGTGCCTTTCCAAGGAAATTGTTGATGGAATGATTTTAAGAGCAACGGATGTTAGAAATTGCAACGGATGCAAGGTAAAATTTGAGTTGCTTAGTAGTAGATTGGCTGTGAAAAGCGGTTGAGTGGTCTGATAAGATGAAGTATTGGTCTTTTAGAATACGTGTAGATTTTCGCGAGTAGAACGAGGTAGAAATTTATTCGTATTGCTTCTAAGAGAGGGTGCAAGGAGGACGTAGTTGAAACTGCTAAGGATGTTGTATGAACGCTTTGGGTTTACGGTTATGATTTTGGCTTCGCCGAGGCGCTAGCAGTTTTCATGGAGTCAATGAACCGGGGGTGTATGACAATATATAAACGAATTGTCATCGGGAGCATCGACGACATCTTGATCTACTAAAATCTAAGAAGGAGAGTGAGGCGAATTATGAATTGGTTTTGGAGTTGTTAGGAAAGGGAATTATACGTGAGATTTTCAAGTGCGAATTTTAGGATTAAGTTGGCCAGGACGAGTAGTCAGAGATGATGGCATATCGTGGAACCAGCAAGGGGCAAAGTGAGAAGGGTGAGGAAGCGTTTTGGAGGCTGAAGAGGTGGATTGGATAATGAGCAGATCTTGGAATTATCGGAAGGACTAGATGAATTCGCGAAGCATGACGATACGTGGAGCAAGGATTTGGATGTATACGAGAACGACAAAGAAAGGCGGTTGTTTATACGTTGTGGGAACTAAAGATTTGGAAGAACTAGATAGACTTAGTTAGTGGAGCTGGATTGTTATATCTGCCTAGAATGCTAGAGGCATTTGGGGTACGAGACGTAGAGAATGATCTATACAAATCATGAACGTCTCCAACACATATTTAATCATCTTGATTGAACATTTGGAAAAGGTGATGGGTGGAGTTAAGTGATGAAGGAAAATTGCAAGGCCAAGTACCATCTGGGAAAGGCAAGCATGGTTGATGAGACATGGAATAAGAAGAATGAAGTGAAGCTGAGACGAACTTGAACTATATGGATGACGTATTAGGGTGGTTTGGATGAAGGATGTAGGTTGCACGAGTTGAGTTGTCTAAAGCAGAGAACGCGTCAACATGTATGTTGCGTGGCTTGGACAATCATATGGAGAAAAGGGAAATAGACTATACTTCCTACATAGATAGGAGTAGCTTAGAAAGGGTGATGTAAGGACGAAGTTGGTGAAAGGGATACATAATAGGGTGGAGGAATAAGTACGAGGAGAGTTGGGTGATAGTCGATAGACTGACTAATTCATCTCATATTTCAAGAGGAATGAGAAGTCACGTAGTTGAGAAGTTGGAAGGATTGCGTACGGATGTGATGGAATAGAGGGCTTTGCGTAAAAGTTAGCCTAATATGTATGGAATGCCTTATGAAGGATTATGGAAAGGGAAGAAACAATGGGAAGCAAGCGTAGTATACCGTTGATAGACTAATGTTTGGTATGAGCATACTATAGGGGTAATTGTGAAAGACGCCTAGAGCATTAGCGTGAGATTTAGAGATAGTTGGAGAACGTATTATATTAGGAAGAATTCTCCTACAAAGAGAGAGAGTCACCGGTGAGAGGGCATATTCCCCATTGATGAGGATGTAAGGAATAAAGGAGGAAACACCTAAACTATAGGCTGAAGACGGGATATAAGATGGTATGGAAATTAAGATTGTTGAGAGACAAGCGAAAAGTAGTATGGAGGAAGAATGATTCGAGGGAGCAAGAGGTTGTGAAGATAGTGGGGTGATATTGAAGAGAAAGCGTTAGAGCAAGAGGTTAGTAGTCACGAACAATAGAACGTCCACCTAGAGAAAAGGTGTAACACATGTTAGTATGAAGGATGGTTAGTTAATTGGTGCCGAGCATGGGAAAGCAAGGATGGGGTGGTGGTTATGACATGTTTCTTGTGAATATTATGGGAAGCTTTTGGTTATGAAATCCTGCATATACCATTGGATGTGTTTAAGGTTGGGAGAACTTCCGAATGATGTAAAATTTGTAGAGGATAGAAGCCGTTAGGTATGGTGATAGGAAGTGTAGTAGAAACTGCTGGAGTTAATTCATAGGAGATGAGGTGGATCACCGTTACAGTGGGATGAAGTTAGAAGCGGCCAACGTATTAGACCGGAGGTGGATCGGAAAACTATGGAGGTGGTGGCAGTGACTAAGTAGAGGTTGAGAACAGCAAAGAACCGACAAGAGAGCTATGCGGACAAGAGGCGTAAACCGTTGAGATTTGAGATAAAGTTATGCTAAAGGTTTCACCATGGAAAGGGGTGATGCGGTTTGGAAAGAAAAGGGAAGTTAGCACCTAGATTTGTGGGTCCATTTGAAATCCTTGAAAGGATTGGGCTAGTGGCGTATAGGTTGAGATTACCGGAGGAATTGAGTAGTGTGCATGACGTATTTCATGTATCAAACTTGAGGAAATGCTTAGCAAGGACTGACTTGCAAGTACCGTTAGATGATATTAGTATGGATACGAGTCTTCGTTTTATCGAAGAGCCGATAGAGATTTTGGGTCGTGAAGCTAGGACGTTGTATAAAAAGGGTAATATACCGTAGTTATGGGTAGATGGAATTTGGAACGTGGATTAGAGTTCACGTGGGAACGGGAAGGATTTATGAGGAGCAAGTATCCTTAGCTAATTGATAATGACGATCCTAAGGAGTAAATCTCGGGACGAGATTTCTATTAGGAGGGAGTGATGTGACAACCGTGGTTTTGAGGTTCGTCACTTGGTCTTATTTTAAGGTTAATTTATGTGTGACTATGTGATTTGCGTGTTTACATATTATTTTGCATGAACGAGGTTGGTGTGGATATCGTTTATGGGTATAAAGTACTCATAAGTAAATCGAGGAACGGTTATTTCATGTTCATGAGCTCACAAATTAGTGACTATGAAATGAAATGGTGTTATTTTGGTGTTTTACGTATACGTATAAGTATTATAGTAAATCGTATTTTTTTTTACGATTTGGGGTTTAGCATTTAGAGGTCTCGGGTAAGGTGTTTAGTCATGTGAGTATTTTTCGGGATGGTTTTCAGTCATTTAGGACTTAGTTATAAAGTTTATTTCAAAATTTAAGATTTTTTTTAAAACTGTATATTTTACGTTTTTTTACGGTATACGCGTAAATTTGACTAGTTTTACGGTTTTGAGGTTTTGAAGGCTTTAGGAGCTGAAATAAATTAAGGAAAATTAAAGTAATATTGTTATTACAATTATTAATTAGTTGAATAAAAAAAAGAAATTATGGGGGGTAAGGGCCGTTTAAAACAAAAGGAAGGAAAAAAAAATAAAAAAAAGAAAAAAAAGGAAAGTGGGCAATTATACTTGGGCTAGGACTTGTCAATAACTATATAAGGTGTAAAATAAGATGGAAAAGATATAAACCCTGGAGCAAAAGAAAAAAACAACGGCCATTTGAGAAAAGTTAGGGTTCTTCAAAAAAATCTTGGTTTCCATTAATCTTAAGGTAAAACCTTCAAATCCCTTTTCAATTTAATTGTTTTTAATTCTTTCTCAATCATCTTATGATGGATTTAGGTTAGGGTTTACATTAAAATCTGTATATTAATGATATTATAATGATTAGGTGAATTAGGGCTTGTAATTAGTGGAGTTATGGGTAATTAATTAGACTAATTATGTTAAAATCGTTTTTTAAAAACTGGGCAGAATTTTAGGTCAAATGTTTTGACCATATATAGAGTTATAAAAACTCTTATTTTACGATCCAAGTATCCCTGGAAAGGTAATTGAGTTGGCTTTCAAATGAAAGAAACGAGAACTGAATGGAGGTAGGGAAGTGGGTCAAAAACAGGTTACAACAGTCAGAGGTCAAAACAGTTTTGAAATCAGCGGGTTTTCAATTAATGTTTTAGGGTGATTGGGGTACTTAGAAGTACACTTGAGCCCTCTAATGAGCATGGGAGTTGGTTTATATATTAAATAAGAGGCCTGGAGGAGGGCTAAGGAAATGGGTTAGGGTAAGACCCCCTAATCATAACAAACTTTTTGTATGTTCAAAATCAGTAAAATCCGGATAGACAAAAGTATATATATATATATATATATATATATATATATATATATATATATATATATATATATATATATATATATATATATATATATATATATATATATATATATATATATATATATATATATATATATATATATATATATATATATATATATATATATATATATATATATATATCGAGGCATTAACAGTAGCTTTAAGGTTGGGGAAAAAGGGGAGGAGTTAGATAACATATGTAAGGGCATAAGGTTTCCTTTACAGAGGTCATGGGTATGGTTAGGTGGACGTTTGGCTTATAGTTTGGAGACCTAAAAACCGGGACTGTTTTGGGTAAAATGTTAACGAGACGGGTTATGAAGTAAACTAAGTTAAGGGCTTTATAGAGGGGTGTAATGAGATGATTAGAGCATATAAATGAGGTATATATATGGGAGAAGGTTAGATGTCCATCATGGATTGATGAGCCATCTTAGTGTTTGGTTCATGTTTTGATTGTGTGTATTTGTTTGTTAGCTTTTTGCTAGTGCGTGGATTTTTGGAGAAGCTCAATCAGGTGAGTTTCATAGTCCCATATCTTTTAATGATTTTCACTTCCAGATGGGATGGAAGAGACACTGTATGGTTTTGTAACTAATGCTGTGAATGTTTTTATGGTTTGTGATGGACTTGTGTATGCACTTATGTGATTAACTGCTATGTGATTCTTGATTGTGTTTATTATTTGGATCGGGGGACACGTAGCGTCTCAGTTATTGTGGTTTGACTTGGTACCAAGGGGATGTTGACAAGGCGGGGCCTTGGGGAGGTACATAGATGTGTGAGCATCTATGGGACCAATGGATAATGACAAGGCGGGGCCTTGGGATTGGTACATAGGTGTATGGGCGCCTATGGTACCATGGTGTTTGGTAAGGCTGGGAGCCTTGGATTTGGTTTGGAATGATTGATCTTTAATGTTAGTTGTTAATGCATACTTGTAGCACATTGTCCATATGTTTAGTGGTTTATGGTTGTTCACAGCTTATTATAATCTATTTTCGGTTGGAGTCTAAACCTATGACTCTCACCAATATTATGTTGACGTGTTTTAGTGTCTCTTTCAGGTGATAAAGTGGTTAAGCGTGAGAACATATGTGGCTAGGATTGGAGTCGCGTAGGAATGCATTTAGAAGGAGATCCTCGTTCCTTCTTAGTTTATTTTTCTGTTTGTTTCAATAAGTGATACTATGAACCTATATGTTGATTTGTTTGTGTTATTTGTTTGTCTTGGGTAAGAGGTAGGACTGTTACCTACTTACCTAGACTCCTGCATAGATGAGATATTGTCATGACATTTGGGTCACCTTTTATGATATTTCTAATTCATATAGTTCTCTCTATGGACACGCTATTGTTGTGATGATATCCATGCGTAGCGTCCCATAATCCGCCATGGTGGGGTGTGACATTGCCCTTCGGTCGTATAGCCATGGTCTTCCGAGTAACAAATGTCATGCGTCCATTGGGATGACTTCACACCATATATCATCGGTGTATTTGGTACCGATCGAGAAGGTCACCAAGTACCTGTGTGTTACTTTGACTAGGTTACCCTTTTTTAACCATGTTAACTGATACGACTCTGGGAGGTCTTGGGTGGGTAGCCTAAGCTTGTCGACCATGGTGGTGGCGACCATGTTTTCACAGCTGCCACCGTCAATAACAACTGTACACACCCGTCCCTTGGCGGTGCATTTAGTGCAGAAGATATTGTGTCGAAGCCACTTGGTGTCGTCCTCCGAATCAGCAACAAGTGTGTTCAACAGCCGTCGTGTAACACCCTTGTCCGGGTAAAGGATCTCGGTTTCTTCTTCACTGTTGGTGTCAAACTAGGGTTTTGTGTCATGGAAGAAAGCAACAATCTGTTTGTTCGGGCAGTCACACTTGATATGACCCAAGCCTTGACATTTATAACAACGTAAGGGAGTTGAGTTGTCATTTGCTGTAGTAGGGGCTGTTGGGGTATCGATCTTGACCGGTCCAGTTTTGTTGGAGATTTGTGGCTGAGTTGTGTTGCGGCTAGAAGGTTGGAACCGGGCAACGGTTTTGACTCTTCGAGTGTTCTGTTGTTCGACCCGCAAGGCTAACCTGCACACATCCGAAAACGAATAATATTGCATTAGTGAAACGGTGTCAACAATGTTTTTGGCGGAGTATGCCTAGAAAGCGCGCGATAATCTGTTCTTCGTCTTCGTCAGCCCCACAACGTAAACGCCTTCGTTCAAATTCGGTGATAAGATCTGTGACATATAAAGTTCCGTGGCTAAGGTTGTGGTATTTGATATATGCGTCCTGTTTGAAGGTGACTGGAAGAAACTTGGCATTCAAGTGTCGTTTCATCTTATCCCATGAAGCGACCTTGTGTTTCCCGTCGCGATGTCGCTGCTTTTGGAGGTTTTCCCACCATAATGAAGCATATTTTTTTAGCTTTATGGCAACTAATTTTACCTTTAAATTGTCTGGAATGGCGCGATAAGATCGAAAATTCGCTCGACTGTGAGTAACCAGTCAAGAAAATCATCGGTTTATAGGTTGCCTGCGAACTCGGGGATCTCAGTGCGAAGACCTAGAGATCGGAGTGGATCAGCGGGCTGTCGTTGAGGTGGTGGGGCATGGCGACGGAGATGGCCTGGAGAAGGTGGTGGGTACTGATTGTGAAAAAGTTGTTGAATTCGTCATCTGATTGGCGCTAAGCTATGATTGAGATGGTGTGTTTTCAAACTATCGTTCATAGAGATTAAAAGGATTGATTTCTAATTCCCGAATCCGGTTGCGAAGTCGTTCGATATCAACATCACGAGGGTCGGGTTCAGCAGACATTGTGAGATCCTTTTGGCTCACTAATACCACTAGATACGGATTCGTAAGGGAAAAAGGACAGCCTAGGACTAAAACCTAGCGGCGATGAGAACTTGGCCAACCAAGCTGCTGGATCGTCGGTTGCTTCTCGGCCAACCGAGTAAGAGAAAGAAAAAAACGCAGAACACGTTTAATAGAAAGCTTCAATGAATTATCCTTTAACCAACCAACCAAGGAGTTTAAATAGGAAAAGAAATAAACCTAAATCCCTAAACTTAAGGACAAAGAAACACAATTTAAAAAGGAAACGAATTCGTAACAAAAATAGTCTTGTAATAATTTCTCCTTTAACTTCGGTTGGATGGGATCTTGTTGCCAAATCTCGCCCTTAGCCATTTAACCCATCGGACCCGTTCCCGTCGATGGGCCTTCATTCCAGCGGACCTGTATTATGATGCGGATCAGTATCAAAATATGTGAGAAAACCTATCCTTGTATTTCTCTATTTTGTGTGAAAGCCGATAATCTAGTATGCTTCAGAATTTGTGCTTGATCATCATTCACTAAACTGCAGTGAGGTTAATTTATAGATATTTTCGAAAAGAGTCAAAATAAATCACCATTTTATCATTTTAGTTAAGCTACACTGGCATGCTAAAATATGTTGCACTCGTACCTATGTGCTATATTATCCTTCATGCTATTATCTTGATTAGATGCATATCCACTTGTCAAGTCGAAAAAATATATATGATGTTCTCTTAAAAAAAATAATAAAGTATTCTAGTATAGTTGTTCTACGACTTTGACAAGGCATATTTTGTCCCAAACCCTCATTATTATCACGTTTTGTCTCTTTGAAAAATTATCTAGTGCTCACGTCGCAACGGTTATGTTTATGTATCATGTACAAATCTATGATAGCTATCTATTTTATTACCGAGCTACTTGAGTGTTATCTTACATTTACCCTTTGTGAGTGACATTTGTGTGAACTTAAAATCCAAACACTATCCATGTGAGGTGCTGAAATTATCAGGTGATTTGCTTTTGCTACTTATAAAAATTTAATCCTTTTCCTATCATACTTCACAATACTTAAAAGTTTTAAAATCCAATTTGTTTTCTCGCTTTGATTGCTTGAGGGCAAGCAATAGCTAAGTGTGAAGGAATTTGATAACGACCTAAATATACATATTTAACCCGTTATTATAATGCCACTCTGTATTATAAATAAGAGCTTTCGATACTTAATATATTGCGTTTTAGATGCAGGTATGAAGTATGAAGAATCAAAGTGAAGAAAATACAAAGAAGGGTCCCTATTTTGCAAATAAGCAAAACTATTGAAAGAAGATTCTGGAACGCACTAAAGTGCGACGCACATAGTCAGAAGTGCGGCGCACATTCCCGTCTCCAAAGTGCGGCGCACATTTCCTCTCAGCCATCACTATAAATAGGGCCACTTCTACTCACACAACACAACAACTCATCTCTCAACTACTACTCTATAATCTGAGTATTCTTAGCTTTTTAGTGATATTTTAGTATTATCCACTTTTGGAAAATACTTTTAACGAGAGTATTCTACTCTTCGATTCTTAGAGGAACGATACAATCGTGACACTTGTGTACTCGTTCATTCGATCAAATCTAAGTATGATGTTCTCTTAGTCTTTTCCATTTGTTACTTTGATTACTATGTTAGGCTAAACTATTTGTGACTATACAGGTATGTGACTATGATTAGTGATGATGCTATGATATTATCCTTTATAATTGATTTCAAGCTAATGTTGTAGAACCATTTTACCACCTCGTTCTCTAAACCATATTTTATCTAGAGTTGATTTGTTACGATAGTTTGGCGTTGAGAAACGCAAATTGTTATAATAAGTTTTTAAAATCTTGTCTATGGTTTTGAATATTGGTTGGAGAGATCCGCTTAGAAACGTTGATAAAAAATTGAACTCGTTGGGTACTTGTTTTTAGCTTAGTCTCTTGAATAAAAATAAGTCTTGAATGATACCAAAGTAAATTGTGCAAATGCCATTTTGACGAAAAAGTATTTTCACTCTTTACCTACATAAACATATCTCTATCATTATTATCATCATCACGAACTCATACAAACTATCCCATATTAGTCATACTTGTTACTATTGATATTTCAATCATTTCTTTCTTCAATTATTATATTGATTACCAAAAACAAAAACTAAGTATCAGCGAACGATCCTGGCTTACCACTACAAGCTATATTACGAACGAAAGGGTATACTTGCCCGTGTTTGTATTCTAGTACCTTGTTTTGTCTAAGCCTTGTAATAAAAATGTAAGACTTGCGAAACGAACATCAATAAATCATTGAACTCAGAAGCTGAGTAGAAACAGTAGTGGTAAGACGATCACCGACAATATGGATGCCCGGTAAACACGAAAGCCACAACCTATCAAATAAGGCGCGCACTTTATTAATAATTTACTCAAGTAATAACCATACTTAATAACCATAAAACTCAACTTTGCAGAACCATGACAAACCCGAAAGAGTAACAATGCAAGTGGTACTACAATACCCTTCAATATGTTCGCTTTATTAAACTATTTCCTCGATAAAAATCTGCCGGTACATACCAAATGTACAAGCTAATTTCCCTTACTTAGACAACTCGGATTTTTATGAAACTTGGTGAAAAACTCAATCATAACCTGAATAAAACTCAGTTTAAATTTCATTCAATGATTTATATTTTAAAACCACCTGCTCGACACATTTCTAAACTTGAAAAACCAGACAGATTTGAACACTTGACTCGTGAACTCAATTTGACCTTTCTAACCAATTTCCTTTGCAAAGTCGACACTTGACTTTGAAAATAGACTCATAACCTAGGTTTATAGCCTCAAACAGCCCTTGACCATTTGTAAAACTTATTTTGTAGTCCCCGAGATTCGATCCAAATATCGACAACAAATTCGGATTGTGTCGATACTCGTCTCCCGGTACACGAATAATCAAACTAGCGTAACTTCTTCCTCGTTTTGAGTTAGAAGTTCTAATTTATATCAAAACGAAGGTAACAAAAATCTCTATAACATGATCTCATCACCCTTAAGACTTCCAAAAATGGCTTCATACCTACTGCCCAAAATCACCTCTTTGAAACTCATACAAAATTACTTTTTCAACCAAATCTAACCATTTTTCTATCAATCCTAACCTCTTAATATTACCCACTATCAATCTTAACACTTGTATGTTACATAAACGAAAATCAAAATAAAAAACTTTAACTTTTTATCATCAAAACATGGTGATCTTATCATGATCATCACATGCATGATGATCAAAAACTCATACCAACCATAAAATCATAAGAACTTGAAAACTTGATGCATGTGTAAGATTTTTGTATCAATGAAATCACCTTTGAATTTCTAGATAGGGTCTTGGTTTAGTTTTTGTTAAAACAAGATAAAAATTGAGATCCATTGTGGTTTTTGTGTGGTGAGGGTGGCGACAACATAAAGAAAAGAAAGAGGGAGAGAAACCTTCCCATGTGTGTGTTTTTTTTAATTAACGAAATGAGGAGAATGTTAGGTGAAAAACATATATATAGTGAGGTTAGGGTAGAAAATGAAAATATTGAATAGTTTTGGACTAAAATGCAATTAAATAGCTTAAAGGGTAGAAAATGACTATTAGTAAATTTTGAAAATATTTACGGGACTTGGGTTTCGTATAAATACTTTTTAAAAGTTAAAATGCATCATAAATGTGATATTATAGTCTCCCGACTCGACTTAACACCTCATTTATAAGAAAACATCGAACATAGAAACAGTCGACAATGAAATGTAAAATATCGGGCATCCGTCGATATCGCGATCATTAGTAGTTCTCGTTATTCATTGATATTGAGTAAACTCATTGTAAAATGCACGTGGGTGTTTTTTAATCAAAAAATCTGATTTAAATAAATATGGAAAGATAAAATAAAATTTTATAATTCCAAATAAAGTATTATCAATGATAAAAAAATACTTAAAAAGTATTATTTATTAAAATTATAATGATCTCAGGATTGACATAAGAATACAAGAAAATGTAATACGTTGGAAAATTCAAGAAGAACGAATAAAAGAATAAAATAATACCGAGAAAGTACGATTTCGTACAGTCAACCCCCCTAAAGTAACTCTGGTCCCTCATAGTTCCACTAGAGACAGAAGAAGATGCGAACAAGTGGATGTACATAGTTTAGAACTGATTCATTGCTTCCCAGGTAATTTCTGCACCACGACGAACCTTAACAATTTGAATTCACTATGCTTCAATTTCTTAATTCCTTCTCGAATAATTTTCATACTTGGATTAGAATAATGACCTTTCAGTATAGAGAGATATCAAGAGATAGAATGAATACATGAATTGCTTAAACGGACAAGGTAAGGAATCGTAAATCGCGCAAACTGTAAAACATGAAAATTTTAAAACCTAACAATCTAATTAAAAGAGAAATAGAAGGGAAGAATGAATTACATATGAACATTTAAAATACAAGTTGTCACAATTACCTGTCTAGGATTTGGTATTACTTTCAAATTTAGCTTAAGTATTTTCTTGATTAAAAGAAAATTTTACAAGGTTTAGTGATTTAAAATCAAACTATCTATATTTAGTGAGTAAGCAGTTGCTATATCTTTTTCTTGATCAGAATTTCAAAGCCAAAAAGTAGAATGGTTCAAAATAGTTATCTTGATCGGCTTAAGAACTTTTGGATGACTGTATGAACTTATTGTTAAAAATTCAGGTTTATCGTTACCATTAGAGAAAAATCAAATTTCAAAATTATTTAATATTGTAGAAACTAGAAGGGGGGTTGAATAGTTTCTAGGTCATTTTCAAAACATTTTGGCTTAATCCACTGTGCGTGGTTCTTTATTGTACCCGCGGTTCTTTATAAATAAAGAACCGCCGGTACATTTAGGGAACCGCCGACAGTGGACGAAACCATTTATTGAATGTTAAACTTAAACAATCTTTGGTATCAAATTCTCGATTAAGTTTGACTAGATATGAGATGTGTTTGATTGAAAGATAAATACTACAAGTAAGAAAACACACAAACACATCAAATCAAGAGTACATCAAGCACTAGTCTAAACACTAAGCACACACGTACTAAGCATAAGCTTTTCCGCAACTAGATGTTTAGACTAAGTAATGTACACTTGACCATAATCTAAACATGAAGCACACACGTACTAAGCCTTAACTTTTCCGCAACTTAGATGTTTAGATTATGAGATGCACACAACACACAACAACATATAAATGCATCAATAAGAGTAAATATATAAATGTAAAGGAAAGTACCGACACGATGATTTATAGTGGTTCGGTCACGAAGCTCCTCTTCGCCCTACTCCACTCCTCGAGTACACCTTACTCGAGAGTTACTTCACTAGTCAACAAAACTCCTTTCAAGGCGGAGAAAACCATACACGTCGCTTACACATTTCCGACACTAAGCTAGATGTCGAGTCCTAATCTTAGGTAGGACTAATCTACACAACGTCGCCTACTTCACCATTTTCCGACACAAGGCTAGATGTCGAGTCCTAATCTTAGGTAGGACCAATCTACACCCATCTACACCAATCTTTACACTAGTTATGTTTTATGGCCCAACATAACAAACCTTGTGTTTTATGGCCTAAACACGTAAACCATTTAGATCTAAGTACACACCACTTAGATCTAAGACTCTAACACTATATCCAAGCATATACATAACTTGGTTCCTAACACCTAATCCAAGGATACCCATCACTTGGATATACTACCCTTAAAACACATCCAAGTGTACCCACAACTTGGATCTTCTACATATACATAGTAGGAAGACTATATTCATGACTTGATCTAGAAGGAGAGATCTTCATCATGTTATGACTAACACTTCACAAGTATGGAGGTGTTCTTCTCATTGCACTTGAGGAGGAGGAGGCAAATGAGGAATGGGATTTTTTAGGTGAATTATATGTATTTTCCACACCTTTAAGGGGAAGTAACCACTTGCTATTTATAGGGAAGTCTTGCCTTGGAGAGGTCTCTTTGATCGATTAGATAAAAGGATGCACCTAAATTCAAAAAGGACCCTCAACTTTAAAGAATTGGCAAGAATGGTCCCTACAAAATGAAGACTTGTCACTTTTAGTTCTCCACAAAGTCAAAGATACAAGAGAAGACCGTAAAGTATGAAGACATGCCAAGAATAGCCCTTCAAATATCATGAAATTACAAAACAAGCCCTTTAAAACACTTTGGAAAATATTTTATGGCCAAAGTGTGAAAGTTAAAACTTATTTAACAAAGGAATGTGGGATTAGGCTGTTACAAACTCAAATGCACACAAGAAAGAAGCTTGTGGGCCAGTATTGTCAAACATCCAAACTCATACCACCAACCAGAAGCCTACATGTCATCCCTTCCACCAGTTACATTCCACCATGTCACCACTCCTCACACGTCAGAACCCACTAACCGATTTAATAATCAGTTTTCAAACTGATTATTTAATACTAATCATGGTGCCAAACACCAACTTTTCCCCTAAACTCGATTAAACCCACATCTGCTTAACCTTCATACCTCATAAACCCTAAACACTAATCTCCTTTAAACCAAAGGGGTTTTAACCAATTGACTCTAGATTCTTGATTCACCCTAACCTAAACCTAAACCCATCCTTAATCATCCATCACCATTACCTCACATGCTACCTTGTACCTCCCCTGCCCTACCTTTCACTCCCAAACAAAAATATTGCAGAGAATCAACGACCCTCACCTTTTATCTTGCTCCCCACAACAAAATGAACGTATGAGATCATTTGAAGACAACTTTGCATCTACTAAACGCCAAAATCATCACATGGGTTTGAAGATTATTCAAAATCGACAAGGGCATTCAAGGAATTTCAAGCATTAGGGTTTGCTAGTAATGTAGTTCTTGTAGTCCCTATATAAGGACACTTAGCATTTACATTTCAGTTGTTCTTGGTTTTCTTTAGGTCAAAACTCTGTAAATCTTATATCTCATGAATGAAAAAGTTTGAAGTTTGTGATGAATTCCTAGCACCATTATTTCCTTTACTTGTTCGTTAAGTTTATGTTCTCAGTTTGTGTTGGTTCAAGGTTTCAAAAATTTGTTTTTAAGTTAACTGCATTTGTGTTTCAAAAGGGTTTCAAAATGTCTGGTTTTTTCCAAAATTTCCAGTTCAAGCATTTGATAAATCTTGAACTCTAGGTTGATCATATCACCCTGATAAGAGTTTATCAAGGTGAAGTGAGACCTCTGGTTTGGGAGGATTCAAGTTGTGGGGATTGAAAAGTGTTGGAAAAATCTGTTTAGTCCTTGTTTTATATACATTGCTTTATCTGTTACTGTTACTAACCCCTTTTTTCTTGGTTAACTCATACCATAAGCTAGATTATAGTATGGTTTACTAAGGACTAAGGCTTGTTGCTCTTATTTGTTCCATAACATCTCACTTGTCCAAACCATAAGACTTCTTTGGCTACACTCCTTAACTGCAGTAGTTAAGGAGCCTTCTCATTTCACCCAAGATACCCCTAGCTTGACCTAGTTGTTGGTCAAGCTTAGGGGAGCATATCTGCCTCCCATAGGAAACAATTGGGAGGAGGCATCACCCCCTTATTCCACATCTTTTTATTTTTTTGAAAAATTGCATGTTACTTGAATTTGCCTTGTGCTTTATTATGAGTGTTCTTAAGTGATTTTGGTCATTCATGTTATTTTAAGTTTGTTTAGATCTGATTAGTGTGTTTTGAAAGAGTGAATCTCAAAAAGTCTTTGAAAAAATTGGATTTCAGTTTTTAAAGGGTGTTTGGATTTGTAGTCTATGAAAGATTTGTTGGCATGTGAGTAGGTTTAAAGGTCACTCTTGTTTGTGGTTCTGATTTGGTTTGGTTTAGAGTTAAAAATTGCATTACTTGTGTTTTAAAATACTCAATCTGAATCTTTGCTAAAATAAAGGTTGTTTCAGGTTTTTATGAACTGAAACATGGAAATCAGTTAGTTGGCATGCTAAGATAGGATTGTATGCTTTTGACTTCTTGCCTGCTAGTTTGTGAGATTTCATAGCTTAAAATTCATTAGTTGGTCAACTGCATCAGAAAAGTCCATCAGACCTAAGTTTTTCTCAAGTCTGTGCACTATATGAATTAACTGTATAATTTGGGTGGATTACTTGTGCTATTTTTGCTTATTCTTGACTCCCTACAACTCACTGGTTGTAGGGGTGCCTTGTTTGTCCAAAAAAATCCAGTGAATCAAGCTAAAAAAGAAAAACTTGAAAAGCAAGCAGTGGGAACTCCTTTCCCACTTCTGGTACCCACTGTTAGTTATAAAGTGCATTCAACTTATTAATAAGTCAATCTGGCTTATTTCTTTATGCAACAACTTTTGTTTTGTGATAGATCTCCTTATTTTCATCTCATTAGCTTATCTGGTAGTTTACAGCTTCTAATTTTAGGGTTTTACTAGAAAACGAACTCTTTTGTCTTTTTCCAAAAGTGCTTATTCTTCATTTCAGCTTATTGGGGTAGCTTATTGGAAATCTTTTTTTGCTTATTTATCTTAATTAAGTGATTTAAAACATTTTGCAAGTTGAATCAGCTCTTGAATCAACCTAGAACTCAAAAACGACTATTTTGTCATTTTCTATAGAGAGCTTTGGCTTATTTCAGGCTTATTTATTGAGCTTTTTCAAATTTTCTTTTTACAAACAACTTTATAATCACAAGAGAAGGATGTGTGTTAATTTTTCAGCTTATGGCATTAGCTTATGGCTTAATGGGCTTATTGGCCCATTAAGCATACGCTGAGTGCTTATTAAGCTGTGATAAGCTCACTTTCAGATTTTAGGCCTTTAGAGTTTTTTGTTTAAGATCAAATTTAAGCTATACTGGAACTTTTGGGCTTTTTTTTGTTGACATTTGTCTTATTGGGCCAAAAAGCCCATTAACTTGGACTGTTTTCATTTTTGGCCCATTTGAGGGCCCAATAGGGGTATTTAGGTCATTTTACTTTCATTTCTGGTTTTATTAAGCTAAAATAAGTTAGTTTGCAAGTTTTTAGAAATTTTTTTAAATTTTGAATTTTTAATATTATTTTAATATTTATTTTTAGTTTTTAATCATTTTAAATAGGTTTTAAATTTTGGAAAAATACTTTTTAGTTTAATTAAGTTATTTTTGAGGTTTACAAATTAAAAAATCTTTAGTTGGGATTTTTATTAATTTATTTGATTTTTATGGCTTTAATTAGCATTAAAAAATTAAATATTAATTAAATAAAAGGTTTGAATTTTTTTTGATCATTTGTAAACTCTAATTGGATTTTTAGGAATTTATTGTGATTCTCTAGGAATTTTTAGAGTAATTTTTAATTTCGTCACGTTTTTACGTTTTATCATTCGTCGTAGTTTAATTTTAATCGTAACCGTCATCATTTTCATTTTTCCATCTTCTCATTAATATTAATGTCAAATACCATCAAGTTTAACACACACATTAATCCTCCTCGAGAACGAACTCACAAAAGGGTCATAAGGGTGTTGATTTTCCTAAATCGATTCCTTTAATATTTACCGCTTCATTTACGCTTTGTTTTCCTAAACAAGTGTGATTTTTGTGGATTTGCTTTATATGATCCGGTGGTCTAACATGGTGGTAAATGGTGGAAGCCATTGTTGAGAGAGAGAGAAGAGAGGTTGTGTGTGAAAGAAAGAAAAGATGTATTGAAATGAGAAAGAAACACAAGCAACACCCCTTCTTGGAAGCCTAGGAGGGGTATATGTAGTCACACACGCCGCTTAAACTATACATTGTACCTAGTCTAGTCTAAGCGTGTGTGACTATGATAACTAATGGGAATTCTTAAATGTCGTCACATAAACTGAATTTCCAACAATCTTCCCCCATGGGACGACGTGTAGAATTCCTTACAATATTTTTCCTAACAAGTACATAATGATTAAAAACACGAGCTTTCATGAAGCGTCCAATGCTGATGAAGTCTTCTGAGGCCTTCGTCTTCAAAACGACTCATCTTTAAAGTAACTTGTAGAAGAAATACTGTAACGGCACGAGCTAAGTAACCCATACACTTCTGGTTAAGGAGAAGCTTCTGAATTAACTTCCCCCTAATTCATGCCACATAAACTTGATGTAGAAGCTTTTAAATAGCTTCCCCTAATCCGACAATCCTCGTAAGCAACTTCAAAGCTTTCAATAAAGCTTAGAATGATTAAGCGCACATCGGAATCTAACAAGCAAATCCCATCATATAACATGATAACGTTGCTAAGAGAGATTGAAAGCTTGGGGCACACCAAGTAGATCAACAACTTCTCTTCTCACGCTTGAAATAATTCTTCTGAATTTTTCTTCCCCTTGAGAGTTCAAGTTATGCATACTAGAAAGAATCAAGACATTTCTTCCCCAACATAGTTGAAGAAAGTAAATCAATCCTAAGTATGAAGCTCAAATACTGAAGTAGACACTTTATCCAATTCATGAAGTTGACATCATAACACCAGAGTCAATTAAGTCCCGAAAATGCACATATCTTCTTCCGGAGATGCACCAGAGTCAATTAAGTCCCGGAAGTGCATATTTCTCCATATAGGATAATGATGATGAATAATTGCAACAACCAAACAATTAACCATCGAATCAGTAGTGTACCGTTTAGAGATTGATAACGCCATGAGTTAAAACACTGATTTTCTCTACGGCTATGACAAATGTCATCCCGGAATGTCTTCAAATCAAAAGAAGGTATGAAGTTCATCACGTGTACTCGTTGTGCGTTCAGTGTGTCTTCTTCTTCCCCCTTGATGGTTTCGAAACTCGGAACCATCAATAAATCGTACGCACATGTACCTGAAATCTCGTGAGATTAATAAATAAGCTGAATTATATATTTTGTGAGAATCAGCTGTTGATCGAAAATCTCTACTCATAAACTCTCCATGGCCATCTTTACCAACCCACGTGAAAGCAATTTGAAGTGACCACTGATTGAATGACCCAGATACATCAAACGTGAAACTGAATAAAAATCCTTCGATCTTGTGACTTAAGCTTGCACTATTGTTGAATGAAGAACGGTGGAGAAATCTCTAAGTACTCAATGCATCACTGAAGAAGTCTATAAGCACAACACCTCTTGAAATTATCCACGTCGACTAAGCGCGTGACACTGAGTACAACAATGTAACCCCTTTAAGTGATAGTTATCCGAGTCATCAACCAACCACCCCGAACCCGAAAACTAGATAAACAAGTCTTCATTCTAAGATTAAGCACGAGCAAGTTATCTTTGAAAGATAAAATAAATACACGCCTTCGAAAAATCCGTCTCCAACTTCACATATTTTATACCCGATCAAACAAAATCTGTAGTCACTAAAAATATACCCAAATTTTTCTTGGTCTCGTCAAATAAATTTTGTCACGTTTTTCTCGTCACTTTGTCACGTCACTTGTTGTCTCGTCCCGATGATGACCGAAGTATAAGTTAATACACACAAAATTTATTTAAAATTTGTGTTAAAAAAATTGTGTGTATATTAATAAAGTCACACGGCCCAAATCAAATGCATTGTTAAAAAATCGAGTCCAAGGCCCAAGTCAAAATACCCGGTCCACAAGATACTTGGGAAATAAACTAGTGAGAGCCTAAATATCTGTCTTAACCCTAAACACTCATAATCTTCCGCCCCCATCCATCTTATTCTCTCCCAAATCTCACATAGTAAACATCGCCCCTCACCAAA
This sequence comes from Glebionis coronaria, assembly GCA_025667525.1. Lineage (NCBI taxonomy): Eukaryota > Viridiplantae > Streptophyta > Magnoliopsida > Asterales > Asteraceae > Glebionis > Glebionis coronaria. The sequence goes on from CM046874.1 coordinate 295,205,463, forward strand.
CTCCATCTCCTCCCACCCCCACCTCGTTTAATCCGTCCCCCTCCATCTTACTTCATCAGATCCAGATCAAAATCATACGCATGCAACACAAACTCATCATGATAATCATCACAATAGTCACAAAGTCGTAACCCATTTCTAAATCACGAAACTGGTAATTAACTTTGCAAAAACTGTTTCAATAATCATCAATCATCATCTATTACGAAATACAAAAATAATCCCCATCTCTAATCAAGAATAAAACCAATCACATTTTTATTGTACCCACGAATGAAGAATAGTAGAAGGTTTTGGCTTCTAGATCTATGAGGGGTCTCGGGTAAGGTTCGAATAAATGTTGTAATTCGATTTTATTTTCTTTAAATGAATCAAATGTAAATCTAAACATACTTGTTTAAGATATACATTCCAGTTCGAAAATAAAAACGAATCTTTGCCTTCGATATGATCTATGATGCATGTTGTTTCGAGATGTATAGATCAATTAAGATCTTGATATATCTTTGAAAGATATAGAGCGAAACAGAAACTGAGATCTAAATGTTTTTGTTTTGAGGCTTTTTAAAGATGTTATAGAGGGGATTAGGTGACGATGGGCATTAGGATTAGATTTGGTGTTTGAGGAGTTAAAAGGTTGGATTGATTGATATTGTTGGTACTGATAAAGTTGGTTCAAGTCAAATCTTTGGTCCACTGGTTTTATAAAGAGTCGCAATGGATATGGTCTTGTCACAAAGATTTTTGTTACAAAACAGTCAACTTAAAAACCCATCGCAATGTTTTCATTTACAATCCATCAGAATGTCAATAGAAGTCCCATCGGAATGTTTTTGTTTTCCATCGCAATGTTTACATTTTTTCCATCGCAATGTTTTCAAAATAAGTCCATCAGAATGTCTTCTCTACACCCTATCGGAATGCGTTCCATCAGAATGCACCGAAAGTGTTCCATCGGAATATTCGATCACAATGTAGAAACCAATGGTTTTTGCGATCGCAATATTCCGATCTGAAAATCTGAAAACATATCTGTACTATATCCGATTTTTCAGGATCATGTGAATCTGACTAATTTTCTGGGTAACTACATCATGAAGAACAATAGAAACCCAGAAAATATGATATCATATAAAAATAAGTCCAGAAATAGAAACATTAGTCATTTGACACAATATAAAACCATGAAACCAAGGACTTAAAACCAGTTGTGAAAATTTGTGGGTTTGAGAATATCAGATATGGACTGTGAGACAAAGACATTTGACCATTTGGACAATAAATGTGACAAACAGTTAACAAAATGTTTCCATAAAAGAATGAAACCATTTAACCACCGTGACAAAAAATGGAATGATAGTATGAGACACAAAAGAAATTTTTAGACCACCAAATCGAATACACGAACACGATCCAAGGATGGAACCGAAGCTCTGATACCAATTGTGGATTTGCTATTGTATGATCCAGTGGTCTAACATGGTGGTAAATGGTGGATGCCATCGTTGAGAGAGAGAGAAGAGAGGTTGTGTGTGAAAGAAAGAAAAGATGTATTGAAATGAGAAAGAAACACAAGCAACACCCCTCCTTGGAAGCCTAGGAGGGGTATATATAGTCACACACGCCCCTTAAACTATACATTGTACCTAGTCTAGTCTAAGCGTGTGTGCCTATGATAACTAATGGGAAATCTTAAATGTCGTCACATAAAGTGAATTACCAACAATTTTACTACTATCATTTTGGCACCGCTGCCAGGGAGGCGTGTTGTGTTAAGTTTGAACAATTTTGTTTTTGATATTATCCATAAATAGTATTTGTGTGATTAGCACTCTAATCATACGTATTATTGGTTTTCGTTGTTTTTGTGAATATTATTACTATAGTGTGTACGTATCAAATAAATCCACAATATCTCCAAAAGCGTGAAAATGCAACCTTAATTAGGATTTCATCACTCAATTATTGTATTCGAATCTAAAGCAAAAGAAAAAGGCAAAATAGATAATTACTTTCGAGAAACTTGATTTTAATTAACACAAACTATAAGGTGGGTATAAGGCGGTTGTATTTAACAACCTAAGGGAAAAAGGCTCTTAAGTGCTTAGCGCCGCCTTGTTTCCCCCGTTTGCTTGTCCGTGTTGAGAGAAAAAGGGATAATCGAAGGTTTGCCGCCAAAGTATTATCTACGTATCATATATATTTGCTTGGTTTCAAAGATTAAACCCTCTTGAACGTTTTGGTGTTCCACCAACGTTCTAAAGTCATCGAAGGCATTCACTCAACGTGATCATTTTCATTCCTTGAGGCTTCTTTAATCGAGAAATCGATTCGAGGAGAGATTCGTAGATTTATGTCTACGTAATTCACAAGAAAAAATGCAAAAAAAGTTAAAAACAATCAAAAGCACAAAAAATTGAAAAACGTAAAAAAACACCAAAAAAGAATCTTCTTTGCTCACCCCACGTTGTACGTTATGTTTATGAAAACTAGCTCTAAAGCAAAACGTGCACGTAAACTTCGTCAAAAGGAAGGAAACCAAACACCTTCTAGTGAAGAATCTCCTATTGTCGAACCCATTGTAGAACCAGAAGCTTCCATGGCTAATCGTACTATGATAGAGTTACTTCAACCACCCACCGAGGGTTATGGAGAAGCGATTGTGATTCCCGCTATCCTTGCGGATAATTTTGAGGTTAAGACGAGTTTATTGTCCATGATACAAGCTAACAAGTTTCGTGGTGACGAAAAGGACAACCCTCATAACCACATTCGCCATTTCAGTCGTCTTACGTCGACTTGCAAGTTTAAGGACGTCTCGAATGACGTGATTAAGATGATGCTTTTTCCGTATTCCTTAACGGTGCCCGCTAAAATTTGGTTAGAGAAAGAGCCACCCAATTCTATATTGACGTGGAAGGATCTCGTTTCAAAGTTCGTGAACCAATTTTTCCCGCCCTCTAATACTACGCATTTGAAAAACAAGATTTCAACGTTTTCACAACAATATAATGAGATTTTTTCAACGGCTTGGAATAGGTTTAAGGAAATGTTGCATGAATGTCCTCATCACGGTTTTTCCGACTTACATCAAATCGACACGTTTTACAATGGTATGAACGATCATGAACGAGATAATCTTAATGCCGTCGCGGGTGGTAATATTTTATGTAAAACGGTCGAGGAAGCATTGTTGATCATTGGAAATAGGTCCAAGGTTTATAGCCCTCGTAGCACACCGAGTGTTAACAAGGCTTCGTCTTCGCCTTCATTGTCGTCTACCATCGATGCTCAACAAATTGAGGCTAATTTGGAAAACAAGATTTTTGATAAGCTTAAGGGATTATTGATAGAGTTTAAAGTTGGTGAACAACCCACTCCCGCTACAGCTAAAGCGGTTGAGGTTTCTTGTGTTTATTGTGGTGGAGCTCATGATTTCTCCGAGTGCATTACCTCTGGTGGTAACACTTTGAGTGCCTACGCGGCCACGGGAACTTATAACCAAAATGGTCAAGTTACCCGCACTAATCGTTTGACTTCACCGGGTTTCCACCTAATCAAAATGCTAACAATTATCGCAACAATCAAGTTGGTTACGAAGGAAATCAAAGGAACAATTATAAGGGTAGCAGTTACAACAATGGGAATCAAGGGACTAGTAATCAAGTGCAAAACCAAAATCAAAACCGTAATTTTCAAAACCCGAGTCAAGGATTTCAAAATGCTTACATTAAAGAGGTTCCAAATGACTTTTTGAATTACTCTACGGAAAATGATAAGATTCTCGAAAATATCCAATAGCAATTGGCTAGTCAAGCTAGGGAAACGACTAAAAACACAAGGGAATTAACAAATTTTGCTAGGGAAAATGCCAACATGAAAATTGAGTTGAAAAACGATTTAGCAAATCAAATTAGAGGTTAAAACAACAAAATTGAGAAAAGTCAATCTAGGCTTGAACAAAGGATAGACCAAAGTGCCGCTAAGCAAGACGTTAATCTCAATGCTATTTTGGAAGCAATTATGATGAACAAAGCCTCTACTTCGGGTGTCTTCCTAGCAACACCGTGTCAAACCCGAAGGGAGAGATGAAAGTGATTACCACACGTAGTGGTAAGACCTTTAAGGAGCCGACTCCTCAACCAGTTACTCCTACGGTGGAGGAAATTGAGGAAGAACTGGAGGTAGTGGTCGAAAAGGAGCAGGTTTCAATCCCACAAAGTACCGTTCAAACCACACCTACGGTCGACCCTTTACCAAGCTTGGAACCCGAGATTCCAAAGGCTATGCCTATGCCCCACCCAACACCACCCTTACCTTACCAATCGAGACGTCACAAGGAAAAATTGCAAGAACGTAACAATTATCAATTTGAGCTCTTTATTAAGATGTTTCGTGATTTGCATTTTAACATAAGTTTTGCCGACGCTTTAATCATGATGCCTAGATTTGCCGCCAACTTTAAGAATATGTTGAATGATAAGGAGAGATTGGAAAAGTTTAATCATTGTGTTATCCTCAAAATATTGAGTCAAACAAGAATGTTCGGTCATAGGTTTATATTGTAAAATTAATTAGAACGTTGTAATAGCTAGTTAAAATAGTCGTGACATTACGGGCTTGATGGTTAGCTTAAAAGGCCTTTTTCAAGGTACTTAGCATTTATTCAAGCCCGGCCCAAAACAATATAGTCCAATACAAAGCCCACATGTGGGTGGACTATATAAGCACCCTCCTAGCATGTTAGGAGGGTGGCAAGTTCTCATTTCTTAATCTAATATTCTCCTAGTTTCTCCATTTTCTCTCTACTTTCTCTCACTACTTTCTCTCTCTAGAAATCTTCATTCTTTTCATCTATTTTCTTTTATCAATCATGGTGAAGTGAATAAATTATGGGACAACAATTGGTATCAATCGCCACTGGGTAGATTTGTTTGTTGTTGGTTATTAATTTGATTCGGTTGATTTTTCATCAAAATCATCTCGAATTAAATTTTTTAGTGTTTTCGGGTTCTAAATCTTGATATAAATCACTTACATAGATGTGGTAAGGATTTAGTTAAGTTTTTGTACTTAAAATCGCAAGTTTTTGAGGTGCTTGGATTGGTTTTGGGGTACGGTTTGAAGAACAGTAATATATCTTCCGAAAAGGGTTTTGATATTCCGAAAATTGGTGTTTCGGAAAAGGGTTTCTAGATTCCGAGAAAAGTGAATTATCCGAAAAAGATTTTTTCCGAAGAAAGTTGTTATTCCGAAGATTTCTCTATTCCGAAGAAAAGATCTTTGATTATTCCGCAGATTGGCTATTTATCCGAAGATTTTATCGGAACAAAATACCATATTCCAAAGAGAGCACTTTATCCGAATTCAGTTTATCCAAAAAACTCAAGGTAAGTGTTTATTCCGAAGAAACTGCTTTATCCGAAGAATCCTATTTTATTCGAAAATACATTTATCCGAAAAAGTGTATTATTCTGAAAAAGTGATTTTATCCAAACTCACTTCATTAATCCGAAAATCTCAAGTTATCCGAAAAACATCACTTATTCCGAAGATTTATCATTTATCTGAAGATTCAACATTTTTCCGAAAAACACCAATTATCCGAAAACACACCATTATTCCGAAGAAGCCTTTATTCCGAAGAAGCCATTATTTTGAAGAAGCTAATTTTTCCGAAAAAGTCCATTTATCCGACAATTTCTCATTTGTCCGAAAACTCCTCATTTTTCCAAAAAGCTTCTTTTATTCGAAAATCACCATTATTCCGAAAATGTCCATTATTCTGAAACTGGCATTTTTTGTTTGACGTGTTTTTGGAGGGAAAACCCAGATAAAATTTATTTTTTCCTAGACCATTTTTAGGCCATTTAAGCTTCAATTTCAAATTTTGGCGAAGCGAAAAAATTTTCGACCCAAAATTCAAATTTTTGGACCAAAATTCAAATTTTTAGGCCAAATTTCATATTTTTTAGGTTTTATTTTTCATTAAATTTTTCATTTTTCAAAATTTTTCCGTACTAGTTATTGGCTATTTCTAACTCGTTTCCAAAATTTGGTAATTCAAATTTTTTCGGTTTACCGTTTTTTCGGACTGACGAATTTATTGTCGGACTGAGAAAAAATCGGAATTTTCGGAATTTCAACAACAACACAGTAACATCATATCTACTTAAGATCTGAAGTCACTTCATCAACAGAGAGACGATCATCATGGAAAAGAGCGAGTGTTCAGTTGTGACAAATCTCGAGATGGAACAATTGCAACAACGGACACACTTCTTAAGAGATAAATGCATGGAAAGTTTGAGAATTCTTCAATCATCGTTTGAGAGCCTTTCAAAATTCCTGCTAGACTTAGGTGAATCCACTGGCACGTTCATAAGAGCATTCACACAAGCCATGGAGAAACTTGTGACACAACTCACCAAAGAAAGACTTTTTGGGAGTGAATGCAAGATCACCTTCACTGCACTCAATACGACATTTGAAAAGACCTTTGATTAAGAATTTCTCATGTCTTCGAGTACACAGAGATGCTTCATGAGACATCATAGAAATGCTCAAACTTTCAAAGACCTGATCCCAAGTAACATCAAATCCATTGAAACCTATGTCCACATAATAATAATTCATGAACAAGAGATAGATAATAGGTTCAAGGCAAATTGTGGTACAGTATCGGGTCATGTGAATGAAAGCTACACATCACCGAACAAAAAGCATGGTATGCAGGATGATCATACCATACATGGGAAAGAAAGCAGCAGCACTGGCACACAAGACATTAGTTCTGAGAATATCATCAGCAATACACCTTCCAATGATAATGGTCCTATCTTCGACTCTGACCCAATGGAAGAGGTACACACTGATGAATATAATGTGTTTGCTAATGATAAAATGCATGAGCATTGTGATCAAACTCAAACCCTTATTGACACATGTATGACGGAAAAGGTTGATAGCAATACCATACCTGATCCCTCAGACACCTACAATAATGAGTCTGACAATGATCAACATGCAAATGAGTATGATGATGAGAAGCGTATTGCGCTTGCTAATTTAATTGCTACTTTACAAAAAGATGTCAAAGAAACTAGAAAGAGTCAAAAGAAATTAAAGAAGGCAAACGCTACGCTCACTCAAAATTTTGAAGAATGCAAAGCTGCTCTAATTAAATCTAGTGAGACCATTGATAGCTATAGAGCTCATCTTCTTCAAAAGACCAATGAGATTTTAATTAACGTCAAAAAGGACGATTATCAACAGAAGTATAACGAAACTCTTAAGCTTCTAGAACAAGAGAAACGTAATCATAACACCTCTTTGAGTACTGAACGTCACAAAACGTATCTTGCTACCACGAAAGTCAATGAGCTAACTCAAGTAAATGGTTTTCTTCAAGAATAAAAAACTAAACTTGCTAATGAAAAGACAACAGTGGTTGAAAAGTTGGAAAAGGATTTCAAAATTAAACAAGCGAAAGACATCGACAAAATGGTGGAACTTGAAACTCAAATTGATTTTTATAAGAAAATAGTTTATAAAACAAATCAATCAGTTCAAACCATGAGAATGCTGGCACCTCGTTCGTTTTTCAAGGATAGACCTACTTTTGAAATCCTAAGTACCTTGAGCAAGCTCAGTCTGAGAATCAGCACTTATATCTTGATGAGTCCCAATGGACCGATCTTGATTGTCTTGTTGTTAGGCCCGACAGTGAAGAGACAACCGATTTGGAAGAAGAGAGTAGACCAAAAGTTAATAAAGAGTTTGTTAAACCATATAATTATGCTTATGAAAACAGTCTTTATCGTCTTTTCAAACCGCAAACACAGAAGTCTCGTGAGCAGATATTTTTCGAATGTGAAAAATAAGAATTAAATGGAGACAAGTTTTTGCCACTAAGAAAACTAATGTTTCAAAATATATTTGGGTACTTTCCGCATCAAGCTTCAATAAGCAAGAGTAAGCAAGCACTTAGTATTCTTAAGAGTAACATTGACAATATCAAAAAGGTTGTTGACAATGACTGGAAAAAAACGTGAACTTTCAAACGACGGTAAAGAAATTCCTTACGATATAACTGTGCTTGTGAAAACTATTTTGATTCCGCTTGCAGAAAGAACAAAGAAACATGCTTTGGAATTTGAAAAGTTAATCGAGCAAGAAATGTTTGACTATTTGAAATATGTGGAATCTCTTGAAAAAGAAATTGACGATTATCAGCCCGAAAGAGACGAGTTTTCCACAACATATGATCTACTCTTACAAGGATGTCTCTCCAAAGATATTTTGTGTGTTGCTCTCACATCTTGTGCAGATATAGACGAATATTCTGACGTGGCATGCAAATATCTTGATCAAGTCAAAGAGTGTGAACATCTTGAAACAGAGCTTTCGAAACACAAAGATAATGTTTATCAAAAGGCTTTTGCGTTAATTCAAGACCGATGTGATTTTCTTAAAAAACATTGTCATTTTCTTGAACTTGCGTTGCAAGCCAAAGTCGGAAAAGGACCAACTGATAATACCTTGTAAGGAAAAATTTCAGCATCGTGTCAAGAAATGAACGAAATGAGTATGGAAATTACAGACTTGAAAGCTCAATTGCAAGAAAAGGACATAAAGATATAAGAGTTGAAGAAACTCGTTGCCAAAATGGGTGGGAAAACTGTGGAACCTAAAGTTGTGAAACCTGTTGTTCGACAACCCAATGCCTACAAGGATCCAAAGCCGTCTATCTTAGGAAAACCGACTCCGTTCTCAAATTCTTCTCATATGAAATCTAGGTTACCCCCTAAGACTGATGTGCAACCAAGTGTTCCAAAACCATCCATATCACCCTATGTTCCTCCATTTAGAAAGCACACTGTTACTAAATCCAACCATGTGAATGCACCTAGCACTTCTAGGACTCCTCCAAAACGTGTGACATTCGCGTCCATAAAGGAATCTGTAGGTTCAACTGACTTAGTTCATACCAACAACCTAGAGGATGCTAAGTAAAAAGGGAAGATTCAGAAAGACAAACCCAAGTATTCAAAACCTAGTTCACCAAATCCCGCTAGAGTTCAACACACTCCTAATGGTAGTCAACCAAAACCTAGGAGATCGTGGGAAAACACCGCTAGAGTTCAACACACTCCTTGGTCGGATAAGTTAGACGATGCTTTATGGGCCTTTCGTACCACCTATAAGACGCCCATTGGGTGCACTCCTTATAAGATCGTGTATGGGAAGAATTGTCACTTGCCAATTAAACTCGAACACAAAGCTTATTGGTCCCTTAAGCATTGTAATGACGACATGGAGATCGTGGGAAAACACCAGAAAATGAAATTGAATGAATTGGATGAATTGAGAGACATTGCTATGAAAATTCATTGATTTATAAAAAGAAAACTAAAAAGTTTCATGATTGTAAAATTAAAAACCGGGATTTTAACATTGGAGATCAAGTGTTGCTTTTTAACTCAAGATTGAAAATATTTTCCAGCAAGTTGAAATCCCGTTGGTCCGGACCGTTCACCATGACCCAAGTGTTTCCTTATGGGACCATCAAGCTAGCTCAAAATGATGGTCCTAACTTCAAGGTGAATGGTCATACGGTTAAGCACTACTTTGGTGGGGAAGTCCCTCCTTTGGACGACCTCGACCAAGTCACCTTCCCCAATGATAATTAGTATTGAGGGGATCGAGTCGAGCTCATGACTCGGTATTAAAAAACGAGGTACCTCGTGGGGGAGATCCCATGCTTATCCATGTACATATTATCGCTTTCTAATGTAGCTAATGTGAGAGGATTTGTGCCCTTCCAACCTTTGTTCCATGGTTGTTTATGAATTGTGGTTATTTAGATCATCATCTTCACGATTGGAGCCTCTCGTTTTTATTTTACGTGAGCACTCGATCGTTTGCTTTGAAGAATTTCTCGATATCCAAATGATATATCCTTTGATGTTCTAACCTTGGGACTTTTAGCACACTTCATAAACGGCTTTAGATTTAATGGTTCCACTCTTTCCATGCTAGATTAGGCGTTCGACTTCGTCTCTAGTATGGGGGTATCCTACCCTTAGACTCGAAACATTGAGGACAATGTTTAACATTAGTATGGGGGGTGAATAGATACTTGCCTTGCTAAACCTTCACGCTTTCCAAAGTTTATATTTTTGTTTATCGTTTTGTTGCAAATAAGGCTAAAAATGGCCAAATTTTAAAAAATTTCTCATGTTTTCATAAGTGTTTAAAGACACGAATGTAGATTTTTCGATGGCGAGAATAAGAGTAATTTTTGACTCGACCGTGCTTGTTGAGAACTTAGCTTCGATTCCTTAACTTATATTAGGCTAAGTCTCTTAAATGAGGACGAGAAATGATAGAGTTAATTATAAGTTACTATGCTAAATGTAGAGTACTCGTATTCTTTCAAAAACTCATGTGTTATAATTGTTTGCTTATTCTCCTTTTGCTTGTATATAAATTTTGCTAATAAGTATTGACTTAGCGGTTTAGTCTTGATTGTTGGTTTTTAGTCTTTTCTAGTAGCTTCCATGTAATTAAATTAGGAAAACGTTAAGGTATCGCCAGCGTCACGGTTTTGAAGTATTTTTGGCACCCCGAATAATCGAAAACTTCACCTAATAATTATTTTAAGTGCTCACTCACCTAAATCAAGCAAAAATTCGAAGCTCACAAGGCCGAAAAATCTATCCGAAAATTGAAAGTGAAAGACTTAAACTTTGAAGCTTTAAAGATCTAAAATTACGTTTTACGTTGAGGATATACGTCTTTGGCCATAATAAACACCTTATGGCGAGGTTAAATAAAAGGCAAGGCAAGACCGACGTCAAAACAAAAGCTCCATGGCGGAGTTGAATAAAAGATGGATGTAAACCTGTGATAATAAGGCCCATCCGTTAGGGGGCGCATAAAAGTCTTGGTAATAAGTCTCATGTTCAAAATCGTTATAAAATCGTGTTTATCGATCCTTCTTGTTGACTTAATTTTTTGACATCGTTGTCTTTTAGGGGAGGTTATTAATTCGATGGTTTTGGTTAGACCGTTATGACTCTATTTTTGGACCTTAATCTTTATCATCGCATAAGTCAAAAATGTATCTTCATGATCATTCAAGACAAAAATAAAATATAAGAGATACCACTTAGGATTAAGGGAGTCTAAGTACGTGATTAGGGCATATGAGTAGTGTTAGCATTACTAACTTATAATGACAATGATCTCGTTACACGCTTAGCATGGAATTAGGTGAAAATCGAGGAAGACGAAATTATTTCTAACGAAGCATTCACGTGTTCTTGTTCTATGAACCTAAACATACCATTTTGTGCTGAAAATCATACATTATGTCTAAAACGCAAGTAGTAGTAGTGTAGTAAGTTTAAGTTTCAATAAAAGTCGATAAAAATGAATTTTGGAGATGCTAAAATACTTTATTCTAGCATTGCGTGAGGGCACGATAATGGTTTAGTATGGGGGAGTGATGAGACTGCTTTTATACATAGTCTCATCGTCCAAAACGGGCTTAAAACGATGAAAATATCATAAAAGGTGCTATAGATATACTTGTGTTTTTTCAATATTTATTTTAGGTACGGATATCGAGGAAATGACAAAAGATCACAAGAATCAATAAAAAACAAACACGGGAAACGAAGCCGCACAATGAACCGGACCCAAGTGTTGAATTTCCAAGAAAAGTCCTTGAAGAATTGAATATGTACAAGAAGGGTCCTTCATCATTAAAGAATTGACACTTTATACCCTTGTATACTCATAATTATAAGCTTGGCCCCTAAAGTTTGCCAAAATTACAAAAAGGACCCTCAACTTTGAAGAATTTGCAAGAATGGTCCCTACAAAATGAAGACTTGTCACTTTTTGTCCTCCACAAAGTCAAAGATACAAGAGAAGACCTTAAATTATGAATACATGCCAAGAATAGCCCTTCAAATATCATGAAATTATAAAACAAGTCCTTTAAAACACTTTGGAAAATATTTTGTGGCCAAAGTATGAAAGTTAAAACTTATTTAACAAAGGAATGTGGGATTAGGCTGTTACAAACTCAAATGCGCACAAGAAAGAAGCTTGGGGGACAATATTGTCAAACATCCAAACTCATACCACCAACCAGAAGCCTACACGTCATCCCTTCCACCAATCACATTCCACCATGTCACCACTCCTCACACGTCACCACTCCTCACACGTCACAACCCACTAACCAATTTAATAATCAGTTTTCAAACTGATTATTTAATACAAATCCTGGCGCCAAACACCAACTTTTCCCCTAAACTCGATTAAACCCACATCTGCTTAACCTTCATACCTCATAAACCCTAATCACTAATCTCCTTTAAACCAAAGGGGTTTTAACCAATTGACTCTAGATTGTTAATTCACCCTAACCTAAACCTAAACCCATCCTTAATCATCCATCGCTATCACCTCACATGCTACCTTGTACCTCCCCTGCCCCACCTTTCACTCCCAAACAAAAACACTGCAGAGAATCAACGAACCTCACCTTTTATCTTTCTCCCCACAAGAAAATGAACGTATGAGATCATTTTAAGACAGCTTTACATATACTATACGCCAAGATCATCACATGGGCTTGAAGATTATTCAAAATCAACAAGGGCATTCAAGGAATTTCAAGCATTAGGGTTTGCTAGTAATGTAGTTCTTGTAGTCGCTATATAAGGACACTTAGCATTTACATTTCAGTTGTTCTTGATTTTTTTTAGGTCAAAACTCTGTAAATCTTATTTCTCATGAATGAAAAAGTTTGAAGTTTGCGACGAAATCCAAGCACCATTATTTCCTTTACTTGTTCGTTAAGTTTATGTTCTCAGTTTGTGTTGGTTCAAGGTTTCAAAAATTTGTTTTTAAGTTACCTGCATTTGTGTTTCAAAAGGGTTTCAAAATCTCTGGTTTTTCCAAAATTTCTAGTTCAAGCATTTGATAAATCTTGAACTCTAGGTTGATCATATCACCCTGATAAGAGTTTATCACGTTGAAGTAAGACCTCTGGTTTGGGAGGATTCAAGTTGTGGGGATTGAAAAGTGTTGGAAAAATCTGTTTAGTCCTTGTTTTATATACATTGCTTTACCTGTTACTGTTACAAACCCCCTGTCTCTTGGTTAACTCATACCATAAGATAGCTTATAGTATGGTTCACTAAGGACTAAGGCTTGTTGCTCTTGTTTGTTCCACAAAAGCTCATTTTTCACCACCAATAGCCTTCTTTAGCTACACTCTTTAACTGCAGTAGTTAAGGAGCCTTCTCATTTCACCCAAGATACCCCTAGCTTGACCTAGTTGTTGGTCAAGCTTAGGGGAGAATAGCTTCCTCCCATAGGAAGCAATTGGGAGGAGGTATCACCCCTTTATTCCACTTCTTTTTATTTTTTTGAAAAATTACATGTTACTTGAATATGCCTTGTGCTTTTATTATGAGTGTTCTTAAGTGATTTTGGTCATTTATGTTACTTTAAGTTTGTTTAGATCTGATTAGTGTGTTTTGAAAGAGTGAATCTTAAAAAGTCTTTGAAAAAATTGGATTTCAGTTTTTAAAGGGTGTTTGGATTTACAGTCTATGAAAGATTTGTTGGCATGTGAGTAGGTTTAAAGGTCACTCTTGTTTGTGGTTCTGATTTGGTATGGCTTAGAGGTAAAATTGCATAACTTGTGTTTTAAAATACTCAATCTGAATCTTTGCTAAAATCAAGGTTGTTTTAGGTTTTTATGAACTGAAACTTGGAAATCAGTTAGTTGTCATGCTAAGGTAGGATTGTATGATTTTAGTTTGACTTCTTTCCTACTAGTTTGTGAGATTTCATAGCTTAAAATTCATTAGTCGGTCAACTGCATCAGAAAAGTCCATCAGACCTAAGTTTTTCTCATGTCTGTGCACTATATGAATTAACTGTATCATTTGGGTGGATTACTTGTGCTATTTTTGCTTATTCTTGACTCCCTACAACTCACTGGTTGTAGGGGTGCCTTGTTTGTCTAAAACCATCCAATGAATCAAGCTAAAAAATCAAAACTTTAAAACCAAGCAGTGGGAACTCCTTTCCTACTGCTGGTACCCACTGTTAGTTATAATGTGCATTCAGCTTATTAATAAGTCAATCTGGCTTATTTCTTTGTGCAACAACTTTTGTTTTGTGATAGATCTCATTATTTTCATATCGTTAGCTTATCTGGTAGTTTACAACTTTTAATTTTAGGGTTTTACTAGAAAACGAACTCTTTTGTCTTTTTCCAAAAGTGCTTATTCTTCATTTCAGCTTATTGGGGTAGCTTATTGGAAATCTTTTTGCTTATTTAGCTTAATTAAGTGATTTATAACATTTTGCAAGTTGAATCAGCTCTTGAATCAGCCTAGAACTCAAAAACGACTATTTTGTCGTTTTCTATAGAGAGCTTGGCTTATTTCAGGCTTATTTATTGAGCCTTTTCAAATTTTCTTTTTACAAACAGCTTTATAATCACAAGAGAAGGATCTGTGTCAATTTTCAGCGTATGGCATTAGCTTATGGCTTAATGGGCTTATTGGCCCATTAAGAATAAGCTGAGTGCTTATTAAGCTGTGATAAGCTCACTTTCAGCTTTTGGACCTTTAGAGTTTTTTGTTTAAAATCAAATTTTAAGCTAGACTGGAACTTTTGGGCTTTTTTGGTTGACTTTTGTCTTATTGGGCCAAAAAGCCCACTAACTTGGACTATTTTCATTTTTGGCCCATTTGAGGGCCCAATAGGGGTATTTAGGTCTTTCACTTTCATTTCTGGTTTTATTAAGTTAAAATAAGTTAGTTTGCAAGTTTTTAGAATTTTTTTATAAATTTTGAATTTTTATTATTATTTTAATATTTATTTTTAGTTTTTAATAATTTTAAATAGTTTTAATAGGTTTTAAATTTAGGAAAAATACCTTTTAGTTTAATTAAGTTATTTTTTAGGTTTACAAATTGAAAAATATTTAGTGGGTTTTTATTAATTTATTTGATTTTTAGGGCTTTAATTAGCATTAAAAAATTAAATATTAACTAAATAAAAGGTTTGAAAAAGTTTTGTGTTAGCCGTATATAAAGTGATGGTCATATTATATACCGTTACGAAGCTCGTAGAAAATGCTACATAATGGTGTTGAGAGTTCTAGTATAATGTTTGGTATGTAACGGGAATTAGTCCCGAACACACAAATGAGGAAGGCCTTCTACTCTTACACTTGTAGTATAAAAGGCACTAAACACCTCATTTGTGTGTGTGTTTTCCATTTCATAATTTGTAGAGAGAGAAACTTATGTCTTTCTCTCACTAGGAACTCACAACCTTTTTATTTTCTCTTTTATTCTTCTTAATCTAATCTTTCCTTTTGGTTTATTCCATGATGTTATTCGTATTGGGTTAAGTCGTGTGCATAAGTTCTACAAGTGGTATCATTCACCAAGGGATTCGTGGATAGCTCTTGGATGTTGTCCTTGTTTTTCTTGTGTTTCGTGTTTCATATATCTTCTAAGTAGTTGTAGTAGCGATTTGGGTACATTGGCTTGGCTAGAAACACGAATTCACAGGTAAAAATCTCATCTTTCTTGTTGCCTACAAGTCTCGAACTCTTTATTCGTTACGATCTGTATATTGTGATCGCATAAACCTAGGGTTTCTACTTGCGATCGAATATTACGATCACATCTTACGATCCATAGTTGCGATTAGGGACTGCGATCACAAGTTGCGATCAATCGTTACGATCAAGGACTGCGATCGCTGGTTGCGATCAAGGACTGCGATCACTAGTTGCGATCAATCGTTACGATCAAGGACTACGATCAGGGACTGCGATCACGTGTTACGATCAATAGTTACGATCAGAGGTTACGATCAGACTTGCGATCAGACTGCGATCTAGACTTGCGATCAACATTCCGATGGACATTGCGATCTGTTTGGTTAAATCTTGTTCGAGTATTTTTTAGACTTAGCCACTATCTAGACTTGTCTCGGAACATAGTTTACACGGAGATTAAAAAAATAAATAAAAAAAGAGTTAAAATTTTTAGGTCAAGTAAAATCAAATTTTTCCCTACTAGTTTTTGGCTATCTCAAACTCAATTTCAAAATATGGCGATACAAATTTTTTTCAGCTTACCGTTTTGTCGGACTGAGGTATTTTTGTCGGGCTGGAAAATTTAGGCAAAGTTTGATTTTGTCGACACTCCAACACACGCTTTCTACGGATTGAGATCCTGTTCTTCACACGACTTCTATGATGACGTCTCAACAAGATATTTATGCTGCGGGTACTTAGAATTGTCCACCCATACTTACCAAGGAGAATTACACTACATGGGCTAGTCGTCTCCTTCGTTATGCAAAATGTAAAACTTTGGGAAAGTTGATTGTCAACTCGATTAAAAAAGGTCCGTATGTTAGAAGAACAATTCTTATGCCTGGGGACCCTACGAATGCTAACCCAGTGGCTGACTCTAGTCATGAGCAAACGGATGAAGAATTAACTAAAGCTGAATCCAAACAACTCGACGCTGATGATCAAGCAATTCTAGTCATTCTCATGGGACTTCCTGAAGATGTTTATGTTGTTGTTGATAGTTGTGAAACCGCACACGAGATGTGGCTTAAGATTCAGAAAATGATGAAGGGGAGTGAAATAAGTTTACAAGAAAAGGAAACTAAGTTGCTTCGTGAATGGGAGAAATTTACGTCTACTGAAGGGGAACAAATTGAACCTTACTACCATCGGTTTTCAACCCTCATGAATCATCTTAGAAGAAACAAACATGAACCTGCACAAATTGCTACCAACATCAAATTTCTTGATAATCTTCCTTCTGAATGGTCACGATATGTCACTCTTGTCAATCAAACCAAGGATCTTCATGTCGTGGACTACACTCAAGTATATGATTATTTGAAGATGAATCAAGATGAAGCTAACGAAGTTAGGGCTGAAAGACGTGCCAAAACCCAAGATCCATTGGCTTTTATGGCAAATTCTCCGTCATCTATGTCATATCCCATGGTACCCTACCATCAACCCTCATCAAGTAACTTCATGCAACAACAACAACAACAACTCACCTCTTATGGATATCAACCTCCTGCTGCTGTGAATTACTTACAACAACCCATTGCCTGTTTTGATGACATCACCGATCCTACTCATGCTATTAATACTGGTCTTGCCCTTCTTGCAAAGGCATTCAACAACAATCAGAGAATCTCCTCGAACACTAGAAATAGGCAGATTTCTCAACTTTTCATGAATGCGAATCAAGATCGCCAATTGGTAATTGTTGGGAACACGGAGACTCGGTTTCAACAGTATGGTAAAAATGCTGGGCAGACCGTTGGCAATGCAGGAAATCAGAATGGGTTAATAGTTGTGCCAACGGTTGGTAACCAGATGGGAAACATTGTGGCTGCAAGGGCTGAGAATACTGGTACGAGAAATGGAAACAACAATTGTCAGATTCAGTGCTACAACTGCAGGGGATTTGGTCGTTATGCTCGAGATTGCACAGCTAAAAAGAAGAGGGATGCTGCTTATCTTCAGACTCAACTTCTCATAACACAAAAGGAAGAGGCGGGGATTCCACTTCAAGATGAAGAATTCGATCTTATGGCTTCTGCTGCAGAATATGACGAGGAAGAAGAGGTGAATGCCAACTACATCTTGATGGCTAACTTAAAACAAACATCTACCTTAGGAATGCATGTTGACAGAGCTCCCGTTTATGATTCAGGCGGTCCCTCTGAGGTACATCCACTTTTTGATGATAATGATATATATAGTACGTCTAATCAGGAGGAGGAGTATACTGAGATGCTTGAGCCCTACATTGAGACACACGGGGATCAAACGAATAATAGTAATATTAGTTAGAATGAGCCCAGTGTGGACCTTAGTGTGGATCAAGTTGCCTAGCCTACAACCCTTCCTGATGCGGCACATGCGTATTATAAATCTTTATTTGATAAGCTTGCTAAGGATGTTGACCATGCTACGGTGGTTAATAATAAGTTTAGAGAAACTAATGCCAAATTGACCACTGAGCTTGCGGGATATAAGGAACGGGAGAAAAGTTTTGAAATTCATCAGACTAAAATTAAAGAACTTGAACAAGCTCATGCTACATCAGTTTATCAAGAAAAATGCACAACTAAGAAATTAAATGCCTTACATTTAAGTAGTGCTAAAAAGATAAGCGAATTGAATGATGAAATCACCTCTTTTAGTAAACAGCTTTCAACTGAAAAAGCTACTATTTTGGATTTAAAAGAAGAACGAAAAAAGCTGAAACATGATTTCAAAATTTGAGAAGATGGGTTTCTTGAGGATTTTGCCAAAGCTCATGATTGATTAGAGAATTAGAAAACCTTTTAGTAAAACGTGGCCAAACTATGCAGACGATAAATGTAAAACCCGTAGTAATTACAAGTTTCTAGTTCAAAGACGAATTATTCTTTTAGAAGAGAGAAATTGTAAAACCCAAAAAATTTGGTTTCTATTTCATTTTATCATTTTGAATATAACTTAAAGTTTGAATAATAAGCAAATTGAGATTTTTTTCACATGGAGTTATGAAAGAATAACATGAACTAGTAAACCTAATTAATATTGATTTAAAACTAATTTAAGAATTTATGTTCATGTTAGCTACAGTAGTATATATTTGGTCCCATGACTTTTGGTCAAAAGAAAACGACTCCGCAAATTAAGCCCGATATTCTTGTTGATTGGCACTGTTACGAGTCAACATACATCTGACGGATGCAAGTTGACTTTGAAAAATCCAAAATGTTTCTATCACAGATTCTCCAAATATACTTTCGATAATTATGGAAAAATTTTAAGTTATAGTAAACCATAAAGTCACGTTAATTCCTGCTCTTTACATTCCATTTTTTATGCAACATAAGTCTCCTTCACATATACCATCAAACACGAAGTTCTCATCTCCATGTTTGTGTTCTTCCCCCTTGGCGTGTGTCCGGGACCATGCTTATTTGGGGTTCACGCTGGTCATTATGGTTCAAACGTTATTTGCTTCCGGATTCATATCGAAATAGTCATTTGAGTGCGGGTATGGTCTACTAACGAGTTTTGGTCTATCGACGGAGTTGGTTGCGGCTCGTGTCGGAGTAAGATTTTGGTCCGCGAGTGGTACTTTGGTCGTTCGTATACATCGAATATTTGGTTCGATCGTTACTTGTTACTTCTTAGCGTTCGTGTTTTACTTCGGTTTTGATCTCTTCACGACTATCCTTTTGGTACATTCTTAAACTAGCTAATACATACGTTATCATTCATTCTATATAAAATATGTTATACTTCTATATGCTAGCATAATATTTTCAAATGAATATATCTATGAATCAGTATATGCTCTTTTATAAACATGATAACTGATTGTAAAATGAACTTTTGTTCTAAGGAAATACGCATTATCCATGTTAACTTATCTGTGGAGGGTTATGAATGAGACTATGTAGGAGGTTGCTTTGTATAACTAATCCTAAAGTTTGTAAGAAATTTCATTTGAAGTTTATAAAACCTGATAATAACTATTAGCCTTAAATAATGTTGAGTGTATAATGGAAACCTACTATTTTTTTTTAAAGTTACTATTTATGGAAATACTAAGTATAAAAATACACGAATCATGAAATAGGCTAATCAGGAAAGCATGAACATATAACATTAAGGAAAGCTACTAATATCAGAAAACCTACTAAAGAAGGAAAGACACGATAAATCATGAATAAGTAACTCATAAACGCCCTTTATCATGTAGCCTACGTGAAGATGGCGTAGATCCTTCAACTTTCATTCTCATTTTATTACTGGACACAAGGTACGGATTTTCCGTCCTTTCAGTAAGGACTTCCTTTCCTATGTATGATTAGGATTCCTCGTCTGCAGCCAAATGTTTTCCCCAGTATGTGTTTAAGCTTATCAGTAATCATGTTAATAACCAAATAAATTGCCTGAGCATTATATACAAGCATGACCAGTTTATGTACTAGTTACGGAGGTACCGTAACCATGGCACTAGAGGCACCGGTGTCGTGACTCACATGCAGGAGAGTGATATTCTGCATCGTCCCACTCAGTTCAGTTTGGCCATTTTATCAATATGTTTAGTGGGGCGTATGGATGCATCCTAGGCTTATCAGTTTACAAGTTATCAGGGTGAATGTGGTGTGTACTCTACATCCTTCACATTGGAGCTGATCCCTCCACCCAGCACAGTATTTAGAGGTCAGCCCTCTACAGCATTTAGAGGTCACCCCTCTACAGCATGACGAGGTCACCCCTCCAGTTATTTACGCACCGTTGTAACAACACATGACCTATATAAGCTCTGGAAATTAAAATACAGTAAATGCATGTTGTCAGATTTAACAGATAACAGTTCAGCTATATTATTTATAAATCAGACTTCACAGATTATACACAGGTTTACACTGCAACTTTACTTATCAGTCTTACAGCTCCAGTATTTTATCGTCTGCTTCATTTCAGTAATTCCTTATCATGCTTTCTATCTGTTCACTGAGCGTTATGCTCAGCCGTAGTTCTTTTCATGTTCTAACGGCAGGTACACCAGGACGCTCTTAGGATTCTGAGAGCATGTGCGTTTAGATGGAAGCTATCCAGACTTCTTACTTTATGCACTTCTTACATTATTCTGCTTATTTGGACATTGTTTAGTCCTTTCCAAGGTATTTACTTTTCATGTTTTGAGCTTATGTTTAGATTACCGATGTTTGATTCCGGTATTTCCTTTATGGTCACTTAATGTTTTAGGACATTTACCTTATGCTTGATGACACGCCATAAAGACACGTAACGGTCCACTTATCCAAGTGGGGTGTTACAATTATGGTATCAGAGCGCAAGGTTCGACCTGTAGGCTCTAAAACTTGACCTGTGACTAGTGGGTAGTCACCAGGAACTTCCTAGATTTTGGCGTTGTTATCTTTCATGATTCTCATGCATTTATCAATCACTTTTCTTCAGTTATCAGTCGGTTTTCTTAAAGTTTTTGACTAAGTAAAAGGTTGGTACAGGACTGGCCATATTTAGTCGCATGCGTTTCTTAGCAAATTTGTCGTTTTTTTGTGAACTGACCATAGGCGTTCACCCTTGGCCGTTCAGATTTTTGTATAGATGAACTGACCATAGGCGTTCATCCTTACTCCTGTCAGATTCATGTTTTCAGTCGATATTACTTGGTGAACCGACCCATAAATGTTCACCATTGTTCAGGTCAAATTTCATGCTTTTCAGTCGAAGGTTGTTTTGTGAACCAATTCATAGTTGTTCACCTTTGCTCATATCATGACATTTTATGAAATTTTGACAAGTATGGATTTGACTACCGCCATCCATATTTAATCCCAGATTGTAAATTCTATTCATGACAGTTCTCATGAAATTTTGACAAGTATGGATCGAACCAGAATCGCCCATACTTAGCCACATGCTTCCTACTATGAATACTGTGAATTAAACCATAACTATCCACATCAGTTGATGTTAAACCTCAGTTGATTATTCTTCTATGTTCTTTGTATCAGTCAAGTTTGTACTCTCTAGTGGATGTTTTTTTTCATGCTGATTAAGTTCATGTCTCCTTATGAGGATTACGTTTTCAGCAAGGTGATGATGTTTCATGCTAAGATACCGAAGAATTATAGTAAAATCCTATTTCATGATAAATCATGTTCTGGTCTTTATCACTCATGTCTTCATACTGAACATTGATGAAACTCCGTTTAATCATAATTTTCAGCCTCTATACAACCAGCATTAAGTCTACGCAGAAATTGTCAGCCTATCATGTTAACCCTTTCGGTTCAGTTGCTAACCAGTTAAATCAAATTATTTTCCATTGACCGTGTCAGACAGTTTACACCAGTATCGATCATATCAGCAAACCTTCAGCGGTACCACATAAATAGTATTCATCGTGTACTTCACGTACAGTATTTCAGGTGTACCCCATGTACCTTACTCCATGTGTACCGTTAATCGATCCTTAATCACCTCAGGAATTTCCGCTTGTCGACATTCTACCAGATGCTGATGCTGTTCGTGAGTTGAAGATTTTGCCAGATGTTGATGCCGCTAACACCTTGAAAACCTCACAAATGCTGATGCTACTGATACATTGGAGATTTCTCAAGATACTAATGTTGCTTATACTAGGAAGACTCTTCTGAACAAGGAAAACAATTATAAAATTGGAAAATCCTGACAGGAATAAATTCCAACCATCAGACACTACCATTTTATTCCATGCTTTTACCTTCTCAGCCGGATGTCACACTTCACTCAGCTAACCTTCCATTCAGAAGAGTGGGAACGGGAACCCAGCCGGCCACTCAGTAGAATAGTTACATGAATCACGGTCATGATAACGACCGTCATGAAACTGACAAACAAAGCAGTAATGACAATCACCATGCTTATATTTATCAGTCAGTAACCATTGGAACTCCGGGATGAACGTGACCATAAATACAGAGGTTAGTAGTCTAACCGGTCCGCCAATCCTAGCAGTTATCAGAAACTCTTAACCTTATTTCGGACTCACCTACTAAAACACATGTTAAGACATCAATCAAGACACAAGTTCCAAGTACCATCTCGAGAGATACATGTCAAGACGACAATCAGTATACATGTCATGAGAATATTTTCTCAATGCACGAGACAAGACGTACAACTACAGTGTGCTTTCTAAACTAGGCACTCAGTAAATGAGGTTACCCTCCAAAGGGGTATATCCGTTTTGTTATGCTACACTTAAATCATATCATTAAATACTCTCAGTTACCACTACTAGAGTATTATTCGGATTAGACACGCAGAGTTCATTCTATGAGGTTACAGACAAACACATTCAGCAAGACCTGCCATGCTTGCTCAATTATTCATATGTCAGCTTTATCTAAATCAGACATCATCTACCTCCCAGCCAGAAAACACCCCACAATACAACCCGTATTTTGAAGGATTTCTGTTCAGTTAACGACGAGATCCGTCTTAATAGATCTCAAATACATTCATTTTACTTCTGCCAGAAAAATTAGTACAATTGTTCAGCTTTCCAAGCACGTGAATTATTATCTTATAGCTGCGAAGACTTCTAGTCAGCATTCCTGATGTGAATTCTGTAATTCCTTCAATTCATGATCAACAAATTATTACAGATATTTCAGATAAAAATTTTAGAAGAATTTCCAGAAATTCCTTTCTAACCACGAGATATGATTCAACATAGAGCTTGTCTCAAGTACAGAACCTGTTCTCAGAACTTTTTGTCGCAGGCTTCGGCCGAGTTAAAAGAGTTGCAGCAATTGCTGCGAGAGTTACTAAAACAAGGATTTATTCTCCCTAACGTACCACCAGGAGGTGCACCGTTTTCATCTATCAGGAAGAAGGTCGGTAACCTGAAATTATATATCGACCAACAAAAATTTGACAAGATCACTATTCATAAACGATATTCATTCCACGAATAGAAGGTTTACTTGACCTGCTACGATGTCTAAAATATTTCCCAGAACAATTCACGACCATGACACCATCAGTGGTGAGAGAAAGAACATGAGGTTTTCCAGACTGTTGTTGCACACATTATAGTCTCACTAAAAATTTTGATTTATACTTCTGAGCTCCCTAATGCTCCAGCTATAGTATGAAATTTATGAATAAATTTTTTTTGACTTCCCAGACAAAATTGTTAGTATATTCATTGATAATATTCTGATTTGTCAAATTCTATAGAAGTACAAGAGAATCATCTCTCACACTTGTACAGGATCTTCGATAGGAGAAAATTTTATAAGCAACTTCCCAGATGTGAACTACAGTTGAGCAAGGTGGCATTCCTAAACCACCCTATTTTCAGCAGAAAGAAATTTTAAACAATGCTGCGAAGGTGAAGGCCATCACCAAATGGTCAAGACCGACGTCTGTGAAGAACATACAAAATTTCTAGAACTTAGAAAACTACTACCGCAGAAATTCCTGACAGTTCTCACGATCAACCTTTCATAACTAAGCTTACGCTAGTAAAGGTCTAGTTATCGGGGCTCATACCTTTCGGTGAATATTCACTCAGGTTCCACCAGAATGTACCAAAATTCTAGGCAGGATTTTGATAGAAACATTATAACGCGTTGAGGCAACTATGTTCATATCTAGTGCCTACCATTCTAGCAGATTCAAGATAGAACACCGTTATGTTAGTGAGTTACTACAACCCTTAGAAATTTCTGAACAGAAATGAGACGAAATTCCCTGAAATTGTTATCAGCTACCACAGGCTCAGAGAAAGTATGATCTGTCTAAGTTATCGTCAACCATGTAATCAGCCTGCGCGTATCTTTCTTCCGAAAGGATCACGCAGTAGCATATCTGTAGAAAATTTAGAAATGCAACAGTAAACCGTACGAATTCAAGGCATTCCATCGACCATCATATCACAGAGAATTCATGTTCATGATCAAGTGTATGTTACGCCCACTTTAAGTTCATGTTTATTTTCACTTTCACGTTTACGTCTCATTCGCAGTATGATGCTATTTCAGTTCATCTTTTATGCTATCTCGTGATTTAAGCTCACGTTTGTGTTCATAACATTGTAAACGTTCAAGTTCGTGTGCCATTTCACGATACACGTTTCTCAGTTTATTACCGAATACGGTTACAGAAAGCTTGAGAAATCAGACTCAAGTTTAGCACAACTATTCCATAACCAGGCAGACGTTTCACATCTCAGGCTGTATCGGTTGACATTCATTCCTCAGTCAGCATACGTTCATGATATGTTCTAGTATCACGTTCACAGTATGACTCACGTATCACATTCATGATATATTCCATGCCAGCGTTCCTTATAAAATTATGAACCACGTTCACAATTGCTCACGTAGTACGTTCGAAATTGTTCATGTAGTCGTCCTTATATGTTTTCAGCAGCTTGCCCAGAAATATAAATGTTATCTTTTCAGGATAATTATACGTACCGTTTCATGTATACTACATGCTATAGCTTATTCATCCAGATTCAGAAAATCCATCTTAAGTATAGAACCAGAAACTATTCAGCATCATCAGGACAGGGTCATCAGGACCAAGGTTTTGTTCATTATGTTTAGACCTATGAAGGGATCGTTTCGAGCGGGAAGCCACTCGAAACGCATGAGTCCATCCGGACCTCTCATCCTTTTCCTTCAATAATTCAGTTAAGTTCCTTCAGTCATGTTATGTTCCAGGTTCTCTTCAGTCAGGTCACGATATACTCTTTCAGCAGCATTATGTCCTAACCAGAAGACGAGTTATCCTTCAGCTTATTTGTCTTTTCAGTTTACGTGCTCTTTCAGTTCTTATAACTTCATCAGCTTATTACCTTTAATTCGAGGACGAATTTCTCCTTTTTAGAGGGGAAGAATTGTAAAACCACGACATAATCGCATCCTTAATTAGAGGACGAATTATTTTTTTAGAGGGGAAGAATTGCAAAACCCGCAGTAATTACAAGTTTCTAGTTCAAAGACGAATTATTCTTTTAGAAGAGAGAAATTGTAAAACCCAAAAAATTTGGTTTCTATTTCATTTTATCATTTTGAATATAACTTAATGTTTGAATAATAAGCAAATTGAGATTTTTTTCACAGGGAGTTATGAAAGAATAACATGAACTAGTAAACCTAATTAATATTGATTTAAAACTAATTTAAGAATTTATGTTCATGTTAGCTACAGTAGTATATATTTGGTCCCATGACTTTTGGTCAAAAGAAAACAACTCCGCAAATTAAGCCTGATATTCTTGTTGATTGGCACTGTTACGAGTCAACATACATCTGACGGATGCAAGTTGACTTTGAAAAATCCAAAATGTTTCTATCATAGATTCTCCAAATATACTTTCGATAATTATGGAAAAATTTTAAGTTATAGTAAACCATAAAGTCACGTTAATTCCTGCTCTTTACATTCCATTTTTTATGCAACATAAGTCTCCTTCACATATACCATCAAACACGAAGTTCTCATCTCCATGTTTGTGTTCTTCCCCAATGGCGTGTGTCCGGGACCATGCTTATTTGGGGTTCACGCTGGTCACTATGGTTCAAACGTTATTTGCTTCCGGATTCAGATCGAAATAGTCATTTGAGTGCGGGTATGGTCTACTGACGAGTTTTGGTCTATCGACGGAGTTGGTTGCGGCTCGTGTCGGAGTAAGATTTGGGTCCGCGAGTGGTACTTTGGTCGTTCGTATACATCGAATATTTGGTTCGATCGTTACTTGTTACTTCTTAGCGTTCGTGTTTTACTTCGGTTTTGATCTCTTCACGACTATCCTTTTGGTACAATCTTAAACTAGCTAATACATACGTTATCATTCAATCTATATAAAATATGTTATACTTCTATATGCTAGCATAATATTTTCATATGAATATATCTATGAATCACTATATGCTCTTTTATAAACATGATAACTGATTGTAAAATGAACTTTTGTTCTAAGGAAATATGCATTATCCACGTTAACTTATCCGTGGAGGGTTATGAATGAGACTATGTAGGAGGTTGCTTTGTATAACTAATCCTAAAGTTTGTAAGAAATTTCATTTGATGTTTATAAAACCTGATAATAACTATTAGCCTTAAATAATGTTGAGTGTATAATGGAAACCTACTATTTATGGAAATACTAAGTATAAAAATACACGAATCATGAAATAGGCTAATCAGGAAAGCATGAACATATAACATTAAGGAAAGCTACTAAAATCAGAAAACCTACTAAAGAAGGAAAGACACGAGAAATCATGAACAAGTAACTCATAAACGCCCTTTATCATATAGCTTACGTGAAGATGGCGTAGATCCTTCAGCTTTCATTCTCATTTTATTACTGGACACAAGGTACGGATTTTCCGTCCTTTCAGTAAGGACTTCCTTTCCTATGCATGATTAGGATTCCCCGTCTGCAGCCAAATGTTTTCCTCAGTATGTGTTTAAGCTTATCAGTAATCATGTTAATAACCAAATAAATTGCCTGAGCATTATATACAAGCATGACCAGTTTATGTACTAGTTACGGAGGTACCGTAACCATGGCACTAGTGGCACCGGTGTCGTGACTCACATGCAGGAGAGTGATATCCTGCATCGTCCCACTCAGTTCAGTTTGGCCATTTTATCAGTATGTTTAGTAGGGCGTATGGATGCATCCTAGGCTTATCAGTTTATAAGTTATCAGGGTGAATGTGGTGTGTGCTCTACATCCTTCACATTGGAGCTGATCCCTCCACCCAGCACAGTATTTAGAGGTCACCCCTCTACAGCATTTAGAGGTCACCCCTCTACAGCATGACGAGGTCACCCCTCCAGTTATTCATGCACCGTTGTAACAGCACATGACCTATATAAACTCTGGCAATTAAAATACAGTAACTGCATGTTGTCAGATTTAACATATAACAGTTCAGCTTTATTATTTATAATCCAGACTTCACAGATTATACACAGGTTTCCGCTGCAACTTTACTTATCAGTCTTACAGCTCCAGTATTTTATTGTCTGCTTCATTTCAGTAATTCCTTATCATGCTTTATATATGTTCACTGAGCGTTATGCTCAACCGTAGTTCTTTTCATGTTCTAACGGCAGGTACACCAGGACGCTGTTAGGATTCTGAGAGCATGTGCGTTTAGATGGAAGCTATCCAGACTTCTTACTTTATGCACTTCTTATATTATTCTGCTTATT
The DNA here is from genome assembly GCA_025667525.1 of Glebionis coronaria. Classification (NCBI taxonomy): domain Eukaryota; kingdom Viridiplantae; phylum Streptophyta; class Magnoliopsida; order Asterales; family Asteraceae; genus Glebionis; species Glebionis coronaria. The sequence goes on from CM046874.1 coordinate 295,233,331, forward strand.
TGGACATTGTTTAGTCCTTTCCTCAGTATTTACTTTTCATGTTTTGAGCTTATGTTTGGATTACCGATGTTTGATTCCGGTATTTCCTTTATGGTCAGTTAATGTTTTAGGACATTTACCTTATGCTTGATGACACGCCATAAAGACACGTAACGGTCCACTTATCCAAGTGGGGTGTTACAATAAATATGCTCGCACCAAAAGTGAATGAGATAAATTACACTCGATACAAATTGGCTTTAGGTTGTCCTCTTCCTCCTAATCCCGGATATCTTAAGCAAGTTCAGGCCACTAATGAAACTTTATATAATGGTAGTGTGCTCTTGTCTGATGAGCATGATCCTCCTAGCGTGCATGATTCTGAGGAAACTACTGAACTTGCAGTAGATACTCGTTTAAGAATGAAAAAGCTTGATAAAGAAGTGACACCCGTTTATTATCCAAAAGTTAATCATCCAACTGTTTTTGTTCGGTCTAAAATGAGTACTGAAATGATTTTGCTCCTAAGTGAGGAATTGTCTGATGACCCTCCTAAACCGTGTATCACACGCCGATTTCTAAATGAGCTTAAAGATAACTTTGTCATCCTTAAACGTGTTGTTAATTCCAAAATCACTGGAGGAAATTTTACATCACCTGTTCAGATTGAGGTTCATAAAATTCTTCAAAATGTTATTAATCCGATTATTAATCAAGTTGATGCTCGGTTAGGCAATTTGGAAAACGCTTTGTCTAAAAGAATTAGCCAACTTTGTTGAAGACTTTAAATCTTTGGCAAAGGAAGCTGATGAATCTCTTGATAAAATCAATGTTTTGGTAAACGACCTTGAACGACTCTCTAAAGCACGTGATAGTATTGATAGTAGCCTTGTTGAGTTAGGTACCTCTGTGTCGCATAATGAAAACCTCCAAACTGAGCTTGATCTTATGAAAGAGAAAATGGAATCTTATGTCATTAAAAAGGATAAAGAATTCACCGTTCTTTGGAATAAATTTGTCAAAAAAATGTGATGAATGCAAATATGACAAGATTATGTACGAAAAAGCTTACAATGAAATGCAACAAAAAATCGTACATTTGACAACTCAGTTGGGAGGTGCTCAGGGAAACAATCTGGCTTCTTCTGGGTTAGAGAAGCCAGTGATGGGAATATTCAGAAGCTTAAGGCTAAGATTGCATATTTAGAATCTGTTCTTGCTTCATATAAGCGGGTTGTTGAACAAAGTAAGTATGTCTATTAGAAATTTATTTATAAAATATGTGAGAACTGTAAGTTAAAAGCCTTATTAAAAGATACGACTTCTGAGCCTAGTACGATTCAGACACCAGCAACCTCGGGACCCACTCGTATTGCTGTGACACCTTTTCCCAAGGTTGCTGGAACGAAAACTGATGTGATTGCCCCAGGAATGTTTCGTGTTAGTTCTCCCTCTGTGCCTAACAAACAACATAAAGCAAGCGTTAGGATAAAACCGACCACTATATCTCAACCACAGCTCATTGATTTAAAAAGTGCTAATTCTAATAGACGCGTGTCTTCTTCTATAGGAATAAACAACTATAATAAGAGCAGAAGGCCACAGCCTACGAGCAATAAAAGGAATGATAGGGTCCCCTTTGCCTCTAGAAGTAGTCCCCCTAAGATCAATAATGTGGAAGTAGAAGAACACCCTAGGAATTTACTGCTTTTTAATCATAATCAGAAACTTAATTCATCTGAATGTAATGACTTTCAACTTGCTATTCGGAATGAAAAATCTGAAGTTATTTGTGCTAAATGTAATAAATGTTTCTTTACTTTTAGTCATGACGCTTGTGGTTTGACTATGAATGGTTTGAATTATGGTGGCTACACTCGAATTGACAAGTTGTCAGTCAGTGAACAACAACACACTCCTAAGGCTAAGGTGTTTGTTCCAAAAAGTACGCATGTAGGGTCCACAACAAGTCTTGCTAAGCCTAGTAGCCCTATCACCTCTAAATGGTTGTCTACAGGTAGAAATTTTGATTGTAGTGGCAAAATTATCGACACTAGTAGATCGCATACTGACAGAGAAATGTCGGTATGTGATAAGGCTTAATTATCATCTAACCCTACAGGAACCTATTTCATCGGTTGCTAAAATATTTTCTTCTCTTATCATTGGCAGGCTGTTGAAATTTGTCTCTGGTGCGTGGACTCGGGCTGTTCCAAACATATGACTGGAAATCGAAGCCTTCTCAAGAACTTTCTATGGCGATTCATGGGAACTGTTCGATTTGGAAATGATCATGTTGCTGCAATTCTAGGCTATGGTGATCTTCATTGGATAAATATAATCATCACCAGAGTCTCTTTTGTTGATGGCTTGGGACACAATTTGTTCTCGGTTGGGCAAATTTATGATTCAGACTTAAAGGTTGCTTTCAGAAGTGTGACAATCGTGGTTTTGAGGTTCGTCACTTGGTCTTATTTTAAGGTTAATTTATGTGTGACTATGTGATTTGCGTGTTTACATGTTATTTTGCATGAACGAGGTTGGTGTGGATATCGTTTATGGGTATAAAGTACTCATAAGTAAATCGCGGAACGGTTATTTCATGTTCATGAGCTCACAAATTAGTGACTATGAAATGAAATGGTGTTATTTTGGTGTTTCACGTATACATATAAGTATTATAGTAAATCGTATTATTTTTTACGATTTGGGGTTTAGCATTTAGAGGTCTCGGGTAAGGTGTTTAGTCATGTGAGTATTTTTCGGGATGGTTTTAAGTCATTTAGGACTTAGTTATAAAGTTTATTTCAAAATTTAAGATTTTTTTTAAAACTGTATATTTTACGTTTTTTTGTATACGCGTAAAATTGACTAGTTTTACGGTTTTAAGGTTTCGGAGGCTTTAGGAGCTGAAATAAATTAAGGTAAATTAAGGTATTATTAATAACATAATAATAAGTAATAAAAAGAAAAAAAATAAAAAAATATATGTGAAAGTCGGTTTAGGCCGATTAAAAAGAAAGAAAAGGAAAAAAAAAGAAAAAAGGGAACCGGGCTTTTGTAATGGGCCAAGGACTTGTTAAGAAATTATATAAAGACTTTTTATTAACTAAAAACACATCATAATCCCCTGGATATCAATCTTAAGTCGAAATCAATGGAGTCTATTTAGGGTTCTTCATTAATTTTTCTTCTTTCAAAAATTCTAAGGTAAAATCTTCAATACACTTTTTAATTAAATTGTTTTTAATTATCTTACAATCAACACATGATGGATCTAGGGTTAAGTTAATTATGAATTCCGTATTATAATGGTATAAACATGATTAGATTAATTAGAGATAATAATTATACATGGTGATGGTAATTAATTAAGCTAATTGTGTTAAATTCATTTTTAAAAACTGGGCAAAATTTTATGTCACTTGTTTTGATCATATCTAGAGTTCTACAAACCCTTATTTTGCGATCCAAGCATCCCTGAATAGGTATTTGAAGTGGCTTTCAAATTCAAGAAACGAGAACTAAATTGGAGGTCGGGAGGTGGGCCAAATACAGGTTAAACAGTCGGAGGTCAAAACAGTTTTGAAATTAGTCGGGTTTAATTTAATGTTTTAAGGTGATTGGGGTACTTAGGAGTACACTTGAGCCATCTAATGAGCATGGTAGTTGGTTTATATATTAAATAATAGACCTGAAGGGTGGCTAAGCAAATGGGTTAGGGTAAGATCCCCTAATCATAACAAACGTTTTGTATGTTCAAAATCGATAATATGCGGATAGGCATAAGTGTATATATATATATATATATATATATATATATATATATATATATATATATATATATATATATATATATATATATATATATATATATATATATATATATATATATATATATATATATATATATATATAGTGGGGCCTTAACAGTAGATTTAAGGTTGGGAAAAAGGGAGGAGTTAGCTGACATATGTAAGGGCATAGGGTTTTCTTTACAGAGATCATGGGTATGGTTAGGTGGGCGTTTGGCTTATAGTTTGGAGACCTCAAAACCGGGACTGTTTTGGGTAAAATGTTAACGAGACGGGTTATGAAGTAAACTAAGTTAAGGGCTTTATAGAGGGGTGTAATGAGATGCTTAGAGCATATAAATGAGTTATATATATGGGAGAAGGTTAGATGTCCATCATGGGTTGAGGAGCCATCTTAGTGTTTGGTTCATGTTTTGATTGTGTGCTTTTGTTTGTTAGCTTTTTGCTAGTCCGTGGATTTTTGGAGAAGCTCAATCAGGTGAGTTTCATAGTCCCATATCTTTTAATGATTTTCACTTCCAGATGGAATGGAAGAGACACTGTATGGTTTTGTAACTAATGCTGTGAATGTTTTTATGGTTTGTGATGGACTTGTATGTGCACTTATGTGATTAACTGCTATGTGATTCTTGATTGTGTTTATGATTTGGATCGGGGGACACGTACCGTCTCAGTTATTGTGGTTTGACTTGGTACTAAGGGGATGTTGACAAGACGGGTCCTTGGGGAGGTAAATAGATGTGTGAGCATCTATAGGACCAATGGATAATGACAAGGCAGGGCCTTGGGATTGGTACATAGGTGTATGGGCGCCTATGGTACCATGGTGTTTGGTAAGGTTAGGAGCCTTGGATTTAGTTTGGAATGACTGATCTTGAATGTTAGTTGTTAATGCATACTTGTAGCACATTGTCCATATGTTTAGTGGTTTATGGTTGTTCACATCTTATTATAATCTATTTTCAGTTGGAGTCTAAACCTATGACTCTCACCAACATTATGTTGACGTGTTTTAGTGTCTCTTTCAGGTGATAAAGTGGTTAAGCGTGAGAACATATGTGGCTAGGATTGGAGTCGCGTAGGAATGCATTTAGAAGGAGATCCCCGTTCCTTCTTAGTTTATTTTTCTGTTTGTTTCAATAAGTGATACTATTAACCTATATGTTGATTTGTTTGTGTTATTTGTTTGTCTTGGGTAAGAGGTAGGACTGTTACCTACTTACCTAGACTTCTGCATTGATGAGATATTGTAATGACATTTGTGTCACCTTTTATGACATTTTTAATTCATATAGTTATTTCTATGGACACACTATTGTTGTGATGATATCCATGCGTCGCGTCCCATATTCCGCCATGGTGGGGTGTGACAGAATGGTATCAGAGACAATGGTTATAGAGAATTAGGTTTCCTAGTCTAGTAACCTAGTCTATAGCTTAAGGGTCCCTACATATAGGCGTCATAGGAGTATGTGTGCATTTTATATTAATTAAAGTTTTTTGGATGTTATTGGTTTTTACTTGCGATGTTTGTTAAGTTTTGACTAGTATGGGTTGAACCATAGTAGTTCATACTTAGCCACATGTTATTTTCTTTTCGGGGTGTGACTAGTGCTGGTTGAACCATAATCATCCACGCTAGTCATTGTCGTATTTTGCTTAAATTTTGTTGGGTTATTTTATGTACCTGAGGTATAGTATTTTTCTTTTGATGTTTAAGTCATGTTCCCTAAGAATCATGTGGTGGTTCGAGTTATTAGGAGTAGGTGGATATGAAGGATTTTAAGCTGTTTCCACTCTTATGGGCGACATGACTTATAACTGATTATGTTTTCGTTTTGGATTTAGTCTATGTTGTTTTAACTAGATTATGGATTTATGTATTTCAAGAGTTTGACTATGTTATATTAATGGATGGAGTTTTGGACTTTTTTTTTGGTTATGTGGTTATGAGCTTATGTGAGTAGATGGATATATGTGTTATGTGTTGTATTAATTCTTATAAGTGTCATCATCGGAAGGAGTGCATTGGGGAAGGGTAATTGTATAAGTATGGTGGCCAACATAGTTATACAAGTACCACAACTTCAATGGATTCCTAAGTATGATTGCATGAAAGAGGGTTAGTACATGCTTGTATAGTAGATGTTAGACGGATTTAAGTATATGTATCCCGATATGCCTATATATGTATGATCCCCTACAATTATCGATTGTATCCTTAGGAGGGTGGCTAGCTCGGTTTTTTTGATATTAAACCTCCGTTGTAGTGTATTCTTTGAGTTTCGTATTTCACGTGTACGTTTTAAAATGGTGTTCTTGGTTTTAAGTCTATTAAAATAACTTGGGATTTCTTTTGAGATAATGAAATCTTTTGTGTTGGGTCTTACATTTCTTTTGGTCGGTATATATTGAAAAAAAGGGACTTGGAAATATACTATAGAGTTAGATAGTTGGTTGTATTCGGTAAAATAAGGGTAAGGTGTTGGAGTCGTGTTGGAAACAAGATGTAACATAAGATTTTTTTTAATCAACACTTATTTATTTCAAATTCTAAAAGACTTTCTTTAAAATAAAGCGAAATAAAATTTCTTTCTACTTAAATAGTTTATATAAGTGAGCTTAATCAATATACGTCATTTATAATTATTTATGCAAGACTAAACAAAGTTCATGGAAATTTCACATACATTTATTTCTTTTCATTTTAAAAAGGATTACGTTAATTACTAAGAGGATTCTTTAGTTTAAAAAAAAACAACTAGTATAAAACTGTTTTGGTCATAACTTGTTCGTTTTTAAAGCTTTCTGGGTGATTCAAAAGCCTAAAATTATGTACTCGGAATGTACTTTTCAAATATTTGGTATGTATAGTCATGGGGTGTCAGTAGCTTGATCGGAATTTTGGTACAAGTGACGGGTTCAAGGTTGAGTTTTGAATAGTAGTTTTTTTATGATTTGGGATGCACGGGATACCTAGTCTTTGAGTTGAGTTTTGAGATCGTCTAGAAGGTTGTTTGTAGATTGTTTTAGTCACATAGATGTGGTGAGGAAAGAAAAAAAATATTCTTTTGGAAAATTCGATCTTGTGCACGGTTTAAATAATATGTCGTGGGGCATAAGATGTTTTGGTTGCCATTAAGTGTTTCTTCGATCATTTTTCGTTGTCATGAGTCATGTAAATTGGTACATGTTTGAGTTTTCCTTTTGAGTTTTCGTGGTTTTGGTCTGTTTTAACTCGTGCACGTGAAATGTCATTAGTTATCCGTGGGTTTGATTCGTTGATCGTATCTAGTGGATTCAGGATGTAGTTTTGGGTTCGTATTGATTGGGAGCATTGAGGTAGACATATGAAAGACTTTGTCGCGCCTACACGATTAAGTAGGTGGCCCTGAGAGAATGGTCAGAATGCCCTTAGTGGGGATGAAAGAGTTAAAAGTTCGTAGACGAACTAATGTGGTCATGAGGTCTCTTAGGAGTGCCAAGGGAGATGAATAGAAATTTGTATAATGTATGGATATTGGCACAAGTAACGCGCCATAGAGAGTGTTGGAAGGGGATATAATACCTCAAAGGTATTTATGATTGTTCGTAAGGCATGTAAGTTTTCCGAAAATTTCCTGAGATTTAGTAGGTTTGCCTATTACTGTGAGGTAGAACCATAAATAGAGCAAGTAGGAGAAGTGAGAGGAGTTGTAGTTAGTGCCTTTCCAAGGAAATTGTTGATGGAATGATTTTAAGAGCAAGAGTTGTTAGAAATTGCAACGGATGCAAGGTAAAATTTGAGTTGCTTAGTAGTAGATTGGCTGTGAAAAGCGGTTGAGTGGTCTGATAAGAGGAAGTATTGGTCTTTTAGAATACGTGTAGATTTTCGCGAGTAGAACGAGGTAGAAATTTATTCGTATTGCTTCTAAGAGAGGGTGCAAGGAGGACGTAGTTGAAACTGCTAAGGATGTTGTATGAGCGCTTTGGGTTTACGGTTATGATTTTGGCTTCGCCGATGCGCTAGCAGTTTTCATGGAGTCAATGAACCGGGGGTACATGAGAATATATAAACGAGTTGTCATCGGGAGCATCGGCGACATCTTGATCTACTCAAATCTAAGAAGGAGAGTGAGGCGAATTATGAGTTGGTTTTGGAGTTGTTAGGAAAGGGAATTATACGTGATATTTTCAAGTGTGAGTTTTAGGATTAAGTTGGCCAGGACGAGTAGCCAGAGATGATGACATATCGTGGAGCTAGCAAGGGACAAAGTGAAGAAGGACGAGGAAGCGTTTTGGAGGCTGAAGAGGTGGATTGGATAATGAGCAGATCTTGGAATTATCGGAAGGACTGGATGAACTCGTGAAGCATGACGATACGTGGAGCAAGGATTTGGATGTATACGAGAAAGACAAAGAAAGGCGGTTGTTTATAAGTTGTGGGAACTAAAGATTTGGAAGAACTAGATAGACTTAGTTAGTGGAGCTAGATTGCTATATCTGCCTAGAATGCTAGAGGCATTTGGGGTACGAGACGTAGAGAATGATCTATACAGATCATGAACGTCTCCAACACATATTTAATCATCTTGATTGAACATTTGGAAAAGGTGATGGGTGGAGTTAAGTGATGAAAGAAAATTTCAAGGCCAAGTACCATCTGGGAAAGGAAAGCATGGTTGATGAGACATGGAATAAGAAGAATGAAGTGAAGTTAAGACGAACTTGAACTATATGGATGACGTATTAGGGTGGTTTGGATGAAGGATGTAGGTTGCACGAGTTGAGTTATCTAAAGCAGAGAATGCGTCAACATGTATGTTGCGTGGCTTGTACAATCATATGGAGAAAAGGGACGTAGACTATACTTCCTACATAGATAGGAGTAGCTTAGAAAGGGCGATGTAAGGACGAAGTTGGTGAAAGGGATACATAATGGGGTAGAGAAATAAGTACGACGAGAGTTGGGTGATAGTCGATAGACTAACTAATTCATCTCATATTTCAAGAGGAATGAGAAGTCACGTAGTTGAGAAGTTGGAAGGATTGCGTACGGATGTGATGGAATAGAGGGTTTTGCGTAAAAGTTAGCCTAATATGGATGGAATGCCTTATGAAGGATTATGGCAAGGGAAGAAACGATGGGAAGCAAGTGTAGTATACCGTTGATAGACTAATGTTTGGTATGAGCATACTATAGGGGTAATTGAGAAAGACGCCTAGAGCATTGGCGTGAGATTTGGAGATAGTTGGAGAACGCATTATTTTAGGAAGAATTCTCCTACAAAGAGAGAGTCACCGGTGAGAGGGGCATATTCCCCATTGATGAGGATGTAAGGAATAAAGGAGGAAACACCTAAATTATAGGCTGAAGACGGGATATAAGATGGTATGGAAATTAAGATTATGGAGAGACAAGCGAAAAGTAGTATGGAGGAAGAATGATTCGAGGGAGCAAGAGGTTGTGAAGATAGCGGGGTGATATTGAAGGGAAACCGTTAGAGCAAGAGGTTAGTAGTCACAAACAATGAAACGTCCACCTAGATAAAAGGTGTAACACATGTTAGTATGAAGGATGGTTAGTTACTTGGTGCCGAGCATGGGAAAGCAAGGATGAGATGGTGGTTATGACATGTTTCTTGTGAATATTATGGGAAGCTTTTTGTTATGCAATCCTGCATATACCATTGGATGTGTTTAAGGATGGGAGAACTTCCGAATGATGGAAAATCCGTAGAGGATAGAAGCCGTTAGGTATGGTGATAGGAATTATAGTAGAAACTGCTGGAGTTAATTCATAGGAGATGAGGTGGATCATCGTTACAGTGGGATGAAGTTAGAAGCGGCCAACGTATTGGACCGGAGGTGGATCGGAAAACTATGGAGGTGGTGTAAGTGACTAAGTAGAGGTTGAAAATAGCAAAGAACCGACGAGAGAGCTATGCGGACAAGAGGCGTAAGCCATTGAGATTTGAGATAAAGTTATGCTAAAGGTTTCACCATGGAAAGGGGTGATGCGGTTTGGAAAGAAAAGGGAAGTTAGCACCTAGATTTGTGGGTCCATTTGAAATCCTTGAAAGGATTGGGCTAGTGGCGTATAGGTTCAGATTACCGGAGGAATTGAGTAGTGTGCATGACGTATTTCATGTATCAAACTTGAGGAAATGATTAGCAAGAACTGACTTGCAAGTATCGTTAGATGATATTAGTATGGATACGAGTCTTCGTTTTATCGAAGAGCCGATAGAGATTTTGGGTCGTGAAGCTAGGACGTTGGATAAAAAGGGTAATATACCGTAGTTATGGGTAGATGGAATTTGGAACGTGGATTAGAGTTCACGTGGGAACGGGAAGGATTTATGAGGAGCAAGTATCCTCAGCTAATTGATAATGACGATCCTAAGGAGTAAATCTCGGGACAAGATTTCTATTAGGAGGGAGTGATGTGACAACCTTGGTTTTGAGGTTCGTCACTTGGTCTTATTTTAAGGTTAATTTATGTGTGACTATGTGATTTGCGTGTTTACATGTTATTTTGCGTGAACGAGGTTGGTGTGGATATCGTTTATGGGTATAAAGTACTCATAAGTAAATCGAGGAACGGTTATTTTATGTTCATGAGCTCACAAATTAGTGACTATGAAATGAAATGGTGTTATTTTGGTGTTTTACGTATACGTATAAGTATTATAGTAAATCGTATTTTTTTTTACGATTTGGGGTTTAGAATTTAGAGGTCTCGGGTAAGGTGTTTAGTCATGTGAGTATTTTTCGGGATGTTTTTAAGTCATTTAGGACTTAGTTATAAAGTTTATTTCAAAATTTAAGATTTTTTTAAAACTGTATATTTTACATTTTTTCGGTATACGCGTAAAATTGACTAGTTTTACGGTTTTAAGGTTTCGGAGGCTTTAGGAGCTGAAATAAATTAAGTTAAATTAAGGTATTATTAATAACATAATAATAAGTAATAAAAACAATATATATGTTAAAGTCGGTTTAGGCCGATTAAAAAGAAAGAAAAGGGAAAAAAAGGAAAAAAGGGAACCGGGCTTTTGTAATGGGCCAAGGACTTGTTAGGAAATTATATAAAGACTTTTTATTAACTAAAAACACATCATAATCCCCTGGAGATCAAGCTTAAGTCGAAATCAATGGAGTCTATTTAGGGTTCTTCATTACTTTTTCTTCTTAAAAAAATTCTAAGGTAAAATCTTCAATACACTTTTTAATTAAATTGTTTTTAATTCTCTTACAATCAATACATGATGGATCTAGGGTTAAGTTAATTATTAATTCTGTATTATAATGTTATAAACATGATTAGATTAATTAGAGATAATAATTATACATGGCGATGGTAATTAATTAAGCTAATTGTGTTAAATTCGTTTTTAAAAACTGGGCAAAATTTTATGTCATTTGTTTTGATCATATCTAGAGTTCTAAAAACCCTTATTTTGCGATCGAAGCATCCCTGAATAGGTATTTGAAGTGGATTTCAAATGCAAGAAACGAGAACTAAATTGGAGGTCGGGAGGTGGGTCAAATACAGGTTAAACAGTCAGAGGTCAAAAGAGTTTTGAAATCAGTCGGGTTTAATTTAATATTTTGAGGTGATTGGGGTACTTAGGAGTACACTTGAGCCCTCTAATGAGCATGGTAGTTGGTTTATATATTAAATGATAGACCTGAAGGGTGGCTAAGCAAATGGGTTAGGTTAAGACCCCCTAATCATAACAAACTTTTTGTATGTTCAAAATCGGTAATATGCGGATAGGCAGAAGTATATATATATATATATATATATATATATATATATATATATATATATATATATATATATATATATATATATATATATATATATATATATATATATATATATATATATATATATATATATATATATATATATATACTAGTGGCAAAACCCGCCCGATGGGCGGGTATGACTTCTAATTGTCTTTTATATTATTTATGTTTTAAAATATCTTTAAAAATATTTATTTTTATTAGTAAGACTTGTAATGTTTTTTTAGCTAAGGATTAGTGTTAAGAAATTGTATATTGAAATTGTATATTCTAATGATATATCTAATTATATTAGTAATGTTTGCCAAAGTGGGTTGTTAAGTCTTTGGAATCAAAGTTGCATTGGCGCACCGCTCCGTATATGGCGTCAAAGCTTCTCACGCCAGAAACACCAGCCGGTCTTGTAAGTTTTCTCTTCTTTTTTTTGTAATAAAGTAGGTATTTGTGTGCCCATTATAACACTTTGGCACCATTTTTTTCGTGCCAACCACTTTCTAAAAAATGTGGTATCAAAGGGTTTATGATGCCAAAGCCCCAAAATGCTATGTGACGTTTTTGACACCACTTTCTGGTGTCAACCGCTCCCAGTTCTCTAAGAGCTGATAAAAAACAAACATAAGATCAAGCCATGGTCATTGGTAGGGGTGATATCGGGTCGGGTCGGGTTTTGATTTTTTAAAACTCACCCGGAACCTGAACCGATAAGCAATCGGGTTATCGGATTCGAGTGGTATTCGGGTCGAGTTGTATCGGGTCAGGTTATCGGATGATACTACAAATTTTTGTTTTTTTATCATTAAATAATTTTCGCAACTTAATACTATAAATGTTCGATGTCACAGACTAATTGGCCTAGAAAATAACTATATGATACGAAAAAAATAATGACTACATTGAAATTAATAACAAACTCTATAAATGAACATTGCACAACTATATGTGATAGCCTTTGTGGGAACTGGAGATTGATTTCGTATCAATTTATGTTAAGCTTTGTGTTATCCACTTTTCCTTAATACGTAGTAGTACAGTAAATATTTCAGTAGCAAAGAAAAGGTGCATATCTGTTTCCAATTATGTTGCAAACTTTTAAAAATGATTATTTTAAAAATAAAAGAAATGATTTTCGGGTGTTATCGAGTTGACCCGCTAACCCGATAAAAAAATTATTTCAACCCGAACCCGACCCGATAACATTATTGGGTTATCGGGTTCGAGTGAAAAACAACCCGATAAGATTTTTAATCCATTTGACCCGACCTGATAAAATATATCGGGTTGGGATTTGGGTTCGGGGGTCAACCCAATCCTACTGACAACCCTAGTCATTGGAGTGATCTATTTTTCTTGGTATACTTGTAGACATTGTGCTTGCTAATGCTTGTTTTACATTCGGATTCTATTGTCAATAAATTTCCTTGGTTCTTCTTGTGGCTTATTTGTTTTCATTTTTCGAATATCAAAAGTATTATTACCGTTGTCTTTCTCTTTTTCAATCTAATGCTGCAATCGCTTTAGCCTATATACTATTAGTGTACATTCCATATTTGTGTATGGATTAGTTCATTTAATTAGCATTGGACTCTTTGATTTCTTCATTGCAAAGTTTTACATGTATATTTATCTTTTATATATGAAGCTATATGTATATCTAAGCACACACAATATCTTTACTACTTTATAAAACATTTAAACCTTTTTTTATTTTTAAAAGTTTAAAAAAAATCTAAACTCTAACATTTCTTAATTTAGAAATTAATCTCATCCATCGATCTCTTTTATAACAAACTTTTCTAACAATTTTTATAACAAACTATTCAAAAAAACTTTTGTATTTAAATTGAAATATCGTTTTTTTTTTCTATAATCTAATTTCACAATATTTTCTAGAATTTCACGTTCTTTAATTCAACATCCGTTTTGATGTTTGCTGATTAAATTTTAGTTTGTTCATTTTTAGTGAATTTATTTATTTAGATTTAAATTTTTATAAATTAATTTTAATTTAAATACAAGTTGATGGGTAAAAGTGTAATATTTATTAGTAAAAAAATAGTCATCTGGTATCTGCTAGTGTATCACTTAGAGTAGGGGGAATCCACTCCCTTGGCGAGGAGCCAAGGCCACCGCGCAGAAAAAACCACCGCGGTGGACTCCGTGGTGCTGCGCCGTCGGGCTGGCGCCATGGCCACCAGCTCTGGCGGTGGGATTTGTTTAATATTTTTTTTGAATCTAACGACCATATTACCGTTGGGTGGGGGTGGCAGAATTTCAAAAAAAAAACCTAAAAACTACATTTTTACTCCAATTTTAAAATGTTTATTATTATTTACTTAAAAAAAATAATTCCCACGGCACCAGTTTTTCCACGGCTCAGGGATACCAGTGAAAACTGGTGCCGTGGGAAAAACTGGTGTCATGAGAAAAATGTTGACGTGGCAGTACTTTTTGAGCCATGGCACCAAGCCATGGCTCACGAATTACCTGTGCTCTTATATAGTTGTAAATATGTGCAAATCTAATTCTTGACACTAAAAAACTGGTACATGTATCACTTCTTTTATGGTTTCTTCACTTATTTGTTTAGATGCAATTGGACGAATGTAGGCAACAATTTCTTATTGATTGCGTGTGTAATCCTTTCTTTAATGGAAGGAACGGAGGCATTGGACTTTCTTTAGATGTTTACATGCAAACCTCTAACATACATCAGACCATACATGACAAAGGTTTCTATCAAATGATCATGGCGGTTACCTTATTTTTTATGGAAATCAATGACACATAATTCTCATTAAGGAAATGTATACAGTACATGCATATGCAGGTGCTCTTGGCATTAACATGTGACTCGCAAGGCGTGTCATAATCCAATTATCAAGAAATTTTGATAAGTTATAAGACGTGCTAGATAACTACTACTGTATCAGTTAAGAATTTAGACAAGCTCATTTCTAGCTTCTTGCTCAAGCTTGCAAGAATGCATTAAATTCACTCATAGTAAGACTTGGAGCTTATTTTTGGTTATGATTAATTAAGTCCCTTTATATGCATCCATGGGCATCATAGCTTGTAATGGTAACAACAGGTGACACCTACAGTTCTCTTGACATGAAAGATCATCCTGAAATATTTAATAATAGCAACATGGTTGAACTTTCTAAGCGATGACCAATTGCCACCTGTCACACTTGATAGAGGGTCCACCTAAGGGAATACGTCGCCTAAAGGGCTCATTTATAAGCAGACTGATAATCTAATTCAGAAATATATTGCCAATAGTATTGAATATTAGGAAATTGCTCTTATTAATCAAGAAGAGAAACTTACACATCATCCAACATGAGTAGCAGTAACTACCAACTTAAGATGAGACCTCCATCATATATACGTGTTAATGGTTCTCAAAAACGTGAATTACAAAAATATGCATACATCATTCACATGTTTCCAAGATTATATTATCAGAAAAGAAATCCCAACACAGTCTCCAAGCTAGTGGCCAACTTTTTTATCCGGCAAGTCACCAAGAATATTGAAAAACATTGTTGATCTTGTTTCTTCAACTGTTCGTGCACATGTTCAGATATCGTAGCCTGCACCAGTTCAAATATCACAGCCTACACAAGTCCATTAAATTTTTGTGAATATGAAAGGGCTACCTTCACGACCAACTCATCTTCACAATGGGACTGAGCAGACATCTGAAGAAGCTGCCTCTAAACCGCAAAATGCTTGGGGAGAGGTTGAGCATTAGTTTGGAAGGTAAGATGATCATACTGCTATTCAGAGAAAGTGGTCAAAAAGATTGGAAGAACAAAATAAAATGTTACATGAGCGCAAGCATACCAACTTCTCGCTTTCTCCTAAAGACTTCCTTTGTGGTCAAGTGGCAGGAGCTTGGAACCATAACTCTACTTGTGTCTCAAAATATCAATTGGTTTTTGTCCTAATTCCATTGCAATAAAAAAAGAAAGGAAAATCTCAGTTAGATTGAGCAACAAAATAAAAACATTGTAATGGAATCATTAAAAGTTAGTATATTGGGGCATGATTTTTAGTCGAGACTACAAATTGTCTGCCTTCATTTCTGTGATAGGATGAGAGATATGTGGTTGATATGCATTATATAGGAGTAAGCCCCTTGTTGATATTGATACTATCAGGATGTCAATGACATTTTTCAAAACATTTTTACAGCATGCTGAGTGTTGTAGAATCCTAGAATCTATGAAAAAGGGAAGATATTGCAAGTTGTTCAAGCTTAACAGCAGAATTTGATTCCTTATCGGAATTCTTATGCATCTCTATAATAACTTTAACAAAAGTCTCTAAACTATCACCCTGGATGCATATACGATATGGTCATGTTACAATAGGAAGTATGTCAATACCTAAATTGTCACATATGTTACTCGGAGATTTTACTTTCGATTCCTGAAGTGCTACTTCTTGCTTTACTGATTTGCATTAGTCAAACATTAGGTTTTATCAATACCATTATGCACCATTTCTATCCAGTTTTATCCATACAACTTAAGGGGTATTTGTTAAGCTTCATTGTGTGGCTTGTGGGCTTATTGAACTTTTCAAAAGCTAATAAGCTCTAATTTTTGGGGTTATAATCTTATCAACTTGAACTTGAATAAGCCGCCTAAAAAGTGAAGTTATAGCTTTTCTAACTATATTTGATTGCCCTACTACTGATATGATTACAATCATCTAAAATTGCATCATTCAAAAGAAATGGCTAATGGTCCTACAACATTAACTGAATTTCAGATTCTTAGACCTTATAAATGTGTTAATCGAGTGCCATGATTATTGAGCAAGGTAAGATCTCGTGAAGCACACCATCCAGTTACAAAGTAACTGTTACATGAGCTTCTGTGGATTCAAATGCATCTGCAATGAAGGTGTCCAGGACCTGAAAATTGGCACACCAAATTTATAAATATCAGAATATGTTGATGTTACTTACAACTTGTATAGGAAGCCATTTCAAGAATGGTCTCTCATCTCTGTGTAACTTCTGGACAATGAGTCTAACATATGGGTCAACTCACTGGTTAACCTGACAGTTGCTATTAAAATTCTGCTACAGCATATTAGAAACCAACTGATGGCATAACCTAGAGTTCAGTAACATTATTAAAACACTATTGTAATTAAGTCATTACACATATTTTTAACCCTATTTTAGATCCGAATCTCAATCTTGTGGCATAAGCTGGAGCATAATGTGTCATAGTATTTCAGCAAGACCATAATTTGAAGTTGTTAAGTCTTCTAATATTTAAATAGGAAAGTACGTCTACTGATCCTGCCCCAATATTTTTAACCCATGAACACCCTATTTATATTGCATTTTTTCCAGCATTTCTATAGATGCAACATTGCTGATAAAATACATCTAATGTGAAACATGAGAATCAAGTAACATACATGCAATTCTATCCAGAATGTACTTGTGCATGTGCAGCCCAAGTATGCATTGCTTCCACCAGAGTATCCAACCACTCAGAATTTGTTAGTTATATGCACAACATATGATAAGTACAATAGGTCTATTGCTGATGACTCGAATTTCCTATTTGAATTTAAAAGATTACATTGCTTAATCTATTTTTTTCTTCTATATGGTTATAGTAGTTAGGGTGCAAGGCCTGCAAAAGTATGAGAAATTAAAGACGTTAAATAAGTTAAAACTTATATGGTTAAATATGCGATGGGATTAAAATATATACTGGCTTGTATGTCTAGATAATTTCAAGACCTGCAGATGGGTGAAGCTTCAAAAGTCACTTATCAGTTCTTCTAGTAACTTAATCAGTTCTTGGAAAATTGAGGGATTGTGTTTGTGATGGTTAATATGGCAATGGGAGTGGTTCTTGTGATGGTGGTGTCGGAAATTTTTCGCACTTGACACTCTTTGAGAAAAGCATTTTGTGGCCAGAGTTGAACGCGTTTAGTATCAAAGCCTCCTCAAAGGCTTTTATGTCACTTATTCTATAATTAGAAGCTCCGCGTTGTAGCAGCATCCTCTCTCCCGTCTCATTGCCTCTCTAATGTGTCGCCAAATATGAAATTACGTGTCCTGATTTGAATTTGTGTTGTAGCACTGGCGGTGAGTGTGGGTGTATAATGCGTCTTGGTAGCTATCTGTATGGATGTAGAAGAATGTTGATTTATCAGATAGTAAAATGGAGGGCCATTGCTTAACTCATATCTTCAGGTACAATATTTCAAAACCCCATCGACTTTGCTATAAAATCAGTGTAACAAATCAAGTAATTTATTAATACTCATAATAACAAAGTGAAACTTGAACAGGACGAACATAAAAAAACTACATATAAAATGATGTTTATAATAATGAACTTTACCTCAATGTTTCCTTATCATCAACTGGAACCAAACATCATTCTACTCCAAAAGCTTCAACTTCATGTGCATATTTTCGTCTTTTAAGACAATTCATCTCCCTCTACAATCCTTTTCAACGCGCTTTCTCTGAAGTTTCACCATTGATTTATCATCCATGTCTGGACAATCAACACTCAGGTCTCATTCAGCATGTGATGCAGCTCCGTACGCATTGCTTGTCCATCTGTCCTAGTGTAAGTGGAATTTCAGCTCGGCTTCGTTCATCATATCGTTGATAAACATATAATTTATATCAGAAAATATGTAAAATCAAGTTAAAATTACTAATACTTAAATTATAAAGATTAGATACTCAAATGAATATGCATACACAATGAAAACGTTCCATGTCATTCAAATTAATATCATATACTTGTTGAATAAGGCATTCTCAGTCTCACTAAATATATCAAGCTGTAATTGAACTTTCGAATAATGTCCTGTTATTAAATGTAGCTGAGTATACAATTATATCCACAAATTTTATATGTTACTTGAGAATTTAATTGAAAGATGAGTAATGAAAGAAGATACCTCAGTGACCATATCCACGTAGTTGAATTTTGAGTAGTCTAACACCCCTATAATCACCGACAATGCCTTTCTAGGGATTGTGGCAACTTTTTCTTGCAATAAGAAGATGATGCAGTTAACAAAAGTCGTCTAAAGTTGTCGTATAACACGTTTTGGTGGTTTTGATTAACTACAACATCAAGTCCTTTTGGAAGTTTATTCGCACATAATCAAAGCCTGCTTCAGAAGTAGTCAGTTTGGCTCGTCAACTTTTGGAGCTTGACGCCAACCTGAGTTCGGTGTGTCAAATACCAAAACAATATGAGAACACCATATTGGGTATCCATTTGGAGTTTTTAACTCCCTTTTGAATCAAGCACCCTATCTTGTGGTGTTTCAGTGGGTCTTGCATTTGGTGCAACAAGTTAAAAGTCACCCACGATGTTCTTTAATGCTTGAAGTCTCATGAATCCAATTTTATTTATGAAATATTTATATTGCTATTAGCACAATGACATAGTTTTTTTAAATTGTGTTTACCACATTAATTTTTTATTAAGATAAACAAAAGCTATCCATTATGACAGAATATGGCACTACCCGTTCACCTTTTAGATAACCTTTTTACTTGATTCGTTTGACCTGTTAGGAATAAACCATAAACAAAATTTCAATCATTCACACTGATCACTTCACAAACTGTGTTATCAAATGCTATGGAAAAAAGAACAAAACTCACTTGTGCATAACATACGTTGTAAGATTCTCAATTAGCAGATACCGATCGCTGGCGCTTAGCCATCGGGTGAACCACCACCATCATCAAATCTGCAACTCTCACTCATTAAAATATTGGATGTAGTCAGCGTATATTGATGCAAGCATGTTTGTTATCTCAAAGTCCCAACCATTTTCATCAATTGCTTTAACATAAACCGGTTACGTGCTACATACTCCATGTATTTTCGTCTTATGAACACCTTTTGCGACCATGTTGTTGCCCGTAGCAATTCGTCCTACACATATAAAATAACCTGTCAATAACAATATCAACGCTTGAATCAATTTGTCTAAACAAACTTTCAACATATTTAACAGGTTAAACACCTCATAACCATTGTTGAATACGAATGAATACGAATGAATCCATTTGTCACAGTAAAAAGAGTAAAAAGGGCAATCGACAGAGAAAAAGAATTATTACCTTTATTTGAGGGATGAATACAGAATCATGAATGATGAATACGAATGAATAAAATTAGGGTTTATAATTGTGAAACGACTAATTACAAAAACCAACCATCACATATTCTTCACTGCTTATTTTTTTAATACCTTGACAATCTAAACTGAGCAACCCCAAACACCTTATCATATGATCTGTAATCTGTACACTATCGAAACACACATATACATACAAAATATCTAAAAACTAAAAGACACTTTGTATTTGTCAAAGCTATATTAGGGTTCTCTGGAAAGTATGTATCTCAGATTCATGTATAGCTATAAACAAAGCATGATCATAATTCATAATCAACAACACATAAATCAAGATGATAAAGATTTACCTGAAAAAAAACGACTTGCAAGGTTTGTGACAAGACCTTTTTTGTTATTGTACTGTGTGTTTCTTTTCTCTGTTAATAGATCGACTATTGGTAAAAAGATATGGATATCGGTGTGTATAATCTGTGGTTATGGGTGTGTATATTAATGTGGTTTTGCTGTGAGATGTCACAAATATTCGCCTTGTCCAATGGTTGAGACCTCATGTTGTTAATACTTACTGACTGCAGGTACCATGTTCGAATCTTGCTCTCCACAACTTTTTAAAAATTTCGATTTTAATAAAAAATTCCGAAAATTATGGAAAAAATGATGACGTGGATTAATGAGATGCTTATGTGGCATATCCCTCCTCTTATATATAATGTAAAGATATATATATATATATATATATATATATATATATATATATATATATATATATATATATATATATATATATATATATATATATATATATATATATATATATATATATATATATATATATATATATATATATATATATATATATATATATACATATATATCAGGGCCTTAACAGTAGCTTTAACGTTGGGGCAAAATGGAGGAGTTAGCTGACATATGTAAGGGCATAGGGTTTCCTTTACAGAGATCATGGGTATGGTTAGGTGGGCGTTTGGATTATAGTTTGGAGACCTAAAACCGGGACTGTTTTGGGTAAAATGTTAACGAGACGGGTTATGAAGTAAACTAAGTTAAGGGCTTTATAGGGGGGTGTAATGATATGCTTAGAGCATATAAATGAGGTATATATATAGGAGAAGGTTAGATGTCCATCATGGATTGATGAGCCATCTTAGTGTTTGGTTCATGTTTTGATTGTGTGCTTTTGTTTGCTAGCTTTTTGCTAGTGCGCGGATTTTTTGGAGAAGCTCAATCAGGTGAGTTTCATAGTCCCATATCTTTTAATGATTTTCACTTCCAAATTGGATGGAAGAGACACTGTAAGGTTTTGTAACTAATGCTGTGAATGTTTTTATGGTTTATGATGTACTTGTGTGTGCACTTATGTGATTAACTGCTATGTGATTCTTGATTGTGTTTATGATTTGGATCGGGGGACACGTACCGTCTCAGTTATTATGGTTTGACTTGGTACCAAGGGGATGTTGACAAGGCGGGGCCTTAGGGAGGTACATAGATGTGTGAGCATCTATGGGACCAATGGATAATGATAAGGCGGGGCCTTGGGATTGGTACATAGGTGTATGGGCGCCTATGGTACCATGGTGTTTGGTAAGGCTGGGAGCCTTGGATTTGGTTTGGAATAATTGATCTTGAATGTTAGTTGTTAATGCATACTTGTAGCACATTGTCCATATATTTAGTGGTTTATGGTTGTTCACAGCTTATTATAATCTTTTTCGGTTGGAGTCTAAACCTATGACTCTCACCAACATTATGTTGACGTGTTTTAGTGTCTCTTTCAGGTGATAAAGTGGTTAAGCGTGAGAACATATGTGGCTAGGATTGGAGTCGCGTAGGAATGAATTTAGAAGGAGATCCCCGTTCCTTCTTAGTTTATTTTTCTGTTTGTTTCAATAAGTGATATTATGAACCTATATGTTGATTTGTTTGTGTTATTTGTTACCTTTTATGACATTTCTAATTCCTACATTGATGAGATATTGTCATGACATTTGTGTCACCTTTTATGACATTTCTAATTCATATAGTTCTCTTTATGGACACGCTATTGTTGTGATGATATCCATACGTCGTGTCCCATATTCCGTCATGGTGGGGTGTGACAAGAAGTCATACATGTTTTGTAAGAGATCTTGAAGGAATTGATTTGTTGAAAGGAAATCGTACCACCAACCTTTACACCATTGATCTTTTTCAAATGTTTGCTGCATCTCCAATTTGTCTCATGGCCCGAGCCACATCAACAAAGTCATGGTTATGGCATCAAAGGTTATCTCATCTCAATTTCGATGCCATCACCCATCTAGCGAAAGATGATCTCGTTACCGGTCTTCCAAAGTTTAAATATACAAAAGACCATCTTTGTCCTTCTTGTGAGCAAGGTAAAAGTAAGAAGAATCCTCACAAACCCAAACCTGTTCCCAACTCAACGAATATGTTACATCTCTTACATATGGATTTGTGTGGCCCAATGAGAATCAAAAGCATTAATGGAAAGCGGTATGTCCTAGTAATTGTGGATGATTATTCTCGTTACACATGGGTTCATTTTCTTGCATCAAAAGATGAAGCCCATGATGTAATTATTAACTTCTTGAAGAAAACATCAGTACTACTGCAAGCCCCTGTCATTATTGTTAGAACGGATAACGACACATAATTCACCAATCAGAAACTGAAAGCTTACTTTGACGAAGTTGGGATCTCTCATCAAACTTCGGCTGTAAGAACTCCAGAGCAGAATGGAGTTGTGAAACAGAGGAATCGTACGTTAGTTGAAGCTGCTCGGACGATTCTTCTCTCCTCCAGTGCACAGTTATTGCTTTGGGCTGATGCCATTGCAACTGCATGTTATACTCAAAACCACTCCATTATTCACACCCGATTCAACAAAACACCTTATGAGATCATTAATAGACGAAAACCGGATATATCATTTCTACATGTATTCGGGGCTCTGTGTTATCCAAAGAATGATCGTGAAGATATCGGTAAACTTGAACCTAAAGGTGATATTGGCTTTTTCATTGGTTATTCTTCAACTGCTTGTGCTTACACGGTTTATAATCGAAGGACAAGAAAGGTAATGGAGACTATGAATGTTACCTTTGATGAACTCTCAGGTATGGCCTCTCAACATAGAAGTTCACATCCCGAGCCTCAAGGTCAGACTTCTGGACACGTAAGTTCAGGACTCGCGCTTCAATTTGCACCATCAGCAATCTCATCGTTACAACATTCGGAACGTGACTTGGAAGTTTTATTAGGGCAAATTTATGATGACTATATGGAGGGTCCTTCGTCATTTGGTGTTCCTCAAAATGCCCCGACTGCACCTGCTACGGTAGTTCCAGAACCACCAATTGCATCTACACCATCGACATCCGTTTTTGCACCATCTACGTCAACCTCAACCATATTGACTCCAATTATTCCAACCACTTTTGCGACTGCTGACGCAACTCGACAACATTCTCAGAAAATTCCTAATCATGTTCATCTTCAGAATGTAATTATTGCTGAAAATGCAAACAATGCGATGATCAACGAACATGAGTTTGTTAATCCATTTACGGCTTCCACAAGTACTACTCAGCCTTCAACACCATATGTGGATCCGTCGATCTCGCATCAAGTTTCTCATACACTTACACATGAACAAAAATGGACTAAGAATCATCCTTTGGTTCAAGAGATTGGCAATCTCTCACGACCAGTCTCAACACGAAATCAGCTACGTACTGACGGTGATATGTGTACGTATGCACTATTAGTCAGCACAATGGAACCAACAAGTGTTAAAGAAGCAATGACCGATGCATCATGGATTGAGTCTATGCAAGAAGAGCTCAATCAATTCATCCGACTTGATGTATGGGAGTTAGTACCACGCCTGAACAATATCGATCCCCTTACCCTGAAATGGTTATTTAAAAACAAGATGGATGAAGAGCAAATGGTCATTAGGAACAAGACTCGGTTAGTTGTGAGAGGTTATAAACAAAAGGAGGGAATTGATTTCGCAGAATCCTTCACCCCGGTCACTCGGATGGAAGCTATTAGGATTTTCTTGGCATACGCTGCACATAAATCGTTCACTGTGTATCAAATGGATGTGAAGACGGCTTTCTTGCATGGTCCATTAAAAGAAGATGTGCACGTATGTCAACCTGAAGGTTTCATCAACACCGAACATCCAAGCCATGTCTACAAGTTGAAAAAGGCAATTTATGGCTTGAAACAAGCACCGAGGGCATGGTACGATGAATTATCATCATTTCTTCTCCAAAATCACTTCAGCAAAGGAACCATTGATCCAACGTTGTTTATCGAGCACTACGGCAACGACATCTTGGTGGCTCAGGTCTATGTAGATGATATAATTTTTGATTCTACAAACCAAAAATATTCCATATTATTTGTCGACCTTATGAAAAGCCGATTTGAAATGTCCATGATGGGGGAAATGACGTTCTTTCTTGGTCTCCAAGTTCACCAATCCCCCCGTGGTATTTTTATAAATCAGTCCAAATATGTGCTCGATATTCTAATGAAATTTGGAATGGAAAACTGTGATCCAATTGGTACTCCAATGGGCATTAAACACAAGCTTTATTTGGATAAGAAATGGACATTTGTAGATGCTACAAAACACCAAAGTATGATCGGGTCCCTTATGTACTTAACCTCAAGCAGACCGGACATTGTGCATGCTACTTGTTTATGTGCTCGGTATCAGGCTAAGCCAACCGAGAAGCACCTCAAGGAGGTTAAAAGGATCTTTCGTTATCTCCGGGGAACCATTCGCATGGGTCTCTAGTATACGAAGGATTCTGGTTTTAATCTAACTAGTTTTTCAGATGCCGACTGTGACACCTCCAAATTGGTCAAATGCAGCAGATATAATATTTGGGTGTCACGTGGGTGGATCAAAAGCAAATAGTACATAGAGCATCATATAAAAAATTATCAAACATTTATTACATGACCAAGAGTGCAAATTATTATTAAAATAGTTCTGACATAAATAAAAGATTTTTTATGAGTTCCATATGAAAATCCCTAGATGCTTGCTAAGATGCTGTCTACCCAAATGCTGCAGTCCATGCATATAACAACTACCTGCTTCAAATACCTGAGAAAAACATGCTTTTGAGGGTCAACAGAAATGTTGGTGAATTCATAGGTTTATTTAAATGGTTTGGATATAAATAGTCACTGAAACAGTAATGCACAAAGCATTAATGTTTAAAGGTAATTATACTGCCTATTGCCCGAAACTAACACTTGATATAGTTGAGCCCTCAACAAATGAGAGCGCTTCGCCTTCTAAAAAGGCACCCATCAATAATAAGTGCTGACATGGTAAACACCTGTTGTCCCAGACAAGGCACAGTGAGCATGACTCACCCAGGTGGGATGGTCAATCCCAAATAGATCTATTTATAACATTCAGGTAATCCAACGATTTTAACAGTTTCAGTTCATGGGTCGTGAGGAATTCTACAATAGGCTCATATAATCAAAGTTGATACAGTTCAGTTTATATCCATAAATCAGTTGCATGTTTTCTCCCCCAAAAAGTATTTAATGTCAATATATGAGAAGTGGGGCCATGAACTCACCTTAGTAGTACAGTAATAGTCACAAGAATTTGAAGTAATGCCCAACACACAGTCAACCACCTAGATAATTATACAGTCTCAGTAAAAGTATAACAGGTTGTACAAAGGTTACTGAACATCAGTATATGCTTCTACTGGTTTTTAGAATTTTATTATAATACCCGTAGTTGGTTCATAGTTGTACAAGTTATAGCTGTATTTATTTTAAGTATAAAATAAATACTATAGTTAAATTAATCAATCTTGTTTAATTAATATCCTCGTACTTGTACTATTTATAAAGTGATTTTAATATTTATAAAAGGAGTTTTATATATATCTAATGTGAAGGAAAAATAAATATAATTAATTTATTTTATAAGTCAATCATATTAAGTTTACACCTTATTTATAAAAGTATATCATTCAATTAAATTCAGTGTTTTTCCGATATTTGTATAATCATCACATTATAAGTTGGGAAAAATATACAAGTGTTGGACCTTTATATTTAAAGTTTTACCTTCTTAGTATTTACGTTATATATGTATCTAGGGTTTAATTCAAGTTTAAGGAAATTACGTTTTAGACCCTTGATTGAATATAATACCCGCGGAAATATTTATATAATATTCCTAGGGTTCGTTTAACTTTCAAATAATGGTAAAACAAGTCCCTCCCTAGTTACACACGTAACTAACGTTTTATAAAAGTTTCACAAGTTGTCACCTATGGTCATTAAAGTATTCGGTTATTAATTAGGTTTAGCACAAGTTTCACTAACGCCCCCAAGGGCTTATATATGTTTCGGCTTATATCAAAACAGCCCCCTAGGGTTTGTTTAAGGTTTATAAATCTTTACTAGTTTGGAAAAAGGGGTCCCTAGGGTTAAAGTGCATAAACAAATTTACACAACAGCCCCTAGGGCTTGGTTTAAGTTCGAAAATCGGCACCAAGGGTCCCTAGGGTTTCGGCTAATAACAAAAAGGGGCCCAAAGAGTAACTAGTTTTATATAGCTATTCCAAAAAGTCAACATAGGTCCCCCAAGTTTTGGACAAGGCCCAAGAAGGCACGAAAAGTGTCTAGGGCTCGAAAATTGTTTGCAAAGTGGCAAGTTTGGCCCTTGTGGTTTAAGTCACAGCTCAGTTATATATAACCCAGACCCTAGACTACTCCTAATGCCATGTTTGGTCCTTATATTTGTTTCATGTTTCGAAAACCCTTAGGTGAGTTCTACAACTTGTCATATTCGGCATGGGGAAACAATATTTACATTAATGGCCCGAAAAGTTTCCCATGCTAATTTATAAAATGCTTAATGGGCTAAGGTGGCCCATTAATGCTTCAGCTAAAGTATTGGCCTAGTGGGCTTGATCTTGGGCTTAGTAAATCATTTAGGAGACTAAACTTGTCCTAAATAATGCAACTAAAATACAACTTGGGCTTCTTGGGCTTACATTACACGGCTTATATTAGCTTATGGCTTATATGATTCGTGGCTTATGCCTTATATAGATTAATCAACATGGGGTGCTTGGGTTTCCTACTAGATCTCTCATTTCCATGTTTAACTTAAATCAAGAAGCTTAAATCAAGTCATGATTTATTCTTGGCTTAAAGTTAGCCGAGAGGTATAGGGTTTTTGGGCAAGCAAAACTTGTTTAATCACTTAGTTCTTAGTACTCGTTTATAAACATAAACATGACACAAGTCTAACATAACCATGCCATAGGTTTGCTTAGTAAACCTTACGTGTGCATGCATTTTGTTCCCGTTTTATAAGAAGTTTACATGAATGACATGCATACGAAGTAAAATAAACGAGGATGGGGAGGAGGTAAGTACTTACTTGTCTAGATGATGGTGGTGATGATGAATCAAGTAGTAATCGTGAGTTATATATGGTTTGTAGCTTAGCCGTGACCTAGAGTTAGGTTAGGAAGACTTCTTAGTCAAGACTTGAGTAAACCGTGACCCTCTATCTTCTTTAATGCACCTTGACTCCATTCAATGCCATGAGAGATCTTTGTGTGAATGATTGGGAGTAAATGCTTAGGATATGTGTGTGTGGGTTCATCCGAATATGGTAAGTTATAGGAGATTGTGTTTGTTAGTTAACCACAAGTTGGGTGAGATCTTTGTATGGTTTGGGGCTTGCTACGTGAAGAGAGAAGCAAGAGAGGGGGGGGGGGGTTCCCTAGGTTGAGTACAAGGTAATCTTATACTTGATCTTCCTAGTACTAATCATTAATGGGAGGGTGATGTACATTGGCCCTTGGGAGGGCTCTTAGCCGTCGGCTAGTAAGGGAAAAGGGCAAGTGAGACTTCAAACTAGTAGGCATTAATGAGGCATTGTTTGTACAAGGATGAGGTGAGTGGTTTTCAGCTTAGTTGATGGTTTTGTGGAGACAAGAAGTACATGCATTAAATGGAAGGATCCTAGTACTCTTGATTTGCTAAGGGAATGTTTGTAGTCTAGGTTTGTGTGTCAAGTCCTAGCCGTGTATGCATAGGTGGGAGGAAAGGAGTTGTTATGTAATTGTTTCCAAGTATTAAGGTTGTTGTAACACCCCCACAATTGCTATGCGCAGCGAAACTACAACAATGGGTGCTACACAGTATTCATTGCACACAAGATATATCAAACGACGCTAAAAAGACGTCAACTTAAAACTTGAAATTTTAAAATTGTTAGATGATACATGTCCACAGTTTTTCTAACCCCAAATGGTGCACAGAGTTTAGCGTTTTCGGTCCCCATGAATCTCAACCCAAAAACTTCAGTTTTACAACAACATGACATTAAACTTAAAATGTTTAAGTAGAAAAAGGAGGGAAAAACAAGCGGACTCCAAGCCGTACACACAACATCCATCCCATGCATGCTCCATCCTACACCTCAGCGGTTACCTGAAACACATGCCAAAAATTTGGTCAACGAAAACGTTGAGTGGAATTCATAGGTTTTACAATCCATTTGAACGTATATATAATAAAAACCATTCGTGATCATTTATAGTCTTGTCGATCAAACAAACTATAATCAGGATACTGACAATTGTGTTTAAGCTCATGACACTAATCCGTTAACTCAATCACCCGCGTAATAAATACCGGCGTGATTCAGATGAAACCAGTGCCCCTTCTAAAGGCATCAGTTGCAATTATACCTTATTTCTCATACAAAATAATCTACCGCAGAACTTACTAAAAGTACAGCTTCTCGGCTAGCATTGGGTCGTTAACCCCGTAGTACTACAAAT
Organism: Glebionis coronaria; assembly: GCA_025667525.1. Classification (NCBI taxonomy): domain Eukaryota; kingdom Viridiplantae; phylum Streptophyta; class Magnoliopsida; order Asterales; family Asteraceae; genus Glebionis; species Glebionis coronaria. Next base: position 295,261,970 of record CM046874.1, read on the forward strand.
TGCATAAGCGGCTATTTCCCCCTACTCGAGGGCAGGACAATAGTTAATAGTTCATGATTTTAGGGACTTTTGCAACTTTGGTACTCAACACAATTTCTAAGGCAACTTTCGGGTCTAACAATCATTCATGATATACGTTCCTTTTAAAAACTAGCATGCATTTCCCTCGCGGGTAAAACAATTTGAAATAAATATAAGCGAGGCTATAAATTCACACCTTATATCTTAAGTAGTCGGTAGTTCGAGGGATGATCACTGACGACGAAACGGATGCCCGATTAATTCAACACCTATCACAAATAACGCGTAATGAGTAATCTCATTTAAATACTTACGGTACTGTATAAAATACACATATACTAGTCACTTAGGACAAGTATAACTCACGCCAAAAACAAAAACAACAAGTATCACTCATTTTATTCCATTTGTTCTCACTACTTACGTTGTCCATTTTTACCCATTCTCGCCGGTACTCGACTAAAGTACGGGCTGTTTTACCTTATTTAACCACACTTATAAAATTTGACAAAATTTACAAAAATCCTATAAGACCTGTAGATAACATGTTTTTAAGCCCAATAAAAGTTTTTACTTTTACGACCCGTTACGCAACTCTTTTCCACGACTACATTTTACGGGCTGAAATTGCGCTTCGACCAATTTTGACCTCTTTGACCTATATGAAAAATACCTTTGACTTATTTGACTCATAAGTCAACATATAGACCCATTTGTACAGGTTAGGGACCAAATTTTGACCCTTGACCATTTACCAATTTATACTTGTGACCCTCGGGATTTGACTAAAACTTTGCACAAATTCGGATTATGAAAGTCCTCGTCTCCCGGTACCCGATCTTTAAAATGTCATAACTTTTAGCTCGTTTTGAGTCACGGGCTCTACCTTATACCAAATTAAAGCTAGGAAAACCCTCTATCACTAAATTTAGTTTTCAAGACCTGGAAAAAAAATAATTTTTATGAAATGGACCAAATGTTTCTGCCTAAAAATGACCATACCAAAAACGCACTTAGACTCAATTCCAAGACTTCTAACCACCACTAAACATCATCCTAAGCCTTCCCAAACATATCCTAACAACAAATTTCAGTCCTACCCCTATTGATCAACCAATCTCAAAATCAAAACTTCAAAGAAATGAACATGCAACTAGTAAAACCTATGTGAATCATCCTAAAACAATGAACCAAACATAAGAACAACATGCAAAATCAACAACCACCATGGCTCCCCAAACACCCCCTTTGCCGTGGGGTTTGGGTGACCCAATCACCACAACCAAATTAATTTTGGTGGGTTTTCTTGGTGTTTATACTTCCATAACACTTAAAATCAACATGCATTAGCTCATTTAGCCACAAAAACGAATTTGGATCATATGGAAAAATCTTGGAAAATTTTTGTTAATGCATGTGGGATTTGAGCACATGAACATGTGGGGAATGACCAAACTAGATGTGGTCTAACCTTAGATTTTTGAAAAATCAAGTGGAAAAAGATTTTTGGTGGATTTCTTGGTGGTCTAGGGGTGTCCGTCGGCTTTGATGAGCAAGGAGGGAGAGAGAGCTCAAATTTTGGTGAAAGTTTTGTGTGTGTTTGTGTTTATGTCACATTTGGCCTTTTTGGTGGGTTGGGAGGGACTAAATGGCAATATTTAGCTTATTTTGTCCTTAAATAGAAAACGTCCTCAAAACTTTGCGGGTTCGACCCATTTGTCAATTTTAAAAATTTTACGGGAGTCGGAAATCTTCCCGAACGCTCCAAAATATTTTTGGGATACTTTAAATGTACTCGGAAGGCTATAAAACTCACCCGACTCAACTTAACACGAACCGTAAATAAAATTCTCGAAAAATTACATTATCGATAAATCGTCAATAATTATATAAAATTGGGCATCCCTCGGGATCGTAATCGTCATCGTCCTTCTTAAAACGTCAATCGTAAAAATTATAACCTCGAACATCGGCTCTAACCAAAATACTTATAAGTATAGAAATTAAAATTTATTAAAAATTTCAAAAATTAGCGTAATTTAGGGTAACGTTAATGACCTCGATTCTAGGGTGTCACATCCACCCCTCCTTAAAGAGAGCGACGTCCCGACGCTCGCCTCTTCTTGTACTCACATTTCGTCTTACTGGAACAAATGAGGATACCTTTCCTTGAAAAAGTCCTCACGTTCCCAGGTGTATTCCGGTCCACGCTTAGAATTCCATCGGACCTTCACAATGGGAATCCTACTACGCTTCAACCGCTTGGCCTCCCGGTCCATAATTTCCACAGGTTCTTCCACAAAGTGCATTTTGTCGTCTAGTCGAATCTCGTCCAAAGGAATCACCAATTCCTTGTCCGCCAAACTCTTCTTCAGGTTCGATACGTGAAACGTGTCATGAATAGCACTAAGCTCGGTCGGCAATTCTAACTTGTACGCTACCGGTCCAATTCGTTCAACGATCTTAAACGGTCCAATATACCTCGGACTCAACTTTCCTTTCTTTCCAAAACGAATTACACCCTTCCACGGCGATACCTTGAGCATAACCATATCTCCAACTTCAAACTCCAACGGTTTCCTTCGGTTATCGGCATAACTCTTCTGTCGGCTTCTCGCAGCAAGTAGTCGGTTCTTGATCTGCACGATCTTCTCTGTCGTTTCTAAAACCATTTCGGGTCCAGTCAATTGACTTTCCCCTACTTCACTCCAACACACAGGCGATCTACACTTCCTTCCATACAATGCTTCGAACGGTGCTGCCTTGATACTCGCGTGATAACTATTATTGTACGAAAATTCCACCAGAGGCAAGTGGCGTTCCCAACTTCCCCCAAAATCAATCACGCATGCTCGGAGCATGTCCTCCATCGTTTGAATCGTTCGTTCACTCTGGCCGTCAGTTTCCGGGTGATAAGCCGTGCTTAAACTCAATTCAGTGCCCATCGCACGTTGAAGCGATTTCCAAAATTCCGACGTAAATCTACTATCGCGATCCGAAATGATCGATAACGGCACTCCATGTCTACAGACGATCTCCTTCACGTACACGCTGGCGAGTCTTTCCATGCTGTCCGTCTTCTTCATAGGTAAGAAATGAGCAGATTTCGTCAACCTGTCCACAATTACCCATATCATATCGCTTCCACTAGGAGTCCTAGGTAAACCCGTCACGAAATCCATTGCGATTTTCTCCCATTTCCATTCTGGGATTTCCGGTTGTACCAACAATCCAGATGGTTTCTTATGTTCTGCCTGAACCTTCGCGCAAGTCAAACACTTACTAACGTAACGAGCAATATCCGCCTTCATATTCGGCCACCAATAAACTTTCTTCAGGTCGTGGTACATCTTATCCGATCCAGGATGTATCGAATACTTCGACTTATGCGACTCATTCATAACCAATTCTCGAACTCCAGGCTTTCCTTCCTCAGATGAACACAGTGGTAACCAAATCCGATTCTCAAAATATCTTAGTCCGTCTGACCTAATCACAAAAAGAGGTTTCAACATTCGTCCTAAATTCTCGGCTTCAACATTCCCTTTCATTAGTCCTCTCTCCTGAGCCTTCAGTATGGTTTCGGTTAAGTCAACGCTCTCACTCATCACTAAAGCTCTAACCCTCAAAGGTTTCTCCCGTTCCTTCCTACTCAATGCATCCGCTACAACATTCGCCTTCCCAGGGTGGTAGCGAATTTCACAGTCGTAATCACTTAGTAGTTCAACCCATCGTCTTTGTCGCATATTCAACTCCTTTTGATCTAAAATGTGCTGCAAACTCTTGTGGTCAGTGAATACAACACACTTCGTCCCATACAGATAGTGTCTCCACAACTTTAACGCAAAAACTACCGCTCCTAATTCCAAATCGTGCGTCGTGTAGTTCTCCTCGTTCTTCCTTAATTGCCTCGACGCGTAAGCTATCACCTTCTCACGTTGCATTAACACTGCTCCATAACCTTTACGAGACGCATCACAATACACCACGAAATCTTCGGTTCCTTCAGGCAATGATAAAATCGGTGCGGAACATAACTTATCCTTGAGCGTTTCGAAAGCAAGTTCTTCCTCTTTTCCCCATTCGTACACCCTATTCTTTTCAGTAAGCCGCGTCAATGGTTTTGCAATCAACGAAAATCCTTCGATAAACCTTCGATAATACCCCGCTAAACCCAGAAATTGTCGAACTTCAGTCGGCGTCGTCGGCGCTGACCATTCCCTGATCGCTTCTATCTTAGCAGGATCTACACGAACTCCCTCACTATCAATCACATGACCGAGAAACTGCACTGATTCCAACCAAAACTCACACTTAGAGAATTTTGCATACAGCTTCTCCTTTCTTAACAACTCCAAAATCTTTCTCAGGTGCTTCTCGTGCTCCTCCCTACTCTTAGAGTAAATAAGTATATCATCGATGAAAACAATAACAAACTTATCTAGATACGGCTTGCACACGCGATTCATAAGATCCATGAATACAGCAGGCGCGTTCGTCAACCCAAACGGCATCACTCGAAATTCAAAGTGTCCATACCGCGTACGAAAGGCAGTTACAGGAATATCCTCCTCTCTTACACGCAGTTGATGATACCCTGATCTTAAATCGATCTTTGAGTATACACTGGAACCTTGCAATTGATCGAACAAATCATCAATCCTCGGCAATGGGTACCGATTCTTAACCGTCAGCTTATTGAGTTCCCTGTAGTCGATACACATCCTAAACGAACCATCCTTCTTCTTTACGAACAACACTGGCGCTCCCCAAGGTGATGAGCTCGGCCTAATAAATCCTTTGTCCATCAATTCCTTCAATTGATCCGATAACTCCTTTAACTCAGATGGTGCTAAGCGATAAGGTGCACGTGCAACCGGCGCAGCTCCTGGCACTAAATCAATTCGAAACTCGACCTCACGGGTAGGCGGTAAACCTGGCAACTCGTCTGGAAAAACGTCCGGATACTCGCAAATAACTGGTACCTCTTCGATCCTCGCCTCTACATCACCATCACTCGAAACCTGTGCCAAAAACACATCGCATCCGCTCTCTACGTACTTCATCATTTTCAAACACGAAATCACCTTCAAACGAGAAGTGCATTCGTCTCCTTTAACCGTCAAAACCCTATTCCTCAGCGGAATTTGAACCAATCTCTCACCACAGACGATCGTAGCACTATGCGCCATTAGCCAATCCATTCCCACAATCACGTCAAACGATCCTAGCTCTATAGGCATCAAGTCGATTTTAAAAGCGTAATTTCCTAACTTCAAGGTACACCCTTTTAGTATAGAATTCGTACTAACAATTTTTCCATCGGCTAATTCAACATTATAACTAGTCGTTAACAACACCGGTTCTCTATCAATATGACGACTAAATCTAACGTCTACAAAACTCTTGTCGGAGCCAGAATCAAATAAAATACTAGCATAACAAGCGTCTAGCAAAAACGTACCGGTAACCACATTGGGACCTTGTGGTTTATCAGCAGTTCCCACTTGATACACAGCTGCCGCATTATTACCTCCCCGCCTGTTTCCTGCCTTCGGGCAATTCGCTTGCACATGACCCCTTTCTCCACAACTATAACATCCCCTCATCCTAATAGCATTAGCCCCAGTGGCTACTCCTCCCGTTCGGCAACCAGATGTCCTATGACCTGCCTTTCCACACTTGCCGCATGCCGGCGGGCAATTTCCAACATGATACAAGTTGCACTTTCCACAATGGGGATTCACTTTCACACCTCTAGGGTTCGTCACGGCCCTCATCCCTTCGTTCCTTCTCTGATTAAACTGCTGATTACGGTTCGGCCCATGGTTGTTTCGATTTCCACCTCGGTTCTGGCCTTGGGATTGGTTACTTTGTGCTGCTTCCCATTTCCTTTTGTTGCCTTCGGCAATGTAGTTCTGCTTGTCCTGAAGCTTAACGTCCATCAAAGCGTGAGCCATTTGAACCGCTTCATCAAACGTTCCAGGTTTCGACGAAGTTGTTTCACCTTTGATGTTGCTAGATAAACCCTTAATATACTGCTTCATTTTCTTGGCATCATTGGCAAATATGTCCGGACACAAAAGACTTAACTCATTGAATCTCCTGGTGTAAGCAGCTATATCGTTGTTCTTCAAGGTCAAATGCCTCAATTCGTCCTCCAATTGCCCCAATTCCTCCTCTGGGCAAAACTTCTTAGTCAACAAAGCTTTGGTCGCACTCCACGTCCTTGCATTCGCTACAGCCAATCCAACCGTAGCTACCTGGGTATTCCACCAACTAAGCGCATCATCGAGAAACGTAGCCGCTGCAAACTTCACTTTATCCGCTTCTGCACAACCACTGATTTCAAACGTACTTTCAACCTTTTCCAACCATCGTCTAAGTTCTAAAGCTCCACCCATTCCACGGAACTGCGTGGGACCGCACTTCATAAAGCTAGAATAGGTACACACTCTCGGGGCTTGCTGTCTCCCCGCGTTCCTTCCTGGATCCTGATTTCTCCCAGCTCGGTCCGCTTCCAACGCATTTGCTATAGCTTCCTGAATCATGGTGTTAACACGATCGGCAGTCAACTTTGGAGGCATGGTGTTATCGAATATCTCTTTCTGCAAGACAAGGAAAATAGAAAAACAATGTAAGTATTCATATCAAGTTTCCCAGACATAAAATACATACAACGACACATCACTACGGAGTTACTAATATTCATCAATTCACACCACAAAAGATCAAATTTAAGACATATCACAGATCATGAAAGGTAACATAGATTGTATTGATAATTAACCAAAATCGTGACAAGTATTGCCACTACAATCGTTCACCACAAAACATCAAGTACTTGAGTTTCTTGTCATAATACCATCATACAAAGGTCTAAAATAGTTCTATTACAATGATCAAAGAAAATACAAAACAAGTAACTAGGCATGTGGTGATCCACACGGCCTCTTGGATGGCGGCTCGTCGTCGTCTTCCTCGGTTTCCTCATCACTAATCTCCTCATCCACATCATCCACTTTCCTTTTTCCTTTCTCATCCGGCTCACATTCCATTTCCTTTTTCGTCCCTGATGTGGATCCACACTCAATCGCTACCTGATTCCCCACCGAAATACAAGCACCTCTAGTAGGCGGCTGAATCATGAAGTCGTTCGCCTCCATCTCCAAATCGTCCACGAATCTCCAATCCGGGGGCAATGAATCCCTCACACGATGCTCCCAACTCTGCATCCTCGACAACCTCACCTGATCCTCCCTAACACGGTCAAGACTAGCACTTAAATTTGCAACCATTGATCTTAAACTGTTGATGTCACTTTTGTTCACATTCCCGTCATACTCAATTTTTGCCGTCCTTTCCAACAGTCTCTGATGTTCCCTTTCAGTCTTATCAAACTTCTTAATCACCCTAGTCTCAACTACAAACCGCTCATACATCAACCTTTCCATCCTCCCCAAACGACCTGCGGGATCCCAGTAGTGTCTCGGTCTCGGAAAGTAGACCCTTGTAATGTTCTCATGAATCGATGGCGACTTGGATGACTTGCTGGACTCTCCACTGCTCCCATTACTTACTCTAACCAATCCTGGCACGGTTCTCAAATAATCCTTACAATTGTCCATCGGGCGATTAAAGGGTTGCTGCTCATAACGACCGGTCGGTGGTACCTCATAACCCTTCGGTGAATTCGGGGATTGAAACAAATCGGGTTCGGTCTGGCCTACGGCATCCTCGGGAATGCCATCATCCATTAGCTCCTCGGGCTCTTCTTCGGAATCCTCATTCTCGTCACTACTCGTGCTGAAATTATCCACCTCACTTTCGCCATTGTCGTTTTCCGGCCCTATTTCGTCTTCTGGAGCGATCCATCCATTATTATTGTCCGGCGGGTTCGGAGGAAACGGTCCCCCTTCGTGACCTACGACGTAATCGTTTCCGTTATCGTTAGGCGGTACCTCGGCCATTCCTGCAATAACAGCGAATTTCGGAGGGTACATAAGTAACTATACAATAATTATAAATATATGCATGCAAATGCAATGCAAAGGTGGTACATATGCCCGAAATGTAATAATGTGATGCTCATGCATGATTAATACAAAAATTACGATGTCGGATATTTCACGTAAAATTCAACGTCTACATATAGTAATTCCATACTTACGTAATAATTACCCACTTATATACTTTACTCAAAAGTATACTTCAAATGCCATAAATACAACAATAAATCTTACCGGAGCCATGCAGGATAGTTGTGTGTGCTTGGACCCTTTCTTACGACACCAAAAGTTATAGTTTAGGATTTTCAAAAACGACCTAGTTCTCTATAACTCGTGGCTCTGATTACCAATCTGTAACACCCCCACAATTGCTATGCGCAGCGGAACTACAACAATGGGTGCTACACAGTATTCATTGCACACAAGATATATCAAACGACGCTAAAAAGACGTCAACTTAAAACTTGAAATTTTAAAATTGTTAGATGATACATGTCCACAGTTTTTCCAACCCCAAATGATGCACAGAGTTTAGCGTTTTCGGTCCCCATGAATCTCAACCCAAAAACTTCAGTTTTACAACAACATGACATTAAACTTAAAATGTTTAAGTAGAAAAAGGAGGGAAAAACAAGCGGACTCCAAGCCGTACACACAACATCCATCCCATGCATGCTCCATCCTACACCTCAGCGGTTACCTGAAACACATGCCAAAAATTTGGTCAACGAAAACGTTGAGTGGAATTCATAGGTTTTACAATCCATTTGAACGTATATATAATAAAAACCATTCGTGATCATTTATAGTCTTGTCGATCAAACAAACTATAATCAGGATACCGACAATTGTGTTTAAGCTCATGACACTAATCCGTTAACTCAATCACCCGCGTAATAAATACCGGCGTGATTCAGATGAAACCAGTGCCCCTTCTAAAGGCATCAGTTGCAATTATACCTTATTTCTCATACAAAATAATCTACCGCAGAACTTACTAAAAGTACAGCTTCTCGGCTAGCATTGGGTCGTTAACCCCGTAGTACTACAAATTGCATAAGCGGCTATTTCCCCCTACTCGAGGGCAGGACAATAGTTAATAGTTCATGATTTTAGGGACTTTTGCAACTTTGGTACTCAACACAATTTCTAAGGCAACTTTCGGGTCTAACAATCATTCATGATATACGTTCCTTTTAAAAACTAGCATGCATTTCCCTCGCGGGTAAAACAATTTGAAATAAATATAAGCGAGGCTATAAATTCACACCTTATATCTTAAGTAGTCGGTAGTTCGAGGGATGATCACTGACGACGAAATGGATGCCCGGTTAATTCAACACCTATCACAAATAACGCGTAATGAGTAATCTCATTTAAATACTTACGGTACTGTATAAAATACACATATACTAGTCACTTAGGACAAGTATAACTCACGCCAAAAACAAAAACAACAAGTATCACTCATTTTATTCCATTTGTTCTCACTACTTACGTTGTCCATTTTTACCCATTCTCGCCGGTACTCGACTAAAGTACGGGCTGTTTTACCTTATTTAACCACACTTATAAAATTTGACAAAATTTCCAAAAATCCTATAAGACCTGTAGAGAACATGTTTTTAAGCCCAATAAAAGTTTTTACTTTTACGACCCGTTACGCAACTCTTTTCCACGACTACATTTTACGGGCTGAAATTGCGCTTCGACCAATTTTGACCTCTTTGACCTATATGAAAAATACCTTTGACTTCTTTGACTCATAAGTCAACATATAGACCCATTTGTACAGGTTAGGGACCAAATTTTGACCCTTGACCATTTACCAATTTATACTTGTGACCCTCGGGATTTGACTAAAACTTTGCACAAATTCGGATTATGAAAGTCCTCGTCTCCCGGTACCCGATCTTTAAAATGTCATAACTTTTAGCTCGTTTTGAGTCACGGGCTCTACCTTATACCAAATTAAAGCTAGGAAAACCCTCTATCACTACATTTAGTTTTCAAGACCTGGAAAAAAAATAATTTTTATGAAATGGACCAAATGTTTCTGCCTAAAAATGACCATACCAAAAACGCACTTAGACTCAATTCCAAGACTTCTAACCACCACTAAACATCATCCTAAGCCTTCCCAAACATATCCTAACAACAAATTTCAGTCCTACCCCTATTGATAAACCAATCTCAAAATCAAAACTTCAAAGAAATGAACATGCAACTAGTAAAACCTATGTGAATCATCCTAAAACAATGAACCAAACATAAGAACAACATGCAAAATCAACAACCACCATGGCTCCCCAAACACCCCCTTTGCCGTGGGGTTTGGGTGACCCAATCACCACAACCAAATTAATTTTGATGGGTTTTCTTGGTGTTTATACTTCCATAACACTTAAAATCAACATGCATTAGCTCATTTAGCCACAAAAACGAATTTGGATCATATGGAAAAATCTTGGAAAATTTTTGTTAATGCATGTGGGATTTAAGCACATGAACATGTGGGGAATGACCAAACTAGATGTGGTCTAAGCTTAGATTTTTGAAAAATCAAGTGGAAAAAGATTTTTGGTGGATTTCTTGGTGGTCTAGGTGTGTCCGTCGGCTTTGATGAGCAAGGAGGGAGAGAGAGCTCAAATTTTGGTGAAAGTTTTGTGTGTGTTTGTGTTTATGTCACATTTGGCCTTTTTGGTGGGTTGGGAGGGACTAAATGGCAATATTTAGCTTCTTTTGTCCTTAAATAGAAAACGTCCTCAAAACTTTGCGGGTTCGACCCATTTGTCAATTTTGAAAATTTTACGGGAGTCGGAAATCTTCCCGAACGCTCCAAAATATTTTTGGGATACTTTAAATGTACTCGGAAGGCTATAAAACTCACCCGACTCAACTTAACACGAACCGTAAATAAAATTCTCGAAAAATTACATTATCGATAAATCGTCAATAATTATATAAAATTGGGCATCCCTCGGGATCGTAATCGTCATCGTCCTTCTTAAAACGTCAATCGTAAAAATTATAACCTCGAACATCGGCTCTAACCAAAATACTTATAAGTATAGAAATTAAAATTTATTAAAAATTTCAAAAATTAGCGTAATTTAGGGTAACGTTAATGACCTCGATTCTAGGGTGTCACAGTTGTATAGGGTGTTTATAGGAGATTCGCTGCCAATGTATATGGACAATTCATGTGATATGGGATTCCACAAACGAAATGTGTCCACTTTTGTCACATACTGAGGTACGAGATGAAAATATGGTTGAATATTTAGTGTAAGGTTTAATGTACAATTAAATTTTCTAAACCAAAGTATATGATCAATGTTAGGTGTTTACTGTGTAGTTTCAAGATGGTCAAGAAAAATTAAATGCGTCAACAGTCTCATCTATTTAATAATAATACACTGGGGTGAACAATGTGATTTGATACAAGACTGGTGCCTCATAAAATAATGAAGTGAGATTACATTGAGTTCAATAAATTGTGCACACTATAGGACAAATTCAAAAGGTAAAAACAGGGGTTTTACAACACATTCCCGTTATTTTAGCTTTGTCCTCAAAGCTTAGATCAACGTCATTGGTCAGGTGAATAAGTGTGGGTACTTGGTCTTGAATGAGTCTTCTCGTTCCCATGTGAACTCAGGACCTCTCCTGGAGTTCCATCGTACTTTGACCAATCGGATGCGGCTATTCTTCAACTTTTTAACTATTCTTTCCATGATTTCCACAGGTTCTTCTGTGAACTGGAGTTTGTTGTCAAAATGTACTCCTTCGAATGGCATGGCTAGAGGCTCATCGGCATAGCACTTCTTTAGGTTAGACACGTGAAAGGTGGAGTGCACTCGACTTAACTGTTGGGGTAATTCCAAACGGTAAGCGACTTCCCCGATTCTGGCTATCACTTTAAATGGGCCTACATAACGTGGGTTCAGTTTCCCACGTTTACCAAAACGTACTACTCCCTTCCAAGGTGATACCTTGGGCATGATACGGTCACCTACTTCAAACTGCATAGGTTTTCGTCTCTGGTCCGCATAGCTCTTTTGTCGGTCGCAGGTAGCTTGGATTCTTCGCTTTATGAGGACTATCTTGTCGGTAGTCTCCTGGATTAGTTCCGGTCCTGTGAGTTGGAATTCGCCTACTTCTGCCCAATACACTGGAGAACGACATTTCCTACCATATAGTGCTTCGAAGGGGACAGCCTTGATGCTAGCATGGTAACTATTATTGTAGGAAAATTCCACCAAAGGAATGTGATCGACCCAACCATTCCCAAAGTCAATCACGCATGCTCGTAACATGTCCTCTAGGGTCTGAATTGTCCGTTCGCTTTGACCGTCAGTCTGCGGGTGGTAGGCAGTACTCATATCTAAGCTTGTTCCTAAAGCTCGTTGGAAAGCCTTCCAGAAGTTGGACGTGAACCTACTGTCCCGGTCACAGATTATTGAGACGGGTATTCCGTGCTTAGTCACTACCTCCTTCAAATATGTCTTGGCTAGTTTTGTCAGGGAGTCAGTCTCCCTGATGGGCAGAAAGTGCGCAGATTTGGTGAGTTGATCGATGATTACCCAAATAGTGTCGTAACTGCGGGATGACCTTGGAAGCTTGGTGATGAAGTCCATAGTGATAATCTCCCATTTCCACTTGGGTATCTCCGGCTGAACCAGCAAACCGGATGGTCTTTGGTGTTCGGTCTTGACGCGAGAGCAGGTCAGACATTTCTGGACGTAAGTGGCGATGTTTGCCTTCATGTTTGGCCACCAGTATAACTTCTTCATATCCTGATACATCTTTTTAGATCCAGGATGTATGGAATACTTGGATTTATGGGACTCGTGCATGATCACGCTTCTCAAGTCCCCATAACAAGGTAACCAACTCCTTCCATGCAAACACAGGGTTCCATCTGCTCTTAGTTCTAACTTTTCTTTGGTGAGGTCGGCCCTCAGCATACCTCCAATATCTTCCCTCACGAGGTTTTCAGGCTTCTGAGCTTGTGTCTGAGCTTCTAGAATTTTCTTGGGTAGGTACAGGCTAATCGTTACGACTAGTGCTCGGACCCTCATAGGAGGATCGGTATCCTTACGGCTTAGAGCGTCAGCAACCACGTTTGCTTTATCAGGGTGGTATTTGATCTCGCAATCGTAATCGCTTAGCAGTTCAATCCAACAATGTTATCTCATGTTTAGCTCCTTTTGATCCACTATGTGTTGTAAACTCTTATGGTCAGTATGCACCGTGCACTTGGTTCCGTACAGATAGTGTCTCCATAGTTTTAAAGCAAAAACCACGGATCCAAGTTCTAAATCATGAGTAGTGTAGTTCTTCTCATGTTTCTTTAGCTGCCTGGTGGCGTATGCGATCACCTTCGTTCTTTGCATCAATACTGCACCCAAGCCTTTGTGTGACGCATCACAATATACCACGAAGTCGTCGCTGCCCTCAGGTAAGGCCAGAATAGGTGCACTGCACAACTTCTCCTTGATTAGTTGGAAAGCTGACTCTTCTTTTTCTCCCCATTCAAACTTTATTCCCTTTTGCGTGAGTTTGGTCATTGGTTTGGCTATTTTGGAGAAACCTTCGATGAATCGACGGTAGTATCCGGTAAGGCCTAGGAATTGGCGAATTTCTGTTGGTGATTTAGGAGATTCCCAATCCTTGACAGATTCAACCTTTGCTGGGTCTACATGAATGTCGTCGCTATCAATAACATGGCCGAGGAATTGAACCCTGGGAATCCAGAATTCACATTTGTAGAACTTGGCGTACAACTGTTCCTCCTTAAGTAACTTCAGAACTTCAGTAAGGTGTTCCTCGTGCTCATGTTCATTCTTAGAATAGATTAGTATGTCATCTATGAAGACTATCACGAACTTATCCAGGTATGGTCTGCACACACGATTCATAAGGTCCATGAAGATGGCAGGAGCGTTGGTCAACCCAAAAGGCATGACCTGGAATTCGTAATGGCCGTAACGAGTCCTGAAAGCGGTTTTTGAAATATCCTCCTCCCTGACTCTCAATTGATGGTACCCAGATCGCAGATCTATCTTGGAATACACACTTGACCCTTGTAGGTGGTCAAATAAGTCGTCAATGCGGGGGAGTGGATAATGGTTCTTTACAGTTAACTTTTTCAATTCTCTGTAATCAATGCACATTCGAAAAGAACCATCTTTCTTTTTGACAAATAAGACCGGACCTCCCCATGGTGAGGAACTAGGTCGATTGAATCCTTTGTCAGACAATTCTTGAAGTTGTTATGCTAGTTCTTTCATCTCTGATGGTGCTAATCGATAAGGAGCTTTTGCTACGGGCGCAGCTCCTGGGATCAAGTCGATCTGGAATTCCACCTGTCGGACTGGTGGTAGACCAGGCAATTCTTCAAGAAAAACTTCGGGGAAATCCCGGACGATAGGCACGTCCTTGATTTGCTTCTTTTCGAGCTTGTCTTCTTCATCTACCTGGGAGATATGCGCCAAGAAGATGGGACATCCTCTCAACAAATATCTCTAGACTTTGGTACAGGAAATAACACTGAGCCTAGTGTCAGCAAGGTCAGTATTACCATTGCCTCGAATGATTAAGGTCTCATTACCCCATGGCAATCGGACAAGTTTCTCGTCGTAGACGATTACTGCGTGGTACTTAGCTAACCAGTCCATACCAATGATGACATCGAAACTGCCTAGGTTCACTGGGATTAGGTCAATATTGAATGGGCGGTTGGAAAGGTTCAGGGTACAACCTCTAACAATAGTGTCGGCTTCTACGATCTTACTGTCCGCTAATTCTACAGAGAAACGGCGGTCTAATGTGGAAGGGATAACCTCTAGTATGTTACTAAATACAGTAGAAATAAAGCTTCTGTCTTCCCCAGTGTCAAATAGAATGGATGCGTAACGATTGTTTAGTAAAAACGTACCAGTAACCACGTTGGAGTCTGGGTTGGCTTTTGCATTGCCCACCACGTATACTCTGGATGTGGATCCTCCATTGCTTTTGTACGATTAGTCAACTTGGGGCAGCCTGGTCTCACATGTTCGGGTGCTCCACACTCATAGCATACGACTCCTTTCTTTGGATCACTATTACTTCCTCCTGTAACATTACGGTTTCCCGAATGTCCATTCCAAATCCACGGGCATTGGATCCACCTCGATTATTGGTCCTAGCAATAGTGTAACACCCCATTTTGGAAATGGAAATATCACAGAAATTATGGCGTGTCATCAAAGCATACAAGGAAAAATGTCTAAACATTACTTGACCATAAAAGGAAAATATCGGAATCAAACATCGCTTAGTCCAAAAGTAAAGCTCATCACACACAAACATAGTATAATAAAGGAAAGGACTAAACAATGTCCATAGCATAAGTATCATAAGAAAGGAAATGCATAATGTAAAGAAGGCTAGACAGCTTCCAGTTCATATGCACGTACTCTTAGTGTCTACGAGCGTCCCTAAGTACCTGCCGTTTTGGGAACATAGAAAAGGAAAACGGCTGAGCAATACGCTTAGTGCACGGATGTACAATAAAGCATGAATAGGATAAGCATATAACATATAACAGCAGAAGAAAAACTAAGTCCCGAGTAACCTGGTTAAGTCTTGATAAAACTCGTTTAATAGTTTGAAAGTATTATGTTTATCTTATAAAAACTGTTTGTCATATTTTACCATTAGCCAATATAGGTCATGAAAATCCACCGTGCATGAATACTTGGAGGGTGACCTCTTCATGCAAATTAGAGGGGCTGCCTCTAATTAAATATACTGGTTTTTGGGTAGGAGGGATCAGCTCCTTGTGAAGGATGCAAGGCACACACCACATTCACCATGAAATGCTGAATAAAAACATGTAACTAGGATGCACCCATACGCCCCACATGATAAATATAAATAAATGGCCAAAAGCTGAAGGGACGTCACGAGCAATCACTCCGCCGTGGTGAAGTCATAACATCAGTGCCTCTAATGTTATGGTTATGGTACCTCCATAACTAGGTGAAACTGGTCATGCATGTATATGGCTATAGGTAATCTTAATTAAACATAAGCAATCAAACACGTAACTTATACTACGGGAAAACAGTTGGCTGCATACGGGGAATCCTAATAAGGAAAGAATGTCCATACTGAAAGGACGTGAATCCGTACCTTATGTCCAGTGAACGAAGAAGATGAACTGAGAGGAATCCTACTTCCGAATCACTAGTGCTACATAAGTACATACATGAATAAGTATCTGCTTACTAATTACGTAGCTGGTTTTACGTCATGTCTTAGCTTATTTTATGTGTTCTTACCATGTTTTACTGTTTTAAAACCTTAAACTGTGTTTTATCTTATATTCTGTTTAATCTGATTAAGTATTTCTGGTATTTCATGTGTTATTATACTTACTGTGTAATAATAAGTAACTTTCCAAAATAGCAGTTTCCTAAAATAGAAAGTTTCCAAAAATAGAAAGTTACCAAAAATAGAAAGTTTCCAAAAATAGAAAGTTTCCAAAAATAGAAAGTTTCCAAAAATAGAAAGTTTCCAAAAATAGATTTACTGCTTAAAATAGATAAGTTTCTAAAAATAGAAAGTTTCCATAAATAGATTAGCTGCCTTAAATAAATAAGTTTCCATAAATAGATTAGCTGCCTGAAATAAATAAGTTTCTAAAAATAGAAGGTTTCCATAAATAGATTAGCTGCCTTATTTAATTAAGTTTCTAAAAATAGAAAGTTTTCATAATTAGAAATAAGCTGGTTAAATAAGCTAAGTATATAAGCCTAAAGGTTTTCATGATTATTTTCTAAGTCATATGATATAATGTATAGTTTAATAATTATTTCATGTAATTAAATTAAACTATAGGTTAAAATATTTAATTAAAGTATAACATGTTTTTAATTAAATAAGTTAAATACTTAGGTTAAAATATGTATTATTATATATTAATAATATAACCTAAGTCATGTTAATTAATTAATTAATTATATCCATGGTTTTAAAATAATTAATTAATTATAAGTCTTAAATATACAAATACTTAGGTTAATTAATTTCATGATTAATAATCAAAATAACTTAAGTTATGTTATTAAATTAATCATATCATTTTATTAATTTAATTTTAACATAAGATCACAAAACATAAAAAAACTAAACATACACCATGAACCGGATCTAAGCTAAAAACAATGAACCGGACATGAAATCGACACCGTACCCCGAACCAACTTGGGGTACCCCGTGTTTTACTGCTGCCGTGGGACCCACACGCGCTAACCAAGACCGTATGGTCTTGGTGGTGGTCGGCTTGGCCAAACCGAAACCCCTTCGGGTTCGGTGCAGCCTGCGGCCAAAACAAACACCCCTTAAAACACCCTTTTGATTTTATTTAACACCAAATCATGTTAGATCTATGTTTAATTATCAGGTTTTTGTAAAACATAACATGTTCTTGATTTATAGAAAGATTAAATCAAAAGAAAAGATTTAAAAAGAGTTTATCGAATTCGTGGATCAAAGGATAAAGAACAAACACGATCACCAAGCAAAATTACAAGATCCAAGACACAAACCACCTCTTGTGGTGGTTGTAGGGTGGCGACACAAAGGAGACAAGGGAGGAGGGTTTTTAGGTTTTTCTAAAAATCTTCTGTAAAATTTTATGAGTAGTGAAAATCCCCTTTTTCCCTTTTAGTAAATTTGACAAATGGGCTTGGCCCATTTGCCCTTGTAGCCGCGGGTTAGGGCCCCACTTGGGGTACCCGTACCTTTTTCCGTGTCTCGTTGTTAAGTTAAACGTTTGCGATTATTTGTGTTCGTGTTTTAAATGTTCTCGTTACGTAAATACCGTGACCTAATATATTTAATTACGCTCGTAATAAATATATATACGTAATTAATAATATTTCGTGTTTTAATTACGTTCATGATTTCATGATCGCATGTTCGTGATTAATTATCGTCAAATAATTATTACATGATCGTACGTAGCAAATACTTATCGTGTTCTAACACGTACGTAATACGTAAACTCCTAACACGTAATCGTAATCATGCTATATTAGGAAAGTTTTAATCTAGTACGTACGATCCTAAGGGTACTATTCATGATAAAAGCATGCGGGTTTTACAACTCTTCCCCCCTAAAAAGAATAATTCGTCCCCGAATTATAGATAAAGTAAACTGGAAAAGAAGAACATACCCGAACTGAAAATATGAAATGAGGGTAAGAAGCCCGGATAGACTCCTCCGTTTCCCAAGTGGCTTCCCGCTCGGTATGATCCCTCCATAGAATTTTGACGAATGGAATCGTCTTCTTTCTCATAACTCGTTCTTGTCTGTCAAGAACTCGTTCGGGTTCTTCTATAAAAGTTAGATCTTCACGTATATGTTCCAGTGGATACTGAACCATGTGAAGGGGATGATACTGGTACCCTCTAAGTAAGGACACATGAAACATATTTTGCACATGCGAAAGCTGCAGAGGTAACGCCAATCGGTAAGATACTTTACCGACTCGTTCAATGATATCAAACGGTCCAATGAAATGAGGACTGAGCTTCCCTTTAATCCCGAAGCGTCTAACACCACGTGCCGGCAAAACCTTAAGGAAGACGTGATCTCCTACATTAAAGTGTATATCCCTACGATGCTTATCGGCATAACTCTTCTGACGTGACCGTGCCTCCTGAATTTTCTGCTTAGCTACTGCGATTTTCTCATTGGTCATCTCTATGATTTTCGGTCCTTCAAGTGTTCGCTCGCCAACCTGATCCCAGCAGATTGGGCGCGACACTTTCAGCCATACAACATCTCAAATGGAGCACACTTGATACTTGCGTGCCAACTGTTGTTGTATGCAAACTCCACCAAACAGATGTATTCGTCCCAATCACCCGTCCATTCCAACGCACATGACCTCAACATATCTTCCAATGTCTGGATGGTTCCCTCCAACTGTCCGTCCGTTTGAGGATGAAAAGCCGTGCTAAGCATAAGTTGTGTACCCCAAGCTTTCTGCAGACTTTTACAAAAGCGCGAAGTGAATCGAGGATCTCTGTCTGAGACGATGCTGGATGGTGCACCGTGGAGTCTCATGATCTCTCGTCTGTACGTATCTGCGAGTTTACTTACCGGATCTTCCTTGCGGATCGGTAAGAAATGAGCTGATTTGGTAAGTCGATCAACGATAACCCAAATTGCATCGTGCTTCCTTTTGGTAGGCGGAAGACCGGTAACAAAATCCATGGTGATTTTGTCCCACTTCCACTCTGGAATATCTAACGGTTGAAGGAGACCGCCAGATTGCTTATGCTCGATCTTAACCTGCTGGCAGGTAAGACATTTGGAGACGTAAGTGGCCACATCCTGTTTCATACCACTCCACCAAAAGTACTGCTTGATGTCATGGTACATTTTAGTCGAACCAGGATGTATAGAGAATGGGGAGCTATGAGCTTTAGCTAACACAACTTCCCGGAGTTCTTGGTCATCAGGAACACAAAGTCTCGTGCCCTGCCATACGATACCATCTGCATCTACTCTGAATTCTGTCTGCTTCTCCAAATTCTGTACTATCGCCCAGATTTCTCCGTCATCCTTCTGAGCTTCCTTGATCTTAGATAGCAACTCGGGTTCTACTCTAAGATTAGCCCAGTAACCGTGCTGTCCACGTACCGTGATCTCGATGTCTAGTCGCTCCAAGTCTCTGATGATTTCCTCTTCAATTTTAATGTCGTTGATCATTCCGGACTTCCTGCTAAGAGCATCTGCTACTACATTTGCCTTTCCGGGATGATATTGTAGATTAATGTCATAATCCTTCAACAGCTCTAACCATCTCCTCTGCCTCATGTTCAATTCACGTTGAGTGAAGATATACTTCAAACTCTTGTGGTCCGTGAAAATGTCACATGATTCTCCATATAAGTAGTGCCTCCATATCTTTAATGCAAACATGACTGCAGCAAGTTCCAGGTCGTGCGTGGGGTAATTTTCTTCATAAGGTTTAAGCTGCCGTGAAGCGTACGCGATCACTTTCCCATGTTGCATGAGAACACAGCCAAGTCCCTTCCCCGATGCATCACTGTAGATTTGAAATCCACCCGTACCAGATGGTAGATTAAGAATAGGTGCAGATACTAGCTTCTACTTCAGGTCTTCAAAGCCCTTCTCTCGATCTTCAGTCCAGACGAATTTCTCCCCTTTCCGCATCAGTTTGGTCAATGGTAGTGCTAGGCGGGAAAAGTTCTCCACGAACCTACGGTAGTTATGCCACCTTGTCTAACCAGAACTCACACTTGGAGAATTTAGCATACAACTGCTTCTGGCGAAGAATCTGTAGCACTGTACGAAGATGGTCTTCGTGTTCCTCTTTGGACTTTGAGAAAATCAGGATGTCATCGATGAAGACAATGACGAACTTGTCCAGAAATTCATGGAAGATTCTGTTCATCAAATCCATGAACACTGCTGGAGCATTTGTCAGGCCAAATGGCATAACTACAAACTCGTAGTGGCCATAACGGGTACGAAAGGCAGTCTTAGCGATGTCCCGCTTCTTGACCCGTAGCTGATGATAGCCTGACCTAAGATCAATCTTGGAGAAGTGTTTGGCCCCTTGGAGTTGGTCAAACAGATCGTCAATGCGTGGCAGTGGATATCTATTCCGAATGGTAATCTTGTTGAGCTCGCGATAGTCTATGCAAAGACGCATACTGTCGTCCTTCTTCTTAACAAACAAGACCGGTGCGCCCCATGGAGATGCGCTCGGTCGAATGAAACCTCGTTCAAGAAGTTCTTGTAGTTGATCCTTCAGCTCCTTCAGCTCTATGGGAGCCATGCGATAAGGAGCCTTGGAGATTGGTTCAGCTCCTGGAACCAGCTCGATACTGAATTCCACTTCTCGTGCAGGTGGTATGCCGGAAGTTTTGTTGGAAACACATCTTGGAATTCCGACACTATAGGTTGATCCTGAATCGTTGGAGATTCAGCATCCATGTCGTGAACCGTAGCTAGATAACCCTCGCAGCCATGTGACAGTAGTGCACGCGCTTGCAGGGTAGATATAATTTGTACAGACCGTCCGGGTATGAACCCATTATGAATGTACTCTGGTGCATTAACATCACCGAAGATAACTCGATATGAATGGAAGTCTATGGTAGCATGATGCTTGGATAGCCAATCCATGCCCAAAATCATGTCGAAGTCATTCATGTCTAGCGGAAGTGCGTCGACAGGTCGAACCTTATCGTCAAATTCTAGGGGAAGACTCTTGTATACATGGGTGATTAATACAGAGTCCCTCAAAGGCGTGGAAATAGTAAGCCTATTTTCTAGTGGCAAGGGAGGCATCCTAATGTTCTTAGCATAAGCAGTAGAAATAACCGAGTGAGTAGCACCCGTATCGAAAAGTACACATGCAACTTGACCATACATATACAAGATTCCAGTGATGGTACCTGTAGACTTATTGGCCTGGTCTCGAGATGTCGTGTAGACACGCTCGGCAGTAGGAGGCGGCTTGGTATCAGCATGTCCTGATGTACCCTCCATCTCGCCCTTACGACAATCCTTCATAATGTGGCCAGGAAGACCACACTTGAAGCACGCATCAGTATTACGGCAACATGGTCCTGGGTGCCTACGGTGGCAAGTAGAGAAAAGAGGATGAGTGTATCCTCCAGCAGGTGCTCTGGCTGGCTGAGAACCTGATAAAACATTTTATATAAGACATGGTAATTGGGTACAAAGGACAAAGCGGATAATCGTAAGATTGAATACCAGTGATAGCTGGACGGCTAGGCTGCGAAAGTGTCAGAATATGAGTTATAACATGAAAACATAAGGAAATTTCGTAAGTATTAGGACCTGCTGCTGTTGGAGTGCCCAGCGTTGTTACGGTAATTTTCATTACCGCCACGCCTATCCGTAGCAGAACGGTCGTTAGTCTGACCGTTTCCCTTGGGCTGATGAGGCTGCTGCTGAGTAGCCGGCTGAGACCGGTCCCCAGTTTTCTGCCTGGAAGATATATTTAAGAGATGAATAAATGACATATGGAAAATATACGGATTGATCACCGCTTGAATACGAAGGTTTACCTCTTGTCGGGTCTTTCAGCTTCCCCAAACTCATCTCTCTCCTTCAGCATCTCCAGTTTCCGTGCTGCATCGGCCACTTGTGCCACCGTGTCCAACGGAGCACCTGCTAAGTTATTGGCGATCCTTGGATTGAGAGCCCAACGCAAATGTAATGCTTGTTCTTCAGTGGTGCCTGCAGCTGCTCTAAAGACACCAGTGTAGCGAAGGAAACGCTGCATGAAGTCAGTGATGTCTTCGTCAGGTCGCTGTCTAAGGGTATAGTATTCCCTCATGAGCCGATTCCTTTCTTCCATGGGAAAGATGTTAGGCGGGGGAGGATAACCGTCGTTATGAAGAAGAGCGTCTTGCATCTCTTCATCAGCAGCTGCAAATATTGCCCAGAGATTGTCTGTGTTTGCCATCTGACAGTATAACATAAAACGTTTGATTTAAACAGATCAAAACATAAAATATATATATACATGAAAAAAAATTTATACTAAAATTTCACGAGAAAAATTTTATGCAAGAAAATTTGTGTATGAATGCATGATGCAGTTTTATGAAAACTTTTGTATGCTCGAGAGTGAACGCCTCTGGTCAGTTCACCCAAAACAAAAGACATAGCGAGGGGACGCCTATGGGTTGGTCCCAAATCTAAAAGTTTCGATAAAACACATGCGACTAAATAGGGCCAGTCCTGTACCAACCATTACTTAGTCAAAAACCCTGCAACAATGACATGTATATGTATGCTTAAAAATAATGAATGCATGAAAACAACTGTCAGTTCTAGGAAGACCGTAGTGACTACCCACTAATCACAGGTCATATTTGAGAGCCTACAGGTCGAAGCCTTGTCTCTGATACCATAATTGTAACACCCCATTTTGGAAATGGAAATATCACAGAAATTATGGCGTGTCATAAAAGCATACAAGGAAAAATGTCTAAACATTACTTGACCATAAAAGGAAAATACCGGAATCAAACATCGGTAGTCCAAAAGTAAAGCTCATCACACACAAACATAGTATAATAAAGAAAAGGACTAAACAATGTCCAAAGCATAAGTATCATAAGAAAGGAAATGCATAATGTAAAGAAGGCTAGACAGCTTCCAGTCCATATGCACGTACTCTTAGTGTCTACGAGCGTCCCTAAGTACCTGCCGTTTTGGGAACACAGAAAAGGAAAACGGCTGAGCAATACGCTCAGTGCACCGATGTACAATAAAGCATGAATAGGATAAGCGTATAACATATAACAGCGGAAGAAAAACTAAGTCCCGAGTAACCTGGTTAAGTCTTGATAAAACTGGTTTAATAGTTTGAAAGTCTTATGTTTATCTTATAAAAACTTTTTGTCATATTTTACCATTAACCAATATAGGTCATGAAAATCCACCGTGCATGAATACTTGGAGGGGTGACCTCATCATGCAAATTAGAGGGGATGCCTCTAAGTTAATATACTGGTTTTTGGGTAGGAGGGATCAGCTCCTTGTGAAGGATGCAAGGCACACACCACAGTCACCATGAAATCCTGAATAAAAACATGTAACTAGGATGCACCCATACGCCCCACATGATAAATATAAATAAATGGCCAACAGCTGAAGGGACGCCACGAGCAATCACTCCGCCGAGGTGAAGTCATAACATCAGTGCCTCTATTATTATGGTTATGGTACCTCCATAACTAGGTGAAACTGGTCATGCATGTATATGGCTATAGGCAATCTTAATTAAACATAAGCAATCAAACACGTAACTTATACTACGGGAAAACAGTTGGCTGCATACGGGGAATCCTAATAAAGAATAAATGTCCATACTGAAAGGACGGGAATCCGTACCTTATGTCCAGTGAACGAAGAAGATGAACTGAGAGGAATCCTACTTCCGAATCACTAGTGCTACATAAATACATACATGAATAAGTATCTACTTACTAATTACGTAGCTGGTTTTACGTCATGTCTTAGCTTATTTTATGTGTTCTTACCATGTTTTACTGTTTTAAAACCTTAAACTGTGTTTTATCTTATATTCTGTTTAATCTGATTAAGTATTTCTGGTATTTCATGTGTTATTATACTTACTGTGTAATAATAAGTAACTTTCCAAAAATAGTAGTTTCCTAAAATCGAAAGTTTCCAAAAATAGAAAGTTACCAAAAATAGAAAGTTTCCAAAAATAGAAAGTTTCCAAAAATAGAAAGTTTCCAAAAATAGATTTACTGCTTAAAATAGATAAGTTTCTAAAAATAGGAAGTTTCCATAAATAGATTAGCTGCCTTAATTAAATAAGTTTCCATAAATAGATTAGCTGCCTGAAATAAATAAGTTTCTAAAAATAGAAGGTTTCCATAAATAGATTAGCTGCCTTATTTAATTAAGTTTCTAAAAATTGAAAGTTTCCATAATTAGAAATAAGCTGGTTAAATAAGCTAAGTATATAAGCCTAAAGGTTTTCATGATTATTTTCTAAGTCATATGATATAATGTATAGTTTAATAATTATTTCATGTAATTAAATTAAACTATAGGTTAAAATATTTAATTAAAGTATAACATGTTTTTAATTAAATAAGTTAAATACTTAGGTTAAAATATGTATTATTATATACTAATAATATAACCTAAGTCATGTTAATTAATTAATTAATTATATCCATGGTTTTAAAATAATTAATTAATTATAAGTCTTAAATATACAAATACTTAGGTTAATTAATTTCATGATTAATAATTAAAATAACCTAAGTCACGTTATTAAATTAATCATATCATTTTATTAATTTAATTTTAACATAAGATCATAAACATAAAAACTAAACATACACCATGAACCAGATCTAAGCTAAAAACAATGAACCGGACATGAAATCGACACCGTACCCCGAACCAACTCGGGGTACCCCGTGTTTTACTGCTGTCGTGGGACCCACACGCACCAACCAAGACCGTATGGTCTTGATGGTGGTCGGCTTGGCCAAACCGAAACCCCTTCATGTTCGGTGCAGCCTGCGGCCAAAACAAACACCCCTTAAAACACCCTTTTGAGTTTATTAACACCAAATAATGTTAGATCTATGTTTAATTATTAGGTTTTTGTAAAACATAACATGTTCTTGATTTATAAAAAGATTAAATCAAAGGAAAAGATTTAAAAAGAGTTTACCGAATTCGTGGATCGAAGGATGAAGAACAAACACGATCACCAAGCAAAATTCCAAGATCCAAGATCACAAACCACCTCTTGTGGTGGTTGTAGGGTGGCGGCACAAAGGAGACAAGGGAGGAGGGTTTTTAGGTTTTTCTAAAAATCTTATGTAAAATTTTATGAGTAGTGAAAATCCCCTTTTTCCCTTTTAGTAAATTTGACAAATGGGCTTGGCCCATTTGCCCTTGTAGCCGCGGATAGGGGCCCCACTTGGGGTACCCGTACCTTTTTCTGTGTCTCGTTGTTAAGGTAAACGTTTGTGATTATTTATGTTCGTGTTTTTAATGTTCTCGTTATGTAAATACTGTGATCTAATATATTTAATTACGCTCGTAATAAATATATATACGTAATTAATAATAGTTCGTGTTTTAATTACGTTCATGATTTCATGATCGCATGTTCGTGATTAACTATCGTCAAATAATTATTACATGATCGTACGTAGCAAATACTTATCGTGTTCTAACACGTACGTAATACGTAAACTCCTAACACGTAATCGTAATCATGCTATATTAGGAAAGTTTTAATCTAGTACGTACGATCCTAAGGGTACTATTCATGGTAAAAGCATGCGGGTTTTACAAATAGGGTTGGGTCAGACCTGAGTAACAGCATTCACCCGGCAATCGCGAACAAAATGGCCAACTTCTCCACATTTGTAACAAGCCTTGCATGGGCTACCCACTTTGTGATGGAAATGGCACCTTGTGCACATAGGTTTGGAACCTTCGTAAATCTTTGGGTCGGTGGGGGAGATTGCACTATAAACCTGTCCGGCGTTTTACCTCTTTGGAGTTGGGTGGTAATGACCACGGACATTGTCGTCCAACTTCCTCTTGTTCTCAGAATTTCTCTTGGAGATGGTGCGGGTTCTCTTGTTGATCAATTCGGTAGCAAATTCCACGGCTTTCTCGATGGTAGTGGGCCGTGAGGCGAGAACGCTATCATGGATGGCGTCGGGGAGGCCTCCAACATATTTCTCAATCTTTTCCTCCTTCTCGGGAAACATCCTAGTACACATGAGGGTCAATTCTTGGGATCTTTGGTTGTAAACATGATGTCATTGTTCTTTCACCTAAGATCCCATAGCTCAACTTCCAGCTTCTTCATTTCGCCTCTTGTACAATACTTTTCCGTCATTCTCTCTTTCAGATTTGTCCAGTTCAGATAGGCAACGTCATGCCCTAGAGTAGCAACCATAGAATTCCACCATGTGAGCGCACTTTCAAGCAGTGTGCAGGTGGCGAACTTGACTTTGTTCTCGTCGCGCAGTCACTGATGCGGAATACAGTCTCTAGTCTTTCAAACCATTGCATCAGCTCTACCACGCCTTCGTTGCCCCTATAGTAGGATGGCTTGCACTTGAGGAAATCATGGTAAGAACAACCTCTGGTGGTATTATTATTCCTGCGGTTATTGGAATTCTCGCTATCGTCCATGTTTCGGCTAGCTGCCATAGCGGTGGCGATACCTTGGTCAATCAATTCCCTAAGTTGGACAGTGGTGACATTATGGGTGGCATCGTCATTAGGGAGATTATTAGTACGGTTATTAGCAGGATTATTGGCAGGATTAGTGGCAGGATTAGTGGCAGGATTTTTCCTAGTGATTGCCATTTGTTTGTAGTTATACACAAAATGAAATCGTTAGCTTCAATGTCAGTACAATTATATATTATTCGCACGAGCAAACCTGTATACAATAATTACAACAAATTGAATAACCTGTCACATTTCAATGATACAACACATGATATAACAAAAGAGAGTGAGCACATGTCATTTCTTGAGATAAAGTACACATAACATCAGGCACAACCAATCCAAGACAGAAGCACAGTACGTCTGTCTGGGGTGGTGGTACGCATAGTCTAAAATGAAATATAAACAGACACCTATCTAAGAGGGTACAGTACTGATATGATACAAAAGCTGCATGAAAGTAAAAGTACATGAAATCCTATATCACGATAGCTGGGATGCAACCCAAAGCTTATCATGATGTACATGGAATCTAGTACATCTAATCTATGCTGGTCTAACAGATTCGGTGGAGGTGCCTGACACAGAGGGTGTTGGTGGAGCTGCTGGTGCTGGCATAGCGTCATGCAAAGAGATCATAGCAAGTCGGGTCCTCTTGACGTGGCGGAGAGTCTGAACTAGCTGCGCCCTGAGGGTGTCCAAAGCTCCTCTAAGGTAAGCTTTCTCTGAAGTAACTCCGTCATGACAAACAATCGCCAAGTCAAAGAACATAGATAGTGACTGCTCCTGGGCTGAGAGGGAAGCATGGGTCTGCTGCTGTCGGCTCTCCAATGTGTAGATGCGATGGATGGCATGGTCATACTCCGTCATGAGCCACTGTAAGGCATCATAAACTGTAGTCCATGTCCCTCTGGCAACTTGGGCTTCTGCCCAGGTAGTCTAAGTCAGGGAATCCATACGCTCTCGTAAGATCGAGCGCTCAGCCTGACTAGCCGCTAGTAGACTATGAACATCAGCCATGTCCTGAGCATGATGAGCTGTCAAAGACGCTATCTGAGCCTGGACAGGATCCACCTGTCTAGTCCCAGATCCCTCTCCGACCTCAAAGATGGAGGCGGGGGTCGTCTCGTACCTCCTCTTACGAGGGGGTAGAGATCCAGGAGCATAACCCTGGAGTGATGACGAGGGTGGTAAGGGCGGCAGGGTATGGGTCATCGGGTCTTCCTCCTCGGCAGGGGAATCAAAGCAGTAAGCGGGGAAGTAATAGCTGGGACCACTGCAGCAGGCTGACTGTCCTCGGAATCGGAGGCGGACAGCCACCCCGGAAGTACGGATGTCGGCGATGTCATAGTATCTCTGAAAAATCATCATTTTTAATTGTCGTAAGTGTATGCTTACTCAAGTTAAAAGTTTTAAATAATATCTTTATGTTATAATAGTTGTAGTGAGTATTCCCTTGACATTACATGTTAGGGATTAGTTAATACTTATCAGATCATTTAACCAAGGGTTAAAATTAATGCACACATAGATCACATAAGAAATGTATGCTCTACGTCCTATATGCTTAACGATTCTAGTCCCAAAAGAAAATCCCAAAGATTTTTAATGTAGTTATAGTCCAGTTTATATAAACTGGTCAAATGCAGCGGATATAATATTTGGGTGTCACGTGGGTGGATCAAAAGCAAATAGTACATAGAGCATCAGATAAAAGACTATCAAACATTTATTACATGACCAAGAGTGCAAATCATTATTAAAATAGTTCTGACATAAATAAAAGATTGTTTATGAGTTCCATATGAAAATCCCCAGATGTTTGCTAAGATGCTGTCTACCCAAATGCTACAGTCCATGCATATAACAACTAACTGCTTCAAATACCTGAGAAAAACATGCTTTTGAGGGTCAACAGAAATGTTTGTGAAAGTTAAATGGTTTGGATATAAATAGTCACTGAAACAGTAATGCACAAAGCATTAATGTTTAAAGGTAATTATACTGCCTATTACCCAAAACTAACACTTGACATAGTTGAGCCCTCAACAAATGAGAGCGCTTCGCCTTCTAAAAAGGCACCCATCAATAATAAGTGCTGACATGGTAAACACCTGTTGTCCCGGCCAAGGCACGGTGAGCATGACTCACCCAGGTGGGGATGGTCAATCCCAAATAGATCTATTTATAACATTCAGGTAATCCAACGATTTTAAGAGTTTCAGTTCATGGGTCATGAGGAATTCTACAATAGGCACATATAATCAAAGTTGATACAGTTTAGTTTATATCCATAAATCAGTTGCATGTTTTCTCCCCCAAAAAGGATTTAAATGTTTGTCAATATATGAGAAGTGGGGCCATGAACTCACCTTAGTAGTACAGTAATAGTCACAAGAATCTGAAGTAATGCCCAACACACAGTCAACCACCTAGATAATTATACAGTCTCAGTAAAAGTATAACAGGTTGTACAAAGGTTACTGAACATCAGTATATGCTTCTACTGGTTTTTAGCATTTTATTATAATACCCGTAGTTGGCTCATAGTTGTACAAGTTATAGCTGTATTTATTTTAAGTATAAATAAATACTATAGTTAAATTAATCAATCTTGTTTAATTAATATCCTCGTACTTGTACTATTTATAAAGTGATTTAAATATTTATAAAAGGAGTTTTATATATATTTAATGTGAAGGAAAAATAAATATAATTTATTTATTTTATAAGTCAATCATATTAAGTTTATACCTTATTTATAAAAGTATATCAATTTAATTAAATTCAGTGTTCCCAATATTTGTATAATCATCACATTATAAGTTGGGAAAAATATACAAGTGTTGGACCTTTATATTTAATTAGTTTTACCTTCTTAGTATTTACGTTATGTATGTAACTAGGGTTTAATTCAAGTTTAAGGAAATTACGTTTTAGACCCTTGATTGAATATAATGCCCGCGGAAATATTAATATAATATTCCTAGGGTTCGTTTAACTTTCAAATAATGGCAAAATAAGTCCCTCCCTAGTTACACACGTAACTAGGGTTTTATAAAAGTTTCACAAGTTGTCACCTATGGTTCTTAAAGTATTCGGTTAATAATTAGGTTTAGCACAAGTTTCACAAACTCCCCCTAGGGCTTATATATGTTTCGGCTTATATCAAAACAGCCCCCTAGGGTTTGTTTAAGGTTTATAAATCTTTACTAGTTTGGCAAAAGGGTCCCTAGGGTTAAAGTGCATAAACAAATTTACACAACAGCCCCTAGGTCTTGGTTTAAGTTCGAAAATAGGCACCAAGGGTCCCTAGGGTTCGGCTAATTACAAAAAGGGGCCCAAAGAGTAACTAGTTTTATATAAGTTTTCCAAAAAGTCAACATAGGTCCCCCAAGTTTTGGACAAGGCCCAAGAAGGCACGAAAAGTGTCTAGGGCTCGAAAATTGTTTACAAAGTGGCAAGTTTGGCCCTTGTGGTTTAAGTCATGGCTCGGTTATATATAACCGAGACCATAGACTATTCCTAATGCCATGTTTGGTCCTTATATTTGTTTCATGTTTCGAAAACCCTTAGGTGAGTTCCACAACTTGTCATATTCGGCATGTGGAAACAATATTTACATTAATGGCCCGAAAAGTTTCCCATGCTAATTTATAAAATGCTTAATGGGCTAAGGTGGCCCATTAATGGTTCGGCTAAAGTATTAAGGCCTAGTGGGCTTGATCTTGGGCTTAGTAAATCATTTAGGAGACTAAACTTGTCCTAAATAATGCAACCAAAATACAACTTGGGCTTCTTGGGCTTACATTACACGGCTTATATTAGCTTATGGCTTATATGATTCGTGGCTTATGGCTTATACGGATTAATCAACATGGGGTGCTTGGGTTTCCTACTAGATCTATCATTTCCATGTTTAACTTAAATCAAGAAGCTTAAATCAAGTCATGATTTATTCTTGGCTTAAAAGTTAGCTGAGAGGCATAGGGTTTTTGGGCAAGCAAAACTTGTGTAATCACTTAGTTCTTAGTACTCGTTTATAGATATGAACATGAGACAAGTCTAACATAACCATTCCATAGGTTTGCATAGTAAACCTTACGTGTGCATGCATTTTGTTCTCGTTTTATAAGAAGTTTACGTGAATGTCATGCATACGAAGTAAAATAAACGAGGATGGGGAGAAGGTGAGTACTTACTTGTCTAGATGAAGGTGGTGATGATGAATCAAGTAGTAACAATGAGTTATATATGGTTTGTAGCTTAGCCGTGACCTAGAGTTAGGTTAGGAAGACTTCTTAGTCAAGACTTGAGTAAACCGTGACCCTCTATCTTCTTCAATGCACCTTGACTCCATTCAATGCCATGAGAGATCTTTGTGTGAATGATTGGGAGTAAATGCTTAGGATATGTGTGTGTGGGTTCTTCCGAATATGGTAAGTTATAGGAGATTGTGTTTGTTAGTTAACCACAAGTTGGGTGAGATCTTTGTGTGGTTTGAGGCTTGTTACGTCAAGAGAGAAGCAAGACAGGGGGGTTTCCCTAGGTTGAGTACAAGGTAATCTTATACTTGATCTTCCTAGTACTAATTATTAATGGGAGGGTGATGTACATTGGCCCTTGGGAGGGCTCTTAGCCGTCGGCTAGTAAGGGAAAAGGGCAAGTGAGACTTCAAACTAGTAGGCATTAATGAGGCATTGTTTGTACAAGGATGAGGTGAGTGGTCTTCGGCTTAGTTGATGGGTTTGTGGAGACAAGAAGTACATGCATTAAATGGAAGGATCCTAGTACTCTTGATTTGCTAAGGGAATGTTTGTAGTCTAGGTTTGTGTGTCAAGTCCTAGACGTGTATGCATAGATGGGAGGAAAGGAGTTGTTATGTAATTGTTTCCAAGTATTAAGGTTGTATAGGGTGTTTATAGGAGAGTCGTTGCTAATGTATATAGACAATTCGTGTGATATGGGATTCCACAAACGAAATGTGTCCACTTTTGTCACATACTTATGTACGAGATGAAAATATGGTTGAATATTTAGTGTAAGGTATAATGTACAATTAAATTTTCTAAACCAAAGTATATGATCAATGTTAGGTGTTTACTGTGTAGTTTCAAGATGGTCAAGAAAAATTAAATGCGTCAACAGTCTCATTTATTTAATAATAATACACTGGGATGAACAGTGTGATTTGATACAAGACTGGTGCTTCATAAAATGATGAAGTGAGATTACATTGAGTTCAATAAATTGTGCATACTATGGGACAAAGTCAAAAGGTAAAAATAGGGGTTTTACACCGACCATGCAGGGTGTCATGATACATTCAAGAGCACTTCCGGTGGAGCACAATTCTTAGGCGAAAAGCTAGTAAGCTGGTCCTCAAGAAAACAAGATTGCACGGCATTGTCCACCATGGAAGCAAAATATGTGTCTCTATCCGTGTGTAGTGCTCAAGTCCTTTGGATGAGAACACAACTCACGGATTATGGCTTTCACTTTAATAAAGTTCCTATTTATTGTGATTCACAATCAGCCATATCCATATCATGCGACCCGGTCCAACACTCCAAGACCAAGCACATTGCTGTCCGATTCCATTTCACAAAGGAGCATGTGGAAAGAGGAACGATCGAACTGTATTTTGTCAAGACGGACTACCAACTAGCTGACATCTTCACCAAAGCTCTTTCTCAAGACAGATTTGAATTCTTGGTTCGTCGACTTGGTATGCGCAGTTTCACTCCAGATGAACTTGAGCGTCTTGCACATTCGTAGTAATCTTGTATATATCTATCAGAAACTCAAAATACAAAAATATAAAACCTATAAAAACAAAATAAAAAATGAGAAAATCTTTAAAAAATACCAAAAATATTCTTCTCCGACATGTCTCTCAGCATCGATAATATGGGCGTACTTAGAAATGTCGCTCAATAACGACACGGGTACGTACATAAAGTTCGAATGAGAGTTAAAATGTGTTCAAAACATGTCTTTTCTACTTTCTTCTCATAATGGCTTATAGTCACATGTCAGACTATAACCCGGTACCCAAAGAAAGGAAAGTCTATGTCTTATCCTCAACAACGGGAAATTAATTTTTCTCGGTCATGGGCTTATAGTAAACATTCAAAATTTTAAGCTCATGAACTCAAGGAAAATGTTCATTTATGTACATTTTTCCTCAACAACGGGAAATTCAGTTTTCTCGGGTTTGAGCACAATTTTTTCAAGGTATTTCAAAACTATGTGCTCATATACTCCCCTATTTTTACTAAAATTTCTTTTTGAGGGGGAGTACAAACATTCATGCAATATTATTCTCTCCATGTTTCATCACTAGTTTCACAAAAATTTCTATCAAATGTAATTTTTGAGGGGGAGAATAGTGATTAAAATGTGTTCAAAATGTGTCATCTTAAATAAGATCTTTGATATAAGTGCTTTCTCTTCCTAATATGTGCAAAAACCTTTCATTTGATGGTGCACATATGTAGGGGGAGTGTTTTGGTGATATAGAAAATCTCAAGGTGTAAACATTGATTTCATCAACACCTTGATTTCCTTTTCAGTAGGTTTTTCTGGTTACGATATCTATATCTTTAACACAATTATTCACGACGATATTGGTGTCAAAAGGTGGTTAGGTACTCGTCCTATGATCCAACCAAAACCAGAGGGATCTTCCCAGGGACAATCCAATAGAACTTAGAAGTCCTTCGGAAAGATGGAGTAGTTGAGTGAACGTGAATAATGCCGACTAATGACTTAAGCTAGCACTGGAACAATCACAACAAGGTGCTAGTTATGAAGTCTTGGTAAGCATTGAAGGGGTTAAAGAATGAAAAAGAAATGTATGGATAAAGGGTGTAAAGAAATCAGCCCTCCATACAACTTAGGCAGAAACCGGGTCAATACATCTACTATCAGAATCACGTTGATGATTTCTGGTATTGAAGACAAGCATCATGGACCCAGTGATGCAAAGCACAACACATCCCAGCCTACTAAGCTTCTCTCAAAAGAAGTTTGTTTTATTTTCACGGAGTTCAACTCATTTCTGTCAACTTTCTCACTCCGAGATAGTATATATTGAATAGGTGGCTGTCTGCTCCAGCCTCCGGTCACCTAATAAACGTGTACTTATAGAGTCTAGAGCCAACGAGATTCATCAAAAAAATCTCATTAGGACACTTATTCCATATATCAATTGTTGTTCATCTTTAGAACACAAGCGATAATTCATAGAGTCCTACGCTCTATCCTTGTGGTATTGCTAGAACATTCAGAGTGATACTCTCTAGTACTCACAGTGATGAATGGAAATCCTTCCAGTGTTAACATCAAACAGCACTGCGGTAGGTCATATGTAAGATTCACTTGAATTAAACATATGTTAACTGGAAAGCAACAGTGGTTTGATATCTTTTTTATTCAAACGCGTTCCAGGTCTCGACGCAATATCTTTATGATCTTGCCAGAACATTCAGAGTAATACTCCTCAGTAGTTACAGTGACGAATGGATGTGACAATCCGTCAATTTATGGTTGATATTTTATTCTCAATATTATTTAAAAACAATTTACAATATGAACTCACATATTTTTGGGAAGAAATTTGGATTTACGTCTTGGAGTACGTCGACTACGTTTAAACCGGAGGATTCTACGTTACGTGCTTACGTTTACATACACCGTCTTTGGTGACAGTCCGACATTTCAGAAAATAAATTTATCCGTGAATACTATTTTCGAGTTTTAAATTTGTGTTGGTTCATAAACTCACAAATTTACGAGAAGAGACTAGGACTTACAATTTTATTTTAACGTCCTTTACGACTAAACCGGAAACCTTAGGATTACGTATTTACGTTTTCGAACTCCGTTTTTGATGAAACAATTTTTATTAGATTCGTTTTATGACGGTGATTCATAATTTATAAAAACGTTTTTCGTAAAACGACCCGAGGGCACGCAAATCGAGGAAACTAGAATCGAGGAGTACCCGTAAATAATTGGGGATGAGACAAAAACAAGTTTTGCCCCACCCCCTACACATGGGACGGCAAAACCATGTCACCCACCCTTAGGTGTCAAGATTTCCTTAACAAGTTAACACTTGTTAACTTGTAAGCTTACAATGTAAGCTACCTCTTACAAAACCACTAGGAAAACCATTTTCTCCCATTTTACACATGCAAACAACCATCAAAACTCTCTCTACTCTCTCTTTGCCGTCCACTTTGCCCCCAAAACACCCTCACTTGATCTTGATTCTACCATAAAATCTCATGTTATTTACACATATGTTGAAGCCACTTTGAAACCCTATTGATTGGTGGTGCTTATAACATCCAAGGAGAAGTTTTCATGGAGTAGGAGGGCTGATTTTCCACAATTTTTCTATGAAGAATGGTGGTCATGAAGGTGGTCTTGGAGCATCATAAGTTTCTCCATCCAAAACCATGTCAAACTCATAACCTACATCAAGTTGGTGGTATAAAGATTGTCCTCCTCATCTTCTTGTTATTTTGATTATGTAAACATGTATTTTATTTCCTATTGTTTATGTTTATGATGATTATATGATGATAAAAATGTTATGTGGGGATTTGTTGTTGATAAACATGATTAAAAAGGTGAAAAACCATATGAAACAAGGTTAAAATCTTGGTTAAATTTGATGGCTGTATAAAACAGTAAAGAACCATATGGTAAACTGATAAAATGATGAAGTAGAATGGATTTACAGTAAGCTATGGGTCTTGTACACATGTGAGAGTTGGCCATGCAATGGAATCAAAATAATGAGTGAGATATGATCAAAACAAGTTTAGGGTATAAATCTGAGGTTACTGTTTTGGACGATTTTTAGAAAATATTTAGAAGATGATTCAACAGTAGCTATAGAAGAGTTAAATGTAGCACATATCATGTAGTTTATGTGATAAAATTTTGAGCTTCTATCTCCATATAGAACTCAAGATATGGCAGTTTTGGTGAAAGTAAAGATAAAAATCAGATTTTGGAAATTAAAAGTATAATAATATTATATAAGCACTCAAAACTTTAATGTATAAAATATAAATTAAAACCCACTAACTCATGGATTCTATTTATATAAACATATAAAAGGTGGAATAAGTGTATAAATATTAAAAATGGAAACTTGTTAAATTTTATAAGTTATAAAACTATAAACATGATTTTACGACTTTTTCGGCTATTGCCGTAAAATTAACTTTTTTGTTAAATAAAACTTAGATGGTTGGACCCGTCTAATGAAAACTTTATAAAACTTATATACTGATATATAGACATATATAACATGTGAAAACCAATAAAACCCGAACTATAGGGCATACGGACATTAACGAGCTAAGTAAACATATTGGACTAATACTTAGGC
Organism: Glebionis coronaria; assembly: GCA_025667525.1. Taxonomy (NCBI): domain Eukaryota; kingdom Viridiplantae; phylum Streptophyta; class Magnoliopsida; order Asterales; family Asteraceae; genus Glebionis; species Glebionis coronaria. The sequence continues at coordinate 295,298,235 of CM046874.1, forward strand.
TAATAATTGGACTAAATAAGATAAACACCCATAAAAAGAACATATTGGGCTTAACCCATTTGGGCCCAACTTGAAAGTGTATGTACTGATAATATAAGTACAAAATGAATTAAAATAAGTTAAAATAACTTATAATAAGCTTATTGAACCTAAAACACGTAAATAGATAAAACGAGAAAACTAGTATAAAAGTTATCGACACATAACGCAAAAATGAGTAAATGAGGATATGTAAACCCACTTGATCATCATATATATATAATCATCATATGTATACATAATTGATATTTTTATAAAGTCATTGGACAAACATCTAAGACCGAGTATTATTTGTCTAGGTTTCCGTGATTGAAGCACGTACCGTACGTCCGAATTGCCGATAACCCGCCTTCCCACATCAACGTGAGTTCATAGCCTCGCACTCTTTTAAATGTTTTTATAAATGTTTTATAAACCCGCGAGGGAGATAACATGTTAGTTTTTATAAAACTAGGACACCATTTGTCCCGATTGTTTGTTTATTGATTTTGGACCCGAATGATTGAATGACCCGATTGTATGACCCTATGAATGATTAAAGGACCCGATAGATGAAATAAAAATGGATTATTAAAGTTAGGTTATGTCACTAAAAGTCCCATTAGCATGAATTGTGAACTACCGGGATTTGGTAGACGCTTATACATTTAATAGTACTATTTGGGGACGATCACCCCAGTTCGCGCCTTGACGGTTGATCCCCGTCGTGCCACATTGATTGGTAAGCGAATTAATGTATGAGAAGATTTCCATAGCATGACCTTTGTGACGACACGCTACTTTAGATGGGCAAAATTGGTATCGGGTTAGCTACCCGTTGTTGGTTTAGTAAGGTAACAATGTCATGCGGCTTGTAATAATCCGAATTAACGAAATACTAATAGACGTTCTGAATTACGATGTATTGCCTGACTAGCAATACAGGGTCATACTATTGATATTATGATTGTATTTTGGTTTTCATAACCATATTCATATAACGGTTTTTATTTGATTTTATACAACGTCATAAGACGTATTGTATGATGTTTTTACGACATTGGCTCGTATAATGACTTTTACGGCAAATGCCTATATTATGATTTTCGATAAGGATTTGTATAAAACGACTTTGGCTATTTTATGGCCTATTAAAATGATTTGTATAAAATGATTTTCAGTAATAATTTTATACTGATATTATGTTGATGGAATTTATTAAACTCTATGAATTCACTCGGCGTTATCGCTGACCTTTTCTTTTAACATGTTTTATCTCAGGTACTTGAAGGTAATTCTCGGGAAGACGACAAGAATTCATGGCCCGCACTTAAACAATATTTTTCCATTCAAATTCTTTGTAAAACTTTGTATGAAATATAATGACTTGGGACCGATGTAACTTTAATGTTTATGAATGGAAATGCTTTATTAATAAACGACGCGATTTTTATGCGTTGTCTATGATGTGAGTAATGTGCTATCCCGTAACACCAACTAGTCTTCCACTGTACTGTGTTGTATAAATTTGGGGGTGTTACAGTTTGGTACCAGAGCTCTCGTTATAGAGAACGAAAGATTTTTAAAATTAAGGTTTTGAATAAATGTTGTCCCATATATTTGTGATGATTAAGCAATGAAGAAAGAAAGAAAATAGATGAAGAAGAGATGAATTCCTAGAGAGAGAAAGTAGTGAGAGAAAGTAGAGAGGAGGAGAGGATTAACTTGGTGAGATTAGATTAAGAAAAGAAGTTACAAATGACCATCCACCCTCCTAACATGCTAGGAGGGTAGTATATATAGTCCACCCACATGCGGGCTTTAATGGACTATATATTGGGTTGGGCTTGTCTTTTGGACTTTAATTAGTTTAAATCCAAGCCCGTGAACCACGACTAAATAACTACTTATTACAACGTTCTAATAAATATTACAATAGAAACCTATGACCGAACATTCTTGTTTGACTCAATATTTTTGAGGCTAACAATCTCCCCCAATGTGAGGTCATTCCTCTTTGATATTTGGATTCCAATGGAGATTTATGAATTTCGTCATAAATGAGTCTTGAACGTGTAACAGTAGTTTTGTTCCTTCATGCTGTGATCTTTGAGCCTTTGTCGTTGTCTTTCGACTTTGTCTTTAAGTCTTGAGATCTTCAAATCATCCTTGACTTGTCTTTGCCATCTTGTGATCTTGTGTCTTTATCCACATGCTCACACTATCAATTGTTGGATAAGTCTTTGGGCATGAATATGTGGTTGTGAATCTTTGACTTTGCTGAGTACACCGTGACGCCACCTTCTCGAGACAAAACATAGACACGGACTGAATGGATTTGACATTCGTCCTAAATCGGTAGCGTTTTACCTCCGGTCGGTGAAGACCGTTATACGATATCAAATATCGTACCTGTGATCAGGTAGATTCAATTAAGAATCTCCTTGACAGGGTTTCGCGGCAGTACTAGCCGTTCTCTTTACTCGACCGTCTCAAAGCAAGACTGCGAACATAAAGAGTGAATCAATTGGATAAATATCCGTTTGATTAAAGTCGTCAATTCAAATTCCTGGAACAAGTTTGATTCATTAAGAATCTTACCATTGTTGCTTTCCAGTTGACACAAGTTTGATTCATAAGAATCTCACAAGTCACCTATCGTAGCGCTGTTTGATGTTGAAGCTAGAAGGATTTCCATTCGTCACTGTGAATATTAATGAATATCACTCTGAATGTTCTGGCAAGACCATGAAGATATTGCGTAGAAACCTGAAACGAGTTTGAATCAATTCAGAATCAAACCACTGTTGCTTTTCAGTTTTACATATGTTCAATTCATAAAGAATCTTACATATGACCTACCGCAGTGCTGTTTGATGTTAACACTGGAAGGATTTCCACTCATCATTGTGAATACTAAGTAGTATCGCTCTGAGTGTTCTAGCAATATCGCAAGGATATAGCGTAGGACTCTGTTGATCTTCATCCGTGTGTCCTAACGAGATTTGATTGATCTCTTGGCTCTAGACTCTATTTGTGCACTTTTAGTGGTCGGAGGCTGGAGCAGATGCCACCTATTCAATATCAACTATCTCGGAGTGAGAAAGTCAATAGAAGTCATGTTGTTCTCCGTGACAATAAAACAAACTTCTTTTGAGAGAAGCCTGAGTAGCTAGGAAAGGGTTGTGCTTCACATCACTGGGTCCATGATGAGTTTGTCTTCATGATGAGTTGACCCGGTTTCTGCCTAAGTTGTATGGAGGGCTTCTTTCTTTACACCCTTTATCCTTACATTTCTTTTTCATTCTTCAACCCCTTCAATGCTTACCAAGACATCATTACTAGCACCTTGTTGTGATTGTTCCAGTGCTAGCATCAGTACTTAGTCGGCATTCAGCTACGTTCACATTCTACTCCATCTTTCCTAAGGACTTCTAATAATCTATTGGATTGTCCCTGGGAAGATCCCTCCGGTTCTGGTTGGATCATAGGACTTAAACCTACCCACCCTTTTGACACCAATAACGTCGTGAATTAGAGATGTTGTGGGTATTTGATCGTAACCATGAAAAACCACTTTAAATTCTAACAAAGTGTTTGAAAAACATTTAACACCTTGCTAGTTTTGTCGTTTCAGAAAAGCTCCCCCTTCACATGTGCATCGATAATCGAAAGTGTTTCGCACATGTAGGTAAGAGTTAAAGTGCTTGAGTCTTATATATGATCACATTTTAATCACATTTTCTCCCCCTATCTCTAATATATAAAATCTTTTGATATTAGAGATACCAAATTTGATTAAAATATATTTTGAAAAATAGTCTTGAAAATCTTCGGGAGAAAGATGTGTTAATCTTTTGCATGAAGTTGAATTGCTCCCCCTCAAAAATTGATCCAATGGAATTGTCATTACGAGGATATGATCCACATTTCGCTTTTTGAGGATAGGAGTTGTTGAACACACAATTTTTGAAAGATTTTGAATATCATTGAAAAATTCTTGAAAAAATTGTGTTCAACGCTTTTTGAAAAATCAATTCTTTTTGTCGAAAGGTTTTTCTAAAGCATAAACTTGAGTTCATAGACTTTGAATGTCTTGACGAATCCACTCAAGTGTAAGAAGATTTAACTTCTTTTGCTAAGGGTAAGAGTACAAAAGCGTACACTCCCCCGTGAATTTAGATCCGGGTTGCAACCTGAAAGTGATTACAAGCCATTGTGTTGAGCTCAAAACGTTGAATGTTTTGTGACAAGCTCAACCCAAGATAGATTGCTCTACCCGTTGTTGGAAATATTGTCCAAAATAGACAATTTCCTTTATAAAAGATAGAAATGACATGTTTTGAAAAATATTTACAACTTTCATTCGAGCTTTATGTACACGCCCGTGTCGTTATTGAGCGACATTTCTAGGTACGTCCATATTATCGATACTGAAAGACATGTCGAGAAGAATATTTTTGGATTATCAAAAATTTTTTACTTTTGTATTTTGCTTTTTGATTAATATTTACAGGTAGATGTTTGATAGATGAATCAAGCAGGCTTCTTTGCCAGAACCTCCAGTTCTGCTGGAGTCAAACATCTCATACCAATTTGCCTAACTAGATACGCAAACCTCTCTTTCGAAAGAGCTTTTGTAAACAAGTCAGCTAATTGGTAATCCGTTCCAACAAAGTATAGTTCAACGATACCTCTTTCAACTTGTTCCTTTATGAAGTGGTATCTGACATCAATGTGCTTCGTGCGGGAATGCTGTACCGGATTGCAGGAGATGGCTATGGCTGACTTTGAGTCACAGTACATAGGTACTTTATCAAAATGGAAGCCATAATCCGTGAGTTGTGTTCTCATCCAAAGAACTTGAGCACAACACGCAGATAGAGACACATACTCCGCTTCGGCTGATGAAAGTGACGTGCAATCCTGCTTCTTGGAAGACCATCCCACAAGCTTGTCTTGACCTAGAAATTGTGCACCACCAGAAGTACTTTTACGTGTATCAAGACACCCTGCATGATCAGAATCTGAATAGGCCGTTAGAAAGAAACCGGTTTCCCTCGGATACCAGAGTCCCATGTGAATGGTATTCTTAAGGTACCGAAAGATCCGTTTAACCTCCTTGAGGTGCTTTGCAGTGGGTCGTGCTTGATATCGTGCACAATAACATGTAGCATGATGTATATCAGGTCTGCTCGCTGTCAAGTACATGAGGGACCCGATCATGGAACGATATCTCGTTTGATCTATGGGTAATCCCTCCAAATCAGCATCTAGGGATGTGGTTGATAATGGTGTCCCAACGGGGTCACATGATGTCATACCATGCTTTTTGATTATCTCTTGACAATACTTAGCTTGGTTAATGAAGATACCACTTGGGAATTGGTGAACTTGAATTCCTAGAAAGAATTTTAGTTCGCCCATCATAGACATTTCAAATCTGCTGTGCATTACTTTTTCAAACCATTTTGAAAGTGTTGAGTTTGTAGACCCGAAAATAATGTCATCAACATAAATTTGCACAAGCAGAATGTCATCCTCATATCTATAAGTGAACAAAGTTAGATCAATGGAACCTTTTGAGAAACCTTTGGAGATCAGAAATTTCGAGAGCTCGTCGTACCACGCCATTGGAGCTTGCTTGAGTCCATAAAGTGCTTTGTGGAGACGATACACCTTGTCAGGATAATGAGGATTGACAAATCCTTCCGGCTGCGTGACATAGACTTCTTCCTTCAAAGGACCGTTAAGAAACACCGTCTTTACGTCCATTTGATAGACAATGAATCCCTTATGTGCCGCATAAGCAAGAATAATCCTGACCGCTTCCATACGAGCTACTGGTGCAAATGATTCTTCAAAATCAATACCCTCTTTCTGTCCATACCCTTTAGCCACTAGCCTAGATTTATTCTTGATGATCGTGTTCTCTTCATCCATCTTGTTTTTCCAGATCCATCGAAGATTTAATGGTGTTACATCGTATGGTCTGTCAACAAGTTCCCAGACTTTAAGTCTTTCAAATTGTTGAAGTTCATCCGTCATCGATTCAATCCAAGCATGATCAGCTAATGCTTCTTTGATGTTTTTCGGTTCAGCAGAACTCACGGTGAGTGCGAACATACAAACATCGGCATCAGTGTGAAGCTGTCGTCTTGTACGAACGGGCTGTGAAGGGTTTCCAATTACATGAACCAAAGGATGATCTCGGGTCCAATGATGTGTTGAAGGATGTCGTTGATAGAAAGTATGCATATTTGACGGATCAACATGGCGAGTAGAAGACTCTCCAGTTTCGTGTACCGGTGTACCGAATGGGTTGATGAATTCGTCTTCGTCAGATAATGCATTGTCTGCTTGATTTGTGTTCTCTGGAGCAATGACAGTAGTTGTGGATGTTGTAGGATCGATTGTTGAAGTAATATTCTGAGGAGGTAAATCTGCAGCAACCCGTGTTGAAGTAGATGAAGTTGTATCTTGTTGTTGACGATGATCGGTTTCATCATTCTTATCATGAGTGACAGCGGAAGACTTTGATACAACTTGTTTCTCCCCCGTGAAATATTCATCATACATTGGTCCATATAACATTTCCAACTCTTCAATTGTCGTGTCGACTGTCATATCAGCTCTAGGAACATTTTCTGGAACCAGCGTTGAACTTGACTGTTCATTGTTGTGGTCTTGAGCTTCGAGTTCCGTGCGGTTGTGAACGGAAGTCGTTTGTCGTTGTGGATCGGGACTTAAAATGTTTTGTTCAAGTGCCATCTCTTGAGATTCATCAAATCGGATGTGAATTGTCTCGACAATCAATTTTGTTCTTTTGTTGAACACTCTATATCCCTTAGACTGAGTTGCATATCCCACAAGAATACATGCATCACCTTTTTCTTTCATCTTATCCAAATTTTCACCATCTCGTATAATGTAACAAGTACATCCAAAAACATGAAGGTGTTTGAGTGAAGGTTTTCGATCATGAATTATGTGATATGGAGTCTTTTCGTGTCTTGGGATAATTAAGGAGCGGTTTTGGGTGTAGCATGCGGTTGACACGGCTTCGGCCCAAAAGTACAGTGGAAGTTTTGAAGCGGATAGTAATGTTCGAGCAGCCTCAACCAAAGTACGGTTTCGTCTTTCAACAACGCCGTTTTGTTCGGGTGTTCGAGCAATAGATGTTTCATGTTCAATCCCTTCGGCTTCAAAATACTTCCTCAGATTAGAATTCAAAAATTCTGTACCTCTGTCAGTACGAACCACTTTAACTTGAGCTTGAAGACCACGTTGTATCAATTTTAGGAAGCTGATGAGAACGTCGGGTGTTTCATCCTTGGACCTCAAGAAGTGAGTCCATGTGTACCTTGAGTAATCATCGACAATTACCAGAATATATTTCTTTCCATTGATACTCTGAACACGCATGGGACCACATAGATCCATGTGAAGAAGATCTAACCGTCCTTTAGAGCTTGGTGTGGTCTTTGTTTTGAAGCTACTTCTTTTAGCTTTACAAAGTTCACAAGAAGAACAAAGATGATCTTTGATGAATTTCAAGCTTGGAAGGCCTCTCACAATATCTTTCTTGGAAAGCAAGTTAATGGTATCAAAGTTGAGATGAGAAAGACGTTGATGCCATAACCATGCCTGAGTCGTTGAAGCTTTAGCCATGAAGCAAATTGGAGTTGATGAAGTTGTGTCTTGAAGTGAAATTGTGTAAAGATCAGTACCCCGTGTACCGGTAAGTAAGTCATTCCCATCATAATCACGAACAAAACATGTCTTCTTTCTGAAAGCAACTTCCAAATCCGCATCACAGAATTGACCAACCGAGAAAAGATTGTGATTGAGCCCTTCGACGTAGTATACCCTTTTAATCGTGATATTCCCCTGAACCAAATCTCCATATCCTAGGATCGGTGCAAATTGATCATTTCCGAATCGGACCGTACCTAGGAACTTCTCCACGAAGTTAATTAGAAGCTTGAGATTCCCCGTCATGTGCTTCGTGCATCCGGAGTCCATTATGAAGAGAATTATTTGTATCACCTGCAGAATAGTTAGAACACGATGGAGCATTTGCTAAATTGGATACCACAGTAGTTGTGATAGTAGAATCATTAGTGTCCTTATCAACATTTAAAGGCAAACTAACACTCGTTTTCACATTTTCTGTCCTAACTTTAGGCATCCATTTATATCCGGGAGGACATTGATTAGCAAACCACCATTTCCAAGACTTACTGGCAGACTCATATAATTCCTTAATTTTACTTCTAGGATTCTTAGTGGTGGAGTCTGATGCATTACTTTTCTTAGTGGGGGTTGCACCAGAATGGTTCACTTTGCGTTTGGGTTTACTAGCTCTAATAGGCATTGCAACTTGCTTCTTAGTTCTAGTATCTACGCCTTTGACTTTATTTATAGCACACATAGAATGATTAGCATTAGCACACTTGCCACATTTGACACAAACAAATTTCACATTCATAGCATTCAAAGTTGAATCATTCAAATCGTCATGACACGCGATTACAGACGTTTTATTCTTTGAAACATTGAAAATCCTAGGGTGTTCTTCTACTTGCTTCATCTTCCCTTGATTCTTGTGTTTCCAGACCTTATCATTCTCTTGAGTGCTCTTAAGCTGAGGCCGGCTAACACTAGTAGTGGAGACTATTCCTTTAGTAGAAGACACACGAATATTAGTGTTTCTAGAAGTCTGAGGCGAGTGAGTATCTTTGTTTGTGGGCTTCGTGGACATTCTATACATCCCTGGTTTAATCACATTATTGTTCTTAACGCTTGGTGCTATAGGATTCCTTATGGGTTGAGCTTGTGGTAACCTTTCCTTTCCATCCATCTTGGGGGCAAACACAGGTTTTGCAAACGAGGAATTAGATAAAGCAGATGGTTTTCCCAAGATAGAGGATCTATTCTCTTTAGAGGCATTGGGTTGTCTAACAACATTTTTCTTAATGCTAGGTTCCACAATTTTCCCACCCATTTTAGCAATGAGTTTCTGCAACTCAGCTATCGCTCTGTCCCTGTCTTGTAATTGAGCTTTCAACCCTTTAATTTCCAAATTCTGTTCATTCATTTCTCGAAATGTTTGGGAAAGTTTTTCTTGCATTTTATTATCATGTGGAAAACGACCAACGTCTTTTTGCAAAGCAAGTTCAAGTGAATGACAATGTTTTTGAAGGAAATCAGTTTTGTGTTGAAGTAACTCAAAAGCCTTTTTGTCAACATTTTCTTTACATTTCGAAAGCTCAATTTCAAGACGTTCACATTCTTTGATCTTATCAAGATATTGGCATGCAACTTCAGAATATTCATCAATATCAGCACAAGATGTAAAATAAGCACACATAACATCTTTAGAAACGCATTCTTGCAAGAGTAAATCATATTCATCTGAGAAATCAGACTTCTCCATTTGAAGATCATCAATGTGTTTCTCAATAGATTCAACATATTTTAAATCATCAAACATTTCAGTCCGAATGAACTCCTCAAGTTGAAGAACAGTTTCTTTAATCAACGCCGTGTTTGGAATTAAGAGTTCTTTGACAAGCAAGGTAATATCTTGAGGAATCGGACGTGTCCACTCAGCATTTTCACGTTTTGCCCAGTCTCTTTCAACAATAGATTTAACATTATCTATGTGGTGTTTAAGAATACCTAATGTTTTCCTACTCTTGCTTTTAGATTCATCTAGAGGGAGGTAGTTGATGTATTTGTAAACATTAGATTTCTTAGGGGCAAATGCTTTCTTCCATTGAATTCTCTTTTGTTTGCATTCTAAGAACACTTCCTCACGAGTTTTCTGAGTTTGTTTGTTGAACAGGCCATAAAGACTATTCTCATAAGCATAATTATAAGGTTTCACAAACTCCTTATTAACAAGTGGTTGACTATCAGCATCCCAAAGGGCAGTCTCTTCACTATCGGCACTAACAGGCATGCAATCAAGATCTGTCCTTTCAGTCTCATCAAGATAGAGACACGGGTTCGCAGCTTGAGCTTTGGCAAGGTACTCAGGACTTGCAAAGCTAGCTTGACCCTTAAACATCGATGGAGGTGCTAGCATTCTTACGGATTGAATAGAATCATGCGTTTTATAAACAACGTTCTTCAAAAAGTCAACTTGTGCTTCTAGTTTCGTAACTTTTTCGGTTTCTTTATCATGTCTACTTTTGAAGTCTTGTTTTAACGCATCTACCTCTTGTTTCTTATCCTCTAGAATTTTAGCAGAATCAGTAGTGGTCATAGATAGCTTTTGTTCAAGTTCATTAACTTTGGTATTGGCAAGGTACGTTTTTTGACGTTCAGCCATTAAGAAAACATTATATTGACGCTTCTCTTTAGCTAATAACTCAAGAGTTGTATTATATTTGTTTTCAAAATCGTCCTTTTGACTTTTTAACGCACTTCCCTTGTACCCCTCAAGCTCTTTGGTTTTCTGAAGGAGCTCATCTCTATAGGTTTCAGTCATCTCAGTAGATTTGATAAGAGCAGCTTTGCATTCTTCAAAGCTTTGAGTAAGCGTAGCGTTTGCCTTCTTTAATTGCTTTTGACTCTTTTTATTTTCAGTGACATCTTTTTGTAAAGTAGCAATTAAATTAGCAAGCGCAATACGTTCCTCTTCATCATATTCATTTGCATGTTGATCATCCTCAGACTCATTATTGCAACTGTCTGATGAATCGGGTGTGGTATTGCTATCAACCGTTTCCATCATACACGTGTCATTAATGGCATTGGGTAGATCACTATGCTCAGGAATATCACCAAACACATTATATTCATCAGTAGTGTGTACCTTATCGATTGGCTCAGTGTCAAAGATAGGGCCATTGTCATCTTCAGTGACTTTGAGAACTTCTTCAACCTTTGCCATGTACGAGTAATGTGCATCAAGCTCTTGATCAGAATCTTCATCATCAGTATCATCAAGCATGGCTCCTTCCTCAGCTGACAATTTAACCCCTGCTTCCATCTTTTTGCATAGCAACATCTTTTCCTTGTGATAGCTGGAATCTCTAACCCTTTTCGGCTTCCTGCATTCCTTTGCCATATGCCCATAACCTTGGCAATTAAAACATTGAATCCCACTCTGCTGAACCACTTGACTTCCAACCGTTTCCCTATTCCCAGTAGCAGCAGCAATCCTCTGAGCATCATACTTGGCAGTCTGTCGATCATATCTTGCAGAACCCTCAACATGCGTTGGATTATGTCGATCATACCTAGAAGGACTTTCACCACGTCGACGTGTGTCATACCTTGGAGGACTCTCAACATATCGGTTCTTTGTGTTGGATGATGTGCGAAGATTGTTGTTGGTGGGTTTGTAGATTTTCTTGTAAGTCTTCATTATGTAAGCAATTTGTTGTTTCATCTCTCGGTTCTTTTCAGCTTGGTCTTCATCACTATCTTCTTCAGATGAGGACTCAGATGGTGGAGATGGCGCTCTTGGCGCTTTACCTCGAGATTTTGTGGAAGATGAAGACTTAGATGATGTGGAATATCGTGGTGAGGATGATGTATTGGAGTATGGCTTAGGAGCACGAGAGTGAGGATCTTGAACATGTTGAGTGGTAGTCAGTAAAGCAAGTGGATTAGCCGTCTTGGCAACACGTTCAGTTCGAATCTCATTTGCTTCATTCTGAAATTGCTTCAAGATGTCAAAAAGTCGATGATATGAGACCTCGTCTAACTTTTCTTGTTGTTTCACCAAAGTGACGAATCGTGTCCACTCGGGTTGAAGTTGTTGAAGAAATTGGACATTGACTTGCATGGTGGAGACTTGCAGGTTATTTCTTGTCATGTCATTCATCATCTTATAAAACCTTGAGTAGTAAGAGTCAATTGATTCTCCATCCCTTGAAGTAAACTTGCCAAAATTCCAAAACAAGTTTGTTTTGACATCTTGTTTGTTGAGTGATTCTCCTTGTTGCAAGCGTTCAATAGCAGTCCACATTTCATGTGCTGTCGGGCATGCATCAACCGTGGAGTAAATATCATCTCCAATCCCACTTAAAACCATATAGATGGCTTCCTTCTCCGCATCATGCCAAGCACAATTTTCAGGTGTGAGATCAGCTCTTGTTTCATCACGTTCACTTGCAGGTATTGGATCAGTAGTATCTGTGGCTGCTCTTGGAGGAACTGAGATCTTCTTAAATATATATGGTCCATGAGTAATACATTTCCTCAAGGCATCACCATTAGGTCTTGTATCAAGATATCGTATGAAACGTGATTGCCATTGAGCATACCTATCAGATACAAGCATTGGTGGTCTCTCTTTGTTACCCGCCACCATTATGTTGTTGTTCGTCACACGATATTCGGCAGTAGAATCCATCTCAATATTCTCTGAAATGATGAAGTGAATATGGATCTTAAGTAGATTTGTTGTGATTGTTGTTGTGGTTTAAATTCCGAAAATTGCAATTTTTCTCCAGGCCGACAATAAATTCTCCAGTCCGACTAAAACGGTATTCCAAAAATTTTGTAATCGCCAAAATTTGAAATCGAGCTAGAAATGTCCTAAAACTAGTATGGAAAAAATTTGAATTTACTTGACGAAAAAATTTTTTAACTCTTTTTTTTTTTTTTTTTTTTCTTTTTTTTTTTTTGATCTTCGTGGAAACGATATTCTGAAACTAGTCTAGATAGTGGCTAAGTCTAAAAAATACCCAAACAAAATTTAGCAAAAACACATCATCGAAATCACCAATCGGAATGATATCGGAATTCATCAATCGGAATGTTATCTGAATACACCAATCGGAATGTTATCTGAATACACCAATCGGAATGTTATCTGAATACACCAATCGGAATGTTATCTGAATACACCAATCGGAATGTTATCTGAATACACCAATCGGAATGTTATCTGAATACACCAATCGGAATGTTATCTGAATACACCAATCGGAATGTATGTTGGAAGTCCAATCGGAATGTTGATCTGAATCCCAATCGGAATCTATAACCCCTTTTCAGATTGCAGCAATCGGAATGTATCCCCCTTTTCTCGGACAAAACTCAACCAATACGTGATTTTAAGCCAAAAAATGATCAAAAAACCCAAAAATTTTGTGTTTTTAGCCAAAGTAAATATACCAAATCACTACTACAACTATGTAGAAGATGTAGATGAAGAAGTAGAGCACGGAAAACACAAAAATAATTTGAATCCGAGATGATTTATTGATTAAATCATTCGAATCAAATATAATAACAACAAACAATCACGAATCTACCCCGTGGTGATTGATACCAAATGTTGTCCCATATATTTGTGATGATTAAGCAATGAAGAAAGAAAGAAAATAGATGAAGAAGAGATGAATTCCTAGAGAGAGAAAGTAGTGAGAGAAAGTAGAGAGGAGGAGAGGATTAACTTGGTGAGATTAGATTAAGAAAAGAAGTTACAAATGACCATCCACCCTCCTAACATGCTAGGAGGGTAGTATATATAGTCCACCCACATGCGGGCTTTAATGGACTATATATTGGGTCGGGCTTGTCTTTTGGACTTTAATTAGTTTAAATCCAAGCCCGTGAACCACGACTAAATAACTACTTATTACAACGTTCTAATAAATATTACAATAGAAACCTATGACCGAACATTCTTGTTTGACTCAATATTTTTGAGGCTAACAATAAAACTTTTTCAAAATCTTTTTACTAAAAACATTTTTCTAAAAATGTCTAAAAATCTTTTGACTATAACGGTGCCGAAGAATTCTCGAGTTACCGACAAGGCCAAGACTGAGAAGTGTTATTTTAATATATATATATATATATAACTTGGATTATATATATATATATATATATATATATATATATATATATATATATATATATATATATATATATATATATATATATATATATATATATATATATATATATATATATATATATATATATATATATATATGATGTAATTTTATTACATGATTGTTTGATGATTATTTTGATTTTTATACGAGGTATTTATACGACGTCGATTGTCACAAGTAACCCTAAATCCCCTAGTAAATTAATCGAAGCTATTCTCGTAGGAATTCTAGCTATCCTAGATCTAAACCAAGTTGTGGATATTTATCATCCCAACAAATGGTTGATATTCGTAGAAATGTAGATAGTAGTTGATTGTGATATTGAAAAAGGATTGGCGAGATTAAATCTGATATCGATGTCATGACGATCTTTCCTTATAAAGTGGAGTTTGACAAAACGTTATCACCTGGAAAGATGTCATCTGATTCGTTGTCATCCAATTCTTAAATCGAAATCAAAAGGGTGAATGTTGCACTTGAGGCTGTAATTGGAACCATTACCCAAAAGCCTCATGCCACCAATACCTTTCCGAGAAGTCTAGTTGAATGATCAAGTCATTTCATACTAGTGACTCATTTGATAATTGTTGTTGTAAGAGCTATAAGATTGAAATTAAGTGTTGATTCATATTGAGATTGTATTGCCTTTACAAGGCTGAAGAATAAGGTTGTAAGTATTGGAATATGAGGTAGGATATTGAATTGAGTATAAAATTGGTTAAAACTTGAATAAAGTGAAACTTAACCCGTATGAAATATGAGATTATTAAGAGGAAGTCGTTAAGTTCTGTGATTGAATTATAAGGTTTTAATTGATTATAGGTTCGTGTTAAGTGTTGTTCCTATGCCATTGTCCACTGACGAGGATGCCCAGTGTCCAAGAAATAAATTGAAGAAATCTTCTTCTGAATTGGGACCGATGGATCTTCCGGGACATGTGGAACACCTAATAACTTTTGTAGATTAGTATTCATTGTGGTATCTTTTAAAAATCCCTAACTTAACTGAGATATCAGTTGGTAGGATGAGTTCTGAGAATTGTATGACATAGTGACGCGTAATGTGTTACGGTACAATTTTAACTTGTTTGTGATTAATGAAAAGACTACCTTTGATTGCTAAATCCTACATGTATCGATGATATCTATCTTCTCTTGCTTCATCCTAATGTTCGCATTAGTGATGCAACCATTGAACAAGTACTCATCTTGAATTGAGTTACGTTGCAGATTATTCTCTTTGTATTCTTGAGTGCCATCGAGATCATGAACCTCATGATTAATTGGCTAAGCTCATTTCCTATTATATTATAGTTAGTTCTTGATGAACGACTCTTTATCACTCTTTTGCAGATCACACATTATTTTTATAAAGTTAAAACGGTATCCTTTGAGAAAATTTAATTTTCATCACAATAAGGATTATTCAAAGTGAGATTTATAAGTGATTGTTATCGAAATGAAGTTGTTTATGAAACGATGTAGAAACTTAATTGTTTTCATAACAAGGAAAATCTTTGTAAATTATTTTTGATTCTTATTTAAGAATTAAGCCTGAAAATGTTTTTATTATAAACATGATGATAAAATTTTGACGAACTGAGCATTGCATTGTTAATCTTGAAATTGTATATAGTTGCGCGCCTACATACAATTTGGAATGGACTATGCAAGACTGATTAGTAGTCACCATAAAACTAATGACTAAACACTACATTTTCTGTAAGGATTGTGAAAGATTAAATTTTAATGAGATCTGCAAGAAGTGTAAAATAGGGACATAATGTTAGAGACATCTACATATGTGCCTGTGCCATCTATTGTTCTGAGTCGAAATTACTCATCTGTGGAAATTGTCTTATTCGACAATTGACAATTCTTTCTTGTCCAATTCTCCCGTAGTGATATTCTTAGGAAAAGTATTTGATTACCGAGTGTTGATACCCGACTGGATGTATTGACGTTCTTATCATTTCTTATGATTTGATTTCATTTGAATGACCTGGGTAACGATCCGAGGAGCTTTCGAATGCGTACTCAAATTATGAAAACATGGGATATATTCATATTCGTTAAATGTTTTCATCAGTATCTGATTTGAAATTTCTCTCGCGTAGATTATGCGTTGACCTTACTCTTTTAATAAGTAGTTGTGTATCCTAATATCCTTGAATTTGTGAAGGATTATGAGTTATTATTAGACTTTTGAGAAGTTCACATCTTATCGACGGCAATAAAACTGGAAAATTGGTAATGCCAGTAGAATGGATTGATTGATTATGACATAACGACATTGTCTTAATTGATGGGAACTCGAGTAGAATTCCCCTAAATGATAAGAT
This sequence comes from Glebionis coronaria, assembly GCA_025667525.1. Classification (NCBI taxonomy): domain Eukaryota; kingdom Viridiplantae; phylum Streptophyta; class Magnoliopsida; order Asterales; family Asteraceae; genus Glebionis; species Glebionis coronaria. The sequence continues at coordinate 295,314,462 of CM046874.1, forward strand.
GTTGATTATCAAAAGTGATCTAAATAATTCTTGATGGATGACCATATCCTGTATTTAGACTTGAAATTTTACCGTGAATGGTTGTGAACTAGTTATAGATATTGTAATCTAGAAAGAACATAATATGAATTTATTAAAAGATGTTTCTGTTATCTGAAACTTTAATAAGTATTTGTTGATAAATTACCTAGACTTTCGCCATTAAGGCAAGTTGAAATTGGTATTGATTATATTTCCGGTGCTGCACTTGTGGCTTATGCACTGTACGCCAGCACCATCTGAATTAAAGGAATTACCGTACAACTGAGAAAGTTGTCGGAGAAAGATTTTATTATACCAAGCCTGTCATCCTGAAAAGCTATGGTGTTATCTTTCCTCATATTTATAGATTTCTGTGACTGAGTAAATTGACAATCGAAAACGATATCCATAACTCGAAATGGAAGAATTGTTCGATCATTTACAAGGTTCTAGCAAATTTGATCCATAGCATGGTTATCATCAACTTCGCATCTGCGAAAGAGATTATCTATTCCAATCACTACATCCGGTACTTGTAATGAAGTTTATGAGTTTCACGTGATGTCGTTTGGATTGACAATGCACATGTAGTATTCATAAATTCGGTGAATCACGTGTGTAGGCTGTAATTTGATAAATTCATGCTTGCGATCATTAAGGACTATTTGTTTGTTAATACGAATAATAATGAGTTAATAATTAGTTATAAATTGCCTTGAATTGGCTAAACAATGAAGACCTATACCTTAAATATTTAACATGTGATTAAGGACTTAATCCTTTATATGATTTAACCATGTAATTAATAGACAATGGAAGCTATATTGACTTTTCAAAGATTAAAACCATTAACGCTTAGGGATTAAAAACTTAATCCTTTACATAAAATAACTATTGGATTAATGACGATAAGATATATGCATATAGACTCTTCAAAATTAAGAGCCCTTTTAGAACTTTGAGTTATACTAAAAAGAAAGTACAAATATAATTTTGACAAATGTTTTAACGAGGGATTTTAAGGGATTATTATCCTATACACAAACCATTTAACTAAACTTCTGTTTAGGGGTAAATGTTTGTGTATACTTCAAGACAACTTAAGAAGGATTGAGTAGAACCATTTAAACCATGACTTAAAATTTGAAACGATAATTTTTACTTTTCAACTAAGAAAACTTTGACCAAAGTATAAACAAAGGTTTTTCGAACATTTACGAATCTTATTAAATATTTTTGATAAATCAACAAAAATCGTGTTAATTAAATTCAAATTTATTTTTGAACATTTTATATAATTGGTCGAACTAAGAAATTTAAAATCTTTACGTTTACGTTTCATAAAAATTGAATATTTAATATTTAATTAGTTGTAATAATTATCGACGCCTTAGACGCCGGATTGAGAAAAACTGATAAAAACGATAGATGAGATGAAACTAAAACATAGAAGATATGAAGAAAGAATTTTGAATAAATACGGTTGTGATATTTATTTCATCAGGAAGGTGAACGTAATTACTGACGCATAATATAGAAAGAATATCGGAGTGAATTGTGGACATGATAATTATAACATCATGAGAAGTGAACATAGATACCGACGCATTATGTATAAAAGATAAAGAACCAGTTAGGACGTGTTCCATAATAATGAACATGCAAAATAAATTGCCGAACAATATAAAAATAAACGATGTTTGTAAGAAGGATAATATAAATAATAAAAAGGGGTTCGCGGATAATGTGAACCATTAAAATTAAGAAGCCGATAGCGTTAAATGTTTTAAAAACCACTTGTGGTTGCCTAAAATAGAGGATTGTAAGATATAGTTATGTTGGAATTTGTAAGTATAAGTATAAGTATTATATTTATGTCATTTATGACTAGAAGTATCTTTGTCTGAAGAAGTTGTACTAATAGCAATTATAAAGGCAGACATTGCCTCATACATTAGTAAACGTCTAGCTATTGCAAAGGTCATCATCTGAATTTGATTCGATTTGGGTCATCGTCGACAGACTGACCAAATCTGCTAATATCATTTCCCGTTAATGACAAATGCAAAGGAGTTATGTAAACATAGTGTGCTTGTATCGAACATCTTTATCAAGATCCTCGCTTCGCATCGAATTTCTAGAGATTTGCTCAGAAATCATTGAGAACGAACCTTGATGAGAGTACTATATACCACCCCAAATCGAAGGGACGAGGTAAAGTAATGATACAAGGTAATATAAGTGTAGTTTTATGTTTGAATGATTGACCTTTGGTAATAGACCGTATAATCGTTTTCCTTTGGAGAGATTATCATTGATAATCATCGTATTAGGATTGAGATCGAATCTTGTTAGGATCTGAATATTAGAGCATCTGTAAGCAGGAGTTGAGATGAAGACACCCGACATACACCCATTGTGAGTTGGACATGTCTCTTAGGTTTAAGGTTTCCTATGATGGCAAACCTATCCTTGCAAAATACCCGACCCGCGAGATCTGAAATGATTGTTGAAATTAGTATCTGATTATTGACTGCCGATAGTAGGCAAGAGGTTATGTGAATATGAAAAGTAGATCTTGAAGTGCCAAATGGGTAGCGAAGTTTTGCCACAATTTTTAACCTTGGAAAAATGAATTCATGATCTGACAAATCATGGGATATAAGTCCCCGTTGTTTGGGACCATTGAGATAATGTGAAAAGTTGGGATTGAAAGGCATATAAGCTGGATCTACCCTAGGAATTCAAGGACCGCGTGAATTATGTTTCGTAAATCGCACTTGATGGAATATCTATCAAGTGAAATTCTGATTATCCTTAATAGAGCTTAGATCGGCGAAAAGTTGCATTCATCAAAAACCCGTGAACATCATGAATAGAGAAAGTAAGTCAACATTAAGCCTGATCTTATTCCCGTAGTTATGTTTGATAGAAACTCGCATATTGTAATGAATTACACTTGTGAGAAAAGACAGAATGTGGAGGAAATACCCACATGGCTTTAACTCTATAAGAAGCGAGTAGTAAGGTAAGATGATCTTTGAGGACAAAGATCCTGTTTAGGGGTAAATGCTGTGACAATCCGTCAATTTATGGTTGATATTTTATTCTCAATATTATTTTAAAACAATTTACAATATGAACTCACATATTTTTGGGAAGAAATTTGGATTTACGTCTTGGAGTAGCGTCGACTACGTTTAAACCGGAGGATTCTACGTTACGTGCTTACGTTTACATACACCGTCTTTGGTGACAGTCCGACATTTCAGAAAATAAATTTATCCATGAATACTATTTTGGAGTTTTAAATTTGTGTTGGTTCATAAACTCACAAATTTACGAGAAGAGACTAGGACTTACAATTTTATTTTAACGTCCTTTACGACTAAACCGGAAACCTTAGGATTACGTATTTACGTTTTCGAACTCCGTTTTTGATGAAACAATTTTTATTAGATTCGTTTTATGACGGTGATTCATAATTTATAAAAACGTTTTTCATAAAACGACCCAAGGGCACGCAAATCGAGGAAACTAGAATCGAGGAGTACCCGTAAATAATTGGGGATGAGACAAAAACAAGTTTTGCCCCACCCCCTACACATGGGACGGCAAAACCATGTCACCCACCCTTAGGTGTCAAGATTTCCTTAACAAGTTAACACTTGTTAACTTGTAAGCTTACAATGTAAGCTACCTCTTACAAAACCACTAGCAAAACCATTTTCTCCCATTTTACACATGCAAACAACCATCAAAACTCTCTCTACACTCTCTTTGCCGTCCACTTTGCCCCCAAAAACACCCTCACCTGATCTTGATTCTACCATAAAATCTCATGTTATTTACACATATGTTGAAGCCACTTTGAAACCCTATTGATTGGTGGTGCTTATAACATCCAAGGAGAAGTTTTCATGGAGTTGGAGGGCTGATTTTCCACAATTTTTCTATGAAGAATGGTGGTCATGAAGGTGGTCTTGGAGCATCATAAGTTTCTCCATCCAAAACCATGTCAAACTCATAACCTACATCAAGTTGGTGGTATAAAGATTGTCCTCCTCATCTTCTTGTTATTTTGATTATGTAAACATGTATTTTATTTCCTATTGTATATGTTTATGATGATTATATGATGATAAAAATGTTATGTGGGGATTTGTTGTTGATAAACATGATTAAAAAGGTGAAAAACCATATGAAACAAGATTAAAATCTTGGTTAAATTTGATGGCTGTATAAAACAGTAAAGAACCATATGGTAAACTGATAAAATGATGAAGTAGAATGGATTTACAGTAAGCTATGGGTCTTGTACACATGTGAGAGTTGGCCATGCAATGGAATCAAAATAATGAGTGAGATATGATCAAAACAAGTTTAGGGTATAAATCTGAGGTTACTGTTTTGGACGATTTTTAGAAAATATTTAGAAGATGATTCAACAGTAGCTATAGTAGAGTTAAATGTAGCACATATCATGTAGTTTATGTGATAAAAATTTGAGCTTCTATCTCCATATAGAACTCAAGATATGGCAGTTTTGGTGAAAGTAAAGATAAAAATCAGATTTTGGAAATTAAAAGTATAATAATATTATATAAGCACTCAAAACTTTAATGTATAAAATATAAATTAAAACCCACTAACTCATGGATTCTATTTATATAAACATATAAAAGGTGGAATAAGTGTATAAATATTAAAAATGGAAACTTGTTAAATTTTATAAGTTATAAAACTATAAACATGTTTTTTACGACTTTTTCGGCTATTGCCGTAAAATTAACGTTTTTGTTAAATAAAACTTAGATGGTTGGACCCGTCTAATGAAAACTTTATAAAACTTATATACTGATATATAGACATATATAACATGTGAAAACCAATAAAACCCGAACTATAGGGCATACGGACATTAACGAGCTAAGTAAACATATTGGACTAATACTTGGGCTAATAATTGGACTAAATAAGATAAACACCCATAAAAAGAACATATTGGGCTTAACCCATTTGGGCCCAACTTGAAAGTGTATGTACTGATAATATAAGTACAAAATGGATTAAAATAAGTTAAAATAACTTATAATAAGCTTATTGAACCTAAAACACGTAAATAGATAAAACGAGAAAACTAGTATAAAAGTTATCGACACATAACGCAAAAATGAGTAAATGAGGATATGTAAACCCACTTGATCATCATATATATATAATCATCATATGTATACATAATTGATATTTTTATGAAGTCATTGGACAAACATCTAAGACCGAGTATTATTTGTCTAGGTTTCCGTGATTGAAGCACGTACCGTACGTCCGAATTGCCGATAACCCGCCTTCCCACATCAACGTGAGTTCATAGCCTCGCACTCTTTTAAATGTTTTTATAAATGTTTTATAAACCCGCGAGGGAGATAACATGTTAGTTTTTATAAAACTAGGACACCATTTGTCCCGATTGTTTGTTTATTGATTTTGGACCCGAATGATTGAATGACCCGATTGTATGACCCTATGAATGATTAAAGGACCCGATAGATGAAATAAAAATGGATTATTAAAGTTAGGTTATGTCACTAAAAGTCCCATTAACATGAATTGTGAACTACCGGGATTTGGTAGACGCTTATACATTTAATAGTACTATTTGGGGACGATCACCCCAGTTCGCGCCTTGACGGTTGATCCCCGTCGTGCCACATTGATTGGTAAGCGAATTAATGTATGAGAAGATTTCCATAGCGTGACCTTTGTGACGACACGCTACTTTAGATGGGCAAAATTGGTATCGGGTTAACTACCCGTTGTTGGTTTAGTAAGGTAACAATGTCATGCGGCTTGTAATAATCCGAATTAACAAAATACTAATAGACGCTCCGAATTACGATGTATTGCCTGACTAGCAATACAGGGTCATACTATTGATATTATGATTGTATTTTGGTTTTCATAACCATATTCATATAACGGTTTTTATTTGATTTTATACAACGTCATAAGACGTATTGTATGATGTTTTTACGACATTGGCTCGTATAATGATTTTTACGGCAAATGCCTATATTATGATTTTCGATAAGGATTTGTATAAAACGACTTTGGCTATTTTATGGCCTATTAAAATGATTTGTATAAAATGATTTTCAGTAATAATTTTATACTGATATTATATTGATGGAATTTATTAAACTCTATGAATTCACTCGGCGTTATCGCTGACCTTTTCTTTTAACATGTTTTATCTCAGGTACTTGAAGGTAATTCTCGGGAAGACGACAAGAATTCATGGCCCGCACTTAAAAAATATTTTTCCATTCAAATACTTTGTAAAAATTTGTATGAAATATAATGACTTGGGACCGATGTAACTTTAATGTTTATGAATGGAAATGCTTTATTAATAAACGACGCGATTTTTATGCGTTGTCTATGATGTGAGTAATGTGCTATCCCGTAACACCAACTAGTCTTCCGCTGTACTGTGTTGTATAAATTTGGGGGTGTTACAATGGAAATCCTTCCAGTGTCATCATCAAACAGCACTACGGAAGGTGACTTGTGAGATTCTATACGGATCAAACTTGTGTCAACTGGAAAGCAACAATGGTTTGATTCTAATTGATTCAAACTTGTTTCAGGAAATTAAATTGATGACTTATTCAGCAGAATGGAACTGCATGATTCACTCCTTACTATGAATTATCTTTTGATATATTCAAGTATTAAGAACGGCTACCACTGCCGGAAACCCTGGCAAGGAAGTTCTTTGAAATTACCTAATCATAGGTACAATATTCGTATTGTATAACGGGAAACCGGAGGAATGCAAACGGTGGCGTAATCTCAAGAGTCATGATTCAAGACCACATACTCAAGTAAATGAAGAAAACTCAAGAACATCTAAAGACAAAGACTTCTGTTACTCTGATAATCAAGGGAGATTGTTAACAAGCCTTCAAGACAACACAAAATATGAGTATATGGGGAAAGACACAAGAACACAAGTTGGAAAAGTTTCAAGATCAAGTCAAGGTAAAGATCAAAAGATCCAAGATCACAAGTCATGAAAGGAACTATAAAAGAACTCTCAAGACAACGAGCTTCAAAGTCAACAACACCAAAGAAGTGAAGTCACATATTACATGACCACCCCTTAGGGGGAGATTGTTAGCCGTATTTAAAGTGATGGTCATATTATATACTGTTACGAAGCTCGTGGAAAATGCTACATAATGGTGTTGAGAGTTCTAGTATAATGTTTGGTATGTAACAGGAATTAGTCCCGAACACACAAATGAGGAAGGCCTTCTACTCTTACACTTGTAGTATAAAAGGCACTAAACACCTCATTTGTGTGTGTGTGTTTTCCATTTCATAGTTTCTAGAGAGAGAAACTTATGTCTTTCTCTCACTAGGAATTCACAACCTTTTTGTTTTCTCTTTTATTCTTCTTAATCTAATCTTTCCTTTTGGTTTATTCCATGATGTTATTCGTATTGGGTTAAGTCGTGTGCATAAGTTCTACATTTTGATCATTTGTAAACTCTAATTGGACTTTTAGGAATTTATTGTGATTTTCTAGGAATTTTTAGAGTAATTTTTAATTTCGTCACGTTTTTACGTTTTACGTTTTATCATTCGTCGTAGTTTAATTTTAATCGTAACCGTCATCATTTTCATTTTTCCATCTTCTCATTAACATTAATCTCAAATACCATCAAGTTTAACAAACACATTAATCCTCCTCGAGAACAAACTCACAAAAGGGTCATAAGGGTGTTGATTTTCCTAAATCGATTCCTTTAATACTTACCGCTTCATTTACGCTTTGTTTTCCTAAAAAAGTGTGATTTTACTACTATCACTGGCATCCAAAAGATATTCGGTTGAGAGGTGATAATCCGAGCCGTAATCCCATCATCCAAAGATATTGAGCTTGTGTCATCCTATTGAAGTCTTCAATCACCATAGGTTAACCAACTCCATGCATAATAATATCCTTATCTTCGAGATTCCAAAATTCAATACTTGCAAGAAGTTCGATGAATGCATTTTAAGTGAGTCAACGATCACAAATGTAATGACTAGAAATCTTGCAAAAGCTCCCCCTTGATATGAGCTCCCCCTTGCTTGAGGCACCAATGAAGCAAGGATAGTGACAAGCTACAAAGAAGGGTTAGAAAAGTCCTACGAAACAAAGTTAGTAGACAAGAACATATATGTATAGCAATGTCACCCAAGCGGAATTAGCTTTATACATCTTGATTACAAAGAGAGGGACTCATGAGAAAGCAAAAACAATCTTAACTTTTAGAAGTGTTAATGTATGAATTTTTCAATTCTTTTAATCTCTATTTTTCGTTCCTCGACTCGACTCGTGTCGAATTGAAATCCAATTTTATCGTTAAGACTTAATTTGTTTTTGGTTAATAATACGGATATTTGGTATTTATACTATTTGTGTAAAACCCGCATGCTTCTACCATGAATAGTACTCTTAAGATCGTATGTACTAGATTAAAACCTTCCTTTTATAGTATGATTACGTTCACGTATAAGAATTTTAAGTATTACGTACGTGTTAGAATACGATAAGTATTTATTACGTATGAACACACAATAATTATTTTAAAGAATAATTAATCACGAACATGCGATCATGAAATCATGAACGTAAATTAATCACGAGCTAATATTAATTACGTATATATATTTATTACGAGCACGAATAAATATATTAAGTCACGGTTAATAATTAACGAGAACACATAAAACACGAACACGATAAAACACGAACACGATAAAACACGAACGAACACTAAAATAATTAGACTCGGAAAAAGGTACGGGTACCCCATGTGGGGCCCCCTACCCGCGGCTACATCAAAGGGATGGGCCAAGCCCATCAAACTTTTACTAACAAGGGGTTATGGTAAAAACCTTTAGTCATTTTTCACTTTACAGTAAATTAACAAAAACCCTAAAAAGATTTTTCTCCTTCTCCTTGCTCTCTCTTTGGCCGCCGGATATAAAGACACAAAAGGGGGTGTTCGTTTGAATTTTGATCTTGAATTTTGTGCAAGCATTCGTGTGTGTTCATCCTCGTTTGATCCACGCATTCGGTATACCTTTTTAATCCTATCTCTTATGTTAATTAAATAAGATCGTGATGTTTTTAAAAAGATAATTAAAAACATTAATTAAACATGTAAATGGTTATGGGGTAAATCAAAACAAAGGATTTAGGGGTGTTTGATGTGGCCGGCGCCTAAACCGAACCCCCAAGGGGTCTCGGTTTGGCTTGTGAACCACCACCGAGACCTCATGGTCTCGGTTTGGTGGTGTGGGTCCCACGGCAGCAGCAAACAGGGGAGAACCCCGAAGTGATTCAGGGTATGGTGTTGATTACGGGTCCGGTTCATGATTTCTAGTCACGATCCGGTTCATTGACTATGTTAAGATTATGTTTTTAATAGTTATATGTTAAAAATTAAATTAATAAAATATGACATGATTAATTTAATTAACATGACTTAGGTTATAATTTAGTTATTAGATCATGGATTTTAAACCTAAGTATTTATATTTTCTAGACTATAATTAATTATTTATTAAAAACCATGGCTATAATTAATTAATTAACATGACTTAGGTTATATTATTAATAATTAATAATACATGTTTTAACCTAAGTATTTAACTTTATTTAATTAAAAAACATGATATATTTAATTAAATACTTTTAACCTATAGTTTATTTAAATTACATGTAATAATTAATAAACTATACCTTATATCATTATGACTTAGAAAAATAATCAGAAAACACTTAAGCTTATATAATTAGCTTATTTAACCAGTTTATATCTAGTTATGGAAACTTTCTATTTTTAGAAACTTATTTAATTAATGCAGCTAATCTATTTATGGAAACTTTCTATTTTAGAAACTTATCTATTTTAAGCAGTAATTATATTTTTGGAAACTTTCTATTTTTGGAAACTTTCTATTTTGGAAACTTTCTATTTTAGGAAAACTACTATTTTTAGAAAGTTACTTCTTATTACACAGTAAGTATAATAATACATGAAATACAAGTAATACTTAATCAGAATAGTCAGAATATAAGATAAACACAGTTTAAAGCGTAAAACAGTAAAACGTGACATGAACGTATAAAATAAGCTAAGACATGACATAAAACCAGTTACGTATTTAGTAATCAGATACTTATACACGTATGTATTTATGTAACATTAGTGATACCGAAGTAGGACTCTCCTCAGTTCGTCTTCTTCGTTCACTGGACATAAGGTACGGATTCCCGTCCTTTCAGTATGGACATTCTTTCCTTACTAGGATTCTCCGTATGCAGCCAACTGTTTTCCCGTAGTATAAGTTTATATGTTTGATTTGCTTATGTTTAATTTAGAATACCTATAGCCATATACATGCATGACCAGTTTCACCTAGTTATGGAGGTACCATAATCATAACATTAGAGGCACTGGTGTTATGACTTCCCCACGGCCGAGTGATTGCTCGTGGCGTCCCTTTAGCTTTTGGCCATATTATTATATTTATCATGTGTGGCGTATGGGTGCATCCTAGTTACATGTTTTCAGCAGATTACTCAGTGTGAATGTGATGTGTGCCTTGCATCCTTCACAAGGAGCTGATCCCTCCTACCTAAACCAGTATATTAAATTAGAGGCAGCCCCTCTAATTTGCATGATGAGGTCACCCCTCTAAGTATTCATGCACGGTGGATTTTCATGACCTATATTGGCTAATGGTAGAATATGTTAAACAGTTTTTTATAAGATAAACATAAGGCTTTTCAAACTATAAAACCAGTTTTACCAAGACTTAACCGGGTTATTCGGGACTTAGTTTCTTCCACTATTATATGCTTATATGTTTATATTATTCATGCTTTATTGTACATCCGTGCACTGAGCGTATTTATCAGCCGTTTTCCTTTTCTATGTTCCCAAAACGGCAGGTACTCAGGGACGCTCGTAGACTTTAAGCGTACATGCATATGGACTGGAAGCTTTCTAGCCTTTCTTTACTTTCTGCATTATCTTTACTTTGATACGCTTGCCATGGACATTGTTTAGTCCTTCCATTTACAGTACTTATGTTTGTGTGTGATGAGCTTTACTTTTGGACTACCGATGTTTGATTCCGGTATTTTCCTTTTATGGTCATGTAATGTTTAGACATTTATCCTTGTATGCTTTGATGACACGCCATAGTTACGCGTGACATTCCATTATCAAAATGAGGTGTTACAATTATGGTATCAGTGCCAAGGGTTCGACCTGTAGGCTCTCAAAATATGACCTGTGATTAGTGGGTAGTCACTATGGTCTTCCTAGAACTGACAGTCGTTTTCATGCATTCATCATTTTTATGCATACATATATATGTCATTGTCGCAGGTTTATGACTAAGTAATGGTTGGTACAGGACTGGCCCTATTTAGTCGCATGTGTTTTATCGAAACTTTTAAATTTGGGACCGACCCATAGGCGTCCCCTCGCCATGTTTTTTATTTTGAGTGAACTGACCATAGGCGTTCACTCTCGAGCATACAAAAGTTTTCATAAAACTTCATCATGCATTCATACACAAATTATCTTGCATAAAATTTTTTTCTGGATTTATTTGGTATAACTTTTTTTCATGTATATATATATTTTATGTTTTGATCTGTTTAATCATATGTTTTATGTTATACAGTCAGATGGTTCTCACACGCGAACAGGAACAACTCAATGCAGCAATCCAAGCTGCAATGCAAGCTTTGCTTCCTCAACTGAGGAATGACATCAGGGCTGAGGTTCAAGCTGCCAACAATCAGCAGCATAACCAAGTGAAATTATGATTTTGCTAGTTGAAAAAGTTCGTTTTCTCGGTGTCTTAACGAATTGATTATTGGTAGAAAGTGCGACTCAATTGTTCTTGGTGGAAAATAAAATGGTTTGGTTATCTATTCTACTAAAAAGGTAAATGCGCAAAATAATAACAATAAGCTAAAAGCAATTAACTAATAAAAACAAAACAATATAAATAATAAAACTTAAATTTAAACGAAACAATTAATAAAAATAAATCTAAAAGACGAAATTAACTATCGACTAAAAAATAAAGTTTGCTTAATGAAAAAGGAGAGAATAAAAATAAAATGGAACTTTAAAGTTAAACGAGGGAAAACCTAAAGCGGGTACTAAATAAAAGATAAAACTTAAACTTTACGAAAAAATATTAATACTAAAAATCGAAGAAAAAATCAACTAAAAATACGTAACTTTCAAAAATAAAATCGGAACAACTTTCAGATAAAACTAGACAATTACGGAACAATACTAATAAATAAACAAGCAGCCAGACTAGCTGCTGGAAGCAGCCAGCCACACACCTTAAATTTGGCGCGAAACAAAGTAACCAGCCAAGCTGGCATGACATTTATTTCGCAATAACAGTTATTTCGGAAAAAATTTCGCAAAAGGCACAGTGTTTTTCGGAAGTTTCTATTTTTTCGGAATATTGTGTTTTTCAGATTTCGTTGATTCTTCGGAGTTATTACTATTTCGGAAAAATTGTATTTTCAGAAAAAGAAAAAAAACAAATCTTCGGAATAATTTTTTTTCAGACAAATCTTCGGAATAATACTTTTTCGCAACTTTCTTCGGAATAATTGTTTTTTCAGAATATTAACTTTTTCAGAAAAAGTAAGATTTTCCGAGAAATGACATTTCAGAAAAAATCAAATCTTCGGAATATAAAACCCTAATCCGAAAAACTTGAAAACAAATACAGTAACATAAAAAATCACGAAATAAGCTAAAAATAAGCACAATTCAAATAAGCAAATAACCAAAACTTAATCTAAAACAATTTTAAGAAAAACTAATTCAACCACAAATCAAAAACTTGAATAATACTAATAAATCTAAAAATTAAAAATCAACTTTTTATAAAATAAACTAATAAGCACTTATCTAAAAACTTAACCAAATTGATTTTTAGAAAAAGCTAATAAGCCAAAATTTAAAAACTTTTAAAAACACTAAATAATAAAAATATTTAAAAACAACTTTTTATAAAAATTAACTAATAAGCACTTAATTAAAGATAAGAAAATTAACACAATAAGCACTAAAACACTATAAGCTATAAAAATCAAACACATAAAAACCAATAAGCACAATCAATCAAAAGCATCAATAAATCAATAAACATCAAGATTAAGCAACTACAAGATCATCTAAATCAACACAAGATTAATAATAAAGAAAGGAAGAATGAGAATGATTAATTGAAAAGCTTGATTAAGATAAAGATTAAGATCTAATACAAGATTAATGAAAAAGATTAAAACATGAAATAAAAGCTAGAGAGAGAAAGTATTAAGCTACTCCTAATTCTAAAACTAATCTACTCCTAATTTTCTAACCACCTCCTAATGACACATTAGGAGGGTATTTATAGGAGGAGTAAATTGTTGGTGCTTTCTTCCTTCTTTCTTCTTGTCTCGACTCGATTTATATTCTTTGTCTTTCTCGACGTCGTCTCGGGATATGTCGATATAATTTGAACTCGTCTTATAATTTTCTTCTTTAATTAGACTTGGTTATTCGACTTAATTAAACTTTCGTCTTTAGACTTTTTCTTCGTTAAATCTTCAGAATAGGCCTTGGACTTCTGTTCTTTTTGCACTCTTGATCTTTTGACTTCGTCTTTTCTCATTTTCTTCGATAAAAGCCCGTAAAAGCCCGTGTATTCTTCCTTTTTCATCTTTTGGTCCTAAAACATAATAAAACACAAACCACGCATAATTCCGACATTTACGACATAAAATACACATTTTGGCTTGGTTATTATTATAATTAAGTGGTAAAAGGATGGGTGTTTTCACACCTATCAAATCCCCTACACTTGACCATTGCAATGCCCTCATGCAATGCATTAATTTCAAAGCACAGATTACATTTCTCATTATAATTAACCCACCTTGGCCTTTATTAAACATAATTTAAAGGAAGAAAAACAAATAAAGAGATTAAAGACTTACATTGGGGTTTTGGCCGTCATGAATGTTTATCATCCTCAATTTTCACGTTCCCCATACCAAGCTTATAAACGAGATCATTGTTATTATAAGTTAGCAAACTAACACAAACTCATGTGGGCCCATTATTCACTTAGACTCCCTTATTCCTAGGTGTACCTCTTATATTTTATTGTTGTCTTAAATGATCACGAGGATGCATTGTTGACTTATTCCGATAGTTATTAAAGCTAAAAATAAAGTAGGACGATTTAATTAATAGTTAGCTAAAGGACAAAATCTTTTAAAACTGCTTCTCGGGACCTCATAAAGTTCATATCTTGGCATAACTTGCTTCACGATTTGAGAAATTTCTCGGACTGATATTTGGCAGCGACTTCATATTTCAAATCTTGAGAGACGTTCTTGAAATTATGGTCTTCTCTTCATAATAGGAATTTCTTCACTTGAAGTTTTGAGAGATTCTTCATATTTGGACCATGACTTCTTCATTTTTCTCCAATCTTTATTTTGGACTTTGATATACAACGATCCGCCTCCTTTTAGGACTTGGATCTATTTATCCTCATACCTTGTTAGGGCCTTTTTGGATAGACTTCTCCATGATCTTTAGGGGAGTATTTGCTTTTCGTCGTGTGTCTCGATCCTTCATATTGATTTTTGATAAATGATTCTTCACATCACTTGGGATCTTTAGCAACAAAATGTAGCCCTCATGCCTTGTTAGGGCCTTTTCGGACTCGCCAATCTTCGCATCCCGCTTCAATAAGTTATGCCTTGGCTATGAACTCTAATTAATACCGAGCAACTTTTAAACGATCTTGTGCTAGAAGCTAAGTAACTTTTCAAATCGTACAACCTTATTTATTGCAATTAAATTTATTAACAAGCGATGGGAGAAAAAGCTTATAATCAACTCACATAAATTCACGAAAGAATAACAAACTTATAATTGACTCTATCATCTCTCGTTCTCCACAATTTAAAATCTCAAGGAATGAGACTCGTGGATGCTTAGCCAACTAAATCAAAGTTTTAGGTTTTCAAGTCATCTATAGGATCGTGCAACTTCTTAGACTTTTTCAAGTTTAGAATTCGCATTTTAAAGTTCCCTTGATAAACGACTCTCTATGATCAATTATAGGAACTTGCGAAAAGTTCTTGTTCTTAACCCGTGAGAGTTAAGACTTTCGCGCTTTAAAGTTCCCTATATAAAAGCCTAGCAAAACTTGACTTAAACACGTTAAGGATACTAGCTAGAGTAAACTTAGATAAGTAAACTCGGGTTGAGTCAAAATATTCACGACTTTGAAAAATTTAAAACCACTTTATTGAAAATTTATTCTAGCAAGGAAAGAAAATAACCATAACAAAGGAAAATACAACTATACAACTAGGCCAAAATAGATTAAAAATTTTGAAAAATGTCGAAAAATAAAATTTTCCTGTTAAAATGAGGACAAATTAAAGGAAAAGCCCACTTAACTTCGATAGAAGTCCCCCTACACTTAATATAAACATTGTCCTCAATGTTTAAGCATGTGGGAGTAAACTCCCCTACACTTAGGACATTGTGCACTTTGTTTAAATCTTGCTAAGGAAGAGACAACTAAAGTGATTCCTATTTCAATCATAAATGATAAAATAATGAATCAAAAGAGTTTAGGATAGAACCGGGAACACGGGATCACGGTTCGTCAAAAGTCATCAAGAATGTATCTTTGAAAGCTCGAATCCCTGCACATGATAAGAAAGAAAAAAACAAACACATACTAGGGTCTCCCCCTACACTTATTAGAAAAACAGAATAAAAGGATAGATAATTGGGTTACCTCCCGAGAAGCGCTTGTTTTTGTTAACCGAGTCACGAGCCTGACTCGTCCCCGAATTAAATGGTCCATAGGGAAGCCTCTAATGTAATACCGAGATCAAAGACCTTGTCCTCGTTCCCGGAGGAAAATACAACAGGGGAGGCTGGAGGATTAGTCTTAAAAGGTAGAAAAGTCCTCTCAACATACGAAAAGTATGTGAGATCATGATCCACGGGAGGTGGGGTGGGTAAAGTAAGCAAATTGTCATCCCCCAAAGACAATTGATGCTCAGAAAGCGGCAAAGCCGTAAGGTTATCAATCATAAAATAATCAATGGCACCTCCCGGGTCAAAGCACTCATCCTCCGTAATGGTCTCTAAAGCAGTGGATGAAAGGTGCTCGGGAGGGGGGCTTGGGACAATACCTTCATGGATTAAGGTATCAAAAAGCATATCCCCCTCCGTGTCATCATCATCAATACCCGAAGCTATTGAGAGAATGTCGATTTCCTCCATAGCTATATCATTATTCTCAACTGAAGTAATAGGCGGAGGTAACGACTCAGAAATAGGAGCAGAATTCAACGCTTCAATTTTAGCAATAAGAAGATGAACTTTCAGTAATATGTCGCGAAGAATAACGTCTTCCGCCTCATCTACAAGACCAAGTTCAGTGGTGAACTTCTCGTATGTCGAAGAGAATAAATCAACATCGCCTTCATCGCCCGGAGGAGAAGGAGAAATTTCAAAAGTGAGATTCTCATAGCATGGAGAAAAATCATCATCATTAGGAGCGACCTCTTCCGTAAGTTCCACAAAATTCGATGCATCAAAAACCTCATCAAGGAATTTATCAAGACCAAAATCACTAATCTCACTCGATGTATCACTATCCTTAGACGCATTAGGGATATCAAGAGTAGGAGTAGTAATCTCAGAAGATGGGTTGAGATCATAGATATCATCCTCGTCATCATCATAAAAGTAGTATGGACGCACAAGAGGAGGAGTATACTCACTAAGATTAGATACTTGTTCTTGTTGCTGTCGCTTTTCCTCCTCCCTTGCTTCGCGTATGCTAGCTAATTCTTGTTGAACGTATTCAAGCCACATTTCAACAGAAGTTTGATGATCGATGGTGTATTGTGGGGGCTCAAAATTGTGAAAACCAGAATTATAGCACGGATGTGGCTCATAGTTAGTCATCGGTTGAGAAGAATTAGAACACGGATTTGGTTCATAATAATCCATCGGTGAAGAAAAATGAGGACACGGATATGGCTCATAATAATTCATTGGCTGACAATAAGAAGTATCGTGAGGGCCCCCACAATTGTTGCAACACGGGTATTGAGAGAAACCCGGTGCTTCATGTAGATAGCTATTACCATTGTCATAATTGTAACCTAGTTCTTGCTCGCCATGAGGCGGGTATCGAATTGGACACGAAACATGCCAATGAGAATCGCTTCCACAATATATGCAAGGGGGTAGAGTAGGTGGATTAGAAAATGATGAATTAGTCGAATTGCACGAGGGACAAAATCCAAATTGTGTATTGTCGATATCATTTCCACACCGCTCACATGTACACCATTGACATGTTTGAAAGCCATACAATGGTCTTCCGCACCCTGCAGCACAATCAACATATGAATTCATTAAGAACAATAGATAAGCAAGAAGAATATTTTTGGTGCAAAACTTTCGAAAAAGAAATGTTTTTTATGATTTTTTTATTGTTTTTGGATTTTTGAAATTTTATATTTTTATGGATTTTTGAAAATTTTTGACACGAAAAATAACGTTCACGAGTGAACGGATTCCAAAATCCAACGCGTCTCTCACTAAAAACCGTTAATCATCACGAAAGAGCCGGCAGCGGCGCCATTTGAAATTATGATTTTGCTAGTTGAAAAAGTTCGTTTTCTCGGTGTCTTAACGAATTGATTATCGGTAGAAAGTGCGACTCAATTGTTCTTGGTGGAAAATAAAATGGTTTGGTTATCTATTCTACTAAAAAGGTAAATGTGCAAAATAATAACAATAAGCTAAAAGCAATTAACTAATAAAAACAAAACAATATAAATAATAAAACTTAAATTTAAACGAAACAATTAATAAAAATAAATCTAAAAGACGAAATTAACTATCGACTCAAAAATAAAGTTTGCTTAATGAAAAAGGAGAGAATAAAACTAAAATGGAACTTTAAAGTTAAACGAGGGAAAACCTAAAGCGGGTACTAAATAAAAGATAAAACTTAAACTTTACGAAAAAATATTAATACTAAAAATCGAAGAAAAAATCAACTAAAAATACGTAACTTTCAAAAATAAAATCGGAACAACTTTCAGATAAAACTAGACAATTACGGAACAATACTAATAAATAAACAAGCAGGCAGGCTAGCTACTGGAAGCAGCGAGCCACACACCTTAAATTTGGCGCGAAACAAAGTAACCAGCCAAGCTGGCATGACATTTATTTCGCAATAACAGTTATTTTGGAAAAAAGATCGCAAAAGGCACAGTGTTTTTCGGAAGTTTCTATTTTTTCGGAATATTGTGTTTTTTTAGATTTAGTTGATTCTTTGGAATTATTACTATTTCGGAAAAATTGTATTTTCAGAAAAAGAAAAAAAAACCAAATCTTCGGAATAATTTTTTTCAGACAAATCTTCGGAATAATACTTTTTCGCAACTTTCTTCGGAATAATTGTTTTTTCAGAATATTAACTTTTTCAGAAAAAGTAAGATTTTCAGAGAAATGACATTTCAGAAAAAATCAAATCTTCGGAATATAAAACCCTAATCCGAAAAACTTGAAAACAAATACAGTAACATAAAAAATCACGAAATAAGCTAAAAATAAGCACAATTCAAATAAGCAAATAACCAAAACTTAATCTAAAACAATTTTAAGAAAAACTAATTCAACCACAAATCAAAAACTTGAAAAATACTAATAAATCTAAAAATTATAAATCAACTTTTTATAAAATAAACTAATAAGCGCTTATCTAAAAACTTAACCAAATTGATTTTTAGAAAAAGCTAATAAGCCAAAATTTAAAAACTTTTAAAAACACTAAATAATAAAAATATTTAAAAACAACTTTTTATAAAAATTAACTAATAAGCACTTAATTAAAAATAAGAAAATTAACACAATAAGCACTAAAAGACTATAAGATATAAAAATCAAACACATAAAAACCAATAAGCACAATCAATCAAAAGCATCAATAAATCAATAAACATCAAGATTAAGCAACTACAAGATCATCTAAATCAACACAAGATTAATAATAAAGAAAGGAAGAATGAGAATAATTAATTGAAAAACTTGATTAAGATAAAGATTAAGATCTAATACAAGATTAATGAAAAAGATTAAAACATGAAATAAAAGCTAGAGAGAGAAAGTATTAAGCTACTCCTAATTCTAAAACTAATCTACTCCTAATTTTCTAACCACCTCCTAATGACACATTAGGAGGGTATTTATAGGAGGAGTAAATTGTTGTTGCTTTCTTCCTTCTTTCTTCTTGTCTCGACTCGATTTAAATTCTTTGTCTTTCTCGACGTCGTCTCGGGATTTGTCGATATAATTTGAACTCGTCTTATAACTTTCTTCTTTAATTAGACTCGGTTCTTCGACTTCATTAAACTTCCGTCTTTAGACTTTTTCTTCGATAAATCTTCAGAATAGGCCTTGGACTTCCGTTCTTTTTGCGCTCTTGATCTTTTGACTTCGTCTTTTCTCATTTTCTTCAATAAAAGCCCGTGAAAGCCCGTGTTTTCTTACTTTTTCATCTTTTGGTCCTAAAACACAATAAAAACACAAACCACGCATAATTCCGACATTTACGACATAAAACATAGGTTTTGGCTTGGTTATTATTATAATTAAGTGGTAAAAGGATGGGTGTTTTCACACCTATCACCAAGCACCTCCTCCTCCTCCAGTGACATTGGCAGTATGCCTGGAGAGATTCAACAAACTCCGCCCTCGAGCTTTCGAGAAAACAGATAGCCTCAGTGACGCTGAAAGCATGTTGGCTCACATCGAGAAGATTTTCAATGCTATGGGTTGTGACCCCGTGTTCAAGGCGAGGTTGGTATGCTACCAGTTCGAAGGCGATGTGTTAAATTGGTGGTTAACATTGATGCAGTCTGAGGGAGGTGACGATTGGGTGGCTGGTTTGACATGGGCTCAGTTCAAAGATAGGGTGATGGAGCAGTTCTTTCCCAAGGCTGAGCAAGACAAGCTCAAGAGGGAATACCATGGGATCCGACAGAGAGCTGGGGAGAATAGCAATGAGTTTATGTAGCGCTTTCTTCGCTTAGTTGGTTTCCTTGGTGCAGCAGCAGGTACTCCTGAAGAGCAGGCACACCACTTTAGGTGGGCTCTTCGCACATCGGTCGCAAAAAATCTGGTGTGTGCTACGTTCAACACTATAGCACAAGTGGTCGATGCGACACGTAAGCTGGAGATGCTGCATGAGAGAGATGAGTTCGGGGAAGCTGAGAAAACCGACAAGAGGTAAACATTCGCATTCAAGCGGTGACCAATCCGCATTCTTTCCATATATGTCAATTATTCATCTCTTTAAATTGTATCTTCCAGGCAGAAAACTGGGGACCGGTCTCAGCCGGCTACTCAGAAGCAGCCTCATCAGCCCAAGGGAAACGGTCAGACTAACGACCGTTCTGCTATGGATAGGCGTGGTGGTAATGATAATTACCGTAACAACGTTGGACACTCCAACGACATCAGGTCCTAATACTTACGCATTTTCTTATGATTTCATGTTATAACTTATATTCTGACACTTTAGCAAAACTTCTACCAGGAACCATGGAAACGGTAGGGACCAGAACTAGAGAGGTTCACAGCCTAGCCGTCCAGCTATCACTGGTCCTCAGCCAGCCAGAGCACCTGCTAGAGGATATACTCATCCTCTTTGCTCTACTTGCCACCGTAGGCACCCAGGGCCATGTCGTCGTAACACTAACGCATGCTTCAAGTGTGGTCTTCCTGGCCATATCATGAAGGATTGCCGCAAGGGCGAGATGGAGGACACATCGGGACATGCTTATACCAAGCCGCCTCCTACCACTGGGCGTGTCTACACGACATCTTGAGACCAGGCCAACAAGTCTACAGGTACCATCACTAGAATCTTGTATATGTATCGTCAAGCTATGTGTGTTCTTTTCTATACGAGTGCTACTCACTCGGTCATTTCTACTGCTTATGCTAAGAACATTAGGATGCTCCACATGCCACTAGAGAAGAGACTTACTATTTCCACACCTTTGAGGGACTCTGTATTAATCACCCATGTATACAAGAGTCTTCCCCTAGAACTTGACGATAAGGTTCGTCATGTTGACGCGCTTCCGCTGGACATGAATGACTTTGACATGATTTTGGGCATGGATTGGCTATCCAAGCATCATGCTATCATAGACTGTCATTCATATCAAGTTATCTTCGGTGATGTTAATGCACCAGAGTACATTCATAACGGGTTCGTACCCGGACGGTCTGTACAAATCATATCTACCCTGCAAGCGCGTGCACTACAGTCACATGGCTGCGAGGGTTATCTAGCTACGGTTCACGACATGGATGCTGAATCTCCATCAATTCAGGATCAACCAATAGTGTCGGAATTCCAAGATGTATTTCCAGCAGAACTACCGGGCATACCACCTGCACGAGAAGTGGAATTCAATATCGAGCTTATTCCAGGAGCTGAACCGATCTCCAAGGCTCCTTATCGCATGGCTCCCATAGAGCTAAAGGTGTTGAAGGATCAACTGCAAGAACTTCTAGAACTAGGTTTCATTCGACCGAGCGCATCTCCATGGGGCGCACCGGTCCTATTTTTTAAGAAGAAGGACGACAGTATGCGTCTTTGCATAGACTATCGCGAGCTCAACAAGATTACTATCCGTAATAGGTATCTACTGTCGCGTATAGACGATCTGTTTGACCAACTCCAAGGGGCCAAACACTTCTCCAAGATTTATCTTAGGTCAGGATATCATCAGTTACAGGTTAAGGAGCAGGACATCGCCAAGACTACTTTTCGTACCCGCTATGGCCATTACGAATTTGTAGTTATGCCATTCGTCCTGACCAATGCTCCAGCAGTATTCATGGACTTGATGAACATAATCTTCCATTAATTTCTGGACAAGTTCGTCATTGTCTTCATCGATGACACCTGATTTTCTCAAAGTCCAAGGAGGAACACGAAGACCATCTTCATACAGTACTACAGATTCTTCGCCAGAAGCAGCTGTATGCTAAATTCTCCAAGTGTGAGTTTTGGTTAGACAAGGTGGCATTCTTAGGTCACATTGTATCAGCAGAAGGAATCACTATGGATTCAGCGAAGGTTGAGGCCATTACTAAGTGGCCGAGGCCGACATCAGCAACGGAAGTCCGCAGTTTCTTAGGCTTAGCTGGCTATTACCGTAGGTTCGTGGAGAACTTTTCCCGCTTAGCACTACCATTGACCAAACTGATGCGGAAAGGGGAGAAATTCGTCTGGACTGAAGAACGAGAGAAGATCTTTGAAGACCTGAAGCTGAAGCTAGTATTTGCACCTATTCTTACTCTTCCATCTGGTACGGGTGGATTTCAAATCTACAGTGATGCATCGGGGAAGGGATTTGGCTGTGTTCTCATGCAACATTGGAAAGTGATCGCGTACGCTTCACGACAGCTTAAGCCTTATGAAGAGAATTACCCTACGCATGACTTGGAACTTGCTGCAGTCGTGTTTGCATTGAAGATATGGAGGAACTACTTATATGGAGAATCATGTGACATTTTCACGGACCACAAGAGTTTGAAGTATATCTTCACTCAACATGAATTGAACATGAGACAGAGGAGATGGTTAGAGCTATTGAAGGATTATGACATTAATCTACAGTATCATCCCGGAAAGGCGAATGTAGTAGCAGATGGACTTAGCAGGAAGTCCGGAATGATCAACGGCATTAAAATTGAGGAGGAAATCATAAGAGACTTGGAGCGACTAGACATAGAGATCATGGTACGTGGACAGCACGGTTTTGCTAATCTTAGAGTAGAACCCGAGTTACTCTCTAAGATCAAGGAAGCTTAGAAGGATGATGGAGAAATCTGGGCGATAATTCAGAATTTGGAGAAACAGACGGAATTCAGAGTAGATGCAGATGGTATCGTATGGCAGGGCACGAGACTTTGTGTTCCTGGTGATCAAGAACTCCGGGAAGCTTTGTTAGCTGAAGCTCATAGCTCCCCATTCTCTATACATCCTGGTTCGACTAAGATGTACCATGACATCAAGCAGTACTTTTGGTGGAGTGGTATGAAACAGGATGTGGCCACTTACGTCTCCAAATGTCTTACCTGCCAGTAGGTTAAGATCAAGCATCGGCGATCTGGCGGTCTCCTTCAACCGTTAGATATTCCAGAGTGGAAGTGGGACAAAATCACCATGGATTTTTTTACTGGTCTTCCGCCTACCAAGAGGAAGCACGATGCAGTTTGGGTTATCGTAGATCGACTTACCAAATCAGCTCATTTCTTACCGATCCGCAAGGAAGATCCGGTAAGTAAACTCGCCGATACATATAGAAGAGAGATCATGAGACTCCACGGTGCTCCATCCAGCATCGTCTCAGACAGAGATCCTCGTTTCACTTCGCGATTTTGGAAGAGTCTGCAGAAAGCTTGGGGTACACAACTTAAGCTTAGCACGACTTTTCATCCTCAAACGGACGGACAGTCGGAGCGAACGATTCAGACATTGGAAGACATGTTGAGGTCATGTGCGTTGGAATGGACGGGTGATTGGGACGATTACATCTGTTTGGTGGAGTTTGCATACAACAACAGTTGGCACGCAAGTATTAAGTGTGCTCCTTTCGAGATGCTGTATGGCAGAAAATGTCGCGCCCCAATCTGCTGGGATCAGGTTGGCGAGCGAATACTTGAAGGACCAGAAATCATAGAGATGACCAATGAAAGGATAGGAGTAGCTAAGCAGAAACTTCAGGAAGCACGGTCACGTCAGAAGAGTTACGCCGATAAGCATCGTAGGGACATACATTTTAACGTAGGAGATCACGTCTTCCTTAAGGTTTCGCCGGCACGTGGTGTTAGACGCTTCGGGATTAAAGGGAGGCTCAGTCCTCGTTTCATCGGACCGTTTGATATCATTGAACGAGTCGGTGAAGTATCTTACCGATTAGCGTAACCTCCGCAGCCTTCGCATGTACACAATGTGTTTCATGTGTCCTTACTCAGAGGGTACCAGTATCATCCCCTTCACATGGTTCAGTATCCACTCGAACAGATACGTGAAGATCTCACCTTCATAGAAGAACCCGAACGAGTTCTTGACAGACAAGAACGAGTCATGAGAAGGAAGACGATTCCATTCGTCAAAATCCTTTGGAGGGATCATACCGAGCGGGAAGCCACTTGGGAAACAGAGGAGTCTATCCGGGCTTCTTACCCTCATTTTATATTTTGAATTCGGGTATGTTCTTCTTTTCCAGTTTACTTTATCCATAATTCGTGGACGAATTATTGTTTTTAGGGGGGAAGAGTTGTAAAACCTGCATGTTTCTACCATGAATAGTACCCTTAAGATCGTACGTACTAGATTAAAACCTTCCTTTTATAGTATGATTACGTTCACGTATAAGAATTGTAAGTATTACGTACGTGTTAGAACACGATACGTATTTATTACGTATGAACACACAATAATTATTTTAAAAAATAATTAATCACGAACATGCGATCATGAAATCATGAACGTAAATTAATCACGAGCTAATATTAATTACGTATATATATTTATTACGAGCACGAATAAATATATTAAGTCACGGTTAATAATTAACGAGAACACATAAAACACAAACACGATAAAACACGAACGAACACTAAAATAATTAGACTCGGAAAAAGGTACGGGTACCCCATGTGAGGCCCCCTACCAGCTGCTACACCAAAGGGATGGGCTAAGCCCATCATACTTTTACTAACAAGGGGTTATGGTAAAAACCTTTAGTCATTTATCACTTTACAGTAAATTAACAAAAACCCTAAAAAGATTTTTCTCATTCTCCTTGCTCTCTCTTTGGCTGCCGGATATAAAGACACTAAAGGGGGTGTTCGTTTAAATTTTGATCTTGAATTTTGTACAAGCATTCGTGTGTGTTCATCCTCGTTTGATCCACGCATTCGGTATACCTTTTTAATCCTTTCTTTTAAGTTTTCATTTAATAAATTAAATAAGATCATGATGTTTTTAAAAAGCTAATTAAAAACATTAATTAATGGTTATGGGGTAAATCAAAACAAAGGATTTAGGGGTGTTTGATGTGGCCGACGCCTAAACCGAACCCCCAAGGGGTCTCGGTTTGGCTTGTGAACCACCACCGAGACCTCATGGTCTCGGTTTGGTGGTGTGGGTCCCACGGCAGCAGCAAACAGGGGAGAACCCCGAAGTGGTTCGGGGTATGGTGTTGATTACGGGTCCGGTTCATGATTTCTAGTCACGATCCGGTTCATCGATTATGTTAAGATTATGATTTTAATAGTTATATGTTAAAAATTAAATTAATAA
The DNA here is from genome assembly GCA_025667525.1 of Glebionis coronaria. Classification (NCBI taxonomy): domain Eukaryota; kingdom Viridiplantae; phylum Streptophyta; class Magnoliopsida; order Asterales; family Asteraceae; genus Glebionis; species Glebionis coronaria. Next base: position 295,340,037 of record CM046874.1, read on the forward strand.
AATATGACATGATTAATTTAATTAACATGACTTAGGTTATAATTTAATTATTAGATCATGGATTTTTAACCTAAGTATTTATATTTTCTAGACTATAATTAGTTAATTATTAAAAACCATGGCTATAATTAATTAATTAACATGACTTAGGTTATATTATTAATAATTAATAATACATGTTTTAACTTAAGTATTTAACTTTATTTAATTAAACACATGATATATTTAATTAAATACTTTTAACCTATAGTTTATTTAAATTACATGTAATAATTAATAAACTATACCTTATATCATTATGACTTAGAAAAATAATCAGAAAACACTTAAGCTTATATAATTAGCTTATTTAACCAGCTTATATCTAATTATTGAAACTTTTTATTTTTAGAAACTTATTTGATAAAGGCAGCTAATCTATTTATGGAAACTTTCTACTTTTAGAAACTTATCTATTTTAAGCATTAATTCTATTTTTGGAAACTTTCTATTTTTGGAAACTTTCTATTTTTGGTAACTTTCTATTTTTGGAAACATTCTATTTTAGGAAACCTGCTATAGAAAGTTATTTATTATTACACAGTAAGTATAATAATACATGAAATACAAGTAATACTTAATCAGAATAGACAGAATATAAGATAAACACAGTTTAAAGCTTAAAACAGTAAAACGTGACATGAACGTATAAAATAAGCTAAGACATGACATAAAACCAGTTACGTATTTAGTAATCAGATACTTATACACGTATGTATTTATGTAGAATTAGTGATACCGAAGTAGGACTCTCCTCAGTTCGTCTTCTTCGTTCACTAGACATAAGGTACGGATTCCCGTCCTTTCAGTATGGACATTCTTTCCTTATTAGGATTCCCCGTATGCAGCCAACTGTTTTCCTGTAGCATAAGTTTATATGTTTGATTTGCTTATGTTTAATTTAGAATACCTATAGCCATATACATGCATGACCAGTTTCACCTAGTTATGGAGGTACCATAACCATAACATTAGAGGCACTGGTGTTATGACTTCCCCAAGGCGGAGTGATTACTCGTGGCGTCCCTTCAGCTTTTGGTCATATTTTATATTTATCATGTGGGGCGTATGGGTGCATCCTAGTTACATGTTTTCAGCAGATTACTCAGTGTGAATGTGATGTGTGCCTTGCATCCTTCACAAGGAGCTGATCCCTCCTACCCAAACCAGTATATTAAATTAGAGGCAGTCCCTCTAATTAGCATGATGAGGTCACCCCTCCAAGTATTCATGCACGGTGGATTTTCATGACCTATATTGGCTAATGGTAGAATATGTTAAACAGTTTTTTATAAGATAAACATAAGGCTTTTCAAACTACAAAACCAGTTTTACCAAGACTTAACCGGGTTATTCGGGACTTAGTTTCTTCCGCTGTTATATGCTTATATGCTTATATTATTCATGCTTTATTGTACATCCGTGCACTGAGCGTATTGCTCAGCCGTTTTCCTTTTCTATGTTCCCAAAACGGCAGGTACTCAGGGACGCTCGTAGACTTTAAGCGTACGTGCATATGGACTGGAAGCTTTCTAGCCTTTCTTTACTTTATGCATTATCTTTACTTTGATACTCTTGCCATGGACATTGTTTAGTCATTCCATTTACAGTACTTATGTTTGTGTGTGATGAGCTTTACTTTTGGACTACCGATGTTTGATTCTGGTATTTTCCTTTTATGGTCATGTAATGTTTAGACATTTATCCTTGTATGCTTTGATGGCATGCCATAGTTACGCGTGATATTCCATTATCAAAATAGGGTGTTACAATTTGGCACGTAAAACGAGAATTAATACTATTATTATATTCTATACTAATATTAATATTATCATTAAACTATACTACTAATTTGGAAATTGATAAAATAAGACGATGCTACAAATGAAGCAATGAAATCAAGCTAAGATATGAAAATGCAAATCATGGTTGGAACAAGTAAAGCAACGGGCCAACAAATCAGCCCAAATAACTTAACAGTCCAGTAACAACCTTAACGAAATATAAGGGGATGCACTTATTATGCAAGTAAAATCTAACAATTCCAAACTGAGGACCGTGAGTGAAAGAACGTAACACACAATTAAGGACTAAACTTGTTTATACTATAAATTTCAACAAATTGTAATGCAGATATGAAATGAGATGCGAATAAAGTTACTGTCATTTTGTCATTTGCTATATTAAGGCTAATAACAACTACTACAATGACAACTATAAGCTATCAAATCAAGTGGTCTTCTAGTATTAAATCTAACTGAAAATGATTAAAACTTGTAACTGGTTGTTGTAAACTAAATCTATTAAACTTCCTCCAATGACAGTGAATCAATTTCTATAAGCTTCCCAATGAACTCCTATTCATTATCAGACAATATACAGTAGCTAATCATGAGCTGAGATTTGAACTAATCCACTAATCTATAGAGTACCTGAATATGAAGCAAAACACCACTTAAGAAAACTTGAATCTATACTCTAACTAACTGAATAAGCTGTCTAAGTGAATTAACAATCAAAACTGCACTAACAATAAGCCAAAAAGTAATCAACAGCAAGACTAAAAAGGTTCAATCATACAACAAGGAAACAAGTTAAACAACATTATAACTAACCATCATTATCGCACTATCGCAGAATTACAAAATATAAGCTAAAAGATATAAGATCACCTCACATCCCGGGCAGACCGCTGATGTCGAGCTACGATGTTGAACTAAACCGAAACAAGCTGAAATCAACAATATGAACTACAAACTACTCTCGGTGCTACAAACTGATCTCGAGCCAAAACCACCAGTGCTTCAAAACAATTTATAACCGAAAAATAAAGCAACTTCAAACTGTAACATGAACTTTCGGAATCCATCGAATCTGAAATAAAGAATCACCGAAAGATAAAGTACTATCGAATCACAAAAACAACTGAATACTAATAATCATCATTAATCGAACGAGCAACTAAACCTACGAATCAAAAACATCAACTGAATCGAAACCATCTTCAACCTTCGAATATCAAATCAAAAATATGACACCTCTTATAAACCGAAACTTAAATCAATAAACTACTGTGTAATCAAACAAATGAAAACAGAATCATGAATTGCTGCTACTCATCACAGTGAACTCACAAACAACCTACGAATCACATCAAATCACTATCAATCTACCACTACAATATCCAAAAAACATCTTCATAGAACACGAATCACTATCAACACATAAATCTAATAAATCAAAAGCTTTATACAATAATCTTAAACGAACAAAACCTCGAAACTAAATCCATCCTACGAAAACATCAAACCAGAAACATGAAACTCCAACCGGAATCATTAATCTTCTACCGAAAATCAATATCACCAAATCAAAAATAACTGAAAATCGCTCTGCTATAATCGAAACATAAATCGATTCACAAACTACAAATTGAAACTAAACATAACTTTTATTAACCGAAAATCATCAACCGAATATATAACTGAAACATCAAAGAAGAATTAAAGGAAGCTGTGTTTAGTTTTATTGTAACAAAAGAAGCTGAGATTAAGGACTTGTGTAAATCTAGACATAGAAGTTGAGAGCAGAAATAAAAAAACAAAACTATGACTATCTACCAAATATCAAAAAAATATGCAGGAAGAAAAAAATGAAAGATAGGATGAGAAAAAAAAATAATATCTACGCTACTTTTTTTAAAGAAAAATAAGACAGATAAAAATAATGCTGCGTTTTTTTTAAGCTATATCTACGCTACTCCAAAAAAGGAAGACAAAAAAAGTAATATATAGAATGAGAGCTACGTGCTTTCTAAGCTATCTGATTTCCATCTTATGGGCCTTCTTGGGCTGTGCTGCTTGCTGCGTCCTTTCTTTTGTTGTTGGGCTTGCAGCTTCTTGTTGGGCTGTTTGGTCATTAAATAGGGGTCGGTCCGTTTAACTAATATTGGGTCGGCCCGACCCATTTAAATGGTGTCGGGTCGGCCCAATAAAAATAAGAATGCACCGTTGGACTCGATTTTCCGTGCTCTTTTCATTTCTCGTGTTCGTTTTGGCACTTTAGCTTCGTTTCTTGTGATTTACTTGATATCCGTACCTGCACACGCAAAAACGACAAAACACACATATACAAGGCATAATTGATGATTATTTGACCATTTTAAGCACGTTTTACGATGAAATAAGATGTGTAATTAGAGTCACATCACACCACCATACTAAACCATTGCCGTGTCCTCACGCAATGCTAGAATAAAGTATAAAGCAACTCCGTTTTTCATTTATTAAAAGCATTTATCATTTTATTAATATTTAATGTGTAAATGACATACTGTATCACTTTCATTATTCAAAAATAACTTTTAGGATCACAAAATTTGAATTGGTTCATCGTCCTCGACTTTTCACTCTTTCTATGCCAAGCTCAAAAATAAGATCATTGTTAACAATAAGTTCTCATGTTAAAACCACTTATATAAGACATTTGTGTAGAACTCCTTCTCCATTATTCCTAAGTTGTATCTCTAGATTTTAAGGATTGACATTCACCCGTAGGCTCATTTGACTTATTTAATAATTATTAGTCCAAAAATGAAGGCAAAACGGTGTAAACCCGACACTTAGAACCTAACCTCATCCTCAAAAACCGTTGTCACTAAAGAAAGCCCACATCAAGGATAATTTAACACGATTTAGGGAATAAATTCCCGGATTCGAAATTTGGCCAAATAGTACTACTTATTATTTATTCCTCCAAAGTCATGTTGACTTTAAAATGGAGTTAGCAAATTTACATCATATACCCTTAGGTTCTTTAAGATGTAAAAGTTCTCCTTGTCTATGATACACACCCTAAGGCTCCTTGAACCATAAACAAGGGAATTGACATTCATCATCACTCCACACCCTAAGGCTCCTTGAAATAATGATGAAGCAATTTTTATTAAACACTTACCATGCCATACACCCTAAGGCTCTAATGACAAGGCTCGTGCTACATGTCCCACACCCGAAGGCTCCTTGAGATCATGTTTTAATCTTATTCTTCTTTATTTATGATATATATAGTAGGCCAAATTCCGTAATCCCATGGTCTGAATACCTCATACTTAGTGGTTATGAGCCACCTTAGTCGGAAGTCCATGACGTTGGCACCCTCAATGTGTTCTCGCTTTAATTACAAGGGAAATAAAGAATCGGTTAAGAACTAAAATATCGAACCTAAACCGCAAAAATCCTCATTTATTAAGCAATTAAATATACAAGCGGGGAGAAAGATCCACAAAAACTCATATAAGGAAGAATTAACCTTTAAACTTATTATCAACTCTATCATCTCTCGTTCTCCACAATTTAAAATCTCAAATAATGAGACTCGTGGATGCTTAGCCAAATAAACCAATTAAGGTCTACATGGTTAAGGAATGAGCTAAGGTAAACCGGTCGAGTAAAAAACTATTCTTATTTTCACCAACGGAAAGCTTACATTCGTGTCAAAAACACTTATTAAAATATGAAAAAAATTAAAATTTATGCAATTTTAAGCACATTTTTGAACAACGGAGTACGTGAAGACAACGAACAAAAGGATAAGCATATCGATAGATACCCCCCATACTAAAACCAAACATTGTCCTCAATGTTTCAAGTCGAAAGGTATAATACCCCCTACTAGAGACGAAGAGTCGAATGCAAAATTCTAGCATGGAAAAGGTATGAGCAAATAATTAAAAGCCGTTTATTAATTATGCCAATAAAAATAAGCGTTAGTAAAGGATATAATCATCGGATATCGGATGTCTCAAATGAAGGATCGAAACTCGAGTGATAGGTGATGAAAAACGAACACGAGAGTCTTCGATATACGAGAAACCTAAAATCACATCACAAACGAAACACGAGAAACAAACGAAAGAGCACAAGCCCTTCACATTAGAAATAAGAAAGAAGATAGAATGATAAGCATGGGAATATCCCCCACAAGGCACCTCGTTTTTGGTAACCGAGTCATGAGCTCGACTTGATCCCCGAATTAAATTGTCCTTAGGGAAACGATCATGGAGAGAAAAAGATTTACCCGTAAAAGAAAAACTCTCCATGATAAAGTGAAATAACCTCCCAAATAAGGAAAAACCCCATAAAATTCCACCCGGGTCAAATACATGGTTTCCATCTCTAAAAGAAATAGAACCCAAGGTGGAAATAGCAAATAAGTATAAGAAAGATTGGTTTCCTTTAAGCAAAAGTTTCTTACAATTAAGGGTATAGTAAGAAGGTAATGATCCCAATTTTTCAAAAAGTTTCCTTTTAATTTCATCATTAAGATACTGAGATTGCTCAAAAATGTGTATACCCGGATCAAACACCCTTCCCTCTGTGGGAAAATAGCAAGACAACTCGGTGTCAACATCTTTGGTCTCATTAGGAATGGGTGGGGCGGGAGGGAGAGAAGGTATAGTATCATCGTGTAATAAATCATCTAGAAAAAGTATATCTCCCTCCAAATCAAAATATCCGGATATGTACTCCACGGGTGTATCAATATCAAGAAACTCATCGATCTCAGGAATGAGAAAACCATCATCATCACTAAAAGTGATATGTGGAAGAGAATCGATGGTAGAATCAAAAGTAATTGGTGAAGAGGCAAATGTGAATTTGTCAAAATCCGAGTTTTCAAAATTAATTTCAAAATCAAGTTTTAAATCTCCATTTGCCCTCTCATCAATACCATGATCACAATGAAGCTCATCCGAGAAAACCAATAACACGGGATCATAAAAATCATCATCGTGATGGAATCTCTCAACACTCGGGGTATAAAAATCATCACTAAGAGGTAAAGGAGCCGAGAAATCATTAATATCATTAGCATGTTTCTCAAAAGTCAGTTTTTGTAAAATAGGAGTGTCATCCTCATCCGAGCCCGGTGAAGAATTAAAAGTATAGTCGGAATCATAAGATAACACATCCATATCCGGATAACTACTATGAGGAGTAGTATCATTTGGAGGAGTAGGTGAAATAGTAATAAAAGGAATGGGGTCAAATGTAGGCTCAAGTACAATCTCGGAAATTTCCTCACAAGATGAGGAAGGAGAGCTAAATGTATCTGTGGGTGTCAACACCGGAGGAGGAGTAAAACTCATGATAATCTCCGGGCCTTGTCTCTCCTTTATTGGTAGAGAGATGGAAGGATCCACAGTGGGAACATCACTACTAGTAGTGGTGTTAGCCTCAAATTGAGCTCTTAAAGCTTCTAAAAGTTGATATTTAAGACTTTGATTTTGTTCATAAAGGTCATTTATCATTCTCTTTTGTTCCTCAAATATTTCAACTATCTCGTCCATTTGTGAAGGTTGAATTTGAAAATCCCCTTGATTATTACTTTGAAAATTGTTATGATTTTGAAAATCTTCTTGAATTGGAAAGCTTTGATTTTGAAAATCCCCAAGACACCCTTCATTAATTTGTGGCGGGTCAGGAGTCAACTCAACCAAGAGTTTCTCAATAACTACTTCTTCCTCAAAATCCGGAGGAGAAGAGTCACTAGTCAAAGGAGAAACGGGACTAGAAGAATCATCAAAAATAGGGTCATCTGAATCAACACATGGCTCATCACTATCTCTCGGAGTATATGAGAAAAGAGGGCCACTCCTATGGATAACCGTGTTACCGGATACTTCGGCCTTGCTCCCAACTTGAGCTTTGTTCTCGATAATCATTAAAGCCTCACTAGTACTCCGAGAGTATAGATTCCCGCTTGCAGCAGTGTTTAGAGAATCTTGATCGTATTGGGTCAATCTGTTATAAAACGAATCAATCAAGTGCAAAGCAGAAAATCCATGATGAGGACAACTACGTACTAAATCCTTAAATCTTTCCCAAGCCTCGGTAAATGTTTCAGTATTAGTGATAGTTGTAAAATTACCCCTTTAGGAAAAGAGAGCAATAAGAGTGGCAAGTATTAAGTGTCGGTTTAGGAAAACCAAGCACTAATGACCAATTAAGTTCGTTCTCAAGGAGGCTAGTGTGTTATGTGTGTAATGATATGGATTAATTTGTGATTATATTTGAGAAAAGAAAATAGAAAAGGGATTAGAAGAGAATGACGGTTATGAAGACGGATTAAACTAATTCTAAAAAGGTGTACACGTAAAGTCGTAAAAACCACCAAAATTAAAACTTTAACCTAAAAATTTCTAAAAATTAGCAAAAATCCCTAATAATATTCTAAAAGTTTACAAAAAATCAAAACTTGCAAAAACCTTTTAATTAATTAGATAATGACTTTTTAATGCGAATTAAAGCCCTAAAAATCAAAATTAATTATTAAAAAGCCCTAAACAAGATTTTAAAGTTTGTAAACCTCAAAAATACTCTAGTTAAGCTAAAAACTATTTTTCAAATTTTAAAACCAATTAAAACTATTTTTAAACAATTAAAAACTCCTAAAATCAATTAAAACTTAAATTATTATAGAAAATAATTAAAACACCTAGAAAATATTTGGAAAGTGGCAAAAATCCTAATTAAGTGTTAAGAACCTAGGAAAAATATAAAAACCTAGAAAATCAGACTTTTAATTTTTAATAATAAAATAATATTAAAATAATATTAAAAATCCAAAAATTATAAAAAATTCTAAAAACTTGCAAACTAGCTTAATTTAACCTAAATAACTCAGAAATGAAAGTGAAATTACCTAAATACCCCTATTGGGCCTAGAAAATGGGCCAAACCCAAAACAGTCCCTTATTGGGCTTAATTAAGGCCCAATAAGAAAAAGTGTTCAAAATAAGCCCAAAAGGCACAGGTTGACTCAAAATTTGATTTTAAGCAACTTTTTCCAAAGGCCCAAAAGCTAAAAATGTGAAATAAGCCAACTTAAAATAAGCAGCTTATTCTTAATGGGCTTTTGAGCCCATTAAGCCATAAGCTGTTGCCATAAGCTAAAATTTTACACACAAGCTTCTTTTGACCTCACAAAGACTTCTGCAAAAATAATTTTCAAATAAGCCCACTTAATAAGCCAGAAACAGTTCACAAACTTATTCACAAAACGACAAAATAGTCGTTTTTATGATCTAGACCACCTCTGAAGCTGATTCAAGTTGCAAAATGTTTCTTATGACAAAACTAAGCTTAATAATCAAAAACCTACTCAATAAGCACACTCAATAAGCTGGAAAATCAAATAAGCACTTATGTTAAAAGTCAAACAAGTTGGTTTTCTAGTAAAAAGTCAAAGTCAAAGTCTCATAAGCTCCAGTTTACTTAAATGGGTCAAATAATGAAGATCTATCACAAAAAATAAGTTGTTGCAAGTCAGAATAAGCTAGAATAGCTTATTGATAAGCTGATGACAAAATTGTACTAGCAGGGGCTAGTTTTGGATGTTGAGCAGTGGAAACTTTTTCCACTGCTTGACTATTTTGACTTTTTGTCTTTAGTGACTTTTTCTTGGATTCAGATTTCACAAAGGCACCCAAATGATCTTTGGATCAAAAGGAGTCAATCACAATCAAAATAACACAATCACTAACACCCAATTGATACAGTTTAATCAATCAATCATTAGACATGATACAGACATGAACAATAAGCAGTTAAGCACTTAAGAGCAGTTTTAGCACAAATCAGCCAGCCAAATTCAACCAAATGCACACACAAGCTATTATAAACTCCAATAAGCAAGTCTAAATAGGTTTCATGCACTGGTTCAAAGAATTAAGCAAGATTCAAGCAATGAAAGTTACCGATGAACACTAACACATGCAGTTTCTACTTTTGCTGATGTATTTGACACCCAAGCCAATTTCAACACTTCAAATCTTTCAAACAGGTTATATTAATGATGATTTAACAGCTTTTATCCCTAAACATGCATAAACTCTAGGTTTTCCCAAAATTTTAGGTCAAAAATCAGTCAACTCAACAAGATATAGCAATTTGTTTGATTCAAGGTTTCAAACTCAGAAACTTGCAGCAAAACACTCTCAAATAAACGTATAGCAGATACAAAGCATAAACAACACAAACTAACAACACAATAACAGGTTACAAGCATAAACCAGTAGACCCAAACACCCCTTTAACTTTTTCAAATCAAAATTTTCAAAGGCAAAGTGAGATTTCATGCAAACCAAGCATCAATTAACACTTAAACAAGTATAATAAACAGATTCAAGCAAGAACAAACCACAAAATTCACAAGAACACAAGTTTCATACAAATATCACCAAAAATCACAATTTAAGCAGATTTTGAGATTAAGTATGCAAACCTCATGGATGTACATCCACACCCACAAATTTTGAGCTTATGTGCTAGCAAGAACAAGCACAAGCTTCCACAAAAAGCCTGCTAAGATTGAACAAGGGTTAAGCACAATATCATAAAAATCAGAAACTTTGGAAAAACTTGATTAATGCAAACTTGTTACCCCACACTTGATTATCCCCAAGTTATAAGCCTCACCACACCTTAACCAACTAAGTTAGGATGCTATGATCAGCCCTATAGCCCAAGAATTCCAAGATTGGAACAAGACTTAGCAAAATATCAAGAAAATGAGGAAATATGCAAACTTTTGCACACTCCTCTTTTGAAAACAGGTTTTGAACTTCAAGAACTAACAAGCATATAACAAATGAAAGCAGTAAATAAGATTGGCCAATGACTTTTCTTCAAGATTTCAAACTTAATTTCATTAACTTAGAAATAGGATTTATAGAAACTTGAACCAAGGAAAAATCAAAAGCAAACTGAAATGTGAAGGCCTAAGTGGCTTTTTATAGAGCCTTACAAGTTCTACTAAGCTAAAAAACATGTAAACCCTAACTACTGAAGTCCCAATTTTGCCCTTGAGAACTTTTGGCATCTTCTTGAATCATGTGACTTGTTTTGGCTGTTTGTTGAAGCTGGCATGTGTGAGTGTATCCAAGGGCTCCCATTAAGCTTAGAAAGTAAGCATCAATCTCACACGTTGGATGGCTGGTGGTTTTGGCAGTACCCCCCTTTTGTGTAGCAGGGGAATCTCATGTGGGGCAAGGGAGTGATGAGGTGTCCATGTTTAAGGTTGGGATGTGATTAGGGGGTCACTAATCACTAATCTGGAGCAGATGGGGTTTTGATTGTAACACAATTAAGAAAACCCAATTATGTTCTTGAGATAAATAGTGATATGTTTAATCCAGATTAGGGTGATTAATTTTTAAATAATGTGTTAAGGCGCCAATGTTTGTTTAATTAATAAACCAGGGGTGAGTGGGATCTGATGTGGAGGCAGGGAAGAGTATGATTGGTGGAGGTGGTGAGTGGGGTGAGGTGGCACAAGCTGGTTGGTTAAGGTAAGTATTATGTCTGGCCAACATTAGTCCCTTGTTTCCCTTCTTCTTGTCTTTTCAGTTATAAAAGCTATCAACGCCAAAACTTAGCCTTATCAACTTTTGCATTTTTGCATTTTTGGCCCATAAACTTTTACAAAATGAATTCAGGGGTATTTCTTGCCATATTTGAATTCTTCAAGGGCTGGTTTGGTATTTTCTTCAATGATAATGGTCTAGACTTGTATGATTGACATTTTGGAGGACTGAAATTGCCAAGTCTTGATGATTGAGGGACCATTTTTGCCAATTGTTGAAAGTTGAGGGTCCTTTGTGCAATTTTGGATTTTTCAAAGGACCAAACTTGTCATTTCTTGTACTTTGAAGGACTTCATGATGTATTTGACTTTGTGGATGATTTTGGTTGACAATTTAGCTTTGTTGAGGGGCTAAATTTGCCAAATCTTCAAAGTTAAGGGTCCTTTTTGTAATTTTGACAAACTTTAGGGACCAAACTTGTAATTATGAGGATACAAGGGTATAAAGTGTCAATTCTTCATAATTGGAGGACCATTCTTCATAATTCTTCAAATCCTCAAGGGTTGATCTTGGGAAAGTCTTCATTAGGGCTTGGTTCATTGTGCGGCTTCGTTTCTCGTGTTCGTTTTTGCATGATTCTTGTGATCTTTTGTCATTTTCTCAATATCCGTACCTAAAATACACAAGCAACAAACACAAGCATATATTTGGGTATTTTGATGACATTTAATGCATTTTAAGCCCAATTTGAACGATGAGACTATGTATAAAAGCAGTCTCATCACTCCCCCATACTAAACCATTGCCGTGCCCTCACGCAATGCTAGAATAAAGTATCAAAGCATCTCCAAAATTAATTTTATTCACTTTATTGAAATGATAAACTAGCTACACTACTACTATTACTACTACTTGTGTTATAGACATAATGTATGATTTTCATCGCAAAATGGGACGTTTAGGTTCATAGAATAAGAACACGTGAATGCTTTTTTTAGAAATAATTTCATAGTCCTCGATTTTCACCCTAATTCCATGCCAAGCGTGCAACGAGATCATTGTCATTATAAGTTAGTAATGCTAATACTACTCATATGCTCTAATCACGTACTTATTCTCCCATTATTCCTAAGTTGTATCTCTTATATTTTATTTTGTCTTGAATGTTTCACGAGGATACATTGTTTGACTTATGCGATAATAGAGATTTAGGTCTAAAAATAGAGTCCTAACGGTGTAACTAAGACCATCAAATCAATAACCCCTCCTAATAGACAACGATGTAAAAAAATTAAGTTGACAAGAAGAATCGATAAACACGGTTTTATAACGGTTTTGAACATGAGACTTATTACCAAGACTTTTATACGCCCCCTAACGGAAGGGCCTTATTATCTTTGGTTTACCTCCATCTTTTATTCAACTTCGCCATGAAGCTTTTATTATGACTTCGGTCTTGCCTTGCCTTTTATTATCCGCCTCATCGGTGGTTTTATTAGCCAAAGACGTATATCCTCACGCTAAAGAGAATTTTGGATCTTTAAAGCTTCGAAGATTAAGGCTTGATTCACTTTCAATTTTTGCATAGATTTTTCGGCCTTGTGGGGCTTCAAATTGTTTGCTAGATTTAGGTGAGCACTTGAAATCTTATTATTAGGTGAAGCTTTCGATTATTCGGGTGCCAATACTTCAAAACCGTGACGCTGGCGATACCTTCATGTCTTCCCAATTTAATTACACGGAAGCTACTAGAAAAGACTAGAAACCCAACAATCCTAACTAAACCGCTAAGTCAATATTTATTAAGCAAAAAATATTTACATGCAAAGGGAGAATAAGCAAACAACGAGAACACATGAGTTTTTGAAAGAATACGAGTACTCTACGTTTAGCATAGTAACTTATAATTAACTCTATCATTTCTCGTCCTCATTTAAGAAACTTAGCCTAATGTGTAGTTAAGGAACCAAAGCTAAGTGCTCAACACGCACGGTCGAGTCAAAAATTACTCTTATTCTCGCCATCGGAAAACCTACATTCGTGTCTTCAAACACTTATAAAACATGAGAAAAATTTAAAATTTGGCCATTTTTAGCCTTATTTTGCAACGAAACGATAATCAAAAAGATAAACTTTGGAAAGCGTAAAGGTTTGGCAAAGCAAGTATCTATTCACCCCCCCATACTAAAGTTAAACATTGTCCTCAATGTTTCGAGTCTAGGGGTGCAAAACACCTCCATACTAGAGACGTAGTCGAATGCCTAATCTAGCATGGAAAGGGTGTAACCAATAAATTTTAAGCCGTTTATGAAGTGTGCTAAAAACCTAAGGTTAGAACATCAAAAGGATATATCATGGATATTGAGAAATGTCTCCAAAGCAAACGATCGAGTGCTCCCATAAAACGAACACGAGAGGCTCCAATCGTGAAGATCATGATCTAAAAACCACAATTCACAAACAACTACGGAACAAAGGTTGGAAGGGCACAAATCCCCACACGTAAACTACATTAGAAAGCGATAATATGTACATAGGATAAGCATGGGACTCCCCCACGAGGCACCTCGTTTTTTATTACCGAGTCATGAGCTCGACTCGATCCCCTCAATACTAATTATCATTGGGGAAGGTGACTTGGTCGAGATAGTTCAAGGATGGAACTTCCCCACCAAAGTAGTGCTTCAACCTATGTCCATTCACCTTGAAGTTAGGACCATCATCTTGAGCTAGCTCGATGGTCCCATACGGAAATACTTGAGTCACGGTGAATGGACCGGACCAACGGGATTTCAATTTACCAGAAAAGATTTTCAATCTTGAATTAAAAAGCAAAACTTGATCCCCAATGTTAAAAACCCGGTTTTTAATTTTAGAATCATGCAACTTTTTAGTTTTCTCTTTATAAATCAATGAGTTTTCATAAGCAATGTCTCTCAATTCATCCAATTCATTCAATTGCATTTTCCGGTGTTTTCCCGCGGTCTCCATATCATCATTACAATGCTTTAGGTCCCAATAAGCCTTGTGTTCTAATTCGATAGGAAAATGACAATTCTTTCCATACACAAGCTTATAGGGAGTGCACCCAATGGGCGTCTTATGAGCGGTCCTAAAGGCCCATAAAGCATCGTCTAACTTATACGACCAAGATTGTCGGTTTTCCCCAACGGATCTCTCCAAGATCCTCTTCAAAGCTCGGTTTGAAACCTCGACATTCCCACTCGTTTGTGGGTGATAAGCCGTAGAAAGCCGATGTGTAACCCCATATTTCCTTAGAACCCTTTCAAATTGGTTATTACAAAAATGGGTTCCACGATCGCTTATGATAGCACGAGGGGTTCCAAACCGAGAAAACAATTGCTTCAAAAACTTGACTACCACACGAGCATCATTGGTGGGCAAGGCCTTTGCCTCCACCCACTTAGAAAGGTAGTCAACCGCAACGAGAATGTACTTATTACCACGAGATGATGGGAACGGCCCCATAAAGTCTATGCCCCAAACGTCAAAGATCTCACACACTTGGATGATATTTTGTGGCATTTCATCTTTTTGTGAGGCTTTTCCTTGTCGTTGGCATGAATCACAAGACTTCACAAGATCTTGTGCATCTCGGTAAATAGTAGGCCAAAAGAAGCCGGCATCAAACACCTTTTTAGCCGTGAGATTAGCACCATGGTGACCACCCGTGGGTCCCTCATGGCAAGCTCTAAGGATGTTAGAAGCTTCGGTGCCAAATACACAACGTCGGATGATTTGATCCGCATAAGTTCAAAACAAGTAAGGGTCGTTCCAAAAGTAGAACTTGACGTCACGAAAGAATTTTCGTTTTTCTTGTGTCGTCATACCCTTAACGATGAAGTTACCCGCATGGTAATTTGCAAAATCCGCAAACCATGGGGTGGAAGGATCAAGCTTAGAATTCACTACACCAAGTGTCTCGAGCGGAAATGTTTCGGTGATTTCCTTGGGCTCGTAAACACTTTGGTGAGGATCTTCCAAACAAGAGAGATGATCGGCCGCTAGATTCTCGGCTCCTTTTTTGTCAACGATTTTGTGATCAAATTCTTGAAGGAGGAGAATCCAACGAAGTAATCTAGGCTTAGCATCTTGATTTGCCATGAGATACTTAATAGCCGAATGGTCCGTATACACTATGCATTTCGTCAAGACGAGATAAGGTCGGAATTTCTCAAATGCATACACCACGGCAAGGAACTCCTTTTCCGTTGTAGTGTATTTAAGTTGAGCCTCGGTCATCGTCTTGCTAGCATAGTGAATAGGCAAGAAGTGCTTATCATGACGTTGCCCCAAAACGGCCCCAATAGCGTAATCACTAGCATCACACATAAGTTCAAAGGGGAGGTTCCAATTGGGAGCAACAAGAATGGGAGCTTCGGTAAGTTTCCTCTTAAGGATCTCAAAGGCTCGTACACAATCTTCGTCAAAGACAAAACGTGCCTCTTTTTCAAGAAGATGTGTAATGGTTCGAGAAATCTTTGAAAAGTCCTTGATGAATCGACGATAAAAGCCCGCGTGGCCTAGGAAACTCCTAACTCCCTTGACGGTTTTGGGATGAGGTAATTTGGCGATGACGTCTACCTTAGCTTGATCTACCTTAATCCCCGCTTTCGAGACCTTGTGCCCTAAGACGATTCCACTCTTAACCATAAAATGACACTTTTACCAATTGAGCACAAGGTTGGTTTCCTCACAACGTTTCAACATTCTCTCAAGGTTCGACAAACACGAAGTGAAAGAATCACCAAACACGGAAAAGTCATCCATGAAGACTTCCATCGTCTTCTCGATCATGTCATGAAAAATAGCCATCATGCACCTTTGAAAGGTTCCCGGTGCATTGCAAAGTCCGAATGGCATTCTACGATAGGCAAACGTTCCATATGGACACGTAAACGTAGTTTTTTCTTGATCACGAGGATCGATGGGAATTTGGAAGTAACCGGAAAAACCATCTAGAAAGCAATAGAAATCGTTTCCCGCAAGACGCTCCAACATTTGGTCAATGAAGGGCAAGGGAAAATAGTCTTTTCGAGTGGCTTCATTCAACTTACGATAGTCAATGCACACTCTCCATCCGGTCACGAGTCTAGTGGGAATCAACTCGTTGCAATCGTTTGGCACAACGGTCATCCATCCCTTTTTAGGGACACAATGGATAGGACTCACCCAAGGGCTATCGGAAATAGGGTAAATCATTCTCGCGTCAAGGAGTTTAAGGACCTCCTTTTTGATGACGTCGTGAATTTTGGGGTTCACCCTTCTTTGACTTTGGATTGTGGGCTTGAAATCCTCCTCCATTAAGATTTTGTGGGTACAAAACTTGGGATCAATTCCCTTAATGTCGGATAACTTCCACGCAATCGCCCCTTTGTGATCATTAAGAACATCGACAAGTGCGGTTTTTTCATCATTCGAAAGATCCTTCGCATTAATAACCGGCAACTTGTCGTCCTCCTCCAAATAGACATATTCGAGGTGAGGAGGTAAATCTTTCAACTCGGGGGTAGGTGGTTCCTCAAGTGAAGATTTGGGCTCGATACTCATAACCTCCTCGGGTGGAGGAAATGGGAAATTGTTAAGAAAATCCTTGATAATCGAGAAGTCCTCATCGTTGTCGAGGTCTTCGTCACAAGTACGTGGAACATTACATTCTTCCAACGTAAAACCACCACCTTCAAAAGGAGTGAAGGTTGGTGTCGAATTATCAAGAATTGGATCCAACATAGTGGGATTGCCACTAGTTTCTTCATCACCAAAACCTAGAACTTCTTGTGAAAATTCCTCGCAAACCACGTCGATCATATCAACGAGGTTTATGGTTGCAACGGAATAAACATGAGCAATTTGAGAGTTTTGAGTTGCGTTTATAACAAGTTCCTCGTTGTTGAAACGTAAGGTGATCTTTCTAGCATGCACATCGATAAAAGCCATAGACGTATCTAAAAACGAACGACCTAAAATGAGAGGAACTTGAGGATCCGTGGGGATATCAACAACAATGAAGTCTACGGGATAGTAGAACTTCCCCACTTTCACAAAAACGTCTTCCGCCAAACCACATGCGGGAATTGTGGAATGGTCGGCCAACTCGATAGACATTAGTCAAGGAGTAAGATTAGGAAGATTGAGCGACTTGAAGATTGCAAGTGGCATCAAATTAATGCTAGCACCAAGATCGGCCAAGGCGAAGCATTCTTCCATGTCTTGGATTGCACAAGGGATCAAAAATTTACCGGGATCACCGACTTTTTGAGGTATGCGATTAAGATAAACCGACGAACAACTAGACAATTGGTGCAATTTCTCCTTGTTGTTCAACATACTCTTAAAGTTAGCGGCAAATCGAGGCATCATGACCAAAGCATCGGCGAAACTCACATTAAGGTGCAAATCACGAAACATTTTCATAAAAAGATCAAATTGGTAATTGTCGCGCTCTTGACGTTTCTCCTTCCTAAGTCTTGATGGATAGGGCAAAGGTGGTGTGGGTTGAGGCATAGTAGGCATAGCCTTTGGAATCTCGGGTTCCAATGATGGTAATGGGTCAACCGTAGGTGTGGTATGAGCGGTACTTCGTGGGATTGGGACATGCTCCTTTTGGACCACCACCTCGGGTTCTTCCTCAATTGCTTCCTCCGTAGGAGCAATTGGTTGAGGAATCGGCTCCTTAAGTGTCTTACCACTACGTGTGGTAATCACTTTCATCTCACCCTTAGGGTTGGATATGGTGTTGCTAGGAAGACCACTTGACGACGGTTTACACATTATTGCCTCAAACATAGACGAGATTTTATCTTCAAAATTAGATTGCCTCAATACGGCTTCGGTTTGCCTTTTCTCGGCCTTAAGCATCTCTTGTTTAATCTCATGTTGCCCTTGTTCCATCTTTTGTTGGTTTTGTTGCAACCTAGTGACATTTCCTTCCATCTTGTTGGTGTGGATTTTAAGTTCGTTAGCTAACTCATTTTTCAACTCTTTTTTCAAGTCGTTTTTAAATTCGGATCTTAGGCTAATGATTTCTCTTTGTATGTTGTCAAACCTAGCATCATTCCCACTAGCATATTCAACAAACTCACTTGGAAGATCTTTCAATGTTTGCAAACTTTTGTTGTTATTTTGAAAATCATTTTTGTTTGAAACTTGATTATTAGCCCCTTGATTCCCATAGTTTCCCTTGTTGTAATTGTTCTTAAAACCAACTTGATTGTTGCGATAGTTGTTAGCATTTTGATTTGAACCAAAACCCGGTGGAGTCATTTGATTGGAGCGGGAAACTTGACCGTTTTGGTTGTAATTTCCCGTGGCCGCGAAGGAACTCGAAGTGTTACCACCGTTGGTAATGCACTCGGAGAAATCATGACCTCCACCACAATACATGCAAGAAACCTCAACCGCTTTAGCCGTAGCGGGAGCACTTGGTTCACCAACTTTAAACTCAATCAAAAGTCCTTTCAACTTATCAAAAATCTTGTTTTCCAAGTTCGCCTCAATTTGGCAAGCATCGATGGTATTAGACAAAGAAGGTGAAGCCGAAGACGAAGCCTTACGAACACTAGACGTGCTACGAGGACTATACACCTTAGATCTATTTTCAATTATCACCAAAGCTTCCTCAACCGTTTTACACAAAAAATTACCACCCGCGGCGGCATTCAAATAATCCCTCTCATGATCATTAAGTCCATTGTAAAACGTGTCAATTTGATGCAAATCGGAAAAACCGTGATGAGGACATTCATGTAACATTTCCTTAAACCTATTCCAAGCCGTTGAAAAACTTTCATTAAATTCTTGTGAAAACTTTGAAATCTCGTTTTTCAAGTGCGTAGTCTTAGAGGGCGGAAAAAATTGGTTCACAAACTTAGACACGAGATCCTTCCACGTCAATATAGAATTGGGTGGCTCTTTCTCTAACCAAATTTTAGCGGGCCCCGCTAAGGAATACGGAAAAAGCATCATCTTAATCGAGTCGTTAGAGACATCCTTAAACTTGCAAGTAGCGGTAAGAGATTGAATTGGCGGATATGGTTGTGTGGATTGTCCTTCTCATCACCACGGAATTTGTTGTTTTGGATCATGGACAACAAACCCGTCTTAACCTCAAAATTCTCCGCAAGGATTGCGGGAATCACAATAGCCTCTCCATAACCCTCGGTGGGTGCTTGAAGTAACTCCATCATAGTTCGATTTGCCATGGTTGGTGCTTCTCTTACAATGGGTTCGTCAATAGGAGACTCCTCACTAGAATTGTTGGGAGTGGGAGTTTTGTTCTTTCGTTTATGTGCACGTCTTGCTTGATTTCGAGTTAGCATAAACGTCATGTACAACGAGGGGACGAGCAAAGAAGATTCTTTTTGGTGTTTTGTATTTTTAAATTTTTTTTGTGGTTTTTGATTGTATTAACCTTTTTGGAAAATGGTGAAATGTATTAAGTAGACACAAATCTACAAATCTCCTCCTTAATCAAATCTCTCGATTAAAGAAGCCTCAAGGAATGAAAACGATCACGTGGAGTGAACGCCTTCGATGACTTTAGAACGATGGTGGAACACCAAATCGTTCAAGAGGGTTTAATCAATAGAAACCAAGAAAATATATATGATACTTAGTAATACTTTGGGCGGCAAAACCCTCGATTCACTCTCAAAATCAAATACGCACAAGCAAGCGGAGGAAACGAGGCGGCGCGAAGCACTTAAGAGCCTTTTTCCTTTAGGTCGTGAAATACAACCGCCTTATACCCACCTTATAGTTTGTATTATCAAGATTAAGCTTCACGAAAGTATTTATCTATTTTTGCCTTTTTTTCTTTGGTTAGAGATTCGAATACAATGATAGGGTAATGACCTCCCAAGTCAAGGTTGTGATTGCTCACGTATTTGGAATACTTGTGAATTTATTGTTCTACGTATACAATATAGTAATAATATTCACACAAAAACCAAAAAACGATAATACGTATTAGTAGAGTGCTACTAATACAAATACTAATTATGGTTAGTATAAAAACAACAATGCCAAATCAAAACACAACACGCCTCCCCGGCAGCAGCGTCAAAATGATAGTTGTAAAATTACCCCTTTAGGAAAAGAGAGCAATAAGAGTGGCAAGTATTAAGTGTCGGTTTAGGAAAACCAAGCACTAATGACCAATTAAGTTCGTTCTCAAGGAGGCTAGTGTGTTATGTGTGTAATGATATGGATTAATTTGTGATTATATTTGAGAAAAGAAAATAGAAAAGGGATTAGAAGAGAATGACGATTATGAAGACGGATTAAACTAATTCTAAAAAGGTGTACACGTAAAGTCGTAAAAACCACTAAAATTAAAATTTTAACCTAAAAATTTCTAAAAATTACCAAAAATCCCTAATAATATTCTAAGAGTTTACAAAAAATCAAAACTTGCAAAAACCTTTTAATTAATTAGATAATGACTTTTTAATGCTAATTAAAGCCCTAAAAATCAAAATTAATTATTAAAAAGCCCTAAACAAGATTTTAAAGTTTGTAAACCTCAAAAATACTCTAATTAAGCTAAAAACTATTTTTCAAAATTTTAAAACCAATTAAAACTATTTTAAACAATTAAAAACTCCTAAAATCAATTAAAACTTAAATTAATTATAGAAAATAATTAAAACACCTAGAAAATATTTGGAAAGTGGCAAAAATCCTAATTAAGTGTTAAGAACCTAGGAAAAATATAAAAACCTAGAAAATCAGACTTTTAATTTTTAATAATAAAATAATATTAAAATAATATTAAAAATCCAAAAATTATAAAAAATTCTAAAAACTTGCAAACTAGCTTAATTTAACCTAAATAACTCAGAAATGAAAGTGAAATTACCTAAATACCCCTATTGGGCCTAGAAAATGGGCCAAACCCAAAACAGTCCCTTATTGGGCTTAATTAAGGCCCAATAAGAAAAAGTGTTCAAAATAAGCCCAAAAGGCACAGGTTGACTCAAAATTTGATTTTAAGCAACTTTTTCCAAAGGCCCAAAAGCTGAAAATGTGAAATAAGCCAACTTATAATAAGCAGCTTATTCTTAATGGGCTTTTGAGCCCATTAAGCCATAAGCTGTTGCCATAAGCTAAAATTTTACACACAAGCTTCTTTTGACCTCACAAAGACTTCTGCAAAAAGAATTTTCAAATAAGCCCACTTAATTAGCCAGAAACAGTTCACAAACTTATTCACAAAACGACAAAATAGTCGTTTTTATGATCTAGACCACCTCAAAAGCTGATTCAAGTTGCAAAATGTTTCTTATGACAAAACTAAGCTTAATAATCAAAAACCTACTCAATAAGCACACTCAATAAGCTGGAAAATCAAATAAGCACTTATGTTAAAAGTCAAACAAGTTGGTTTTCTAGTAAAAAGTCAAAGTCAAAGTCTCATAAGCTCCAGTTTACTTAAATGGGTCAAATAATGAAGATCTATCACAAAAAATAAGTTGTTGCAAGTCAGAATAAGCTAGAATAGCTTATTGATAAGCTGATGACAAAATTGCACTAGCAGGGGCTAGTTTTGGATGTTGAGTAGTGGAAACTTTTTCCACTGCTTGACTATTTTGACTTTTTGTCTTTAGTGACTTTTTCTTGGATTCAGATTTCACAAAGGCACCCAAATGATCTTTGGATCAAAAGGAGTCAATCACAATCAAAATAACACAATCACTAACACCCAATTGATACAGTTTAATCAATCAATCATCAGACATGATACAGACATGAACAATAAGCAGTTAAGCACTTAAGAGCAGTTTTAGAACAAATCAGCCAACCAAATTCAACCAAATGCACACACAAGCTATTATAAACTCCAATAAGCAAGTCTAAATAGGTTTCATGCACTGGTTCAAAGAATTAAGCAAGATTCAAGCAATGAAAGTTACTGATGAACACTAACACATGCAGTTTCTACTTTTGCTGATGTATTTGACACCCAAGCCAATTTCAACACTTCAAATCTTTCAAACAGGTTATATTAATGATGATTTAACAGCTTTTATCCCTAAACATGCATAAACTCTAGGTTTTCCCAAAATTTTAGGTCAAAAATCAGTCAACTCAACAAGATATAGCAATTTGTTTGATTCAAGGTTTCAAACTCAGAAACTTGCAGCAAAACACTCTCAAACAAAGGTATAGCAGATACAAAGCATAAACAACACAAACTAACAACACAATAACTGGTTACAAGCATAAACCAGTAGACCCAAACACCCCTTTAACTTTTTCAAATCAAAATTTTCAAAGGCAAAGTGAGATTTCAGGCAAACCAAGCATCAATTAACACTTAAACAAGTATAATAAACAGATTCAAGCAAGAACAAACCACAAAATTCACAAGAACACAAGTTTCATACAAATATCACCAAAAATCACAATTTAAGCAGATTTTGAGATTAAGTATGCAAACCTCATGGATGTACATCCACACCCACGAATTTTGAGCTTATGTGCTAGCAAGAACAAGCACAAGCTTCCACAAAAAGCCTGCTAAGATTGAACAAGGGTTAAGCACAATATCATAAAAATCAGAAACTTTGGAAAAACTTGATTAATGCAAACTTGTTACCCCACACTTGATTATCCCCAAGTTATAAGCCTCACCACACCTTAACCAACTCAGTTAGGATGCTATGATCAGCCCTATAGCCCAAGAATTCCAAGACTGGAACAAGACTTAGCAAAATATCAAGAAATTGAGGAAATATGCAAACTTTTGCACACTCCTCTTTTGAAAACAGGTTTTGAACTTCAAGAACTAACAAGCATATAACAAATGAAAGCAGTAAATAAGATTGGCCAATGACTTTTCTTCAAGATTTCAAACTTAATTTCATTAACTTAGAAATAGGATTTACAGAAACTTGAACCAAGAAAAAATCAAAAGCAAACTGAAATGTGAAGGCCTAAGTGGCTTTTTATAGAGCCTTACAAGTTCTACTAAGCTAAAAAACGTGTAAACCCTAACTACTGAAGTCCCAATTTTGCCCTTGAGAACTTTTAGCATCTTCTTGAATCATGTGACTTGTTTTGGCTGTTTGTTGAAGCTGGCATGTGTGAGTGTATCTAAGGGCTCCCATTAAGCTTAGAAAGTAAGCATCAATCTCACACGTTGGATGGCTGGTGGTTTTTGGCAGTATCCCCCTTTTGTGTAGCAGGGGAATCTCATGTGGGGCAAGGGAGTGATGAGGTGTCCATGTTTAAGGTTGGGATGTGATTAGGGGGTCACTAATCACTAATCTGGAGCAGATGGGGTTTTGATTGTAACACAATTAGGAAAACCCAATTATGTTCTTGAGATAAATAGTGCTATGTTTAATCCAGATTAGGGTGATTAATTTTTAAATAATGTGTTAAGGCGCCAATGTTTGTTTAATTAATAAACCAGGGGTGAGTGGGATCTGATGTGGAGGCAGGGAAGAGTATGATTGGTGGAGGTGGTGAGTGGGGTGAGGTGGCACAAGCTGGTTGGTTAAGGTAAGTATTATGTCTGGCCAACATTAGTCCCTTGTTTCCCTTCTTCTTGTCTTTTCAGTTATAAAAGCTATCAACGCCAAAACTTAGCCTTATCAACTTTTACATTTTTGCATTTTTGGCCCATAAACTTTTACAAAATGAATTCAGGGGTATTTCTTGCCATATTTGAATTCTTCAAGGGCTGGTTTGGTATTTTCTTCAATGATAATGGTCTAGACTTGTATGATTGACATTTTGGAGGACTGAAATTTCCAAGTCTTGATGATTGAGGGACCATTTTTGCCAATTGTTGAAAGTTGAGGGTCCTTTGTGCAATTTTGGATTTTTCAAAGGACCAAACTTGTCATTTCTTGTACTTTGAAGGACTTCATGATGTATTTGACTTTGTGGATGATTTTGGTTGACAATTTAGCTTTGTTGAGGGGCTAAATTTGCCAAATCTTCAAAGTTAAGGGTCCTTTTTGTAATTTTGACAAACTTTAGGGACCAAACTTGTAATTATGAGGATACAAGGGTATAAAGTGTCAATTCTTCATAATTGGAGGACCATTCTTCATAATTCTTCAAATCCTCAAGGGTTGATCTTGGGAAAGTCTTCATTAGGGCTTGGTTCATTGTGCGGCTTCGTTTCCCGTGTTCTTTTTTGCATGATTCTTGTGATCTTTTGTCATTTTCTCAATATCCGTACCTAAAATACACAAGCAACAAACACAAGCATATATTTGGGTATTTTGATGATATTTAATGCATTTTAAGCCCAATTTGGACGATGAGACTATGTATAAAAGCAGTCTCATCAATTAGACTCTACAAAACTAGTAATTTCCAACCGAATTTTTCTCGTTTTAGCATAAGGGTAAATTTGATTTAAGAATTTTGACTCAAGATTAGCCCATGTAAAAGTAGATCGTGGTGGTTCCTTTTCAAGCCAAGTCCGGGCTTGCCCATCAAGGGAAAAAGGAAAAAGGTGTAAATAGATAATGTCTTGTGTCACATTGGTGTATTTGACGGTTTTGGCGTATGAACGAAAATGGCGTATATGAGCATAAGGATCGTCGTCCTCAAATCCGTAAAAAGGACGACCGGATATCAACTTAATCAAATCCGGATTAAGCTCAAAAGAATCACCCTCGATATCCGTTATCACGATCGCATTGTCGAGACATCCCTCAGTAGGTACTTGCAACAACTCATAAATCGATCGATTATCCATAGCCATGTCAACAGCACGATACTCGGGATCGGCTTGACTTGTCACGATATTATTTTTTTATAAAAGAGAATATAATATGTACGTAAAAACAAAGAAGAAACCAAGATAGAAAATATATATACGTAGATTTTTTTGGTGTAATACTTTAGGAAAAGTATTACTTTTTTGATTTTTTTTTTCTTTACTTATTTTTTTTAGAAAATATTATAATATATAGCTAAAGAAAAATAAAATCTAAAAGAAAAAAAAAATTTAAAATTTTTTTTATTTTTATTTTTTGTTAAAAGGTATATATAGTAAGAAAGAAAAGAAGAAAAAATAAGAAAATATTTTTGGTTTTTATTGATTTTATAGTATTTTTTTTATTTTTTTTATTTTTATTAAAATATGTTTTTTTTTACAATAAAAATAACGTTCAAAATCGAACGAATCCCAAAATCCAAATCGTCTCACGAAAAATCGTCAATCGTAACGAGCACGAACCGACAGCGACTCTATTTTAATGTATGAATTTTTCAGTTCTTTTAATCTCTATTTTTCGTTCCTCGACTCGACTCGTGTCGAATTGAAATCCAATTTTATCGTTAAGACTTAATTCGTTTTTGGTTAATAATACAGATATTTGGTATTTATACTGTTTGGCACGCAAAACGAGAATTAAAACTATTATTATATTCTATACTAATATTAATATTATCATAAAACTATACTACTAATTTGGAAATTGATAAAATAAGACGATGCTACAAATGAAGCAATGAAATCAAGCTAAGATATGAAAATGCAAACCATGGTTGGAATAAGTAAAGCAACGGGCCAACAAATCAGCCCAATTAACTTAACAGTCCAGTAACAACCTTAACGAAATATAAGGGGCTGCACTTATTATGCAAGTAAAATCTAACAATTCCTAACTGAGGACCGTGAGTGAAAGAACGTAACACACAATTAAGGACTAAACTTGTTTATACTATAAATTTCAACAAATTGTAATGCAGATATGAAATGAGATGCGAATACAGTTACTGACATTTTGTCATTTGCTATATTAAGTCTAATAACAACTACTACAATGACAACTATAAGCTATCAAATCAAGTGGTCTTCTAGTATTAAATCTAAATGAAAATGATTAAAACTTGTAACTGGTTGTTGTAAACTAAATCTATTAAACTTCCTCCAATGACAGTGAATCAATTTCTATAAGCCTTCCAATGAACTCCTATTCATTATCAGACAATATACAGTAGCTAATCATGAGCTGAGATTTGAACTAATCCACTAATCTATAGAGTACCTGAATATGAAGCAAAACACCACTTAAGAAAACTTGAAACTATACTCTAACTAACTAAATAAGCTGCCTAAGTGAATTAACAATCAAAACTGCACTAACAATAAGCCAAAAAGTAATCAACAGCAAGACTAAAAAGGTTCAATCATACAACAAGGAAACAAGTTAAACAACATTATAACTAACCATCATTATCGCTGTAGGGTTTAATCCCTACAATCCTGGTTATCTAGATGCGGAATACTCGATCAAGAACATGCACAGCAGAATCGACAGAAAAGTAAATCGACGCCCACACAAGGTATTATCCCTAATCGTTCCCGATTAGTTTTATTGAAAGAATGACGTCATTGGTTTGTTCCCCCTCACCTCCTTTTATAGAGATGAGGGGGAACCGACTATACAAGTCCTACGGGTCGGGTTGGGCTTAGACATTGCCAACCGACCTTTATTCATAGCTATTAGGAAACTAGGCTACTTGACTCTTGATTACCCTAGACACGACTTAGGCGAAAATATAAGACTAGATATAACAATTTCCACCTTAGGCTTATATTAGCCTATCCCAACACTCAACAATTCCAAGCAGTGTTGTAACTTGCGTCCAGGTACCACCTTCGTCAAGGCATCCGCAGCATTGTGTTCAGTACCCACCTTCAGAACTTCAACCGTCTTTGCTTCCAAGACTTCTCTGATAAAGTGATAACGCACATTGATGTGCTTTGTCCTTTCATGAAAAACATGATTCCGCGATAAGTGAATCGCGCCCTGATTATCACAATTAACTGCAACAGTGTTGAGCTTCACGCCCAACTCTTCCAAGAGTCCTCTTAGCCAAATAGCTTCCTTCACAGCCTCCGTAAGGGCCATATATTCTGCCTCTGTAGTTGAAAGAGCCACCACGTGTTGTAGCGTTGCCTTCCAGCTTACAACACATCCCTGTACTAAAAATGCGTAACCAGTGAGAGACCTACCCTTATCCGGATCCTTGGCGTAGTCTGAATCAACAAAACCTGTTACGTCCACATGGTTGCCACGATTTGTCCCATACACCAAACCCACGTTTACAGTGCCCTGCAAATATTTCATAATCCACTTCACTGCTTTCCAATGGAGTTTACCCGGATTCGCCAAATATCTGCTAACTACACTTACTGCATACGCTATGTCTGGCCTCGTGCATACCATCAAGTACATCAAGCTCCCAACCGCATTTGCATACGGCACCCTACTCATTCTTTCAACATCACAATCCCTAACCGGGCAATCCTTCAACGACAGCTTGAAGTGCCCACCCAATGGTGTCTGAACCGACTTCCCATTGTCCATTCTAAACCTTTTTAAAACTTTAGAAACATACCCGGATTGTGACACCCTCAGAATCTTGCGACTCCGATCCCTGAAGATCTCCATACCAAGAATCTTCTTTGCTTCCCCGAGCTCTTTCATGTCGAACTCCCTTTTAAGCAAAGACTTGGTAGCCGCGATCTCAGCCTTGCTTTTACAAGCAATCAGCATATCGTCTACATATAACAATAGATAGATATACTCCCCTGGTGCATAACTTCTGTAATATACGCAGCTGTCGTAATTGCTACGCTTAAACCCGTTGCTCAGCATATACTCATCGAACCTCTTGTACCATTGCCTAGGTGACTGCTTCAAACCATAAAGAGATTTCTTTAACAAACATACCTTGTTACCTTGTTCAAATCCCGGTGGCTGCCTCATGTAGATCACTTCTTCAAGATTTCCATGTAAAAACGCCGTCTTTACATCAAGCTGCTCCAGCTCATAATCTTTACACGCAGTCAATGCAAGTATAACCCGAATAGATGTGTGTCGAACTACCGGCGAAAATACTTCATTGTAATCAATACCTGCTCTTTGTGTGAATCCACGAGCCACCAGCCTTGCCTTGTACCTAGGCTTTTGAACACCTTCAATCCCTTCCTTTATTTTGTACAGCCATTTGCAGCTCACCAGCTTTTGCCCAGCTGGATGATCTACTAACACCCAGGTCTTGTTCTTCTTCAGAGAATCCATCTCTTCTTTCATAGCAGCTTTCCACTTAGAGCTGTCTTCACAAGCAACTGCTTCCTGGTATGTCAATGGTTCATGAGTATCTTCTTCCTCTGCTGCAGCGAACGCGTAAGCAACCATATTACTCTCATCCCGAAACCTTGCCGGTTTCGTTTTTGTCCTTGGCTCTCTATCCCGAACCAATTGATAATCTGTGAGATCCGGTGGATGATCAATCTCTTGAACCCCTGCATCTTCATCATCGTCATCTTCCTGATCTGTCTGGTCTTCCTGATCTGACTGATCTTCATGACCTGTTTGATCTTCCTGACCTGGATGGTCTTCCTCAGGCGTATGATTATTTAACCTCTGCAGTTCCACCTCAACTTGTAATTCCTCAACAGACTTATCTTTTCCTGCACCAGTATCCTTCAACGTGTCTTTGTACATGACACTTTCATTGAAGACCACGTTCCTGCTTGTGACTATTTTAGGCGATTCATTATCAAGCCTATATAGTCTGTACCCCTTCACACCTTCAGGATACCCCAAAAGAACGCATTTTACCGCTCTCGGCTCGAGCTTACCTTGTTTAACGTGTGAATATGCGACACAGCCGAAAACCCTCAACATCCCATAATCACTAGGATGTCCCGACCACATCTCCATAGGTGTCTTCTTCTCAATCGCTGTCGATGGTGACCTATTTATAAGATATGCGGCCGTACATGTCGCTTCCGCCCAGAAGGTCTTGGGCAATCCAGACTGTATTAATAAACAGCGTACCTTTTCCATGAGAGTTCTGTTCATCCGTTCTGCTAACCCATTTTGCTGCGGCGTCCCGGCAACCGTCAAATGTCTAGCAATCCCACTCTCAGTGCATAGCTGATTAAACTCCCGGTTACAGAACTCAAGACCATTATCCGTCCTAAGCTTCTTAACCGTCCTCCCAGTCTGATTTTCTACTAACTGCTTCCACTCTTTGAACTTTTCAAATGCTTCGTGTTTGAACCTGAGAACATAAACCCATACCCTTCTGGAATAATCATCGACTATAGATAAGAAATACCTCTTACCTCCCAATGATTCCACCTGAGACGGACCCCATAAGTCTGAATGAACATAGTCTATCACTCCCTGAGTAGTGTGCCTTCTTACACCGAAACGTACTCGATGTGACTTTCCCAGAACACAATTCTCACAAAAATCGAGCTTACCTAGACTCTTCTTGCCAAACAAACCCTGCTTTTCCAGCACGTGTAGTCCCGCCTCACTGATATGTCCCAGTCTTTTATGCCAAACCTGCACAAGACTGTCTTTCTCTTCAACACTAGCATTAAGCTCACCAGCCAATGCATGGCCATCCAAAGAGTACACACAGTTCTCCCTTCGGGTTCCAGATATAATAACCCTAGAACCATTAATCACCTTGACTTTGCCCGACTGCAATTTTACGGTATATCCCTCTTTTTCAAGAGTTCCCAGCGATATCAAGTTTCTTTTCAATTCAGGAATGTACCTGACATTGTGTAACACAAAACTTGACCCATCTTTCAGTTGTACCTTTACCTTGCCAATACCCCTGATCTTGCACTCCCTGTTGTCACCCAACAGTACGCTGCCCCCATCGCATTCCAGAAAATCAAAAAATACATCTAACCTGGGTGACATGTGATATGAACCTCCTGAATCCATGATCCAATCTTGCAGTCTTTCTGCACTCATCACCATCATCACCTCAGAATCATCGTAAATCGAACCACTGGAGCTTGGTTGATTATTTTTCTTGACGTAATCTTTTGACTTCTTGCGATTATTCTTCGGACAGTCTCTTCTCAAGTGCTCATCAGATTGGCAAATAAAGCATTTGAGTCTTCCACCTCGAGATTTCGATCTTGACTTTCCCTTTGACTGATGCGAATTCCTGCGATCAGTTCTTCCCCTCACATATAACCCTTCACCATCATCCCCCTTCGCCTTGAACCTTTCTTTGATTTCCTTTGAATTTAGTGTGGCCATCACGTCCTCCAAAGTCAAATCTTCCCGTCCATAAAGCAAGGTATCCACAAAGTGTTCGTATGATGCTGGTAAAGACGTGAGTAACAATAAAGCAAGATCTTCATCTTCGAATTTTACCTCAATATTTGCTAAATCAAGAACGATTTTGTTGAACTCATCTATATGCTCGGAAATCTTTCGTCCAACCGGCATGTAGAATGTATACAACTTCTTCTTCAGGTACAACTTGTTGGCCAACGACTTTGTCATGTACAAAGACTCGAGCTTTGACCAAACCCCCGCTGCAGTCGTCTCCCCGGTAACTTCTCTCAGGACCTTGTTACCTAAACACAAAATCATGGCACTATGAGCATTCTTGTCAAGCTTAGATTTCTCTTCAGCTTCCATATTCGCGGGGAAAACCTCCAGAGCTGCTTCACATCCATTCTGGATTAACAAAGCACGCATCTTGATTCTCCATAACCCGAAATCACCAGTTCCATCGAATTTCTCGATGTCAAACTTGGCTCCCGTCATTCTTTATCCTTTTGTTGATTTGCTAAACCTTGTGAAAACCTCACAATCACAAACCGACAAAATCCCTTCGGTAACTCGCTAAACCTTGTGATACGTTAAACCTCACAATCACGAATTACGAAGTCCCCTTGTGTAAAATTTCAAAGTATTAATCTTTTGTTTTTAATAAAACAATTATAAAATCTTAATACTTTTACCCAATATAAATTTTGGCCCAACAATAAATATGGCCCAATGTTAACAACCCAGTTGACTTTTTTTTATTAAGAAAGAAAAACAATCGTGTCTTCTTTCTTCTTTATATTCGATCTTTGTCTTCCTTCTTAATACTCCAGCCACCACAGGAACTTAACAATGGCAGATCTCTATCTTCGATCTTCAAAACCAAAAAACAAAGAACCCTTTATCCAATCGATCACCTGCTGCTACCTTGATGATCTAAACCCGATCACCAATAACTCCTCGATCGATCCTAGAAACCAGTGCACCCTGCGAACCTGGGCTCTTGATACCACTTGTAGGGTTTAATCCCTACAATCCTGGTTATCTAGATGCGGAATACTCGATCAAGAACATGCACAGCAGAATCGACAGAAAAGTAAATCGACGCCCACACAAGGTATTATCCCTAATCGTTCCCGATTAGTTTTATTGAAAGAATGACGTCATTGGTTTGTTCCCCCTCACCTCCTTTTATAGAGATGAGGGGGAACCGACTATACAAGTCCTACGGGTCGGGTTGGGCTTAGACATTGCCAACCGACCTTTATTCATAGCTATTAGGAAACTAGGCTACTTGACTCTTGATTACCCTAGACACGACTTAGGCGAAAATATAAGACTAGATATAACAATCGCACTATCGCAGAATTACAAAATATTAGCTAAAAGATATAAAATCACCTCACATCCCGGCCAGTCCGCTGATGTCGAGCTACGATGTTGAACTAAACCGAAACAAGCTGAAATCGACAATATGAACTACAAACTACTCTCGGTGCTACAAACTGATCTCGAGCCAAAACCACCAGTGCTTCAAAACAATTTATAACCGAAAAAATAAAGCAACTTCAAACTATAACATGAACTTTCGGAATCCGTCGAATCTGAAATAAAGAATCACCGAAACATAAAGTACTATCGAATCACAAAAACAACCGAATACTAATAATCATCATTAATCAAACGAGCAACTAAACCTACGAATCAAAAACATCAACTGAATCGAAACCATCTTCAACCTTCGAATATCAAATCGAAAATATGACACCTCTTATAAACCCAAACTTAAATCAGTAAACTACTGTGTAATCAAACAAATGAAAACAGAATCATGAATTGCTGCTACTCATCACAGTTAACTCACAAACAACCTACGAATCACATCAAATCACTATCAATCTACCACTACAATATCCAAAAAAACATCTTCATAGAACACGAATCACTATCAACACATAAATCTAATAAATCAAAAGCTTTAAACAATAATCTTAATCGAACAAAACCTCGAAACTAAATCCATCCTACGAAAACATCTAACCAGAAACATGAAACTCCAACCGGAATCATTAATCTTCTACCGAAAATCAATATCACCAAATAAAAAATAATTGAAAATCACTCTGCTATAATCGAAACATAAATCGATTCACAAACTACAAATCGAAACTAAACATAACTTTTATTAACCGAAAATCATCAACCGAATATATAACTGAAACGTCAAAGAAGAATTAAAGGAAGCTGCGTTTAGTTTTATTGTAACAAAAAGAAGCTGAGATTAAGGACTTGTGTAAATCTAGACATAGAAGTTGAGAGCAGAAATAAAAAAAATAAAGAGAGAAGTGTAGAATATTGATAAACTATGAATCTATGAAGTGGGTTGAAAATTCCTAGAGAGAGAAACTAGTGAGAGAAAGTGAGAGAGAAACTATGTGTTTTTCATTAAAATGAACAAATGGAATGTCAACAACCAACCCCTTTCCATGGTGGAAAGGGGTATTTATATCCAAGGCTACTATTGGGCTTAGGCCGACCCATAACAAGCCCATGGGTCGGTTTCTTACTTAACTTAATAAGCACACACTAACTACGAGCTATTACAACATTAATAATATTGTGGAGTGACCGATACTTCTAATATACGTAAAAACGTATTTCTAACAATCTCCCCCTAAGGGAGGTCACTCCACGTTACAAAGTTCTAAACCTAGCATACTATACTAAGTCTTCGTTCTTCAGCTCGTAGTCTTTTCTTCTTTCTTTTTGTTATGAATATGTTGATTTGATCTTTTAGGCTTTGGCTTGAGAGCATTTTTCTTTTGGCCTTTCACGTGCGATCTTTGCCTTCTTGTGAATCTTGCCTCCTCGTGACTCCATGTTCCACACACTTATGTCTTTTTGTTGAATTCTTGAAACTTCAGAGTTTGGTACAGCGAAAGACTTCATTTTGCACTTTCTTGAATTCTGCTGAACTTTGATGCAGAAAAACATAAGCATGTGGGAGCGACTTCAGCAGGTACACCGCAACGCCACCGTCTTCAACTGGTACACAGCAACGCCACCGTCTTCAACAGGTACACAGCAACGCCACCGTCTTTAACAGGTACACAGCAACGACACGAATAAAATGGCTTTGACATTTTATTCTAATTCGGTAGCATTTTACCTCCGGTCGGTGAAGACCGTTGGACGATATTAGATATCGTACCCGTGACGGATAGTTTCAATTAAGTAACTTCCTAACAGGATTTTGCGGGTAAACCCGTTCTCTTTATTCGACCGTCCAAAGCTGACTGCGAACATAAAGAGTGAATCATTTGGATTAAAAATCCTTATGATTGAAGCCGTCAATTCATGAAACCTGGAACAAGTGAATTTCAATTAAGATTTTCACCATCGTTGCTTTCCAGTTATCACGAGCTTAATTCATAAAGAATCTTGCACGTCACCTACCAAGTGCTGTTTGATGTTAACACTAGAAGGATTTCCACTCGTCACTGTGATCAATAAAGAGTCACTCTGAGTGTTCTGGCAAGATCATATAATAATGCGTAGAGGCCTGGAACGAGTTTAAGTTCAATTAATAATTAAACTACTGTTTCTTTCCAGTTTTTCACAAGATTGGTTCTAAAAGAACCGCACGTGTAACCTACCATGAGCTTGTTTGATGTTGGCTCAAGCAGGATTTCCATCTTCATTGTAATACTTGCGTATTACTCGGATGTTCTGGCAATATTACAAGAATACTGCGTAGGACTCATAAAAATCTCTTACTTTTCACAGTGTGTGAGAAAGCAAGGAATAAATGGAAAGTGTCCTAATGAGACTTTTGATGATCTCGTGGCTCTAGACTCGATAGTGCGTTTTGATTTAGTGAGCGATGGCTGGAGAGGAGTGCCACCTTTTCAATATCAGTCTATTCGGAGTGAATAAACCAATAGATAACGTGTTGATCTCCGTGTGATTAAAACAAATACCTTTTGAGAGATATTTGAGTTAGCTGGGAAGGGTTGTGCATTGCATCACTGGGTCCATGATGTCTTTCTTCAATATCGAGAATCATTAACAAAAATGATCTCAATAGCATATGTATTGACCCGGTTTCTGCCTAAATTTGTAAGGAGGGCTTCTTTCTTTACACCCTTTATCTTTACAATTCTTTTTCATTCTTCAACCCCTTCAATGCTTACCAATACGTCATAACCAGCACCTTGTTGTGATTGTTCCAGTGCTAGCTTAAGTACTTGGTCGGCATTCAACTACGTTCACAATCTTTCTCCAACCTTCCTAGGACTTCTAATTCTATCTAGGGAATTGTCCTTAGGAAGATTCCATCGGCTCTGATGAATCATTGGACTAAACCTATTCCTACCACCCTTTTGTCACCACATTCGTCGTGAATTAAGCGTGTTTTGGGAAAGTATAGCCACCATGAAAAATCCTTGAAAATCACCTAAGGTACTTGTGATATTGAAATCAAAAGTTTTGTACCTTAGGTATTTTGTTCATCAAAAACGCTCCCCCTTAACACGTGCTTTACACATATTAAGTTGGATTATCGTTAAGTCTTTTTCATCTTTTAGCCAAGTATCATTTAAGTCTCCTTAATCCCATTTTCTCCCCTTATCCAAAATGTTAACCATTAATATTTGGGATATTGAATGGATTAAACGGTCTTTGGGTAAAAATGAAATCGATGTTTGGCCATAGAACATGTTAATGCTCCCCCTTAAATTAATAAGGGATAGTTGTAGTGCTTTAGTATGATATATTTTGAAAGATTTAGAATCTCGTGAGAAATTCTTGAAAAATTATCATACCTTAACACTACATCAAGCCGTAAAAGCACAATATTCACAAATTTACATATTCACAATTAAAAAACCAATATAGAGTAGACCTGAGATGTACGATCCATTAGATGGATCGTTGCAGTAACTTGTGGTGCACTCCATATGGTCTACCACCAACGAACCTTTCTAAGCTCCTCATCAATCTACGTTCACGGAGCTTTTGATCAATCTTCTTGATCACATACTTCGCCATTTGCCGATAACCCTGATGCCAATCCTCAGTCATCTCTGGTAAAGACCCACCCGAATTAAGATGCTTCAACTTTCCTCTGACGTATATGAGAGTCCCATCACTGTACTTATAAAGCTCACCCACCCTCATAAACTTCATTATCCCTCGACTGTTCAAGTAGAAAATCCCGTAACTCGGAACAGAAATGCCGGTATAGGGACATCTTGTGACATGTTGAGGTAGAACTTGATTCATTGGACGGGTTAGGTTAAGCTTCCTTTGGTAGCTTTCAACTCCCAATTGAAGATCTTCAACTCGTTTCTTGATAACAACGCTTCGTGTGAACATACGAAGTGTTGTATTCAAGGCAATGATGTCTTCACGAGCAATATGGGTGAGTTGATCCCGGGTCATCATAAGCAACATGTCTTCAATATCCTCAAGGCGAATGATAGAAAAATATCCCTGCTGGATTTTGTATTCTCTGTCATCCTCCCTTTTTAGACGAATCTCCGTCACATGATAATAGCCATTTTTGGCTTCAGTTTTCAGTCCCAAAATGCTGGAGATGGTTGCCATAAGAGCTGCCTGTGCAGATTGAAGTTCATCACAGTCTGAATCATACGCATCAAGATCATCTGCTTGGTATGCTGCATTATGCGTGGTGACAACGTCTTGTTCAGCAATCCCTAGATCAGCAAGAAATGCAAGCTCCTCTTCATCAAGTTCCCTTCCTTGTGCCTGAGCGTTTACCAGATAAATCTTCTCTGCAAACCATTGACCATCCCTTCTCCTCTTGGGTTTTTTGCAATCCCTGGACATGTGACCTTCTTCCTTATAGTTGTAGCATGTAATCATTCTCAACTTGCCTGTGGAATTAGCCCGTGGAGGAGTGTTGACCATTGGAGCAGGATTGACCGTGCGTGCATTGGTGGTTGATGTAGTAGGTCTCCCCTGATAAGGTTGAATAGGTTGAACCATTACCCTGCCATTCTCAATAGTAGCTTGTTGGCGAGAATTGGATGAATTCCTCAGCTGATTGTTAGTAGGAGCTGGTCCTCTAAATCCTCGTTTGCTTAAAGTCCTTGTGAGATAAACAGACATAGTAGCTAACACTTCAACTGGGTCAGTTCCTTGTTTGAATTCAGGAATGGGGACTTCATCATTATCACAATACAGTGCTTGGTCTTGTTGAGCTGCATAAGCACTAGAAGGAATACTCATGTGGTCAGAGTAGCTTGATGGATATGCTGCATTCTCTTGATAAGAAGAATATGACGAATGAGCATAAGGTGCAATACTTGTTGGGTGAGGTTGTGAAGCATATTGTGATGAAGGTGCATTAAACCGATATTGTTGCTGATGTGAGGTGGGTGGTTGCGGTATAATCGAATATTGGGGGAAGCTTGGTGTCATGTTAGGTGATGGATGATAGGCTTGGTGTCCCAAAATATAAGGAGTGTTGTTGTGTGACAAGCTTGGTTGATTCGCCATCAAAGCTAAAGAATCAGGGTACATACCTCGAGGCGAACGGTGCATGATCACGTGTTTCTCATGCTGCTGAAGAAAAGCATAGAGTTGATCCAAATTGCACATATGCAAATCCCTGGTTAACTTAACATCAGTAATATACTCGCCCCATTCAGCTTGAGGTAAAGTATTCAAAAATTTGGTGTTAACCTAGAATGGAGCAATCACAAGATTGTATACATTCAGATCATTCATGAAAGTAGTGAATCTGAAGTAATAGTCGTGAAGCGTTTCCCCTGGGCTGTACGTGAATCTTTCAAACAGATCATACAACTGACATTCCCTTTCCTGTTTGGTAAGAGACGTACCTTGTAGCAACACCTTTAGACGTTCCCATAAATCCTTTGCAACCGTATACTGACTTACCATTCGATAGATGTCATGTGGAAGAGCTTGGAGAATGGTTTGAAGAGCCTTTTCGTCTGCATCGGCAACAAGTTGTTGAGCTGGTGTAAGTTCTTCAAACTCCCTTGGTCGAGTCACATTGTTAACCACGATGGTACCATAGTCAAGTGGACCATTTAGAATTGACTTAACCATAAGCCTCCCATATGTCGGTTTTCCCTTAAGGTATGACATCATACGGCCTTGCCATGCTTCAAAGACTTCTTTAATGAGCATTGGAGGGAGATTATCCGTTCCCGTAATGACGGAAATGTCCGTAAGTGATGTCATCTGAGGCATTAATGAATTCGGATTCATTTTATTCACTTCAAAGAAACAAAGATTATCGGTTGATCGAGCAGTGAAGTAAAGTTTGTGAGTTGTGTTGAGTTTTTGTTGTAAGAAACCAAGATTAAATCCTCTAAAAAATCGTCGAAAAAACAAGTAAAATATCCCTTGATCCGGAACTATTGTTGATTCAGAAGTGTTGATTCGGAAGATTTGATCCGGAACTTTCCTTTGATCCGGAACTTTCCTTGATCCGGAACTTTCCCTTGATCCAGAACTTTACCTTGATCCGGAACTTTCCTTTGATCCGGAACTTTACCTTGATTCGGAACTTTCCTTTAATCCGGAACTTTCCTTGATCCGGAACTTTCCCTTGATCCGGAACTTTACCTTGATCCGGAACTTTACCTTGATCTGGAACTTTCCTTGATCCGGAACTTTTGGTTCGGAACTTTTAGATCCGGAACTTTCCTTGATCCGGAACTTTTGGTTCGGAACTTTTTGATCCGGAACTTTCCTTGATACGGAACTTTTGGTTCGGAACTTTATTGATCCGGAACTTTTGTTGATCCGGAACTTTTTGATCCGGAACTTTTTGGTTCGGAACTTTACTGGGAAACAGAAGGTTGTTCGAGTAACAGTCGATCAAAAATATGAAGAATAAACCCAGATTTTTACCAAGTTACCCAAAAAGTTTTGTGATTTCTACTAAAATAAGTAAAAACTAATACTTATCTACTAATCCCAATCACAAAATCACCAAAAACTCCAAGAATCAAGATGGATCTTCTTAAAGAACACTAATACAATCAAAAACTAAAAAACAACAGAAATCATTACCTTAAATCACCACATAGCTCTTGATACCAAATGTAGAATATTGATAAACTATGAATCTATGAAGTGGGTTGAAGATTCCTAGAGAGAGAAACTAGTGAGAGAAAGTGAGAGAGAAACTATGTGTTTTTCATTAAAATGAACAAATGGAATGTCAACAACCAACCCCTTTCCATGGTGGAAAGGGGTATTTATATCCAAGGCCACTATTGGGCTTGGGCCGACCCATGACAAGCCCATGGGTCGGTTTCTTACTTAACTTAATAAGCACACACTAACTACGAGCTATTACAACATTAATAATATTGTGGAGTGACCGATACTTCTAATATACGTAAAAACGTATTTCTAACAAGAAGTGCAAAAATCATCCCTGTGGTATGTCGAAAAATCGAATTACATCCTTCGTTAACTTTTTGGACAACAGCCATCCCTCCGTTAGTGCGTTGGGCACAATACATCCCTCATGGACTAACGGTGCAAATGTTTTCTCGTTAAAAATTAACAAAGTTTAAAAGAGAGGGTATTCTTGTCTTTTTCCTTTCCCAGGGATGTATTGTGAACCTTATCATAAATAGTTTCAAAAAAAAAATTTATTCTTGAAAAAATTTTTTTTTTCAGAAAAAATAAGTTTTATTTTCTCGAAAAAAAATTATTTTCGGAAAAAAAAGTTTTATTTTCTAAAAAATAAGTTTTATTTTGGAAAAAAAAGTTTTATTTTAGAAAAAATATGTTTTATTTTCGGAAAAAAAGTTTTATTTTCGAAAATATACTTTTTTCGAAAATAAACTTTTTTTCGAAAATAAACTTTTTTTTTCAAAAATTAACCATTTTTTCTAAAATAAAACTTTTTCTGAAAATAAAACATATTTTTTCGAAAATAAATTTATTTTTTTCGAAAATAAAACTTTTTTTTCGAATATAAAACTTATTTTTTAGAAAGTAAAATTTTTTTTTTCCGAAAATAATTTTTTTTTTCAAAAATAATTTTTTTTTCGAGAAAATAAAAGTTATTTTTTCTGGAAAATAAATTTTTTTTTTCAAAAATAATTTTTTTTTTGAAATTATTTATGATAAGGTTCACAATACATCCCTGGGAAAGGAAAAATACAAGAATACCCTCTCTTTTAGATTTTGTTAATTTTTAACGAGAAAACATTTGCACCGTTAGTCCATGAGGGATGTATTGTGCCCCGCGCACTAAAGGAGGGATGGCTGTTGTCCAAAAAGTTAACGAAGGATGTAATTCGATTTTTCGACATACCACAGGGATGATTTTTGCACTTCTCGCAAAAACAAAACTATGACTATCTACCAAATATCAAAAAAATATGCAGGAAGAAAAAAATGAAAGATAGGATGAGAAAAAAAAATAATATCTACGCTACTTTTTTTAAAGAAAAATAAGACAGATAAAAATAATGTTGCGTTTTTTTAAGCTATATCTACTGTAACACCCTATTTTGATAATGGAAATGTCACATGAAATTATGGCGTGTCATCAAAGCATACAAGGAAAAATGTCTAAACATTACTTGACCATAAAAGGAAAATACCGGAATCAAACATTGGTAGTCCAAAAGTAAAGCTCATCACACACAAACATAGTATAGTAAAGGAAAGGACTAAACAATGTCCATAGCAATTGTATCATAAGAAATGAAATGCATAAAGTAAAGAAGGCTAGACAGCTTCCAGTCCATATGCACGTACTCTTAGTGTCTACGAGCGTCCCTGAGTACCTGCCGTTTTGGGAACATAGAAAAGGAAAACGGCTGAGCAAATACGCTCAGTGCACGGATGTACAATAAAGCATGAATAGGATAAGCATATAACATATAACAGCGGAAGAAAACTAAGTCACGAGTAACCTGGTTAAGTCTTGATAAAACTGGTTTTATAGTTTGAAAAGTCTTATGTTTATCTTGTAAAAATTGTTTGTCATATTTTACCATTAGCCAATATAGGTCATGAAAATCGACCATGCATGAATACTTGGAGGGGTGACCTCATCATGCAAATTAGAGGGGCTGCCTCTAATTTAATATATTGGTTTTTGGGTAGGAGGGATCAGCTCCTTGTGAAGGATGCAAGGCACACACCACATTCACCATGAAATCCTGACTGAAAACATGTAACTAGGATGCACCCATACGCCCCACATGATAAATATAAATAAATGGCCAAAAGCTGAAGGGACGCCACGAGCTATCACTCCGCCGTGGTGAAGTCATAACATCAGTGCCTCTAATGTTATGGTTATGGTACCTCCATAACTAGGTGAAACTGGTCATGCATGTATATGGCTATAGGTATTCTTAATTAAACATAAGCAATCAAACACTTAATCTTATACTACGGGAAAACGTTTGGCTGCATACGGGGAATCCTAATAAGGAAAGAATGTCCATACTGAAAGGACGGAAATCCGTACCTTATGTCCAGTGAACGAAGAAGATGAACTGGGAGGAATCCTACTTCCGTATCACTAGTGCTACATAAATACATACATGAATAAGTATCTGCTTACTAAATACGTAGCTGGTTTTATGTCATGCCTTAGCTTATTTTATATGTTCTTACCATGTTTTACTATTTTAAAGCCTTAAACCGTGTTTATCTTATATTCTGTTTAATTTGATTAAGTATTTATGGTATTTCATGTATTATTATACTTACTGTGTAATAATAAGTAACTTTCCAAAAATAGCAGGTTTCCTAAAATAGAAAGTTTCCAAAAATAGAAAGTTTCCAAAAATAGAAAGTTACCAAAAATAGAAAGTTTCCAAAAATAGAAAGTTTCCAAAAATAGAAAGTTTCCAAAAATAGAAAGTTTTTAAAAATAAAAAGTTTCCAAAAATAGAATTACTGCTTAAAATAGATAAGTTTCTAAAAATAAAAAGTTTCCATAAATAGATCAGCTGCCTTAATTAAATAAGTTTCCATAAATAGATTAGCTGCCTGAAATAAATAAGTTTCTAAAAATAGAAGGTTTCCATAAATAGATTAGCTGCCTTATTTAATTAAGTTTCTAAAAATAGAAAGTTTCCATAATTAGAAATAAGCTGGTTAAATAAGCTAAGTATATAATCCTAAGTGTTTTTATGATTATTTTCTAAGTCATATGATATAATGTATAGTTTAATAATTATTTCATGTAATTAAATTAAACTATAGGTTAAAATATTTAATTAAAGTATAACATGTTTTTAATTAAATAAAGTTAAATACTTAGGTTAAAACATGTATTATTATTTATTAATAATATAACCTAAGTCATGTTAATTAATTAATTATAATCATGGTTTTTAAATAATTAATTAATTATAAGTCTAAAATATAAAAATACTTAGGTTAATTAATTTCATGATTATTAATAATTAAAATAACCTAAGTCTTGTTATTAAATTAATCATGTCATTTTATTAATTTAATTTTTAACATAAGATCATAAAAAAAAAACTAAACATACACCATGAACCGGATCTAGAATCAAAACCATGAACCGGACATGAAATCGACACCGTACCCCAAACCAAATCGGGGTACCCCTTGTCTTGATGCGGCCGTGGGACCCACACCAACCAACCGGGACCATATGGTCTCGGTGGTGGTCGGATGGCCAAACCGAAACCCCCCTTGGGTTCGGTGTAGGCTGTGGCCAAAACAAACACCCCTTAAAACAATACTTTTGATTTTGTTAAACCCCAATTCATGTTAGATCCATGATTTTAATTAGGTTTTTGAAAAAAAACATAACATGTTCTTGATTTATAAAAGATCAAATCAAAAGAAAAAGGTTTAAAAAGGATTTACCAAATTCGTGGATCAAAAGGACGAAGAACAAACACGATCACCAACTAATATTCCAAGATCCAAGATCAACAAACACCTCCTTGTTGTGTTTTGAGGGTGGCGGCCAAAAAGAAGGGAAGGAGGAGGGTTTTTAGGTTTTTGCTAAAATCTTCTGTAAATGTAAAATGAGTAGTGTAAAAATCTTTTAACCCCTTTAGTAAAAATTACAAATGGGCTTGGCCCATTTGTTCCTTGTAGCCGCGGGTAGGGGGCCCCACTTGGGGTACCCGTACCTTTTTTCGTGTCTCGATGTTAAGTTATTCGTTCGTGATTATTTGTGTTCGCGTTTTAAGTGTTCTCGTTACGTAATTATCGTGATCTAATATATTTATTTACGCTCGTAATAAATATATATACGTAATTAATAATAGTTCGTGTTTTAATTACGTTCATGATTTCATGATCGCATGTTCGTGATTAATAATCGTCAAATAATTATTACGTGCTCGTGCGTAGTAAATACTTATCGTGTTCTAACACGTACGTAATGCGTAAAATCCTAACACGTAATCGTAATCATGCTATATTAGGAAAGTTTAAATCTAGTACGTATGATCTTAAGGGTACTATTCATGGTAAAAGCATGCGGGTTTTACAACTCTTCCCCCCTAAAAAGAATAATTCGTCCCCGAATTATAGATAAATTAAACTGGAAAAGAAGAACATACCCGAACTCAAAATATGAAATGAGGGTAAGAAGCCCGGATAGACTCCTCTGTTTCCCAAGTGGCTTCCCGCTCGGTATGATCCCTCCATAGGATTTTGACGAATGGAATCGTCTTCTTTCTCATGACTCGTTCTTATCTGTCAAGAACTCGTTCGGGTTCTTCTATAAAAGTGAGATCTTCACGTATCTGTTCCAGTGGATACTGAACCATGTGAAGGGGATGATACTGGTACCCTATGAGTAAGGACACATGAAACACAGTGTGCACATGCGAAAGCTGCGGAGGTAACGCCAATCGCTAAGATACTTCACCGACTCGTTCAATGATATCAAACGGTCCGATGAAACGAGGACTGAGCTTCCCTTTAATCCCGAAGCGTCTAACACCACGTGCCGGCGAAACCTTAAGGAAGACGTGATCTCCTACGTTAAAGTGTATGTCCCTACGATGCTTATCGACGTAACTCTTCTGACGTGACCGTGCTTCTTGAATTTTCTGCTTAGCTACTGCGATCTTCTCACTGGTCATTTCTATGATTTCCGGTCCTTCAAGTGTTCGCTCGCCAACCTGATCCCAGCAGATTGGGGCGCGACACTTTCTGCCATACAACATCTCAAATGGAGCACACTTGATACTTGCGTGCCAACTGTTGTTGTAGGCAAACTCCACCAAACAGATGTAATCGTCCCAATCACCCGTCCATTCCAACGCACATGACCTCAACATATCTTCCAATGTCTGAATGGTTCGCTCCAACTGTCTGTCCGTTTGAGGATGAAAAGCCGTGCTAAGCTTAAGTTGTGTACCCCAAGCTTTCTGTAGACTTTTCCAAAAGCGCGAAGTGAATAGAGGATCTCTGTCTGAGACGATGTTGGATGGTGCACCGTGGAGTCTCATGATCTCTCTTTTGTACGTATCTGCGAGTTTACTTACCGGATCTTCCTTGCGGATCGGTAAGAAATGAGCTGATTTGGTAAGTCGATCAACGATAACCCAAATTGCATCGTGCTTCCTCTTGGTGGCGGAAGACCAGTAACAAAATCCATGGTGATTTTGTCCCACTTCCACTCTGGAATATCTAACGGTTGAAGGAGACCGCCAGATCGCTGATGCTCGATCTTAACCTACTGGCAGGTAAGACATTTGGAGACGTAAGTGGCCACATCCTGTTTCATACCACTCCACCAAAAGTACTACTTGATGTCATGGTACATCTTAGTCGAACCAGGATGTATAGAGAATGGGGAGCTATGAGCTTCAGCTAACAAAGCTTCCCAGAGTTCTTGGTCATCAGGAACACAAAGTCTCGTGCCCTGCCATACGATACCATCTGCATCTACTCTGAATTCCGTCTGCTTCTCCAACTTCTGTACTATCGCCCAGATTTCTCCGTCATCCTTCT
Organism: Glebionis coronaria; assembly: GCA_025667525.1. NCBI lineage: Eukaryota > Viridiplantae > Streptophyta > Magnoliopsida > Asterales > Asteraceae > Glebionis > Glebionis coronaria. Next base: position 295,384,530 of record CM046874.1, read on the forward strand.
GAGCTTCCTTGATCTTAGAGAGTAACTCGGGTTCTACTCTAAGATTAGTCGAGTAACCGTGTTGTCCACGTACCATGATCTTGATGTCTAGTCGCTCCAAGTCTCTGATGATTTCCTCTTCGATTTTAATGCCGTTGATCATTCCGGACTTCCTGCTAAGAGCATCTGCTACTACATTTGCCTTTCCGGGATGATACTGTAGATTAATGTCATAATCCTTCAACAGCTCTAACCATCTCCTCTCTCTCATGTTCAATTCACGCTGAGTGAAGATATACTTCAAGCTCTTGTGGTCCGTGAAAATGTCACATGATTCTCCATATAAGTAGTGCCTCCATATCTTCAATGCAAACACGACTGCAGCAAGTTCCAGGTCATGCGTGGGGTAATTTTCTTCATAAGGCTTAAGCTGCCATGAAGCGTACGCGATCACTTTCCCATGTTGCATGAGAACACAGCTAAGTCCCTTCCCCGATGCATCGCTGTAGATTTGAAATCCACCCGTACCAGATGGTAGAGTAAAAATAGGTGCAGATACTAGCTTCTGCTTCAGGTCTTCAAAGCTCTTCTCTCGATCTTCAGTCCAGACGAATTTCTCCCCTTTCCGCATCAGTTTGGTCAATGGTAGTGCTAGGCGGGAAAAGTTCTCCACGAACCTACGGTAATATCCAGCTAAGCCTAAGAAACTGCGGACTTCCGTCGCTGATGTCGGCCTTTGCCACTTAGTAATGGCCTCAACCTTCGCTGGATCCATAGTGATTCCTTCTGCTAATATAATGTGACCTAGGAATGCCACCTTGTCTAACCAGAACTCACACTTGGAGAATTTAGCATACAGCTGCTTCTGGCGAAGAATCTGTAGTACTGTACGAAGATGGTCTTCGTGTTCCTCCTTGGACTTTGAGAAAATCAGGATGTCATCGATGAAGACAATGACGAACTTGTCCAGAAATTCATGGAAGATTCTGTTCATCAAATCTATGAACACTGCTGGAGCATTTGTCAGGCCAAATGGCATAACTACAAACTCGTAGTGGCCATAACGGGTATGAAAGGCAGTCTTAGCGATGTCCTGCTCCTTGCCCCTAGCTGATGATAGCCTGAACTAAGATCAATCTTGGAGAAGTGTTTGGCCCCTTGGAGTTGGTCAAACAGATCGTCAATGCGTGGCAGTGGATATCTATTCCGAATGGTGATCTTGTTGAGCTCGCGATATTCTATACAAAGACGCATACTGTCGTCCTTCTTAACAAACAAGACCGGTGCGCCCCATGGAGATGCGCTTGGTCGAATAAAACCTCGCTCAAGAAGTTCTTGCAGTTGATCCTTCAGCTCCTTCAGCTCTATGGGAGCCACGCGATAAGGAGCTTTGGAGATTGGTTCAGCTCCTGGAATAAGCTCGATACTGAATTCCACTTCTCGTGCAGGTGGTATGCCCGGAAGTTCTGCTGGAAAAACATCTTGGAATTCCGACACTATAGGTTGATCTTGAATTGATGGAGATTCAGCATCCATGTCGTGAACCGTAGCTAGATAACCCTCGCAGCCATGTGACAGTAGTGCACGCGCTTGTAGGGTAGATATGATTTGTACAGACCGTCCGGGTATGAACCCATTATGAATGTACTCTGGTGCATTAACATCACCGAAGATAACTCGATATGAATGGCAGTCTATGGTAGCATGATGCTTGGATAGCCAATTCATGCCCAAAATCATGTCGAAGTCATTCATGTCCAGCGGAAGTGCGTCGACAGGTCGAACCTTATCGTCAAATTCTAGGGGAAGACTCTTGTATACATGGGTGATTAATATAGAGTCCCTCAAAGGTGTGGAAATAGTAAGCCTATTTTCTAGTGGCATGGGGAGCATCCTAATGTTCTTAGCATAAGAAGTAGAAATAACCGAGTGAGTAGCACCCGTATCAAAAAGAACACATGCAGCTTGACCATACATATACAAGATTCCAGTGATGGTACCTGTGGACTTGTTGGCCTGGTCTCGAGATGTCGTGTAGACACGCCCGGTAGTAGGAGGCGGCTCGGTATCAGCATGTCCCGATGTACCCTCCATCTCGCCCTTACGGCAATCCTTCATAATATGGCCAGGAAGACCACACTTGAAGCACGCGTCAGTATTACGACGACATGGTCCTGGGTGCCTACGGTGGCAAGTAGAGCAAAGAGGATGAGTGAATCCTCCAGCAGGTGCTCTGGCTGGCTGGGAACCTGATAAAACATTTTACATAAGACATGATAATTAGGTACAAAGGACAAAGCGGATAATCGTAAGATTGAATACCAGTGATAGCTGGACGGCTAGGCTGCGAACCTCTCTGGTTCTGGTCCCTACCGTTTCCATGGTTCCTGGTAGAAGTTTTGCTAAAGTGTCAGAATATGAGTTATAACATGAAATCATAAGGAAAATGCTTAAGTATTAGGACCTGCTGCTGTTGGAGTGCCCAGCGTTGTTACGGTAATTATCAATACCGCCACGCCTATCCGTAGCAGAACGGTCGTTAGTCTGACCGTTTCCCTTGGGCTGATGAGGCTGCTGCTGAGTAGCCGGCTGAGACTGGTCCCCAGTTTTCTGCCTGGAAGATACATTTAAAGAGATGAATAATTGACATATATGGAAAGTATACGGATTGATCACCGCTTGAATACGAAGGTTTACCTCTTGTCGGGTCTTTCAACTTCCCCGAACTCATCTCTCTCCTGCAGCATCTCCAGCTTACGTGCTGCATCAGCCACTTGTGCTACAGTGTTGAACGTAGCACACACCAGATTGTTTGCGACCGATGCGCGAAGAGCCCATCTAAAGTGAAGTGCCTGCTCTTCAGGAGTACCTGCTGCCGCACCTAGGAAACCAGCTAAGCGAAGAAAGCGCTGCATAAACTCGTTGCTATTCTCCTCAGCTCTCTGTCGGATCCCATGGTACTCTCTCTTGAGCTTGTCCTGCTCAGCCTTGGGAAAGAACTGTTCCATCACCCTGTCCTTGAACTGAGCCCAAGTCAAACCAGCAACCCACTCGTCACCACCTTCAGACTGCATCAATGCTAACCACCAGTTTAGCACATCGCCTTCGAATCGATAGCATGCCAACCTCGCCTTGTATGCGGGGTCACAGCCCATAACATTGAAAATCTTCTCGATGTGAGCCAACCAGCTTTCAGCATCGCTGGGGTTATCTGTCTTCTCAAAAGCTCGAGGGCGGAGCTTGTTGAATCTATCCAGCCATACTGCTAATGTCACTAGAGGAGGAGGAGGAGGTGCCTGATTATGCTGCTGATTGTTGGCAGCTTGAACTTCAGCCCTGATGTCATTCCTCTGTTGAGGAAGCAAAGCTTGCATAGCAGCCTGAATTGCAGCATTGAGCTGCTCCTATTCGCGTGTGAGAACCATCTGACAGTTTAACATAAAAAATATGATTAAATAGATCAAAACCTAAAATATATATATATACATGAAAAAAATTTATACTAAAATTTCACGAAAGATTTTATGCAAGAAAATTTTGTGTATGAATGCATGATGTAGTTTTATGAAAACTTTTGTATGCTCGAGAGTGAACGCCTCTGGTCAGTTCACCCAAAACAAAAGACATAGCGAGGGGACGCCTATGGGTCGGTCCCAAATTTAAAAGTTTCGATAAAACACATGCGACTAAATAGGGCCAGTCCTGTACCAACCATTACTTAGTCAAAAATCTGCGACAATGACATGTATATGTATGCTTAAAAAATGATGAATGCATGAAAACAACTGTCAGTTCTAGGAACACCGTAGTGACTACCCACTAATCACAGGTCATATTTGAGAGCCTACAGGTCGAAGCCTTGGCTCCGATACCATAATTGTAACACCCCATTTTGATAATGGAAATGTCACATGAAATTATGGCGTGTCATCAAAGCATACAAGGAAAAATGTCTAAACATTACTTGACCATAAAAGGAAAATACCGGAATCAAACATCGGTAGTCCAAAAGTAAAGCTCATCACACACAAACATAGTATAGTAAAGGAAATGACTAAACAATGTCCATAGCAATTGTATCATAAGAAAGGAAATGCATAAAGTAAAGAAGGCTAGACAGCTTCCAGTCCATATGCACATACTCTTAGTGTCTACGAGCGTCCCTGAGTACCTGCCGTTTTGGGAACATAGAAAAGGAAAACGGCTGAGCAAATACGCTCAGTGAACGGATGTACAATAAAGCATGAATAGGATAAGCATATAACATATAACAGCGGAAGAAAACTAAGTCCCGAGTAACCTGGTTAAGTCTTGATAAAACTGGTTTTATAGTTTGAAAAGTCTTATGTTTATCTTGTAAAAACTGTTTGTCATATTTTACCATTAGCCAATATAGGTCATGAAAATCCATCGTGCATGAATACTTGGAGGGGTGACCTCATCATGCAAATTAGAGGGGCTGCCTCTAATTTAATATACTGGTTTTTGGGTAGGAGGGATCAGCTCTTTGTGAAGGATGCAAGGCACACACCACATTCACCATGAAATCCTGACTGAAAATATGTAACTAGGATGCACCCATACGCCCCACATGATAAATATAAATAAATGGCCAAAAGCTGAAGGGACGCCAAGAGCAATCACTCCGCCATGGTGAAGTCATAACATCAGTGCCTCTAATGTTATGGTTATGGTACCTCCATAACTAGGTGAAACTGGTCATGCATGTATATGGCTATAGGTATTCTTAATTAAACATAAGCAATCAAACACGTAATCTTATACTACGGGAAAACATTTGGCTGCATACGGGGAATCCTAATAAGGAAAGAATGTCCATACTGAAAGGATGGGAATTCGTACCTTATGTCCAGTGAACGAAGAAGATGAACTGGGAGGAATCCTACTTCCGTATCACTAGTGCTACATAAATACATACATGAATAAGTATCTGCTTACTAAATACGTAGCTGGTTTTATGTCATGCCTTAGCTTATTTTATATGTTCTTACCATGTTTTACTATTTTAAAGCCTTAAACCGTGTTTATCTTATATTCTGTTTAATCTGATTAAGTATTTCTGGTATTTCATGTATTATTATACTTACTGTGTAATAATAAGTAACTTTCCAAAAATAGCAGGTTTCCTAAAATAGAAAGTTTCCAAAAATAGAAAGTTTCCAAAAATAGAAAGTTACTAAAAATAGAAAGTTTCCAAAAATAGAAAGTTTCCAAAAATAGAAAGTTTCCAAAAATAGAATTACTGCTCAAAATAGATAAGTTTCTAAAAATAGAAAGTTTCCATAAATAGATCAGTTGCCTTAATTAAATAAGTTTCCATAAATAGATTAGCTGCCTGAAATAAATAAGTTTCTAAAAATAGAAGGTTTCCATAAATAGATTAGCTGCCTTTTTTAATTAAGTTTCTAAAAATAGAAAGTTTCCATAATTAGAAATAAGCTGGTTAAATAAGCTAAGTATATAAGCCTAAGTTTTTTCATGATTATTTTCTAAGTCATATGATATAATGTATAGTTTAATAATTATTTCATGTAATTAAATTAAACTATAGGTTAAAATATTTAATTAAAGTATAACATGTTTTTAATTAAATAAAGTTAAATACTTAGGTTAAAACATGTATTATTATTTATTAATAATATAACCGAAGTCATGTTAATTAATTAATTATAATCATGGTTTTTAAATAATTAATTAATTATAAGTCTAAAATATAAAAATACTTAGGTTAATTAATTTCATGATTATTAATAATTAAAATAACCTAAGTCTTGTTATTAAATTAATCATGTCATTGTATTAATTTAATTTTTAACATAAGATCATAAAAAAAAAACTAAACATACACCATGAACCGGATCTAGAATCAAAACCATGAACCGGACATGAAACCGACACCGTACCCCGAACCAAATCGGGGTACCCCTTGTCTTGATGCTGCCGTGGGACCCACACCAACAAACCTGGACCATATGGTCTCGGTGGTGGTCGGATGGCCAAACCGAAACCCTCCTTGGGTTCGGTGTAGGCTGCGGCCAAAACAAACACCCCTTAAAACAATACTTTTGATTTTATTAAACCCCAATTCATGTTAGATCCATGATTTTAATTAGGTTTTTGAAAAAAACATAACATGTTCTTGATTTATAAAAGATCAAATCAAAAGAAAAAGGTTTAAAAAGGATTTACTGAATTCGTGGATCAAAAGGACGAAGAACAAACACGATCACCAACTAATATTCCAAGATCCAAGATCAACAAACACCTCCTTGTGGTGTTTTGAGGGTGGCGGCCAAAAAGAAGGGAAGGAGGAGGGTTTTTAGGTTTTTGCTAAAATCTTCTGTAAATGTAAAATGAGTAGTGTAAAAATGTTTTAACCCCTTTAGTAAAAATTACAAATGGGCTTGGCCCATTTGTTCCTTGTAGCCGCGGGTAGGGGGCCCCACTTGGGGTACCCGTACCTTTTTCCGTGTCTCGATGTTAAGTTATTCGTTCGTGATTATTTGTGTTCGCGTTTTAAGTGTTCTCGTTACGTAATTATGGTGATCTAATATATTTATTTACGCTTGTAATAAATATATATACGTAATTAACAATAGTTTGTGTTTTAATTACGTTCATGATTTCATGATCGCATGTTCGTGATTAATAATCGTCAAATAATTATTACGTGCTCGTGCGTAGTAAATACTTATCGTGTTCTAACACGTACGTAATACGTAAAATCCTAACACGTATTCGTAATCATGCTATATTAGGAAAGTTTAACTCTAGTACGTACGATCTTAAGGGTACTATTCATGGTAAAAGCATGCGGGTTTTACATCTACGCTACTCCAAAAAAGGAAGACAGAAAAAGTAATATATAGAATGAGAGTTGTGTGCTTTCTAAGCTATCTGATTTCCATCTTATGGGCCTTCTTGGGTTGTGCTGCTTGTTGCGTCCTTTCTTTTGTTGCTGGGCTTGCAGCTTCTTGTTGGGCTGTTTGGTCATTAAATAGGGGTCGGTCCGTTTAACTAATATTGGGTCGGCCCGACCCATTTAAATGGTGTCGGGTCGGCCCAATAAAAATAAGAATGCACCGTTGGAATCAATTTTCCGTGCTCTTTTCATTTCTCGTGTTCGTTTTGGCACTTTAGCTTCGTTTCTTGTGATTTACTTGATATCCGTACCTGCACACGCAAAAACGACAAAACACACATATACAAGGCATAATTGATGATTATTTGACCATTTTAAGCACGTTTTACGATGAAATATGATGTGTAATTAGAGTCACATCAAGTGTCAAAAATAGGACAAGCTAATAAAATTAAGAGGACTATTAGATAGAAAAGAGAACCCAACTTATTTTTGTGACACCAAAAATTATATAAAGAGGACTAAGATAGAAAAGAGATGTCCAATTTATAAGAAAAAATATTGTCGAGAGGACATACTCCACTTTAATATATTGGCACGAATACCGAACTAAATAGAGTATGACAAGGACAATAAAACAATTCCACATAGTCGAAAAGAGAGGAAGAATGACTATGAGGAAAAGCGAAAACGAGGATGATAAGCAAGTCTTTTGCACAAACAATGATAAGCATTGGAGAAAGAAGTATGCATCTTGGAGAAAGAAGTGTGCACGCGATGCTATCAATCTAAAGACAAGTCGAAGAGAGGATCTTGACAATATCAATTCACAATTGTTGGAATAGAGGTAGAGAAGAAACATCTATACCAATTGTAATGATAATATGTCAAAGGGTAAAAACTTAGAATTTTTGGAATCACCCAAGAAAATTCAAGATTTAACCAAAATCCTCTCAAAAGGTTAAAAACTTAGAATTGTTGGAATCACCCAATCTAATTGTAACTTTTAACCGCAATCAACTCTCAACAACAAGAAAGACAAAAAAATCTCAAATCAAAGACATTTTTTACCTTAAAAATAATTCCTTTAGAAAGCTCCAAAAGCTTTAAGTCGGTAATCAAGGTACAAAAATAAAGCAAACCAAAAGCGAGGATAAATCGACGCTTAGGAAAATACTAGATATAAGACATTATAGGCAAGCATGCTTATGAATGTCGACACCAAAAAGATGACTCAATGATATAGAGAAAGAGATCAAATAATCCAAAGAATAGAAAGACCAAGATGGATGGTGTTTAGCATACGATAAACTACATGCTCAAAGTTTCGTAGCTCTTCTCAATCATTGTGAATGTTCAAAGAACAATTACATGACGAGGAAAGGGTGAGGCTTGGCTCGACTTAATTTAGAAAGGATAGAAGATAGAGACTCAACTTAGAGAGGCATGATTAAAATAAATCGAGAGAGACTCAACAAGGAAGTTAAGGATAACTTCACAAAATAATTCAAGAATACTGTACCTTATTAGGTGACAATGAAGTCTTGAAAGAAAACGAGAGAATAGACTCAAAAGAGAAGAAAAGAAGGAATCTTCAAGAAAACTCCTCAAAGAGAGAGATAGACCAAAACGAACAAAATGGACTCACTGGCCGCGGTTCGTTACAGAGGTCTGCGGTTCATTATCAATAATGAGCCGCTAGGTTATTTGAGGAACCGTGGATAGTGGGTGTCCAAAAACGATTATCGACTCAAAATAAAATCACTTGGTCAAACAATTTAACATAAGATGCTAAATGGCTTGAAAGTCAATGCTTCGGATATGACTATTAACAATTGCACTTGCAAGTTAAAATTACTTGAATATTTCAAAAGAAATATTTAAGTTGTCAATCTTACTAGGAGAGGAATTAGATTTAAATATAACATTCCTTGACAACCGAGTGAGAAAATAAAGAAGAAAAGAAAGATAACAAGGACAACGAGATCCAAGACCCAAAGACAAATCATGTTGAAAAACATGAAAGGAAAAACAAGAAAATAAAGATCATACAAAGATGTATGAAAACACAAGCCTACAATTAAGCATAAATTTAATCCTAGTTCAACTAGAACCCTATGATTTACTTAAATTAGATGTCTTAGCAATAAACAATCCGCATGCTTAAATGAAAGACAAGGTGGTGGCGAAATTTGGTGGAGAAGGCTTGGTGATAATCTTGTAATTCAACTCATCATAGATATAAGACATGACAAGATGTTGATATTGACAACAATGACAATACGTTCCATGATGCATGACATAATCATGTGATGGACTAAGAACACAAAAGGGAAGTGGTGAAAAAGAGAGTTTCCAAAATCAATTTCCTTAGAAGGAGAAAATATTTAATTTGGTGTGTTCTTTGGTGAATTTGGATTGAAAGAGATTTTAGAAAATAGTGGATAATGAAGGGTTTTATTTGTGAAAAATACATTTTGCTTTGGTGTGAAAGAGATTTCAAAATGATTTGGGTTAAGAAGAGAAAGCACAAGATATTTTGGGAGTGACCAAAGGTTTGAAATAAGGATTCCAAAGGGTGATGGAACAATTGGGAAGTTTTGGAAAACCTATTTTTAAAGGTGTCTGTCCGTGGTTCCTTATTTCTCCATGCGGTTCAATAAATATATTGAGCTGTGGTATAATTAAGGAACCGCCCACAGAGGGTGTTTTGGTGGATAAGGGAATTTTTCCAATTCGGCAAATCCTAATGTTCTAGTCTAACTTTGTTAGCCTCAAAATATTGAGTCAAACAAGAATGCTCGGTCATCTGTTTATTATGTATCGTATATTAGAACGTTGTAATAGGTAGTAGGTTAGTCGTGTATTACGGGCTTAACTTTAAGCTAAGGTTCATTCATAAGTAACCAAAGCCCAAAAGGAAAGCCCGACCCATTATCATATAACCTATTATGCCACATGTAGGCAAGGCTATATAAACCTCTCCTTGCATGTAAGAAGAGGTTGGTTGTCTCATTTTTCTATTCTCCTAATCTAATATTCACCAAGTTTCTCACACACTTCTCTCTACTTTCTCTCATTACTTTCTCTCTCTAGAATTCATCTCATATCTACCTTTCTTTCTTCTTTAATCATCACGTATCTATGGGATAACAATTGGTATCAATCGCCATGGGGTAGATTTGTGAATGATTATTGTTATATCATTTGATTCGTATGATTTAATCCATACATCATCTCGAATTCAAATCCTTTTGTGTTTTTAGTGCTCTAAATCTTGGTATTCATCTCCTACATAGTTGTGGTAAGGATTTGGTTGCTTTCGGTTGGTTAGAATCAAGGATTTCTTGTCAAAAATCTCATTTTTTTACCAAAAGTTTCGGAAGTGCACAAGTATTCTGATAGAACTCCATCGGAAAAGGGTTTCATATTCCGACAGATATTCCGACGGAATTCCATCGGAAAAGGGTTTTAACATTCCGACGGTTATTCCGATCGTGTATTCCGACAGTATTCCGACGGTTATTCCGACATATTATTCCGACAGATTATATTCCGATAGTACATTCCGACAGCATTCCGATAGAACATTCCGATGACACATTCCGATAGAACATTCCGATGCACATTCCGATAGTATATTCCGATGGATATTCCGATGGATATTCCGATGGATATTTTGTTCGAGTACTTTTTAGACTTAGCCACTATCTAGACTAATCCCGGAACATAGTTTACACGAATATTAAAAAAAAATCCTAGACCATTTTTAGGCTATCTAAGCTTCAGTTTCAAATTTTGGCGAAGCGAAAAATTTTCGACCCAAAATTCAAATTTTTAGGCCAAATTTCAAATTTTTTAGGTTTTATTTTTTGTTAAAATTTTCATTTTTCAAAATTTTTCCCTACTAGTTATTGGCTATTTCTAACTTGAATTCAAAATTTGGTAATTCAAAATTTTTCGGTTTACCGTTTTTGTCGGACTAAGGAATTTATAGTCGGATTGGAAAAAAAATCAGAATTTTCGGAATTTCAACAACAACACAATAACACCATATCTACTTAAGATCCGAAGTCACTTCATCAATTGAGACACCGTCATCATGGAAAAAAGCACTGAGTGTTCAGAAGTGAGAACTCTCGAGATGGAACGATTACAACAACAGACAAGTATCATGAGAGAAAGTTCAATGAACTGTATTAAAGGACTTCGGTCAAATTTTGAGTCCATATCAAGAGTTTTACGAGTCTTAGGTGAATCCACTAGCACTTTTACAAGAACATTCACCCAAGCCATTGATAAACTTGCCACACAGCTTGTCAAACAAAGACTCATTGGTAGTGAATGCCAGACCACTTTAACTGAACTCAAGACAATATTTGTAGTACAATTTAACTCTGAATTCATCGAGTCTCCGAGTACAAGGGAGTGCTTCAAGAGGAATAATGGATTGGCTGCTCTCTCCTACAGAGATTTGATCACCCAGAACATCGAATTCATTGCAACCTATGTCAACAAAACAATAATTCACGAACAAGAGATAGAAAGACGGTTTAAAGCAAGTGGTGGTACAGTATCGGGTCATGAGAATGAAAGCTGCACATCAAGGAACACAAAACATATCATACATGGGATAGAAAGCAGCAGCACGGGCACACAAGGCATTAGTCCTGAGACTGTCATCAGCAATACACCTTCCTATGATAATGGTCCTGTTTATGATTCTGAACCATTGGAAGAGGTACACAATAATGACTATAATGTGTTTGCCAATGCTAATACGCATGAGCATTGTGATCAAACTCAAACCCTTATTGACACATGTATGACGGAAAAGGTTGATAGCAATACCATACATGATCCCTCAGACACGTGCAATAATGAGTCTGCCGATGATCAACATGCAAATGAGTATGATGATGAGGAGCGTATTGCGCTTGCTAATTTAACTGCCACTTTACAAAAAGATTTCAAAGAAACTAAAAAGAGTCAAAAGCAATTAAAGAAGGCAAACACAGCGCTCACTCAAAACTTTGAAGAATGCAAAGCCGCTCTAATTAAATCTAATGAGACCCATGAAAGTTATAGAGCTGAGCTTCTTCAAAAGACCAAAGAGCTTGAGGGTTACAAGGGTAGTACGTTAAAAATTCAAAAGGATGACCTTGAAAAGAAATACAACAAAACTCTTAAGTTATTAACCAAAAAGAAACGTCAATTTAATGTTTTATTAATGGATGAACATCAAAAAACGTACCTTGCTACCACCAAAGTTAACGAACTTGAACAAAGGCTTTCTATGACCACTATCGATTCTGCTAAAATTCTTGAGGTAAAGAAACAAGAGGTTGAAACGTTAAAACAAGATTTCAAAAGTCGACATGAAAAATATACTGAAAAAGTAACGGAACTAGAAAAACAAGTCAAATTTTTGAAGAAAGTTGTTTATAAAACGCATGACTCTATTCAAACCGTTAGAATGATAGCACCTCCGTCGATGTTTCAGGGTCAAGCTAGCTTTGCAAGTCCTGATTACCTTGCCCAAGCTCAAGCTGCGAACCCTCGCCTTTATATGGATGAGTCCGAATGGACCTATCCTGAATATCCTCTTGGTTATGATGAGACATCCCTTTGGGAAGAGGAGAGTAGATCATCGGTCAATAAAGAGTTTGTGAAACCATACAATTATGCTTATGAGAATAGTCTATATGGTCTTTTCACTACACAAAAATAGAAGTCTCGTGAGGAATTGTTTTTAGAATGCAAACAAAGAAGAATTCAATGGAAGAAAGCTTTTGCTACTAAGAAAACAAACGTTTGTAAGTTCATCAACTACTTGCCTCTTGATGCTTCTAAAAGCAAGAGTAGGTAGGCATTTGGGTTACTACAACATTACATTGATAATATTAAATCCATTGTTGAAAATGAATGGAAACAACGAGAAAATGACGAGTGGAAAAAACCAATTCCTCAAGATATAACTGTGCTTATCAAACAATCTTAATACCGAACACGACCACATTAAAAGAAAATATTCTTGAATTTGAAAGATTAATTCGGTCTGAAATGTTTGATGATTTAAAATATGTTGAGTCTATTGAGAAAGAAATTGACGATCTTCAAATGGACAAGTCCGTTTTTTCTGATGAATATGATTTACTATTAGAAGAATGTCTCTCCAAAGATATTTTGTGTGTTACTCTTCAATCTTGTGCTGATATCGATGAATATTCTGATGTTGCATGCAGATATATTCATAAGATCAAAGAATGTGAGCGTCTTGAACTTGAGGTTTCGAAACGTCAAGAAAATGTTGATAAAAAGGCTTTTGAGTTACTTCAACATAAAATTGATTTCCTTCAAAAACATTGTCATTCTCTTGAACTTGCTTTGCAAAAAGACATCAGAAAAGGTCCAAATGATAATAACTTGCAAGTAAAACTTTCCGCCTTGTGTCGTTAAATGAACGAAAAGAGTATGGAAATGACAGACTTGAAAGCTCAGTTGCAAGAAAAGGACATAGCGATAGAAGAGTTGAAGAAACTCGTTGCCAAAATGGGTGGGAAAACTGTGGAACCTAAAGTTGTGAAACCTGTTGTTCGACAACCCAATGCCTACAAGGATTCAAAGCCATTTATCTTAGGAAAACCGACTCCTTTCTCCAATTCTTCTCATGTAAAATCTAGGTTACTCCCTAATACTGATGTGCAAACAAGTGTTCCAAAACCACCCATATCACCCTATGTTCCTCCATTTAGAAAGCACACTGTTGCTAAACCCAACCATGTGAATGCACCTAGCACTTCTAGGACTCCTCCAAAATGTATGACGTTCGTGTTCTGAAATGTGTATAGTTGAAGTTCGTTTTTCTCAGTTCATAAAAAATTGAAAGTCCTAACAAGATCGGGTTTTTAATTGTTTTTGGTTGGTAAAGTTTTTTGGATATTCTTTTGCTAATTCAAACAAGCCTTGCTAAAATGAAAAAAATATCGTCTACTTATATGTAAAACAACGTGCACATACCAAGTTTATATTCAAATAAAATGCTAAATGTAAAATCTACAAACTATAAGGACTGGAAATGTAAATTCAATGAAATATAAGTGCTAAAAATGTAAAGCTAAAAATTCTAAGGACTAATGTGTAAAAACAGTAAACTATATGGACTGAAAATGAAAACTATTCAAACAATGTAACTAAATTCCAACTAATTTGAAACTGCCTAACTAAATGTAAACAAATCTGAAAATGTAGGGACTGATTATTTGAAAACCCTAAAAAGTAGAAAGATTAGCTAGGATTAAAAACTGATTAATACTTCAAGGACCAAAATGCAATTTTCAAATCTTTTTTAACAAAAACGGGTTCACAACTTCAATAAGCTCGTTTGAGCTTATTTCTCAACCAAATTTGATCAAACCAGTTTCAAACGTTTTAAAATTAAATTTTAGCTAGATCTATCCAAGGAATTAAGCTAAAAGTCACTAGAACTCTGATAAGCTAAATCTAATAAGCTCAAAATAAGCTACCAATTAAGCTAGACTTGCACAACTAGAATTTAATGAAAATCCTTGTTAATAAGCTCAAAAGAAAGACGGGAAATCAAGTCTCAAGAAAAATGATCAAGTAATAAGCTCTGAATCTGAAAATAAGCCAAATTTGTGCTTATGTTGACTTTCCTTGACCAGAAATTTCAAAAAACTCAAAATTTCAAAATTTATCCAGGAACACTAATGGAATAGAAATGTGAAAGAAAATCAGCTATTTTATGAAGTGGAAAATCAGATATGAGAAATCAGTTTGGAATTCATTACAGGGAATTGCATTTGCTCTTATGCTTAAACTTTTGCTTATTTCTAGCTCAATTCTTGATACTGTACAATATCCTTTTACACATTCAAAGTTCATATGTTGACTGAAAATTGAGACTTGGTTTCAGATGATTTCATCAAGGAACAAAGAAATGCTAAGCATTTGAAAATCAAAACTTTCTGAAAGTTTACTTGTGAAAAACTGACCCGAACCTTTTTTATGACCAATTGCCTTTTTGACCTAAATCTTGACTAGTTAATGACTGAAAACTATTTGTTATGACTAGTTAACTGGAAATGAACCAAAGTTTGCCAATTTCTAACACTTGAAAACTACTTTTAAGCTAAAACCAAACACCACTTTTCTGATATTTTTAAAACTTTTATGAAGACTTTTTGAGCTAATGATTAAACTGAATTAAAAATGATATCACACTAAGTTTTATAGCCAAAATGAAATGTATGAGAACTACTTACAAGAACTCTAACCAACAAGAACTCTAAATGGCTAGCAAAGCTATACTGACTGATAAATGTGAAAACATGACAAGTATTAAGTCTAATAAGCAAGATTAAGCTACTAATAAGCTACAACAACACTTAGATCAGATCAATAACAGGCTAAAACAACTTTTATCATGCAATCAAAGAGAATTAAGCTAGGTAAGAAGCAGGCATTCAACAATTGAGTGGAACTGAAATTCAGAAAGTGGAACCTTTAGCTAAGGCCTCCTTTGGGGAGTAGAGGAGCGCTGAGCTCTCTAATCTAGTGCAAACCACCACCTTAGCACTAGAACACATCAAACAACTACCAATCAACACATATCAATCATCAAATCCGCCATTAATGAACTGAATTCTTCAAAATCTGCTAAAACTTGACTTGAATGAAAAGATCAGGTACAACAGCTACAATCTTCACTACTAGCCAATTATGATCAAGTGTTGATCATAACTAACCAATATCAGCAACAAGAGTAACAGAGTGCAAGTATGAACAGTAGAAAGGTAATGAGATTTTTGGAGGGAAAATTGAAATGTTTATTGATTGAATTGGAAAGTAGTTACAAATGCTGGTAATCAGTTACAACTAACTATAACAGACTCAAGAGTTTGTCAGACTCTTGAGTTGTTAAGCTAAAACTAAAAGGAGTTGAGAGAAAACTAAAAGTGTGTGTGATTTCACACTTTTTCTTCAATACAAGAAATGAGCTAATCTATGGTATTTATAGACTGCAGAAGTAAAGTGGTTAGGGTTGGTGACGTGTTAGAACCAATTAGAAGCTTCCACGTGGAGAAATCTGCTCAATTGAGTTTTGCAGGTGATGAACACTTTGGGGTTTTCTTTGTTGTTGATCTTGAGTGTAATTGGTTGTGATCATTGGATTCGTCTCTCAAAAACGAGCAAGTTTCATGTTTATACCAACTTCTGAAATTGCCTCTAGCTCAATAACGATTTTGGGCTGTTGTGTTGAAGAAGATGACACGTGTCAAAATTGTATTGGTTGTGGGAAGTTCACACGGATCATTATCCTTAGTGGATAATTTGATTATTGCATGTAGCTTTCTAATTGGCTGAGAAGTGAGTAGTGCGCTTGCACTGTTGGGATTTGGCCAATAAATGCTTGGCGGCTGAGTGGGCATTTATTAAGCTGACTTGGTAATCCATGTAACTTGATTCCTCTCTTCCCATTGGTTAATAGCATTTCACACGGATTAAGCTTATCATAACTTTCCAAAAATGGCAGAAACAACCCCTTGACTTGGCAAAATGTAATTTTGAGCTATATTCTTCATTCTTTTGGCAATTTAAGTCCTTCCACTTGCAAACTTGATCAAAAAGCTCCTTTGACTTGGTTGACTTGAGAGTTGACCAGATTTGACTTTGATCTTGACTTTGTCATATTTACACTTTTGGTCCTTTATCTTTGGCAGATTGTCAAGATAGGTCCTTTGTCTTCAAAGTCTTGTCACTTTTGATCCTTCTTTGTCTTTTTCATAAAATTAAGCTTGATTTTACTTTGTTTGCTTGAAATTGTATCCTTCTTACCTATTTGAGCACAAACACAAAACATACCACATAATTCCGCTTTATAGCACAAAGTTTAGGTATTTTTATTGTGTTTTAGGGTGATTTGTCGATAAATTGATATGAGTTTTTGCTCATATCAAATCCCCTAAACTTGAACATTGTCATGTCCTCATGCAATGCTATATATTTTAAAGAACAAGTTTACATTCTCCTCATAATTAATCCACCTTGGCCATATGGAATGCATCTACACTACTCTAAACTAAATGATGCATGATTTTGATTTTTTAACAATCCTATAAACAAAATACAATTCTATCTATATTTTTTTGCTTTTTCTTGAAATGGTTTTGATGGAAATAACTCATAAAGAATTCAATGACTTTGATTAGGGCTTGGGTACCATGGACACTTATCATCCTCAAGTTTCACTTTCCCCATACCAAGCTTAAAAATGGGATCATTGTATTCACAAGTAAAAAGTGCATCAACTTATTCATGACAATTAAATGTAGAACCGGTTATTATTTGAGCAAATTGCTTGTGGGCAAATTTGTCATTATTTCAAGTGTGAAGTATAAGAAATGTAAAATCTAAAAATAAGGAAGCACGGTTTCAATCCTAAGTAATCCTCTCATCCATTACTTGAAAAACAACTCACAATTAATATAAGTCCGTTTCAAGAGTAATAAGTCATTCGCCTTATGTGTAAAATCCTCATGTCATGCTTTCATAAGTAGCTACACACTCGCTAAGGAAAGAAAAATAAAACTCACGCAATAATTTACATCCGCCATCTTTTTGAGACTTTGGATCTTCAACCCCGCAACCCGTCAAGGTAATATTGGATTGGAGCAATCTATTGAATCCCCGCAACCCGTCAAGGTAATATTGGAACTCAATAGTCACTATAATTAACACCACACTGCCCCTCTTGGGAGTCTTGTATTATTTTTTTTTCTTTTCTTTTTCTTCTTTTTCTTTTTTTCTAGCCACTCATTTTTTTTCATAAGCCGCTCTTATTTTTCTTTATTCCTCACAAAGAAATTTGAAAAGAATAAAAGGAAAAACACCCGCTAAATATTGAGCATGACATAAGTCTAGTACACATAAAACGTTCTAACTTAAAATCTTAAGACGTACTTATATCAACCATGAATGATTAGACAAAAATGCATAAGAGATTACAAACCAATTAAAACCGTTCTTGATTATTTATTAACAATTATATACATGCGAAGAAAATAGAGGTTAAGAAGAGAAGGGTTTAGCCACAAGTAATTATCATGAAGTTTATCTAGCCCTTTTATACTTGCTTCAACTCTATCATTTCCCATTCTCCACAAATTTAAAATCTCAAATAATGAGATTGGTGGATGCTTAGCCTAATAGACCAATGAAGGACTACATGGTTAAGGATACTAGCTAGAGAATGCTAAGATAAGCAAACTCGGGTTGAGTCAAAATATCCATGGCGGGCCTAATATGTCAAAGAAGTCTAAATTTGTTAAACCATGTTTTTATTATATTTTTTCTTTTTATATATTTTTGATGAAAAATAAAAGAAGAAATATATACAATGCAAATGTGTTATGCAAATGAAAAATGATTGATGCAAAAATTATGAATGCATATTTTTGGTGGCCAAAGTAGATCAAAAATTTGAAAAATGTTTGAAACATTAATTTTCCAAGTTATCATGAAAGACAATGACAAGTTCTAGGTAAGGTCACTTAGATAGAAGACCCCCTACACTTAAGCTAAACATTGTCCTCAATGTTTAAGAGCATGGAAGTATAAAAACTTCCCCTACACTTATGACAATGAATAGACTTTGCTTAACCCAAGTTAAGGAAAGGACAACTATTAGTGAATTCATGTTTAAGCACAAGGTGTCAATGAAAGATCACAATAGTAACGAAGTGAACCGAATACAAGGGTCTCCTCCATAAGATCCAAAGCATGAAATGAGTGAGCAACCCTACAAACAACATGAAGATAAAAGAAGGTCTCCCCTACACTTATCTCCAAGTCTATACCCTTATTGCTAACCTACAACACTCTAAACCTAGTTATACGATGCTTGAGTTAATGAGTCTCTAGCTCGACTCGTCCCTCAATGAATTAATTCATGGGGAAAATGGGGATCTCTTGGACCATTTCAACGGAAATTTCCTCCCTAAAATAATGTTTCACATGATGACCATTCACTTTAAAGTTTGGACCATCGGGTTGTGACAACTCAATAGTTCCATATGGAAACACTTGAGCAATAGTGAATGGACCGGACCATCTCGACTTAAGCTTGCCCGCAAAAAGTTTCAACCTTGAGTTAAAGAGGAGAACCGGCTCTCCAACTTTGAACTCACGGTTCTTGATCTTAGCATCATGCAATTTCTTAGTCTTTTCCTTGTAAAGCAAAGAATTTTCATAGGCATTGGCTCTCAATTCATCCATCTCATTAAGTTGATCTTTCCTATGTGAACCGGCTTGGTTTAAATCAAAATTAGCCCACTTGAGAGCCCAAGATGCCTTGTGTTCTAACTCGAATGGAAGGTGGCACGCTTTACCATAGACAAGCCTATAAGGAGTACAACCAATTGGTGTCCTAAAAGCCGTCCTAAAAGCCCACAAAGCATCATCAAGCTTATCCGACCAAGAAGCTCGATGCTCTCCCACCGTTCTCTCTAAAATTCTCTTTGAACCACGATTTGTGACCTCGGTTTGACCATTGGTTTGAGGGTGATACGCGGTAGTAAGTCTATGATTAACTCCATATTTCTTCATAACTCTCGTGAATTGATCATTACAAAAGTGCGTACCACGATCACTTATGATGGCCCGAGGTACACCAAATCTAGCAAACAATTGCTTTAAGAACTTCACAACAACTCTAGCATCATTGGTAGGTAAGGCTTTAGCCTCCACCCATTTGGACACATAATCCACCGCCACAAGTATATACTTGTTTCCCTTAGAAGATGGAAAAGGTCCCATGAAGTCTATGCCCCATACATCAAAAGTCTCACACTCTTGAATAAAATTTTGTGGCATCTCATCACGTTGCGTAATTTTTCCTTGTCTTTGACACACATCACAAAATTTCACCATTTCATGGGCATCTTTGTAAATGGAAGGCCAATAGTAACCCGAATCAAAGACTTTCTTGGCGGTATAGTTAGGCCCAAAATGTCCACCCGTAGGTCCTTTATGACATGCTTCTAAGATCTTAAATGCCTCGGGCCCATCTACACACCGTCTAATGATTTGGTCCGCACATTGCCTAAAAAGATAAGGATCATCCCAAAAGTAGTACAACTTCCTTAAGAAATTTCTTCTTTTGTTGATAAGTAAGACCCTCAATAAGCACATTTCCCACAAGATAGTTTGCTATATCCGCAAACCAAGGAGTCGCATCCTCTCGGGAAGAGATAGACATGAGCTCCTCTAATGGAAAGGATTCATTGATTTCTTGATGTGGAAAATCTCCTTGAAAAGGATGCTCAAGTCTACTCAAGTGATCCGCTGCTAAATTCTCGACCCCTTTCTTATCACGAATTTCTATCTTAAACTCTTGAAGCAACAAAACCCATCTCAAAAGCCTAGGCTTAGCATCTTGTTTTGTCATGAGATACTTGAGAGCGGAATGATCCGTATACACTATGGTTTTGGATAGCACAAGGTACGGTCTAAATTTCTCAAAAGCATAAACTATAGCAAGCAACTCTTTTTCCGTGGTAGTGTAATGAAGTTGTGCACCAGTCATGGTTTTACTCGCATAGTGTATAGGTTGAAAATGCTTATTCACTCTTTGTCCTAAGACGGCCCCCACCGCATAATCACTAGCATCACACATAAGCTCAAAAGGTAATTCCCAATTTGGAGAAACCAAAACGGGAGCCTTTGTCAATTTCTCCTTAAGAGTCTCAAAAGAGTCCAAACAATCTTGGTTAAAAATGAAAGGAGCCTCTTTTTCCAAGAGGTGAGTCATCGGTCTAGCTATCTTAGAAAAATCTTGTATAAAGCGCCTATAAAAACCCGCATGACCTAAGAAACTCCTCACACCTTTAACCGAAGTGGGTGGGGGAAGCTTAGCAATCACATCAATTTTAGCTCGATCCACTTCTAATCCCTTGTTGGATATTTTGTGTCCTAAAACAATTCCCTCTTTCACCATAAAGTGACATTTCTCCCAATTAAGCACTAAGCGTGTTTCCTCATAACGCTTAAGCATTCTCTCTAGATTGGTGAGACATGAGGTAAATGAATTTCCAAAGACGGAAAAATCATCCATAAAAACCTCCATAGTTTGCTCTATCATGTCATGGAAAATCGCCATCATGCACCTTTGAAACGTCCCCGGTGCATTACATAAGCCAAAAGGCATCCTCTTGTAAGCAAATGTACCGTAGGGACAAGTGAATGTGGTCTTTTCTTGATCCTTAGGGTCAATGGGTATTTGGAAATAACCCGAAAAGCCATCAAGAAAGCAATAGTACTCATTTCCCGCTAAGCGTTCAAGCATTTGATCCATAATAGGTAATGGGAAATGGTCTTTCCTAGTAGCCTCATTGAGTTTCCTATAGTCAATACAAACTCTCCAACCGGTAACAAGTCTTGTAGGAATAAGCTTATTGTTCTCATTAGGCACTACGATGATTCCACCCTTCTTAGGAACACAATGTACCGGGCTAACCCATGGAGAGTCGGAAATGGGGTAAATCATACCCGCATCAAGGAGTTTAATCACTTCCTTCTTAATGACCTCATTGATTATTGGGTTAACTCTTCGTTGACTTTGAATGGCGGGTTTGTAATCATCTTCCATAAGGATTTTGTGTGTACAAAAATGTGGATCAATTCCCCTTATGTCGGATATTTTCCAAGCTAAAGCTTTCTTGTGTTTCTTAAGGACTTCAATAAGTTGCTCCTTCTCATCCTCTTTCAATTCTTTAGCAATGATCACGGGTAATTGGTCTTTACCCTCTAAGAAAGCATACTCTAAGTGGGATGGAAGGTCCTTAAGTTCAAGTGGAGGTGGACTCTCTATGGAAGGTTTTACTATGGAAGGATCCTCATTGGTAACTTCTTGTGGAGTAGGAGAAGGAATAGGGTCCTCATTGAGCAACTTTTGGATAGTAAGAATATCTTCTTCCCAATTAATGGGAGAATCATCATCACCAAGAAAGTTTGACTCAAATTCCTCCAAGAGGAAATCACTCTCTCCAAAAGGTGTTAAAGAGGGAGCAATTGAGGCCACGGTTTCAACATGGGGCATCTCATCACTAGTACTCATGCAAGCATCATGAAAATGTTCATCACACACTTCATCTAACACATCAACTATGTTAATAGTCTCACACGGTCTAGACTCCTTAACCTCTTTCCTATCACAAACTTTCCCTAACTTAAACACCACTTTCTCATCCTCTACTCTCATAATTAGTTCTCCTTCCGCCACATCTATCAAAGTACGACCCGTTCTAAAAAACGGTCTACCAACAATCAAAGGAACTCTAGGATCCATGTCATAATCAACCACTACAAAGTCGGCCGGAAATGTAAACTTATCCACACCTACAAACACATCCTCCGCTATACCTACGGGGTAAGCTATGGTTCGGTTGGCTAATTCAAGGGTCATCCTAGTGGGAGTGAGCTCGGGAAGAGAGAGTTTTTGCCAAACCGATAAAGGCATGAGGTTAATGCTTGCCCCTAGATCCGCCAAAGCCATGCAATTTTCTACACCGGGAAAATTACAAGGTATCAAGAAGCGCCCCGGATCTCCAAGTTTTGTTGGTAAGGTTTTAAGTAGCACGGCGGAACAATTTTCATTAAGGGATGTGTTGGGAAAATAAACCAATTTTTCTTTGTTTGAGAGTAAATCCTTGAACATCTTAGCAAACTTTGGCATATAAGCAAGAGCTTCTGCAAAGGATATGTTGATGTTGAGTTGCTTGAACATCCTTAAGAAATTTGATACTTGGATGTCATCCTTGTTCTTTAACTTGTCCTTTTTCAACCTTGAAGGATATGGAAGAGTTGGTTTTGGTGTAGGTAGAATAGGTGTTGTAGTGGAAGATTTATCTTTGTTAGCTTCTTTATTGGGAAGTGTGGAAGGTAGAGGAGAAGTAGGAATAGGTTGAGAAGGTGTGTTTGATTGAATGGGAGCATTTTGAGGTGGTGAATGTTAGAAATACGTTTTACGTATTAGAAAGGATCGGTCACTCCAACAATAGTCCATGTTATAGCTCGTAGTTTAGTTATTTACATTTATTAAACAAAGCCCAAAACCGAGCCCATGAAGTGTATGGGCGTGCGGCCTAATGTAAACCCAAGCCCATCTCATGGGCTTGGGTATATAAACCCTCTCCTTTGAAGGAGAGGGGTGTGGGGTTTCATAATTTTCACATAGTTGTTATTAACTTTCTCTCTCTAAAAGTGTGAAATCCACCATCTCTTTCTCTCTCTAAAACTTAAGTATAGATTTACATTTCTACAAATGGTATCAAGAGCTTGGGATGAAATATAGGTTTGTTTTTGTGTTGCGTTTTGTTTTCTAAACATTTCGTAGTGTGTTGGTTTGTTTTTGCCGAAACTTCAAATTTTTTTGGTGTTTGATCGTAGTCTTAAGTAGTGTGACATAGGGATTCGTGTTTAAAGGATTCTTGGTATCTTGGTTTTATTTAAAACATCATCTTTCTTGGATCAAAATTGCAAAAAAGTTGAGTGTTCTTCATTCCGAAATTTAAGCAGTAACATCCATCGGAAAGGAAAAGTGAGCTTCCATCGCAATAACCATAACCATCGGAAAGGGTTTTGGTTCTACATTGCGATAAGTAGATTTCTTTACTTATTCCGATCTGGGCATTCCAATCGTACTTTGCGATCTGGGATTCCGACGGGTATAAGGAAGTTTTGTTAAGTCGTTACTCTGCTTAAATTTTGTCAGCTACGTTGCGATCTGGGTATTGCGATCTGAGTATTCCGATAGGCTTTGCGATCTGAGTATTCCGATAGGCTTTGCGATCTGGTCATTGCGATCTGAATCATTCCGATAGGTCATTGCGATCTGAATCTTTACGATAGGTCATTGCGATCTGGACATTAAGATAGTGTGACATTCCGATCTGGCATTCTGATCTAGACATTCCGACAATCCAAAAATTATTCCATAAAAAATTTCGAATCGTGTGTAATTTTGACTTGGAATTTTTGGTTTATCGAGAACATATTTTAGGGGATTTTAACATTGTTTCTTGATTTTAACTCACAACAACACAAAAATACTTAACCTTATTTCATTGTTCGATCAACTTTGTAAATCTTAACTTATTGAAATGGAGTACACATCTCTTACGGATAAGTCTATCCTCTCGGGTACGGATAATCGTCCACCAATGTTGGTGAAGACTATGTATGAGGAATGGGCTTCCCGAATGGAACTGTATATGTTGAACAAGGAGAATGGACATCTAATTTGGGCATCGGTGCTCAATGGACCATTAGATTATGGTACAGTGACGGAAGGTACGACTACTCGTCCTCGCACAACGGGTGAGTTGACTGGAGATATGAAGATTCAAGATAAATGTGATAAGTATGCTACAAACATCATTCTCCAAGCCCTTCCTCCAGATGTCTACAAACTCGTCAGCAAACATAAAGTTGCCAAAGAGTTATGGGATAGAATTCGGGTTCTAATGCAAGGCACCTCGTTAACTAAACAAGAACGAGAGTGTAAGCTTTATGATACTTTTGATAAGTTTGCCTATGTGCCAGGGGAGACTCTCAATGATTACTATCTGAGATTTACCCTATTGTTGAATGAGCTCAATATCAATGGCATGGCAATTCCTACCTTTCAATTGAACACCAAGTATTTGAACACTCTTCCTCCAGAATGGAAAAAATACATGACGGATGTTAAATTGGCTAAGGACTTGCATAACACCAATGTGGATCAACTTCAAGCTTTTCTTCAACAACACGAATGCCATGTGATCGAGGCTCGGTTGTCTACACCTCAAGTTCATGATCCACTTGCAATGTATGCTTCTCAACAAAACATGGCTTATACTTATCAACAACCATCATACTTGTAGCAGCCACCACCACACATCTATCAGCAACCACAGCAACCATCTTATCAACCACCAATGATGCCACAGCAAGAATATCAACAAAGTGTTCATCAACAATCTTTTCAACAACAATCACCATCACAAGCCAACACTTCTCCATTGGGCTATACTCCTCAGCAAGGATATTTTCCAATAGAAGCACAACCAGCACAAGCATTCTACTCTAATGAACTTCCACCAATCCAAGCACCGGTCTTTACTCCAAATGATACGCCAGCTGATGTTCTAAACCATCTCACCGCCTACTTGTCAAAACTTGTTGCAACTAGAGGATTCCCACCAACAAACAATCAGCTCCGCACCTCATCTAATCCTCGACAACAAGCCACTGTTCAAGATGGTCAAGTGACAGTGCAACCTATTCAGGGAAGGCAAAATTCATATGGACCTCCAACAAGGACTGGGAACAATCAAGCTGTGAATTCTCAAGCTAGTGGAAATGGGAGTCCTATTGGTCCTAAGAAGGTTGTGACTTGCTACAATTGCCGAGGGCAAGGTCATATGGCTAGGGAATGCACTCAGCCAAAAAGGAGGAGGGATGATGCATGGTTTCGTGAGAAGATGTATTTGGTTGATGCTCAGTCTAAGGGGAAGATTTTGGATTCAGAGGAAGTAGCATTTATTGCAGACCCAGGGGCAGCAGATACTGAAGGCATTGCAGTCGTTTCTACTTCTAATGCAGCTTATCAAGCAGATGATCTTGACGCATATGATTCGGATTGTGATGACATTCACTCTGCCCAAGCTGCTCTCGTTGCTAATCTCACTCACTACGGTTCTGATGTCGTCAGTGAGGTACCAACCACATCTAATAATATTGATGATAACCAACATCAAGTTGGGCATGAAAATGACAACCTCGAACAGCATTCGGGAACTAGTAATTCAAATGATGTGGTACCCAAACCTACACATTTGAGTGAACCTCAACCAAATGCTACGACTGGTATGGAATCTTATGCTCAACATGATTTGGTCATGGTGCCTAAACATATTATTGATCAAATGCATATGGCCCTCAGACAATCCGTAGATACGAATTCCACCCTAACTGCTGAGCTTGCGTTGCATAAAGAAAAGGTCAAAACTTTTGAAATGGTCCCTCAAGAAGAGAAAATAACATGTTATGAATTTGACGAATTTCGTTTTGAAAAGATTGAACACTTGAAAGAAATAGAATCATTAAAAGCTAATCTTTCTAATGAAATAAAAGAAAAGGAGTCGGTTGTCAATGATTTTCAGAAACTTAAAATGGATTTCGAAACTCTTGAGTCTAAAAAGGTTGAATCAGAAATTAATGCTACCAAACTTCTTAAATTCAAGGAACAACAGCTTTTAAAACAATACGCTTCCACATAAAAGGTTCATCTTTTAACTAAATCATTTAAAGAATTCGAACTTAAGCGTCTTCAAGATTTACCACCTAATCTCGGTTATGCAAAACAAGCTCAGGAATATATTCCCGGTCTTTATGATATGACTATAATTGGCAAATCGAAAGAAGCACCTTATGTTCGTAGTACTGAGGAGACAAAATCACTTGAGGATGAAACTCATTCTAAAATGCTTTCAAAATTCCATACAATTAATTATGATCAACATAACAAAGATCAATTTTCAAAAAAGACACGTGTTCGCTTACAAAAGGAATTAGCAGAATTAACAGTTCTTGTGCCCCAAAGTTTGTCAAATGAAAACCTTCCTAGTACGTCTCCTACACTCGTCAAAAAGGATTTCACGAAGTTAATTCCACCGGTAAGTAAGGCGTCCGTTAACTTAAATACGGTTCACCAACACTTAGCCGATTTTGACAAGGTCATTTTGGAATGTACGACGGCCACGGCCATAACGGAAGGTGAATGGAACTTTGAGCACACTAGAGCTGCGTTTCGAGATGAAATTGTTCCATTTGTAAACAATGTTAAAGCTTGTCTTCGTAATATTGATCAAGATTTGCTTTTGGAAATAGAAGAAGTTAGACGTGTTTTCAATGAAATGGAAGATGCTTATGAAAACAGTTTACTTGAAATAGAACGGGTTTCACGCCATTATGATCTGCTTCTGAATCAAGTGATCTCTCATGATATAGTCTCTGTCTGTGTGAATACAAGTGTTGATAATGATTCTATTGTGCATAATGTTGAATCTGTGGATACTGTGGTAGATAGTACTTGTCACGAATCTGACGCTGAATTTTTAAAGCTTCAAGATTCATATTCTTCGCTTTTAAAACGTTTTGATGAGATTCAAACACATTGTATTTCGCTTGAATGCAAGCAACAATTTATTCAAGAAATCTTTGAAACGTCATTCGAAGGTGTTAATATCGATGATGCAAATTTTGAAAAGAATTTTCGATTGAACTTACAATCAAAACAGCGTCAGCCAAGTGACAAAGTTGCTACATCTTTGCCGATAGAATTAGAGAAATATAAGGAGCTTAACTGTGTGAACGTACTTGAGGCCGTTGAGAATTTTAGACTTGATCTAGATAATCAAGTTTCCAAGATTTTGTCCAATGTTGATAACTTAAAACAGAAAAATACACGACTCTTCGATTCAGTACAGCCCGCATGTGTTGATACCACTGCACAGCATCAATCATTGATTGAACAATTGAATCGAAAGTCGATGGAAATATCTGATTTGAGGGAACAAATTTGTGATAAGAATCTGGTCTTGGCTGAGTTAAAGGAAACACTTCGAACTCTAAAAGGTAAGAATGTTGTGGATAACGCAGCCACTATCTCAGCATCGTCCTCTAGTGCAATAAAAAGGAACCTTATAGCCGTCACACCACTTAACAAGGGCCCTAGGACTAAACCATCTCAAACTTTGGTCACTAAAGATAAGGCGGAATCAAAACCAGCTTCTAATATTCCCGTGTTGCCTTCTACAAGAGTAAGCACCACTACTAAGGCTCAAAGATCTAAGCTTAAGAGAAACAAGAAGAATGATAGGATCTTGCCCCCATCTAGTAGTCAAGTGAAGAAGAAAGTAGAAGCCCATCCTAGGAATTTTATTTCTGTTTTGAATAAAAAGAATCATGTAGCTAAACCTAAAGGCTCTGCGGTTGTGCAGCGTTCTAAGCCTACTATGAATTCTAATTTAAAATGTTGGAATTGCAATGAATGTATGTTTTCTAGTCGTCATGATTCTTGCCTTATTGACCATGTGAATGAGATGTATGCCCGGAAAAATGGATTAGAATGGAAACCGACTGGGAAAGTGTTAACCCAAGTTGGCTGGATGTGGCGCCCCACTGGTAGAACTTTCACTATAGTAGGAAATACGTGCCCTTTAACTAGGATCACTCCCACTGAAATGAAGAAAGCGTGCCCTTTAACTAGGAGTACCAAGGCTACCAAAACACAAGCGTGTCCTTTAACTAGGAACACCGACACTACCGTAGGAACCAAGTGCCCTTTAAATAGGTCTACTCCCACTGTAGTGCCCGCGAATAATCCAAAACCTAAGAAAGTTGGAACAATAAAACCTGTTAGTGCTAAAACTCACATTAGAAAACGCAGGAAATCTAAGGGTGTAAAAAATGTTAGCAATTCTGATAATTCTATATCTGTATCTGCTAACACTCCGGAACCAATAGTTTCCAATGCATTGTCTACTGTTGTTATTGAAAACAGGTGGTCCAAATTGTTCTCTGGTATTTGGACTCTGGTTGCTCCAAGCATATGACCGGAGATCGCTCTCATCTCAGAAATTTCGTCAACAAGTTTCTTGGTACAGTTCGATTTGGTAATGATCATATTGCAAAGATAATGGGTTATGGTGAATATCATATTGGGAATGTTATTATTTCCAGAGTGTATTATGTGGAAGGTCTCGGTCACAACTTATTTTCTGTGGGACAATTTTGTGATGCAAACCTAGAAGTTGCTTTTCGAGAGCATACCTGCTTCATTCGTAATTTGGAAGGGGTTGATTTATTGAAAGGTACTCGAGGGAATAATTTGTATACTTTGTCTCTACAAGATATGATGGCCGCTTCTCCCGTATGTCTTCTCTCCAAAGCATCGAAGACTAAGTCATGGTTATGGCATCGACGGTTATCTCATCTTAACTTTGACGCTATTAATCACTTGGCGAAAAACGAACTTGTTCGTGGTCTTCCTAAACTATCATTTCACAAGTATCATTTGTGTTCCGCGTGTACAATGGGGAAAAGCACTAAGAAGTCTTACAAACCCAAGACGGAAGACACCAACCAAGAGAAACTTTATCTGTTGCATATGGATCTTTGTGGGCCAATGCGTGTTGAAAGTCTTAGTGGCAAAAAGTACATCCTCGTCATTGTCGATGATTACTCTCGGTTTACATGGGTGAAATTTCTTAAAGCAAAAAATGAGGCACCTAAATTCATCATCGGATTTATCAAGATGATTCAAGTACGTCTCAACACTACTGTCCGACGCATTCGTACAGATAATGGAACCGAATTTGTGAATCAAATCTTGCGTGATTATTTTGAAGAAGTTGGCATATCTCATGAAACATCCGTTGCACGCACTCCACAACAAAACGGTGTCGTTGAAAGGCGAAATCGCACACTTATGGAAGCTGCTCGAACGATGTTAATTTACGCAAAGGCTCCATTGTTTTTATGGGCAGAAGCAGTATCTACAGCAGTGTACACCCAAAACCGGTCACTAATTCGCAAACGCCATGGTAAAACACCTTATGAGCTTCTCCATGGAAAAGTACCAGATTTATCATATCTTCATGTATTTGGTTCTCTTTGCTATCCAAATAATGATGGTGACAATTTGGGAAAACTTCAACCAAAGGCTGATATTGGTATTTTCATTGGTTACGCACCCGCAAAGAAGGCATACCGAATCTACAACCGTAACTCTCGCAAGATCCTCGAAACTATGAATGTTGATTTTGATGAGCTGACAGCAATGGCTTCTGAGCAAAGCAGCTCTGAACCCGCAGTTCATGAAATAGGACCCAGTAATATTAGTTCTGGTCTTGTCCCAAACAACCCTACTTCATCATTTATACCACCTTCTAGGACTGAATGGGATACGTTGTTTCAACCGTTCTTTGATGAATTCTTTACTCCTCCAAGTATTGTTGCTCCAGAACCTGAGGTAATAGCTCCGGTAACCGAAGTTGTCGCTCCAGCAACCGTTGCACAATCAGACACATCTGCACCTACAATTGGTCAATATATACCTTCAACGAGTAATTCTCAACCAACACATGTTTCAACTACCCATGTCATGCCTATTGATGATGAAGAGGATGATGATGATCACGATTTGGAATACGCTCAAATGCGTGAACTTCCATTCTTTGGTGTACCAATTCCCGACCCTAATCAAGCCGGGTCGTCCACCTCAGAGGAAGCTCCACCTACAATTTACTCCAATCCACTGATTCGTGAATATGACAGCAAGTGGACAAAGGATCATCCTATAGATTCTATTATTGGTGACCCTAATCGTCCGGTATCCACACGAAGTCAGTTACAAGAAAGTGCAATGTTTGGTCACTTTGATGCTTTTCTCACTGAAGTTGAACCTAAGACATGGCAACAAGCTTTTACTCAATCATGTTGGATAGAAGCTATGCAAGAAGAACTTAATGAATTTATACGTCTTGAAGTATGGGAACTTGTCCCATGCCCGGATCAAGTGCAATTACTCACTTTGAAATGGGTTTACAAGGTGAAACTCGATGAGTTAGGCGGAATATTGAAGAGCAAAGCTCGTCTAGTAGCTCGTGGATACAAGCAATTATTGGGCATCGACTTTATGGAATCCTTTGCACCTGTTGCCCGTTTGGAAGCTATTCGACTATTCCTCGCTTATGCAGCCCATATGAATATGATCGTCTATCAGATGGATGTGAAGACGGCATTTCTTAATGGTGAACTCAAGGAAGAGGTCTATGTTCAACAACCGGATGGTTTTGTGAATCCTAATTATCCTAATCATGTGTACAAGCTTAAGAAGGCTCTCTATGGGTTGAAGCAAGCTCCTCGCGCATGGTATGATCTTTTGTCACAATTCCTCATTACACAAGGCTTCGCAAAAGGCAAGGTGGATCCTACGCTGTTCATTCAGAAACGAGGTAAAGATATGATTGTGGTACAAATATATGTTGATGATATTATATTTGCATCCACAACCCAAATCTTATCCGACGAGTTTGGGAGACTCATGTCTTCCAAGTTTAAGATGTCAATGATGGGCAAGGTATCATTCTTCTTAGGTCTTCAGATATCTCAGAGTCCCAGAGGCATCTTTATCAATCAATCCAAGTATGCCCTTGAATCGCTTAAGAAGTATAAGATGGAATCTTGCGACCCCGTGGATACTCCAATGGTGGAACGAACTAAGCTTGATGCAGATCCACATGGAGTTGCCGTTGATCCGACACTTTATCGTGGAATGATCGGTACTCTTCTGTATATCACAGCCAGTCGACCTGATATTCAGTTTGCAATATGTATGTGTGCCAGGTATCAAACTAGGCCTACTGAGTTACACTTAGCTACTGTTAAAAGGATCTTTCGATATCTTAAAGGAACCATTAATCGGGGACTTTGGTATTCGAAGGACTCTTCTATTGCACTAATGGCATATGCAGATGCGGATCACGCGGGTTGTCAAGATACAAGGCGTAGCACGAGTGGAACTTTGCAACTACTAGGAGATCGACTAATCAGTTGGGCATCGAAAAGGCAGAAAAGTGCTGCAATTTCAAGTACGGAAGCAGAATACATAGCTATGTCCGGTTGCTGTGCTCAAATTCTTTGGATGAGATCGCAATTAACCGACTATGGACTAGGTTTCAACAAAATTCTGATGTACTGTGACAACAAGAGTGCAATTGCCTTATGCTGCAACAACGTTCAATTCTCCCGGTCGAAGCATATTGACATTCGCTACCACTTCATCAAGGAGCAAGTGGAAAATGGAGTAATAGAGCTTTACTTTGTCCGATCTGAGTATCAATTGGCGGATATTTTCACGAAAGCTTTAGATCGCGCTCGAATTGAATTTTTGGCCGACAAGCTAGGAATGAGAACTTTCTCGCCTGAGACTCTAAAGGAACTGGCAGATGAAGCGAAAGAATAGTGGTGGTAAAACTATTCTCCGTATCCTTGGTGATCATTTGTATATATTGTTTATATTTTTATCCACAAAAGCAAAATACAAAAATATAAAACCATATAAAAACCATAAAAATTAAAAATCTAGAAAAATCCAAAAATATTTTTACTTTATTTTTTAAAGGCATGTCTTTTGGTACGATAATATTTACGGCCTTGGAAATGTCGATTAATATTGACACGGCGCCATAAATAGAGTTCGTACAAAAGTTGTAAATATTTCATAAAACATGCCTATATGGCTTGTAGTTATTTCTGACTGCAACCCGATTTTCATATTAAAGTCAAGTATTTCTTATGAAAGCTTTGGCTCACAACGGGAATTAATTTTCTCGGGCAAGGTCTACTTTAAAACCTTGTAAGGGATCAAGTTTACCTTATAACTTGGTCTAACACAAATCTATGTACGTTTCAGTGCATTTATTTGTTAAAACAAGAGAAGTCTTGTTTTTATGAAGTTATCATCTCTACAACCATGCTATCTACAATTGGTATCTACATACTCGACGATGCGACTACTCAACCGACGACTACAGCTCTTTCGATAGAACACGGGTCAACAATTGAAGGGGAGCAATTGTCAAAGCATTCAGAATCTTCGATGCCGAACGTGCCTAGCTCACTAACTGGTGTCAAGACAACAATACCAATCGTACATGTGGTGTCAAGAGATGACTTCAGACGTGACGAGGCGACCAACATATGCTGACAAGAACCATTTGATCTTTTCATATGATGTTCTCATCAATCAGGTCCAACCTTGTCAATTTTTTTTTCTAATATGGTGAATATGTGATCTTGTTACAAATCGGTATCATATCTCATACATCTGATATCATGAAGACTAAACGGACTTGCATTTTTCTTCCCAAAACCTTTGTTAAAACTTCATTAAATCAATTGATATTAAAAACATCGATTGGGTTAATATTTTTAATATGGGGGAGAAAATGTGATTTAATATGGGATATTATCACAAATGGTTTGACTTAATGTGCTGGCTCATCCCGACATGTGCGAAATGTTTTCGAATATCGTGGCATATGTTAAGGGGGAGCAAAACATATTTGCATATCAAAATGGATTTTCATGGTGACATATACTTACCCTCAACCCATTTATTTCACGACGATGAAGATTGTGGTGACATAAGGATGGTAGGATAGGTTAAGTCCAATGATTCTTCCAGAACCGAAGGAATCTTCCCAAGGACATTCCATAGCTAGAAATAGTAGTCCTTAGGAAAGATGGAGAAAGATTGTGAACGTAGCTGAATGCCGACCAAGTACTTAAGTTAGCACTGGAACAATCACAACAAGGTGCTAGTTATGACGTATTGGTAAGCATTGAAGGGGTTGAAGAATGAAAAAGAATTGTAATGATAAAGGGTGTAAAGAAAGAAGCCCTCCTTACAACCTTAGGCAGAAACCGAGTCAACACATATGCTATTGAGATCATTTTAATGATGCTCGATATTGAAGATAGACATCATGGACCCAGTGATGCAATGCACAACCCATCCCAGCTAACTCAGATATCTCTCAAAAGGTATTTGTTTTAATCACACGGAGACAACACGTTATCTATCGATTTATTCACTATAAATAAATTGGTATTGAAATGGTGGCACTCCTCTCCAGCCTCCGATCACTAAAATCCAAAATGCACGATCGAGTCTAGAGCCATTTGAGATCATCAAATATCTCATTAGGACACACTTTCATATTTCCTTGCTTCTTCACACACTGTGAAAAGTAAGAAAGATCTTAAGAGTCCTACGCAAAATCTTCATGATCTTGCCTGAACATCCGAGTAATACGAAAGTATTTACAATGAAGATGGAAATCCTTCTTGAGCGAATATCAAAAAGCTCATGGTAGGTGACTTGTGCGATTCTTTATGAATCAAACTTGTGATAACTGGAAAGCAACAGCTGTTTAATTCTTAACTGAATTTAAACACGTTCCAGGCCTCTACGCAATATCTTAGTGATCTTGCCAGAACACTCAGAGTGATACCTTAGTGTTCACGGTGATGAGTGGAAATCCTTCTAGTGTTAACCTCAAACAGCACTTGGTAGGTAACTTGCAAGATTCTATACGAATCAAGCTCGTGACAACTGGAAAGCAACGATGGTGCGGTTCTTAATTGAATTTCACTTGTTTCAGGAACATGAATTGACGGCTTCAAATCATGCGGATATTATTATCCAAATGATTCACTCTTTATGTTCGCAGTCAGCTTTGGACGGTCGAATAGAGAGAACGGGTTTACCCGCGAAATCCTGTCAGGAAGTTACTTAATTGAAACTATCCGTCACGGGTACGATATCTAATATCGTCCAACGGTCTTCACCGACCGGAGGTAAAATGCTACCGATTTAGAATGAAATGTTCAAAGCCATTTCGTTCGTGTCTACTTATGTTGCGGCATTTGAAGACGGTGGCGTTGCGGAATCCGAGAAGAAGTCGTCCCCGCATGCTTATACTTTATGCACTTCATACCTTATCTAATTCAAGAAAGCCTAAAAGTCAAGTCTTTCGCTGTATCAAACTCTAAAGCTTTCAAGAATTACGAAGGTATAAGTATGTGGGACATGGTGTCACGAAGAGGCGAAGATCACAAGTGATGGATGCACGAGATCAAGGCAAGAGATTAATGCTCAAGATTGATATCAAAGATCACATCAACATGTTCACCAGAAAAGAAAAATAAAAGAAAGACGAAGACTACGAGCTCAAGACAAGCATAGGATGCTAGGTTTATTTCATTATTGTAACTCGGGTAACGCCCTTGTTTGGAGTGACCTCCCTTAGGGGGAGATTGTTAGAAATACGTTTTACGTATTAGAAAGGATCGGTCACTCCAACAATAGTCCATGTTATAGCTCGTAGTTTAGTTATTTACATTTATTAAACAAAGCCCAAAACCGAGCCCATGAAGTGTATGGGCCGGCGGCCTAATGTAAACCCAATCCCATCTCATGGGCTTGGGTATATAAACCCTCTCCTTAGATGGAGAGGGTGTGTGGTTTCATAATTTACACATAGTAAAACATTGGTTTCTCTCTCTAAGTGTGTGTGTAATCCACCATCTCTCTATCTCTTTCTCTCTCTAAAAACATAAGTATAGATTTACATTTCTACAGTGAAGTAGAGGTAGAAGGTTTGTCATAAGTAGGAACAAAAGTGGGTGGAACAATAGGAGGCTTAGGAGGTGAAGGATCCTTTGTTGTATTACCACTTCTTGTTGTAATAGCATTGACATTTGCCCTTGGATTTGTTTGTGTGTTGGATGGTAAAGCCCCTTGTGGTCTTTGATTATACATAATTTGGTTTTGAAGAAGAGAAAATTTCTTGTTATTTTCCTCTTGAGCATCCTTCATTTGTTTCTCATAAGAAGTAACCTTTTGAAGGATCAAATCCATGAGGTTAGGTTGCACATTCCTTTGATAAAAACCTTGTTGTGTATAAGGTGTAGGTGGTGCATAAAATCCTTGATTTGGTGGATAAAAGTTATTTCCTTGAGGTTGAAAATGATTCGGTGCCTTGTAGTTATTCCCTTGGTAAGGTGGTCTTTGACCTTGATTCCTTTGTAACACTTGAGGAGGATGTTGTTGAATTTGGGTAGGTGGTTGGGGTGGGAATCCCGGTGGAGTAAGGTAATTTTGGGACTTGTAAGAAAGGTTATTTGGATTGATATTTGGCTTGAAGTGTCCACGATGTTCCTCTTGGTAAGCATAACATTCCCCTTGATAACCTTGCACCTTATCACATTGTTCATAGGAATGGGGACCTCCACAAGTTACACAAGAAAGAGTAATGGCATTCACATCATTTGAAGAATTGTTCAATGAAAGGCTCTTAATGGCTTGAATCATCTCTTGTTGTGCCTTAAAACTCCTCTCATTATCTCTTTCCATCTTTTGAATGATCGTTTGTTGATACTTGAGGAATTGGTTATCACAAGGTGTTTGAGAATTGTTTTGGATAACATGAACCCTTTCTTCACATCGAGTGTTTGTTTGAACCATTTCTTTGGTCTCAATGATGTCCAAATCCTCTTGAATGGATTTACGAAGAATATTCCCTCCCGCGGAAGCATTGAGTGAATCTTGGTGATGAGGTTTAAGGCCATCATAGAAAGTATTGATTTGGTGAACTTCATCCAATTCATGGTTAGGGCATCGCCTCAGTAACTCTCTAAACTCCTCCCAAGCATCACTAAAGGATTGACTAGGTTTTTGTTGAAAGCCTATAATTAAGTTCCTCAAAGCCGTGGTCTTAGATGGGGGAAAGAACTTGTTCAAAAACTTAGTGGTGAAACCATCACATGTGGTGATACTATCGGGTGGTTGGGTGTCTAACCAATGCTTAGCGGGTCCCTCTAGTGAAAATGGCACCAATATCAACTTAATAGCATCATGTGGAACTCCATTGTACTTAATGGTATTGCAAAGAGCAAGGAATCTCTTAAGGTGATCATGATGATTATCATTCTTGTGACCATAGAAAGGTGTGTTTGAAACCAAGGTAATCATAGCCGTTTTTAGCTCAAATGAATTTGCGGGAATGTCGGGAATCTTGATAGCATCGGCATATCCGTGAACATTGGATTGCAAACGTTCCATCAAAGAACGATTATCAACAGCCATGGCTTCTTGTTGTGGATGAATCAAAGCACGATTCTCGTGATCGGCTTGATGGACGGTGGTGGTCTTACTCTTTCTCTTTTTCTTCCTTTTCAGAGGAAGAGGTTGTACACCAATCGGTATTTGTGCACGCCCACGAGTGAGCATGCAACTCAATACGAGGAATGAGAGAGAAGCTCTCGTGTGACTTTGAAGAGAAAAGGATTATCCTCTTCGAGTTTCAATATGAAATATCCACAAGAAAATAATAATATACGTATGTACTACTTGGGTGCAAGACCCCCAATGAAGCCTTCCTTCTTAGAATACTCACAAGTGAACGGGGGGTTAGGTGGCGCGAAGCACTTAAGTACCTATTGACCCTTAGATGGCATTTTATAGCACATTGCCTTTCTATTCACTTAATTGTTTGTATTCTTCGAATTGTTGCTTATTGGAAGTATTTATCTATTCTTGCTTTATTTTGTTTGATCGATACACGTGTCAAGGACCGGAACGCCCCTCAACACGGTGTATTGCCTTGGCAATACTTATGGAGAATATGTGAATTGGTTGTTCTTATACGTATACGTATTTACTTATAATAATATATGGAAAATATTTTTGTATTTATGAGTTTTTAAGAGAAAATACTAAATGTACATAAAAACCGAGAGAATCCAATAATATATATTTTTGGGTGCAATCTCTTAGGAAAAAGATTGCTTTTTGGATTTTTTTTAATTTGTTTGGTCAATTCTTTAGGAAAAGAATTGTTTTGTCAATTTTTTAGTTTTTATATATTTCTTAATTTTTGATTTTTTAATTTTTTTTATTTATGATACGTAAAAATGACGTTCACTAGGTGAACGGATCCCAAAAGCCAATGAAAACCGTCAATCGATAGTCTCTCGTAAAGTCAAAGAACCGGCAGCGGCGCTATTTGAAATGTGTATAGTTGAAGTTCGTTTTTCTCAGTTCTTAACAAATTGAAAGTCCTAACAAGATCGGGTTTTTAATTGTTTTTGGTTGGTAAAGTTTTTTGGATATTCTATTGCTAATTCAAACAAGCCTTGCTAAAATGAAAAAATATCGTCTACTTATATGTAAAACAACGTGCACATACCAAGTTTATATTCAAATAAAATGCTAAATGTAAAATCTACAAACTATAAGGACTGGAAATGTAAATTTAATGAAATATAAGTGCTAAAAATGTAAAGCTAAAAAGTCTAAGGACTAAATGTGTAAAAACAGTAAACTATATGGACTAAAAATGAAAACTATTCAAACAATGTAACTAAATTCCAACTAATTTGAAACTGCCTAACTAAATGTAAACAAATCTGAAAATGTAGGGACTGATTATTTGAAAACCCTAAAAAGTAGAAAGATTAGCTAGGATTAAAAACTGATTAATACTTCAAGGACCAAAATGCAATTTTCAAATCTTTTTTAACAAAAACGGGTTCACAACTTCAATAAGCTCGTTTGAGCTTATTTCTCAACCAAATTTGATCAAACCAGTTTCAAACGTTTTAAAATCAAATTTTAGCTAGACCTATCCAAGGAATTAAGCTAAAAGTCACTAGAACTCTGATAAGCTAAATCCAATAAGCTCAAAATAAGCTACCAATTAAGCCAGACTTGCACAACTAGATTTTAATGAAAATCCTTGTTAATAAGCTCAAAAGAAAGACGGGAAATCAAGTCTCAAGAAAAATGATAAAGTAATAAGCTCTGAATCTGAAAATAAGCCAAATTTGTGCTTATGTTGACTTTCGTTGACCATAAATTTCAAAAAACTCAAAATCTCAAAATTTATCCAGGAACACTAATGGAATAGAAATGTGAAAGAAAATCAGCTATTTTATGAAGTGGAAAATCAGATATGAGAAATCAGTTTGGAATTCATTACAGGGAATTGCATTTGCTCTTATGCTTAAACTTTTGCTTATTTCTAGCTCAGTTCTTGATACTGTACAATTTCCTTTTACACATTCAAAGTTCATATGTTGACTGAAAATTGAGACTTGGTTTCAGATGATTTCATCAAGGAACAAAGAAATGCTAAGCATTTGAAAATCAAAACTTTCTGAAAGTTTACTTGTGAAAAACTGACCCGAACCTTTTTTATGACCAGTTGCCTTTTTGACCTAAATCTTGACTAGTTAATGACTGAAAACTATTTGTTATGACTAGTTAACTGGAAATGAACCAAAGTTTGCCAATTTCTAACACTTGAAAACTACTTTTAAGCTAAAACCAAACACCACTTTTCTGATATTTTTTAAACTTTTATGAAGACTTTTTGAGCTAATGATTAAACTGAATTAAAAATGATATCACACTAAGTTTTATAGCCAAAATGAAATGTATGAGAACTAGTTACAAGAACTCTAACCAATAAGAACTCTAAATGGCTAGCAAAGCTATACTGATTGATAAATGTGAAAACAGGACAAGTATTAAGTCTAATAAGAAAGATTAAGCTACTAATAAGCTACAACAACACTTAGATCAGATCAATAACAGGCTAAAACAACTTTTATCATGCAATAAAGAGAATTAAGCTAGGTAAGAAGCAGGCATTCAACAATTGAGTGGAACTGAAATTCAGAAAGTGAAACCTTTAGCTAAGGCCTCCTTTGGGGAGTAGAGGAGCGATGAGCTCTCTAATCTAGTGCTAACCACCACCTTAGCACTAGAACACATCAAAAAACTACCAATCAACACATATCAATCATCAAATCCGCCATTAATGAACTGAATTTTTCAAAATCTGCTAAAACTTGACTTGAATGAAAAGATCAGGTACAACAGCTACAATCTTCACTACTAGCCAATTATGATCAAGTGTTGATCATAACTAACCAATATCAGCGACAAGAGTAACAGAGTGCAAGTATGAACGTAGAAAGGTAATGAGAATTTTGGAGGGAAAATTGAAATGTTTATTGATTGAGTTGGAAAGTAGTTACAAATGCTGGTAATCAGTTACAACTAACTATAACAGACTCAAGAGTTTGTCAGACTCTTGAGTTGTTAAGCTAAAACTAAAAGGAGTTGAGAGAAAACTAAAAGTGTGTGTGATTTCACACTTTTTCTTCAATACAAGAAATGAGCTAATCTATGGTATTTATAGACTGCAGAAGTAAAGTGGTTGGGGTTGGTGACGTGTTAGAACAAATTAGAAGCTTCCACGTGGAGAAATCTGCTCAATTGAGTTTTGCAGGTGATGAACACATTTGGGGTTTTCTTTGTTGTTTATCTTGAGTGTAATTGGTTGTGATCATTGGATTCGTCTCTCAAAAACGAGCAAGTTTCATGTTTATACCAACTTCTGAAATTGCCTCTAGCTCAATAACGATTCTGGGCTGTTGTGTTGAAGAAGATGACACATGTCAAAATTGTATTGGTTATGGGAAGTTCACACGGATCATTATCCTTAGTGGATAATTTTATTATTGCATGTAGCTTTCTAATTGGCTGAGAAGTGAGTAGTGCGCTTGCACTGTTGGGATTTG
Source organism: Glebionis coronaria (assembly GCA_025667525.1). NCBI lineage: Eukaryota > Viridiplantae > Streptophyta > Magnoliopsida > Asterales > Asteraceae > Glebionis > Glebionis coronaria. Next base: position 295,424,677 of record CM046874.1, read on the forward strand.
GCAAATAAATGCTTGGCGGGTGAGTGGGCATTTATTAAGCTGACTTGGTAATCCATGTAACTTGATTTCTCTCTTCCCATTGGTTAATAGCATTTCACACGGATTAAGCTTATCATAACTTTCCAAAAATGGCAGAAACAGCCCCTTGACTTGGCAGAATGTAATTTTGAGCTATATTCTTCATTCTTTTGGCAATTTAAGTCCTTCCACTTGCAAACTTGATCAAAAAGCTCCTTTGACTTGGTTGACTTGAGAGTTGACCAGATTTGACTTTGATCTTGACTTTGTCATATTTACACTTTTGGTCCTTTATCTTTGGCAGATTGTCAAGATAGGTCCTTTGTCTTCAAAGTCTTGTCACTTTTGATCCTTCTTTGTCTTTTTCATCAAATTAAGCTTGATTTTCCTTTGTTTGCTTGAAATTGTATCCTTCTTACCTATTTGAGCACAAACACAAAACATACCACATAATTCCGCTTTATAGCACAAAGTTTAGGTATTTTTATTGTGTTTTAGGATGATTTGTCGATAAATTGATATGAGTTTTTGCTCATATCACGTTCACAAAGGAATCTGTAGGTTCAAATAACCTCGTTCATACCAACAACCTAGAGGCTGCTAAACAAAAAGGGAATATTCAGAAAGACAAACCCGTGTATTCAAAATCGAGTTCACCAAACCCCGCTAGAGTTCAACACCTCCTAATGGTAGTCAACCAAAAACTAGGATCCCTTACAAGCAATCTAGGAATTGGAAACCATCCATGAATAGTCATGTTTCGAACACTACGCCTGAACGATTTAGAAAACCAAGGAATACAAGGACTTTCGTGAATCCCAAATTCCCCGTATGCCCCACTTGCAAAAAGGGCATTCACAATGGAAATCATGACCATTGCATTTTGCAATACCTCTATGAGGTCAAATCTCGTTCCTTTAAATGGAGATCGAATACAGAATCCCATAAGGCAACAAGGAGATACAAACCCGTCGCAAAGAAAAGCAACGACACCAAATCTGAAACATGGATTCACAAAGGACATAGTTTCTCTCCAAAGAAGTCTTCCGCTGTGCAAGAGAAAACTACTCCTAAATCTAGTCTTCAGTGGAAACCAACGGGTCAGATCTTCACGGAAGTTGGTCTTAAGTGGATTCCCATAGAGAAGAGTGTTGAAACCTGCTCCAGCACTAATGCGGGTGTTCTGAATATAGACAATGTATTTGTTACTCCTAACACTAGTATTTCTGCAAACTCTTCTTCTGTCATTGCAGGTAGAACAGCGAATTCTGAACCCACTTCTCCTTCTTCAAAGGGTTACAATTATGTACATTCGATATCACCTTCTTCTGTTGTACAAAAGTCTTATTTTCAAAAACCTGATAAAACACAAAAATATAATAAAATGTAAATATCCATAGAAAAACAAAATAAAAAATAGAAAAACTTTTAAAATGCCAAAAATATTCTTCTCGACATGTCTTTCAGTATCGATAATATGGACGTACCTAGAAATGTCGCTCAATAACGACACGGGTGTGTACATAAAGCTCGAATGAAAGTTGTAAATATTTTTTAAAACATGCCATTTCAATGATTTACAATTATCTCAGATTGTGACTCGTGCTTCAAAGAAAGGAAAGTTGATTATGCATGATAACTTATCCTTAACAACGGGAAAATAAATTTTCACGGTCATGAGCTTTCATTAAAAAAAATTCAATGTTTTTAAGCTCATGTAAACGACTTACAGTTAAATGTCAGACTGTAACTCGAACTTCAAATAAAGGAAAGTGCATCTTTAAAGATAACTTATCCTACCAAACGGGTAGAGCAATCTATCACGGGTAGAGCTTGTCACAAAACATTCAACGTTTTGAGCTCAACACAATGGCTTGTATTCACTTTCAGATTGCAACCCGGTTCTATATTCATGGGGGAGTGTACGCTTTAGTGCCCTTACCCTCAGCAAAAGAAGAGAAATCTTCTTACACTTGAGTGGATTCGTCAAGACATTCAAAGTCTATGAACTCAAGTTTATGCTTTAGAAAAACCTCTTCGCCAAAAAGAAATAGGATTTTTTCAAAAAGCGTTGAACATAATGTTTTCAAGAATTTCTCAATGTTTATTCAAAATCTTTCAAAAAATTGTGTGTTCAACAACTCCCATCCTCAAAAAGTGAAATGTGGATCATATCCTCACAATGACAATTCAATTGGATCAATTTTTAAGGGGGGGCATTTCAACTTCATGCAAAAGATTAACACATCTTTCTCCCGGAGATCTTCAAGACTATTTTTCAAAATATATTTTAAACAAGTTTGGTATCTCTAATATCAAAAGATTTTATATATTAGAGATAGGGGAGAAAATGTGATTAAAATGTGATCTTATATAAGACTCAAGCACTTTAACTCTTACCTACATGTGTAAAACATTTTCGATCATCAATGCACATGTGAAGGGGGAGCATTTCTGAAACGACAAAAAACTATCAAGGTGTTAAATGTTTTTCAAACACCTTGTTAGATATTTGAAGTAGTTTTTATGGTTACGATCAAATACCCACAACATCTTTCATTCACGACGTTATTGGTGTCAAAAGGGTGGTTAGGTTTAAGTCCTATGATCCAACCAGAACTGGAGGGATCTTCCCAGGGACAATCCAATAGATTATTAGTAGTCCTTAGGAAAGATGGAGTAGAATGTGAACGTAGCTGAATGCCGACTAAGTACTGATGCTAGCACTAGAACAATCACAACAAGGTGCTAGTAATGATGTCTTGGTAAGCATTGAAGGGGTTGAAGAATGAAAAAGAAATTTAAGGATAAAGGGTGTAAAGAAAGAATCCCTCCATACAACCTAGGCAGAAACCGGGTCAACACATCATGAAGACAACTCATCATGGACCCAGTGATGTGAAGCACAACCCTTTCCTAGCTACCCAGGTTTCTCTCAAAAGAAGTTTGTTTTATTGTCACGGAGAACAACATGACTTATATTAGCTTTCTCATTCCGAGATAGTTGATATTGAATAGGTAGCATCTGCTCCAGCCTCCGACCACTAAAAGTGCACAAATCGAGTCTAGAGCCAAGAGATCAATCAAATCTCGTTAGGACAAACGGATGACGAACAAGAGACTCCTACGCCATATCCTTGTGATATTGCTAGAACACTTAGAGTGATACTACTTAGTATTCAAAATGATGAGTGGAAATCCTTCCAGTGTTAACATCAGACAGCACTGCGGTAGGTCATATGTAAGATTATTTATGAATTAAAAATATGTAGAACTGAAAAGCAACAGTGGTTTGATTCTGAATTTATTCAAACTCGTTTCAGGTTTCTACGCAATATCATTATGGTCTTGCCAAAACATTCAGAGTGATATTCATTAATATTCACAGTGACGAATGGAAATCCTTCTAGCGTCAACATCAAACAGCGCTACGGTAGGTGACTTGTGAGATTCTTATGAATCAAGCTTGTGTCAACTGGAAAGCAACAATGGTAAGATTCTTTACGAATCACACTTGTTCCAGGAATTTGAATTGACGACTTTAATCAAGCGGATATCTATCCAATTGATTCACTCTTTATCTTCGCAGTCTTGCTTTGAGACGGTCGAGTAAAGACAACGGCTAGTACAGCCGCGAAACCCTGTCAAGGAGATTCTTAACTGAATCTACCTACCACAGGTACGGTATTTAATATCGTATAACGGTCTTCACCGACCGGAGGTAAAACACTACCGAGTTAAGGACGAATGTCAAAGCCATTTAGTCCGTGTCTATGTTTTGTCTCAAGAAGGTGGCGTCACGGTGTACTCAGCAAAGTGGAAGATTCGAAACCACATACTCATGCCAAAAGACATATTCAACAATTAATAGCGTGAGCATGTGGATGAAGACACAAGATTGCAAGATGGCAAAGACAAGTCAAGGATGATATGAAGATCTCAAGATTAAAGACAAAGTCGAAAGACAACGACAAAGGCTCAAAGATCACAGCATGAAGGAAAAACACTACTATTATACGTTCAACTCATTTATGGCGAGATTAGTAATCTCTACAAATTACCAAATGACAAAGGGTAATGACCTCTCATAAAGGGTAATGACCTCTCATTGGGGGAGATTGTTAGCCTCAAAATATTGAGTCAAACAAGAATGCTTGGTCATATGTTTATTATGTATCGTATATTAGAACGTTTTAATAGGTAGTAGGTTAGTCGTGTATTACGGGCTTAACTTTAAGCTAAGGTTCATTCATAAGTAACCAAAGCCCAAAAGGAAAGCCTGACCCATTATCATATAGCCCATTATGCCACATGTAGGCAAGGCTATATAAACCTCTCCTTGCATGTAAGTAGAGGTTGGTTGTCTCATTCTTCTATTCTCCTAATCTAATATTCACCAAGTTTCTCACACACTTCTCTCTACTTTCTCTCACTACTTTATCTCTCTAGAATTCATCTCATATCTACCTTTCTTTCTTCTTTAATCATCACGTAATCTATGGGACAACAAATTTATCATAAGTCCATGCTTAAGAGCAATAAAAACTAGAACACACACAAAGGAAAAAATACATAGGTTCAATTAGCATGTAGGAAGAAGGCTAAGAAAAACCTAATGGCTACAAAAGAAAGAGACTCCTAATGACATACAAAGTTCATCAAAATAAAGTATCATTAGTCATATTTAGGAAGAGCCATTTAATAAATTTATAGGATGAGTATGAGTCTATCACTAGAGGTGCTCAATTAAGGCTAAGCACGATCATTTTTACGAGTTATATAATAACTCAATCTTCCCACATGGAAGTAATTCAACCGTTAGGTCAAATTAAGATTCTAGTACAATAAATTCTCTAGTAGTCATTCTTAGGTTAGACAAAATGCAATTCCTACATTTGCCTAATAAAGTGTACCAAGGATGAAGAGTGTATGACGACACAATGCACAACCTAATGAGGGTTAAGAATGCACCATTGCATATCTTGTCAAACAAGTCTAGTTAAGGTTATTTACCTTAATAGGACTTGAGGCCAATAACTTAGAAATGTATAAACAATGCTTACACAAACTAAAAGAACACTCTTGATTGGTCTTTCAGAAATGACATAATTTACAAATTGCATTGCAATGTAAATTAATTGAGTATTTTGGATGAAAAATCCAAGTTGTCAAACCGACTCCATCGTGCATTATAAGCAATTATTAAACAAAATATGTCTAATAATTTGAACAAGTAGATTCAATATACCATCATCAACACAAGTGTGAGTTATGATCTGATGTATATTATTAATAAACCACATCATCCGATGTATATTATTAATAAACCACATTTATGTCTACACACAAAAACATGTCAATTATATTCGATAATGATACCAATCATAGTTTGAATAATGAATTGATATTTAATCGAAATCTTTCTTGATTCCCACAAACACTCATTTAAGAGAAAATAGATAAGATTTTCAAAGGGTGTTTCATGTTTTATAGTAAGACATTAATCTACTTGAACTAATAACACAATGATCGAGTAAGACGACCCACATCAATAGATTTGACAAGCTCCCAAAGCTTTCAAACCTAAATGTGTTAAAGAACATGCCAAGGTGTACAAAATGTTTATGTAGCATTTGTAAACCAAGAGATGTTAATCCTATATGCAATACACACATAAATAGACAACTAAGTAACACTACTAGCAATACTAATGATCACTTAAGAATGTCCAAAGACAAAAGAAATACAAAAGCATTCGTCTTTGTTTTGAGTGTTAGATACACTAAAGTATACATAGCTTGATTTTATTTGAAAATAGTTTTCGATCCATTTCAAAATTTAATTAAGTTCAATACTTTATAAATATATCAATTTACAAAGATATATCAACAAGAGATGTCCAACTTAATATAAAAGAGTAAAACACAAGTTTTACGACAAACCGAGACTCAATACTTTGGACAAAGTATAGAACTTAAAAGACATCCAAAATTTAACGTTTGAACAAAGCTTTGGAAGCATTTTGAATAGAAAGGAAATTCAACTACGTTCGAAACGGCGGATGGCACGACTTCTACGGACTTATGGTTGATTTTATATTATTTTTCAAAGATTACAAAAATCTTAGTCGGACTGACCGCGGTTCCTTATTGATAAGGAACCTAGGGGAACAATTAGAGAACCACGGACAGTGGACAAAAATGGGTTTTTTGACCAAAATCATTTGGTAACTTTTTGAAAGGACTTAGGACTCTAAAAAATCATTATAGACACATAGAACTCGTATTTTAGAGTTAATTATGACACAACAGATTTTTATACTTCCAAACATGAAAATATTTAATTCAAGCTATTATACAACGTTTATTTAACACCAAAACTTGTACAAATGAAACAACAAAACACATTTCATAAGTAATTACTCTTCATGAACAGTTTGATACAAAGATCGTCTCTATTATTAAAAACCGTTTTCATTTTTAAAAACCATTTGTTTTAAAAAGGAGAGCAAAGATTGACCCAAGCTTTAGAGCACAATTTACTTCAAAGATCTTGAATAACCACGCTCTGATACCAATTGTAGAACCTAGAAGGGGGGTTGAATAGTTTCTAGTTCATTTTCAAAACATTTCGGCTTAATCCACTATGTGCGGTTCTTTATTGTACCTGTGTTTCTTTATCAATAAAGAACCGCCGGTCCATTTAGGGAACTGCCGACAGTGGACGAAACCATTTATTTAATTTTAAACTTAAACAATCCTTGGTATCAAATTCTCGATCAAGTTTGACTAGATATGAGATGTGTTTGATTGAAAGATAAATACTACAAGTAAGAAAACACACAAACACATCAAATCAAGAGTACATCAAGAAATAGTCTAAACACTAAGCACACACGTACTAAGCATAAGCTTTTCCGCAACTAAGATGTTTAGACTAAGTGATGTACACTTGACCATAATCTAAACATGAAGCACACACGTACTATGCCTTAACTTTTCCGCAACTTAGATGTTTAGATTATGAGATCCACACAACATACAACAATATATAAATGCATCAATAAGAGTAAAGACATAAATGTAAAGGAAAGTACCGACACGATGATTTATAGTGGTTCGGTCACGAAGCTGCTCTTTGCCCTACTCCACTCCTCGAGTACACATTACTCGAGAGTTACTTCACTAGTCAACAAAACTTCTTTCAAGGCGGAGAAAACCATACACGTCGCTTACACATTTCCGACACTAAGCTAGATGTCGAGTCCTAATCTTAGGTAGGACCAATCTACACAACGTCGCCTACTTCACCATTTTTCGACACAAGGCTAGATGTCGAGTCCTAATCTTAGGTAGGACCAATCTACACCCATCTACACCAATCTTCACACTAGTTATGTTTTATGGCCTAACATAACAAACCTTGTGTTTTATGGCCTAAACACATAAACCATTTAGATCTAAGTACACAACACTTAGATATAAGACTCTAACACTATATCCAAACATATACATAACTTGGTTCCTAGCACCTAATCTAAGGATACCTATAACTTGGATATACTACCCTTACAACACATCTAAGTGTACCCACAACTTGGATCTTCTACATATACATAGTAGGAAGACTATAATCATGACTTGATCTATAAGGAGAGATCTTCATCATGTTATGACTAACACTTCACAAGGATGGAGGTGTTCTTCTCATTGCACTTGAAGAGGAGGATGAGGCAAATGAGGAATGGGATTTTTGAGGTGAATTATATGTATTTTTCCACACCTTTGAGGGGAAGTAAACACTTGCTATTTATAGGGAAGTCTTGCCTTGGAGACGTCTCTTTGATCCATTGGATAAAAGGATGCACCCAAATTCAAAATTTGAATTTTGAATTTATTATTTTCCCTCCATCTTTTAGAAGCAAATTCAAATTTTGAATTTTGAATTTATTAGTTTCTCTCCATCTTCTAGAAGCAAATTCAAAATTTGAATTTTGAATTTATTAGTTTCCCTCCATCTTCTAGAAGCTTCGAAAAGTCTTCTCATAAGCCTAAACCGGCTTGACTGCCCGCGGTTCTTTAATCTTCCCACGATTCGATATCTTTAAGGATCCGCGGGTATTATAAGATAACCGTGTCCTTCATGTACTTCATGACGAATGCAATCTTCAAGGTGTCGAGAGAAGTATACATAAGTATGCTTGAGTGATTACGAGTACCTTACATGTTTTACATAATGTATTGCGAGTTATACGTTTGTCATCACCAAAACATAAAGGGACCATCTCGATTAAACATCGTAATGTTTGCACTAACAAATATCATTGTTAGAAATTATAAATTAAAATCGATAATTTCATTAGATTGAAGGTAAAATATGATACAATCAAATACTTTAAAATATAAAGCTTGACATCCTTTTAAACAGTAGTTATAAATCTATCAAAGAGGATGCGTATATCTAATATTTAACTTGAAGCGGTTATTTTAGTAATTTAAACACTTGATAAAATGTGTAAAACGTTCTTAATAATTAGTAACAATTTTTAGAAATCCAAGTAGGTGATTAAGGTATCAAATGATAAACATAGGACATGTTCGGATTTTCAAAAGGTGACAAGATAGCAAACGAGTATGAAACGAATAATAATCAACAATTAGTATACAAGCAATAGCACGAGGGAATAAAACGAAATTCGTATCAAATTTATTAACGAACATGATTGAATAGATGCATTGATTATAAGGACAATAAGAACAAAGGATTTAGCAATGATTAATTCAAAAGTGTGGTTGGTGTCACCAACAATGGCTTATTAAGTTCTCGGTGGTCGATAAACGATCGAAAGAGAAAAGCCACACAACAAATTTTTGAATTAAAGAAAAAACTTAAGAAGTCACTTAAGAGTAATCCCCGTAAAATGAACAACGTTAGCAATGAGAGGTGAAATCAATACATGGTTCACACGAATAAAGTTCATGACGATAGAGTCTAACACACATCATGACAAGTACACGAAATCATTGTTCACGTCCAGTCATAAATCATTATCCGCATCCAGAGATGTTTCGAAGGTCTACCAAAATAGATAGAGAAGGTCGATCGATGTAGAAGCATAACAACGTTGAAACTTTCAAGTCTGGTATCAGTGGTAAGAAATTAGACGAGTGGTATCGAGAATTATATCACGAAAGAAGATGAGGTAACAAGTAAAACAAAGATCGTTGAGTAAGGAATTATGTGCTTAAAGGCATGTAATTCGTTCAAGAAAAGATAAGGGATTATATGCGTATGTCACGAACTGGTGCTACTCGCTTAAGATGTAAAAGTTTTCAAAACTTTATTTTATCTAACTTTTTAAAGAACATAATTAAAAAGTTGGTTCTTAAGGTGACTACTATTCGGCCTCGCATGGCTCCTTCTGAACTACGCATAGGTGATCAGGCCATGCATAATTTAGGACTAGTAATGCGATGCTCAGCTTCGTCAAACCAGTATTATATGTCATATGACTTAAAATATGTATATAATGCCATTTATAAAAACAAAAATCAAACTAATTTATGAAACTTTTCGCCAGTAACTCGCTCCTTTTTTGTTAACAAGTTGGGATACATTACTTTCAGCCATAATGGATCAAGGTTTTAAAAACTTTGAGACGGTGGTTAAAAGTTTTATAATCCTACCGCTCTGATACCACTTGTTGGTCCCTTGTAATTAGTACTATACTTAAGTGTACTAAGTATAGTCCTAACCCATGGTTAAGTAATGCAATAAACTTAATACAAGTAAGTAAATAACACAAAGGTTTTCAACGTTTAACTCTTAGCTTTATTAAAGAATTATACCCTATTGTATACGAAGCTACAATAGGGATTGAATAGACAATGTATGGTTTTGTGATCTCCTCACTAACAAGCTAGTCCAATCCTACGATTGCTAAGCTTGACGATTCTATCAACAAGAGTTTAGAACTCAAGTGTGTGATCGTGTTTGGAGGAGAGAAAACTTGTTTGTGAGTGTCTAAAGTATTAAGTGCACAAACTTATTTTCTCTCCTTTACAAGCATCCTATTTATAGAAGGAAAGTTAGGTAGAAGACAATAATTTCCCATGTGCAACTCTTGTCTTATTGGTACAGTGTAGTATCTTGCCTTACCCTATTCTAAGTAGTAAGACGTAAGTCCTTTACACTTGTCAGTACCCCATCTATCCCAAAAGGGTAAGTCACGCTAATTGTGTGATGTACTTCATCTTGTCACAATTCAACTTATCCCACCTTTACTTCAGTCTTGGAGAATGCTTGTTTTCTTCAGGGAGATCGTATGGGGTTCAGTGAGTCTATTGCTACAACTCACTGAACCCATCACCATCTTCTTCGTCATAGAAGACATTCATTGAGCTTCGCCTCTCTGAATGCTCGATTATTTCTTTTAGACTCAGTGTAGGAACTCGAAGGCAACTCACTGTGTGACTGTTCACTCAGTGACTTTGTTATGTTCAAGGTTAATATTTCACTTAGGCTGATTGTTATTCAAATCCACCAGGGAGGTCATTAGGTACTAAATTGACCTAACAATCTCCCCCTATTTGGATATAAAATTTTCCTAAGTGAAATTGTTATAAGTGAGCAAAGAGGCTTCTTCTTATTACAAAGTATTCTACTGATGAAAAGACTTAATATAACAAAGTACTTCATTTTCATTCATCATTACATAAGACTGAATAGTCTAATACAAGAAACATAAGTAAAACAAAAGATTACAGTTATTCAGGAATCCATTGCTTCCCTCTTCACCCTTGATGACTTTAACACCTTTTCTTTGTCAGGCCTCCTAACAATTATCTCCCTGAGCTTCTCAGCAAATCTTTTATTCTCATCAGTCTGAACTTGTCCAGCCATCACAAGGAAGATGAGAACACTCTCAGTAGTGCATTTCTCTATGTCACTCATTCTTTGAAATGCTTGATCCCTAAATACTCCAATGAAGAAGATACCCCACTCAGGTTCTTCTATAACCATGTTGTTCACAAAGGGGACATTTTCAGGGAGGGTACCAGTCTAACCCAGGGATCTTAGTCTCAGCTTCAAGCTCAACTCTTTTTCTCTTTCTTCCCTGAGTCTTGGTAGGATCCTATTCAGTTAAAGAAAGATCTTCAGTGATTACTAATTGTTCATTCATCTGATTCAACCTCTCATATCTCTTACTAAGAGAGTTGAGTATTTCAAGTACAGATTTGTTTGTTTTGGTCCTGAAGATCCTTCCCATTTCGTCCCACTCACTGAGACCGAAATCACCAAATGAAAATTTCTTCATAACTTCAAAGTTCCTCTCGTCATTGTTTATGTAGATAGATACTGAGACAGGTGTGGTATGAGGAATGATCTAAAGGTTAGTGATTGGTTCAGGCTTTCTCCTTTGGGTGACGACTTTGGTGTACTGGTCATACAGTTTCTTAAGTTGGGTGGTTCTTTGTTGCTGCTTCAAGACCATTTCATCCTGAATGGCCTTAAGTTCCTCCTCCTGCTTTTGGACGAACTCCTCTCCCCCTTTCTTGCTCAACAAGACCTCAGGGTTACCACCTACTTCTTTCACAAACTCAGTGGATACCTTCAAGATCTCAGCCTTTGTTGCTTCATTAGCCTTAGCCGACTCCATTCTATCTAAGTACACTTGGATTTGATCAGGAGTCATCTTGTACATAATTCCATTAATCTCATATGGTACCAAGACGATGGCATCAGGATCCGGCCTTGTTTCTCTTGAAGCTTTTACAAGTTTCTTTGGTAGAGGTGTTAGGGTTTCATCAGCAATACCTTTGCCGTTATCTAAATTAGATATTGAGGGCTCAGGGTTGGGAGGAATTAAGTTTAAGGGTTGGGGTTGTGCTAGTCTATCCTGCTCCCCCTCAGTGTGAGAAGGAGGTTCAGTCCAAGTTAACATCATTGGTGGCACATTCTCCCCCTCAAAAGTTGAAGGATCAGCCTGACTAATCCCAGCTTTTGCCCTATGTGAAGGTCCTGAGGTGGTGGAGGATCCCTTGAAAGCCTGAAACATCTTAGTCACCATTTCCTTCATGGACTGAGTGTCAGCTTTGATAGTTTGAACCTCCAACTGAATTAGGGATTGAGTGTTTCCTATGGTGGTGATCTTTGTCCTAAGTCTAGGAATATCAGCTTCTTTCAGGGATTTGGAGATGTCAGAGAGATTGGAGGCATTAGCCATGTAACCTTGTGCAGCCCTTGACAATCTGAACTCTGCTTCAGCATCCATATGAACATCCTCATAGATGGCATCACATTTCCCTTTCACCACATCCAAGTCAGACCTGAGAGAGTCTAACCTAGTGAAAACCTCAGTGAGCCTGTCCACCTTCAGTAACTCAAGTAATTGACTAACTCTAGAATTGACTCAGTGGTACTAGTGATTAGTCCATCCAGAGTTGTCTTCAAGGACACATTTGCTTCAACAGTAGGAAGAGCATGGTTGAGGAAGTTGATGAGCTTCTTCTCTTGATTTGCATAACTATTGTTAACAGAGCTTATGAATTCCATTTGGTTTTCTACCTGAATTCTCATCTTCTCCTCAGCCATGTCAAACCTATCACCATATGTTCTGAACTCATCAAGGAGTTCATCAGCCTTTAAAGCCAAGTCCTCATGAACGTGAGTGACCTCAGCTTTCAAAGCTATGGAAGCATGAGTTAATACATCCTTGAGAGTTGCTTTCAAAACTTTCTCATCCAGAACCACAGTCTGAGTCCCCAACGGAGAGGTGTCAAGTTTTGCCTCTTAGGAGGGCTTTTTTGGTACCTCGGGGGACGGCTCTTTTTGTTCGAATGCCTCAGGTGAGGGCATTTGTTGAGCCTCAGGGGAGGGCGGTATGTCCTCGAACACTGGTGGGGATTGTGGCTTCTGGTCTGATTGAGGAGGGACCTGAGTTTCAGGTTCATCCCCAGCCTCAATCATATCATCCTCGTCACTGAAACCTTGGAGTAACTCGTCAGGCTTCTCGAGTAAACTTATAAAATCTTCAAAGTTCAGTGAACCCTTAGGTTTATCCAGCTCCCCTTCAAAAGAAGGTTTGCCTTGGTTATCGTCACTCCCTGCCCCAAATCCTGAGGCTTGGGATTTAGCCAATTGATACTCAGGGGCAGTTTGTGATTGATCAGTTGTGGAGGTAAGATCCCTATCAGCGGGGTGTTTTACCCGTGGGCGTCCCTCTGAGTCTTTGGGATCAAGAGTGGTTCCCTCAAGCAAAGACTTTTGTTTTAGTGTGTCTTCATCGGGAGTTGTGGAGGTGAGATTCCTATCAGCGGGGTGTTTTACCCGTGGGCGTCCCTCTGAGTCTAAGGAATCAAGTTTTGGGTCCTCAGGCAAAGACTTTTGAGCTAGTATGCCTTCATTGGACTTGGTGAAAGTGATAGGCCTATCAGCGAGGTGTGTTACCCGTGGGCGTCTCTCTGAGTCTTTGGCCTTAGTTTTGACCTCAAGCAAAGGTTGTGAATTACGAATGCCCTCATCGGTCTGAGTGGAAGGTAGTCCCGTAGGAGAAGGTTGTTTGTTTCCTTCTCCATCAAGAGGACCAGTAGGTTGGCCCGTCGACCTGACTGTGATGTATCAGGACCTCCCGATAGCTCTTTCCCTTGGGGTATTTTAAGCTTGGTCTAAACAAGGGTAGTCTTTTTAGCCTTGGCCTTTTTGGGTCGTGCCTTGGAAGCCTCAGGGCCCTGTGCCTTTGTTAGTTTGGTCTATGGCACAGTCTGAGTCTTCTTGTTCCCCTTCTTTGGTAAGAAGGGAATGGGAGACACGGATGATTTACGACTGATCACCTCAGCCATGTGATCCGTCAATGCAATGGGGTTGACTTCAGATGGGTTCTTTGAAAAGTTTGTGGAACTCAGGATAGGAGTAGAAAAAACATTGAATTTTTCCTGAGTGTAAAGGGAACCCAGTAACCGTTCTAAGGCGCATGATATGAATCTTGGGTAAGAAACATACTTTCGCCTAGACTCCTTCAGGAGCCTGGTTACGAGATCATTATAAACGATCTCTCCTATGTCAATCTTCAGTCCATTAATAAGACTGTAGATTAGCATCTGCTGAGTAGAATTAACTTGCTCAGTAGATGAATGGTTCCCACCGATCACCTAAATCACAAAAGTGACCAGGATCCTCCAAGCCATGGGGAAAGCGTTTTTGATCAATGGGGTTTTAGTCACAAGTAACTCAGGGACCCCGATTTCTTTTAGTCCTTTTTTAACTGACTCCATGTCAGGATGTGCAACATACTTTCCATTGTTATAATCAAGTCCACTAGTTTGACAAAATGTTTTAAAGTTTAAAATAAATGGTGCCTCCCATTGTTTACAGTGAACATGATGACATAGTTCTTATATGACTTGATCTCAGACCCCTGAGATCCTTCAGGCCCTTGGGTAGGGGTTACAACCACAACCGTAAACCAGAATTCCCTGAGATATTCATGGTAGAAGACTGAGGGGGTTTTTGTAAAAGCATTAGCCCAATCACAGTTTTTCAAGAATTTGCAAATTGGTTTGTAGGCTCATACACTACTAGGGTAATTGAAATTTCCCTCATAGTTGTTTCCTGCAAAATGGACACCCTCATTGGTGAGATGTTCAGCCTGAGGGGCATATTTGATAGCTTTGAACATTGCCATTAAAGATAGCTTTTAAAGATTTGAAAAAGGACAATGGCAATTTGTGGAAATCAAATCAAGACTTATTTCTTGTTATAATACAACAAGATTCACCAAGTGACCTAATGAGAACTTTTGCCTTATAAAAAGGATCAAGAGTTATAAACAATAGGTAACTTTTATTATTTGTGCTATATAACAATAAAACAAGTGATCAATGTGATTGCCTTTTTACAAGAAACCTTTTCTGGAAACTCGTTTGAACACACACACACTTTTTCTTTGAGAGAAAATTTTGGGAGAGTAAAATTGCAAGTTCTTTGTGTGTGTGTTTGATTTGATTGAGGGGTATTTATAGGCTCGGATGTGAAAGAGATTTTTTATTTGTTATAATTTCTTTTCACATCCGCATTAAATGAAAGCGTACAAGTGGTCCCCCTATTTTCTTGGCAATTGTTCCATTACTGCAAAGATAACGCTTTTTGAAGAGATGACGTGGGGTCACGTGCATTTGAAAGGACGTTTTTACAACAGATTTTGCTAGAAAAAGGGTAAGCATTTAATGGTTAGTGGGATACTTGACATGAGTGACCCCTTGACTGGTTTATGACAATTTATTGAAGGAATATATGTTCCTTATTTAATATTGTGACTCACCAACCTAGGACATTAAGTAACTAAATCCTTAGAGCATTTAGTTACATCATTTAATGTACCTCAGTGTCAAGGGGAAGACAATAAGATATATTTACTCAGAGAGAGGATCAAGAATATACATTATACTGAATCCAATGTCATCAGGGAGACTGATTAATCAATATTCAGCATACCAAGTTCAGCTTTCAGTCTAGTGAACGTTGGTTCATCCAAAGGTTTGGTGAAAATATCAGCTAGCTGATATTCAGTGGGGATGAAATGTAATTCAGTATCTCCTTTTAAGATGTGACCCCTGAGGAAATGATATCTTATGTCTATGCGTTTAGTCCTTGAATGCAGGACTGGATTATTTGAAATGGCAATTGCACTGGTGTTGTCACAAAAGATAGGGACTATGATGAGACTGCTTTTATACATAGTCTCATCGTCCAAAAAGGGCTTAAAATGCATAAATTATCATGAAAATACCCAAATATATGCTTGTGTTTGTTGCTTATGTATTTTAGGTACGGATATTGAGAAAATGACAAAAGATCACAAGAATCATGCAAAAACGAACACAGGAAACGAAGCCGCACAATGAACCAAGCCCTAATGAAGAATTTTCCAAGAAAACCCTTGAAGATTTGAAGATTTATGAAAAAGGGTCCTCTAATATAGAAGAATTAACACTTTATACCCTTGTATCTTCATAATTACAAGATTGGTCCCTAAAGTTTGTCAAAATTGCAAAAAAGGGCCCTCCACTTTAAAGAATTGGCAATTTTAGTCCCTCAACAAAACTAAAATGTCAATATTTATCCTCCTCAAAGTCAAACATACCAAGAAGGACTCCAAGTTACATGAATTACAAGTTTGGTCCTTTGAAAATATCAAGATTACCAAAAGGACCATTGTCTTTGAAGAAATGGCAAAAATGGT
Source organism: Glebionis coronaria (assembly GCA_025667525.1). Lineage (NCBI taxonomy): Eukaryota > Viridiplantae > Streptophyta > Magnoliopsida > Asterales > Asteraceae > Glebionis > Glebionis coronaria. The sequence goes on from CM046874.1 coordinate 295,440,935, forward strand.
CCCTCATTAATCATGACTTGGCAATTTCAGTCCTCCAAGAAGTCAAACAAACAAGTCAAGACCATTATCAATCAAGAAAATGCCAAATCAGTCCTTCAAGAATCACAAAATGGCAAGAAATACACCTGAAAATACTTTGGAAAAGTATTTGGGGCAAAAGTGTGAAAAATGAAACTTGAAATACAAAGGGAATCCGGATTTAGGCTATTATTTACAAAGTGAAAGGAGTATTAAAGGTGAGGGGTTATTCTTGGCAGACATTGATTGTTACCTAGACCTATAAGGGCTTGACACGTGTCCCACTCACCTTTTCCACCAATCAGATTCCACCATTCTTCCACCTCACCCATCCACTAACCCGGATTAAATAATTAACTAATCTTGGTGCCTAAACAAGTTTTTAAACATAATCCTCACCCAAACAGATTAAAAACCTGTTCTTCATGTTCTTCACAAGATTTGGGTTTTTCTTAATTACTAATAATTAAGTGATAAAACCTTCCAGATTAGTAATTGATGACCCCTTAATCACATCCCAACCTTAATACTAGCCACCTCACCATTCACATGTCCACATGGGACCTCCCCTGCTACACCTTTGAGCAAGAAGACAAGATTGTAACAGCCATCCAACGTCCAAGGATCCAGCTTACATTTCAAGCTTAATACAAGCCATTAGATCAACTTTTCACTTGCCAGCTACCACAAGACAACAAAAATCAGTCACATGATTCTCCAAGAGTTCAAACTTCAAAGGGCAATTTGGGGACTTCCATAGTTAGGGTTTCACGTTTTTTTTCAGCTTAACTAGTTCATTTTATGCCTATATAAAGGCCTTAGTTTATTACATTTTAGCTTGCTCTTGAATTTTCCTTGTTTACAAAAATTGTAAATCTCATATTCAGTTAATGAAATGTGTATGAATTTTGTAAAGAAAGCTCAAGTGCCATTGTTGTTTACTGCTTCTTATTGTTCTTAGTTTGATAATCTTGAATCTCAAAACCTGTTTTCAAGGAGTGTGCAAAAGTTTGCACATTTTCCTTCAAGCTTGATATTTTGCTAAGTTCTTGGTCTATCTTGGAATTCTTGGGCTATAAGGCTGATCATAGCATCCTGATATTGTGTTATCAAGGTGTGGTGAAGCTTATAACTTGGGGATAATCAAGTGTGGAGTACAAGAGTTGCATTAATCAAGGCTTAACCTTAATGTTTTTGATATTTTGCTTCTAACCTTGTTGAATCTTAGCAGGCTTTATTGTGGAAGCTTGTACTTGTTCTTGCTAGTACATAAGCTCAAAATTCGTGGGTGTGGATGTACATCCATGAGGTACACACCCTTAATCTCAATATCTGATAAGATATTGGATATTTGTGATATTTGAGTGTTGCTTGTGTTCTTGTGAATTTCGTGGCTTAATCTTGTTCTAATCTGTTTATCTCATCTGTTATTGTGTTAATTTGGGCTTGGGTAACCTTGGAATGCTGTTTTGATTTGAAAATCTTGATTTGAAAAGTTAAAAGGGTGTTTGGGATTACCTGTCTTGAATCATAACTTGATATTGTGTTGTTAGAAGTTTGTGTTTTTGCTTGGTATCTGCTATATGCTTGTTTGAGTGCATTTTGCTGCAAGTTTTCAGCTTTGAAACACCAAATCATACATTATGCTATAACTACTTGATTTTAACTGTTTTTAGCCTAATATTTTGGTAAAATCTAGAATTTATGCATGCTTAGGGTTAAAAGTTGTTAAAACATCATTAATATAACATATGTGATAGATTTGGAGGTTTGAATTTGGCTTGTTGGTCAATTGCATCAGCAAAAGTAAAAACTGCATGTTTTTGTGTTCATCAGTAACTTTAAGTGCTTGAATCTTGCTTAATACTTTGAATCAGTGCATGAAACCTGTTTAGACTTGCTTATTTAAGTTTAATATTGCTTGTGTATGCATTTGGTTAAGTTTGGCTGGCTGAATTGTGCTATAAGTGCTTATTGAACCTCAACTGCTTATGTGTTCATGTATGTGTCAGATCTGGTGATTGATTGAATTAACTGCACTAATTGGCTGTTGTTGATTGTGATTTCTTTGTTGTATTTGACTCCTCTTGATCCACTGATCATTTGGGTGCCTTTGTGTAACTTGAATCTCCAAAAAAGTCACTAAAGACAAAAAAGTCAACAAGTCAAGCAGTGTAAAAAGTTTCCACTGCTGAACACCCAAAACTAGCCCCTGCTAGTGCAATTTTTCAGTTTGCTTATCAATAAGCCATTTTGGCTTATGCAGACCTGCAACAACTTATTTTTTGTGATAGAGCTTCATTATTTGACCCATTTGATTGAACTGGAGCTTATTAGACTTTGACTTTTTGCTAGAAAACCAACTTATTTGACTTTTTCATAAGTGCTTATTTGCTTTTTCCAGCTTATTGAGTCAACTTATTTGAAACCTTTTTGTTGATTAAGCTTAGTTAAGTCATTTAAAAGCTTTAGAAACTTGAATCAGCTCTTGGGATAGCCTAGAACTCGAAAACGACTATTTTGTCGTTTTCTATAGATTGCTTTTTGCATTTTCAGGCTTATTCCTTTGGCTTATTTCAAATTTCTTTTTACAGAAGTCTTAAGAAACTCAAAAGAAGCTTGTGTGTCTAATTTGAGCTTATGGCATCAGCTTATAGCTTAATGGGCCAAAAAGCCCATTAAGAATAAGCTGTTTGGTATAAGCTTGCTTATTTCACATTTTTAGCTTTTGGGCATTTGAAAAATTGTGCTTAAAATCAAATTTTGAGTCAGATAGGAGCTTTTGGGCTTAATTGGACAATATTTTTCTTATTAGGCTTATTTTGGCCCATTAAGGTGACTGTTTGGACTTTTGGCCCATTTGGAGGCCCATTAGGGGTATTTTTGTAATTTCAAGTTCATTTCTGTATTATTTAGGTTAAATTAAGCTAGTTTGCAAGTTTTTAGAATTTTTTATAAATTTTTGGATTTTAAATATTATTTTATTATTATTTTATTATTAAAAATTAAAATTTAGATTTTTCAAGTTTTTATATTTTTCTTAGGTTAAATACATAAAGTTAGGAATTTTACAACTTTTAGAATATTTTTATAGTTTTTAGATTAATTTTTATAATTACTTTAAGTTTTAATAGTTTTTAATTATTTTTAAATAGTTTTAATTAATTTTAAAATTTTCAAAAATAGTTAAATTAATTTAGGGTATTTTAGAGGTTTATAAAGTGATAAATCTCACTTTGGGCTTTTTGTTAATTAAATTGATTTTTAGGGCTTTAATTAGCATTAAAAAATCATTATTTAATTAAATAAAAGGTTTGGGTGATTTTTGATTTTTTGTAAACTCTTAATACATTATTTAGGATTTATTGCAACTTTTTAGGAATTTTTAGAGTAAATTTTTAAATTTGGTGCTTTTACGGTTTTACGTGTACGACCTTTTCGTCTTAGTGTAATCCGTCATCGTAACCGTCATTCTCTTCTTATCCCATTTCTATTTTCTTTCTCATAAACATATAATCACATAATTAATCATCTCATTACACACACACCAAGCCTCCTTGAGAACGATCCCCACTTTGGGTCATAACTCGTGGTTTTCCTAAACTACTTGTGTATTTACCCTATTTACACCTCCTTTTCCTAAAGGTGTGTAAAAACTCCAACTATCATTTTGGCGCCGCTGCCGGGGAGGCGTGTTGTGTTTTGATTTGGCAATTGTTGTTTTTATATATAGCCATAATATCTATTTGTATTAGTAGCACTCTACTAATACGCATTATCGGTTTTTCGTTTTTTGTGTGAATACTATTACTATAAATTCACAAGTACTCCAAAAGTGAGAAATCACAACCTTGACTTGGGAGGTCATTACCCAATCATTATATTCGAATCTCACACAAGAAAGAAAGGCAAAAATAGATAAATACTTTCGTGAAGCTCGATTTTGAAAAATTGAAATTAGGGTTTCGCAATCCTATTTTATATCTATTTTAGTTCCACAAATCGACTCGAATTGATTTTCAATTAACGTGGACTTAATTTGTTTTTGGTGAAAAGTATTTTTGGTATTTTTAAACTATTTGAAAACAATTTAATTAAACTATTAAAATATAAATCTAATTAAAAATAATAAAACTATTTTTTTTTGATAAAAACATAAACTAAATAAAAATTTAACTTTATAAAAACTTGAAATGAAATCTATTTTAAACTTGAAATAAAAAAAGTAAATAAAACGTGAATTAAATCTAATGAAAAACTTTTAAATGACTTTTAAAAACCTTTAAATGAAAACTTAATAAAACTAATGTTAAAACTAATAAAATTTAAACTAAATTTAAAATTAATTAAAAATTAAAATATTTTTTTTATCTTGTTATATATTTTTTTAAACAAAACTGAATTAAAGAAAGTTAAAATAAAACTTTCTAATTAAAATTAATTAAAACTAAAAGAAAGTGTATTTAAACTAAATAACTAAATCTACCAGCTATAAAGCTAAAATGCTATATTAATAAACTGAAGAGAAAAGGAACACAAATGAGTACTTAGACGAGATGGTTATGTATGTAGGCTGTTGTGCGAGGGGTCTGGGGTTCGAATCCCACCCCAGACAAAATTTTGTTAAAATTTATATTATTTTTTTTTAGCTTTTGGACAATCAAACTCACAGACCAATTGAGTCTGTGAATGCCATAAGACAGCAAATCAGTTTAAAATAAGCAGATATGAAACTAAAAAAGCAGATTAAGCTAAAAACAAATGACAGTAAACCAAAATAAGCTAAGCCAAAAACAAAACCAATTAAGCAGTTTAAAAAAAATAAGCAGTCAAACAGTGAAAAATAAATAAGCTATATCTATATAATCTTAAAAATCAAAAAAAAAAACAAATATAAACCTAACAGATAAGAAATAACAGAAATAAACTATCTAAATCCACACAAAATAAAAACTTAAATAGAAACTAAATAAGCAAGCAAATTCAACCAACTATAATCAAACAAATAAATCATAAGCAGATTAACCAAACTAACTAAAATAGGCAAGACTTAAACAAACTTGAATCCCACAAACATAAACAGATATAAATAACCTCCAACACAAGCAGAATAAAAAGCAGTTCCAAATAAAAGAAAAGCAGATAATAAGCAAAAACTTTAACAAAAATAATAAAAGGAGATAAAACCTATTTGTCGAAACCGTTGGGCCGTAGGGTAGCGCTGAACCCCCTATTAGAACCGGATCGAACAAAACAAACACCACCTTCGAATCAAACCGAAACCATCAACAGTGCTCTCGAACCAAACGCATCCAAATGAACAGTAACAGTATATTTTTTTTCCGGTGGGAAAATAACTCACTTTCTTTTATTTTTATTTTATTTTTATTTTTTTATATAATAATAGTTCGAACAAGAACAGTGATATAAAAAATTAAGGCAGATTAAAATAAAACTTAAACAGAAATATTAAAAAGATGAGACTGAATTTAATAAACTGTAAAACTTTTCATTAATTAAACATAAAGAGTACGATTACTGGAAATTTAAAAAATACAAAATTAAACCTAAATCTAATTTACTGAAATTTAAATAAAAAAGTGCTTATAAAAATTACACAAGTGAGGGGTTTTTATAGGCAAACCCTGGAAACCCTTCTTCTTAGCTTCATCTTTAAGCAAATCATCCAGGCCGTTTAATTCGTCATTCTTCTTTCTCTCTCTTCTCTTCACTTGATCTTGCAGTTGTAAATGATTTGAGCCATGGATTGCCAGCTTGGATTAAGTTGATTGGAGGATTTGGAGTTGCTGAGGTGTCTTGGCCAATTAAAAGCAAGGTTGAGGCCATGTTGGATGGATTGAGGACCACAGGTGGTGGATCTTGCAAAAAACTTGGGGATTTAATCCCCAAGTGTGTGAATTAAACGTTTTTAATAAAAGCCCCAATATTTCATGGGTTAATTTTTGGTGATGGGTGAATTAGGGTTTGGGTAATATGGTGGTGGCTGCGTGTGTTGGGAGAGAAAAAAGGAGATGGACAGTAAATGGACTTTGTTATTAACGGATGGTGGGGGTGAGTAAAAACGTTTTTATTTATTTTGTGTTGGGGGATACACGTGGGGTGGGGATATTATTGAGTTATTTGGTGTGGACTTTGACTGGGTAAACAAAATGTGAGGTAGGTGAAAACACGTTTGATAACACGCGTGTGGGAGGGTATTTAGTTGTGTGTATCATCTTTGACCAAGTGTTGACCTAGCAATTTCGTTCCACCTTTTCACACCGTCCCATTTTTGTTAAGCCACATGGGCTTTTAAAGCCCAAGCTTGATTTTTTTTTCATCCGTATGATAGTTGTGCAAATGGGCTTTTGAAATGGGCTTTTGGTTAAATATGAAGTTTATATCCCATAAATGGGCCTTCAAAAACCATTTAGCTAATGCGGGACCCACGAAGCTCGAATATCTTTTAAAAGATTAAATCCCCGAATAAAACGACTTGATCTTTGGCATTTTGGCTTTTTCTTCAAATCGTATCGATTTTGCCGGGTTTCGTGACCTTCGGCACACTTTTGATTTTTTTGACTTTGTCTTCATCTCTTTTTGGACTTTTTTTAACATTTGACCGTGAAATCCCGTGTTTTCTCTTCTTTTGATCATTTGTACCTATTTTAACACAAAAACACAAAACCACGCGTAATTCCGACTTTTACGATATAAAACACATGATTCGGTCTTGTTTTTCCTTGATTTTAGTGGCAAAAGGATAAGTGTTTTCACACTTATTAAATCCCCTACACTTGACCATTTCAATGACCCCATGCAATGCATTATTTCAAATCATATACTTACATTTTTCTCATAATTAATCCATCTCGGCTTTTATTACTATTACCACTACTACTACGATGAAAAGATGAAAATTTTAAAGGAAACAAAAGTTTTAACAATTTATTAACTTGGCAATTATTTGATGGAAGAAACTCGTAAAGAAATCTAAGACTTGAATTAGGGCTTTGGTGTCATGAATATTAATCATCCTCAAGTTTCACGTTCCCCATACCAAGCTTAAAAACGAGATCATTGTTTACCATAAGTTAGCATAACTAACACCCACTCATGTGGTTTAATTAATCACTTAGACCCCCTTATTCCTACGGTGTATCTCTTGTATTTTATTTTTGTCTTGAATGATCACGAGGATGCATTTTTGACTTATTTCGATAATTTATTAAGGCCGAAAATAAAGTAGGACGATTTAATCAATAGTTAGCTAAAGGACAAAATCTTTTAAAACTACTTCTCGAAACCTCATAAAGTTCATATCTTGGCATAACTCGTTTCACGATTTGAGACATTTCTCGGACCGATATTTGGCTTGTACTTCAAACTTCAAATCTTGAGAGACGATCTTGAAATTATGGTCTTCTCTTCATTTTGGTATACATCTTCATTAGGAGTGAAAGATGCTTCAAACGTTGACCACGACTTCTTCATTTATCCTCTTCTTTATTTAGGATTTTGATATACAACGATCCGCCTCCTTTTCGGACTTGGATCTATTTATCCTCATACCTTGTTAGGGTCTTTTTGGATAGACTTCTCCATGATCTTTAGGGGAGTAATTGCTTCTCGTCATGTGTCTTGATCCATCATATTGATTTGGATTAATGATCTTCACAATCTCTTAGGATCTTTAGCAAAAAAGTGAATCCTCATACCTTGTGAGGGCCTTTTTGGACTCGGGTATCCTCATGCCTTGTTAGGGCCTTTTTGGATAAGCCAATCTTCGCGTCCCACTTCAATAAGTTATGCCTTGGCTATGAACTCTAATTAATCCCGAGCAACTTTTAAACGATCTTAGGCTAGAAGCTAAGTAATTTTTCAAATCGTACGACCTTCCTTATTGCATTTATTTATTTACAAGTGATGGGAGAAAAAGCTCATAACTAACTCACATAAGTTAATGAAAGAATACCAAACTTATAATTAACTCTATCATCTCTCGTTCTCCACAATTTAAAATCTCAAGTAATGAGACTCGTGGATGCTTAGCCTAATAAACCAATTAAGGTCCATATGGTTAAGGATACTAGCTAGAGTAAACTTGGATAAGTAAACTCGGGTTGAGTCAAAATATTCACGACGAGCCTAATATATCAAAGACACCTAAACTTGTTAAAACCATTTTATTTATTTATTATTTTTGACTTTATTCTTGAAATGAAAAATATAAATATGATGTAATGATAAAAGGAAAGAAAATAAAAATACTACTAGGCCAAAATAGATCAAAAATTTGAAAAACGTTGAAAATTTTTTATTTTTTTTAAATTTTCCGGTTAAATAGGGTCAAATTCATGGAAAAGTCCACTAAAATTTCGATTGAAATCCCCCCTACACTTAATATAAACATTGTCCTCAATGTTTAAGCATGTGGGAGAATAAACTCCCCTACACTTAGGACATTGAGTACGTTGTTTAAAATCGAGCTAAGGAAGGGACAACTAAAGTGATTTCATTTATTCATTTTATTTATATACAAGATTGAATCACGATAGCAAAAACTTATCGAAGGAACCGGGTACACAGGAAACACGGGAACACGGGTCTCGTCAAAAGCACCAAAAGTGGATCATTTATGCACATGTCCCTGCACAAACACAACACACAAAACAAACAACCTACACGGCTCCCCCTACACTTATTGGCGAAAATGGGTGAAAAAGGGTGGAAAAAGGCAAAAATATAACCTAGTTAAACGATGCTTGATTTATTTATCACGAGTCTCTAGCTCGACTCGATTTCCCGAATGTCATCATTCAAATGGGAAAATCATGGAAAAACCGAGATTTACAAGGGAGGAAAATCTCTCCATGATAAAGGTGAAACAAAGTCATACAAGGCATACCCCATAAAAATCCAACCGGGTCAAACACATAATTTCCATCACAAAAGGAAATAAACCCCGAGGTGGTACGCAAGTCAAAGAAAAGTGGGGTATCCTTAGGCGAAAGTCTCTTACAAGGAAGGGTGCTATGGTAATATGGCAATGAAAGCACAAAAGTCTCTATTCCGGGATCAAATACCGATTCCTTAACGGGAAAATAGCAAGAGGTAGTGACATTTAAGCTCAAAATATCATCAAAATCCAAAGTGGGAAGGTCATCCTCTTCCAAACTTGATGTGAAAACATAAGTATCGTCGGAGTCATAGGAAAACTCATCCTCGTGAGGAAAATAGGTATTTAGAAAGATATCTAAATCCTCCTCAAATGGAATAACCTCTAAATTAGGTATGATCTATAAGAGTGGAGGATCCTCCTCAATAGTCATGACTTCTAAAATTGGAGTATAAAAGTCAAAAGGAGTTTCCATGGAAGAATCACTCATAGAGATATGAGGTGTATTAAGATCATGGGGTGAGTCATCAAAATTAATGAGATCACTTAAAGAAGTGTCATCATCGTAGGTATCAAAGATTGGTGAATCATAAATGGGTGGGTCAAAAGTGGGTGGGTCAAAAGACGAGTCGTCTAAACCGAAAATAGTGTGATCACTTGAAGAAGTGTCATCACTATAGGTATCATAAATGGGAGTATCAAAAATTTGAGGCTCTAAGGGAAGGGATGAATTTATCACAAAATCATTTTGAGTAAACTTTTCAATTCCAAACGGATTAATAAAAATCTCTTCATTATCGTAATTAAGAACATCAATCATATTGACCGACTCTTTTCCATTTGATTTAGTTGTGATTTTTCCCATTTTAAAAACTTGTTGTTCATCCCGAACCCTAAGAATTAACTCCCCTTCGGCCACATCAACTAAGGCTCTTCCGGACCTTAAGAATGGTCTACCAAGTATTAACGGAATACGAGGATCCATCACATAGTCGACGACGACAAAGTCCACGGAAAAAGTGAATGTACCAACTCGAACAAAAACATCTTCGGCAATACAAACGGGGTATGCGAGAGTTCGATTAGCTAACTCTAAAGTCATACGAGTCGGTACAAGGTCGGGTAATGACAATTGTTTCCAAACCGAAAGTGGCATAAGATTGATGCTAGCGCCGAGATCCGCTAAAGCCATACAATCATCGATTTGAGGAAACGAGCAAGGTAACACGAATCGTCCGGGATCTCCTAGCTTTTCGGGAAGCTCTTTTAGAAGAATCGCGGAACAAATCTCATTTAAACGGGTGTTCACGAGCTCAACCATTTTTTCTTTCTTGTTAAGCAAATCTTTAAACATTTTCACGAATTTTGGCATTTGAGCAAGTGCTTCAATAAGGCTAACGTTAACATTCACATTGGAAATCATTTTCAAAAAGTTGGAGACATGAACGTCATCTTCTGTGAGCACTTTAGCCTTGTCTAACCTAGATGGATAAGGGATATGAGGCTTAGACTTTGAAGGTTGAGAAGGAGAAGGACTCGCTTCTTGAACAACCGTAGGGATAGGCTCTTTCGGCAATGGAGCACTAGTACTAGGAGTGGTAGTGGGAGGAATCATCGAAGGGGGAGTAGGATTACTCATTATGACCTCTGGGCCTTGTCTCTCCTTTATGGACGAAGAGATGGAAGGTCCCACTAAAGTGGCTCCACTTAGAGTATTGATAGCACTCACATTAGCACGAGGGTTAAGCTCGGTATTGGATGGTAAGGCTCCTTGGGGTCTAAGGGCTTGAATCATTGTCAAAAATCTCTTATCGGTTGATTCTTGCATCTCTTTCATCATTCGCTCATGGTCGGTCAATTTTTGTAGAACCAAGTCCATTTGAGGATTTTGCATATTCATTTGATTAAACCCTTGATTAGGAAAACCTTGATTTTGATATTGAGATTGAAAACCGTTGTTATTATTAAAACCTTGGTTATTATTTTGAAAACCTTGATTTTGACCATTAAAATTCCGTTGATTTGCATTCCCTTGAAAATTACCCATTTGAGTACCTTGGTTCCTATTTTGGTATTGGGTATTTTGGGCGGGTGGGGGTGGTCTTTGCGGTGCTACAAAACCCGAGGGAGCCAAATAATTAGTACTCTTGTAAGACAAATGGTTAACATCAACATTAGGTTTAAATGGAACCCTTTGATTAGCATTAAAAGCACAAACTTGTTGTTGTTGATTGTAAACCTTGTCACAATTAAAATATGAATGTGGTCCACCACAAGTCTCACACGTTTCACAATTTTCTTTCACGGCATTCACATGTGTAGTGAGGGCGTCGGTTTTTAGAGCAAGGTGTTTCACAATTGAAGTAAGCTCCTTAATTTGATTAGTCACCTCATTATCACTAGCACTAGCTATTGTAGTCCGAACACTCTTAGTTTGCACTTTTGCCTTGTTCTCAATAATGGCCCAAGCCTCGTTCATGGTTTTCACAAGAATATTGCCCCCCGCGACACTATTAAGTGAGTCTTGGTCATTTAGATTTAAACCATTGTAAAACGTATTAATTTGATGCACTTTGGTGAAACCGTGTTGTGGACATTTTCGCAAAAGCTCATTAAATCGATCCCAAGACTCACTAAACGTTTCCCCATATTTTTGCTCAAAGGTGATTATTTCATTCCTTAAAGAGGTGGTCCGTGATGGTGGGAAAAAGTAATTAATGAACTTGGTCTCTAAGTCGATCCATGTAGTAATACTTTGGGGTGGTTCCTTATCAAGCCAAATCCGGGCTTGTCCCTCGAGGGAAAAAGGAAAGAGTTGTAAACGAATAGCCTCTTGTGGCACCCCATTGTATTTGACGGTATTGGACAAATGGATAAATCTCTTGATATGATCATGGGGGTCATCTTGGGAACGACCCAAAAATGGGATAGCGGAAACCATTTTAATTAAATCCGATTTGAGTTCAAAATTATTTGCTCCAATTGCGGGGACAACGATAGCGTCATCATTTCCTTCAACGTGAGATTGCAAAATCTCGAGCATAGGTCGGTTATCCGTTTCCATTGTATTGTCGAAAGCACGATTCTCGGGATCGGCTTGAATGACGGTCTTTTTGTTTTTCTTATTCTTCTTTTTGGAAGAATTAGAAGTATTTGGTACACCACTCGGTATGTATGTACGCGCGCGAGTGCGCATACAATTAAAACTTGGAATGAGGTAGGTGACCTCGGTCGACTTTGAGAGGAAAAGGATTTTCCCTCTCGAGGAGCAATATGAAAAAGCTACAAAAATATATACTTAATTACTAATTAAGTTGGCAAACCAATAATCGGTCGTCCCTCTCAATATACGCACAAGCAAGTGGGGAAACGAGGTGGCACAAAGCACTTAAAAACCTTTTTCCTTAGACGGCCTTTTATAGCGCGTCGCCTTATACCCACCTTATAGTTTGTATATATCGAGTGCAAACGTCTTACTAGTATTTATCTATTTTGCCCTTTTTTTCGTTTAGGATGCGAATACAATAGTTAGGTGATGAAATCCCAACTAAGGCTTATTTGAAAAGTAAGTAAATTTATTGTGCTACGTAATATAATATAATAAATGAAAAATCTTTTTGTATTTTTTAGAAAAAATATATATTCACAATAAAAACGAAAGAAATCGAACTAAAAAAAATTAACACTAATACGTAATATTTTTGGTGTAATACTTTTAGGAAAAAGTATTACTTATGGGTTTTTTAATTTTTTTTGGTGCAAATCTTAGGAAAGAATTTGCTTTTGTGGTTTTTTAATTTTTTGTATTTTTAAGTTTTTGATTTTTTTTTTTGTATTTTTGATTTTTGTTAACAAGAAACGTAACGTTCAAAAAGAACGGATCCCAAAATCCAAACGTCTTCACGAAAAATCGTCAATCGTACGAGCGAAGCGGCAGCGGCGCCATTTGAAATTAGGGTTTTGCAATCCTATTTTATATCTATTTTCGTTTCACAAATCGACTCGAATTGATTTTCAATTAACGTGGACTTAATTTGTTTTTGGTGAAAAGTATTTTTGGTATTTTTAAACTATTTGAAAACAATTTAATTAAACTATTAAAATTTAAATCTAATTAAAAATAATAAAACTATTTTTTTTTTGATAAAGCCATAAACTAAATAAAAATTTAACTTTATAAAAACTTGAAATGAAATCTATTTTAAACTTGAAATAAAAAAAAGTAAATAAAACGTGAATTAAATCTAATGAAAAACTTTTAAATGACTTTTAAAAACCTTTAAATGAAAACTTAATAAAACTAATTTTCAAACAAATAAAAATTAAACTAAATTTAAAAGTAATTAAAAATTAAAATATTTTTTTTAACTTTTTATATATATTTTTTAAACAAAACTGAATTAAAGAAAGTTAAAATAAAACTTTCTAATTAAAATTAATTAAAACTAAAAGAAAGTGTATTTAAACTAAATAACTAAATCTACCAGCTATAAAGCTATAATGCTATATTAATAAACTGAAGAGAAATGGAACACAAATGAGTACTTAGAGGAGATGGTTATGTATGTAGGCTGTTGTGCGAGGGGTCTGGGGTTCGAATCCCGCCCCAGACAAATTTTGTTAAAAATTATATTATTTTTTTTACCTTTTGGACAATCAAACTCACATACCAATTGAGTCTGTGAATGCCATAAGACAGCAAATCAGTTTAAAATAAGCAGATATGAAACTAAAAAAGCAGATTAAGCTAAAAAACAAATGACAGTAAACCAAAATAAGCTAAGCCAAAAACAAAACCAATTAAGCAGTTTAAAAAAAATAAGCAGTCAAACAGTGAAAAATAAATAAGCTATATCTATATAATCTAAAAAATAAAAAAAAGCAAATATAAACCTAACAGATAAGAAATAACAGAAATAAACTATCTAAATCCACACAAAATAAAAACTTAAATAGAAACTAAATAAGCAAGCAAATTCAACCAACTATAATCAAACAAATAAATCATAAGCAGATTAACCAAACTAACTAAAATAGGCAAGACTTAAACAAACTTGAATCCCACAAACATAAACAGATATAAATAACCTCCAACACAAGCAGAATAAAAAGCAGTTCCAAATAAAAGAAAAGCAGATAATAAGCAAAAACTTTAACAAAAATAATAAAAGGAGATAAAACCTATTTGTCAAAACCGTTGGGCCGTAGGGTAGCGCTAAACCCCCTATTAGAACCGGATCGAACAAAACAAACACCACCTTCGAATCAAACCGAAACCATCAACAGTGCTCTCGAACCAAACGCATCCAAATGAACAGTAACAGTATATTTTTTTTCCAGTGGGAAAATAACTCACTTTCTTTTATTTTTATTTTATTTTTATTTTATTTTATTTTTTTTATATAATAATAGTTCGAACAAGAACAGTGATATAAAAAATTAAGGCAGATTAAAATAAAACTTAAACAGAAATATTAAAAAGATGAGACTGAATTTAATAAACTGTAAAACTTTTCATTAATTAAAAATAAAGAGTACAATTACTGGAAATTTAAAAAATACAAAATTAAACCTAAATCTAATTTACTGAAATTTAAATAAAAAAAGTGCTTATAAAAATTACACAAGTGAGGGGTTCTTATAGGCAAACCCTAGAAACCCTTCTTCTTAGCTTCATCTTTAAGCAAATCATCCAGGCTGTTTAATTCGTCATTCTTCTTTCTCTCTCTTCTCTTCACTTGATCTTGCGGTTGTAAATGATTTGAGCCATGGATTGCCAGCTTGGATTAAGTTGATTGGAGGATTTGGAGTTGCTGAGGTGTCTTGGACAATTAAAAACAAGGTTGAGGCCACGTTGGATGGATTGAGGACCACGGGTGGTGGATCTTGCAAAAAACTTGGGGATTTAATCCCCAAGTGTGTGAATTAAATGTTTTTAATAAAAGCCCCAATATTTCATGGGTTAATTTTTGGTGATGGGTGAATTATGGTTTGGGTAATATGGTGGTGGCTGCGTGTGTTGGGAGAAAAAAAGGAGATGGAGAGTAAATGGACTTTGTTATTAACGGATGGTGGAGGTGAGTAAAAACGTTTTTATTTATTGTGTGTTAAGGGATACACGTGGGGTGGGGATATTATTGAGTTATTTGGTGTGGGCTTTGACTGGGTAAACAAAATGTGAGTTAGGTGAAAACACGTTTGATAACACACGTGTGGGAGGGTATTTAGTTGTGTGTATCATCTTTGACCAAGTATTGACCTAGCAATTTTGTTCCACCTTTTCACACCGTCCCATTTTTGTTAAGCCACATGGGCTTTTAAAGCCCAAAGCCCAAGCTTGATTTTTTTTCATCCGTATGATAGTTGTGCAAATGGGCTTTTGAAATGGGCTTTTGGTTAAATATGAAGTTTATATCCCATAAATGGGCCTTCAAAACCCATTTAGCTAATGTGGGACCCACGAAGCTCGAATATCTTTTAAAAGATTAAATCCCCGAATAAAACGACTTGATCTTTGGCATTTTGGCTTTTTCTTTAAATCGTATCGATTTTGCCGGGTTTCGTGACCTTCGGCACACTTTTGATTTTTTTGACTTTGTCTTCGTCTCTTTTTGGAATTTTCTTCAACATTTGACCCTAAAATCCCGTGTTTTCTCTTCTTTTGATCATTTGTACCTATTTTAACACAAAAACACAAAACCACGCGTAATTCCGACTTTTACGATATAAAACACATGATTCGGTCTTGTTTTTCCTTGATTTTAGTGGCAAAAGGATAAGTGTTTTCACACTTATTAAAAATACAAACTATAAGGTGGGTATAAGGCGGATATTATATAATATATCCTAAGGAAAAAGGCTCTTAAGTGCTTCGCGCCGCCTCGTTTCCCCGCTTGCTTGTGAGTATTTGATTTTGAGAGCTAATCGAGGGTTTTGTCGCCCAAAGTATTATTAAGTATCATATATACTTTCTTGGTTTCATTTGATTAACCCTCTTGAACGTTTTGGTGTTCCACCAACGTTCTAAAGTCATCGAAGGCGTTCACTTCACGTGACCGTTTTCATTCCTTGAGGCTTCTTTAATCACGAGATTTGATTAAGGAGGAGATTTGTAGATTTTGGTCTACCTAACACAATCACAAAAATCCAAAAAAAGTAAAAACAATAAAAAACCACAAAAAATTGGAAAAATACAAAACACCAAAAAGAATCTTCTTTGCTCACCCCCACGTTGTACGTGACGTTTATGCTGACTCGTAATCAAGAAAGACGTGCACGTAAACGAAAAAACCGAAAGGAGTCAACACCTACTCCTAATCTTTCTAGTGAGGAGTCTCCTATTGACGAACCCATTGTAAGAGAAGAACCAACCATGGCGAATCGAACTATGATGGAGTTACTTCAAGCACCCACCGA
Organism: Glebionis coronaria; assembly: GCA_025667525.1. NCBI lineage: Eukaryota > Viridiplantae > Streptophyta > Magnoliopsida > Asterales > Asteraceae > Glebionis > Glebionis coronaria. Next base: position 295,457,268 of record CM046874.1, read on the forward strand.
GGGTTATGGAGAGGCTATTGTGATTACCGCTATCCTTGCGGAGAATTTTGAAGTGAAAACGGGTTTGTTGTCGATGATTCAAAACAACAAATTCCGTGGTGATGAGAAGGACAATCCACACAACCATATCCGCCAATTCAATCGTCTTACCGCCACTTGCAAGTTTAAGGATGTTGCTAATGACTCGATTAAGATGATGCTTTTTCCGTATTCCTTAGCGGGGCCCGCTAAAATTTGGTTAGAGAAAGAGCCACCCAATTCTATATTGACGTGGAAGGATCTCGTGTCTAAGTTTGTGAACCAATTTTTTCCGCCCTCTAAGACTACACATTTGAAAAACGAGATTTTAAAATTTTCACAAGAGTTTAACGAAAGTTTTTCAACGGCTTGGAATAGGTTTAAGGAAATGTTACATGAGTGTCCTCGTCACGGTTTTTCCGACTTGCATCAAATTGACACGTTTTACAATGGACTTAATGATCATGAAATGGATTATCTTAATGCCGCCACGGGTGGTAATTTTTTGTGTAAAACGGTTGAGGAAGCTTTGGTGATAATTGAGAATAGATCCAAGGTGTATAGTCCTCGTAGCACGTCTAGTGTTCGTAAGGCTTCGTCTTCGGCTTCACCTTCTTTGTCTACTACCATCGATGCTTGCCAAATTGAGGCGAACTTGGAAAACAAAATCTTTGATAAGCTTAAGGGTCTTTTGATTGAGTTCAAAGTTGGAGAACCAAGTGCTCCCGCTACGGCTAAAGCGGTTGAGGTTTCATGCATGTATTGTGGTGGAGGTCATGATTTCTCCGAGTGCATTACCAACGGTGGTACATTTCGAGTGCCTACGCGGCCACGGGAACTTACAACCAAAACGGTCAAGTTACCCGCTCCAATCAATTGACTCCACCGGGTTTTGGTTCAAATCAAAATGCTAACAACAACTATCGCAACAATCAAGTTGGTTTCAAAAACAATTACAACAAGGGAAACTATGGTAATCAAGGGGCTAATAATAAAGTTTCAAACAAAAATCAAAATGATTTTCAAAACAACAACAAGAGTTTGCAAACGTTGAAAGATCTTCCAAATGAATTTGTTGAATACGCTAATGGGAACGATGCTAGGTTTGACAACTTTCAAAGAGAAATCATTAGCCTAAGATCCGAGTTTAAGAACGACTTGAAGAAAGAGTTGAAAAATTAGTTAGCAAATGAGCTTAAAATCCATACAAAAAAAATGGAAGGAAATGTAACAAGGTTACAACAAAACCAACAAAAAATGGAACAAGGGCAACATGAAATCAAGCAAGAAATGATTAAGGCCGAGAAGAGGCAATCCATGTTTGAAGATAAAATTTTATCTATGTTTGAGGCAATTATGTGCAAACCGTCTTCGAGTAGTCTTCCTAGCAACACCGTATCAAACCCTAAGGGTGAGATGAAAGTGATTACCACACGTAGTGGTAAGACACTTAAGGAACCGACTCCTCAACCAATTGCTCCTACGGAGGATGCAATTGAGGAAGAACCCGAGGTGGAGGTCCAAAAGGAGCATGTTCCAATCCCACGAAGTACCGCTCATGCCACACCTACGGTTGACCCATTACTAACATTAGAACCCGAGATTCCAAAGGCTATGCATATGCCTCAACCCACATCACCTTTGCCCTATCCATCGTGACTTAGAAAGGAGAAACGACAAGAGCACGACAATTACCAATTTGAGCTTTTTATGAAAATGTTTCGTGATTTTCACTTTAATGTGAGTTTCGACGATGCTTTGGTCATGATGCCTCGATTTGCCGCTAACTTTAAGAGTATGTTGAACAACAAGGAGAAATTTCATCAATTGTCTAGTTGTTCATCGGTTTATCTTAATCGCATACCTCAAAAAGTCGGTGATCCCGGTAAAATTTTTATCCCTTGTGCAATCCAAGATATGGAAGAATGCTTTGCCTTGGCCGATCTTGGTGCTAGCATTAACTTGATGCCACTTGCAATCTTCAAGTCGCTCAATCTTCCTAATCTTACTCCTTCACTAATGTCTATCGAGTTGGCCGACCATTCCACGATTCCCGCATGTGGATTGGCGGAAGACGTTTTTGTGAAAGTGGGAAAGTTCTATTATCCGGTAGAGTTTATCATTGTCGATATTCCCACGGATCCTCAAGTTCCTCTCATTTTAGGTCGTTCGTTTTTAGATACGTCTATGGCTTTGATCGATGTTCATGCTAGAAAGATCACCTTACGTTTCAACGACGAGGAACTTGTTATAAACGCAACTCAAAACTCTCAAATTTCTCATGTTTATTCCGTTGCAACCATAAATCTCGTTGATATGATCGACGTGGTTTGCGAGGAATTTTCACAAGAAGTTCTAGGTTTTGGTGATGATGAAAATAGTGGCAATCCCACTATGTTAGATCCCATTCTTGATAACTCGACACCAACCTTCACTCCATTTGAAGGTGGTGGTTTTACGTTGGAAGAATTCGATGTTCCACGTACTTGTAACGAAGACCTCGACAATGATGAGGACTTCTCGATTATCAAGGATTTTCTTAACGATTTCCCATTTCCTCCACCCGATGAGATTATGAGTATCGAGCCCAAATCTTCAATTGAGGAACCACCTATCCTCGAGTTGAAAGATTTACCTCCTCATCTCGAATATGTCTTTTTAGAGGAGGGAGACAAGTTGCCAGTTATTATTGCGAAGGAACTTTCGGATGATGAAAAAACCGCACTTGTCGATGTTCTAAAGGATCACACAGGGGAAATTGCGTGGATGTTATCCGACATTAAGGGGATCGATCCCAAATTTTGTACCCACAAAATCTTAATGGATGAGGATTACAAGCCCGCAATCCAATGTCAAAGGAGGGTGAACCCCAAAATTCACGACGTCATTAAAAAGGAAGTCCTAAAACTCCTTGACGCGGGAATGATTTACCCTATTTCCGATAGCCCTTGGGTGAGTCCTATTCATTGTGTCCCTAAGAAGGGAGGAATGACCATCGTGCCAAACGATGCCAACGAGTTAATTCCCACTAGACTCGTGACCGGATGGAGAGTGTGCATTGACTATCGTAAGTTGAATGAAGCCACTCGTAAAGACCATTTTCCCTTGCCCTTCATGGACCAAATGTTGGAGCCGCTTGCGGGAAACGATTTCTATTGCTTTTTAGATGGTTTTTCTGGTTACTTCCAAATCCCCATCGATCCTTGTGATCAAGAAAAAACTACGTTTACGTGTCCATATGGAACGTTTGCCTATCGTAGAATGCCATTCGGACTTTGCAATGCACCGGGAACCTTTCAAAGGTGCATGATGGCTATTTTTCATGATATGATCGAGAAGACGATGGAAGTATTCATGGATAACTTTTCCGTGTTTGGTAATTCGTTCACTTCGTGTTTTTCGAATCTCGAGAGAATGTTGAAACGTTGTGAGGAAACCAACCTTGTGCTCAATTGGGAAAAATGTCATTTTATGGTTAAAAGTGGAATCGTCTTTAGGGCACAAGGTTTCGAAAGCGGGGATTGAGGTAGATCAAGCTAAGGTAGACGTCATCGCCAAATTACCTCATCCCAAAACCGTTAAGGGAGTTAGGAGTTTCCTAGGCCACGCGGGCTTTTATCGTCGATTCATCAAGGATTTTTCAAAGATCTCTCGACCTATTATACATCTTCTTGAAAAAGAGGCACGTTTTGTCTTTGACGAAGATTGTGTAAGAGCCTTTGAAATCCTTAAGAGGGAACTTACCGAAGCTCCCATTCTTGTTGCTCCCAATTGGAACCTCCCCTTTGAGCTCATGTGTGATGTTAGTGATTACGCTATTGAGGCCGTATTGGGGCAACGTCATGAAAAGCACTTCTTGCCTATTCACTATGCTAGCAAGACAATGACTGAGGCTTAACTAAAATACACTACAACGAAAAAGGAGTTCCTTGCCGTGGTGTATGCATTTGAGAAATTTAGACCTTATCTCGTCTTGACAAAATGCATAGTGTATATGGATCATTCGGCTATCAAGTATCTTATGGCTAAACAAGATGCTAAGCTAAGATTACTTCGTTGGATTCTCCTCCTTCAAGAATTTCATCACAAAATCCTTGACAAAAAAGGAGCCGAGAATCTAGCGGCCGATCATCTTTCTCGTTTAGAAGATCCTCACCAAAGTGTCTACGAGCCCAAGGAAATCACCGAAACATTTCCGCTCGAGACACTTGGTGTAGTGAATTCTAAGCTTGATTCTTCCACATCATGGTTTGCGGACTTTGCAAATTACCATGCGGGCAACTTCATCATCAAGGGTATGACGACTCAAGAAAAACGAAAATTCTTTCGTGACGTCAAGTTCTACTTTTGGAATGACCCTTACTTGTTTCGAACTTGTGCGGATCAAATTATTCGACGTTATGTCTTTGGCACCGAAGCTTCCAATATCCTTAGAGCTTGTCATGAGGGACCCATGGGTGGTCACCATGGTGCTGATCTCACGGCTAAGAAGGTGTTTGATGTCGGCTTCTTTTGGCCTACTATTTACCGAGATGCACATGAGCTTGTGAAGTCATGTGACTCATGCCAACGATAAGGAAAAGCTTACAAAAAGATGAAATGCCACAAAATATCATCCAAGTGTGTGAGATCTTTGACGTTTGGGGCATCGACTTTATGGGGCCGTTCCCATCATCTCGTGGTAATAAGTACATCCTTATTGCGGTTGACTACCTATCTAGGTGGGTGGAAGCTAAGGCTTTGCCCACCAATGATGCTTGTGTGGTAGTCAAGTTTTTAAAAAGCTTGTTTTCTCGGTTTGGAACCCCTCGTGCGATCATAAGCGATCGTGGAACCCATTTTTGTAACGACCAATTCGAAAGGGTCCTAAGGATATATGGGGTTACACATCGGCTTTCTACGGCTTATCACCTACAAACGAGTGGGCAAGTCGAGGTTTCAAACCGAGCGTTGAAGAGGATCTTGGAGAGATCCGTAATCTTGGTCGGATAAGTTGGACGATGCTTTATGGGCTTCTAGGACCGCTCATAAGACGCCCATTGGGTGCACTCCTTATAAGCTTGTGTATGGGAAAAATTGTCATTTGCCAATTGAATTGGAACACAAGGCTTATTGGGCCCTAAAGCATTGTAATGATGACATGGAGACCGCGGGAAAACACCGGAAAATGCAATTAAATGAATTGAATGAATTAAGGGATATTGCTTATGAAAATTCATTAATTTATAAAGAAAATACTAAAAAGTTGCATGATTCTAAAATTAAAAGCCGGGTTTTTAACATTGGGGATCAAGTTTTGCTTTTTAATTCTCGTTTGAAAATCTTTTTCGGTAAGTTGAAATCCCGTTGGTCCGGTCCATTCACCGTGACTCAAGTTTTTCCTTATGGGACCATCGAGCTAGCTCAAAATGATGGCCCCAATTTCAAGGTGAATGGACATAGGTTGAAGCACTACTTTGGCGGGGAAGTTCCATCCTTGAACTACCTCGACCAAATCACCTTCCCCAATGATAATTAGTATTGAGGGGATCGAGTCGAGCTCATGACTCGGTAATAATAAACGAGGTGCCTCGTGGGGGAGTCCCATGCTTATCCTATGTACATATTATCGCTTTCTAATGTAGTTAACGTGTGGGGATTTGTGACCTTCCAACCTTTGTTCCGTGGTTGTTTGTGAATTGTGGATTTTAGATGATCATGATCTTCACGATTGGAGCCTCTCGTGCTCGTTTTATGGGAGCACTCGATCGTTTGCTTTGAAGACTTTCTCAATATCCATGATATATCCTTTGATGTTCTAACCTTAGGTTTATAGCACACTTCATAAACGGCTTTAAATTTAACGGTTACACCCTTTTCATGCTAGATTAGGCATTCGACTACGTCTCTAGTATGGGGGTGTTTGCACCCCTAGACTCGAAACATTGAGGACAATGTTTAACTTTAATATGGGGGTGAATAGATACTTGCCTTGCCAAACCTTCACGCTTTCCAAAGTTTATCCTTTTGTCTATTGTTTTGTTGCAAAATAAGGCTAAAAATGGCCAAATTTTAAAAATTTCTCATGTTTTATAAGTGTTTGAACACACGAATGTAGGTTTTCCGATGGCGAGAATAAGAGTAATTTTTTACTCGACCGTGCGTGTTGAGAACTTAGCTTTGATTCCTTAACTTCACATTAGGCTAAGTCTCTTGAATGAGGACGAGAAATGATAGGGTTAATTATAAGTTACTATGATAAACGTAGAGTACTCGTATTCTTTCAAAAACTCATGTGTTCTCGTTGTTTGCTTATTCTCCCTTCGCTTGTAAATATTTTTTGCTTAATAAGTATTGACTTAGCGGTTTAGACTTGATTGTTGGGTTTCTAGTCTTTTCTAGTAGCTTCCGTGTAATTAAATTGGGAAGACATTAAGGTATCGCCAGCGTCACGGTTTTGAAGTATTGGCACCCGAATAATCAAAAGCTTCACCCAGTAATAAGATTTCAAGTGCTCACCTAAATCAAGCAAACAATTTGAAGCCCCACAAGGCCGAAAAATCTATGCAAAATTGAAAGTGAATCAAGCCTTAATCTTTGAAGCTTTAAAGATCCAAAATTCGCCTTAGCGTGAGGATATACGTCTTTGGCTAATAAAACTACCGATGAGGTGGATAATAAAAGGCAAGGCAAGACCGAAGTCATAATAAAAAGCTCCAAGGCGGAGTTGAATAAAAGATGGAGGTAAACCAAAGATAATAAGGCCCTTCCGTTAGGGGGCGTATAAAAGTCTTGGTAATAAGTCTCATGTTTAAAACCATTATAAAACCGTGTTTATCGATCCTTCTTGTTGACTTAATTTTTTGACATCGTTGTCTATTAGGAGGGGTTATTGATTTGATGGTCTTGGTTACACCGTTAGGACTCTATTTTTAGACCTAAATCTCTATTATCGCATAAGTCAAACAATGTATCCTCGTGAAACATTCAAGACATAATAAAATATAAGAGATACAACTTAGGAAATTGGGAGAATACGTACGTGATTAGGGCATATGAGTAGTGTTAGCATTACTAACTTATAATGACAATGATCTCGTTGCACGCTTGGCATGGAATTGGGGTGAAAATCGAGGATGATGAAATTATTTCTAACGAAGCATTCACGTGTTCTTATTCTATGAACCTAAACGTCCCATTTTGCGATGAAAATCATACATTATGTCTAAAACACAAGTAGTAGTAATAGAAGTAGTGTAGCTAGTTTGTCGTTCAATAAAGTGAATAAAAATGAACTTTGGAGATGCTACGATACTTTATTCTAGCATTGCGTGAGGGCACGGCAATGGTTTAGTATGGGGGAGCGATGAGACTGCTTTTATACATAGTCTCATCGTCCAAAAAGGGCTTAAAATGCATAAATTATCATGAAAATACACAAATATATGCTTGTGTTTGTTGCTTATGTATTTTAGGTACGGATATTGAGAAAATGACAAAAGATCACAAGAATCATGCAAAAACGAACACGGGAAACGAAGCCACACAATGAACCAAGCCCTAATGAAGAATTTTCCAAGAAAACCCTTGAAGATTTGAAGATTTATGAAGAAGGGTCCTCCAATATAGAAGAATTGACACTTTATACCCTTGTATCTTCATAATTACAAGATTGGTCCCTAAAGTTTGTCAAAATTGCAAAAAAGGGCCCTCCACTTTGAAGAATTGGCAATTTTAGTCCCTCAACAAAACTAAAATGTCAATATTTATCCTCCTCAAAGTCAAACATACCAAGAAGGACTCCAAGTTATGTGAATTACAAGTTTGGTCCTTTGAATATATCAAGATTACCAAAAGGACCCTTGACTTTGAAGAAATGGCAAAAATGGTCCCTCATTAATCATGACTTGGCAATTTCAGTCCTCCAAGAAGTCAAACAAACAAGTCAAGACCATTATCAATCAAGAAAATGCCAAATCAGTCCTTCAAGAATCACAAAATGGCAAGAAATACCCCTGAAAATACTTTGGAAAAGTTTTTGGGGCAAAAGTGTGAAAAATGAAACTTGAAATACAAAGGGAATCCGGATTTAGGCTATTATTTACAAAGTGAAAGGAGTATTAAAGGTGAGGGGTTATTCTTGGCAGACATGGATTGTTACCTAGACCTATAAGGGCTTGACACGTGTCCCACTCACCTTTTCCACCAATCAGATTCCACCATTCTTCCACCTCACCCATCCACTAACCCGGATTAAATAATTAACTAATCTTGGCGCCTAAGCAAGTTTTTAAACATAATCCTAACCCAACACAGATTAAAAACATGTTCTTCATGTTCTTCACAAGATTTGGGTTTTTCTTAATTACTAATAATTAAGTGATAAAACCTTCCAGATTAGTAATTGATGACCCCTTAATCACATCCCAACCTTAATACTGGCCACCTCACCATTCACATGTCCACATGGGACCTCCCCTGCTACACCTTTGAGCAAGAAGACAAGATTGTAACAGCCATCCAACGTCCAAGGATCCAGCTTGCATTTCAAGCTTAATACAAGCCATTAGATCAACTTTTCACTTGCCAGCTACCACAAGACAACAAAAATCAGTCACATGATTCTCCAAGGGTTCAAACTTCAAAGGGCAATTTGGGGACTTCCATAGTTAGGGTTTCACGTTTTTTTCAGCTTAACTAGTTCATTGTATGCCTATATAAAGGCCTTAGTTCATTACATTTTAGCTTGCTCTTGAATTTTCCTTGTTCACAAATCTGTAAATCTCATATTCAGTTAATGAAATGTGTATGAATTTTGTGAAGAAAGCTCAAGTGCCATTGTTGTTTACTGCTTCTTATTGTTCTTAGTTTGATAATCTTGAATCTTGATGTGATCGTGATAGTATATGTGATAATTTGAGATTACGTTATAGGGTAAATTAGAAAATTACCTTTAGGAAAAAGTAATAGACTAATATTACCAATGACGAATTCAATTAAACACGTGAGTGAATCAAGTTCGTTGTACACGAAGATCTTATGAATTTGAGACGTTTTGCTTTGATTTGGACAATTGATTCGAATTGGTTTTCGGTTTTTAAACTACAAATAAAATCTACCAATTTTAAAATATTTAAACTTAACCTAAAGTGCCTGAACCGTAAACCCCCAAAATTTAAAATAAAAAACAATTAATTACTTAGAATATAAAACTATTTAAAAATTTAAACTTATTTAATAATCTATTAAAATTAATCTATTTTATAACTATAACTTTTAATCTATTTAAAAATCTAATTAAACTTTTTAAAATTTATAAAACTTTATTAAAATTACGTTTAAAACTAATCTATTTAAAAACTAAATTTTATTTAAGTCTAATTCTTTAAAAATCTAATTAATAGAAAATAAAGTAATTAAACAATTTAAATTTAACAAAAACATTTTTGATTTATTTATTTTTATTTTATTATTTTTATGAAACTAATTATAACTGAAAATCTGAACTAATTATAACAAAACTTGACGTTAATTTTTGATTTATATAAAAAAAACGTAAATACACTTAAAAAACAATTAAGGGGCGAAAACTGCCAAAAAGATTACTCTATATTAATTAACAAACAAGAAATAAAATCAAAAAGGCATTTAGCCCAATTGGCAAACACGCTGGACAAATAAAGGGGAGGTATCGAGTTCGAGACCCCTGAGGGACGGATTTTTGGATATTATTTTTTTAAACAGCAAATATGCAGGAGTCACAGGAGTGACTTATGTTAGCTTATTTTTGAGAAGCTGAAAAGGAAACAGCTTATGAGTAACTCAGATCAATGGATCTGAATAGCATATACTTAAACAGTTCAAAGATTAATAACTAAAAACATCCAAATAAATCACAGCTTCAAAAGGCTCAAAACATTCAGCAAATATCAATTATAACTGATCATATTCATCAGTAAAACAAAACAACATTTATCAAGATCTCAACGAATTTAAAAGCAGCAATATGAACTGTTGAGTCAACATAACCCAAGAGCAGTTCAGTAACAAAAATAATGTAGCATACACGTACATATCAGTAACATTTTAATCACCAAAAATAGAACTATGATTATCTCAGCAATCTAAATCACTTTCACAAAATTCAATCAGAAATCTACACAACTAATACTCTCAGCTAATTTCAGCAAAGAAAAGTTTATATAAGCAATTTAACAGTAAGAAAAGATTATAACAGCAGATCAATCAATCAGTCGTGCCAAACTGTCTTTGTTCTAAACATGGGCACAATATCATCCAGAATACATTAACATCATATCAGTCATAACAATCATTCAGGGAGTTAAGTCATAACAGAATTCATGAAACTCTTAAACTACTTCATAAAGACTTAACCAGAAACTTAGTTTATAACAGATAAAACGAACAAACATCATTTAGCATACAAACATAACATAAATAAAATAAACAAAAATTAAAATCGAAACTCACCTTTAGTAGAAACCATTGGGAAGTAGGTTTGCGCTGAGCAACCTAATTAAACCGGTTCTACACAACATCGACCACCATTCGGACCATCAAATAACATCGAACCATCTCCATCAACGAACAGATTTTTTTGAGACTTTTCCAGTGGGGAAAATCTTAATCCAAAACTTTACTTTTAATACTAAACATAAACTATTATTTAGCTTATATTTAACATTTTAAACATCATTATATGAAATAGTAATAAAGATTAATTCGTATAACAGTTTAAGCAGTAAAGAAAAATAAATGAGACACGTTTGAAGATGAATTCAACTGATCTTTTATTAAACTCAGAAATATTACAAGATTTAAAAAGAAATACAGAAATTAACCTAAAACAATTTCTACATAATAACTTTAAAGAAAAGTAAAGGATAATTTTACAAGATTATTTGGGGGGTTTTTATAGCCTTCCTAAGGGCTTTCTGGAAGGAATATCCGAATCTTTGAAGCATATTCTTTCTTCTTTATGGCCCTTAGATCATCATCCTCTCTCCTGCTTGTTGATCGGATGGTTGAGATGACACACACTAGCACACGGATTGCCAACATGGCATCCGTGTGTGCTAGTTGTGTTAGTTTTCTGCCTTGAGATTGGTTGAATGGGGAGAATGATGTGTTTCACCCTATAATGAGATGCCATGTATCCAAGCCCTTCCTCATCTTCTCTTCCTTAAAAATTGGGGGAATTAATTCCCACACGTATGAATCGACCGTGTGAGTAAAAGCCCCTTGATTAATTGATGAATTATTAACTTAGGGTTTGGAACAGTAACTTAAAGTTACTGGTTTTATTTGGGGAAGGAGATAAATGGGGAAGAAAGAGAACATCGAATGTATCAACATTAAAATAAAGGTGTGTGTGAAACGAGTGGGTGGGATAAGTTTTTGTTTTATTTATTGCGAAAAATTGTGTGAGAGGAAGTAACGTTTAATAAACGTTTGATTAAACCCTAAAGCCCAACACATTGAAACCGTTCCAATTTAATTCATGGGCCTGGATTTGGGCCAAGCTTTTATAAACTCCATCCGTTTAATCACTCCATTTGGGTCGGGCATAATTTGGACCCAATAACTTTATTAACTTACAACTTGGGCCAAGATTTGGGCTTGTTCAAAAATTATTCACTTTATATCCAATATTGGGCTTTTAAGCCTAAATGCTCCAATGTGGGACCTACTAGACCAAAATCCTTTATTTAAATATTTAATCCTCTAAATTGAACTCGATTTTGGCTTCCTTGATCTTTTTCTTCAATCTCGTGTCGATTTCGCCGGTTTTCGCGTTCTTGGTACCTACACACATTAAAACAAGAAATACACATATACAAGGCATATTTGATACATTTCATGTATAATTTCATTGTTTTAAGATACTATTGATATGACTATTTAAGCTCATATCAAACTCCCCCTTGCTAAGCAATTGTCGTGTCCTCACGCAATGATAAAATAAAACACTAACTACACCATTATTCAACTTATGACTTTTTATTTTGCAAAGACATAATGAATTGCTTTCATTATTGAAAAATAACTTTAAGGATCATAAAACTCAAATAGATTCATCGTCCCCGACTTTTCACTTTTCCATGCCAAGTGCAAAAACAAGATCATTGTTATTATAAGTTAGCAAACTAACACGAACTCATGTGGGCCAATTATTCACTTAGACTCCCTTATTCCTAGGTATATCTCTTATATTTTATTGTTGTCTAGAATGATCACGAGGATGCATTGTTGACTTATTTCGATAATTTATTAGGCCGAAAATAAAGTGAACGATTTAATCAATAGTTAGCTAAAGGACAAAATCTTTTAAAACTGCTTCTCGGGACTTCATAAAGTTCATATCTTGGCATAACTTGCTTCGCGATTTGAGACCTTTCTCGTACCGATATTTAACAGCGACTTTATACTTCAAACCTTGAGAGACGTTCATGAAATAATGGTCTTCTCTTGATATAGGAATTTCTTCACTTGAAGTTTTGAGAGATTCATACTTGGACCACGACTTCTTCATTTTTCTCCAATCTTTATTTGGGATTTTGATATACAACGATCCGCCTCCTTTTTGGACTTGGCTTTATTTATCCTCATACCTTGTTAAGGCCTTTTTGGATAGACTTCTCCATGACTTTTGGGGAGTATTTTCTTTTCGTCGTGTGTCTCGATTCTTCATATTGATTTTTGATTAATGATTCTTCACATCACTTGAGATCTTTAGCAATAAAATATAGCCCTCATGTCTTGTTAGGACCTTTTTGGACTCGCCAATCTTCGCATCCCGCTTCAATAAGTTATGCCTTGGCTATGAACTCTAATCCATACCGAGCAACTTTTAAACGATCTTGGGCTAGAAGCTAAGTAACTTTTCAAATCGTTCAACCTTATTTATTGCAGATAAATTTATTAGCAAGCGATGCGAGAATAGGCTTATAATTAACTCACATAAATTCTCGAAAGAATAGCAAACTTATAATTGGCTCTATCATCTTTTGTTCTCCATATTGTAAAATTTCAAGAATGTGAAATCAATGGATACTTAGCCTATTAAATCAAAGTTTTGGGTTTTCAAGTCATCTATAGGATCTTGCATCTTCTTATACTTTTGCAAGTTTTATAATTTGCGTTTTAAAGTTCCCTTGATAAACGACTTTCTAGGATCAATTATAGGAACTTGCGAAAAGTTCTTGTTCTTAACTCGTATGAATTAAGACTTTCGCGTTTTAAAGCTCCCTATATAATAGCCTAGCAAAACTTAATTCAAATACGTTAAGGAAAAGCTAAGGTTAAAAACCGAGTCGAGTCAAAAACTATTCTTATTTTCACCAACGGAAAGCCTACATTCGTGTCAAAAACACTTATTTTATTTATTAAAACTTAAAAATAACACAAAAAATTTAAAATTTTATTGAAAAATGAGAAAAACAATACGTTTGGACACGACAAAATCAATAACAAGCGATTATATCGATTGACTCCCCCATGCTAAAACCAAACATTGTCCTCAATGTTTCTTAGCTCAAGAGTAACACCCCCTTGCTAAGACACGAAGAGTCTAATGCAAAATCCTAGCATGGAAAGAGCACGCAAATCTATAAGCCGTTTATTAATTATGCCTCAAGATAAAACGTTAGTCGATAAAAATCAAGGGATAGAAAGTGTGCCCCTTTTTGGCATTCAAAGAATGGAAGATCAAGTGGACCAGCAAAAACCGAACACGAGAGTCTTCAAATATTAGGGTCATACCTAAGATTCACAACACAACAAAACACGAGCACAAGCTTGAAAGATCAAGCCTTATTAGTGTTAGAAAATAGAAAGAAGATAGAATGTATGGGACTCCCCCACAAGGCACCTCGTTTTTGTTCACCGAGTCATGAGCTCGACTCGATCCCCGCATTCATTGGTCCTTAGGGAAAGTTTGAAAATCCGGGACAACCTCCGTAGGTATGTCCCCTCCAAAGTAGTGTTTCACACGATGACCATTCACCTTAAAGTTAGGCCCGTCTTTTTGAGCTAGCTCAACGGTGCCATAAGGGAAAACTTGTGCAATGGTGAATGGTCCGAACCAACGGGATTTAAGCTTGCCCGAGAAAATCTTAAGTCTAGAGTTGAATAAAAGGACTTGATCACCAACATTGAAAATGCGGTTTTTGATCTTAGAGTCATGAATCCTCTTAGTCTTCTCTTTATAGATCAAAGAATTTTCATAAGCTTGATCCCTTAATTCACTTAGTTCATTCAACTGAACCTTGCGATGATCACCCGCGGTCCTCAAATCAAAGTTACAATGCTTAAGATCCCAATACGCCTTATGTTCGAGTTCAATTGGCAAGTGGCATGCTTTTCCGTAGACCAACCTAAATGGTGTACAACCAATTGGCGTCTTGTAAGCCATATGGAAAGCCCGCAATGCATCGTCCAATTTATCCGACCATGAAGTGCGTTCTCTCCAATAGAACGCTCCAAAATCCTTTTAAGAGCTCGGTTTGAAACCTCCACTTGACCACTCGTTTGAGGGTGATAAGCCGTAGAAAGTCGATGAGTGACACCATATTTCTTTAGAACTTTTTCAAATTGTTCATTACAAAAATGGGTCCCACGATCACTTATAATAGCCCGCGGAGTTCCAAACCTAGCAAAGAGTTGTTTCAAAAAGTTCACCACAACTCGAGCATCATTCGTGAGCAAAGCCTTAGCTTCGACCCATTTAGACAAATAGTCCACGGCTACGAGAATGTATTTATTTCCTTTCGAAGATGGAAACGGCCCCATAAAATCGATCCCCCATATGTCAAAGATTTCACAAACTTGGATAATGTTTTGAGGCATTTCATCCCTTTGTGAGTTCTTTCCTTGACGTTGACAAGAATCGCAAGTCTTGATCAAGTCTTGGGCATCACGATATATGGAAGGCCAAAAGAAGCCGGCATCAAAGACTTTCTTCGCGGTGGCGTTAGCACCATGATGTCCCCCGGTGGGTCCCTCATGACAAGATTTAAGGATATCTTGAGCTTCTTTGCCAAACACGTACCTACGAATCACGTGATCCGCGCACACACAAAACAAATAGGGGTCGTCCCAAAAATAGTAGGAGATATCCTTGAAAAACTTTCGTTTTTGTTGGGACGACATACCCTTGATCACAAACTTCCCCGCATGGTAATTTGTGATGTCCGCAAACCATGGGGTACTATCATCACCACGAAAAGCAATCATACCAAGCGCCTCGAGAGGAAATGTTTCATTGATTTCCTTGTTCTCTCGATCGCTTTGGTGAGGATTCTCAAGTCGAGATAAATGATCGGCCGCGAGATTCTCGACTCCTTTTTTGTCTAGAATTTTGACATTAAATTCTTGAAGGAGGAGAATCCACCGGAGCAACCTCGGCTTAGCATCTTGTTTATTAAGAAGATATTTGATAGCCGAGTGGTCCGTATACACTATGGTTTGAGACAAGACAAGATATGGTCTAAACTTTTCAAAAGCATACACAACGGCAAGTAGTTCCTTTTCCGTTGTAGTGTACTTTGTTTGAGCATCCGTCATAGTCTTACTTTCATAGTGTATAGGCAAGAAATGTTTTAACTTACGTTGCCCCAAAACCGCTCCTACCGCATAATCACTAGCATCACACATAATTTCAAAAGGTAGATCCCAATCCGAGGCAA
Source organism: Glebionis coronaria (assembly GCA_025667525.1). Classification (NCBI taxonomy): domain Eukaryota; kingdom Viridiplantae; phylum Streptophyta; class Magnoliopsida; order Asterales; family Asteraceae; genus Glebionis; species Glebionis coronaria. Next base: position 295,472,972 of record CM046874.1, read on the forward strand.
CCAAGATTGGAGATTCGGTTAACTTTCTTTTAAGCATCTCAAAGGCTTGAATACACTCATCCGAAAAGATGAAAGGAGTCTCTTTTTCCAAAAGATGTGTCATAGGCCGAGCTATCTTAGAGAAGTCTTGTATAAAACGACGATAGAAGCCGGCATGGTCGAGAAAACTCCTTACTCCCTTAACGGTGGTGGGTGGAGGCAATTTGGCAATCACGTCGATTTTAGCCCTATCAACCTCAATACCGGCCTTAGAGATCTTATGTCCTAACACAATTCCTTCTTTGCACATGAAGTGACATTTTTCATAATTAAGCACAAGATTCGTGTCCTCACGACATTGCAACATTCTTTCAAGGTTAGAGAGACATGAAGTGAAAGATTCCCCAAAAACCGAAAAGTCATCCATGAAGACTTCCATGGTTTTCTCGATCATATCATGGAAAATGGCCATCATGCACCTTTGGAACGTCCCCGGAGCATTGCATAGTCCAAAAGGCATGCGACGATAAGCAAATGTTCCATAAGGACAAGTGAATGTGGTCTTTTCTTGATCACGAGGGTCAATGGGGATTTGGAAATAGCCGGAAAATCCATCCAAAAAGCAATAGAATTCATTTCCCGCTAGTCTCTCTAACATTTGATCCATAAAAGGTAATGGAAAATGATCCTTCCTAGTGGCATCATTAAGTTTCCTATAGTCAATACAAACACGCCAACCGGTCACAAGTCTAGTAGGAATCAATTCATTATCCTCATTAGTAACAACCGTCATTCTTCCTTTCTTTGGAACACAATGCACGGGGCTAACCCATGGACTATCCGAGATAGGGTAGATCATTCCGGCGTCTAGAAGTTTAGTGACTTCCTTTTTGATCACCTCATGAATCTTTGGATTGACCCTTCTTTGATTTTGGATAGCGGGTTTATAATCATCCTCCATTAGAATTTTATGAGTACAAAATTTTGGATCTATACCCTTAATGTCGAAGATTTTCCATGCAATGGCCCGTTTATGTTTCTTAAGCACTTTGATAAGCTCATCCTTTTCATTTTCCTTTAATCCCTTAGCAATAATCACCGGTAACTTACCCGATCCCTCAAAAAAAGCATACTCTAAATGAGTGGGTAATTCCTTAAGTTCTAATTCGGGTGCTTCCTCAATAGATGTTTTCACTTTAGTCTCATTTTCATTCACAACTTTTAGTTCCATAGGTGGTGATTCAAAAGGATCCATATTCAACAATTTTTCAATCAACGCAATATCTCCCTCGGGATCAAAATTCTCACAATCAAACTCACTAGGATCAAATGGTGTGCTAAGGTAATCATCAATTTCCTTTTCAATCTTTGAATAACCATTATTCTCAAGCTCTTCAAGAACGAAGTCACCTCCCTCAAATGGAGTGAGTGGAGGCTTAGCCGAAGAGATAATAGGATTCGATGAAGTGGGATTGCCACTTTTAGAAGTATCCGAAAAACCAAGCATATCTTGCGAAACCTCTTCACTAACAACATCAATCACATCGACTTGATTGATTGATTCCTCGTCGTCTTCGGAAGAAAACTTCGAGATATTACCAACATTAAGAGTGATACTTTCATCATCAAAATGTAGAGTCAACTTTCCCTCTCTCATGTCAACTAAAGAACTAGCCGTATTTAAAAACGGTCCTCCCAAAATAAGAGGCACACGAGAATTTCCGGATAATCACAAATTACAAAATCCGCCGGAAAAATGAGCTTTCCTACTTTGACTAATACGTCCTAGGCTATACCTTTTGGAAAGGCGATCGATCGATACGCTAGCTCGGTAGTCATCTTAGTAGGTGAAAGCTCGGGAAGTGGTAACCTTTTCCACACGGAAAGAGGCATCAAGTTAATGCTAGCGCCTAGATCGGCTAATGCTAAGCATTCTTCCATATTAGGGAAATCACATGGTATCAAAAATTGACCGGGGTCTCCAAGCTTTTTGGGAAACTTTTTAGAGAGAACCGCGGAACAACTTTCATTTAAGGATGTAGATACTTCAACTAATTTCTCCTTATCGTTCATCAACCTTTTTATTGTTGAAGCAAACTTAGGCATGCTAAGCAATGCATCCGCGAAACTAAGATTAATATACATTTTCTTAAACACATCAAGAAACGTAGAAACTTGAGCATTGGTCTTTTCGCGGAGCTTCTCTTTGGTAAGTCTCGAAGGGTAGGGTTGTGTGGGTTTAATCTTCGGAAGCTCGGGTTTCGGAATAGGCAATTGCTCTACCTTTGGTGGAATAGGAATTTCCTTTTCTTTAACCACCTCGGTTTCTTGCTCCACTTCCCTCACCGGAGAGGTACTCACACGTGGAAGCAAAGGTCCGTCTAAAGCTTTCCCACTACGTGTGGTTATAGCTTTCATCTCACACGTCGGGTTTGGAATGGTATTACTAGGTAAACCACCCGAAGACGAGGAAGGTTTGGTCATAAAAGATTCAAACATCGAAAGCAATTTATTTTGACCTTGTTCCATACTTTGTTGCATACGATTTTGACTTTGCTCAAACATTTGCTCAAATCTTTGTTCAATTCTTTGTTGATTAAGCTCAATCTTATTGTTTTGCCCTTTAATCGTATTTTGAAACTCATTTTTCAAAGTTGCCATTTGTCCTTGAATGTTGTTTTGAAAAGCTTTAAATTTGCCTCATTCGTTTTCATGTAGCTTGACAAATCATTTTGGTTATTGCTTTGAAAACCTTGATTGTTTTGATTAGCATTAAACCCATTTCCTTGATTATAATTCCCTTGGTTACCACCGTTAAAATTATTCCCATTGTTTCCATTGTTGTACCTATTTTGAACCGGTGGAAAACCCGGTGGAGCAACATGATTTTGACGAGGAACTTGACCGTTAGAGCCATAAGTTCCCGTCACGGCAAAAGCACTAGCTTGATCAAACCCCGTGTTTAAACAAGCATAATTAGGATGTGCTCCACCACATGATACACAAACATTCTCAACCATATTAATCGATCCATGAGGATTCTTCCTAAACTCATTCAAAAGCGTGTCAATCTTAGAGTCCAACCTAGCAATCTCGATATTAGATGAATTCACATTGGAAACAACCAGTGTGTTTCGTGAATATTGTGCTCTAGACTTATCCTCAATTATTCTCCACGCGTCTCTCGGAGTTTTTCTTAAAAGATTACCACCCGCGGCGACATTTAAAGTATCTTGTTCAATCATATTTAGCCCATTATAGAAAGTATTAATTTGATGCAATTCCGAGAAACCGTGGTGTGGACATTGTCTCAACAAATCTTTAAATCTTTCTCATGCAACCCCAAACGATTCATGCACTTTTTGTTCAAATCTAGTGATCTCGTTCTTAAAGTGTGTTGTCTTAGACGGTGGAACGAAATAATTCATGAACTTAGACACTAAATCATCCCACGTTAAGATCGAACCCGGTGGTTCTTTTTCATACCAAAGCTTAGCATTACTCTCGAGCGAGTACGGAAAAAGCATGAGCTTAATCACGTCATTCGGCACATCTCTAAATTTGAGATTCGAGGTAATTCGATTAAAATTCCGTATGTGAGAATGCGGGCTATCGGTCTCATTGCCACGAAATTGGTCGGCACGAATGAGCGATAAAAGAACCGTTTTAATCTCAAAATGATCCGCCAAAATAGCTGGCACAACGATTGCTTCCCCGTACCCTTCGGTGGATGCACGGAGCAATTCCTCCATTGTTCGGTTATCGGCCATCTCTACAACAATAGGTGGAAGCTCGGGTTCCACTATTCGTTGTTGACGATTTCTATTTCTACGAGGAAAATTTTCAAGCCTATTAAAATCAATCACAAGACGAGAAGAACGTAATTGCATACACTACAAAGACGAGAATTTAGAGGATTGAAGAAAAGAAATTAGACCAGAAGAAGATTATTTTTGGTATTTTATTTGGTATTGCTCAATCAATAATGATCGATAAAAACAAGGAATAAGGATAACTACTATGGAAGTAAATTACCCTCGGTCGACTTTGAAACGATAGGTGAAAACCTAAACGTCTCGAGGTTCAATAAGTAAACAACAAAAATAAGATTTATTACTACTTGAGTCGGCAAACCAATAATAGGTCGTCCCTCTCAATATACGCACAAGCAAGCGGGGAAACGAGGTGGCACAAAGCACTTAAAAACCTTTTTCCTTAGACGGCCTTTTATAGCACGTCGCCTTATACCCACCTTATAGTTTTTATAAATCGAGTTCAAACTTCTTATTAGTATTTATCTATTTTGCCTTTTATTTTTTGTTTTGGATTCGAATACAATAGCTAGGTGATGAAATCCCAACTAAGGCCATATTTGATAAGTATGTAAATTTATTGTGCTACGTAATACAATATATTATTCACAAAAAACGAGAAAAATGATACATACTATATAATAGAAAAATAACAAACTTTCCGAGGACGGAAAGGGTCTTCAAATCAACGATCAACAACTCTCCACAAAGACGAATCGTACACAAGATCCCCGGCAGCGGCGCCAAAATTTTTAATGTGATCGTGATAGTATATGTGATAATTTGAGATTACGTTATAGGGTAAATTAGAAAATTACCTTTAGGAAAAAGTAATAGACTAATATTACCAATGCCGAATTCAATTAAACACGTGAGTGAATCAAGTTCGTTGTACACGAAGATCTTATGAATTTGAGACGTTTTGCTTTGATTTGGACAATTGATTCGAACTAGTTTTCGGTTTTTAAACTACAATTAAAATCTACCAATTTTAAAATATTTAAACTTAACCTAAAGTGCGTGAACCGTAAACCCCCAAAATTTAAAATCAAAAACAATTAATTTCTTAGAATATAAAACTATTTAAAAATTTAAACTTATTTAATAATCTATTAAAATTAATCTATTTTATAACTATAACTTTTATTCTATTTAAAAATCTAATTAAACTTTTTAATATTTATAAAACTTTATTAAAATAACTTTTAAAACTAATCTATTTAAAAACTAAATTTTATTTAAGTCTAATTCTTTAAAAATCTAATTAATAGGAAATAAACTAATTAAACAATTTAAATTTAACAAAAACATTTTTGATTTATTTATTTTTATTTTATTATTTTTATGAAACTAATTATAACTGAAAATCTGAACTAATTATAACAAAACTTGACGTTAATTTTTGATTTATATAAATAAAAAAAACGTAAATACACTTAAAAAACAATTAAGGGGCGAAAACTGCCAAAACGATTACTCTATATTAATTAACAAACAAGAAATAAAATCAAAAGGGCATTTAGCCCAATTGGCAAACACGCTGGACAAATAAAGGGGAGGTCTCGAGTTCGAGACCCCTGAGGGACGGATTTTTGGATATTATTTTTTTTAAACAGCAAATATGCAGGAGTCACAGGAGTGACTTATGTTAGATTATTTTTGAGAAGCTGAAAAGGAAACAGCTTATGAGTAACTCAGATTAATGGATCTGAATAGCATATACTTAAACAGTTCAAAGATTAATAACTAAAAACATTGGAATAAATCACAGCTTCAAAAGGCTCAGAACATTCAGCAAATATCAATTATAACTGATCATATTCATCAGTAAAACAAAACTACATTTATCAAGCCCTCAACGAATTTAAAAGTAGAAGTATGAACAGTTGAATCAACATAACCCAAGAGCAGTTCAGTAACAAAAATAATGTAGCATACACATACATATCAGTAACATTTTAATCACCAAAAATAGAACTATGATTATCTCAGCAATCTAAATCACTTTCACAAAATTCAATCAGAAATCTACACAACTAATACTCTCAGCTAATTTCAGCAAAGAAAAGTTTATATAAGCAATTTAACAGTAAGAAACGATTATAACAGCAGATCAATCAACCAGTCGTGCCAAACCGTCTTTGTTCTAAACATGGGCACAATATCATCCAGAATACATTAACATCATATCAGTCATAACAATCATTCAGGGAGTTAAGTCATAACAGAATTCGTGAAACTCTTAAACTACTTCATAAAGACTTAACCAGAACTTAGTTTATAACAGAAAAAACTAACAAACATCATTTAGCATACAAACAGAACATAAATAAAATAAACAAAAATTAAAATCGAAACTCACCTTTAGTAGAAACCATTGGGAAGTAGGTTTGCGCTGAGCAACCTAATTAAACCGGTTCTACACAACATCGACCACCATTCGGACCATCAAATAACATCGAACCATCTCCATCAACGAACAGATTTTTTGAGACTTTTCCAGTGGGGAAAATCTTAATCCAAAACTTTACTTTAATACTAAACATAAACTATTATTTAGCTTATATTTAACATTTTAAACATCATTATATGAAATAGTAATAAAGATTAATTCGTATAACAATTTAAGTAGTAAAGAAAAATAAATGAGACACGTTTGAAGATGAAATCAACTGATCTTTTATTAAACTCAGAAATATTACAAGATTTAAAAAGAAATACAGAAATTAACCTAAAACAATTTCTACATAATAACTTTAAAGAAAAGTAAAGGGTAATTTTACAAGATTATTTGGGGGGGTTTTATAGCCTTCCCAAGGGCTTGCTGGAAAGGAATATCCGAATCTTTGAAGCATATTCTTTCTTCTTTATGGCCCTTAGATCATCATCCTCTCTCCTGCTTGTTGATCGGATGGTTGAGATGACACACACTAGCACACGGATTGCCAACGTGGCATCCGTGTGTGCTAGTTGTGTTAGTTTTCTGCCTTGTGATTGGTTGAATGGGGAGAATGAGGTGTTTCACCCTATAATGAGATGCCACGTATCCAAGCCCTTCCTCATCTTCTCTTCCTTAAAAATTGGGGGAATTAATTCCCACACGTATGAATCGACCGTGTGAGTAAAAGCCCCTTGATTAATTGATGAATTATTAACTTAGGGTTTGGAACAGTAACTTAAAGTTACTGGTTTTATTTAGGGAAGGAGATAAATGGGGAAGAAAGAGAACATCGAATGTATCGACAATAAAATAAAGGTGTGTGTGAAACGAGTGGGTGGGATAAGTTTTTGTTTTATTTATTGTGAAAAATTGTGTGAGAGGAAGTAACGTTTAATAAACGTTTGATTAAACCCTAAAGCCCAACACATTGAAACCGTTCCAATTTAATTCATGGGCCTGGATTTGGGCCAAGCTTTTATAAACTCCATCCGTTTAATCACTCCATTTGGGTCTGGCATAATTTGGACCCAATAACTTTATTAACTTGCAACTTGGGCCAGGATTTGGGCTTGTTCAAAAATTATTCACTTTATATCCAATATTGGGCTTTTAAGCCCAAATGCTCCAATGTGGGACCCACTAGACCAAAATCCTTTATTTAAATATTTAATCCTCTAAATTGAACTCGATTTTGGATTCCTTGATCTTTTTCTTCAATCTCGTGTCGATTTTGCCGGTTTTCGCGTTCTTGGTACCTACACACATTAAAACAAGAAATACACATATACAAGGCATATTTGATACATTTCATGTATAATTTCATTTTTTAAGATACTATTGATATGACTATTTAAGCTCATATCAAATTCAAAACCTGTTTTCAAGGAGTGTGCAAAAGTTTGCACATTTTCCTTCAAGCTTGATATTTTGCTAAGTTCTTGGTCTATCTTGTAATTCTTGGGCTATAAGGCTGATCATAGCATCCTGATATTGTGTTATCAAGGTGTGGTGAAGCTTATAACTTGGGGATAATCAAGTGTGGAGTACAAGAGTTGCATTAATCAAGGCTTTTTAACCTTACTGTTTTTGATATTTTGCTTCTAACCTTGTTGAATCTTAGCAGGCTTTATTGTGAAAGCTTGTACTTGTTCTTGCTAGTACATAAGCTCAAAATTCGTGGGTGTGGATGTACATCCACGAGGTACACACCCTTAATCTCAAAATCTGATAAAATATTGGATATTTGGGATATTTGAGTGTTGCTTGTGTTCTTGTGAATTTCGTGGCTTAATCTTGTTCTAATCTGTTTATCTCATCTGTTATTGTGTTAATTTGGGCTTGGGTAACCTTGGAATGCTGTATTGATTTGAAAATCTTGATTTGAAAAGTTAAAAGGGTGTTTGGGATTACCTGTCTTGAATCATAACTTGATATTGTGTTGTTAGAAGTTTGTGTATTTGCTTGGTATCTGCTATATGCTTGTTTGAGTGCATTTTGCTGCAAGTTTTCAGCTTTGAAACACCAAATCATACATTATGCTATAACTACTTGATTTTAACTGTTTTTAGCCTAAGATTTTGGTAAAATCTAGAATTTATGCATGCTTAGGGTTAAAAGTTGGTAAAACATCATTAATATAACATATGTGATAGATTTGGAGGTTTGAATTTGGCTTGTTGGTCAATTGCATCAGCAAAAGTAAAAACTGCATGTTTTTGTGTTCATCAGTAACTTTAAGTGCTTGAATCTTGGTTAATACTTTGAATCAGTGCATGAAACCTGGTTAGACTTGCTTATTTAAGTTTAATATTGCTTGTGTATGCATTTGGTTAAGTTTGGCTGGCTGAATTGTGCTATAAGTGCTTATTGAACCTCAACTACTTATGTGTTCATGTATGTGTCAGATCTGGTGATTGATTGAATTAACTACACTAATTGGCTGTTGTTGATTGTGATTTCTTTGTTGTATTTGACTCCTCTTGATCCACTGATCATTTGGGTGCCTTTGTGTAACTTGAATCTCCAAAAAAGTCACTAAAGACAAAAAAGTCAACAAGTCAAGCAGTGGAAAAAGTTTCCACTGCTCAACACCCAAAACTAGCCCCTGCTAGTGCAATTTTTCAGTTTGCTTATCAATAAGCCATTTTGGCTTATCCAGACCTGCAACAACTTATTTTTTGTGATAGATCTTCATTATTTGACCCATTTGATTGAACTGGAGCTTATTAGACTTTGACTTTGACTTTTTGCTAGAAAACCAACTTATTTGACTTTTTCATAAGTGCTTATTTGCTTTTTCCAGCTTATTGAGTCAACTTATTTGAAAAATTTTTGTTGATTAAGCTTAGTTAAGTCATTTAAAAGCTTTAGAAACTTGAATCAGCTCTTGGGATAGCCTAGAACTCAAAAACGACTATTTTGTTATTGCTTTTTGCATTTTCAGGCTTATTCCTTTGGCTTATTTCAAATTTATTTTTACAGAAGTCTTAAGCAACTCAAAACAAGCTTGTGTGTCTAATTTGAGCTTATGGCATCAGCTTATAGCTTAATAGGCCAAAAAGCACATTAAGAATAAGTTGTTTGGTATAAGCTTGCTTATTTCACATTTTCAGCTTTTGGGCCTTTGAAAAATTGTGCTTAAAATCAAATTTTGAGTCAGATAGGAGCTTTTGGGCTTAATTGGACAACATTTTTCTTATTGGGCTTATTTTGGCCCATTAAGGTGACTATTTGGACTTTTGGCCCATTTGGAGGCCCATTAGGGGTATTTTTGTAATTTCAAGTTCATTTCTGTATTATTTAGGTTAAATTAAGCTAGTTTGCAAGTTTTTAGAATTTTTTATAAATTTTGTATTTTTAATATTATTTTATTATTATTTTATTATTAAAAATTAAAATTTAGATTTTTCAAGTTTTTATATTTTTCTTAGGTTAAATACATAAAGTTAGGAATTTTACAACTTTTATAATATTTTTATAGTTTTTAGATTAATTTTTATAATTATTTTAAGTTTTAATAGTTTTTAATTGTTTTTAAATAGTTTTAATTAATTTTAAAATTTTCAAAAATAGTTTTAAATTAAGTTAGGGTATTTTAGAGGTTTACAAAGTGATAAATCTCATTTTGGGATTTTTTTTTTAATTAAGTTGATTTTTAGGGCTTTAATTAGCATTAAAAAATCATTATTTAATTAAATAAAAGATTTGGGTGATTTTTGAATTTTTGTAAACTCTTAATACATTATTTAGGATTTATTGCATTTTTTAGGAATTTTTAGAGTAAATTTTTAAATTTGGTGCTTTTACGGTTTTACGTGTACGACCTTTTCGTCTTAAGTGTAATCCGTCATCGTAACCGTCATTCTCTTCTTATCCCATTTCTATTTTCTTTCTCATAAACATATAATCACATAATTAATCATCTCATTAGACATACACCAAGCCTCCTTGAGAACTATCCCCACTTTGGGTCATAACTCCAACTATCAAACTACTTTGTATTCCACATTATAGTCCTTGAGTTGACTTTTCATCCAAAGGATGTTTACACAACAACCAACAGCTGCCACGTATTCAGCCTCAGCGGAGGACATTGCGACTGACTGCTGTTTCTTTGCACTCCAACATACTAGCTTGCCACCTAGGAATTGACATGCACCTAAGGTACTTTTTCTATCCATGTTGCAGCCAGCATAGTCTCAGTCTGAGTATCCTTTAAGATCGAAGCCTGAGCAACGAGGATACCATAGACCTAGTGATGGAGTACCCTTCAGGTACCTGAAGATTCGTTTAACAGCAGTAAGATGTGATTCTTTGTGATCGGCCTGATATCTTGCACATAAGATAGTTGAGAACTGAATATCAGGCCTGGTTGCAGTTAGGTACATTAATTATCCAATCATTCCCCTGAATAAGGTTTGATTGACTGATTTACCAGTAAGATCAGGACCTAAGTTGTTGGGGGGGACCATGGGAGTCTTTACTGAAGCACACTCAGAGATGTCATATTTCTTAAGTATTTCTCTGGTGTATTTTTCTTGACAGACTGATATCCCTTTGTCCCCCTGTTTGATTTGTAGTCCAAGAAAATATGTTAACTCACCCATCATACTCATTTCAAATTTCTTTGTCATAAGTTTTTCAAACTTTCTACAAAGATTGTAGTTAGTAGATCCGAATATGATGTCATCAACATATATCTGAACTAGTAGAACATCCTCATTGGTTCTGAATATAAACAAGGTGTTGTCTTTCTTCCCCCTGACAAATTTGTTCATTATTAGGAATGTAGAGAGAGTTTCATACCATGCCTTTGGTTCTTGTTTCAGTCCATAAAGGGCTTTGTCAAGTTTACAAACATGGTTTGGAAACTCAAAACTCTCAAAACCAGGAGGCTGAGCAACATAAACTTCTTCAGTGATCTTTCCATTCAGGAAGGCACTTTTTACATCCATTTGGAAAAATTTGAAGTTCATGTAAGTATCATAGGCAAGGAAGATCCTGATGGCTTCCATTCTTGCTACAGGGGCGAAGGTTTCTGATACAAGGGTTTTAGCCAAGTATAAAGAGTTATCGTCCGATCTTTTCGAATTGATTACTAGTTAAGAGTGCGACTCAGTCGTTCTTGTTGGAAAAGAAAAAGGGTTGGTTATCTATTTTAAACTAAAAGCAAATAAGAAAATGTCGTTGAGTAAAATAAAAGCTTTAAAAATTAAACTAAAAATTACTAGAAAAACACTTGGTAAAAACAGAGATTTCGGGAAGCGTGCAATTTTTGGAAATTAAAAATGAATTTAAAAGTAAACAATTAACCCCGTCGGAATGACCTATGCAATCCTGTCAGAATGTGAAATCACAATATCCTTCAATCGCAATATGTCCTCTATCTAATCTATCGCAATACCAATCTATCGCAATGCCCTGATCGCAATATCCAGTCGCAATGCACTTATCGCAATAACCTATCGCAAAATGAAACTCAAATCCAATCGCAATGTCACAAACTGATCTCTGTCGGAATGATGGGATCAAGATCCTATCGCAATACAACCAAAAGGAATCTTATCGCAATCCCAATCGTAAAACGCATCTGAATACAAAGCCCTATTGCGATGCAGTGATCGCAATGTGCGTCGGAATCCCAATCGCAAAAGGGTTTTACTTTGCGATGGCTTTGTGATTCGAAATAAGCTAAGATTTAAGCTGTTTTCAAAAAGCTCAAACCAAGACTTAACCAACTCAATAATAAGCCGAACTAATAAGCATGAAATAAGGACTTTTTAAGCTTTAAATAAGCAAAACTTTTAAATCAAACCATAAAAAGATTAAAACTTTAAGAAAACTTTTAAAAAGTAAATAAGCTAAGTACCAAATAAGCCAATACGCATAATAAGCTCAAAGCTTAATTTGCACAAAAACTTAGATATGATCAAAAAGATAAAATTTTTAATCACATAAACATCAAGATGAAGCAATATGAAAAATGATACGAATCGAAAGTAAATAAAATCAAGAAAGGTAGAAGAAGATTAACGATAAAAAGCTTAACTTGAACTTGTGATTAATGAATTCCAAATACAAGGATGAAATAAGCTTAAACTTGAAAGAAGAATGAAGAAAAGATGAAAACTTAGTGAGAGAAAGTTAAAACTTTCTCTCTCTAAAAACTAAAGAAAGGAAAAAAAATGAAAAATGACTAAATTCACTAACACCCTCCTAATATGTCATTAGGAGGGTATTTATAGGAGATGGGGAGGTGCATGTGCTTCCTTCTTTCTTTCTTCCTTCTCGACTCGATTTAAATTCTTTGTCGTTCTCGACGTCGTCTCGGGATTTGTCGATGTAAATTAAACTCGTCTTTTAATTTTCTTCTATAATTAGACTTGAGTTCTTCGACTTCATTAAACTTCCGTCTTTAGACTTTTTCTTCGATAAATCTTCAGAATAGGCCTTGGACTTCCGTTCTTTTTGCACTCTTGATCTTTTGACTTCGTCTTTTCTCGTTTTTCTTCAATAAAAGCCTGTGAAAGCCCATGTTTCCTTCCTTTTTCATCTTTTGGTCCTAAAACACAATGAAACCACAAACCACGCATAATTCTGACTTTTACGACATAAAATACACGTTTTGGTCTTGTTATTATTGGAAATAAGTGGTAAAAGGATAAGTGTTTTCACACTTATTAAATCTCCTACACTTGGCCATTGCAATGCCCTCATGCAATGCATTAGTTTCAAAGCACGGTTTACATTTTTCATCATAAATAACCCACCTTGGCCTTTATTAGAAAGATAGAAATATATACGAAACAAGTAAAGAAATCAAAGACTTACATTGGGGTTTTGGCCGTCATGAATGTTTATCATCCTCAAGTTTCACGTTCCCATACCAAGCTTAAAAACGAGATCATTGTTATTATAAGTTAGCAAACTAACACGAACTCATGTGGCTCAATTATTCACTTATACTCCCTTATTCCTAGGTGTATCTCTTATATTTTAATTTTGTCTTGAATGATCACGAGGATACATTGTTTGACTTATTTCGATAGTTTATTTAGGCCGAAAATAAAGTGGGACGATTTAATCAATAGTTAGCTAAAGGACAAAATGTTTTAAAACTGCTTCTCGGGACCTCTTGAAGTTCATACCTTGACATAACTCGCTTCACGATTTGAGACCTTTTTTGGGACCGATATTTGGCAGCGACTTCATACTTCGAATCTTTGAGAGACGTTCTTGAAATTTTGTTCTCTTCATAATAGGAATTTCTTCACTTGAAGTTTTTGAGAGATTCTTCAATTTTTGGACCACGACATCTTCATTTTTCTCTAATATTTACTTTGGAATTTGATATACAACGATCCGCCTCCTTTTAGGACTTGGATCTATTTATCCTCATACCTTGTTAGGGCCTTTTTGGATAGACTTCTCCATGATCTTTTGGGGAGTTTTTGCTTTTCGTCGTGTGTCTCGATCCTTCATATTGATTTTCGATAAATGATTCTTCACATCACTTTTGGATCTTTAGCAACAAAATGTAGCCATCATGCCTTGTTAGGGCCTTTTCGGACTTGCCAATCTTCGCATCCCGCTTCAATAAGTTATGCCTTGGCTATTGTTAAACACGGAATTTGTCATGATTTTAGTGTTATATCCCTTCATTTTTGGTAATAAATAGCAAAAATTGTATTTTTAGTGCATTTATCGTTTATTTGTTATTTATTATTGTAGGTACGAATATTAAAGAAAATGAGCAAAAACGAAGAAAAAGACCAAAAACAAGCACAAGAAATAGAAAGAGCACGGAAAATCGAGTTTTACGGTGCATTCATGTTTTATTGGGCCGACCCGACACCATTTAAATGGGTCGAACCGACCCATTAATATAACAAAATACTACAGTCCATAACCATCTGCTGGCCCAAAATGGACGCAGCCCAGAATTGAAGAAAAGGCCCAAAATGATACAGCCCATGAAGGCCCGAATGGCTCAAGTCCCGAATGGCTCAAGGCCCAGTTGTCTAAAATGAACGCAATATTTTTTCATTGATAGTCTGTAGTCTTTTTAGATATGGGAGGATAGTGCTTTTTTTTTTTTTTACAAGCGTATGAAACAAGCAGATGGGTAGCAAACACTTTTTCCACTTTTAATTTATTTTCTTATACCTGCGTTTGAATATTTTTAGGATAGGATGGATTGGATAGCTTAAAAAAGACGCAACTACATATTTTTTTCCCATTTATACATTTTTGGTACGCAGATTATTTTTATTTTTTTTCTATCTTTTTCATTTTTTTTTCTTTCTGTTTTTAGATTAGTTTAAATTAGGAGATTGATTTAGTAAAATTAATTTTTGCAGCTTTAGTTTTTATGAAAACTATTTGTATTCGATTTCTCGATTAATGAATGTTTTTTTTTAAACCAGATTTATTTTATCATATTTATAATTTATTCATTCGCAGCTTTTCATATTGTCTTTCTTATTCCAGTTCGATTTAGATTGATGAAAGTTTGTTGAAATCGGTTGTTATTTACTGCTTGTTCGATTCGTGTATGTTCCGGGGTGGTTTGCTTGAATCTGGTTTTATGAAGTTTGGATATAGCAGTGAGTTGGAGGGTTTTGATGTTGTGACTTTCGGTAGATGAATGTAAAGAAGGAGCCGACACTTTCAATGGAGCTCTTGGTATGCATACAAATTGTTAGAGATAGATATAGTTATTCACTGTCATGTTTTTTTTAATACTCAATTATTTTCAAATTGTTTGGTAGGATATTGTAGTACTAATATTTTGATTTCATCATCTTATACCTTATTAATGTCTTAAAAGGTTTTGTTCCTTTATCTTAAAGTCAATACAACAACGTTAAAAGTGGAGGTCGGTTCCTAATTAATAGCAGTTATTAATTTTAAAACTACATTCTTATTTCTAGTATGTTAATTAGCATTAATGATATTTAATTTATCCATCTTTCATTTCATTCGTATGAAATATTTTTGTCTTAGTCACATTAATGCTTTTGAAATCAATGTCTAATTTTTGTTATAAAACTTATTAATTTTGGTTTTTAAAAAAATACTTTCAAGTATCTACTAGTTGATCTGATGGAGTATTTTCTTACATTTATATATTTTAGTACTTCTTTTCAATGTTTTAAAATTGTAAAAATCAAAAATCATTTTTATTCGAGCATCAAACTTGAGACATAAACGCGAATTTCTATTCACAGTTCGTCGGAACTACGATAACTTTTCGGGTGTACGAAAACGACTCTACCAAATGGTGCCGCTGCCGGCTCCGTGTGTAGCGATGTTTGCGTTGTGTTTTTAGATGGTGACTTGAAGATCCTTTCGTTTTGATAGTTTGTTTTACGTATTTATGTGTATATATATATATATAATATTTAAAAATCCATAAAAATATAGAAAATTTATAAAAATCAAAAATATTTTCTTATTTTATTTTATTTTCTTTATTACTATATATATCATATAAAAAAAGAGTTTTAAAAAAAATATTCTTCTTTATCTTCTATCGTGTTTAATTCGTTTTCTCAACCCCGCTTATTTTTAATTCTTCATGGATTCATATTGTATAGGGTGTGGGTCATCTGATAGTCAATCATGTTATTGGTGTTCATGCGAGCGGTGCGGTATGGCTATCCCTAATCACGAATTTGGACATTGTTCATTTTGCAATTCGACCAATTCATACTTCACCTCTAATGACACTATCTCACCCTCTTCCATATATGTCGATCTGTATCCGCAACATGCACCGGGTTTTTCTCAATACCCGTGTTGCAATCACTGTGGGGGCCCTCACGATACTTCTTATTGTCAGCCGATGAATTGTTATGCGCCAAATCCGTGTTCTAATTCTTTTCAACCAATGAATTATTATGAACCAAATCCGTGCTATAATTCCGGTTTTCAAAATTTTGAACCCCTACAATACTCCGTCGTTCATCAACCTTCTTTTGAGGAACAAATCACTATTTTGGATGGAATTCTAGAAAGCTTAAAACAACTCAAAGTTAATCGCATGACGAAAGCCGACAAGAGCAAGTATCTAATCTTAGTGCTTTTACCTCTACGCCTCGTGTGATTCCTTATTGTTATGATGATGACGAGGATAATATTTACTATCTCAATCCATCATGTGAGACTACCACTCCTATTCTTGATTCTTCCACTACGGAGACCGATGCCTCTCTCATCATGGGGGATGAGAGTCTTATCACTATTCCTTGTGATGAGATTCTTATTCCAATCCAAGGTGAGCCTACGGTTGCTTCCGATAGTGACAGTGAGTGTGAATCTCTTTCTAGTGATGATTCATTATCTCCCACTGACATCTTGGGAGATGATTCTTTGGCTTTCTCTAAACCTCTTTTTGATCTCGATGATGATTTTACTTCTAGTGATGACGAGTCACTATCCGATGAAGACGTTCAGAAGGAAAATTTCAAGATTTATTCGAACCCTTTATTTGATTTTGATGACGCCTGCATCTCTAGTGATGTGAATCCTCTCTTTGAAGAGGGGATTGAGGACATTGATAGCTCCAATTCTATTGCTATTGATGAGCATTCTTTGTTAGCCATGACACATCCCATCGTAGAGGAGGTGGAGATATTTGACCCTACCTTCCATTTGATTCGGCTTGGAGAGCTGACGCGGGTGGTCGATATTTCTTCTGATATTTCTCATATTATGTTGCCACCCCGTCCTACCGCGTGTACACCCAAGCGGGTGATGTATCGCTTTTACTCTCCTCGTCTCATACCGGGAAATGAGGATGAGTGTTTTGATCCTGGAGGAGATGTTGATGTTGCTATTACTTGTGATGTTTTACCTGTTACCCCATCGACTCTTACTTTGAGTTTCTATCAAGTTTCCTCGGGTGACACTTTGATATCTTTTTCTCCCACCCTCCCGCCCTTGGCGAAGACGAGTATTCTTAAGGATCGTCTTTATACCTATTTCTCGTATGTTATAAGAATCCTTCTGCTTTTCTTCACTTATACTGTGGATTCTTCTTCTTTATTCTCATCCGGTAATGAGGATAAGATCTTTGACCCTGGCATATCTGTTTTGAGCCAGTGGTGATTCTCTTGCTCCCCCATGGACCATTTAATTCAGGGTCGAGTCAGGCTCGTGACTCGGTTAACAAAAACAAGCGCTTCTCGGGAGACAACCCGATGATCTATCCTTTTTATTTATTTTCTAACATAAGTGTAGGGGCGTGTGCTTCTCTCCATGTGTGCTTGTTGGTATTTGTTTTTGTGTGCAGGGTTCCCTTGGATCGAGAAGACTTTCAGAGGGTTGATGTTGCTGTTTTCCATCATCTTCTTCATTCAGTCTCCGATCGATCTTCATGTATATGTCAGGGGAGTACTCGGTTCTCATATTTATCCATACATATCTGATTGTGTTCTCCTTCTTACACTTCGAGTTCTAGCATTAGCCTTTTGTGTTCTTAAGTGTAGGGGTAGCACCTTATCACTTTTGAACATTGAGGCCAATGTTCGGTTCTAAGTGTAGGGGGTTTTATATCAATATGATCATATTCATGTCTACTTGTTTGCCCTCTTGCATCCTAATTTGATCAAATGTGTGTTTGTTTTTATTTATTTGACTTAAAAAATAATAAAACGTTTTTGACCGTGCGTGATTGACTTGTCCCGTAGGCTAGAACAAAGGGGATACCGACTCTGCCTAAGTGTTGATCTGGCTGCTCCCTTAACTTTTAGACTGAGCTTTTAGGAATTGTGCAAATGAAAATGCTAAACGTGGAGTAGTTGGTTCTCTTTAGAGCTTATATGAATAACCTATGGCTTTTCCTCCTAGATTGTAACTAGACTAAATAAGTGTGTTTTTTCAAGCCTTTGAACGTTAAAAATTGTGTTGTTATGCAAAAAAATAAAATCTTATGCAAATTTTGATATAGAGTCCTACTTCAACTTTTTATTTAAACTTGAGTGAAAGCATACTTTCTTAAATTTGAAATAATGTTGCGTGAATAAATATGTTGAAAAAAAAAGAAAAAAAAGAAGCAAGAAAAAAAAGAGAAAAAAAATATATATTTGAAAAAAAAAAGAAAAAAATAAATAAATAATATGAATAAGAGTTTTATGTTTTTGTTTCTTTAATTATAATTGTGAGAAACTTGCTTGTTCTCAAATTTAAATCCGAAGTTGAACTAGAATTCATCAATTTTTTATAAGAGTTTAGACGGTAATTGAGAATGTAGAAGTCAAAGGTCCCGTGAGCTCCGATACTATTCTCAAGGGTGTGAAAACCTAGCCTCCTAAGCTTTGCTAAAGGACAAGCTGAGAAGAAAGTCGCTACATGGAGTGATCTCTCCTTTGAATCTTCATTCTCTAATTATCGTCGTTGTTTTTTCATCTAAGTGTCTTTTATTAGCTTAGCGGTGATTTCAAGATCTTTGATTTCAAAATCCCGCCAATCCCGGTACTATTCTCCGTGGGGTGTCAAAAGCCCGGGCACTTAACCGATGAGGTTGAGACGTTCCGAGAAGAAAGCCGCTACATGGGAAAGGCCATTTTTGAAACTTAAATCTCGTCATTTTCGGTGAGTCTAATATTCCACTTAGATGATTAGCAACCATAACAAATGTCGATTTGAACGATCAAAACTTTGAAAATGAACACACTTGCCTAGTCTTTTATAATAGTGGGAGTGAAAAGTTATATTTACATAGGTTATTAGTATAAGTAGTGTTAGCATTTTGCCACAACGTTTGCACAAGGAATTTTAGTTTAGTTGGGAGTAATAAAAAGAGGATGACGATATTTATTCCCTGGAGACACCCAGTTTGCTTGTTTCCCGTTCTATGATCCTTATACCTTGAATAAAAAGTCGAGCATGGCGGGTCACTATGGATTTTTATTTTTATTTTATTTTAGCAATTTCGAATAAAGTAGTTTTAAATTGATTTTGGATTTAACGTTTGTGATAATAGTTTCTTGGGGGCAATCAACGTTTTAAGTGTAGGGGTGTGTTAAACACGGAATTAGTCATGATTTTAGTGTTATATCCCTTCATTTTTGGTATAATAAATAGCAAAAAGTGTATTTTTAGTGCATTTATCGTTTATTTGTTATTTATTATTGTAGGTACGAATATTAAAGAAAATGAGCAAAAACGAAGAAAAAGACCAAAAACAAGCACGAGAAATGGAAAGAGCACGGAAAATCGAGTTTTACGGTGCATTCATGTTTTATTAGGCCGACCCGACACCATTTAAATGGGTCGAACCGACCCATTAATATAACAAAACACTACAGCCCATAACAATCTGCTGGCCCAAAATGGACGCAGCCCAGAATTGAAGAAAAGGCCCAAAATGATACAGCCCATGAAGGCCCGAATGGCTCAAGGCCCAGCTGTCTAAAATGAACGCAGTTTTTTTCATTGATAGTCTGTAGTCTTTTTAGATATGGGAGGATAGTGTTTTTTTTATTTTTATTTTTTACAAGCGTATGAAACAAGCAGATGGGTAGCAAACACTTTTTCCACTTTTAATTTATTTTTTTATACCTGCGTTTGAATATTTTTAGGATAGGATGGATTGGACAGCTTAAAAAAGACGCAGCTACATATTATTTATTTTTTTCCATTTAACATTTTTGGTACGTAGATTATTTTTATTTTTTTCTATCTTTTTCATTTTTTTTGTTTCTGTTTTTAGATTAGTTTAAATTAGGAGTTTGATTTTGTAAAGTTAATTTTTGCAGCTTTATTTTTATGAACTATTTGTATTTGATTTCTCGATTAATGAATGTTTTTTTTAATCATATTTATTTTCTCAGATTTATAATTTATTCATTCGCAGCTTTTCATATTGTCTTTCTTATTCCGGTTCGATTTAGATTTATGAAAGTTTGTTGAAATCGGTTGTTATTTACTGCTTGTTCGATTCCTGTATGTTCCGGTGTGGTTTGCTGGAATCTGGTTTTATGAAGTTTGGATATAGCAGTGAGTTGGAAGGTTTTGATGTTGTGACTTTCGGTAGATGAATGTAAAGAAGGAGCCGACACTTTCAATGGAGCTCTTGGTATGCATACAAATTGTTAGAGATAGATATAGTTATTAACTGTCATGTTTTTTTTAATACTCAATTATTTTCAAATTGTCTGGTAGGATGTTGTAGTACTAATATTTTGATTTCATCATCTTATACCTTATTAATGTCTTAAAAGGTTGTTCCATTATCTTAAAGTCAATAGAACAACGTTAAAAATGGAGGTCGGTTCCTAATTAATAGCAGTTATTAATTTTAAAACTACATTCTTATTTCTAGTATGTTAATTAGCATTAATGATATTTAATTTATCCATCTTTCATTTCATTCGTATGAAATATTTTTGTCTTAGTCACATTAATGCTTTTGAAATCAATGTCTAATTTTTGTTATAAAACTTATTAATTTTGGTTTTTAAAAAAATAGTTTCAAGTATCTACTAGTTGATCTGATGGAGTATTTTCTTACATTTATATATTTTAGTACTTGTTTTCAATGTTTTAAAACTGTAAAAATCAAAAATCATTTTTATTCGAGCATCAAACTTGAGACATAAACGCGAATTTCCATTCACACTTCGCCAGAACTACGATAACTTTTTGGGTGTACGAAAACGACTCTACCAGCTATGAACTCTAATTAATACCGAGCAACTTTCAAACGATCTTGGGCTAGAAGCTAAGTAACTTTTCAAATCGTACAACCTTATTTATTGCAATTATATTTATTAACAAGCGATGGGAGAAAAATCTTATAATCAACTCACATAAATTCACGAAAGAATACCAAACTTATAATTGACTCTATCATCTCTCGTTCTCCACAATTTAAAATCTCAAGGAATGAGACTCGTGGATGCTTAGCCAATTAAATCACAGTTTTGGGTTTTCAAGTCATCTATAGGATCTTATAAACTCTTAGACTCTTTCAAGTTTAGAATTTGCCTTTTAAAGTTCCCTTGATAAACGACTCTCTAGGATCAATTATAGGAACTTACGAAAAGTTCTTGTTCTCAACCCGTGAGAGTTAAGACTTTCACGTTTTAAAGCTCCCTATATAAAAGCCTAGCAAAACTTGACTTAAACACGTTAAGGATACTAGCTAGAGTAAACTTAGATAAGTAAACTCGGGTTGAGTCAAAAGATTCACAACGTTGAAAAATTTAAAACCACTTTATTGAAAATTTTATTCTAACACAGAAAGTAAATAACGATAACAAAGGGAAATATTACTATACTACTAGGCCAAAATAGATTAAAATTTTGAAAAATGTCGAAAAATTAGATTTTCCGGTTAAAATGAGGGCAAATTCATGGAAAAAACCACTTACTTCGATAGAATTCCCCCTACACTTGATATAAACATTGTCCTCAATGTTTAAGCATGTGGGAGTAAACTCCCCTACACTTAGGACATTGTGCACTTTGTTTAAATCTTGCTAAGGAAAGGACAACTATAGTGATTTCAATGTGATCATATAAGATATGAAATATTGAATCACGACAGTTTAGGATAGAACCGGGAAGACGGGTACACGGGATCACGGTTCGTCAAAAGTCATCGAGAATGGATCTTTGAAGCTTTAATCCCTGCACATAAGAAGAAACAAGACAACAAACACATACGGGGCTCCCCCTACACTTACTATGAAAACGGTAAAGGATAGATCAACGAGTTGCCTCCCGAGAAGCGCTTGTTTTTGTTAACCGAGTCACGAGCCTGACTCGACCCAGAACTAATTCAAGGGAAACGTGGTGAGGGATGAAATCATCTCATGAGAGATGTCCTCACCAAAGTACAACTTCACGCGCTGGCCAGTCACCTTAAAAATGGGCCCATTTGGCTGAGAAAGCTCAATGGTGCCATATGGGAAGACTTTGGCGACAGTGAATAGACCAGACCAACGGCTCTTCAATTTTCCCGAGAAGATCTTCAACCGAGAGTTAAAAAGTAAGACTTGATCACCAACGTGGAACTCTCGGTTCTTAATCCTTGCATCATGGATGATCTTGGTCTTCTCCTTGTAGATTAATGAGTTCTCATAAGTTTGATTCCTCAGTTCATTTAGCTCATTGAGTTGAATCTTCCGAAGATCACCGGCTTTGTTGATATCAAAATTGGCCCACTTCAAGGCCCAGTATGCCTTATGTTCCAGCTCGATAAGGAGGTGGCATGCTTTCCCGTACACAAGACGATATGGAGTGCAACCAATCGGGGTCTTATATGCGGTACGAAAAGCCCACAAAGCATCATCTAACTTATCGTCCCACGAGGCACGATGCTCTCCCACAGTACGCTCAAGAATTCGCTTCAATCCACGGTTAGATATCTCGGCTTGACCATTTGTTTGAGGGTGATAAGCGGTGAAAAGACAGTGATTGACACCGTACTTAGCCATGACTCGAGCAAATTGATCATTGCAAAAATGAGTCCCGCGGTCACTGATTATAGCACGAGGAACACCGAATCGAGCAAAAATCTCCTTCAAAAAGTTCACAACCACCCTCGCATCGTTCGTAGGAAGAGCCTTAGCTTCAACCCATTTAGAAACGTAGTCAACGGCTATGAGGATGTACTTGTTCCCTTTAGATGATGGAAATGGCCCCATAAAGTCGATACCCCATACATCAAAGATTTCACATTCTTGTATGAAATTTTGAGGCATCTCATCTTTATGTGTGATCTTGCCTTGGTGTTGGCAAGCATCACAATTTTTAACCATCTCGTGAGCGTCACGATAAATGGTGGGCCAATAGAATCCCGAGTCAAACACTTTCTTTGCGGTGAAATTGGGACCAAAGTGACCCCCGGTGGGTCCTTTATGGCAAGCATCAAGGATTAGTAAAGCTGCCGGCCCATCAACACATCGACGAATGACAAGATCCGCACATTGTTTGACACAGTAAGGGTCGTCCCAAAAATAATGTTCAATGTCTTTAAGGAACTTTTTCTTTTGTTGGGACCTTAACCCTTCCTTGAGAATTCCACCCGCTAAGTAGTTTGCAATGTCCGCAAACCACGGGGTGTCATCAAGATTGGAATTGATAGACATTAAGGTCTCAAGGGGAAAAGAGTCATTGATCTCTTGGTTCGGATGATCCCCTTGATACGGTTCCTCAAGTCTACTTAGATGATCCGCGGCTAGGTTTTCCGCTCCCTTTTTGTCACGAATTTCAATGTTAAATTCTTGAAGGAGCAAAAGCCAACGAAGAAGTCTTGGCTTAGAATCTTACTTAGTCAACAAGTACTTCAACGCGGAATGATCGGTGTATACGATGGTGGTAGAAAGGACAAGATAGGGGCCGAACTTCTCAAAAGCATACACTACAGCTAAAAGCTCTTTTTCGGTAGTGGTATAATGCAATTGAGCCCCCGTCATTGTCTTGCTAGAGTAATGGATTGGTTGGAAGTGTTTGTTCACTCTTTGGCCCAAAACCGCTCCAATAGCAAAGTCGCTAGCATCACACATGAATTCAAAAGGTAGCTCCCAATTAGGGGTAACCAAGACCGGTGCCTTAGTTAGCTTATCCTTAAGAAGATTGAAGGATTCAAGACACTCTTTGGAAAAGATGAAAGGAGTATCTTTTTCCAAGAGGTGGGTCATCGGGCGGGCAGGCGATTTTGGAAAAATCTTGAATGAATCAACGATAGAAGCCCGCATGACCAAGGAAACTTCTCACACCCTTCACGGTTGAAGGTGGAGGTAATTTGGCTATGACATCCACTTTAGCACGGTCCACTTCAAGGCCGGCTTTTGAGATTTTATGTCCAAGCACAATGCCTTCTTTTACCATGAAATGGAATTTTTCCTAATTTAGAACAAGGCGAGTGTCTTCACACCGCTTAAGCATGCGTTCCAAATTAGCAAGGAAATGAGAGAAAGAATCACCATAGACCGAGAAATCATCCATGAAGACTTTCATAGTTTCTTCAACCATGTCATGGAAGATATCCATCATACACCTTTGGAATGTCCCAGGAGCATTGCATAAGCCGAAAGGCATTCTTTTGTAAGCAAATGTTCCATAAGGACAAGTGAATGTGGTTTTCTCTTGGTCTTTAGGATCGATGGGAATTTGAAAATACCTGGAGAAACCGACTAGGAAGCAATAATAGTCATTACCCGCTAGACGTTCAAGCATTTGGTCCATGAAAGGAAGGGGAAAATGATCCTTTCTCGTAGCATCATTGAGTTTGCGATAGTCTATACAAACTCTCCACCCTGTAACGATACGAGTAGGAATCAACTCGTTGTTTTCATTGGGCACAACGGTGATTCCGTCTTTCTTAGGCACACAATAGACCAGACTGACCCATGGTGAATCCGAGATAGGGTAGATCATTCCCGCATCAAGAAGTTTGATAACCTCTTTTTTTATAAAGTCATGGATCTTGGGATTCACCCTTCTTTGGTTTTGAATAGTGGGTTTAAAGTCGTCCTCCATGAGAATTTTATGTGTGCAAAAGTGAGGATCAATTCCACGAATATCGGAGATTTTCCAAGCAATCGCTTTCTTATGATTCTTTAGCACGGCGATAAGTCGAGATTTTTCTTCCTCTTTCAAGTCCTTAGCGATGATGACGGGTGACTTCTTGTTGTCTTTAAGGAAAACGTACTCGAGATGAGACGGTAGGTCCTTAAGCTCTAAATCCGGAGGATTTTTGATGGAAGGCGTTTTCAATTTCTGTTCATCGATAGAGATGTCCTTAGGATATGGTGGAGAAATATGGTCCCCATTGAGAAGTTTCCCAATGGTACGAATGTCTTCATCCCAATCGGTGGGAGAATCGTCATACTTCAAGTCCACATCTCCCAAAGTTGCTTCAAAGTCTTTGAAAAGAAGATCACTTTCTCTAAATGGAGTCAATGATGGAGCAATAGAGGAAACGGTCTCAACAATGGGTAGAGAAGAAGAACCACTTTTGCAAGCGTCTTTGAAATGTTCTTCACAAGCCTCATCAAGAACGTCAATGAAATTAACACTCTCGTTTTCAGAAGGCTGCTTAGAAAGTTTACCCATGTTGAAGACGATTTTATCGTCACCAACTCTCATGATTAATTCGCCCGCGGCTACATCAATGAGAGTGCGACCGGTACTCAAGAATGGACGTCCAACGGTCAATGGAATACGGGGATCCATCTCGTAGTCAACGACAACAAAATCCGCCGGAAAGGTGAATTTGTCGACACCGACGAAGACGTCTTCGACTATCCCCACCGGATAAGCAACCGTACGGTTAGCTAATTCCAAATTCATTCGTGTGGGGACTAGCTCGGGTAGAGACAATTGTTTCCAAACGCTTAAAGGCATTATGTTTATACTAGCACCTAGATCGGCTAGGGCCATACAATTCTCTACCCCGTGGAAGTTGCAAGGATGAGAAAACGACCCGGATCACCAAGTTTGGTGGGTAATTTCCTTAAGAGCACTGCGGAGAAATTCTCGTTAAGTTGGGTCTGATCGATGTCAAGAGGTTTCTCCTTATCACTGAGAAGATCTTTAAACATTTTAGCATATTTCGGCATGTGAGCGAGAGCCTCAGCAAAGGAGATATTGAAATTCAGTTGTTTAAACATTTTGAGAAGTTAGAAACCTGAATATCATCCTTGTTCTTTAATTTCTCTTTCCTCAACCTTGAGGGATAAGGTATATTGGGTTGAGATGAAGGCTTTGGAATGGAATTCTCACTCACATCCTTGGGTGGTGGAGGGGTAGAAATAGAAGGCGGTGGAATTGGAGAAGTAGAAGTTGGAGGAATTGGAGAAGTAGAAGTTGGAGGAATTGGAGAAGTAGAAGTTGGAGGAATTGGGGAAGGGGACTTGTTTTCCTTTGTCACAATCATCGGTGTAGGCGTAGGAAGCTCGGGTTCCTTTAAACCTTTTCCACTTCGAGTGGTGATTGCTTTCATCTCCCCTCTTGGATTAGCAACGGTGTTACTCGGAAGAGAACCCGAACCAGAGGCTTGATTACTTGGGAAGAAACTAGCCATCATGTTCCTTAAGTCATTCGTTTGACTTTCCAAAGAGTTTCGCATATCGGCTCGAAGATCATTCCCTTGTTTCACCATATCTGCTTTCATGTTGGCCATTTCCCGTTGAAGATTTTGCACTATCATATCATTAGTCCTCATGTAAGTGTCAACCTCTTGATTAAATGTGGTGGAATGGGTGGGAGGAAGAGCATGGTAGGCAGGTGGTTGATAAGCGGGTGGTTGGTGAACTTGATTGTTCCTTTGAGGTGGATATGAGTTTCTTTGGGTTTGATATTTATTTGGAGCTCGAGGTTGGTTTTGAATGTTTCGATTGAGGTGTTTAGGTTTTGAGGTGGAAAACCGGGTGGTGAAAGAAAGTTGTTTGAGCGATAGCTGAACAAATTGCGGTCACCTTGCGGACGTGCTTGATAGCCTCCCGTAGAAAAGTTACCGTTGGCGGCATACACATTTTCCAGATTGTCATGAGTCGAAGGACAATCGGTGTATGAATGATAACCCCCACATATTTCACATGACTAACTCAAAGCATTAACTTGTGCATTGATAGCTTTGGTGTTGTTAGCGGTTTGGAGAGCAAGTGTTTCAACAAGCGAAGTAAGCTTATCAATTCTCTTGTCACTCTCATTAGTGCTAGCACTAGCCACATTAGTCCGAATACTCTTGGTTTGCACTCTAGACTTATTCTCAATAATGTCCCATGCGGCATTAGAAGACTTAACCAAAATGTTACCCTCCGAGGCACTATGTAGTGAATCTTGGTCATTCATACTTAAACCATTGTAAAAAGTGTTAATTTGATGTACTTTTGTGAAACCATGTTATGGACACTTTCTTAAAAGTTCCTTAAAACGGTCCCAAGATTCACTAAATGTCTCACCGTACTTTTGTTCAAAGGTAATGATTTCATTCCGCAAAGCGGTAGTACGTGAGGGTGGGAAAAAGTAGTTGATGAATTTGGTCTCTAAATCCGTCCACGTAAGAATACTTTGTGGCGGTTCCTTATCAAGCCAATTTCGGGCTTGTCCCTCTAAGGAGAAAGGAAAAAGTTGTAAGCGAACTACCTCTTGTGAAACCCCATTATACTTGATCGTATTGGTGAGTTGAAGAAACCTTTTTATATGGTCATGAGGATCATCAAGCGAACGCCCCAAGAAAGGTTGAGCAGAGACCATTTGAATAAAGCCGGATTTGAGCTCAAAATTGTTGGCTCCAATCTCGGGTATGACAATAGCATCGGTGTTGCCCTCTACGTGCGATTGCTAAAGCTCGATCATTGGTTGATTAAAATGGTGACAATAGGTGGAGTAATGACTTCGGCTTGAGCTACTTTCTTCTTACGAGCACGAGTACGCATACACACCTACAAAAGGGAAAGAAAAATAGACAAGAAATATTTTTGGTTTTAATGTTTTTCTATTTTTTTGTATTTTTGAAAATTTTATATATTTTTTTTTTTTGGATTTTTGAAAATTTTTAAGCAAGAAAAATAACGTTCAAAGATGAACGGATCCCAAAATCCAACGCGTCTCTCACTAAAAACCGTTAATATTAACGAAAAGAGCCGGCAACGGCGCCATTTGATACAAGGGTTTTAGCCAAGTATAAAGAGTTATCGTCCGATCTTTTTGAATTGATTACTAGTTAAGAGTGTGACTCAGTCGTTCTTGGTGGAAAAGAAAAAGGGTTGGTTATCTATTTTAAACTAAAATCAAATAAGAAAATGTCGTTGAGTAAAATAAAAGCTTTAAAAATTAAACTAAAAATTACTAGAAAAACACTTGGTAAAAACAGAGATTTCGGGAAGCATGCAATTTTTGGAAATTAAAAATGAATTTAAAAATAAACAATTAACCCCGTCGGAATGACCTATCGCAATCCCGTCAGAATGTGCAATCGCAATATCCTTCAATCGCAATATGTCCTCTATCCAATCTATCGCAATACCAATCTATCACAATACCAATCTATCGCAATGCCCTGATCGCAATATCCAATCGCAATGCACTTATCGCAATAACCTATCGCAAAATGAAACTTAAATCCAATCGCAATGTCACAAACTGATCTCTATTGGAATGATGGGATCAAGATCCTATCGCAATACAACCAAAAGGAATCCTATCGCAATCCCAATCACAAAACGCATCAGAATACAAAGCCCTATTGCAATGTAGTGATCGCAATGCGCGTCGGAATCCCAATCGCAAAAGGGTTTTACTTTGCGATGGCTTTGTGATTTGAAATAAGCTAAGATTTAAGCTGTTTTCAAAAAGCTCAAACCAAGACTTAACCAACTCAATAATAAGCCTAACTAATAAGCATGAAATAAGGACTTTTTAAGCTTTAAATAAGCAAAACTTTTAAATCAAACCATAAAAAGATTAAAACTTTAAAAAACTTTTAAAAAGTAAATAAGCTAAGTACCCAATAAGCCAATAAGCATAATAAGCTCAAAGCTTAATTTGCACAAAAACTTAGATATGATCAAAAAGATAAACTTTTTAATCACATAAACATCAAGATGAAGCAATATGAAAAATGATACGAATCGAAAGTAAATAAAATCAAGAAACGTAGAAGAAGATTAAAGATAAAAAGCTTAACTTGAACTTGTGATTAATGAATTCCAAATACAAGGATGAAATAAGCTTAAACTTGAAAGAAAAATGAAGAAAAGATGAAACTTAGTGAGAGAAAGTTAAAACTTTCTCTCTCTAAAAACTAAAGAAAGGAAAAAAATGAAAAATGACTAAATTCACTAACACCCTCCTAATGTGCCATTAGGAGGGTATTTATAGGAGATGGGGAGGTGCATGTGCTTCCTTCTTTCTTTCTTCCTTCTCGACTCGATTTAAATTCTTTGTCGTTCTCGACGTCGTCTCGGGATTTGTCGATGTAAATTAAACTCGTCTTCTAATTTTCTTCTATAATTAGACGTGAGTTCTTCGACTTCATTAAACTTCCGTCTTTAGACTTTTTCTTTGATAAATCTTCAGAATAGGCCTTGGACTTCCGTTCTTTTTGCTCTCTTGATCTTTTGACTTCGTCTTTTCTCGTTTTTCTTCGATAAAAGCCCGTGAAAGCCCATGTTTCCTTCCTTTTTCATCTTTTGGTCCTAAAACACAATAAAACACAAACCACGCATAATTCTGAATTTTACGACATAAAATACACGTTTTGGTCTTGTTATTATTGGAAATAAGTGGTAAAAGGATAAGTGTTTTCACACTTATTAGTTTCCTCATAGTCGATCCCTTCAAGTTGACCACACCCCTGAAAAACCAACCTATCTTTGTTTTTAATGACAATTCCATCTTCATCAGTCTTGTTTTTAAATACCCATTTTGTACCAAGAGCTGATTTCCCTTTGGGGAGAGGAACTAGTTTCCACACTTTGTTCCTTAGGAATTGGTTGAGTTCTTCTTGAATGGCCTCAACCCACCCTGGATGTGTTAGGGCCTCTGAAACCTTCTTTGGTTCAATTTCAGAGAGAAAGTCTGCAAACAGACATTCATGGGCTGAGGCAGCAGAGAGTTTAGCAGCCTGACTGCGTGTGAGCATCCCCTTAGATACATCACCAATTATATTTACAAGCTCTATATGTTATTATCTTGACCATCTGTCCTGAGGACTTGGATTAGAGCTTGTCGATGGTTGGTGATTATCAGGGACTAGAGATTCAGTACATTGTACTGGGACATTACCTCCTACTAAAAGATTTTCAGTAATAGGGGGATCGATATTTTCATCCTTTGTCCCTTCAGTGTTCTCATAGATGGGTGAATCATTCGATTCATTAGCTTGAGAAGTGATAACTTCAGGGACATGTTGAGGTGTGATTAAATTATCAATTGACCTATTGTGAGGTGATATATGGAAGGATATATCAGCATCAGTTTGATACTGCTTTGAGGGACAATGTTCATACTCATCAGGAGGATATCTTGATGAGTCATTGACCCCAATCTCTTCCATTGATTGATTTGTGAAGTTAATGGCATCCATACTTTCATCAAAGGTGACATGAAATAACTCCTCAATCTGTTGTCTCCCAGTGTTAAAGACCCTGAAGGCTTTAAAGACAAAAGAGTATCCAAGAAAGTATCCATCATTAGCTTTGGCATCAAATTTACCAAGATGGTCCTTTTGATTGTGAATGAACACATGACATCCAAACACGTGAAAGTAGCTGATATCTGGAATCCTTTCCCTGAATATTTCATAAGGAGTCTTATCATGTCTTTTGACAACAATACATCTGTTCTGAGTATAGCAAGCTATTTTTACAGCCTCAGTCCAGAAGTTTTTTGAAAGATTGGATCCATTGAGCATGGTTCGGGCAGCTTCAATGAGAGTTCTATTCTTCCTTTCAGCCACACCATTTTGTTCAGGTGTGTAAGGAGAAGAGAAGTTCTGAGAAATTCCTTTCTCATCACAAAAACTCTCAAGCTCTTGGTTCCTGAATTATGTTCCATTATCAGTTCGTATTTGTTTAACTTTAGTATCATTTTGATTTTCTACTTGCCTGATAAAAGGCATTATGAATTCAGGAGCTTGCCTCTTCTTCTTCAGGAAGTATACCCAAGTGTATCTAGAGTATTCATCAACAATCACAAGAGTGTATTTCTCATGATTTATAGACATTAGACTGACTGGTCCAAACAAGTCCATATGAAGAAGATGAAGACACTTCCTGATAGAAAAGTTTTGTTTTGGCTTGAAAGAAGCTCTTTTGTGTTTACCTTTTTCACAGGCTGAACAAGGTTTGTCTATTGAATACACAAGAGAAGGTAATATAAGAACTTTGTTTTGTTTTGCAAGTTTGTTCATATCTTTGAAATTTAGATGTGATAGTCTCTTATGCCAAAGCCAATTGACAGAGTCTGAGGCTTTAGCAAAGAAAGATGCTCCTGAATTTGTTACAGATGACATGTCCAGGACATATACATCATTTCTTCTTGGAGCAGTCAACAAAATTTCTTTGTTAGCATTGAAGATTGTACCTTGCTTATCATCAAACTGAACGATGTACTTAGCATCACACAGTTGGCTGATACTGATGAGATTGTACTTTAGACCATTTACAAACGCCAGTTTTGAGAAAACTATTCCACCACATTTAATTGAACCATATCCCTCAGTAACACAAGATGAATTATCACCGAATACTACCTTAGGACCTGGTTGCTCCACGTATTTGTGCATATAACTTTTGACCCCTGTCATACTTCTTGAACACCCACTGTCTAAGTACCAGACAGGCTCCTTGAAGTGTTTCTACACAAATAACAAGGTGGATTAGTTTCTCTTGTGAGCCCACTTTTTAGTAGGCTCTTTGGCTCTAAAAGCCTGGCGTCTTTCACCTCGTTTGAAGTAATCAAACTCAGCATGATCTGAGGTAGAATGAACATTGCTTCCACATGTTTTGCAGCTTAGTCCGACTGAGAATTCAGTACTTTGAGATGACTCAGCTAGCATTCCTCTTCTGACCATGATGATTCTATTGTGTCCTGAGGTAGTGTGATCATTGCTTCCACAAATCTCACACTCAGGGTAATATACACAATCATCAGGTCTATGATCGGGAATGCCACAATGTGTACATGGTGGGTAAGGCTTAGCCTTGGATTTTCTGGTTAGTTGTAAGGTGGGCCCATAGTTGTAAGGCTGAGCATTGTATCTTTTAGCATTTTTAATAGAACCTATGTGCATCTCATGATCTGTTGTTCATGTGATCTTCACGTTTACATTTCATGCAATAGAGAACTCTAAAGCAGTCGTCAGTGATGTGATTTGTATAGTGACATAGCTCACATGAGGGTTTCTTTGTTTTAACTTTCTTAGAAGGCTCGGGTTCAGTTTTGTTACTTGTTGATGATTCAGGCTGTGAGGACACAGATGTTTCACCCTGAGTTTTAGAGGCCGAGTTCAGCTTCTCTTCCATGAAAAGTTGGAACAATCTACTTAACTCCTCTTGATTTACAATAGGAGTAGAGTTGACTGAGTGTGTAGGAGTCCCTGAGGGAGATATAGGTTTGGTTGTTTTCTCAGTGACAGTTCCTGATTCAGTGTGATTTGGTATCACTTTTAAGTCAGGCTTTGTTTGTTCAATACAACCTAACCCAGCTCTTCCTCTAGGTGAGTGTTCTTGATAAGACAATGGAATTAGTTCAAAACATGGACCTTCCCCTTGAAGATTCTTCAAAGGAGGTAGAGGAGTCTGAATGTATTCAGCAACACTAGATGTTTCAGTGTTACTGACTTTATTAGTCTCTTCATTCAGACCAAGTTTTTCATTAATAGCCTGAGATTCAGGAATTAATATTTTTCCAGTATTAAAGTTAGGCAGAACACTCTCAGGGTTTGATCTCTCAACCCAGTCTTTTGAATTAGGAATCATTTCATGATCAAACCCAACTGAGGCAGGGAGAAATGCGTTTTCACTCATTTCCTTAGTAGGTGCCTTTTCAGTGAGTTGTCGTGCCCCAAGAATTTTCTTCTTTTGGGCAGGTATTTGACTGTTTATACAGTAAGAAGCTAAGGTAGAGCTATTTGTCCATTTCTCATTGATGCGTTTTTCTTCCTTAAGTTGTTCTTGAAGAGCATGATTGATTTTAGTAAGTTCGGTGTTCTGAAGTTGACAGCTTACTGCTTCAAGTTTAGCTTATTTTAAAATTAATAAATCTTCTCTACATTTGTTTAATTCAAAAACAAGTTTATTATATTTTGAAAAAAGATTCAATCTCTGCTCTTCAACAAACGATAGATCAATGTTAATATACTTAAGGAATTTTTGCCAATCAGATTCTTCATCCATAGAGAGAATCATGTTTACCTTTCTCATAGTGATGTCAACCCATTCTCCATTTCGAGCATGATTCTTTCCAACTGATAATTCATCATCAGCTAGAGCCATTAACACTTGATACCTGACTTCCTCCTCTTCTGAGGACAAGTCTTCATCATCCCAATTAAAAGTTTCAGCTACCAGCCCTTTGGCTTTGTTCTGAGCAGGCTTTTGAGTCTGAGAAACGGTAGGTTCAACTTCCAAGAGTGTAAGTTTTGCTTTAACCTTTTTATACTCAGACCTATAGTCTTTCTCAGTTTTCTTACTATTCTAAAAACTTTGGTTAACTGGAGAAGCCTAAATTAGTTTTGGTGTAAACTTGGGTTGAAAATTGTCGTTGCCTAATGAAAAATTTTGATTTTTATAAGAGGCCAATGGGGTTTTTGAAAGACAATATTTAGCAAAATGCCCAGTTTTACCACATCGATAGCAATCCACTCCATTAGTGGATTGGTTACCAGCAAATCTAGTTCTTTTGATCTAACGTTTGGTGTTTGCCAACATGGCCCTTTCATGATATTCCCTGTTCAAATCTCTTATGTATTCAGCACTAGATCTTTCATCCACCTCATCATCTGAGGTTTCCTGAAAATCTTGAACAATTGCATTTGAGTAAAAAGCAGTTGTAATGGGGCCATGATCAATTTGGGTAGGTTTGGCTGAGGTGTCTGTTATTAAGGCCTTCTTGGACTCAGGATATCTTCTATTTATTAGATTATCTTCATAGATAAATCTCCCATAAATGTCTGCAAGATCCTGAGTCTATATGTGATTAGCATTTCTCAATCCTTGAGAAAAACCAAGCCATTTTTCAGGGAGACTGTTCACAAAACCAACATTTATTTCATGCTTAGACAGTTTTACCCCATCATTCGTTACCTCATTAAGCAAGGTTTTATACCTGGTGTAAGTCTGAGGAAGTGTTTCAGATGGTTTGGCCCTGAAAGTGTTATATTCTAACTTCAGGTCCATAATCCTATTTTCCTTAGTGTCGGATGGTCCTTCGAAACTATGAACAAGATCTGTCCAAGTCTCTTTGGCCGTCTCACACTCGATGACAGCCTCCATAATATCGTCAGGAAGACAAGATATTATGATGCTTTTGAGACGTTGGTCTTGATTGACCACTCTCCTTTCATCGTTAGACCATTGGTTTTCAGGTTTGTCATCACCAGCTGCTGTTTTTGGTTTGGATGGACCATTCTTAATACAAGTTATGTAATAAGGTTTCATTCCCATCAAATAACATAGCATTCGTTTCTTCCATTTGTTAAATCTTTCAACTTCTAACTTAGGAGCGTTAACAGAGTAACTCGCTCCTTTTTTGTTAACAAGTTGAGGTACATTACTTTCAGCCATAATGGATCAAGGTTTTAAAAACTTTGAGACGGTGGTTAAAAGTTTTATAATCCTACCGCTCTGATACCACTTGTTGGTCCCTTGTAGTTAGTACTATACTTAAGTATACTAAGTATAGTCCTAACCCATGGTTAAGTAATGCAATAAACTTAATACAAGTAAGTAAATAACACAAAGGTTTTCAACGTTTAACTCTTAGCTTTATTTAAGAATGATACCCTATTGTATACGAAGCTACAATAAGGATTGAATAGACAATGTGTGGTTTTGTGATCTCCTCACTAACAAGCTAGTCCAATCCTAACGATTGCTAAGCTTGACGATTCTATCAACAAGAGTTTAGAACTCAAGTGTGTGATCGTGTTTGGAGGAGGGAAAACTTGTTTGTGAATGTCTAAAGCATTAAGTGCACAAACTTATTTTCTCTCCTTTACAAGCATCATATTTATAGAAGGAAAGTTGGGTAGAAGACAATAATTGGCCATGTGCAATTCTTGTCTTATTGGTACTGTGTAGTATCTTGTCTTACCCTATTCTAAGTAGTAAGACGTATGTCCTTTACACTTGTCAGTACCCCATCTATCCCAAAAGGGTAAGTCACGCTAATTGTGTGATGTACTTCATCTTGTCACAATTCAACTTATCCCGCCTTTACTTCACTCTTGGAGAATGCTTGTTTTCTTCAGGGAGATCGTATGGGGTTCAGTGAGTCTATTGCCACAACTCACTGAACCCATCACCATCTTCTTCGTCATAGAAGACATTCATTGAACTTCGCCTCTCTGAATGCTCGAGTCTTTCTTTTAGACTCAGTCTAGGAACTCGAAGGCAACTCACTGAGTGACTGTTCACTCAGTGACTTCGTTATGTTCAAGGTTAATATTTCACTTAGGCTGATTGTTATTCAAATCCATCAGGGAGGTTATTAGGTACTGAATTGACCTAATATATTTATAGGGAAGTCTTGCCTTGGAGAGGTCTCTTTGATCCATTGGATAAAAGGATGCACCCAAATTCAAAATTTGAATTTTGAATTTATTATTTTCCCTCCATCTTTTAGAAGTAAATTCAAAATTTGAATTTTGAATTTATTAGTTTCTCTCCATCTTCTAGAAGCAAATTCAAAATTTGAATTTTGAATTTATTAGTCTCCCTCCATCTTCTAGAAGCTTCCAAAAGTCTTCTCATAAGCCTAAACCGGCTTGACTGCCCGTGGTTCTTTAATCTTCCCGCGATTCGATATCTTTAAGGATCCGCGGGTATTATAAGAGAACCGTGTCCTTCATGTACTTCATGATGAATGCAATCTTCAAGGTGTCGAGAGAAGTATACATAAGTATGCTTGAGTGATTACGAGTACCTTACACATTTTACATAATGTATTACGAGTTATACGTTTGTCATCACCAAAACATAAAGGGATCATCTCGATTAAACATCATAATGTTTGCACTAACAAATAATATTGTTAGAAATTATAAATTAAAATCGATAATTTCATTAGATTAAAGGTAAAATATGATACAATCAAATACTTTAAAATATAAAGCTTGACATCCTTTTAAACACTAGTTATAAATCTATCAAAGAGGATGCGTAGATCTGATATTTAACTTGAAGCGGTTATTTTAGTAATTTAAACACTTGATAAAATGTGTAAAACGTTCTTAATAATTTGTAACAATTTTTAGAAATTCAAGTAGGTGATTAAGGTATCAAATGATAAACATAGGACATGTTCGGATTTTCAAAAGGTGACAAGATAACAAACGAGTATGAAACGAATAATAATCAACAATTAGTATACAAGCAATAGCACGGGGGAATAAAACGAAATTCGTATCAAATTTATTAACGAACATGATTGAATAGATGCATTGATGATAAGGACAATTAGAACAAAGGATTTAGCAATGATTAATTCACGAGTGTGCTTGGTGTCACCAATAATGGCTTATTAAGTTCTCAGTGGTCGATAAACGATCGAAAGAGAAAAGCCACACAACAATTTTTAAATTAAAGAAAAAACTTAAGAAGTCACTTAAGAGTAATCCCCGTTAAATGAACAACGTTAGCAATGAGAGGTGAGATCAATACATGGTTCACACGAATAAATTTCAAGACGATAGAGTCTAACACACATCATGACAAGTACACGAAATCATTGTTCACGTCTAGTCATAAATCATTATCCGCATCCAGAGATGTTTCGAAGGTCTACCAAAATAGATAGAGAATGTCGATCGATGTAGAAGCATAACAACGTTGAAACTTTCAAGTCTGGTATCAGTGGTAAGAAATTAGACGAGTGGTATCGAGAATTATATCACGAAGGAAGATGAGGTAACAAGTAAAACAAAGATCGTTGAGTAAGGAATTATGTGCTTACAGGCATGTAATTCGTTCAAGAAAAGATAAGGGATTATATGCGTATGTCACGAACTGGTGCTACTCGCTTAAGATGTAAAAGTTTTCAAAACATTATTTTATCTAACTTTTTAAAGAACATAATTAAAAATTCGGTTCTTGGTCAAATATTTAAGGTGACTACTATTCGGCCTCGCATGGCTCCTTCTGAATTACGCATAGG
Source organism: Glebionis coronaria (assembly GCA_025667525.1). Lineage (NCBI taxonomy): Eukaryota > Viridiplantae > Streptophyta > Magnoliopsida > Asterales > Asteraceae > Glebionis > Glebionis coronaria. The sequence continues at coordinate 295,510,043 of CM046874.1, forward strand.
TGATCAGGCCATGCATAATTTAGGACTAGCAATGTGATGCTCAGCTTCGTCAAACCAGTATTACATGTCATATGATTTAAAATATGTATATAATGTTATTTGTAAAAACAAAAATCAAACTAATTTATGAAACTTTTCGCCAGTAACTAATTGGCTAGAAGTTTAAATCAACAATTTTTTTGTTACAAGAATTATTTACAAGACCAAGGTAGAACAATTTGTGTAAATAAATCGTAAAATTAATGTCAAATAAATTTTATAGGGTAACATTCAAGTATTTTGTAAAGCCCAAGTAGAACATTTTGTAAGATGATTCGCAAACAATACCAGTTTGAATTTATATGGTAACATGATGATCTATACTAACTAGTGTAATACCCGTGCGTTGCACAGGTCACGCGTAAAAAACGAATTATTTTATTTACGATAACTTTAGTTCTTTTCAACACTATCTTGTAAAGGACATCATTCTCGAAGATCTCTTATGACATCTAGAACCACACAAAATCAGACTTACTACCTCATGAAAAAATCTATAATTAAAAATGAACATATTAATGTCATCACTTCTCAGATATGTTTTAACTCTATAATGATCAGTAAGGTTTTCGAATGGCACAAATGCAAATACGTAAGTATCAAACAGTTATGGTCGAATAAGTGAAAGACCAATGGGTCTTGAAACAAAATTCAACAAAGAATTTGCCATCTAAAGGCATGTATATAATCATAATCAAGTACGTTGAAATTGTGGATCTTATACATGCAACCCTCTTTGACACGATCTTTGAATTTGTTAATAAGGTTAAATGGAAGTTTAGCATGAATTGACAAACGCTGAACTTCAAAAGATAGAAAAAACAACCATTAGAGTTGTCATTTTAAGTGATCGATACATCGACTTATACGCATTACATGATACAATGGAAAACCCACATTTAACATCTAGTCAAATAAATAAGCTAACCGGTGATTACCTTTTTTTAAATATGTTTTGTTTTATTTTAAATTGTAGTAAAAGGGTTAGTGATATGAGTGTTTTTACTCATATCATTGGTTACTTTAAAACATTGAAATAATGCATTAAATGTATAAAATATGCCTTGGATATGCATGTTTCTTGTTTTCATGTGTGTAGGTACCAAGTTCGTGAAAACCGATGAAAACCGGCACGAGATTGATGAAAAAGATCGAGGAAGCCAAAACCGAGCTCAACTTTAGAGGATTTTATCTTTTATCAAGTTAACAAGCCAAGTGGGTCCCACATGGGCTTATTGGGCCTAAAAAGCCCAATAATGGATGTTAAGTGGATAAATTTTTGACAAGTCAAATTGAAGGCCCAATATGGGTTAATGATACACGAATGAAGTGTGTATTGGATTTAAGCCCAATAGTGAAATGAAATGAATGAATAAAGGAATGATTTTTGGGCCTGAAGCCCATTGCTCACTATGATGAAACGTTTAAAAATCATGGGCCTAGGGTTGAGATGAAATTTACGTCACTTTTCACGTTTATATTAAACGTGTCCCATTTACCAACTCTTAAATAAAACAAACTGACCCCCATTTTCACCTTACCCATACATCTTTATTATCCTCCACACACATTTTCCCTCGTTACAAACAAAGTTCCATTCTTCTTCCCCAACTCCATTTTTACCCTAAAAACCTGCTAAGAGTCTACTGTTCATCAAACCCTAAATAGGTAAAAAGGTCAAAATAAATTGGGGGTTCTTATTTATTCTTTTAATTCACATAAAAAGAAATAAAACCCCCCATTTTAAGGAAGAGAATGAGAGGAACGGGAGAGATACGTGGCTTCGTCTCATTGGATTCAACACGTCATTAGTCTATTCCAGCCAATCACAGGCCAAAGAAGAAACACAACTAGCACACGGATGCCACGTTGGCGATCCGTGTGCTATTGTGACTCATATCCACCCTCAGATTAAGGAGAGAGAAAAAGATGAGAAGATAGAAGGCTCAGAATTGAAAGGAATATTCTCAAGGAAATCCGCATATTCGCACAAGGATGCCCTTGGGGGGGCTATAAATACCCCCAATTTCTTGTGTAAAAATCATCCCTTCTTTTACTTTATTATTATGCTGTCGAAATAGTTGTAGGTTTTAATTTTGTATTTCTTTTTTAAAGCTTTGTAATATTCGCTGATTATTAATAAAAGTTTAGTTGATTTGGTTCTGAATCGTGTCTCAATTTGATTTTTTCTTTACTGCTTTGATTTGATATATGAATTAATCGCTATTTACTATTTCACAATATAATATTTGATAAATTAAGTTTAATCCAATCAATGGATTGGACTTGATTTTGGAAGTTTAAGAGTGGATAAAATCTTTCCCTACTGGAAAGGTTTAAAAGAATTTGTTTAGCTCGATTGGAGTTGGTGATTCGAATGGTTTGATGTTTTGGTGGTTAGTGGAGGTTCGGTTTACGGTTTTTAAGGTTGCTCAGCGCACACCTTCTCCCCAATGGCAATCTCCAAAAGGTGAGTTTATCTTTTAATTTTAATGCTATTTACAAGTGATGTGATCTAATTGAAACGAATTGATGGTTTGTGTGGTTACTGTTTAATGTTTGTTGAATAATTGTTATAGTTTGATTATTTCTGAATATAGTATTAATTTGTTTTGCTTTAATTTTCTTTGTTTCTATGTTACTGTCTTTTTTTATTAGGATGTTAAACTGCTCTTGTTGAATATGGAATGATTACTGATGAGTTTGATTTAATTGAAGTTTTAGTTTGAACTGATAAATCTGTTTAGTTGGAATGTTTACATATGACTGATTTGCGTGATTGATTCAGTTTGGTATGTATGAATCTGATGAATGCTTGTTATTTTAGTTTTTTTTTAATGCACCCTGCTTTATATGTTTATGAGTTACTGATTTATGTTGATTTGTTTTATATTTGGGTTAAGCTTGTTTTAGTTTATCTGCTAAACTTGGATTGATTAATTTGAATAAGTTACATCAGCATTGTGTTGAGTTTGTAATGGTTTAAATCTGTTACTTATTTCCTGAATGTTTGAAGTTATGAAACTGAATTTGTAAATGTTTTTCTTTGCTTTATGATTCGCTTGCTAAATGCATAACTAATTTAAGCTGGTATTGATTGAGTTTATTTCAGTATGTTTCTGGTCGTAATCTACTATAGTTTCTGCTTTGTTAGATGTTGATTTTGCTTGCTGAATCGATGTTCTTAGTGTGCTTGAATTGTTAAACTGACTGCATATTAGTTCAGATTTTTTTTGCTTATCAGTTTTACTAAGCTGATAAGTCCATAAAGTTGTTGTCCTCATAGCTTTTCATAATAAGCTTATTAATAAGCTCCTAAAAAGTCTTCCCTAAGGCTTTTCTTATTCTTTTGTCAAAAAGAATTTAATTCCAAAAAAAAATTGTCATCTGCAGGTCTCGAACTCGAGACCTGCCCTTCACCACTACTACGTGTTAACCAACTGGGCTAAGGTCCCTTTTGAGTTTACTTCTCTTAATTAGATTAATATAGGGTATTTTAATTCTAGCAGTTTTATATTTTGTAAGGATTTGTCACGTTTAATTTTTATTAATTTCTTTTAATTTTAATTAAAGTAAAATCTCAACAAGAAGTAGTTTAAATAATATAAAAAAAAATAAAAAATAAATAAAAATAAATAAAAGGATAAAAATGGTTTTATTTAAATAGTTTAATTAGTTTAAATTTTATTTTTATAACTTTAGACTTAATAAAAATATAGCTTTTTATTAGATTTGTTTTAAAGTAAATTTTAATAATAAAGTAAATTAGTGTAAAAGCTTTTTCATAAAGTAGAATTATTATTTTTAATTAGTTTAATTTTTAAATAGTTTTAATTTTAAATAATTAATTGTTAGATTTATTTTAAATAGGCGGGGTTTAACGATTCATGCACTTTAGGGTAATTTTAAATAGCTAAAAATTCGTAGTTTTTAATTGTAGTTTAAAAACCACAAACCAATTCAAATCGATTGTCCAAATCAAAGCAAAACGTCTCAAATTCATAAGATCTTCGTGTACAACGAACTCGACTCACTCACGTGTTTAATTGAATTCGTCATTTGTATTATTGGACTATTACTTTTTCCTAAAGGTAATTGTCTAATTTACCCTATAACGTATCCAAATAAATCACATATACTATCACGATCACGCCAAAAATTTTGGCGCCGCTGCCGGGAATCTTGTGTACGATTCGTCTTTGTGGAGATTTGTTGATTGTGGATTTGAAGACCCTTTCCGTCCTCGGAAAGTTTGTTATTTTTTCTATTATATAGTATGTATCGTTTTTCTCGTTTTTTTATGAATAATATATTGTATTACGTAGAACAATAATTTTAAATACTTTTCAAATAAGCCTTAGTTGGGATTTCATCACCTAGCTATTGTATTCGAACCCAAAACAAAAAAATAAAGGCAAAATAGATAAATACTAATACGAAGTTTGAACTCGATTTATACAAACTATAAGGTGGGTATAAGGCGACGTGCTATAAAAGGCCGTCTAAGGAAAAAGGTTTTTAAGTGCTTTGTGCCACCTCGTTTCCCCGTTGCTTGTGCGTATATTGAGAGGGACAACCTATTATTGGTTTGCCGACTCAAGTAGTATTAAATCTTATTTTTGTTGTTTACTTATTGAACCTCGAGACGTTTAGGTTTTCACCTATCGTTTCAAAGTCGACCGAGGGTAATTTACTTCCATAGTAGTTATCCTTATTCCTTGTTTTTATCGATCATTTTTGATTGAGCAATACCAAATAAAACACCAAAAATAATCTTCTTTCTAGTCTAATTTCTTTTCTTCAATCCTCTAAATTCTCGTCTTTATAGTGTATGCAATTACGTTCTTCTGGTCTTGTGATTGATTTTAATAGGCTTGAAAACATTCCTCGTAGAAATAGAAATCGTCAACAACGAATAGTGGAACCCGAGATTCCACCTATTGTTGTAGAGATGGCCGATAACCGAACAATGGAGGAATTGCTCCGTGCACCCACCGAAGGGTATGGGGAAGCAATCGTTGTGCCGGCTATTTTGGCGGATCATTTTGAGATTAAGACGGGTCTTTTATCACTCATTCGTGCCGACCAATTTCGTGGCAACGAGATCGATAGCCCGCATTCTCACATTCGGAATTTTAATCGAATTACCTCGACTCTCAAGTTTAGAGATGTGCCGAATGACGCGATTAAGCTCTTGCTTTTTCCGTACTCGTTCGAGGGTAATGCTAAGCTTTGGTATGAGAAAGAACCACCGGGTTCGATTTTAACATGGGATGATTTAGTGTCAAAGTTTATGAATTATTTCTTTCCACCGTCCAAGACAACACACTTTAAAAATGAGATCACTAGATTCGAACAAAAAGTGCATGAATCGTTTGGGGTTTCTTGGGAAAGATATAAAGATTTGTTAAGACAATGTCCACACCACGGTTTCTCGGAATTGCATCAAATAAATACTTTTTATAATGGGCTTAATATGATTGAACAAGATTCTTTAAATGCCTCCGCGGGTGGTAATCTTTTAAGAAAAACACCAAGAGACGCATGGAGGATAATTGAGGATAAGTCTAGGGCACAATATTCACGAAACACACCGGTTGTTTCCAATGTGAATTCATCTAATATCGAGATTGCTAGATTGGACTCTAAGATTGACACGCTTTTGAATGAGTTTAGGAAGAATCCTCATGGATCGATTAATATGATTGAGAATGTTTGTGTATCATGTGGTGGAGCACATCCTAATTATGCTTGTTTAAACGCGGGGTTTGATCAAGCTAGTGCTTTTGCCGCGACGGGAACTTATGGCTCCAACGGTCAAGTTCCTCGTCAAAATTATGTTGCTCCACCGGGTTTTCCACCGGTTCAAAATAGGTACAACAATGGAAACAATGGGAATAATTTTAACCGTGGTAACCAAGGGAATTATAATCAAGGAAACGGTTTTAATGCTAATCAAAACAATCAAGGTTTTCAAGGGAATAATCAAAATGATTTGTCAAGCTATATGAAAACGAATGAGGCAAATTTGAAAGCTTTTCAAAACAACATTCAAGGACAAATGGCAACTTTGAAAAACGAGTTTCAAAATACGATTAAAGGGCAAAACAATAAGATTGAGCTTAATCAACAAAGAATTGAACAAAGATTTGAGCAAATGTTTGAACAAAGTCAAAATCGTATGCAACAAAGTATGGAACAAGGTCAAAATAAATTGCTTTCGATGTTTGAATCATTTATGACCAAACCTTCCTCGTCTTCGGGTGGTTTGCCTAGCAACATCATTCCAAACCCGAAGGGTGAGATGAAAGCTATAACCACACGTAGTGGGAAAGCTTTAGACGGACCTTTGCTTCCACATGTGAGTACCTCTACGGTGAGGGAAGTGGAGCAAGAACCCGAGGTGGTTAAAGAAAAGGAAATTCCTATTCCACCAAAGGTAGACCAATTGCCTATTCCGGAACCCGAGCTTCCGAAGACTAAACCCACACTACCCTACCCTTCGAGACTTAACCAAGAGAAGCTCCGCGAAAAGTCCAATGCTCAAATGGCTACTTTTTTAGAGATGTTTAAGAATATGCATATTAATGTTAGTTTCACGGATGCATTGCTTCACATGCCTAAGTTTGCTTCGACAATTAAGAGATTGATAAATGATAAAGGGAAATTGGTTGAAGTGTCTACATCTTTAGATGCTAATTGTTCCGCGGTTCTTACACAAAAGCTTCCCAAAAAGCTTGGAGACCCGGGCAAGTTTGTGATACCATGTGATTTCCCTAATATGGAGGAATGCTTAGCTTTAGCCGATCTTGGTGCTAGCATTAATTTGATGCCTCTTTCCGTGTGGAAAAGGTTATCACTTCCCGAGCTTACACCTACTAAGATGACTCTCGAGCTAGCGGATCGATCGATCGCCTTACCAAAAGGTATAGCCGAGGACGTGTTTGTCAAAGTAGGGAAACTCGTCTTTCCAACGGACTTTGTGGTTTGCGATTATCCCGAAGATTCTCGTGTACCACTAATTTTGGGAAGACCGTTTTTGATGACGGCTAGTGCTTTAGTTGACATGAAAGCGGGGAAATTGACTTTAAGAGTTGATGATGAAAATATCACGTTTGATATTGGACATATCTCTAAATTTTCTTCCAAGTACTACGATGAATCTATTAATCAAATCGATGTGATTGATGTTACTTGTAAAGAATATTCTCAAGAAGTGCTTGGATTCTCGGCTAATTCCGAAAGTGGCAATCCTTCTTTATCGGATCCTATTATTGCCCTTTCGTCTCCACCCCTTACTCCATTTGGGGCTAGTGATATTATCTTGGAGGAGGTGGATGCTTTTCTTAGCACACCGGATTTGCTAACTTCATATGATGAGGAATATCATGATATGGAGGGAGATATCGATTTACTTGAAGCCTTTTTGAATGAAGATCCTTATGAATCGCCACCTATGGATTTGAAAGTTGTGAATGAAAATGAGACTAAAGTGAAAACATCTATTGAGGAAGCACCCGAATTAGAACTTAAGGAGTTACCCACTCATTTGGAGTATGCTTTTCTTGAGGGATCGGATAAGTTACGGTGATTATTGCTAAGGGATTAAAGGAAAATGAAAAGAATGAGCTTATTAAAGTGCTTAAAAAACATAAATGGGCCATTGCATGGAAAATCTCCGACATTAAGGGTATAGATCCCAAATTTTGTACTCATAAAATTCTAATGGAGGATGATTATAAACCCGCTATCCAAAATCAAAGAAGGGTCAATCCAAAGATTCATGAGGTGATCAAAAAGGAAGTCACCAAACTTCTAGACGCCGGAATGATCTACCCTATCTCGGATAGTCTATGGGTTAGCCCCGTGCATTGTGTTCCAAAGAAAGGAGGAATGACGGTTGTTACTAATGAGGATAATGAATTGATTCCTACTAGACTTGTGACCGGTTGGCGTGTTTGTATTGATTATAGGAAACTTAATGATGCCACTAGGAAGGATCATTTTCCATTACCTTTTATGGATCAAATGTTAGAGAGACTAGCGGGGAATGAATTCTATTGCTTTTTGGATGGATTTTCCGGCTATTTACAAATCCCCATTGACCCTCGTGATCAAGAAAAGACCACATTCACTTGTACTTATGGAACATTTGCCTATCGTCGCATGCCTTTTGGACTATGCAATGCTCCGGGGACGTTTCAAAGGTGCATGATGGCCATTTTCCATGATATGATCGAGAAAACCATGGAAGTCTTCATGGATGACTTTTCGGTTTTTGGGGAATCTTTCACTTCATGTCTCTCTAACTTAGAAAGAATGTTGCAACGTTGTGAGGAAACGAATCTTGTGCTTAATTATGAAAAATGTCACTTCATGTGCAAAGAGGGAATTGTGTTAGGTCATAAGATCTCTAAGGCCGGTATTGAGGTTGATAGGGCTAAAATCGACGCGATTGCCAAATTGCCCCCACCCACCACCGTTAAGGGAGTAAGGAGTTTTCTCGGCCATGCCGGCTTCTATCGTCGTTTTATACAAGACTTCTCTAAGATAGCTCGGCCTATGACTCATCTTTTGGAAAAAGAGACTCCTTTCATCTTTTCGGATGAGTGTATTCAAGCCTTTGAGATGCTTAAAAAGAAGTTAACCGAATCTCCAATCTTAGTTGCCCCGGATTGGGATCTACCTTTTGAAATTATGTGTGATGCTAGTGATTATGCGGTAGGCGCGGTTTTGGGGCAACGTAAGCTAAAACACTTCTTGCCTATATACTATGCAAGTAAGACTATGACGGATGCTCAAACAAAGTACACTACAACGGAAAAGGAGTTTCTTGCCGTTGTGTATGCTTTTGAAAAGTTTAGACCATATCTTGTCTTGTCTCAAACCATATTGTATACGGACCACTCGGCTATCAAATATCTTCTTAATAAACAAGATGCTAAGCCGAGGTTGCTCCGGTGGATTCTCCTCCTTCAAGAATTTAATGTCAAAATTCTAGACAAAAAAGGAGCCGAGAATCTCGCGGCCGATCATTTATCTCGACTTGAGAATCCTCACCAAAGCGATCGAGAGAACAAGGAAATCAATGAAACATTTCCTCTCGAGACGCTTGGTATGATTGCTTTTCGTGGTGATGATAGTACCCCATGGTTTGCGGACATCGCAAATTACCATGCGAGGAAGTTTGTGATCAAGGGTATGTCGTCCCAACAAAAACGAAAGTTTTTCAAGGATATTTCCTACTACTTTTGGGACGACCCCTATTTGTTTCGTGTGTGCGCGGATCAAGTGATTCGTAGGTGTGTGTTTGGCAATGAAGCTCAAGATATCCTTAAATCTTGTCATGAGGGACCCACCGGGGTACATCATGGTGCTAACGCCACCGCGAAGAAAGTCTTTGATGCCGGCTTCTTTTGGCCTTCCATATATCGTGATGCCCAAGACTTGATCAAGACTTGTGATGCTTGTCAACGTCAAGGAAAGAACTCACAAAGGGATGAAATGCCTCAAAACATTATTCAAGTTTGTGAAATCTTTGACATGTGGGGGATCGATTTTATGGGGCCGTTTCCATCGTCAAAAGGAAATAAATACATTCTCGTAGTCGTGGACTATTTGTCTAAATGGGTTGAAGCTAAGGCTTTGCCCACGAATGATGCTCGAGTTGTGGTAAACTTTTTGAAACAACTCTTTGCTAGGTTTGGAACTCCACGGGCTATTATAAGTGATCGTGGGATCCATTTTTGTAATGAACAATTTGAAAGAGTTATAAAGAAATATGGTGTCACTCATCGACTTTCTACGGCTTATCACCCTCAAACGAGTGGTCAAGTGGAGGTTTCAAACCGAGCTCTTAAAAGGATTTTGGAGCGTTCTATTGGAGAAAATCGCACTTCATGGTCGGATAAATTGGACGATGCATTGTGGGCTTTCCGTACGGCTTACAAGACGCCAATTGGTTGTACACCATTTAGGTTGGTCTACGGAAAAGCATGCCACTTGCCAATTGAACTCGAACATAAGGCGCATTGGGCTCTTAAGCATTGTAACTATGATTTGAGGCCGCGGGTGATCATCGCAAGGTTCAATTGAATGAACTAAGTGAATTAAGGGATCAAGCTTATGAAAAATCTTTGATCTACAAAGAGAATACTAAGAGGATTCATGACTCTAAGATCAATAACCGCATTTTCAATGTTGGTGATCAAGTCCTCTTATTCAACTCTAGACTCAATATTTTCTCGGGCAAGCTTAAATCCCGTTGGTCCGGACCATTCACCATTGCACAAGTTTTCCCTTATGGCACCGTTGAGCTAGCTCAAAAAGACGGGCCTAACTTTAAGGTGAATGGTCATCGTGTGAAACACTACTTTGGAGGGGACATACCTACGGAGGTTGTCCCGGATCTTCAAACTTTCCCTAAGGACCAATGAATGCGGGGATCAAGTCGAGCTCATGACTCGGTTAACAAAAACGAGGTGCCTTGTGGGGGAATCCCATACATTCTATCTTCTTCCTATTTTCTAACACCTAATAAGGCTTGATCTTTCAAGCTCGTGCTCGTGTTTTGTTGTGTTGTTGTGATCTTAGGTATGACCCTTATATTTGAAGACTCTCGTGTTCGGTTTTTGCCGGTCCACTTGATCTTCCATTCTTTGATTGCCAAAAAGGGGCACACTTTCTATCCCTTGATTATTATTGACTAACGTTTTATCTTGAGGCATAATTAATAAACGGCTTATAGATTTGCGTACTCTTTCCATGCTAGGATTTTGCATTAGACTCTTCGTGTCTTAGCAAGGGGGTGTTACTCTTGAGCTAAGAAACATTGAGGACAATGTTTGGTTTTAGCATGGGGGAGTCAATCGATATAATCGCTTGCAATTGCTCTTGTCGTGTCCAAACGTGATTTTTCTCATTTTTCAATAAAATTTTAAATTTTTTGTGTTATTTTTAAGTTTTAATAAAGGAAATAAGTGTTTTTGACACGAATGTAGGCTTTCAATAAGAATAGTTTTTGACTCGACTCGGTTTTTAACCTTAGCTTTTCCTTAACGTATTTGAATTAAGTTTTGCTAGGCTATTATATAGGGAGCTTTAAAACGCGAAGGTCTTAATTCATACGAGTTAAGAACAAGAACTTTTCGCAAGCTCCTATAATTGATCCTAGAAAGTCGTTTATCAAGGGAACTTTAAAATGCAAATTCTAAAACTTGTAAAAGTTTAAGAAGTTGCAAGATCCTATAGATGACTTGTAAACCCAAAACTTTGATTTGATAGGCTAAGTATCCATTGATTTCATTCTTGGAATTTTACAATATGGAGAACAAGAGATGATAGAGCCAATTATAAGTGTGGTATTCTTTCGGGAATTTATGTGAGTAAATTATGAGCCTATTCTCCCATCACTTGTTAATAAATTTTAATTGCAATAAATAATGTTGAACGATTTGAAAAGTTACTTAGCTTCTAGCCCAAGATCGTTTAGAAGTTGCTCGGTATGGATTAGAGTTCATAGCCAAGGCATAACTTATTGAAGCGGGATGCGAAGATTGGCGAGTCCAAAAAGGTCCTAACAAGACATGAGGGCTATGTTTTATTGCTAAAGATCTCAAGTGATGTGAAGACTCATTTATCAAAAATCAATATGAAGGATCGAGACACACGACGAAAAGCAAAATACTCCCAAAAAGTCATGGAGAAGTCTATCCAAAAAGACCAAAATAAGGTATGAGGATAAATGTAGCCAAGTCCAAAAAGGAGGCGGATCGTTGTAAATCAAAATCCCAAGTAAAGATTGGAGAAAAATGAAGAAGTCGTGGTCCAAGTATGAATCTCTCAAAACTTCAAGTGAAGAAATATTATGAAGAGAAGACCATTATTTTTTGAGCGTCTCTCAAGATTGGAAGTATTAAGTCATTGCCAAATATCGATCCGAGAAAGGTCTCAAATCGCGAAACAAGTTATGCCAAGATATGAACTTTATGAGAGCCCGAGAAGCATTTTTAAAAGATTTTGTCCTTTAGCTAACTATTGATTAAATCGTTCACTTTATTTTCGGCCTAATAAATTATCGAAATAAGTTAACAATGCATCCTCGTGATCATTCAAGACAACATAAAATATAAGAGATACACATAGGAATAAGGGAGTCTAAGTGATTAATTGACCCACATGAGTTCGTGTTAGTTTACCAACTTATAATAACAATGATCTTGTTTTTGCACTTGGCATGGAAAAGTGAAAAGTCGGGGACGATGAATCTATTTGAGCTTTTATGATCCTTCAAGTTATTTTATGTCTTTATAAAATAAAACGTCATAAGTTGAATAATGGTGTAGATATAGTTTTATTTTATCATTGCGTGAGGACACGACAATTGCTTAGCATGGGGGAATTTGATATGAGTGTTTTTACTCATATCATTGGTTACTTTAAAACATTGAAATAATGCATTAAATGTATAAAATATGCCTTGGATATGCATGTTTCTTGTTTTCATGTGTGTAGGTACCAAGTTCGTGAAAACCGATGAAAACCGGCACGAGATTGATGAAAAAGATCGAGGAAGCCAAAACCGAGCTCAACTTTAGAGGATTTTATCTTTTATCAAGTTAACAAGCCAAGTGGGTCCCACATGGGCTTATTGGGCCTGAAAAGCCCAATAATGGATGTTAAGTGGATAAATTTTTGACAAGTCAAATTGAAGGCCCAATATGGGTTAATGATACACGAATGAAGTGTGTATTGGATTTAAGCCCAATAGTGAAATGAAATGAATGAATAAAGGAATGATTTTTGGGCCTGAAGCCCATTGCTCACTATGATGAAACGTTTAAAAATCATGGGCCTAGGGTTGAGATGAAATTTACTTCACTTTTCACGTTTATATTAAACGTGTCCCATTTACCAACTCTTAAATAAAACAAATTGACCCCCATTTTCACCTTACCCATACATCTTTATTATCCTCCACACACATTTTACCTCATTACAAACAAAGTTCCATTCTTCTTTCCCAACTCCATTTTTACCCTAAAAACCTGCTAAGAGTCTACTGTTCATCAAACCCTAAATGGGTAAAAAGGTCAAAATAAATTGGGGGTTCTTATTTATTCTTTTAATTCACATAAAAAGAAATAAAACCCCCCATTTTAAGGAAGAGAATGAGAGGAACGGGAGAGATACGTGGCTTCGTCTCATTGGATTCAACACGTCATTAGTCTATTCCAGCCAATCACAGGCCAAAGAAGAAACACAACTAGCACACGGATGCCACGTTGGCGATCCGTGTGCTATTGTGACTCATATCCACCCTCAGATTAAAGAGAGAGAAAAAGATGAGAAGATCGAAGGCTCAGAATTGAAAGGAATATTCTCAAGGAAATCCGCATATTCGCACAAGGATGCCCTTGGGGGGGCTATAAATACCCCGAATTTCTTGTGTAAAAATCATCCCTTCTTTTACTTTATTATTATGCTGTCGAAATAGTTGTAGGTTTTAATTTTGTATTTCTTTTTTAAAGCTTTGTAATATTCGCTGATTATTAATAAAAGTTTAGTTGATTTGGTTCTGAATCGTGTCTCACTTTGATTTTTTCTTTACTGCTTTGATTTGATATATGAACTAATCGCTATTTACTATTTCACAATATAATATTTGATAAATTAAGTTTAATCCAATCAATGGATTGGACTTGATTTTGGAAGTTTAAGAGTGGATAAAATCTTTCCCTACTGGAAAGGTTTAAAAGAATTTGTTTAGCTCGATTGGAGTTGGTGATTCGAATGGTTTGATGTTTTGGTGGTTATTGGAGGTTCGGTTTACGGTTTTTAAGGTTGCTCAGCGCACACCTTCTCCCCAATGGCAATCTCCAAAAGGTGAGTTTATCTTTTAATTTTAATGCTATTTACAAGTGATGTGATCTAATTGAAACGAATTGATGGTTTGTGTGGTTACTGTTTAATGTTTGTTGAATAATTGTTATAGTTTGATTATTTCTGAATATAGTATTAATCTGTTTTGCTTTAATTTTCTTTGTTTCTATGTTACTGTCTATTTTTATTAGGATGTTAAACTGCTCTTGTTGAATATGGAATGATTACTGATGAGTTTGATTTAATTGAAGTTTTAGTTTGAACTGATAAATCTGTTTAGTTGGAATGTTTACATATGACTTATTTGCGTGATTGATTCAGTTTGGTATGTATGAATCTGATGAATGCTTGTTATTTTAGTTTTTTTTTAATGCACCCTGCTTTATATGTTTATGAGTTACTGATTTATGCTGATTTGTTTTATATTTGGGTTAAGCTTGTTTTAGTTTATCTACTAAACTTGGATTGATTAATTTGAATAAGTTACATCAGCATTGTGTTGAGTTTGTAATGGTTTAAATCTGTTACTTATTTGCTGAATGTTTGAAGTTATGAAACTGAATTTGTAAATGTTTTTCTTTGCTTTATGATTCGCTTGCTAAATGCATAACTGATTTAAGCTGGTATTGATTAAGTTTATTTCAGTATGTTTCTGGTCGTAATCTACTATAGTTTCTGCTTTGTTAGATGTTGATTTTGCTTGCTGAATCGATGTTCTTAGTGTGCTTGAATTGTTAAACTGACTGCATATTAGTTCAGATTTTTTTTGCTTATCAGTTTTACTAAGCTGATAAGTCCATAAAGTTGTTGTCCTCACAGCTTTTCATAATAAGCTTATTAATAAGCTCCTAAAAAGTCTTCCCTAAGGCTTTTCTTATTATTTTGTCAAAAAGAATTTAATTCCAAAAAAAAATTGTCATCTGCAGGTCTCGAACTCGAGACCTGCCCTTCACCACTACTACGTGTTAACCAACTGGGCTAAGGTCCCTTTTGAGTTTACTTCTCTTAATTAGATTAATATAGGGTATTTTAATTCTAGCAGTTTTATATTTTGTAAGGATTTGTCACGTTTAATTTTTATTAATTTCTTTTAATTTTAATTAAAGTAAAATCTCAACAAGAAGTAGTTTAAATAATATAAAAAAAATAAAAATAAATAAAAATAAATAAAAGGATAAAAATGGTTTTATTTAAATAGTTTAATTAGTTTAAATTTTATTTTTATAACTTTAGACTTAATAAAAATATAGCTTTTTGTTAGATTTGTTTTAAAGTAAATTTTAATAATAAAGTAAATTAGTGTAAAAGCTTTTTCATAAAGTAGAATTATTATTTTTAATTAGTTTAATTTTTATATAGTTTTAATTTTAAATAATTAATTGTTAGATTTATTTTAAATAGGCGGGGTTTAACGATTCATGCACTTTAGGGTAATTTTAAATAGCTAAAAATTCGTAGTTTTTAATTGTAGTTTAAAAACCACAAACCAATTCAAATCGATTGTCGAAATCAAAGCAAAACGTCTCAAATTCATAAGATCTTCGTGTACAACGAACTCGACTCACTCACGTGTTTAATTGAATTCGTTATTGGTATTATTGGACTATTACTTTTTCCTAAAGGTAATTGTCTAATTTACCCTATAACATATCCAAATAAATCACATATACTATCACGATCACATCAGTTAGCCTAGGAGAAAAACACGCTTGACATATACTGTAGATTATATTCATTGATCCATTTTCATAACTTTTAAACCTAAACTGATATTAAAAATGACATGTATTTAAAATCACCCATTTTGAATACTGACCCATTATAAATTATACAAAAAATTAAAGAGTGTATGGTTTAACATGTATTGAATAAAAGCTATTGCATTACACACATACTACAAAATAACTCGTCTTGAAAAACCACCCATTTTAGAAACTCTATGTCACCAAATTTAAAATTTTAATTTAAAAAAACTTGATAACAAACCTAAAAAAATGTCAGTTTTACATGAGAGTTAGATATTTAAGTGGTAAATATTTCTATTCAATAAGGGATGCATATCTCTTTCACAACTTGCACTACTAATTTTAAGTTGTTAGCAGCAACTTTTGACTTTTAAATTTAGCGTCATATCTCACATGGTATCTACAAAAATAAGAGATCAAGTACAAATGTACAACAACTTTAAAATAGATTATAAAAAATGGGCAATAGTATGATATAACAAAAAAATTGGTTATACTCTATTCTTCTTATACCTTGTTGCTGATAAAAAGTCAAAACCACAAATGTCACTTTTATAAGTTACTAATAATAATATACGATATACAATGCAAATATCATTTATATCTACTGTAATCAGTTATAGCCTATACAACATCTTGAATGTAAACGTGTTATTGAATTAGCAAATAAAGGGTGTTTGGTTCTACACTTATTGAGTAACAAAAGTCTATGAAAGGGTGTTTGGAACTATATATGTTCATTGTCAAATTTACTGTCGATCTAACTCGTTTTTCATCTTAAACTCTGTTTGTCTCTTGGATCAGTACAAAAGAAATTTCAGTTAAGTTGTAACATAAGCCCCAACAATGCACCGTCAACATAGAAGACTTATAACCATTTGGTGCATTTGAGTTAAGCTTGATGAATTGAGTTGCACATATAATAGAAGAAAAAATGGACGTAAAATCGACGACATGAAAGATGTGATGGTATATATAACCATCCTAAAAATTATATTAGTATTCTACCTATAAGAAGTTGGAGAATTAAATTAACAGGAAAAACAACCTAAAAGACACTTATAGGTTAAATCCCAGAAGATCTCAATGGAAATAGCTAAAAGTTTTTATAGAGAAATAGTCGAAGATGGTCCTAAATCCAGTCATCTTCGCCATCAACTTCGTTTTCATCATCAACTTCATTGAATTCCCATGGGTCCCCGACCTCGTCTTCATCTTCATCAAGTAGTCTAGACAACCTTTTTATGACATTGATTTTGGGATGTTGTTTTTTTAGCTCTCTTGATCTGTGCCATTTGAACTTCGAAACATCGCAATATCCTACATGTGAAATGATAATATGTTAGTTTACATATGTGAAAGATGAATATCATAATAAAGCATAAAGTATTATGATAGAAATTTTATGATAGAAACTTTATGCGTGTTACACGTTGTCATGTGATTGATTTAGCAAAAATGTATGACCAACTTTTGAGAGAGTAATGTTATGATATAAGAGTGCGTAGATTGAGAATGACAATACCTGAAGTCATTCATGGTTATATAAAGGTACAATAGCTAAATACTCAAAAGTAGCAAAAACAAAGTTGATAGTTTGATAAAGTTAGGATTGAATGTTACTATCTTTATCACATGTGCATATACTTGACAAAAAAAACTTGTGGATAAGTACGAATTTAAATTTATACGGATGAGATTTAAACAGTATGTGATCCAATAGTTTTGAGAGTGTGACAGCACATCTTTTTTTCTCTTTGTACCGTTGACAATAGAAAAGGGAATTATAAAAGCTGGATCCAAATTGTTGAAAGTTGAAAATTTCCTATAAAGCTTCCTATGTAAGTTTCATTCTTATTGTTAAAATCTGTCTCTATCTCGACTTCGTACAAAGAGTTTCAACAATTTGCAATCTTTTTTGAACATTTATAAAAAACTAGGCGAGTACCCGCGCACAGCGGCGGAAATTCTTAACGACAGACACAAAATATTATGCGATATTGTGGTAGGTGTTTCATTAAAGGTAAAAAATAAAACTTGAAAAAATTAAAATAAATTCGCGAGATAAATGAATCAGCAATACCGAATTTTGAAGGTGTGAGAACACATAACCATTATTTATGAGGTAATGATGCACATTTATTCTCATGATAATTGAATCTAGTATGATATAGAGAGATACCACTAACGTTACGAATATGAAGTGTACTAAATGATTAGAAAACTTATGTAAGTATACAACAAATAGATTTACATTTAAGGTACGTTTGAAATGTGGATGTTTTTGTTTCGGCAACAACATATGACCATTGTGGTGCCAGTTGAGTAGAAAAAGGCATATTATATGTACATGTAAGAATTTTTTTAGTAGAAAAAGAATTTCAAATAAATAGATCGATTTTGTGTTAAAATTGAAAATGTAAATATATTGTAATTTTTTTTCCTTTCGTGTGAAGGATTTGCGTGGCACTTCTTTTTTAGAAAACATTTTTGTTGAAAGAATGGCGACCAATGATAAGTGTGAAAACACTCATCAATAATGATCCAAAAACCACTCAAAACACAGTCAAATACATTATATTTAACTGTAAAACATCAGAATTCGTGGGTATTTGTGTTTCATGTGTTTTCAGGTAAACAAAATACATTTTGAAGCAAAGACACGTTTTCAAGGGATTTTTATGATAAAAGACGAAGAAAAGGACGAAAGAGATTTTAAGGACTTTATTTGCCAATATTACCAAGATGGAGGGCTTAAGTTGTACTTTCATAAAAACAAATGTTGAAAAAGGAATTGACTAAAGAGTTCTAAACACTTTTGTTGAGAAATGATAAGAATGAGGACCAAAAAGGAAAATTTGGGAAGAAAGTTATTTAACTTTTAACTTGGTCAATTGACCAAGTCACGGTCAAAGTGACACAAACACACATAAGCGTCTTCTTCACCAGAAGAGAGAGAAAAGGAAAAGAACAGACTATTTCATCTTTTTACCATCACAACTTCAAATCAATTTCAAGAGAACTACACGAAGATTCAGGCGAAGACTTAAACTACAAAAATTCTCCTCTCTTCCTTCTCTACAAGGAGATACTCATCAATTAGATCAAGAGTGACAGGAGAAGAAATGCCCAAATGATGATGTGAAGAACCCTAATCTCAACCGCGTATTTTACACGTGGCAGATAAAGATTGGAGGCAACACGTCACCACCACCTCTCAGACGTCTATAAATACTACGGAAGACCCTCATTCAAGACGGTTAGCTAGGAGTAGGATTAGTTAGTGAGATCAGTAGGTGTAATTTCACACACTTTTATTTTCCTTCACATAGTTAGTTGAAAGTTAGTTGTTCTTGTTAGATCAGTTGTATAAAAATATGTTCTCATTCCTCCATTAATGGAAGTTCTAATTTCTTCAATACATTTCTTCAAATCTGTTCTAAACAATTTCTGTTCATAAGCTCTTGAAGTTTGTTCCCAAATAAGTTGTACTAGTCTTCATTTAATTCAATTCAGTTACGCTTTCTGTTAGAATCATTGTAACCGTTCTCTTGGATCTTCATTAATGAAATTCTTGTTTCTTAGAGCTCTATTCTGACTACATGTTGCATACGAATCAGTTCTACTTAAATTTGGTTTACTTGTCTTAGAGCAGTTTTAACAACTTCATCTTTTTAATAGGATTTCGAATTTGCAGTTTTTCTTTGGTTATCGTTACTGTATCAAAAGCTTAAAAGCCTCTATAAACTAGTTAACTGTTAACCATTCAATTTCTTACATTTATATCGCGTTTATAAAAAATTCAGTTAAGACTTGTTTGATTTTAAAAGCCTTTTCAGACCTAATGTTCTTCTCTGTTATAAGCTTTCTACCATAAGTTTTTTTTAGAGCTGATGAGAATCTTTAAAAGAATTTCTTTCTCCAGTTCAATAAGAATGAGTGTAGTGTTAATGTACTTCAGCGAGTAAACCATCAGAAATAAAGAACTCTGATCTTTCAGTTCAAAAATTTGTGTTTCTTTTCATAACATCTGTGCAGGAATTTGATGTCGATTTCAGTAAAGATCGGTAGTCATATTTGAGGCGCATTTGGTTTTAAGCGAGCTCAGCGCTCCGCTTCACATCAAAGGACTTAATTTTCGGATGAGCAGGTCAAGCACTTAGTTATTTTCTGTATTTTAGCGTAAAGATACTAGTAGATAATGGTAGCGTAATTGAGCTTGCAATCTGCTTACGTGTTCTTGTTAAATGTTGTTCAGTAATTGTTAAAGTTCAGTTTTTTTTAATTCTCACATTACAACTTTATAAGTTTGCAATCTGTTCCTACAAACAAAGGAAATCAAGTTCAGTAGCTGCACTTTAGGTTCTGTTTCAGGTTCATTTAAGTGTAGGCTGTTTAGCTCAGATTTTGCATTGAAATAGTCGGTTTAGATAGATAGCTCTAGGCACTCAAGAAGTAGTAAGTAGGGTCAATTCAGAGTTTACATTTGCGATAATAGTGAGCCTGGTTAGTAACTTGATTTCTCAAAGTATTAAGTGATTTAGGAAGTGAAATTTCTTGATTTCAGTAGTATGGCTAGTAGATGTTACTGATTTTCTATTCAATCTGAATAACATAGTGAATTTAAGTTGTTTGGTATGGATTTGATAGTGGAAATTAGTAGAGTTTAGTGTAGTGTAAACTACAAAATAGATAAATTCATTTTAAGCGAATGAAAAAGAGCAGGAGCTGAGAGTTAAGAAGTGTAACATGCTTCTATTTCATTGTTAGCAGAAGTTTAGAAATTGGTCACATTTAGTCCTTCAGTTTGATATTAGGCTTTTCAGCCACGGTCCACAGTTGGAATTAGTTATAATCATTTCGTTAGTTTTAACCAGTTAGTGGATAGTGTAAGTTCTTTTGGGGCTTAGTTCTTTTTGGGCTTGTTGAAATTTGCTTAAAGTTTTTGTTACTTTGCCAATTACGTTTATTGATATGATAGTTTTAAGTTGTAGAATTAGAAATGATTTTGTTAAATAGATTTTTATTAGTAGAATAAAATTGTATTTCCCATTCTTTACATTTTGTGCATTTAAATGTTGTACTTGCAAAATGTTTTTAGTGTAGTATGTATATGTAGTAGTATAAATATGATTTTACATTTTTAGTAGTTTTACTTGTTAAAGTTGTCAAAGTAGCTTAAATACCAATCAAGATTTTATAACCAAAAACAATAAAGTCAAGCTTGAAAATGTTATATCAGTTCGATTAGATACCGAGACGAAATGATACTAAGAACGAGACATTAACCAAACGTACTTATATAATCAAGTCACACAAACCTTGAAAGATGTTTATAACACATGTAGGTACGCCTCACTATTAAAAAAAGTAGTGTTGTTTCAGTAACCAAAAAAGTAACTCAGTATTAGGATTTAGGAACGCGTGTCAACGAACGCGTTAGTTGAAATGTTGGTTCGGGCAGTGTTGACATCGTAGATGAAACTACAAGTCTACTTACCTAGAACTCAATAGTTCTGTTAACCAAACTCTTCTATTGGATGGTTTTTGTTCAGATGGTAATTTTCTATTTGACAATATTTGAGTTCCTGTTTTCTTAAATTGGTTGGAGTGTTTTCATCCATGGTGATGTAAGTTATCAATATGTGTGTAGAAGATAAAAAATAACAGTTTGTACCCCAATTGTTGTATAACCATAAAAGTTCTCAAACAGGTAATGATGTGTGTGTCATTGAAGTTAAGATATGGTTTAAATGATTATAGAATCAACATGTTCTATTGATTTAATGATTAACTTTTTAAAATTTAAATGTTCAACCATTTTCATAAATAGGCGAATACTCGTACATCACAACAGAATTTTCAAACGGCAAACAATTTTATCTGCGAAAATGTGGTATGTGTTTCATATAACGTGTAAAAACAATATTTGGCCTATGTAAAAGTGTTCTGGTCCAATAGACTTTGATACACATGTTACTGGAACCTCAACACTTTGGTATGCTTGTCTCTGAATGAAGACCATAAAAAACATATAAATCTATACAAATCACAGAATATCACACATTTACTTTCATGATATTAAGTTAGGCAGGCACTACAACTGGCATTTCATATAGAATTAGACATTGTCGGTATGTGTGATTGCATCTATTCTGAACATGGAGCATGAGTTTTGAGTTGTCATCATTTGAGAATGAGTAACATTTAATAAGTACCTCCACATTTTGCTGTATCCAACCGAAGGGATTCCAAGGCATGATTCTGACGCAAGGCTTCGGCCATGTCAATGAACCTACGAGCAAAGACTATTTAAATCGATTTGACTAAATCTTTTAGTTTCTTTTAACATTTTAGTTGCTTGCATCAGTGATAGTGAGGTAAAGTTCTATGATATGATGAGTTAAATACGCTTAATAAGCCAAAACAAAACATTCCAGCTAATGGATGTGTGAATTTAAGTTGTGAATACAGGATGTTTATCCAAACGTATTTAAACAAAATAAAAAAATTGTACAATTATTTAGCTCTATAAAAAGTTAGGAGATAGTTGCCCTTTTATAGAGCGAACAACGTGGTAAAATATAATAAAAGCACGATGTGATCTTATTCTTCGAAAAATTAATAGTGTTATAAGATTTAAGTAAACAATCGCAGGCAGATAGATAGATGATGTATCTTCCATCGGCGAACATTTGCATGTTGAATAATATCGGCAATCTCAAGATCCACAACTTCAAGGAGAGCATTCAGATGCTTTGGCCACTACTGTATTTCACAACATTAAGCATAACACACTTAAAAGTTAGGTATGAGCAACAACTTTCCAGTTGCTTTGGCCACTACTGCATTCAGATGCTTTGGCCACTACTTCCATGCGTCTCGGGTTTTGGTTTAGTAGTTACATCCAGCAAGAGAACCAAAAATCTCGGCTCCTGATATTTCTTCAAACGATAGCATAAAAATTCAGCAGTTATGTATGAGAAACAACTTTCCAAAAATATTAAAGAAGATTAGTTGGCAAGTAGTAGTGTAATTTGAATTCTGTAGCAGAGTCTGCAGAGGGTACCCATTTCTCATATAGTAAATATTTACTACTATATCACAACTTATATTGGTATTGATTTCAAAGAAAATGTGATAGAAAGATTTTATAAGAACTAATATATGAAGTTTTAATTATATTGGTCTTGATTTCAGGTTCTAATGGTACGCATTTTTGATATTCAATAAGGAACTGACCTTGTTGCAGAATACCAAAGCATACAAATATATACAAAATTAGGGTTGCGACATATATTGGATAAGAAACTAATATAGCCTTGAAATTTCACCCATGTTCACTCAGTGTTTTTCTAAATATTATTGTAAAGTACATTTTGACCTATATCTAACATGTGTGTTTTACCACTACTATTGACGACTGAGCAAGTAAAGAACAACAAATTCTTTACCTAGCCATTACTTTTATGTACTTTACATGGAGAGAGTCAACTGCAGACCCATTTAATTATGAATTAGTTGGTTTCAAATATCTTTTTATCTCAAATGGGTCGAAAGACAAAATAAATAGATAACTGGGTTGAAAGTCAC
This sequence comes from Glebionis coronaria, assembly GCA_025667525.1. NCBI lineage: Eukaryota > Viridiplantae > Streptophyta > Magnoliopsida > Asterales > Asteraceae > Glebionis > Glebionis coronaria. The sequence continues at coordinate 295,533,301 of CM046874.1, forward strand.
TTAACATAAGAAAATATACACAACAATTGTGACCATTTTGTATATAAATTATAAGATATAAGAGATTTTACTTTAATTGAGATCAGCAAGTCTTCAGGCTCATTTCTACCTCTTCTCCCAAAATTATCAGGCTCTGATCAAAATTTAAGTCGACATTAGAATGTGAATATGCATATAAGATAGCAAGTTAATATAATGAAAATATTCCAACTAAAATATATAATAATTATACAAAAGAACTTCTAAATAAAACTTACAATTCCTAATAACTGCATACCATGTCCATCAAAATTACACAAAACAATGTATAAAGAAGCAATCAGTTCACCTGTTATAACGATAAAGAAACGCCAATAAATATGACATACCAGTGCAGACACTACGAGAAGGATTTACGTTATCTGATTGTTGACATGGTAAGTGACTCATCCGTTCGTCAGGAAGCAACACCTGCAATCTGTCTACATTGATTCTCTTCATCCTCATCTAGAGGGACCGCCTACAACCTGTCTACATCTGCAACCTGTATGGATACATATATACGGACATAGTACATTATCAAGAACCTGTATAAAAAACCTGTTTGTTTCACGTGTAACATAATAAAAAGAAGTAGACAAGAAAAATATCACGTTAGAAGGAAAATCAAGTAACATTATAAATAAGTGTAAGGTCGGGGTGGGTTACAACTGTTAAAGCTTCCTTAGAAAGTTTTGTTAAATCATTGAAAGTTAGTTCGACTTACTTAAATAATGCAAAAAAGATAATCAAAACCATTTAAAATATATTGAATACTAATGGTATGTTATTTAGTTGCCAGCTTATGTAGTTAAACCAATATAAATAGATTCCGAATAAAGGGTATGTAACACTATATTCCAAAAGATAGAGAAAAGCTTGGGATGGCTAGAAACAGATATACACATACAGCTGTTTGTTTCCACATTTCCACATTTCTATACACATATATTAACAATTAGCAAGTTTTTATAGATAGTGAAAACTACATTTCCCGAATTAGAAATGTTGAAAATTTTCAACATTTTTAACAATTTTGATAGCTCCTTTATAATTAGAAGATAAGTTAATTAAGGAATTGTTTGAAAAATTAATTACATAAGAATCAATCCCCACTCTTCAATATCAAACAGTTGCCTTTCATGATTCAGTGAAAAGATCCCTCTCTCTAAACCAAAACCCTAAACTAAAATTCCTCTCTTTTACCACAGATCCACTGTTGCCGCCACTTTTATCACCGTCTACCAAACTAATAACATGGTTTCAGTGAACTAGGTGGTTTTAGTGTGCTAGGTAGCCTTGATGTGTTTGTGGTGATATGGAGTTGTTTTGGTGGTTCTCGGTTGTGTTTTCCAGCGACATTATAGAAGAAGGTTGTGGTGTTGATGATGTTTTCCAGTCACATGGCATAGAGTGGAGGTGATTTCTTGTGTTTTTTCTTGGACATGGTCGCACTAGATCTCTAACCAATGTGGGTGACTTAAAATGGTGGCTGGTACTATTATTCCATGGACATGGTCGCCCCAGCTCTGTAACCAATATGGGTGGTTGCAAGATTTAAATTTTTGCTTCAAGATCTTTATTCTATATTTGATGTGCCGGCAAGAGCAAAAACTCGATAACATGACTCAAATGACAATTTGTCTCTAAAGGTAATTATAGTATTCTTTCAAATGTTTGTTTTAATTTGTCAAGATTAGACCTTTTTAATAATACAATTATTATTCTTATGGTTATTGTGGTTGTTTAATTTGCATTACCAAGGTTCCATTTAAGACCCATTTTTTAATGGGTTGTAATAACTGGATTTTACTTAGTTAAAAATATCGTTGAACCAATCTCTTTGAATTGAAAAATGGGTTAAGTGTGTGACTCAGTCGTTCTTTGGTGAAACAAAAGTGTGTCGTTGTAGTATATTAAAAGTGCACGACTTAAAAGTAAATGGCGGTAAATTAAATCTAACCTAATTAAAACTTAAATTGTGCAATATTAAAACTTTGAAAAGTAAATGACGAGAAATTAAATGACGGGAATCTAAAGCGTGACGAAAATTAAAATGACAAGGTATTAAAATGTAAACTTAAAAATTAAACAAGATAAACTATAAAAAAAATAAACCAATCGGAATACACTCCGATCGGAATGTTGTCGGAATTCCAATCGGAATGCTGTCACATAGACCTGATCGGAATACCAAAGTCACCCTGATCGGAATGTGTACTTACCTCCTGATCGGAATGATGATCTCGTCGGAATAAGGAATGGACCCCTGGTCGGAATGCTGTCACCTAGACCTGATCGGAATACCAAACTTACCCTGATCGGAATGTCACAAACCCTAGATCGGAATATGGTAAGAATACCCTTGGTCGGAATACTCAATCGGAATTCTAGTAGGAATCCTAAACCCTTTTCCGACCAAGCAACAAGAGCGCTGGTCGGAATATGAAACCCTTTTCCGATTACGTAGATCGGAATACAGTGGAAATAACACAAAATAAGCTATCAATCAAATAAGCACACAACGAAAAACTTAATGAAAACCGTATGAGAAAAAGCTAATAAGCTAAAATTTAAAGACTTTTTGAAAACACGAATGAAAAAGATGTACGAAAACAAACTTATATATAAAAATAACTTTTATAAAAACTTTAGAAACTTAAAGATAAACACAAATAAGCTATAAAATAAATGATCCAAAACAATCAAAAGCATAAAAACATAATCTTTAATCAAATAAGCAACACAATAAGCATGTAAACGATAAGATTAAAGCATGGAAAGAAAGGTAGATGAGAGATTAAAACAAGAAAATTAAAGAACACTTACTTGAAATTAAAAGGTATTAAAAGTGCAAGACAAGTATTTAAAATGACATGAATTTAAAGAGCAAGTAATTAAAAGGTGGAAGACTAATTGTCACCTTAGCCAACAAGAGTAAAATGAAATGATCTTAAACTATATATAGGGGAGATTAAGGAGTGCTTAGGAAGCTTCCTTCCTCTTTCCTCTTTTCCTTAATTGCACACTTAAGTCCTTCTCTTCTTAATCTTTTGTTAATCTTGGAATTTAATGACTTTTGGCTCGGGATTTCTTTAAACTCGTTTTTAATTTTCTTCATAAATAAGACTCGAGTTCTTCGGCTTTAGTAAACTTCCGTCTTTTGACTTTTTCTTCGATAAATCTTCAGAATTGGTCTTGGACTTCCGTTCTTTTTGCACTCTTGACTTCTTGACTTCGTCTTTAATCTTTTTCTTCAATAAAAGCCCGTGAATGCTCGTGTTTTCTCCACTTTTCACCTTTTCGTCCTAAATCACAACAAAAACACAAACCACGCATAATTCCTACATAAAAGACATAAAATACACGTTTTGTCCCGGTTATTATTGTAATTAAGTGGTAAAAAGGATGGGTGTTTACACACCTATCAAATCCACTACACTTGACCACTGAAATGACCTCATGCAATGCATTAGTTACAAAGCACGTTTACATTTTTCATCAAATTCAACCCACGTTGGCCTTTATTAAAGAGATAGAAAACTATAAACATTCAAAGGAAGAAAATAAAGAAATCAAAAACATACCTTGGGTTTTGGAAATGTCATGAATAATCATCATCCTCAAGTTTTCACTTTCTCCAAACCAAGCTTAAAAACGAGATCATTGTTATTATAAGTTAGCAAACTAACACGAATTCATGTGGGCCAATTATTCACTTAGACTCCCTTATTCCTAGGTGTATCTCTTATATTTTATTATTGTCTTGAATGATCACGAGGATGCATTTGTTGACTTATTTCGATAGTTATTTAGGCCGAAAATAAAGTGAACGATTTAATCAATAGTTAGCTAAAGGACAAAATCTTTTAAAACTGCTTCTAGGGACCTCATAAAGTTCATATCTTGGCATAACTCGCTTCGCGATTTGAGACCTTTCTCGGACCGATATTTGGCAGCGACTTCATACTTCAAACCTTGAGAGACGTTCATGAAATAATGGTCATCTCTTCATATAGTAATTTCTTCACTTGAAGTTTTGAGAGATTCATACTTGGACCACGACTTCTTCATTTTTCTCCAATCTTTATTTTGGACTTTGATATACCACGACCCGCCTCCTTTTATGACTTGGATCTATTTATCCTCATACCTTTCTAGGGTCTTTTCGGATACACTTCTCCATGACTTTTTGGGGAGTTTTTGCTTTTCGTCGTGTGTCTCGATCCTTCATATTGATTTTTGATAAATGATTCTTCACATCACTTGGGATCTTTAGCAACAAAATGTAGCCCTCATGTCTTGTTAGGACCTTTTTGGACTCGCCAGTCTTCGCATCCCGCTTCAATAAGTTATGCCTTGGCTATGAACTCTAATCCATACCGAGCCACTTTTAAACGATCTTGGGCTAGAAGCTAAGTAACTTTTCAAATCGTACAACCTTATTTATTGCAGATAAATTTATTAGCAAGCGATGGGAGAATAGGCTTATAATTAACTCACATAAATTCACGAAAGAATACCAAACTTATAATTGGCTCTATCATCTCGTTCTCCACAGTTTAAAATCTCAAGGAATGAGACTCGTGGATGCTTAGCCTATTAAATCAAAGTTTTGGGTTTTCGAGTCGCCTATAGGATCTTGCAAATTCTTAGACTTTTTCAAGTTTAGAAATCGCATTTTAAAGTTCCCTTGATAAACGACTCTCTATGATCAATTATAGGAACTTGCGAAAAGTTCTTGTTCTTAACCCGTGAGAGTTAAGACTTTCGCGTTTTATAGCTCCCTATATAAAAGCCTAGCAAAACTTGACTTAAACACGTTAAGGATACTAGCTAGAGTAAACTAAGATAAGTAAACTCGGGTTGTGTCAAAAGATTCACAACGTTTGAAAATTAAAACCACTTTATTAAAGTTTATTCTAGGAAAGAAAGAAAATAACTATACAAAGGGAAAAACTAATAGGCCAAAATAGATCAAAAATTTTGAAAAATGTCGAAAAAATTGATTTTCTGGTTAAAATGAGGACAAATACAAGGAAAAGGCCACTTAACTTCGATAGAAGTCCCCCCCTACACTTAACATAAATATTGTCCTTAATGTTTAAGCATGTGGGAGTAAACTCCCCTACACTTAGGACATTGTGCACTTTGTTTAAATCTCGCTAAGGAAGAGACAACTAAAGAGATTCCTATTTTAATATTGAGAAAATATAAAATAGTGAATCGAAAAGAGTTTAGGATAGAATCGGGAAGAAGGGAACACGGAATCACGGGTCATCAAGAATCATCAAGGGTGGATCATTGAGCTCGAATCCCTGATTAAGAGAGGAGAGGAAATAGCAAACACCAACGGGTCTCCCCTACACTTAGGATAAAGAAAGCGAAAAGATAGATAGATGGGTTGCCTCCCAAGAAGCGCTTGATTTTTGATTACCGAGTCGTGAGCCTGACTCGACCTTGATCATCATAGGAAGAAGCATGAAACATATCCACCAGGATCAAAGACATAGTTTTCGTCCATCAAATAGCACAAGCTTAAGGCGAACAAGGCAAGCCAAATAAGAGTAGGCAAGGTTCCCTTAAGCAGCGATGGAGCACGGTGGAAGCAAGGGTGAAGTGGTGCAAGCAGATTTCCATAAGTTCCAAAAATATTTCCTTTTATTTCATCAGGTGGATACTGAGATGGCTGCAGAATATCGATACCGGGGTCGAACACCTTTTCCTTTAGGGGAAAATAGCACTCAGGCTCAGCAGAGTGTGAAGATGATCCGCGATGAAAATGCACAACCTCGTCCTCAGAAGGGGGACAAAGAGGTGTTAAATCATATGTGCTGCGGATATTAGTGTCGACCGGTTTCTTCTCCTTTGAAAGAATGTTCTTCAAATCCAAAGTAGGATCAAGACGATAATCTTCAAAATCTAAAAGAGGAGCATCACTCTCATGAGGGAAGTAAGTGTTGAGAAACGTAGAGGAGTCTTCCTTAAAAGAGTAATCATCCAAAATAGGATTAAACATGGATGACGGAGGATCTTCATCATGTGAAGAATCACTTAAAAGAGTATCGGCCTCATCAAAATCATCATATGTGGGCAGATCGGGATACTCAGAAGTAAGGTCATCTTAATCATCCGAATCTGAGCTAGAATCATCATCATAAGCATCGAAGATCGGTGGAGAATCATAAATGGGTGAAGGGTCCAAATTGGATAGAGAATCATCCACATCATCTTGAAAAAGTGGATTATCAATGCAAGAATCGAATAGAGGATTGTTGTAGACGACAAAATCATCAAGCACATTAATCATAATCGCAGATTCTCGTCCAAAGGATTTGCTTGTAAGCTTCCCCATTTTGAACACTTGTGCATCATCCGCGACTCTTAAGATTAACTCACCTTCGGCAACATCAACTAAAGCTCGTCCGGTTCTCAAGAATGGCCGACCAAGTATTAAAGGAATACGAGGGTCTATTTCATAATCAACAACGACAAAATCGACCGGGAAAGTAAATGTGCCAACTTTGATGAACACATCTTCGGCAATACCAACGGGGTAAGCGAGAGTGCGATTTGCAAGTTCAAGAGTCATCTTTGTTGGAGTAAGGTCGGGTAATGATAGTGTTTTCCAAACACTCAAAGGCATAAGATTAATACTGGCCCCGAGATCAGCTAGGGCGGTAAATTCTTCAGTTTTGTTAAAAATGCAGGGCAACACAAAACGACCGGGATCTCCAAGCTTTTCTGGAAGTTCTTTAAGAATAACTGCAGAGCAGTTTTCATTTAAGCGTGTGTTGACGAGCTCAATCAGCTTCTCCTTCTTGTTAAGCAATTCCTTAAATGCTTTAACAAATTTCGGCATGTGGACAAGTGCTTCAACAAGGCTCATGTTGGTGTTCATTTGAGAGAGCATCTTCACATAGCTTGACACTTGACAGTCATTCTTGGTTAGATCGTTGGTCTTGCCTAAGCGAGAAGGATATGGGATATTGGGTTTGGGTGGTGAAGGTGAAGGTGGTAAAGGTTGAGATGTTGAAGGGTTCTTCTTGGGAACATCGTCATGACGAGGCGGAGACGGTAATGGTGCACTAATACTAGGTGTAGGAGGAGTAGGGATAAATGGTGGTGGAGGAGGTGTAGATGATGGGGGCAGGATCGGTGGTCCTATGATGGTGACTCCACTACGGGTAGTAATAGCACTCACATTTGCTCGCGGATTGGTGACGGTGTTTGAAGGTAGAGAACTCGAAGAAGAAGGTTGAGCGGCGGGCAAGAAACTAGCAAGCATATTCTTCAAATCATTTGTTTGATTGCTGAAGGAGGATTGAATATTATCTCGAAGCTCGGATCGAATTTCATTTCCTTGTTTGGTGATATCCCCTTTCAAATTGATAATTTGGCTCTGCAGATTCTTGATTTGCTCACCTTGGGTTCTCATTATGGCTTCAACATCCGGGTTAATGGGTGGGGTTTGTTGAGCGGGTGGGTGATAAGGATTAGAAGCTCTTGGTGGGATTTGGTTGCTTCTATTGTAGTTGTTGGCGGGGTTTTGGTTTTGAGGAGAAAAACCGGGTGAAAGGTAATTGTTGGACCGGTAACTCAACAAATTTCTATCCCCTTGTGGTCGAGCTTGGTAATTTTCCGGTGAATAATTACCATAAGCTGCATACACATTTTCCGGATTTCCTTGTGTAGAAGGACAATCGGTGTATGAGTGAGGACCGCCGCATGTTTCACAAGAAGGTGCAACCGCTTTAACTTGTTGTTGTTGGTTTGAAGCAAGAAGCAAGATACTTTTGCTCATTTCAGTCATCATGCGGGTGAGTTCGGTCATATCAGGGTTTGCTGAAGTAGAAGAGACGTTGACTCTCGGGTTGTTCCTTGAAGAAGCGGAGGAATCCCAGTTTTTGTGGTGAGTAGTCATGTTCTCAATAAGCTCTCTACACTCCTCGGGTCTCCTTTTCATGAATGTGCCACCGGCGGCTGCATTAATCGTATCACGATCGCGAAAAGTCAAACCGTTGTAGAAAGTATCAATCAATGTGACTGGAAGCATGTTGTGGTTTGGACAACGATAGATCAAGACATTATATCTTTCCCAAGCATCAAAAAGAGATTCATCGAGATCTTGCATGAAACCGCTGATTTGATTGCGAAGGCTTATGACCATGGATGGTGGAAAGTAGCGCGACAAAAAGCGTTGAGTCATGTCATCCCAAGTATGAATTGAATTCTTCGGGAGACGATCAAACAATTTCTCGGCATGATGTGATAAAGTATGTGGGAAGAGTTGAAGGCGAAGAACATCCATTATGGCACCGGGCAACTTCATGCTTTGAGTGATAGTAATGAACTTGTCGAGGTGTTTGTTGGCATCATCATCAGGCATTCCTCTAAAAGGATTTGTTTGCACTTGCTGAATCATGTGGTGCTTCAACGAAAACTCCGGAGCCGTGATTTGCATCGGCGCAATCGGTCCTCCTCGTCCAAACATGGTAGGTTGACAAAGCTCCTCCATTGTCCGAAGATCGGGCTGTGGAAGAACATTGTTGTTATTGTTGAGGTGCGGTGGATTATTGTTGTTGTTAACACCTGACATACTTAAATCTTCTCGAGTCTCGGGCTCTTGATAATTAGAAGATCTAGTACGCATACACCTACAAAGGCAAAAGAAAACAATACCAAACACAAAGACAATATATATACACAATAAAAATAAAATCTTTTTGGATTTTTGAAATTTTTAATTTTTATGGATTTTTGAAATTTTTATGCAAGAAAAATAACGCTCACAAGTGAACGTATCCCAAAAAGCAACGCGTCTTTCACAGAAAACCGTTAATCTTTACGAAAAGAGCCGGCAGCGGCGCCATTTAATAACTGGATTTTACTTAGTTAAAAATAGCGTTGAACCAATCTCTTCGAATTGAAAAATGGGTTAAGTGTGTGACTCAGTCGTTCTTTGGTGAAACAAAAGTGTGTCGTTGTAGTATATTAAAAGTGCACGACTTAAAAGTAAATGGCGGTAAATTAAATCTAACCTAATTAAAACTTAAATTGTGCAATATTAAAACTTTGAAAAGTAAATGACGAGAAATTAAATGACGGGAATCTAAAGCGTGTCGAAAATTAAAATGACAAAGTATTAAAATGTAAACTTAAAAATTAAACAAGATAAACTATAAAAAAAATAAACCAATCGGAATACATTCCGATCGGAATGTTGTCGGAATTCCAATCGGAATGCTGTCACCTAGACCTGATCGGAATACCAAAGTCACCCTGATCGGAATGTGTACTTTCCTCCTGATCGGAATGATGATCTCGTAGGAATAAGGAATGGACCCCTGGTCGGAATGCTGTCACCTAGACCTGATCGGAATACCAAACTTACCCTGATCGGAATGTCACAAACCCTAGATCGGAATATGGTAAGAATACCCTTGGTCGGAATACTCAATCGGAATCCTAGTAGGAATCCTAAACCCTTTTTCGACCAAGCAACAAGAGCGTTGGTCGGAATATGAAACCCTTTTCCGATAACATAGATCGGAATACAGTGGAAATAACACAAAATAAGCTAGACAAATAAGCTATCAATCAAATAAGCACACAACGAAAAACTTAATGAAAACCGTATGAGAAAAAGCTATTAATCTAAAATTTAAAGACTTTTTGAAAACACGAATGAAAAAGATGTACGAAAACAAACTTATATATAAAAATAACTTTTATAAAAACTTTAGAAACTTAAAGATAAACACAAATAAGCTATAAAATCAATGATCCAAAACAATCAAAAGCATACAAACATAATCTTTAATCAAATAAGCAACACAATAAGCATGTAAACGATAAGATTAAAGCATGGAAAGAAAGGTAGATGAGAGATTAAAACAAGAAAATTAAAGAACACTTACTTGGAATTAAAAGGTATTAAAAGTGCAAGACAAGTATTTAAAATGACATGAATTTAAAGATCAAGTAATTAAAACGTGGAAGACTAATTGTCACCTTAGCCAACAAGAGTAAAATGAAATGATCTTAAACTATATATAGGGGAGATTAAGGAGTGCTTAGGAAGCTTCCTTCCTCTTTCCTCTTTTCCTTAATTGCACACTTAAGTCCTTCTCTTCTTAATCTTTTGTTAATCTTGGACTTTAATGACTTTTGGCTCGGGATTTCTTTAAACTCGTCTTTAATTTTCTTCATAAATAAGACTCGAGTTCTTCGGCTTTAGTAAACTTCCGTCTTTTGACTTTTTCTTCGATAAATCTTCAGAATTGGTCTTGGACTTCCGTTCTTTTTGCACTCTTGACTTCTTGACTTCGTCTTTAATCTTTTTCTTCAATAAAAGCCCGTGAATGCTCGTGTTTTCTCCACTTTTCACCTTTTCGTCCTAAATCACAACAAAAACACAAACCACGCATAATTCCGACATAAAAGACAAAAAATATACGTTTTGGCCCGGTTATTATTATAATTAAGTGGTAAAAAGGATGGGTGTTTACACACCTATCAGGTTGATTTGGTTTACTTTTTCTAACCCATGATAGATTTTTTAATCGGTTGATTGGTTTACTTTTCTACAGGTGGACTCGCCTACTCTTGATTCCGAAACCACTATTCGAGTATAAACAAAAGCTGCACCTTAACTGGTTAGTTAAATTATGGGGCGGGCCAAGTTGTTTGAATTAATTGTGTGCATTACAGTCCCCTAAATGGTTTACCTATGTATTTGATGTAGATTGATGTAGCATATGTGTTACCGCTGGTTCTTGCAAATAAACTTACATATCAGGTATGTAAACGAGTAGTACATTCTAGGTTTTCTTAATGCTATTTAGTTTTAATTAATTTATTATCGAATTTGAACTGTGTGTTTTTTTAGTTTCGTGTTGTAGCAAAACCCCAGAAAAAAATTGGGGAAAAATTAATTGCAAGAATTACTTTTGAGCCCCCAATGTTGAATGTCGATATCGTGCACATGGCTCTAACTGAATTTTTTTAGCAAGGCTTGAACTGATAGAACAATGACAACGTGTACATGGCTCGAAGCTCACAACACAAAATTGACTTAGCCTACATCCTTCAAAATGGTACATGGATTCGATTTTTTGCGGCTTCTTAACTTGGAAGATAATTATATATCTAACAGGGGTGAAATTTTGAAGCTATGATAACTAAAATGGTAATAAAAAGCAAAGTATTCTTACTGTCTAGCTTAAATTGTTAAAGGTTTATATGTTGATGTTAGTTTCTAAGATTATTGATTCTGCTTTCAGTTTGGAGTAGCTTCATTTGAATAAGCATAACATAGAAAACATCTGGTACCCTGCTACAGACAACTGTCATATAGTTCTAGATCACCTGACAAGAGTTAAAAGCCTTTACAAAATTTGCGCTGCCTACTTATTGGTAATTAAACTAAATTAAACATGATTTCTACTATATAGTAATTTACATCCACTCATTGCATGGTGTGACCCCAACTTGACATTACGTATTAATAACGATGTTTAGGAGGCAATAAGATCGAGTATGTAATGTCCTTCGACGTGTTGAATTGTTACCCTTCTTTAGTGGTAAGGGTTTTATATTTGATGTTATGTATGTTTTACCTGCCAGTGACATTGTTCATACTCAAATATTGGAAAATTATCTTTGACTTTATTCTTTACTCAAAAGTGACATTGTTCTTACTCAAATATTGGAAAATTATCTTTGACTTTATTCTTTACTCAAAAATGACATTGTTCTTACTCAAATATTGGAAAATTATCTTTGACTTTATTCTTTACTCAAAAAATGAGAAATTAATGTATTTGTTCAGCAACAGGGTATATATTGTTATCGTACATGTATGTGTATTAACTAAATCATGACGTATGCTGACCAATTAAAAATATTTCTTATGTTGTATCACTTTATGCCTACTTCTGGTATTCTATTCGCTATTGGGTATAGTTTAGTTGGTACTATGAGTAGATGATCATAGTTAGTTTCTATATGATTATGTGCTCTATATAACCATAATTACCATATAGTAGTTGTTGTTCAGTTTAAGAGAGGGGAGACCATCATGAAAACAAGTGTTAGGGGATGTTTGGATGCGCATTCTGAAACCTGTTATGTAGTATTGACTAATCCCTAACAGAACATATTGATTGAAAAAGTGTTTGGGCGTGCTTCTACTTCTTGAACTCATGATAATCGCTTATATTGTTTGTGTTGGATCTTAAGGGCTGATTCGCTAAATTCTCATGACAGGTATCTGAGATAGTAATACTGCCTCAGTTGGAAATTTGGACAATGGAGGCAGTTTACCAGGCTCTTTCAGTTCTAACTTGTTAAAACGACTCCACATGTGACTTATAGCTGAAATAACAACCTTAAAGGTTCTCTTTGTACTTCGTTTGTTCCATTCAAAGGGTTCTACATTGTTCCTTATGGTCTTGGAATCTACATGCTTAATTATGGGATTTTTGTCTCCTCCTCTGTTTGACCTGAATTCGACCCAAAAGATGGCCACATACTACTTACAAAAGGGTGAAATGAGTTCAAGCCTTTCATTCGAAGACTATCCGAATTTAAGTTCTGGTAAAATATTGAACACTTTGACATAATTGTTTACATTGTCAAGTATATGATACATGAAATTAAGTTGTCGGAATATTTTTGAAATTTATAGGTATGTTATCACGAAGGCTTTCACGAAGTCTTTCATCATATAGTCCTTTGTTACTGGTTGGTGTTATTCACCCTATGAAAAACAAATCATGCATATGAGTAAATAAAAATACTTCCCAATGAGCATCGTAAACACATCAGTGTGAAACATATAATAAGCGTTGGGCGGCCATGCTTGCTTGCGCTTGGTTGTTTCGTCGTGGCTTGGGGTATAATAGTTCGGAGAGATCAACGAGCACCTCACTGCGATGCCAAGCGCAGATTTTGAATCAATTTTTGGGTGATCTTTGACAAGCCGATGCAGCGACGCTACCTCCAATACTCTGTATGTTCAGACTAAACATACAGATTGTCGTCATTTATATATTTCTTAGGTTGAACTTTAATTGGTTTTTTAAGAAATTCAGTAAGAAATCATCTACAGCGAGTAGCCGTGGTGGATCTTTACTAAAAGATGTGATTTATAAAAAATGGAGCCATTACATTTGAACCGTTAATATTGGATGTGAAATTTACTAAGTATGTCATTTTGATGTTATTTCTCAATCAAACAACATAACAAGTACCTACTGATATTAATTTCAGATACATGGTTAATGACGCCATTCATGTTAGAATCTCATATGATGGGTAATTCTTACTTTAAATTAGTTGTGACTGAATTTAAAAGTAAAGTTGTTATGCAAACCTACTGCCCTCAAGACTCCTCTCAGTTTAAACTTTTATATGCATACCAAAGGAAGGTTTATGGATATAAATTTCCTGTCATGATAGTCGTACATGTGAAGGCAATTAGTAGATGCTAGAGCACTTTTATATCAGAGCCATATCTACTGGAGTATTTTGTTTACCAAATTCAGTTATGAAAAAAAGGGAAGTGCTTGTTTGGTTAACGGGGTGCATATTTCTTGTACCGAACACTTTTAGTCTTAGAGTAAATATTTCTGAGTACATAGATAGTTTGTAATTACTTTTGAAGTTAAGACACTGTAAGTATCTATTTTTTTAACAGCTGTAAGTACCTATAGACGATAGTAAAAAATGAGTTACTGTTTGATATTTTGATATTTTCATGTTATATGTTTGAGCCCACGCAAGGTTATAAATATCGTTTGATGGGGTCTCAGAGGTCGACCACCGCCAAGTGGTACATTGGTCTTGACGGTATATATCGATTTCTCGACGAGTATTATAAATTGTTACTATACTTATTTTTAATAAATTTAATATTTACTTAATATAAATTTTACAAAATTTAAATGTTTTTATTAAATTCATTAGTCTTATTATTATTTTAGTTAAATATCCTAAAATATATATTGTAAATATATAAATAATGTGTGATTTTAGTTGAAATTTGGTTAATTTTGATTATCTTATTGATACCGATCAATATTGACCAAAACGGTAAGCCGTTCGATTTGGACCGACTTTGCCGATATTGACCAAAATGTCAAGCTTGGCCGATATGCTATGTATAGTGGTTGTGACCACCGCCAAGCGATATATCGACCGTCATGACTGTTAATTACAACACTGATTACACGAAACACTTATACAATATTGCATGTTTATAATAGTTTGCCACTAGAGATTTTCGTTGCTATGCACGGGTACTCGTCTAGTATTTTATAAAATAGCGAGTGGGTTACACGAGAGTAGTAAAGAGTAGTTCAAAACAATCAATGAAATGGTTACAAGTCGATAAAGTTTCAAAAGGTTTAGATGGAGTGGTCATGAGACATGTGTCAAGATGATAACGAAAGATATGAAAACAAGAACTTCAACCTCGGCCCAAATCAGTGTTACGTTAGAAGTAGGAGAAAATAAGATAAATTGACAAATAAGTCATTTATGAAAGATAAGATAAAGGAATCCATAAGCGCTCATGTCGTAATTTATTTGACATAAATATACTTTTAAGAAAGTAGGGCATCAGTTCCCAAATAGTACAACTACTCCAAAAAGTTTCCATTTTAGGAAAGTTTAGGAATTTAACACAAAAATAGTAATGCATAAAAATGTACACGTTTTTTGAAACATATATTTCATCATCGGTTTATCAAATCACTTGGTTCCAAAAGTTCAAGATATATATATGTATGACCGGTCGCAAAGTTACTATTTTTAAATATTTTGAAACGCAATCAATGTTTTTAGTTGTAAAATATCATTAGTTAAAGTTTTACAAGTTCAAACGAACTCAAAAACGCTTCAAATCATATTTTTAAATTCTATCAGCTTTGACTTTTAAGTTTGACTTTTGGGGTATGACCGGACCAATTGACTTGCTAATGACATTTTTAAGACTCGATGGCTAAAGCAATTTGGTGTAAAACATCGTTTTCGACAACTTTCTAGTTTTACTCGAGACTTGAAAAGGATAAAAATGGACGAAAATGCCCTCACATCAAATTTGTCAACAAAATGATATTTTTGAAATACGCAGAAAATAAGTTCTTAAATGTTACAATTTCGAATGAGCGTAATTTGCTCGTTTTAAAGATTTACGGGTCAAATTTTGTGTCCTGAACGAACGTCTCAACAAGTAGAAATATATTTTTATGTCTAATGTTTATAACAGAATTCTCGAAATCGTTAAATTACCTGTAAATCTCATGCACAAAGTATATTTTTCGACACACCTTGAAATTAAATCCAATTTCATAAATAACCAGAATTAATGTACACACAAGACTTGTAGATTCCATAAAGACGAAAGAGAATAGATTGTATAATTAAGCATGTAAAGAAAAACATAATATAAAATTGGTTTATTAATACCAACGATAATCTAAGAAATAAAAAATGGAGCATGTCATCTGTGTCTTCGATTTCACGATGCAATGCATGAAGGTCTCTTGGTAGCGTGATTTTTCAAAATCACAAGACATACCGAGAAAGAAATAGAATATTAACGGTTTGCGCTCCCAGAGCGAGGAGGGTTAATGAAAAGGGAGGATACAAGGTTATAGAAGTACAATCGTGTTCCAAACAATCGTCACATAATAGAGGATGAATTATAAGATGACGATGATGTTTTAAAGGTACAACGGACGTTGTCATTCGACGTCGAAACGTAGAATGGTCAATGAAGTAATATTTAAAAGATATACAAGTGTCACGTAAAACAATGACGTAATGGTCAATCAAGGTTACGAAAACCCACGATATTATTCAACACAGATTCAAGGAATGCTTCGAGATGTGTGACTCACACGATGTGTTGTAGTGTTTTTTTTGGGAGACACATTGAGCTACACAATGGTCTATAGACTATTTTTCAAGACATCCAATCACAAATGATCGGAAAGTAATCTGTATATCTAAATAGATATTTTAAAGAGGTTTAACAATGAAAGTAACACGCACGGTAGTAAAATGAAAATCAGAAGTTTCATTAAAAGCAACACTTATTTAATCCCAAACAATGGTATCACGAGAATACACACAACATGTAACAATGAGTCAAGAAAAATAGGCGGTTCAAAACGAACGAGTATATAAGGTCAATCGTATCACGCATAAACAAGATAGCAATAGTACTCAGAAAAGTGAGTATGAAAAGTCGGCAGCATACGCGCTCCGAATACAAGTATGTAATGTCATAACAAATTAAAATCATGGTAACCAGATCAATTCACAAGAACAAGAATTCAAGAAATGCAGTAAGAGCATATGTAATCACAGTAATATCCAATGATAATTCATTGAGCATGAAGGCTTTGAAAAGACATAGTAATTATCGTCATTAGGGTAATGTAATATTGAAAAATATAATCAAGAGATGAAATACTACAACGATAATTAATAGTAAATAATAAGGATTAGAGAGTTACCCGTGCAGATATCAAACAGCAATGGCAGATTCTGTGTTTGGCACTTAGAAACATAAAATATTTGAACTTTTGGTTATAGACTAAGTTTTGGAAAACGACTCAGTTCCCTATAACCATCGCTCTAATACCAATCTATGAGACCCCCGAAATCAGGCATGGAACAACTAGGCAACAAGGGGGTAACACGTCATGATACAAGAAACAATGACTTACTGTTGACATAATAAAACATATACATTACATCATAAACATCAGAGTTTTTAAACAAAAGGTCCCAGAGTTATAAGCGGAAAAATCTATTATTTAATTATGGTTTTGTAACTTATAGTTACCAAATTACATGATAAACTTCTGACAGTTTTTAGATAAAACTAAAGTTTAAATACACACAGAAATCTCTAAGCTGCGATAATATCTTGCAGGCTCCCATCCAAGCAAAGCTAAGTATTAATACCTGAGATTAAACATGTAAAATCATCAACACAAAATTGAGTGCTAGGTTTAGCAGTAAAGGTGTGGAACACAAGCATTCATTTTTAAACAAGAAATAGGGGAAATGGTTATGTACATTAACATAGTCCGAAACATTATTATTACTGTTTAGTTCATGAAGCGAAGCTTAACTCATGTAAGTTCCTCTAGTGAGTATTCATCCTATATACTCAAGTAACAAATCAAATGTTAAATGCGTCAAGGTAATCGGGACGGGGATTGTCAATCCCGATGGATCCACCCACAACATTCGCGCTTAACAACACAAGTAAATTAACGGTTCATGATCAAGAGAGGAAACTTAAGTCTATACACTAAAAGCAATAATATCAATGAAAACTGTTGGAAAGCATACAAGTCTGGAAAGCATACAAATTCTGGATAGCATACAGTTTTTAAATGGTTATGTTCCACCATGTATAATCTCACCCCGCGTTTAGATACCATGTACAAGTAGTAAAAGGGGCTATGAACTCACCATGTATAATCTCACCCCGCGTTTAGAAACCATACAAATTCTAGAAACCATACTTAATAACCATAAAACTCAACTTTGTAGAACCATGACAAACCCGAAAGAGTAACAATGCAAGTAGTACTACAATATCCTTCCATATGTTCACTTGATTAAACTATTTCCTCGATAAAAATCTGTCGGTACATACAAAATGTACAAACTAATCAGTGATCACTGGGCCTACCTAACACAGATGTCCCTGAAATAGGGGATTGGTTGATCGGACCCCGCTACACTCTCACTCCAAGCTACGCCTGTACTTAGACAACTCGGATTTTTATGAAACTTGGTGAAAAACTCAATCATAACCTGAATAAAACTCAGTTTAAATTTCATTCAATGATTTATATTTTAAAACCACCTGCTCGACACATTTCTAAACTTGAAAAACCGAACAGATTTGAACACTTGACTCGTGAACTCAATTTGACCTTTCTAACCAATTCCGTTTGCAAAATGGACATTTGACTTTGAAAATAGACTCATAACCCTAGGTTTAGAGCCTGAGAAAAGCCCTTCACTATTTGTAAAACTCATTTTATAGTCCCCGAGATTTGATCCAAATATCGACAACAAATTCGGATTGTGCCGATACTCGTCTCCCGGTACACGAATAATCAAACTAGCGTAACTTCTTCCTCTTTTGAGTTAGAAGCTCTAATTTATATCAAAACGAAGGTAATAAAAATATCTACAAAATGATCTCATCACCTCAACCTGTATTCAGACTTAAGACATCCAAAAATAGCTTCAAACCTACTGCCCAAAATCACCTATTTGAAACTCATACAAAATCACTTTTTCAACCAAATCTAACCATTTTTCTATCAATCATAACCTCCTAATATTACCCACTATCAATCTTAACACTCGCATGTTACATAAACAAAAATCAAAATCAAAAACTTTAATTTTTTTGTTGATCCCAAACTTAGATCGATTTAGCTTTATGTATACGAGATTAGATCAAGTAATACACTTAGAGAAACCTTTGTATATGTATATGACAATCTAAGTGTTATGCGGAATTAACACTTAAACAAGAACACACAAGATGTAAACAAACTTTCACTTTGATTAATGATATCAAACTTGCTTATAATGAACGTGTTTAACGTATGAAAAACTTATATTGAACAATAACCTAAAGGTCTTCTTTTATAGACATAAGAAGCCTTGTACAATAATCTACGTATCAACTATTCTAGGTAAAGATAAATATAGAAAATACATTGTTGTTCCTATCTTTACTAGAAGTAATCTAGAATATAATAAACGTGTAGATCATATCCTTCCATCAGTGCTTGTCTTCAATGTGTCAACGCTTGACTTCTTCTTGTCAACGCTTGATCTGTCAGCGTTTGTTTTACTCATGTCAACGCTTGTTTTACTCTTGTCAGCGCTCAAGTAGACTGGCTATAATTTATTCCCAACAATCCTCCCCTAAACTTGATATCTACTCTAGGAATCAAGTTTCTGAATAAACATTAAGAACTAGGAAGAATCTTACAAACCTTCTCATATTGGTAATAAATAAATCTGATCAAATCTTTGGCCACGTCACTTGAATAATCAATTTCCAGCTGTGTGTTCTTCATCTTCTCCAAGACTTCCTTGGACATGAAATACTGACCATCTACAAGTAGATACTCAACAAACTTTGTACAACTCAAATAATAAACACCAGCAGCTGAATACAATCTCCATTGAAGACCACTGAGGTCATCTTCAAGATCCTTCCAAATAGCAGGATCTTCATCTCTTGGTCCACACATTCTTTGGAATGTTGACCACAGTTTTATTGCATTGACTGAAGTGGGAGCTTCAGTCTCATACTTAGCCTCTAACAACCTCCATAGGTCTACCAAGTCTTCTCTATCACAACTTGCAAACAAAGATATAAGAGTGGTAAAAGTGTGAACCTCTTTTCCATACCTGCCAATCTTCCAAAACCCACATTCATCTTCTTCATAGCTTATAATAGGGTTTCTGGAATCAAGTGGTAACACTTGTACCATATCTGAAGCTTCTAATGGTGAGAGCTTGAGGCTCTTTCTTATAACAGCTTCACTTGGATGTAATGGATCCATATCTTTGGGAAACTCAAGAGGAACTCCTTTTTTCACTGGTCTGGGAACAAACATTGCCTTCTTAAGCTCCATTTCCTTTGCAAGTTCTTCTTTTCTTTCATCAGAAAGAAGTCTTAGAGTGTTTTCTTCTTGCACTCTAACCCAAATGGGATAAGCTCTGAACTCCAACTCTTCAAATGTCAAACCAATCAAATTCTTATGAGTCCATCATGTTCCATGACATCTGAGTAGCATGTAGTACAACTCCCTTCTATCCCTTTTCAAATTTCAGAGAACATTGCTTGCTTTGTGTTTCAGAATGACCTTGCAATCCTTTTGTACTCTAAGAAGAATCTCCAAACCCCATATCTGATCTGAAATGGTCAAATCTAGATTCTCCATACACCTATCTTCCCAAGCATGGTACATCTGAACAACTTCAGGCATGTCAAAATCAACTTGCAACTTCAACTCATTCAACTTCTCTTTTGCCAACTCATCACCATACTCAAGTCTTTCTGGCTGTTCTATGATCATAACACTTGAGTCTAAACTGGCTCCATCACTTCCTTCTTGCTCTTCTGAAGTGACAACAAAAGGTGATTCACCCACCTTCTTTCTTTCTTGTTCCACAATTTGTGCAGCCAACCTTCTATCAAACTCAATTTGTGCTGCATTCTTTAGAACAACTTCTTCTACCATAATACCCTTACCCTTATCTAATGGATCAACTGTTGGTAAGGTAGATGGTAATACCTATGATGAAACCTCTTTGATGATGGATGATGACTGGAATACATCAACCTCATTTGCAGGTCTGTCAACGCCCAATTTTGCTTTGTCAGCGCCCAAGTTACTCATGTCAGCGTTCAAATTCTGCTTGTCAATGCTCAAATTACCTGTCTCATCGCCTCTTGCAATTTCCTCCAACATGGCTGTAAATGACAAATTTAAGTTTGTAGGAGAGACTAGAGACGTATCAAAACCTGTCTGTTTCTTCAAACTTGTTAGGGCCTCAGCAACATCCAAAGATTGACCATCATGAGAGCCCTTATCACTCACATTTATTTGTTCATCCTCCCCTTTGGAAGATTCCTCCATCCCTCTCCTTGTGCTAGAATTCTCCAAGATAACAATCCTCTCCCTCAATTGCTTGAGTTCGGGGGGCCTTGTGTGCTGACAACTTGTACCAAGTCTGCATTTTGCTTTTGCAAGCTAATGCAGACTGTCGTCAATTCCATCAAAGTCATTGGTTCCAATCTGCCCTCTTCTAAAATGGGTATTTGACCTCCCAAATTAGATTCATGGGGCATGGATGAGGTCTTAATTATGGTAGGACTGTCTTGGACAGCTTCTAAGCCAGAACCAATAGTCCCAGCCTCATCAATAACACCAACCACACTTGTGGTGGTGGTTCTCTCTGCTACATGTCTAGGACCACTAGAGGAGAACACTCCAGTAGTCCTTTGGCGTTTTTGCAACCTATATTATGTTGGGGGAGAAGAGGATGTGGATTGGGTGGATGTGGGTTGGTTAAGGGGTGTTTGGGTATGTGAAGGAGTGGTGTCAACGTTTGAAATAGGCACATCAACGCCAACATTTAATGTGTCAGCGTCGAAGGGTTCTTGGTCAATTTGAATATGTTGTGGTGAAGGTAAAGGTTCAGGTATTGGGTCAATTTGGGGTTGGGGGTCTGGTTGGGGTTGAGCTGCGTCAATGACAGCAATCATAGTTGGGGTTAGGGGTAGGTCACGATGTGGGGGTGAGTTCATCTTCATAAAAATTGCTTTCTTTTTCACAGGGATCTCATAAAAATCATCATGATCCCTTGTGCAGTAATGTTGCACCTCAAAAATCATTTGTAAAAATCTGGGATAAGCTAAAGTCATTTTGTTCCCTTTATTTTTACACATGCCCTCAAAAATCATTTTTGAATAATTAAACTTTTGCCCAGTAGCAATACACACAATAGCACTAGCAATAGATCTATTGATCTCAGTGTGTGCAGTACACTTGGGACTCAAACATTGTAAGAGGACATGTATTAGGTACTTCCAGGCTGGGTAAACTCCTGTTTATGATATATATTTAAAGTTCCTTCAGCAGGAAAAGGATAACCCAAAGCCCTTAGTCCTTGTTCTATTTCACTAATGGGGAGGGTGGTTATACCATCAGCATCATCAAGATGCAAATCTTGGCGTACCAAAGCTTCAGTAACCACCCATGTGCGCCCATGAACAATAGAAGATAATGTAGTCACTCTATTAACTGTTGAGGAACTAACATTGTTCCAAAACTGTTTAATATGTGTCACGGGAATAAGTGGAGCATGAGAAAGAGCATACCTAATAGGGGATGCATTCAAATACGCCACCATTTGTGTGTATTGGGGAAATAGAGTATCATCAGCTTCAAGATATGCTGCCATGTTGTGTTGACTTCTGAACCCCAATTCCAAATCACTTGGTTTGAATTTTGGTGCCATTGTTGAAAACTGTTTGAATGATTGATAAAGATGAAGTTATAGGAGAAAATTGAGTTAGACAGGAATGATAGGTACCCTGTTTAAAAATAGGATCCAAATATATAGGAGAAGAAAATGCATGTGATTGGCCCAAAAATAGGCAAATATTTTTAAAATGCAATCATGAAAATATTGAAAAGAAATAAGTTTATCTCATGCATTAAATGAAAGTTATCTGCTCCCAAAATTACGGCCCGAAAATATGTCAAAAAGTAACAACTGGGTAGGTCCCATTGAGTGTCAACGGTCAAAAATAACCCATCAACACCCAACGGCTATATTCCTGTCAACGTTTGCCAAAGCCATGTTAGCGTCTAAATTGGTCACAACAACGCTTGGAAAAATACTTGTCAGCGTCCAAAAATAAAAATTTATAAAAATGAAAAATGACCTTAACAAAGTAATTTATCCTAGAGAAGATAACCAAAAAGTTGATAATTATTATAGGGCGGCAAGCACTATCCAGTTATGCACACTTGCTTATGCAAGATAGACATAACAGTCCTCTAGTGTCCCTTGCTAACCAAAACTCTTAACAACTAAGTTACCTTATAAAATTCCTTGTTACTCCCAGGTAAATCCCATGATAAAATCATTCCCAAGTCTCCCAACAGACCACAATCAATTCTAGGCCAAAAATGTCTTGGCAGCATGCATAGTGTATCAACTTTGCATGCTACAGTGCCTCATGATTTAGTAAAACTAACTCATACTCACCTGTGGACACAATCTAGAATTGTGATAAGAGTATCATAAGGATACCCAAAAGTCCTAAAGGTTCCTAAAACCTCCCCTTAAACTGTGATACATATGTTGCCAAAAATATGCATGAACATAAAAAAAAATTATGTCAAGATAGGAATTGAAAATTCCAACCATCATCCATAAACAAAAACATGTTCAAATGCTTCTCCAATGATCCATAAGCAACTCTGTATCCAGTGGTATAATGCTAACACCACCTGCACATTTAGATTGAAAACCACAAAACTAACATTGTTGCTGACAACGCCCCGATAACACTTGTCAGCGTTAAAGAAACATTTGTCAGCGTTAGAAAAATTTATTGCTGACAACGTCACAATAACACCTATCAGCGTTAAAGTAACCTTTGTTAGTGTTAGAAAAATATAGTGGAAAATCTAAATCCTCAATAAGACCAATAACAATGCATTATCCTGTACATACTTTTACAAAAAGACTTCAAAACACATATTATGTGAGATTGATCATTCCAATACTTGTTACCAAGTATTGAAACCTTCCAGCATCAAAAGGTTTAGTTAGTAAATCTGACACATTTTCTTCTGTGTCAACCCTATCTGGTTGGATTA
Source organism: Glebionis coronaria (assembly GCA_025667525.1). Taxonomy (NCBI): domain Eukaryota; kingdom Viridiplantae; phylum Streptophyta; class Magnoliopsida; order Asterales; family Asteraceae; genus Glebionis; species Glebionis coronaria. Next base: position 295,556,784 of record CM046874.1, read on the forward strand.
AACCTTTTTCAAAACAATCTCTTATAAAATGGTGTCTAATTTCTATGTGTTTAGTTTTAGAATGATGTACATGATTCTTAATAATGCATAAGGTGCTGTTATTGTCAACAAATATCTTGGTATGCATGAAATTATACCCATAATCCAACAGCTGGTTCTGAATCCACAAAACTTGTCCACAACAAGCAGCTGCAGCCACATACTCAGCCTTAGTTGTAGAATTAGCCACCACTGTTTGTTTCTTGCATTGCCAAGAGATCAACCTGCTCCCAAGAAACTGACATCCACCAGTTGTGGATTTTCTATCAAACTTATCACCTCCATAGTCACTGTCTGAATATGCAATAAGCTCCAAAGGTGAATCTTTTGGATACCACAAGCCAAGACTAGGATAGCATCTTAGGTACCTAAAGATTCTCTTGACCATAAAGGTGACATTCTTTGGGAGTCACTTGATGGCGTGCACAAGCACACACAGCAAACATGATGTCAGGTCTGGAGGCTGTGAGATACATCAATGATCCAATCATTGATCTATAGTGCCTTACATCCACATCCTTTCCATCTCCAATCTTTCCCCAAGGGTGTTCTCTATCCATAGGAGTAGTAGCCCTCTTTTCATGTGGAGAAAAGCCAAACTTCTTCAAGATCTCTGCCACATATTTATCCTGGGAGATGAAGATACCATCTTCTTTCTGCTGAACTTGTAACCCTAGAAAGAAGTTCATCTCCCCCATTGCACTCATCTTGAATTTGTTTGTCATAAGCTTGGAGAAATCCTCACTCATCTTTGGATTTGTGGATCCAAAGATGATATCATCAACATAGACCTGAACAAGTAGAACATCCTTACCTTTCTTCTTTGTAAACAGTGTCTGGTATATGATGCCCCTTTTGAATCTATTGTCCACCAAATAAGTAGACAAAGTACCATACCATGCTCTTGGGGCTTGATGAAGTCCATACATAGCCTTCTTGACTCTATACACCTTGTCTGGATTCTCTGGATCCTTAAAACCAGGAGGCTGCATCACATATACTTCCTCAACAATTGTTCCATAGAGGAAGGCACTCTTGACATCCATTTTATAGACAGTGAAGCCCATGCAGGATGCATAGGCTAGAAATATCCTTATAGCTTCAATCCTTGCAACTGGTGCAAAGACCTCCTCATAGTCTATCCCCTCCTCTTGTGTATATCCCTGAGCCACTAATCTTGCCTTGTTTCTGACCACAATGCCTCTTTAATCTCTCTTATTTCTTAGAACCCATCTTGTCCCTATAGGTCTGACATATCTGGGACAATCAACCAGCTCCCAAACATCCTGAATTGCAAATTGGTGAAGCTCATCCTGCATTGCTTCCACCCAACTTGGTTCTTTGAGAGCATCAAAGATCTTCTTGGGTTCCTGTTGTGACAGAAAACAGGCAAACAAACATGCTTGCACAAGAGGGGTATCAACCTTCTTGTGTATATTGGCAATAAATCCACCAAGACCTTGATGAGATCTTCTAGTCTGAACAGGAGTCATAATATCACCAATGATTTGAGAAGTAGGGTGATTCTTCATAGTAGAAGTGAGAACTCCTCCTTCAAAAAGTCTGGTGTCTTCAATTTCATTATCCATGTTGCCAATATCTTCTTCTTCAGACTCTCTTTCATCAATATGAGGATGAACCTCTTCATATAAATTGGAAGGTTCACCCTGTTCAAATGTAGAAGAGAAAAGATGCGCAAAAGTGTTGTCAACGCCTGAACCTTGGTTGTCAGCGTTTGGGCTAACAACGCTTGAAATGTTGTTGTCAACGTTTGAGCCATCAACGTCTGAATTTGTCTTGTCAGCGCTAGATTTGCCTTTGTCAGCGCCTGAAGGACCATGCATGTTGTTATCTGGTGGTACTTGGGGACCACCATTATCCTTTCCAGCAGCAGCAAAAGCATCTGTCCATATGGGAATTGTGACATACTCTAGTATAGGAGATGACTTTTCTGCTTATGATCCAACCTCTTCATCAACCCGTGTACCTGAAATATCAACAACTTGTTCTTCCACAACATTTGAAGTTACCTTCACAATGTTTGGATTAGTGACAGGCATATAATTTAAAGTTCTAGATAGAGGTTCCAAGTCAAACAACCAATTTGGACCACTTTCAAGATCACTAGGTTTACTCTCTAAAAAACTAACATGTACTCTTTCAAGAATACGTTTTTCATTCTTAAGGTAAACCCTATATCCCTTGCTCTGCACTGAATACCCCATGAAATAGCCTTCATCACCTTTTGCACTAAATTTACCTAAGGCATCACTAGTGTCTAGAACAACTACATGACAACCAAAAGGTCTAAGAAAACCAATATTGGGTTTTCTTCCCCAAAGTAACTCATAAGGTGTTTTGTTATGTATCTTGTTGACCAATGCTCTATTTTGAACATAGCAAGCTATATTAACAGCCTCAGCCCAAAAAGCTATAGGGAAATGAGCATCAGCCAACATAGTCCTGGCTGCTTCAATTAGGGTTCTATTTTTCCTCTCAGCAACCCCATTTTGCTGGGGGGGGGGGGTTCTGGCAACACTAAACTGCCTAGTAATCCCTTTCCTGGCACAAAAATCATCTAACACTTTATTCCTAAATTCACCACCATTATCACTCCTAAGCATTTTAACTTCATTACCAGTCTTCTTCTCAATCTGAGTGATAAATTCAATTAAAGTGTCAGCTGTATCACTCTTCATAGCTAAAAAGAAAGTCCAAGTAAACCTAGAAAAGTCATCTGTGATGACAAAGTAGTATGATTTACCATTCAAACTTTCTATATTGGTTGGACCAAATAGGTCCATATGAAGCAAGTGAAGTGGTCTAGTACTAGAATGCACCTGTTTAGACTTGAATGAGACCTTGTGCTGCTTGCCTTTAAGACATGCAACACAAGAGTGGTCATTGTGAAAAGCCTTTTCAGGCAAACCATCAACCAAGCCAAGTCTCACCAGCCTGTTTATATTCTTAAAGTTTATGTGCCCTAGTCTCTTGTGCCATAGATTACTTTCATCTACTGAAGCTTTAGCATAAAGACATGACATATTGTTATTCATTCTAATCCCATTCAGATTCACATTATATATGTATTTATGTCTAGGTGTTCTATATTCAATATATTTCTCATCAGGGATCTTATAATCCTTGTTTAACACCAAGCATTCAGTATCAGTAAACAGAACTTTATTTTTGTTATCACAAACTTGTGATACACTAAAAAGATTGTAATCAAGTTCCTTTACCAAAAATACGTTTTCAAAATGCAAGTTCTTGGTGAGAAGTGTTCCTTTGCATGTGATAGTACCATATCCGCCTCCAAAGTAAACCTTATCACCATCTTTAATGGGAGTGAAGTTAGTGAGATAATCTTCCTTCCCTGTCATGTGCCTTAAGCATCCACTGTCCCAATATCCATAATCATTGACCTGTTTTTGAATGCCCTGCACAAAAAGAAAACAAGTTAGTTTTCTTTGGGAACCCAAGCCTTAGCAGACTTGGATTTATCTGGTTGTTCAACAAGAACAGACTTAGTTCTCATAACAACCCCTTGTTCATCCCTCTTTGGATAAAATACCCAGTTAACCCCAATAGGTTTTGTAATGACCTTTGAAATGTATTTAAATCTGTTGCAGGTCATTGAAATCCCATTATCATTAGGGTTTTGATCTTTCTTGGGTCTCCATGTCAAGCTTGAAGAAGCTTTAGACCCTTTACCCTGTGGTTGCAAATATTTAGGTCTGGTCACGTTTCTGTCAGCGTTGGATTTGGTTTTGTCAACGCTGAAATTACCCTTGTCAGCATTGAACCTAGGGTTTGCTACAGAAACCTATTGCCTATTAGACCAAGTATTTGTCTTTTGAAATTGTCTTTGTCCATGAGTGTTAGACCCTCTAGTAAAGAATGGGGCAGGTCTAACAACTTGTGGACTTTGCTGCACACAAGGTTTGGGTCTGACAACGTTTGACTTTCTAACAACGTTGACCTTAGAAGTGTTGACACACTTATATGCTAAATGTGAAAAGCTACCACAAGTGTAACAGGCTTTTCTAGACACAACCCTAGGTCTAGAAGAGAAGAAGCATGTTCCATCATTACTAACTTGGCTTTTAGGTGACCTAGTATTCCTATACATTTCTGCATACTTGACACTAGGTTTTCTAACAGTGTTTGAGCCAAGGTCAACAGCCTTACTAGTGATTGGGTTTGTTACCTTAATAGGAGTTGACTCATTAGGACATTCACATAACAAGCCTCCCTTAACAAATAAGGTAGGGTTGGCTTTCTTCCATTCATTCAAGTCAGCTAACTTCTGTTGATACTCTTCAACTGGGGTAATGACTCTTGGTGGAGGAATGAATTCCTCCTCTTGGAGTTCTGGTAAACTAGTCCAAGATAGGTCCTTTTGTTGGACACCATAGAAGTCACCAGCTGGTGGTGGAACCACAGAGTAGTCTTTCATCCCAATCCCAGTCATGTCCTTAGGATCCCTTTGTTTATTAACACATTCTCCTAGGGTTTGTGTGGCCCTATCAAATCTCTGAATTTTAAGGTCAACATTATCTTTATTTTTAATGGCCTCATCTAACTTAGCCTGTAACTCACCATTAACCCTTTCCATTATGTTCCTAATATCATTACTAGCATTCAACTCGTGTTTTAAGATATTTATTTTATCTTTTAAATCAAATTCCATTTTCTTATATTCAGAAACTGTCTTCTCAGTTTGAGTGAGAGCTAATTGATAGTTAGACAGTTTGCATCTCTCAGTACTCATATCATCTAATAATCTTAACACCTCTTTGTTAAGTTTCTTAGTATTTAGCCTACAACCTTTACTACAAAAAGCATCATCGTATACCTCATTATCTGATGAAGAGGAGGAGTGTGCCATGAGAGCATATTGAACATGCTCTTCTTCTTCTATCTCAGCAACCAAAGCTTTATCCTCTTCCACATCTTTAGCCAAATAGCTCCAATCCCATCCCATACCATGAATTTCTTGCACTGCAACCATGGCCTTAGGATCCTGAGCCTTAACAATTTGACTTGAAGGTTTGCCAGCATCAGATCTTGTAGGAGATCTGCATTCCCTCATGAAGTGCCCCATACGATGACAATTGTAGCATTCAACCTTGGATTTATCAAATCCAGCAGTGTCCTTAGCATTGAAGGTCATCTTCTTCTTAAACCTTCTATTCCACCTGTTTGCTCTTATACTAGCAAGAGCCATGTTCCACTTAATATCCATCTCCTCCAAGTGCTCATCACTTATCTGCTCAAGGTCCTCATATGTAATCACTGAACCATTGGGCAAAGAAGCAATATAAGCACATACAGTATCTAGATCCAAACCAGCAGGTTTAACTCTTGGTGAGTCACTTTTGTATGTGTCAGCGTCTGAATAGGAGGCGTTGAAAGGACATGTTCTAGCGTTGACACATGATGATCCAGTAACTGGATGCATGTAAGAGTCCTTCTGATTAAATTGACCTTCACTATGTGAGAAGAAGGCCATATTACTGTTGGTAGACTTGATTCCATGCTCCAAAAGAGTTTCATCTTCCAACAGCCTCAGTTTGTTGTAGATATCATCAAAAGTAGAACTTTTGTGAGTGTTGTTGGCAAGTATAGATCTTGCCTCAATCTTCCACGCTTCACCAAGACTTTTAAGAAAAGTGGCATTAATGTCAACATCACCAAGTTGTGTCCCCATGAAGGACAATTTTCTTGTAATGTCAAGCAATCTGCTTCTCACACTGCTAAGCTTCTCATTAGGTTGAGCCTTGAAGATAGCATAATCATGCATGAGTTGCTTCTTCTTCTCTTCCTTAGTGTCATCATTACCACCATATGCAACTTCAAGAGCTGCCCAAAGGTCCTTAGCAGATTCATAACCTCTGTATTTATGCTGGTTCTCTTGTCCCAAAGAGACTTTCAGAATGTTTAGGGTTTTCATATCAACCCTTTTCTTTGCTATGTCTTCAGCAGACACAGCTCTACCATCATCAGGCTTTTCTTTCTTATCTACTTCTGAACATCCAGCAATAGCTGTTCTTGCAGCAATGGCATTAGCAATCTTTTGAGATTTATTGAATGTGTTTCCATATTCAATAATCCCCTAGAGTGTGTAGTCATAGATCCCTAGATATTGCTCAAAGTTGAATTTCCACAATTCAAAGTTGGTTGCATCAAGCATGGGAATCTTGATGTTTGGCAAAGGTGAGGAGGAGGAGGTTACTTCTGAGTTTGACATGATGTTTTTAGTGTTTTGAGAAAATTAGGGTTTTGGTGATTTTAGGGTTCTTGTGTTCTTTAAGATCAAAAGTTCCTCAACAAGCTCTGATACCACTTGTTGATCCCAAACTTAGATCGATTTAGCTTTATGTATACGAGATTAGATCAAGTAATACACTTAGAGAAACCTTTGTATATGTATATGACAATCTAAGTGTTATGTGGAATTAACACTTAAACAAGAACACACAAGATGTAAACAAACCTTCACTTTGATTAATGATATCAAACTTGCTTACAATGAAAGTTTTTAACGTATGAAAAACTTATATTGAACAATAACCTAAAGGTCTTCTTTTATAGACATAAGAAGCCTTGTACAATAATCTACGTATCAACTATTCTAGGTAAAGATAAATATAGAAAATACATTGTTGTTCCTATCTTTACTAGAAGTAATCAAGAATATAATAAACGTGTAGATCATATCCTTCCATCAGTGCTTGTCTTCAATGTGTCAACGCTTGACTTATTCTTGTCAACACTTGATCTGTCAGCGTTTGTTTTACTCCTGTCAACGCTTGTTTTACTCTTGTCAGCGCTCAAGTAGACTGGCTATAATTTATTCCCAACATTTTTATCATCAAAACATGGTGATCTTATCATGATCATCACATGCATGATGATCAAAAACTCATACCAACCATGAAATCATAAGAACTTGAAAACTTGATGCATGTGTAAGATTTTTGTACTAATGGAATCACCTTTGAATTTGTAGATAGGGTCTCAGTTTAGTTTTTGTTAAAACAAGATAAAAATTGAGATCCATAGTGGTTTTTGTGTGGTGAGGGTGGCGGCAACATAGAGATAAGAAAGAGGGAGATAAACTTTCCCATGTGTGTGTTTTTTTTATGAACAAAATGAGGTGAATGTTAGGTGAAAAACATATATATAGTGAGGCTAGGGTAGAAATTGCAAATATTGAATAGTTTTGGACTAAAATGCAATTAAATAGTTTAAAGGGTAGAAAATGACTATTAGTAAATTTTGAAAATATTTACGGGACTCGGGTTTTGTAAAAATACTTTTCAAAAGTTAAAATGCATCATAAATGTGATATATAGTCTCCCGACTCGACTTAACACGTCATTTATAAGAAAACATTGAAAACATCGAACATAGAAACAGTCGACAATGAAATGTAAAATATCGGGCATCCGTCGATATCGCGATCATTAGTAGTTCTCGTTATTCATTGATTTTGAGTAAACTCATTGTAAAATACACCTGGGTGTTTTTAAATCAAAAACTTTGATTTAAATAAATATGGAAAAATAAAATAAAAATTCTATAATTACAAATAAAGTATTATCAATGATCAGAAAATACTTAAAAAGTATAATTTATTAAAATTGTCATGATCTCGGGATTTACATAAGAATACAAGAAAATGTAATACGTTGTGATGATGTATAGTCCCTAGTCGGGCTGGATAGTCTGACTCACGGGTACTACCCGTATCCATCATGAATGGATTAGTACTTATGCGATGCGCACACAGCCAGGGGGCCCAATAAGTCGTTGTCGCACATACAGTTTATTACTTAACCGTGTCTTTGTCGCACTGCGACAGGGTCAGACGAGAATATAATATATCTTATAATTATATTTGCCTAAGGAAAGAGGATATACACTTACCCTAGTTATACGATAAAGATCAATCTGGTTTTAAGTCATAATCCCTTCCTTAGGCCGCAAGAATAGGGAGCCCAGACAAGACTCTCTCAGGTAGAAAAGGAACCCCCATGGTTCCACAAAGGTACGATACACACAATACCCTAAACACTATTCACTCAAATCGATTACTTATTCTCACGCCGGAGTCTAATCGTGGGTCACAAACCCACAGTAAGACTAACGGTGTCTGTTTAGTGCGCAGGGTCCTCAAAGCAAGTTTCACTTGATGCAAGAGCCGGAGTCCACAAGACCCCGAATTAAGCCTAATTCGGGTCAAGCTCGGTCTATCCAACTTTTGTATCAACAAGTTGGCGCCATCCGTGGGACCCTACACTAAGCTCTAAAGCAACGATGAAAAGCGGCGTAAATCCGCCCCTACCAAAAAGGGGATCTAAGAAACCAACAGGTCCATACTCAAGTTTTGAACCTAATAACCCAGGTCGTGGAGGGAAGGGACTGCAAGTATCTTTCTCCCCACTAGTCACATCTACCCCGCAGACAGTTGGGGATGCATCATCCTCTCGGGAGATCCCTGATCAAGGCCACAAGGACGCTCTGGACACGAGGGTTGTGATAGATCCGCGAACTAAAATGGAAATTCCCCCCGCGACGAAGCAGAGTATGAGCGACTACGTTGCAGAACACTACGAGGCTTTGATCCCACTCATGAGGGCGCAGATCAGGGCGAATCCAACAAGGGATCTTCGAATCAGTCTAGACTTCGATAAAGAACTTAAGGCCATGGAAGGGTCAAGACCTAACAAGGAATCTAGAAAGGAAAAGAGAAAGAAAAAAAAGAACGACTGAGATCCCAACGTCTCCTTCGGGTGCGACTCTCATTGAAGATGCATCGTCCTCAGACAGTTCTGATAACCCAAAAGAAGAGGACGGTTTCATTACACCAATCAATAACCATCATCGCACAAGCGTGAAGGACAGATTAGGGCCCAATACTTCGGGTAGACGGAACGCCCTTGATAGATTGGGCCCTTTAGAAAAAGATTCATCTCAGGATCTGCAAGGTCAGGAAAGAAATAGGAGCACAGGAAAAGCGAGCAGAAGGGATTCCTCAAGCAAAAATTCCTCAGACTCTAACTACAGCGATCGCCATCCTCGTCGTAAAAGGGTCGCTCTTTTGTCCACTGAGGATTTCGATTCCTCAGGCTACGACAGAAAACACCACAGGACGCCCAAAAAAACAAGGATGCGTAGTGAAGATGAGTGGACCCTCCCATAGCGACGGGAGAAAGGAAGTGCATTTTCAGAACGCATAACTACATTCAAAGATAACAAAAAGAGAAGTATGTCGTCCAATGTGAAAACCTACGATGGTACGACGGATCCAGATGATCACTTAAAAGTTTTCGAGTCTCAAGCAGGGATAGAACAATGGCCAGAGGCCATATGGTGCCACATGTTCAACTCAACGCTTATTGGGAACGCCCGGACATGGTTCGACCACCTTCCACGAAGGAGCATTAATGGATTCGAAGAGCTTCGGAGAGCACTCAGAAGAAATTATGTGCAACAAAAGAAGTACGACAAAAGCCCTGTCTCACTTGCAAGAGTAAAACAGAGGTACAATGAAAGCCTTGAAGACTTCATAGAGCGCTTCAAATCTGAATGCAACCAGATCAAAGATTGCCAGGAAATTCTTAAAATTTCTGGATTTCTTACGGGCATCACTAACCCGGACCTAATAAAGAAATTGAATGACAGAACCCCCTCAATGTTTGATAGGGTAATGAAGAAGGTCCGAGCATTTATTCAGGGCGAGACCGCAGCATCGGATAACAGGCAGATGACATCAGGCTATAAATACCAAGACCGGCCCAAGAAACAGTCATATGGGCAAAACATTAGTCGCACTCCGGACTTCAAAGGCACAGCGAAGCAAAGGCGCAATAACAATAATGGTAAGTTTACCCCGCTGCAAAAGACCTCCAGAGAGATATTTTTATCAGAGGGTGCAGGCTTTCCAAAGCCTAGCCCAATGATGGGACCAGCAGACAAACGGGATAACACAAAACATTGTGAATATCATGATGATAAAGGACATGCTACTGATGAGTTCATCCAACAGAAAAGGCATACTGAGAGCCTGGTCAAAGCAAGGAAGTTAAATCACCTAATAAGAGACTGGAGGAAGAACGCGGACACAAAGAAAAGTGAAGCGAAAAAACAGAAAGATAAGCCCATAACCATTTGTATGGTGGAAAGGGGAAGGTCTTTTATGCAAAGAAGAACGATCGCTAAATTTTTGCGTGATGAGGAGATAACGTTCCCTATTCTTTCAGACATGGACTATAGAGTCGGGTCATTGACTATTGACATAGCCCTCGGGGACCATGCCATAGAAGGCATGTGCGTCGATGGAGGGTTAGCAGCGAACATATTGAATGAACATTGTTTCGCACAACTACCGTTGGCAATAAAGAAGGAACTAAAAGACACCATACAAATCCTCACAGGGTTTAACGGTGATAAAACCCGACCACTGGGACACCTCTGCACACGGGTAACTATTGGATGCGCATGTCACTTGACAACGGTGTGGATGGATTTCATGGTTGTGTGATCTCAATCATTGTACAATGGGATAATTGGACAGCCAACACTAAAAACACTGCAAGCGGTACCTTCCACGGTACATGGAATGTTCAAATTCCCAGTGCAGGACGGAGTGGTCACCATCCGCAACATAGATACGCTCGAAGGGGGAAGCAGCATGTCAAGCCACAACGTAAAAAGGAAGGACGCAAATAGGAGTCAGCGCAACACGGAATCTAGCTCACTAATGAAGAGAAGAAGATGATATCGGAAGATTCCCATGCTAAAAGCATATTTGTGCGCGAGGGCTCACCGTCGGGGCTCCCATGGGTCCTCTTTACGACAGGCTTCGCGGGAGAGGGTGGACCAGATGCAGGCTTAATCCTCACAAATCAGGGCAATATAAAAATTACCTACGCACTGTTGTTCGACTTCCCCACAACTAGCATGGAAGCAGATTATGAAGCCCTCATAGCCGATCTAAGATTGGTGCTTAGAATGGGCATGAAAAGCCTAGTAACCTGCACATACAACCCTCTGGTGGCGAGCAAGGTCACGGGGTCATGCGAGCCACGAGGACATATACTAATCCAATACACGGAAAAAGTGAGGGATATTACCAGGCAGTTCGCAGAGTTTGCTATGCGAAAAGTTTCAGAAGAACATGACGAAATCTCAGCTGACATGGATCAGTTATCAATCCTGAACATGGATAAACCTCCTAGTCACGTGCTAGTTGATTTTATCTTAAACAAAAACATAAAAGCGAAACCTGAGGCGCAAACATGGATGACGCCTATTCAAGAGTTCCTGACACATAATATATTACCAATCAATAGAAGGAAAGCTAGGCAATTGCAAGTGAGAGCTAGGCGCTTCAAGGTCATCAGGGGAACACTGTACAGACAATCAAGTAATGGGCAAACACTGCAATGTCTAGCGACAGAGCAAGCACGGGTGGTCGTGGAAGCCGCACATACAAGGGTATGCCCATGTGGTCCAATAGCTGTGGTTGATGAGATTACTCGCTCCAGGTATTTTTGGCCATTTGCATAAGGATGTTCGTAAAAGGGTGGCGCGGTGTCTACAATGTCAGACAAACTCGGGACGTAGGATGACCCCTACCATGATCACTGAGTCGCCCTCAACAAATGGCACGGAAGGAAATGGACTCCTATCGAGACTCGGACACATTGTTGGTTCTCTGACCACATTGATAAGCAACATGGCGCGAAGGGTAGCGGCGATACTCCCATCTCAAGGTAACCGTTGGCAGCAACGCAGAGGAGCCATCGTTCCTTCAGCCAGGGTAATTTCTCACGCTATTCGACAACAGGTTCATGGGAATAGACTATCGGCAGCGCGAGCAAGCAACATCGTGGTAAAGGAAACTGTGGACTCTCAATGGCCAGGATGAACGCAGATAGTTATGCGAAGTCGGTAGCCAGTCCTGCGAAAAGTGACTCAAGAGACAGCCAGGATTTTGGATGATATTCTCCCTTGGATGTCGCATCATTAGCATGGATCATTCCCTTGGCTATTGAAAGCCCCCAATAAAGATCCATGTATTTTTTCTTTTTTCAATTTTTTTAGGGTGTCTCCTTTCATGTTATTTGTTTCAGCATTTGCAAAAGTGTGAATCAAACACTGCGGGTCCTAGCTAGTTCCGCAGTCTAAACTATTTCTTTTTTTATCTTTTATGCATAACAGTATCTTTTTTTCTTTTCCAAAATACACAACTTTGGCCCACCGGTGTACATGTACAATTAAACGTTTCCAGGTGAAATAAGAGGAGTAAGTTTACCCTACTAATTAAACTTGTCACGTAAGAGGGATGCACCCCCAGTGGCGCCGGATCAGGTATCCTTTGTTAGGCAGCTTACCACAAGACGTTGTAGTAAGTATAACATTCCCTATACTTTATGACGGATATGCGCAAGACATAATGTGCACGCCTAACAAACATGTCATTATCTATGACATCGCTTATGGTAGTAGTGGCAGGTCCACACGTAATGAACTTTCAGCTCACCCATAAGTTTAGAGTCATACTCCAATGAGTGTGCTCATGAACAGTCTCTCTCTCTCACAATCTCAGGCGTGGGTGCAGAAACCTGGGCATATATATAAGCATGAACATAGTGCAGGGCGCTATGTACTTCTAAAATACGCAGGTTGCTATAAACATTATACAAGTTCTTAGTTTAGAAATTAATGTACATGGTTCCTACATAGCGTGTAGTCAAGGAAAATGCCTTCAATAGCAGATCACCAGCTGACAGTGACCTCTTTAACTTGTCATGCGATGGGTAAATGGACGCACAGTGCTATACCCACGCCTCCTTCATATACTGCAACACGCGCGTTTGATATACATCGATGGCAGACAGACTCACCGGTACACCATCAGATCGGCTAGGATGCGTAAAACCAAAACCGATGGCGACATCTTTGGTTGAATTTCGGTTCTATCTTGCAACGCGTCTCACATGCTGCTTCAACTTGTCTTCCAACAAAATCATTATCGGCACACCAACAATGTGGACGGGAACTTGTAGTTGGGAGATATCTGGCTCAGCCATGGCATGATGATCTTCTTCCGATTTTTCTGTGGAGTAACTCGCCAGAGTAAGGCCTACCATGATCATGTTTATGGGCTGATCTTGATCTTTTTCAATGACATCTATGATAGGAAGAGGAAGGCCTTCTAGTATGTGGAAAGCATCGTCAAAGATCTCTTGTGCATACCTAGAATAGATTCCGCTACCCTTCAAAGGTCCTGTCAATAAATCATCTTTGCAGGCGCATTCCATGGCGAGGCTTTGCCCTAATAGCTGCGCAGCATCGAAAATGTCCTTGATCGCATTCTAGAGGTTGGGTCGCTCCACGACACTCTTAGCAGCTAGTGGCAGACCATGCCTTATTAACCATTGGTTCTCAGCACGCACTGTTGTGAGGTGCGAATAAAGCTCCTCATCAAAATCTGTACTCATGTACTTCAGAGTTTCTGCTTTCTTGGCCATGTCTTTGTGACAGTTGGCAACGAAGTTGTCACAATTTGAATTAAGGGCACTCATACCCTCCTCCAGCTTAGCCATGGCCCAACAGTTTACATCCTCCTACGGAGGTGGCGCTCTTGACTTATGGACTCAGATAACTATGCCTTCTCATCCTCTAGGTATTGGATGTATCCGGCATTTATACTTGACACAGCGTACAAACGTGCGAGTTCAACCTTGGCGCATACAAGCTCATTGCTTTGTCGCTTGCTTGATTTTCGTGTCCACTTGCGCCAGGCGCTCAGACATATGTGACATCTTCTTTTTTTTAGATGCGAGGCTAATGTTACTTCCTGCGACGCGACTGTGTCCAACTCACTCATTAACATTTTGTCAGACAGATTGCTCAGGAATTGGGCGCGACCAGGGGGAGTAATATTTTGGTGGAAATCTGCACATTCGGTCGCCTTATCCAGTGCGCATGAGCGCGGGCACTTCCAGGGAGGAAGGAATCTTGTGGATTTCACAGAGCTGGCATCAATCTTGGTGGTTGCAACATATGGGCTGAAAGCTTAACATCCTACAAGTGTTAGAAAGGGGTTCCTTTGTTCAAAGGACTATAAGGAGCGGAATTAGGATGTACCTTGATACATGTGTATTTTCACGCGGCCTGGAAAGCATGCCCCACGAAGTATTATCGGCGCACGGTCTGGTCTGCAGGGTGCTGCTCCTCTTGGGAATTTGATCTTTTGGGGAGCAAGGTAACCTTTTGTAGCTTGGGACAGGTATGAACTCTTCCGAAGGACCAGCGCGCGAGCTGTCCTCAGGACCCACTTCTTCTAACGACGACTCTATTATGCACGGCACACTCCAAATTAGAGTGGTATTTAGTGTGGTTGTCCTATTTGTACCTCTGCTGGTCGTTAAGGAGGGATACTCCAGCTCTACGGTGCGTTGACATACACGCCATCCATTAGTTAACTCGAAGGGTGTGAAGGGTCGAGCGCGCATGGTCATGGCACAGGGATGCTCGCGCTTCACAAGCTACGTGTATGCTAGCTCTACAAAAGTACGAGGATTATCTGAGTACGTAAGCATACACTACATGAATTTTAAGTCTTTTGGGATTTCTTACCATGATCAAAGTCATCAAAGTATTGGAGGAGGTGATTTGCAGGAAGAGTTGACGTATGACTCAGCCCCAATGCATATAGTAGCGCCTCTGGATATTCTTGCATAGGTATCCGATCAGCGTTAATTGTCTGCGCATCTGCTTCATTATATGTACCAGAGATAGGGCGGTCATCTTTCATCATAGTGTCGGGGGTGATAAAGTTATAGTCGACCGAGAATACAACCTTATCCACCCAGAAAAATTTGTCAGTCCATTTCTTCAGAGAATCTACCTTCACCTTATAACATTGTAATTGGCCGGGACGTTTGGCAAAGGATATCCACCCGTTTATCCAGGAGGGTCGATGGAAGGCAGGAACAGATTTATGGTTGGGTGAATATTCTTCAGTAGACAGTTTATCTTGAAATTTGAGATCTTCGCCGCTCCAATACAGTGCAGCTGTGAGAGGTGTATGATGTAGTAGCTAAGCACGTCAATCAGAAAACGGCTTAGAGGTATGAGGTTGTTGGAAAACTCGAAAAACCTAGTGTATACCCCAATTTTCCAGAAGGGAAGCTTCCTATGTGTGCTTGTGGATCTGGTACGGTCGGATGGAGATCTGTGGGTATATGATACTTTGTGACAAAACTGGACTGTTCTTGTTCTGCTATACGGGACGTTACATCAAATAGTTGGGCCACCATTTTTTCTCTTACTTACGTTGGGTACGAAGGGGAACTGTTTTCTACTATGGTGTTTAGTTCTTCATGTTTTCAACAATGGTGGAAGGATTTTTTGAAATGAAAAGTAAGAAGGTTGAAGGCCTGTCACACTGCATTTATATACACTCTCAATGTACGGGATCTTGTGACGTGTGTCCAATGGATTACTTCATCCTTTGGTGTTGTTTAGTTGGCCCTTCTGACGTAGTTAATGCCTTTCCCGGTTCCCAAAGTAAGGTAGTCCTAGTAGAGTCTGACGTGGCTGCATGTTTAAAGCTCATTTCATGTGCGTTGTACATGTAATTTCTTTTTATGGGATGTCTACGAGAGGGTTTTAGAGATTCATAGTCTAGTAGCCGCGGTTAGCACCTGCGACCACTAGACTGGGGGGACATGATGACGTATAGTCCCTAGTCAGGCTGGATAGTTCGACTCACGGGTACTACCCGTATCCATCAGGAATGAATTAGTACTTATGCGATGCGCGCACAACCCAGGGGGCCCAATAAGTCGATGTCGTACATACCGTTTATTACTTAACCGTGTCTTCGTCGCACTGCGACAGGTTTAGACGAGAATATAATATATCTTATAATTATATTCGCCTAAGGAAAGAGGATATACACTTACCCTAGTTATGCGATAAAGATCAATCTATTTTGAGTCATTATCCATTCCTTAGGCCACAAGAATAGGGAGCCCAGTCAGGACTCTCTCGGGTATAAAAGGAACCCCCATGGTTCCACAAAGGTACGATACACACAATACCCTAAACACTATTCACTCAAATCGATTACCTACTCTCACGCTGGTGTCTAATCGTGGGTCACAAACCCACGGTAAGCCTAACGGTGTCTGTTTAGTGCGCAGGGTCCTCAAAGCAAGTTTCACTTGGTGCAAGATCCAAAGTCCACAAGACCCCGAATTAAGCCTAATTCGGGCCAAGCTCGGTCTATCCAGATTTTGTATCAACACGTTGGAAAATTCAAGAAAAACGATAAAAAGAATAAAATAATACCGGTAAAGTACAAGTTCTTACAAGATTCCCCCTCCACTAAAGAGAGAGAATCCTGCTAAGGACGCCACTTATCACCAATGTGGTACATTGGTCATTAGAAGAGAAACTGTCGAGAGTATCTCGCTGAGTTATGGAACAAAAAGAAGCTGTCTCAAGTAGCTAGGACTTAAGGTATCTTCACTATAGAACTCTTTACTTTTCCTAATAAATCCTAGGTTTATGACACTAGTTGTGGTACTCACATCTGTAATACTACCCAAGGACTAAGGATAAGTAGGAAGCTGAAGCCAGGAGCTTTGAACCTGTACGTGGGCAATGGTCATCGTGCAGCTGTCGACGCCATTGGTGTTTTTCAATTATTTTTCCCTAGTAGGCTAGTAGTCATTTTGAATAATTTTCATTACGCACCTTCTATTTCTAGAGGGATTGTTTCATTTTTCTGTTTTTATGACGATGGTTTTATTAATTGTTTTGAGAATAATGCAATAATTCCAGTTTCGAAAGATAATATGTTTTATTTTCGTGTTATTCCTCGTGATGCTATATATGAAATTGATATGTGTGATTCTAATGCAAACGATAGTTCTATTTATGTTGTAAGTAATGAAAGGGCCAAGTCTAACTTGGACTCTACACTCTTATGGCATTGTCGCCTTGACCACATAAGCAAAAAGTGCATTAAGTAATTACAAATTGATGGATTGCTTAAGTCAAACGATGATGATTCCTTTGACAAGTTTGTTTGTTGTTTATCTGGAAAGATGGCACGTAAACCTTATTCACATCAAGTGGAGAGGGCTAAAGATCTGCTTGGACTTATATACACCGATGTATGCGGCCCATTCAGAACCGTGTCAAGACAAGGTGCAAGCTACTTCTTCACCTTCACCGACGACTTTAGTCGTTATGGTTATGTTTACTTGCTAAAGCATAAACATGAAGTGTTTGAAACATTTAAAGTGTTTCAAAAGGAAGTAGAAAATCAACTCGGTAAAACCATAAAGGTACTACGTTCTGATCGTGGAGGGGAATTTATGAGTTATGAGTTTTTGGATCATCTAAAGGAGCATGAGATTATTTCCCATAGAACTCCTCCATACACACCACAACACAATGGTGTGTCTAAGAGGATAAATAGAACCCTACTAGATATGGTTCGCTCCATGATGGCTCAAACCACTCTTCCAAAGTCCTTTTGGGATTATGCTCTTGAGTCTGCTGTGCACATACTCAATATGGTTCCAACTAAGAAGGTTGAAAAGACTCTATACGAAGTATGGCATGTGCAAGCCCCTAAGTTGTCTTACTTAAAGGTATGGGGATGTGAGGCTCTTGTTAAGCGTGATACGCTTAATAAACCTGACAAACTTTGAAAGTCCCTAAACCTAGCTTGAAACGATTAAGATAGATAATTAACACAAGTAAATACTTTTCAAACGTAGTACTTTATTATTGTATAACAAGTATTACATGTGTTTTGGATAACACAGTTTGAGGACAATGTGTTGTGTACACTTTGTACAAAATAAAGCTAACTCAAGAACACAGGCACATATGTTCGTTCTCAAAGTTCTAAAGAGTTAATGTGTGAAATCTAACAAAGTGACCAACATTAACTCTAGCCTACATATCCTATTTATAGTGGTACGAGGTTGACTTCTAGTACTGGTTGATGGTGACTACACAAAACAGACAATGTCAGACATCTGTCAAAAGATGCTCTTCTATTCTTGGTAGTCTGTCACAACCTAGGGAAACAGAGCTGACATAGTTTCCCTTTTCTTCATACCTTGTACTTTAGGCTGCATAACTTCCCGCCTAAACACTTAGGTATGTCCAAAGTGTACTGAGTGTTAGGGTATTGCCACCCCTGTTAACACTCAACCACTCAGAGTCCCTAATACATCTTGGTTGTTATCCATCACAACCAATGAGTATATCTTCAAGTGATCTTCGACTTCCTTGACAATGTCTCTGACATGGACTCCTCTATGGTTGCTCATAGAGACTTAGAACTCTGTGAGTCTTGGGTTACTTACATGTCTCTTAGGCACAAGTAAGTTAATATCAAACAACTTAATTTAAGTTTAAATCTATGACTAAGGGAATTCTAACAAACTTAGATTCCCAATAATCTCCCCTATTTAAACATAAATACAGATAGATCTAAATGAGTTATAGTAAGTGAGATAACAACTTCTTCTTACACATAACAGATCTAACAAACAACTTCATACTTCATTAATACTTAAAAAAATTACAAGTACAATACATGAGTAAAACAAAATATGAGAGTAAACGTTCAACTGTGAAAACTTCAATAATCATCATTCTTGATTTTCTCTTCAGCTTCAGCTATGTCTGTTCTAGTATCCATTTTAGCCTGTAAAGCTTGGGCAAATACCTTGGAATACTCTATGTTGATTTTAAGCACTTTCTGAAACATAATAAGCTGAACAGTTGATGCAAGCCCCAGTTCATCTTCCCTTTGGAACACATATTGGCATCCCTTGTTCATGTAGGCCATACCTTTTTCAGGCTCAGTGGTAAGTCTGACCATCAATAGGACCTACAATCCCATTTGGAAGAATCAAGTTCCTGTGCATCCCATCCACTTAGATATCATCAGTCACAAAGGTTTCTTGGAGGAATTGAGTCATCCTTTTCCTTTTCTTCTCAGCCTTTGTTGGTTTTGGTTCAAATAGTTGTGGAGGTGGATCAATTTTGAGCTTTGTAGCTGTTTCTTTCAGCCAGTTGAACTTAGCTTTCAGAGTCTTTAAGAGTAAGAAATTTGCCTGTCCTGTCTTCTTTTCAGCTAAAGCTTCAAGTTCAAACCATTCAGACAGACCAAGTGTCTTAAGTTTGAAGTCCTCAAAAATATCCATGTTGGCCACTTGATTATCTCTTCATATGATCATCTGTGGTGTATGAGTTGACTTCTTAACAGTGTATTTGAACTTGGTTATTTTCCCTGGTGCATATCTGTTATTGACATAGGCATCATAGTCAGCTTTTACTTTTTTCAGAGCCTCTGTGCGTTTAACTTCCATTTCTCATAACCTTTTTATTTGTTCCTCTCTAAGTTGAGGAGACATGTCTTTTAGCTTGGCTTCATCCAACTCTTTAGCCTTCTTGATTTCGTTCAATCTTGTAAATTCAAGTGCCTGTTTTTCAATTTCTTCAACAGTTAAGGGTTTTTCATTTGCAGCTTTAAAGGTTGAGAGCTGAGATATTTCAGTGGTTGATCCTCCTGTCTCTAGCATCGCAGCTATCTTCTTTAGTTTACCGTCTGAGTCTACCATAACTATTTCTTTCCCTTTCTTCGAGACTGAGGATTCTTCACTAGATTTCTTCAACTCTTCAGCATGTTTTAAGAATGCTAGTTGAGCTTGGTCTTGTATAGCTTTCGTGAGGGAGCTGACAGTGATTTTAAGTTTCTTAGCATTCGGTTCACTATCATCGACTTAGCTGAATAATCCGCTCTAACAACTCTTGGTCAAGCTGTTTTCATCTACTTATACTTGGCTTCGGTATTGTACCCAAGAGAATCTGAATCAGAAAAAGTACCTAGACCTGGATCCAAGATCACGATATCTGGAATCAGTGTTGGAGGTCGATTCGGATACCCCACCCTTATTATAGAGTTTGGCACTCAAGGCATCTGTCTACGGGCAACAGGCTGAAGAAAGTAGGCAAATCTGTATTAAAACAAGCACAAGCGAGGCATGGGATGGCCTTCCTATTAAAACTCTTGATGTAGGGCTTTATCTCTCAATTAACAAGCCCATGGATCACAGACGAGATCTACTCTAGTGGTTTCGCTTTCATTCATTAACTATACGAAGATCTTCTTTCTTACCTACTAGATCGAGAAGCATTCGGGTTACAGTCAACTCATAAAAGACTCTCCTAAGGAGATATTCTTTCTATCCATAAAAAGAAAGCGAGAAGAGAAATGAGTGTGCCATTCTTTCACATCACTAACAGGGAATTTGATGAATCAGCTGCTTTGTTAATTTGTTTCTCCCCCTTACTTTCATCATCATCAGGTACAGTGATTGGTGTGATGACTTGGAGTGGAATGGGTGTAGGAATGATGTTTTCAGCTGTACCTGTGTTGTTGTTTACAGGTTCTAGTTTTAGTAAGTCAATTTTCTCCCCCTCACGTTTAGCTTGTCTCTTGAGAAGCTTGGCTGAACGTGATTGAAGATACCTAGCAACCTGGTCAACAGATGTAGCCAATTTCTTTTGCATGTTCCTTGATCCTCTGGCAATTCTTAGAAGCCTGTTGCAATTTCGATTAACAGAGCGAGCAACATGCCCAGCCAAATAGTGAGTGTGACGTTTTTGCTTGTTGCACACAGCCTCAAATTCTTTGTGCATCACCAACTCGTGGGCTGAAAACATGTCAGGGACTTCTTTAATGATAGTATCTTTGATGTGAGTGGATAAGTGGCTAAGTCCCTGAGAAACTCCTTTTCTTGTGCCATCTTGGATGGGTTAGTGATGGCATCTTTAATAGCCTGTGAGATTATCTTGGGAAAATTGGTTGTGAAAGTATGAATTTCAGACCTCATTCGATCCAACTTATGCGACAGGCGCTCAATATCTGAGGCGTGATGATAGGGCCTTAAAACATGAATGTTCTGGCTTTGTTGCTCATAGTCATCTTCCCTTGTAAAAGATCAAAGTTGGTTTGTTATGGATGATCGAATAACAGAAACTCTACAGTGGGATCATACACAGCTGTTGGAATCTCATTTGTGACAGATGTAGCAGAAGTAGGAGTCACAACAACTTCTTTGGGAGGAGGAGTTTGTTCTTCAGCTGTGGCTTTGGGAGGTGACAGATATGGTTGTTCATATTCTTCTTCATCCTCCTCCTCAATCATCCCCTCAGGGAGAATTTCATCATCTGGCATAGATTCAGGCTCAGATAAGCTTTCAATGAAGGCAAACACATCATCTTCAACATCTGGCATGGGCTCATCTTCTTTAGGATGATCCTGAATCATGTTATCAGCTTCTTCAGCTGTAGCCAGAGAGTCTACATTTGGTTGTTCAACATCAGCTTGCAATTGGTGTAAGTTAGTAACAGGGAAATAGATAAGGGGAATGGTCGCCAGTTCGCTGTCCCAGAGAGGCTGAGGATGATTATTTAGCCACTCCAAAGGATAAATCCTTGGGATTCTTTTAAGTGTGAAAATAATGAGGTTAATGGTCGCCATTCGTTGCCCCTAGGAAAGCTGAGTATGATTATTCAGCCCCTCAAAAGGATAAATCCTTTGGGACACTTTTATCTGTGAATTATATATGGGTTAAGATCGCCTGTTACGCTGCCCCTAGGAAAGCTGAGGGTGATGATTCAGCTCCCCTGAAAGGATAAATCCTGTGGGATTCTTTTATTTGTGAAAAAGATGTAGTTAAAGATCATCATATTACGTTGTCCCTAGGAAAGCTGAGGCTGATGATTCAGCTCCCCCTAAAAGTTAAACATTTGGGATTCTTTTTCTAAGGGAACCTAGAGGCTGTGTGAAGTACAGCTACTCTAGGTCGAGACATATATGTATTCAGGTTGTTGTTTGCCTGAATACTGTCTAGAGGGTGCAGGGTCATTGGGGTGCTTTATAAACACAAATGAATCACTCCCTGGTGCAAAGACAGGGTGTATAGAAGTCCTAAAAGATTTCTAAGTGCATACACAGACTCCTATGGGTCGAGGATAACCCTAACTTCACCACTCTCACCTATAGATATTTGAGAGTGGCTGCTTGAGAACCTCTTAAAATTATAAACTGATTACCTATGAGATATCAGCGAAATTTGGTTGGTCCCCTGTTGTCTCTGCTGAGATAGAGACGCTAGACTCTTGTTGTTTATCAGCCGATGTCTCTGTGTCCACAGAAGTCTCTGGACCAGAGGAAAGAGAGATTGTAGCAATCTTCTTAACCCTGGCCTTAATAACAGTTTGGGTTTTGGAAGAAGAGGGGTTTTTCTTCTTCTTAGGCTGTTGGCCAATTGTTGCCTTGGACAGCATGGTGTAGTGCCCAGAGGTTAAAGACCCTGACTTGCCAGACACACCAGCTGCAATCACCTTCTCAGAGGAAGGGAGCAAGGGCTTCACAACAGATGGTTGTTTATTAGCGACATTCTTCATATGGGCAGTAGCTGGCACATCGTTGGGTCCCATCACCTTGTATATAGCTCCTGTTATGTGATATGGCTTCATGGCTGTGAGTGCAGAGTTGTGGTAGTTGTCACCTAAAAGACTTTCAAAGATGAGAGAAAGAAAACAAACATAGCAGATGTTTTTCTCCCTGACTTGGTTGGTTCCCTTCAGCTTTTCGACAAGGTTAGAGAATAGAATGCTTCCAACATCGACGTCTGTTCCCCATATCAGCCCATAAACAATGGCTTGATGATTAAAGGCCAATTGATCTTGAGATCCCTGCATACCACCCAGGGATTTAACTATGTGTGTGAAAAGGACTCTCCACATAAGGGGGGAAAAACATGATCTTCAGAGGAGACTTAGCTACCACTTCAGCAGGTGTAAGGGCTGGGTTAACATCAGATACAGGGAAAAGTGTGGCAAGGGCATCCTTTACAGCCTTTTTATCAACAAATTTCAGGCATTCATCGCCATGTCTTAGCCCAGCCACAGAGGAAAAGTCATTAATAGAAAAGGCAAAGGGGTGTTCATTACATGAAAGGTTGAAGGAGATGGTGTTGTCATCAAGGACCTTAGTAGAATACCAGAATTCCCTAAGGTATTCTTGGTAGAAAACAGGTGGGGATCTAGTGAATGCTTCTCTCACATCACAGTTCTTCATGAAGTTTACCAGATCCGAGTATGAGTCACTTGGAGTTTTGAGCCATCCAATGGAGTTGTTATAGGCGAGTACGCTATCATTCATCTCGAAGGTTACGTTAGAAGCCTTTGGTATTGGAAACACCATTGATTCGAAGATGAAGAAGACGAAGATGGTGAGAGGATTTAGAGAGAGGTTTTAGTGAGAGAGATGCAAATTGTGAATAATGATAAAAGTGTTAGGTGAAAAACCTTGGGATAATATATATATTCAAAATTTGAAACAGTTATTCAACCGCATTAAATGCGTAGTGGGAAAAGGACTGCACACAAGTGGGTCCCTTGACCTTTCAAAACTGTTTGTCTCCTCGTTTATCGAAAAAAGTATAAATTAAATATTGGGAATGTTTTTAGCATTTACTTGGAAAGTAACTACCTAGTTTCATGTGAAAAACATTTACTATTTACTTAGACATTAATGGCACACATTAAATATCAGTCATAGGCTTTGAGATATTAAGCATACCCAGCTCAGCAAGTAGCCTGTTGAACGAAGGCTTGGTAAAAATGTCAACTAGTTGCAGCTCAGTGGGAACAAAATGCAGCTCAATATCTCCTTTTATAATATGATCCCAGATAAAGTGATACCTGATATCTATGTGTTTGGTTCGAGAGTGAAGCACTGGGTTGTTTGTGATAGCAATGGCACTTGTATCGTCACAGAAGATGGGTACTTTGTCATATAGAATCTCATAGTCAGCTAGTTGACTCTTCATCCAAAGTATTTGAGCACAGCAACTAGGAGTTGTAACATATTACGCTTCAGCTGATGACATAGCCATAGAGTTTTGCTTCTTTGCACTCCATCCAACCAACTTGCCTCCTAGGATTTGACAGCTCCCTGAGGTACTTCTCCTGTCAATGCAGCACTCAACTTAGTCTGAATCTAAGTAAGCCTTGAGATGAAAGCCTGATTCTTTGGGATACCACAGACCTAGAGAGGTTGTTCCTTTGAGGTACCTGAAAATTTTCTTAACAGCCACTAGATGGGATTCCTTTGGGTTAGCTTGGCACCTTGCATAGAGACATGTGGAGAACTGGATATCAGGGCGACTGGCTGTGAGATACATGAGTGACGCAATCATGCCTCTATACATAGTCTTAATAACAGAGACCCCTGACTCATCAGGGCCCAAATTGTTGGGTGGAAGCATGAGGCATTTCACTAATGCACAATCAGCCAAGTCATATTTTTTCAGCAAATCCTTAACATACTTTTCTTGACAAACTGAAATTCATTTAGGACATTGTTTAATTTGAAAACCCAAAAAGTAAGTTAATTCACCCATCATACTCATCTCATATTTCTTGGTCATTAATTTAGCAAAACGTTTACTAAGATTAACATTTGTAGACCCAAAGATGATATCATCCACATAAATCTGTACAATGATGATATCACTTTTATCCTTGAAGGTAAAAAGTGTTTTATCAATGGAACCCCTTAAAAATTTATTTTCAGTTAAAAAAGTAGACAGCGTTTCATACCATGCCCTTGGAGCTTGTTTCAGCCCATACATTGCTTTGTGAAGCCTGTACACATGGTTGGGAAACTCGTTATTCTCGAATCCTTCAGGTTGTTCAACATACACTTCTTCAGCCAAATATCCATTGAGGAAGGCATTTTTAACATCTATTTAATACACGGTGAAGTTCATATATGCAGCGTAAGCAAGGAAGATTCTAATGGCTTCAAGTCTTGCTATTGGTGCAAATGTTTCATCATAATCAATCCCTTCAGTTTGTGTATACCCCTATGCAACTAACCTTGCCTTATTCCTTATGATGTTACCAATTTCATCCATCTTGTTCCTATAAATCCATCTAGTGCCTGTGATGTTCTTACCTGGTGAAGCTGGCACTAGAGTTCATACCTTGTTTTTTTTAACTGATTGATTTCTTCCTGCAATGCAGCGACCCATCATTCTTCAACAAGGGCTTCAGCTACACGCTTGGGTTCAATTTGGGAAAGAAATTCAGCAAACAAACATTCATTGGCTGAGGCTGATTCTGAGTCATGAATTCTTTGTCTAGTAGTAACCCCAACATTTGGTTCTCCAATGATGTTGACAAGAACAATGTGCTGATCTCTTGACCATTTGCTTTGAGGAGCTGTGGAGTCATAGACAGGTGCAGGTATGGAGGATGAAATAACAACTTGAGTTTCATTTTGCTGAGTAGGAGGACTCTCTTCAAAAATAATCTTTGTGTTTGTGTCTGCATCAGCTATTTCAAGATGTGATGATTCACAGACAACATGAGAATCTTCTTGATCATGAGTACTAGGTGAGTCATCTTCAGCTGAGGTGGAACAAGGGCTTTTGGAAGGCTGACTTTCACTTTCAGCTGTCACTTGAGTAGAAGGAATCTCAATGTTGTGTGTTGACAGTAGATCATAAGCAGGAACATAGGAAATAAGAGTATCTGTGTGTGGATGATGACGAAAGACAGGCCTTGGTTCAGAGAACTCATCTGTTGGGAAAGACCTACTATCGTTGAAATCAATTTCATCACCTTTTGTTCCTGTTCTTTGTAGCACGTCATCATCTTTATTGAATGTTACATGAAAGGTTTCTTCTAGTTCTTGTCTTCTAGTGTTGAATACTCTAAAGGCTTTGGCTGTTGGAGAGTATCCATAGAAGAAACCATCATCAGCTTTTTCATCAAACTTTCCAAGTTGATCCCTGTAGTTATAAATAAATACAGGACAACCAAAGACATGGAAATAGCTGACGTCTGGTACTCTTTTTCTAAAAGCTTCATAAGAGGTTTTTCCATGTATTTTAACAATGATTGATCTATTTTAGGTATAGCAGGCAGTGTGGACAGCTTCTCCCCAGAATTGCTTTGGTAAGGCTGCACCATTCATCATGGTTCTAGCTGCTTCAATCAATGTTCTGTTTCTTCTTTCAGCTACTCCATTTTGTTCAGGAGTACTAGCTGAAGAGAAGTTTTGTGACATTCCCTTTTCATCACAAAAAGCTTCAAGCTGTTGATTCTTGAATTTAGTCCCATTATCACTTATTAAAGCTTTTACTCTAACTTCATTCATGTTTTCAACCCGCCTGATGAAGGACATGATGGCATCAGCTGCATCACTTTTCCTTTTGAGGAAAAAAACCCATGTATACCTTGAAAATTCATCAATAATGACCAAGGTATATTTGTTGTGATTGATGGTCTGTGGTTTGACAGGTCCAAACAAATCCATGTGAAGGAGATGTAAGCACTTGTCAATAGAGAATGGTTGCCTGGTCTTAAAGGATGACATGCGATGCTTTCCCTTAACACAAGCTGAACACGTCTTGTCTTTTGTGAAAGTCACAAGTGGTAGACTAGCAACCAAGTTTTTATGTGGCTAGCTTGTTGATGTTCTTGAAGTTGAGATGAGAGAGTCGTTTGTGCCACAGCCAATTGCACTTTCAGAGGCTTTAGCTAGAAAACAATTTGAGTTGTCCTCTGAGCAAGAGGCCATATTGATGACGTACACATCTCTTCTTCTTGGTGCAATTAACACCACATCATTGTTTTTGTTGAATATGGTTCCTTGAGTCTTTGTAAACAAAACCTTGTAGTCAGCATCACACAACTGGCTAATGCTGATGAGATTTTGCTTAAGACCATTCACATATGCAACCCTTGTAAACGTTATTCCATTGCAGTTAACTGAGCCATATCCCTCTGTGCCGCCTGAAGAGTTATCCCCAAACACCACTTTAGGGCCAGGCTCTTTTGAATATATGTGCAGGTATTGTTTGATTCCTATCATGTGTCTAGAGTAGGGCTGAGCATCGGTCCAGGACCGGACCGAACCGAGGACGGAAATGGTCCGAAACCCCGGACCGAGACCGGACTGAAATAGTTCGGTCCGGTCCGGTTCGATCCTCGGTCCGGTTCGGTCCTCGGTCCGGTTCGGTCCTCGGTCCGGTCCGGTCCTATTAGGCAAAATTGATAAGATTTTTTGTAAGACCGAACCGGACCGGACCGAGGACCGAGGACCGAATTTGTCTAAAACCCCGGACCGAGGACCGGACCGAAATTGTACGGTCCGGTTCGGTTCGGTCCGGTCCGGGTCGGTTTTTGGTCTGCCATGCTCAGCCTTAGTCTAGAGCAGCCACTGTCTAGATACCTGACCGATTCCCTGAGATGTTTCTGCACAGATATATAGAAACAGATTAGTTCCTGTTAGCCTCAAAATATTGAGCCAAACAAGAATGCTCGGTCATATGTTTATTATGTATCGTATTTTAGAACGTTGTAATAGGTAGTATATTAGTCGTGTTATTACGGGCTTAACTTTAAGCTAAGGTTCATTAATAAGTAACCAAAGCCCAAAAGGAAAGCCCGGCCCATGATCATATAGCCCATTATGCCACATGTAGGCAAGGCTATATAAACCTCTCCTTGCATGTAAGGAGAGGTTGGTTGGTCATTTCATTTTTCTCCTAATCTAATATTCCACAAGTTTCACCAACCATTTTCTCTCTACTTTCTCTCACTATTTTCTCTCTCTAGAATTCTTCTCATATCTACCTTTCTTTCATAAATTCGTGATTATAACATCCAAATATTAGGGACAACAATTGGTATCAATCGCCATGGGGTAGTTTTGTGATTGGTTTTTGAGTTTTCATTTGATTTGATCCTTATTTCTTCCACGAATTCAAGATTTTTTGTGTTTTTTAGTGTTCTACACGTCGTATTACTTCTTTATTCGTGCCATAGTGATTTGGGTATCTTGGTTTTGGTTAGAACACAAGTTTTTTGGATCAAAAGTTGAAAATTTCTTGTTTTTCATCTTTCCGAAACTCTAGCTTGTATCACCATCGGAAAGTACAATTGAGAGGGGTTTGATCGCAATAACCAACTGGTTCTACTTTGCGATCACTAGATTTTGATACCTTATTCCGATCTGGACATTCCGATTGTACATTGCGATCTGGGATTCCGACGGTTTCAAGGGAATTGTGAGTCGTTACTCTGCCAAATTTGTTTTAGCCACATTCCGATCTGAACATTCCGATCTGAACATATTCCGATCTGAGCATTGCGATCTGGGATTCCGACAGGTAAACATTGCGATCTGGGATTCCGACAAGTATACATTGCGATCTGGGATTACGACAGCACATTGCAATCTGGGATTCCGACAAAGCATTGCGATCTAAGCCACATTCCGATGAACATTCCGATGGACATTTAGATGACACATTCCGATGGACATTCCGATGGCACATTCTGATGAACATTCCGATGACTTGTTTAGCTAAATTTTGTTCGAGTATTTTTTCGACTTAGCCACCATCTAGACTAGTTTCGTAATATCGTTTACACGAAGATTAAAAAAGAATTTTTTGGCGGGAAAACCATTTTAAATTTTATTTTTTCCTAGACCATTTTTAGGCCATTTATGCTTCGATTTCAAATTTTGGCGATGCGAAAAAATTTTCGACCAAAAATTCAAATTTTCGGACCAAAATTCAAATTTTTAGGCCATTTTTAGGTTTTATTTTTGTCAAAAATTTTCACTTTTCAAAATTTTTCCCTATTAGTTTTTGGCTATTTCGGAATTGATTTCAAAATTTGGTAAGTCAAAATTTTCAGTTTACCGTTTTGTCGGACTGAGGAATTTATTGTCGGACTGGGAAAAAATCGGAATTTTCGAAATTGCAACCACAAACCAATCACACCATATCTACTTAAGATCCAAAGTCAATTCATCAACTGTGTCACCCATTATGGATTCCGTAACACAAGATGTGCATGCACTCAAATCCAAGATGTCGGTTGCAAAAGAACGATGCATGACACACTTTAGATCACTCCACTCACACCTTCAAGTTATTTCAAATGACGATTTAAAAGGCACTCGCGTCGAACTTGGATTCAAACGGGTATTCATGTCACTAACTGGTCAAGATTTTGAGACATTCACAAGAACAATGTTACTCAATGCAGCTCACCTTGAACAACAACTTGCCAACGATGAATTTCAAGAGGTTGAATCCATAGATGCCGTTTTGGTTCTCGAAAATCAGTTTCAGCAATTCATTGGTACACAGGTGTCTGTACACTATGATCGAGAATTCATAAACAATTACTTCTTTAAATATACTCGGTTAGAAGTTCAAGAATTCAAGGAGACGTTTCTTCAACACATGAGAGATGTAAGGAAGTTAATTGCCGAAAGAACACGTCATAAACTACCAGTTGAAAGACGGGTGAATGAAAGACTGATGCAGACGAACAAGATCAATGTCGATGATGGTCAAACATTGGATGATTGTTCAGTTATCACAGAAATCAGCGGGATAGAATCAGAACAGCAACAAACCATCCACAGCTCAGGGAATGATCCAGCAGCCGATGATGCAGATATCAGACCCATTTATGATGAAGAGCCAATGGCTGAGGTACAATTAAATGCTGTGTATGATGATCATCAATATATTGATTCTAAGATTCATGAGCTTGAAACTATGTTAGCTCAAAAGACAAAAGATTTTGAGGATGCCAAACTCGAGTTTTTAAAGAAAAATGACAAATTTGAATCTTATTTTGAAAAACTTGAAAAAGCAAACGTTGCTCTTGAACAAAAACTGGATTGTAAGATTCAAGATTCTAATGCGGAAAAAGAACATTTTGTGAAACAAATAAATTTGTTAGAATCAAAGTTGGCTTCTCAAAATCCAAGTCCTCCGCCTGCTTCAGTAAGTGAAATATCTGTGCAACCTATCGACATTGTAGATAGTAATGACGCGAATGCTGATAACGACATATTTGATAATATAAACATTAAGTTAGAACAACGTGTCGCTCAATTACTTATACAAAATGAGCAATTGAAAGCTCAGATTCAGGAAAAGGTTTTTGCATTAACGGCAGTGAAAAATGAATTAAGGAAGCTAAAAGGAAATAGTGTGGATACTAAGTTAGCAAATCAGTCTATCTTGGGGAAACCTCCTACTCAACCATTCAGACACCGCTCAGTTGCTAGACAACCGAATGCGTTTAAATCTGAACGACCCAAAACATCGAACTCGAGGTTTGCATCCCAAGTTGACATGCGTAGCAATTTGCCAAACACTGTCACTCCACAATATAGACACTCCTTAAGATATTCTGCCTATGTAAAACCCAATCACATGAATGATTCAAGCAACTCTAGCAATAGCCACAAGAACATGCCTAGGCGAAGTTCAAATGACACGGGTCATAAAAGCTATCTAGAGGATGCTAAGATAAAGACACAAGCATGAGATAGGACCCAACCGAAACCTAGGAGCGCTAATCACACATCTAGGAATTCTAGACCCTTCTATGATGTGCCCAAATCAGCCTATCTTGGGAACACTAGATCCTTCTCAGATGCTAAGCACTTTGTTTGCACGAAATGTAACAAATGTGTGTTTAATGCCATTCATGATGATTGCATCACTAAAGTCCTGAACAAGGTGAACCAAACAGCTAGAGCATCTCAAAGATGGAACCCTAAAGGAAATAGTTTTTCTTCAATTAAGTCTTTCGCGGTGCATGAGAAAGCTAAGTTTCCTAGACCCTGTCTTAAGTGGAGACAAACAGGTAGAATCTTCAAAACAACTGGTCTTAAATGGGTTCCTACTGGAAAAATATTTCCCTCTAGCACGACAAAGGTTCACTGTGAACCCCCACATGGTTCTCACAAAGATATCACTAACAAATATGCAAGCATACAAACTACTGATGAAAGTGCAGATAATCAAGTAAAGGTTCAACAAGAACATAAAGGTTTTCCTTATTCATACTGTTCAACAAAAGACACTCTCAGAGTTTGGTTGCTGAAGAAACAAATATCAGAGAAATATGTGTCTCAGGGGTTTCACAAGTAAGCAACACAATGGCACTTGAACAAAGCAGTTTAAGTCTCGATCCACAACGACACACGACTTCCGTTCACAACCGCACGGAACTCGGAACTCAAGACCATAGCAATGAACCGTCAAGTTCAAAGCTGGTTCCTGAACATGTTCCTAGAGCAGATATGACAGTAGACACGACACTTGAAGAGTTGGAAATGTTATATGGACCAATGTATGATGAATATTTCACGGGGGAGAAACAAGTTGCATCGAAGTCTTCCGCTGTCACTCATGATACGAATGATGATACCGATCATCATCAACAAAAGGATACAACTTCATCTACTTCAACACGGGTTGTTGTAGATTTACCTCCTCAGAATATCACTTCAACAATCGATCCTACAACATCCACAACTACTGTCATTGCTCCAGAGAACACAAATCAAGCAGACGGTGCATTATCTGACGATGACGATTTTCACAACCCATTCGGTACACCGGTACACGAAACTGGAGAATCTTCTATTCGCCATGTTGATCCGTCAAATATGCATACGTTCTATCAACGACATCCTTCAACACATCATTCGACCCGAGATCATCCTTTGGTTCACGTAATTGGAAACCCTTCACAACCTGTTCGTACAAGACGACAACTAGCAACCGATGGCTATGTTTGTATGTTCGCACTCGCCGTGAGTACGGCTGAACCGAAAAACATCAAAGAAGCCATGGCTGATCATGCTTGGATTGAATCGATGACGGATGAACTTCAACAATTTGAAAGACTTAAAGTCTGGGAACTTGTTGACAGACCATACGATGTGACTCCATTAAATCTTCGTTGGATCTAGAAAAACAAGATGGATGAAGAGAATACGATCATCAAGAACAAAGCTAGGCTAGTGGCTAAGGGGTATGGCCAGAAAGAGGGAATTGATTTTGATGAATCATTTGCACCAGTTGCTCGCATGGAAGCGGTCAGGATTTTCCTTGCTTATGCTGCACATAAGGGATTCATTGTCTATCAAATGGACGTAAAGACGGCGTTTCTTAACGGTCCTTTGAAGGAAGAAGTCTATGTCACGCAACCGGAAGGATTTGTCAATCCTCATTATCCTGACAAGGTGTATCGTCTCCACAAGGCACTATATGGACTCAAGCAAGCTCCAAGGGCGTGGTACGACGAGCTCTCGAAATTTCTGGTATCCAAAGGTTTCTCAAAAGGTTCCATTGATCTAACTTTGTTCACTTATAAATATGAGGATGACATTTTGCTTGTGCAAATTTATGTTGATGACATTATTTTCGGGTCTACAAACCCAAAACTTTCAAAATGGTTTGAAAAAGTAATGCACAACAAATTTGAAATGTCAATGATGGGCGAACTAAAATTCTTTCTAGGAATTCAAGTTCACCAATCCCCAAGTGGTATCTTTATAAACCAAGCTAAGTATTGTCAAGAGATAATCAAAAAGCATGGTATGACTTCATGTGACCCCGTTGGGACACCTTTATCAACCACATCGCTAGATGCTGACTTGGAGGGATTACCCATAGATCAAACGAGATATCGTTCCATGATCGGGTCCCTCATGTACTTGACAGCAAGCAGACCTGATATTTCACATGCTACGTGTTATTGTGCACGTTATCAAGCACGGCCCACTGAAAAGCACCTTAAGGAGGTTAAACGGATCTTTCGGTACCTCAAGAATACCAGTCACTTGAGACTCTAGTATCCGAGGGAAACCGGTTTCTTTCTAACGGCCTATTCAGATTCTGATCATGCAGGGTGTTTTGATACACGAAAAAGTACTTCTGGTGGTGCAAAATTTCTAGGTCAAGATAAGCTTGTGGGATGGTCTTCTAAGAAGCAGGATTGCACGTCACTTTCATCAGCCGAAGCAGAGTATGTGTCTCTATCTGCGTGTTGTGCTCAAGTTCTTTGGATGAGAACACAACTCACGGATTATGGCTTCCACTTTGATAAAGTACCTATGTACTGTGACTCAAAGTCGGCCATAGCCATCTCCTGCAATCCGGTACAGCATTCCCGCACGAAGCACATCGATGTCAGATACCACTTCATAAAGGAACAAGTTGAAAGAGGTATCGTTGAATTATACTTTGTTGGAACGGATTACCAATAAGCCTACTTGTTTACGAAAGCTCTGTCGAAAGATAGGTTTGAGTACCTCGTTAGGCAAATTGGTATGAGATGTTTGACTCCAACAGACCTGGAGATTCTGGCAAAGGTGCCTGCTTGATTTATCTATCAAACATCAACTTGCAAATATCTTTCAAAAAGCAAAATACAAAAATATAAAACACATAAAAGCAAAACACAAAATTAAAAATCTTTCAAAATCCAAAAATATTCTTCTCGACATGTCTTTCAGTATCGATAATATGGACGTGCCTAGAAATTCGCTCAATAACGACACGGGTGTGTACATAAAGCTCGAATAAAAGTTGTAAATATTTTTCAAAACATGACATTTCTTCTTTTAATAAAGGAAATTGTCTATTTTGGACAAATATTTCCAAACAACGGGTAGAGCAATCTATCACGGGTTGAGCTTGTCACAAAACATTCAACGTTTTAAGCTCAACACAATGGCTTGTAATCACTTTTAGATTGCAACCCGGATCGCTATTCACGGGGGAGTGTACGATTTATTACTTTTACCCTCAGCAAAAGAAGAGAAATCTTCTTACACTTGAGTGGATTCGTCAAGACATTCAAAGTCTATGAACTCAAGTTTATGCTTTAGAAAAACCTTTCGACAAAAAGAATTGATTTTTCAAAAAGCGTTGAACACAATTTTTTCAAGAATTTTTCAATGATATTCAAAATCTTTCAAAAATTGTGTGTTCAACAACTCCCATCCTCAAAAAGCGAAATGTGGATCATATCCTCACAATGACAATTCAATTGGATCAATTTTTGAGGGGGAGCATTTTAACCTCATGCAAAAGATTAACACATCTTTCTCCCGGAGATTTCAAGACTATTTTTCAAAATATATTTTAATCAATTTGGTATCTCTAATATCAAAGGAATTTATATATTAGAGATAGGGGGAGAAAATGTGATTAAAATGTGATCTAATATAAGACTCAAGCACTTTAACTCTTACCTACATGTGCGAAACACTTTCGATTATCGATGCACATGTGAAGGGGGAGCATCTCTAAAACGACAAAACTAGCAAGGTGTTAAATGTTTTTCAAACACTTTGTTAGAATTTAAAGTGGTTTTCATGGTTACGATCAAATACCCACAACATCTTTAATTCACGACGTTATTGATGTCAAAAGGGTGGTTAGGTTTAAGTCCTATGATCCAACCAGAACCGGAGGGATCTTCCCAGGGACAATCCAATAGATTATTAGAAGTCCTTAGGAAAGATGGAGTAGAATGTGAACGTAGCAGAATGCCGACTAAGTACTGATGCTAGCACTGGAACAATCACAACAAGGTGCTAGTAATGATGTCTTGGTAAGCATTAAAGGGGTTGAAGAATGAAAAAGAAATGTAAGGATAAAGGGTCTAAAGAAAGAATCCCTCCATACAACTTAGGCAGAAACCGGGTCAACTCATCATGAAGACAAACTCATCATGGACCCAGTGATGTATGCACAAACCTTTCCTAGCTACTCAGGCTTCTCTCAAAAGAAGTTTGTTTTATTGTCACAGAGAACAACATGACTACTATTGACTTTCTCACTTCGAGATAGTTGATATTGAATAGGTGGCATCTGCTCCAGCCTCCGACCACTAAAAGTGCACAAATCGAGTCTAGAGCCAAGAGATCAATCAAATCTCGTTAGGACACACGGATGAAGATCAAGAGAGTCCTACACTATATCCTTGTGATATTGCTAGAACACTCAGAGTGATACTACTTAGTACTCACAATGATGAGTGGAAATCCTTCCAGTGTTAACATCAAACAGCACTGCGGTAGGTCATATGCAAGATTCTTTATGAACTGAACATGTGCAAAACTGAAAAGCAAGAGTGGTTTGATTCTGAATTGACTCAAACTCGTTTCAGGTTTCTACGCAATATCTTTATGGTCTTGCCAGAACATTCAGAGTGATATTCATTAATATCCACAGTGCCGAATGGAAATCCTTCTAGCGTCAACATTAAACAGCGCTACGGTAGGTGACTTGTGAGATTCTTATGAATCAAACTTGTGTCAACTGGAAAGCAACAATGGTAAGATTCTTTATGAATCACACTTGTTCTAGGAATTTGAATTGACGACTTTAATCAAGCGGATATTTATTCAATTGATTCACTCTTTATGTTCGCAGTCTTGCTTTGAGACGGTCGAGTAAAGAGAACGGCTAGTACAGCCGCGAAACCCTGTCAAGGAGATTCTTAATTGAATCTACCTGATCACAGGTACGATATATAATATCGTATAACGGTCTTCACCGACCGGAGGTAAAACGCTACCGATTTAGGACGAATGTCAAAGCCATTCAGTCCGTGTCTATGTTTTGTCTCGAGAAGGTGGCATCACGGTGTACACAGCAAAGTCAATGATTCAGAAACCACATACTCATGCCTAAAGACATATTCAACAATTAATAGTGTGAGCATGTGGATGAAGACACAAGATCGCAAGATGGCAAAGACAAGTCAAGGATGATTTGAAGATCTCAAGCT
Source organism: Glebionis coronaria (assembly GCA_025667525.1). NCBI lineage: Eukaryota > Viridiplantae > Streptophyta > Magnoliopsida > Asterales > Asteraceae > Glebionis > Glebionis coronaria. The sequence continues at coordinate 295,592,598 of CM046874.1, forward strand.
TAAAGACAAAGTCGAAAGACAACGACAAAGGCTCAAAGATCATAGCATGAAGGAACAAGACTACTATTACACGTTCAAGACTCATTTATGGCGAGATTAGTAATCTCTACAAATTTCCTAAATGACTAAGGTTTATGACCTCTCATTGGGGGAGATTGTTAGCCTCAAAATATTGAGCCAAACAAGAATGCTCGGTCATATGTTTATTATGTATCGTATTTTAGAACGTTGTAATAGGTAGTATATTAGTCGCGTTATTACGGGCTTAACTTTAAGCTAAGGTTCATTAATAAGTAACCAAAGCCCAAAAGGAAAGCCCGGCCCATGATCATATAGCCCATTATGCCACATGTAGGCAAGGCTATATAAACCTCTCCTTGCATGTAAGGAGAGGTTGATTGGTCATTTCATTTTTCTCCTAATCTAATATTCCATAAGTTTCATCAACCATTTTCTCTCTACTTTCTCTCACTACTTTCTCTCTCTAGAATTCTTCTCATATCTACCTTTCTTTCATAAATTCGTGATTATAACATCCAAATATTAGGGACATCAGTTCCTATGGTGAACCCACTTTCCAGTGGGTTCCCTGAATTGCTGATTAGCAACTCTTGAGTTCCTGTAGAACTTGTGACGATGTGAAGGACAATTGGTTATGTCATGGGTGTACCTTCCACAGATGTCACATCCTGGAAAGTCCCTACACTCATCTGAGTGGTGGTTTGTGAAACCATAATATTTACAGGGAGGGTAAGGTCTGTAGTTACCTGATGGTCTCCTAGTAGCCTGTTGTCTATCCCTAAAAGGTGTCTGAGATTTCTTAACAGCCATATGTCTATCATGATCTATGTTCATATGATGAGAATTATTACACACATTACAATAAGGTTTGATAACCTTTTCACCTTTGGCTTCTCCTAGAATAGACTTTGGTTCAGAGGAAGTAGAGAGTTTAGCAGAAGGCTTAATATGTTCTTTTAAGAGTTCTACTTCTTTCATTAAAGACAACAGTCGTTCTTCAGTTGAGGGTTCAACTTTGTTCACAGTGTTTGTTGAGACAGGCTTATAGACATTTTGCTTAACAGATTGTTTTGCAGGTACAACAAAAATCTTAGCTGGAGGTGTCTCAACATCTGGTTTAAGTTTAGCCTTAGCTCCTCTAGAAGAGTTGTTGGGTTCAACACCAGAGAGTTTAGGCAAAGATGGTAAAGGTTCAATGTTATCTATAACCTCTTCAGAGACAAGTACATCAGCCAAAAGTGGGTCAGACAAATGTATAGTCTCTGTGGATTTGAAAACAATCTCTTTGGGTTTCTTAAGTGCCTTCATTTTGTTTCTCTTAGAAGCAACAGCCCTAGATATGTCAGCTGGAACTTCATCATCAAGTAATTCATTTATAGTGAACATACTACACATCCATTTTTCTATAACCTTGTGTAGTTCAACTACTTGATCATTTAAGGCACTGTTTCTTAAAGACATCTTATTAACCTCATTTTGAAGAGTTATATTTTCATAGTTAACCTGTTTTAAAGTTTCACATTCAGACTTAGCAGTCAACAAATCATGTTTAACAGAGTGATATTTATCAAGTAGGTTCTTTCTTTGTTCCTCAACAAAGTGTAAGTCAACTATGGTATAATCAAGGACATGTTTACGTTCATCACTTTCAGACATAGAGATAAGTGATATGTCGTGGATTGTATATTAATTAGATACGTTATAGGGTAAAATAGAAAATTACGTTTAGAAAAAAGTAATAGACTAAAATTTACCAAAGACGGATTCAATTGAACACATTGATGATCCAAGTTCGTTGTACACGAAGATCGAGTGAATTTGAGACGTTTTGTTTTGATTTGGACAATTTACTTGAATGGTTACGGTTTTTTAAACTAAAATTAATCCTACAAATTAAAATACTAAAGTGCATGAATCGTTTCCCATAATTAAATCTAAAAGACAATTATTAAAACAATTTAAAAATTTAAACTATTTAAAATTATTCTATCTATATACTTTATAAAATATTTATCACTTTTTATTTTTAGAAGTCTTAAAATGTTTCAGCCTCAAACATTTCTTTATTTAGAAATTTATATATAATCATTTTTGAGGTTTAAATGCCTATTATGTTTTTTTTAAAACTCATCTAAAAAGTAAATGATACAAATGAGTTATAAAATATGAGTCAATATGAGTAATTAATGATTAAATAAATAATTTAATAAGACAATAAATAACCATATTATAAGTTTGTAACATATAAAACTGAAAATAATTTTTTGATGGATATTAATATTACTATTAGAATATCAGTTATGAAATCTTAATATAAAAAAAATCATTATTTATTATAAAAAACTCGAAAAAAATTTGCACACAAAAGATTCAGCCATCAAAATTCTTCAAACCACCAAAAAAAATATTTGTTTGTCGAAAAACTTAGTCGCCGAGTACCCGCCGCAGCATTGCGCGGGTACACGGCTAGTTTAATTAAAAGCACTCTAAAATCTATTTTTAAAATCTAATTAAACAATTAAAAATAACTAATTAAAATTATAAACTATTTTAATCCATTTAAAAACTTACTTTTACTTTTAATAAACAAAATCTATTTAAAACTATTTTATTTAAAATCAAAATTAATTGAAACTAATTATTTAAAACTAACATTTAATAACTAATTAAAATTTAAAAAATTAATAAAACATTTTTTTTATTTTTTATTTTTTATTTATTTTATTTAACTTTATGAAAGTAATCTATTAATTAAAATTAACTTTAATGAAAACTTAAATTCAATAAACTTCTAAAACTGACAGCCAATCAATAAAACTCTATTAATTTAAAAAGCTAGATAAAAACACAAAAGGGGCATAGATTAGATGCTAGACGCGTTGGTATGCTATCCATGAGGTCATGGGGTCAAATCCCATGAGGGACATTTTTTTCTGAATGATTTATTTTTTGACAGCTGAAATAAAAAGTAAAGTTACAGGGGTAACTTTAGTTGAATATTATGACTGATCAAGAACTAGCAAATCAATAGGATCTTCTAGCCTAATATAGCAAAGCATAAAATATCAATAAAAAGATTTATATCAGCTAAAACATTCAGCAAAAGATAAAAACAATGAGCAAATAAGAAAAATTATGACTCAATCTAAAATCAAATGGTCAAGGCAACGAAGACAGTAAATCAAGTTAAGTCAAAACCTCAGCATAAGCTACAAGCAGTTAAATAAAATGCTCTGTATAAACCAGTAGATCAGACCAATCACAAATGACATTCAGGACTAAATCAGCTTAAACTTATGTATTTAAAGACTCACGGATATCAGTTTCATCCAAAACTGCAATTTAAATCTGTTGTCCCATATATTTGTGATGATTAAGCAATGAAGAAAGAGAGAAAATAGATGAAGAAGAGATGAATTCCTAGAGAGAGAAAGTAGTGAGAGAAAGTAGAGAGGAGATGATTAACTTGGTGAGATTAGATTAAGAAAAGAAGTTACAAATGACCATCCACCCTCCTAACATGCTAGGAGGGTAGTATATATAGTCCACCCACATGCGGGCTTTAATGGACTATATATTGGGCCGGGCTTGTATTTTGGACTTTAATTAGTTTAAATCCAAGCCCGTGAACCACGACTAAATAACTACTTATTACAACGTTCTAATAAATATTACAATAGAAACCTATGACCGAACATTCTTGTTTGACTCAATATTTTGAGGCTAACAATCTCCCCCAATGTGAGGTCATTCCTCTTTGATATTTGGATTCCAATGGAGATTTATGAATTTCGTCATAAATGAGTCTTGAACGTGTAACAGTAGTTTTGTTCCTTCATGCTGTGATCTTTAAGCCTTTGTCGTTGTCTTTCGACTTTGTCTTTTAGTCTTGAGATCTTCAAATCATCCTTGACTTGTCATTGCCATCTTGCGATCTTGTGTCTTTGTCCACATGCTCACACTATCAATTGTTGGATAGGTCTTTGGGCATGAATATGTGGTTGTGAATCTTTGACTTTGCTGAGTACACCGTGACGCCACCTTCTCGAGACAAAACATAGACACGGACTGAATGGCTTTGACATTCGTCCTAAATCGGTAGCGTTTTACCTCCGGTCGGTGAAGACCGTTATACGATATTAAATATCGTACCTGTGATCAGGTAGATTCAATTAAGAATCTCCTTGACAGGGTTTCGCGGCTGTACTAGCCGTTCTCTTTACTCGACCGTCTCAAAGCAAGACTGCGAACATAAAGAGTGAATCAATTGGAAAAATATCCGCTTGATTAAAGTCGTCAATTCAAATTCCTGGAACAAGTTTGATTCATTAAGAATCTTACCATTGTTGCTTTCCAGTTGACACAAGTTTGATTCATAAGAATCTCACAAGTCACCTACCGTAGCGCTGTTTGATGTTGACGCTAGAAGGATTTCCATTCGTCACTGTGAATATTAATAAATATCACTCTGAATGTTCTGGCAAGACCATAAAGATATTGCGTAGAAACCTGAAACGAGTTTGAATCAATTCAGAATCAAACCACTGTTGCTTTTCAGTTTTACATATGTTCAATTCATAAAGAATCTTGCATATGACCTACCGCAGTGCTGTTTGATGTTAACACTGGAAGGATTTCCACTCATCATTGTGAATACTAAGTAGTATCACTCTGAGTGTTCTAGCAATATCGCAAGGATATAGCGTAGGACTCTCTTGATCTTCATCCGTGTGTCCTAACGAGATTTGATTGATCTCTTGGCTCTAGACTCGATTTGTGCACTTTTAGTGGTCGGAGGCTGGAGCAGATGCCACCTATTCAATATCAACTATCTCGGAGTGAGAAAGTCAATAGAAGTCGTGTTGATCTCCGTGACAATAAAACAAACTTCTTTTGAGAGAAGTCTGAGTAGTTAGGAAAGGGTTGTGCTTCACATCACTGGGTCCATGATGAGTTTGTCTTCATGATGAGGTGACCCGGTTTCTGCCTAAGTTGTATGGAGGGCTTCTTTCTTTACACCCTTTATCCTTACATTTCTTTTTCATTCTTCAACCCCTTCAATGCTTACCAAGACATCATTACTAACACCTTGTTGTGATTGTTCCAGTGCTAGCATCAGTACTTAGTCGGCATTCAGCTACGTTCACATTCTACTCCATCTTTCCTAAGGACTTCTAATAATCTATTGGATTGTCCCTGGGAAGATCCCTCCGGTTCTGGTTGGATCATAGGACTTAAACCTAACCACCCTTTTGACACCAATAACGTCGTGAATTAAAGATGTTGTGGGTATTTGATCGTAACCAAGAAAACCACTTTAAATTCTAACAAAGTGTTTGAAAAACATTTAACACCTTGCTAGTTTTGTCGTTTCAGAAAAGCTCCCCCTTCACATGTGCATCGATAATCGAAAGTGTTTCGCACATGTAGGTAAGAGTTAAAGTGCTTGAGTCTTATATATGATCACATTTTAATCACATTTTCTCCCCCTATCTCTAATATATTAAATCTTTTGATATTAGAGATACCAAATTTGATTAAAATATATTTTGAAAAATAGTCTTGAAAATCTTCGGGAGAAAGATGTGTCAATCTATGCATGAAGTTGAAATGCTCCCCCTCAAAATTGATCCAATGGAATTGTCATTACGAGGATTTGATCCACATTAAACTTTTGAGGATAGGAGTTGTTGAACACACAATTTTTGAAAGATTTTGAATATCATTGAGAAATTCTTGAAAAAATTGTGTTCAACGCTTTTTGAAAAATCAATTCTTTTTGACGAAAAGGTTTTTCTAAAGCATAAACTTGAGTTCATAGACTTTGAATGTCTTGACGAATCCACTCAAGTGTAAGAAGATATAACTTCTTTTGCTAAGGGTAAGAGTACAAAAGCGTACACTCCCCCGTGAATTTAGATCCGGGTTGCAATCTGAAAGTGATTACAAGCCATTGTGTTGAGCTCAAAACGTTGAATGTTTTGTGACAAGCTCAACCCAAGATAGATTGCTCTACCCGTTGTTGGAAATATTGTCCAAAATAGACAATTTCCTTTTGAAAAGATAGAAATGACATGTTTTGAAAAATATTTACAACTTTCATTCGAGCTTTATGTACACACCCGTGTCGTTATTGAGCGACATTTCTAGGTACGTCCATATTATCGATACTGAAAGACATGTCGAGAAGAATATTTTTGGATTATCAAAGATTTTTTTTTTACTTTTGTATTTTGCTTTTTGATTAATATTTACAGGTAGATGTTTGATAGATGAATCAAGCAGGCTTCTTTGCCAGAACCTCCAGTTCTGCTGGAGTCAAACATCTCATACCAATTTGCCTAACTAGATACGCAAACCTCTCTTTCGAAAGAGCTTTTGTAAACAAGTCAGCTAATTGGTAATCAGTTCCAACAAAGTATAATTCAACAATACCTCTCTCAACTTGTTCCTTAATGAAGTGATATCGGACATCGATGTGCTTCGTGCGGGAATGCTGTACCGGGTTGCAGGAGATGGCTATGGCCGACTTTGAGTCACAGTACATAGGTACTTTATCAAAATAGAAGCCATAATCCGTGAGTTGTGTTCTCATCCAAAGAACTTGAGCACAACACGCAGATAGAGACACATACTCCGCTTCGGCTGATGAAAGTGACGTGCAATCCTGCTTCTTGGAAGACCATCCCACAAGCTTGTCTTGACCTAGAAATTGTGCACCACCAGAAGTACTTTTACGTGTATCAAGACACCCTGCATGATCAGAATCTGAATAGGCCGTTAGAAAGAAACCGGTTTCCCTCGGATACTAGAGTCCCATGTGAATGGTATTCTTAAGGTACCGAAAGATCCGTTTAACCTCCTTGAGGTGCTTTTCAGTGGGTCGTGCTTGATATCGGGCACAATAGCATGTAGCATGATGTATATCAGGCCTGCTTGCTGTCAAGTACATGAGGGACCCGATCATGGAACGATATCTCGTTTGATCTATGGGTAATCCCTCCAAATCAGCATCTAGGGATGTGGTTGATAATGGTGTCCCAACGGGGTCACATGATGTCATACCATGCTTTTTGATTATCTCTTGACAATACTTAGCTTGGTTAATGAAGATACCACTTGGGGATTGGTGAACTTGAATTCCTAGAAAGAATTTTAGTTCGCCCATCATAGACATTTCAAATCTGCTGTGCATTACTTTTTCAAACCATTTTGAAAGTTTTGGGTTTGTAGACCCGAAAATAATGTCATCAACATAAATTTGCACAAGCAGAATGTCATCCCCATATTTATAAGTGAACAAAGTTAAATCAATGGAACCTTTTGAGAAACCTTTGGAGACCAGAAATTTCGAGAGCTCGTCGTACCACGCCCTTGGAGCTTGCTTGAGTCCATATAGTGCTTTGTGGAGACGATACACCTTGTCAGGATAATGAGGATTGACGAATCCTTCCGGCTGCGTGACATAAACTTCTTCCTTCAAAGGACCGTTAAGAAACGCCGTCTTTACGTCCATTTGATAAACGATGAATCCCTTATGTGCAGCATAAGCAAGAAAAATCCTGACCGCTTCCATTCGAGCTACTGGTGCAAATGATTCTTCGAAATCAATACCCTCTTTCTGTCCATACCCTTTAGCCACTAGCCTAGATTTATTCTTGATGATCGTGTTCTCTTCATCCATCTTGTTTTTCCAGATCCATCGAAGATTTAATGGTGTTACATCGTATGGTCTGTCAACCAGTTCCCAGACTTTAAGTCTTTCAAACTGTTGAAGTTCATCCGTCATCGATTCAATCCAAGCATGATCAGCCATGGCTTCTTTGATGTTTTTCGGTTCAGCAGTACTCACGGCGAGTGCGAACATACAAACATCGCCATCGGTTTCAAGCTGTCGTCTTGTACGAACGGGCTGTGAAGGGTTTCCAATGACATGAACCAAAGGATGATCTCGGGTCCAATGATGAGTTGAAGGATGTCGTTGATAGAAAGTATGCATATTTGACGGATCAACATGGCGAATAGAAGACTCTCCAGTTTCGTGTACCGGTGTACCGAATGGGTTGATGAATTCGTCTTCGTCAGATAATGCATTGTCTGCTTGATTTGTGTTCTCTGGAGCAATGACAGTAGTTGTGGATGTTGTAGGATCGATTGTTGAAGTAATATTCTGAGGAGGTAAATCTGCAGCAACCCGTGTTGAAGTAGATGAAGTTGTATCTTGTTGTTGACGATGATCGGTTTCATCATTCTTATCATGAGTGACAGCGGAAGACTTCGATACAACTTGTTTCCCCCCCGTGAAATATTCATCATACATTGGTCCATATAACATTTCCAACTCTTCAATGGTCGTGTCGACTGTCATATCAGCTCTAGGAACATTTTCTGGAACCAGCGTTGACCTTGACGGTTCATTGCTGTGGTCTTCAGTTCCGAGTTCCGTGCGGTTGTGAACGGAAGTCGTTTGTCGTTGTGGGTCGGGACTTAAACTGTTTTGTTCAAGTGCCATTCCTTGAGATTCATCAAATCGGATGTGAATTGTCTCGACAATCAATTTTGTTCTTTTGTTGAACACTCTATATCCCTTAGACTGAGTTGCATATCCCACAAGAATACATGCATCACCTTTCTCTTTCATTTTATCCAAATTTTCACCATCTCGAATAATGTAGCAAGTACATCCAAAAACATGAAGGTGTTTGAGTGAAGGTTTTCGATCATGAATTATGTGATATGGTGTCTTTTCGTGTCTTGGAATAATTAAGGAGCGGTTTTGTGTGTAGCATGCGGTTGACACGGCTTCGGCCCAAAAGTACAGTGGAAGTTTTGAAGCGGATAATAATGTTCGAGCAGCTTCAACCAAAGTACGGTTTCGTCTTTCAACAACGCCGTTTTGTTCGGGTGTTCGAGCAATAGATGTTTCATGTTCAATCCCTTCGGCTTCAAAATACTTTCTCAGATTAGAATTCAAAAATTCTGTGCCTCTGTCAGTACGAACCACTTTAACTTGAGCTTGAAGACCACGTTGTATCAGTTTAAGAAAGCTGATGAGAACTTCAGGTGTTTCATCCTTGGACCTCAAGAAGTGAGTCCATGTGTACCTTGAGTAATCATCGACAATTACCAGAATATATTTCTTTCCATTGATACTCTGAACACGCATGGGACCACACAGATCCATGTGAAGAAGATCTAACCGTCCTTTAGAGCTTGGTGTGGTCTTTGTTTTGAAGCTACTTCGTTTAGCTTTACAAAGTTCACAAGAAGAACAAAGATGATCTTTGATGAATTTCAAACTTGGAAGGCCTCTCACAATATCTTTCTTGGAAAGCAAGTTAATGGTATCAAAGTTGAGATGAGAAAGACGTTGATGCCATAACCATGCCTGAGTCGTTGAAGCATTAGCCATGAAGCAAATTGGAGTTGATGAAGTTGTGTCTTGAAGTGAAATTGTATAAAGATCAGTACCCCGTGTACCGGTAAGTAAGTCATTTCCATCATAATCACGAACAAAACATGTCTTCTTTCTGAAAGCAACTTCCAAATCCGCATCACAGAATTGACCAACCGAGAAAAGATTGTGATTGAGCCCTTCGACGTAGTATACCCTTTTAATCGTGATATTCCCCTGAACCAAATCTCCATATCCTAGGATCGGTGCAAATTGATCATTTCCGAATCGGACCGTACCTAGGAACTTCTCTACGAAGTTAATTAGAAGCTTGAGATTCCCCGTCATGTGCTTCGTGCATCCGGAGTCCATTATGAAGAGAATTATTTGTATCACCTGCAGAAGAGTTAGAACACGATGGAGCATTTGCTAAATTGGATACCACAGTAGTTGTGATAGTAGAATCATTAGTGTCCTTATCAACATTTAAAGGCAAACTAATACTCGTTTTCACATTTTCTGTCCTAACTTTTGGCATCCATTTATATCCGGGAGGACATTGATTAGCAAACCACCATTTCCAAGACTTACTGGCAGACTCATATAATTCCTTAATTTTGCTTCTAGGATTCTTAGTGGTGGAGTCTGATGCATTACTTTTCTTAGTGGGGGTTGCACCAGAATGGTTCACTTTGCGTTTGGGTTTACTAGCTCTAATAGGCATTGCAACTTGCTTCTTAGTTCTAGTATCGACGCCTTTGACTTTATTTATAGCACACATAGAATGATTAGCATTAGCACACTTGCCACATTTGACACAAACAAATTTCACATTCATAGCATTCAAAGTCGAATCATTCAAATCGTCATGACACGCGATTACAGACGTTTTATTCTTAGAAATATTGAAAATCCTAGGGTGTTCTTCTACTTGCTTCATCTTCCCTTGATTCTTGTGTTTCCAGACCTTATCATTCTCTTGATTGCTCTTAAGCTGAGGCCGGCTAACACTAGTAGTGGAGACTATTCCTGTAGTAGAAGACACACGAATATTAGTGTTTCTAGAAGTCTGAGGCGAGTGAGTATCTTTGTTTGTGGGCTTAGTGGGCATTCTATACATCCCTGGTTTAATCATATTATTGTGCTTAACGCTTGGTGCTACAGGATTCCTTATGGGTTGAGCTTGTGGTAACCTTTCCTTTCCATCCATCTTGGGGGCAAACACAGGTTTTGCAAACGAGGAATTAGATAAAGCAGATGGTTTTCCCAAGATAGAGGATCTATTCTCTTTAGAGGCATTGGGTTGTCTAACAACATTTTTCTTAATGCTAGGTTCCACAATTTTTCCACCCATTTTAGCAATGAGTTTCTGCAACTCTGCTATCGCTCTATCCCTGTCTTGTAATTGAGCTTTCAACTCTTTAATTTCCAAATTCTGTTCATTCATTTCTCGAAATGTTTGGGAAAGTTTTTCTTGCAATTTATTATCATGTGAAAAACGACCAACGTCTTTTTGCAAAGCAAGTTCAAGTGAATGACAATGTTTTTGAAGGAAATCAGTTTTGTGTTGAAGTAACTCAAAAGCCTTTTTGTCAACATTTTCTTTCCGTTTCGAAAGCTCAATTTCTAGACGTTCACATTCTTTGAGCTTTTCAAGATATTGGCATGCAACTTCAGAATATTCATCAATATCAGCACAAGATGTAAAATAAGCACACATAATATCTTTAGAAACGCATTCTTGCAAGAGTAAATCATATTCATCAGAAAAACCGGACTTGTCCATTTGAAGATCATCAATTGCTTTCTCAAGAGACTCAACATATTGTAAATTATCAAACATTTCAGACCGAATTAAGCTTTCGAATTTAAGAACATTTTCTTTTAGTGTGGCCGCGTTCGGTATTAAGATTTGTTTGACAAGCACAGTTATGTCTTGAGGAATTGGTTTCTTCCACTCGTCATTTTGTCGTTGTTTCCAATCATTATCAATAATGGACTTAATATTATCTATGTAATGAGTAAGAAACCCAAATATCTGCCTACTCTTGCTTTTAGAAGCATCTAGGGGCAAGTAGTTGATGAACTTAGAAACGTTTGTTTTCTTAGTGGCAAACGCTTTCTTCCATTGAATTCTCTTTTGCCTGCATTCTAAAAATACTTCCTCACGAGATTTCTGAGTTTGTTTGTGGAACAGACCATAAAGACTATTCTCATAAGCATAATTATATGGTTTCACAAACTCCTTATTAACTGATGGTTGACTATCAGCATCCCAAAGGGCAGTCTCTTCACTATTGGCACTTAGAGGCATGCAATCAAGATCTGTCCTTTCAGTCTCATCAAGATAAAGATGCGGGTTCGCAGCTTGAGCTTTGGCAAGGTACTCAGGACTTGCAAAGCTAGCTTGACCCTTAAACATCGATGGAGGTGCTAGCATTCTTACGGATTGAATAGAATCATGCGTTTTATAAACAACGTTCTTCAAAAAGTCGACTTGTGCTTCTAGTTTGGTAACTTTTTCGGTTTCTTTATCATATCTACTTTTGAAGTCTTGTTTTAACGCATCTACCTCTTGTTTCTTATCCTCTAGAATTTTAGCAGAATCAGTAGTGGTCATAGAGAGTTTTTGTTCAAGTTCATTAACTTTGGTAGTGGCAAGGTACGTTTTTTGACGTTCATCCATTAAGAAAACATTATATTGACGCTTCTCTTTAGCTAATAACTCAAGAGTGGTATTATATTTGTTTTCAAAATCGTCCTTTTGACTTTTTAACGCACTTCCCTTGTACCCCTCAAGCTCTTTGGTTTTCTGAAGGAGCTCATCTCTATAGCTTTCAGTCATCTCAGTAGATTTGATAAGAGCAGCTTTACATTCTTCAAAACTTTGAGTGAGCGTAGCGTTTGCCTTCTTTAATTGCTTTTGACTCTTTTTATTTTCAGTGACATCTTTTTGTAAAGTAGCAATTAAATTAGCAAGCGCAATACGTTCCTCTTCATCATATTCATTTGCATGTTGATCATCCTCATACTCATTATTGCACATGTCTGATGAATCGGGTGTGGTATTACTATCAACCGTTTCCATCATACACGTGTCATTAATGGCATTGGGTAGATCACTATGCTCAGGAATATCACCAAACACATTATATTCATCAGTAGTGTGTACCTTATCGATTGGCTCAGTGTCAAAGATAGGACCATTGTCATCTTCAGTGACTTTGAGAACTTCTTCAACATGTGCCATGTACGAGTAATGTGCTTCTAATTCCTGGTCGGAGGCTTCATCATCAGTGTCATCAAGCATAGCTCCTTCCTCAGCTGACAGTTTGACCCCTGCTTCCATCTTCTTGCATAGCAGCATCTTTTCCTTATGGTAGCTAGAGTCTCTAACCCTTTTCGGCTTCCTGCATTCCTTTGCCATATGCCCAAAACCTTGGCAATTAAAACATTGAATCCCGCTTTGCTGAACCACTTGACTTCCAACCGTTTCCCTATTCCCAGTAGCAGCAGCAATCCTCTGAGTATCATACTTTGCAGTTTGTCGATCATACCTTGCAGAACCCTCAACATGCGTTGGATTATGTCGATCATACCTAGAAGGACTTTCACCACGTCGACGTGTGTCATACCTTGGAGGACTCACAACATATCGGTTCTTTGTGTTAGATGATGTTCGAAGATTGTTGTTGGTGGGTTTGTAGATCTTCTGGTAAGTCTTCATAATGAAAGCAATTTGTTGTTTCATCTCACGATTCTTCTGAGCTTGATCTTCATCACTATCTTCTGCTGAAGATGACTCAGATGGTGGTGAAGGTGCTCTTGGTGCTTTGCCGCGTGATCTTGTGGATGATGAAGACTTGGATGATGTGGAATATCGTGGTGAGGATGATGGGCTAGAGTATGGCTTAGGAGCATGAGATCGATGATCTTGGACATTTTGAGTGGTAGTTAATAAAGCAAGTGGATTAGCCGTCTTTGCCACTCGTTCAGCTCGAATCTCATTTGCTTCATGCTGAAATTGTTTCAAGATATCAAAGAGAGTGTGATAGTTTACCTTGTCTAACTGCTTCTGTTGTTTCACCAAAGTGACAAAACGTGTCCACTCTGGTTGGAGTTGTTGTAGAAATTGCACATTGACTTGCATGGTGGAGACTTCCAAGTTGTTTCTTGTCATATCATTCATCATCTTGTAAAATCTTGAATAATAGGACTCAATTGATTCTCCATCCAATGCAGTAAACTTACCAAAGTTCCAAAACAAGTTTGTTTTGACATCTTGCTTGTTGAGAGACTCTCCTTGTTGCAAGCGTTCAATGGCCGTCCACATTTCTTGTGCTGTAGGACATGCATCGACTGTGGAATAAATATCATCTCCAATTCCACTTAGGATCATATAGATCGCTTCTTTTTCTGCATCATGCCAAGCACGTTTCTCGGGTGTAAGGTCAGATAAAGTTTCCTTTTTCTTTGTTGCAGGTACTTCTGGACATGTGTCTGTGGCTGGTGTATAAGGAACATCAATTTCAGAAAAGACATATGGGCCATTGTTAATACATTGTCTCAAGGCATCACCATTAGGTCTTGTATCAAGATAGCGAAGAAAGCGTGATTGCCATTGAGCATATCGACCAGCCACAAGCATTGGTGGTCTCTCTTTATTACCCGCGACCATGATGTTGTTGTTCGTCACACGATATTCTGCAGTAGAATCCATCTCAATATTCTCTGAAATGATGAAGTGAATATGGATCTTAAGTAGATTTGTTGTGATTGTTGTTGTGGTTTAAATTCCGAAAATTGCAATTTTTCTCCAGGCCGACAATAAATTCTCCAGTCCGACTAAAACGGTAGTCCAAAAATTTTGTAATCGCCAAAATTTGAAATTGAGCTAGAAATGTCCTAAAACTAGTATGGAAAAAATTTGAATTTACTTGACGAAAAATTTTTAACTCTTTTTTTTTTTTTTTTTTTTTTTTTTTTTTTTTTTGATCTTCGTGGAAACGATATTCCGAAACTAGTCTAGATGGTGGCTAAGTCTAAAAAATACTCAAACAAAATTTAGCAAAACACATCATCGGAATAACCAATCGGAATGTTATCGGAATAACCAATCGGAATGCCAATCTGAATGCACCAATCGGAATGCTAATCTGAATGTACCAATCGGAATGCCAATCTGAATGCACCAATCGGAATGCCAATCTGAATGTACCAGTCGGAATGCCAATCTGAATGTACCAATCGGAATGCCAATCTGAATGCACCAATCGGAATGCCAATCTGAATGCACCAATCGGAATGCCAATCTGAATGTACCAGTCGGAATGCCAATCTGAATGTACCAATCGGAATGCCAATCTGAATGCACCAATCGGAATGCCAATCTGAATGCACCAATCGGAATGCCAATTTGAATCACCAATCGGAATGACAATCTGAATCACCAATCGGAATGTCAATCTGAATCACTAAACCCTTTTCAGATTACACCAATCGGAATGTATCCCCCTTTTCTCGGACAAAACGCAACCAATACGTGATTTTAAGCCAAAAAATGATCAAAAAACCCAAAAATTTTGTGTTTTTAGCCAAAGTAAATATACCAAATCACTACAACAACTATGTATAAGATGTAGATGATTAAGCAAAGAACGGAAAACACAAAAAAATTTGAATCCGAGATGATTTATGGATTAAATCATTCGAATCAAATATAATAACACCATCCAATCACAAATCTACCCCGTGGCGATTGATACCAAATGTTGTCCCATATATTTGTGATGATTAAGCAATGAAGAAAGAGAGAAAATAGATGAAGAAGAGATGAATTCCTAGAGAGAGAAAGTAGTGAGAGAAAGTAGAGAGGAGATGATTAACTTGGTGAGATTAGATTAAGAAAAGAAGTTACAAATGACCATCCACCCTCCTAACATGCTAGGAGGGTAGTATATATAGTCCACCCACATGCGGGCTTTAATGGACTATATATTGGGCCGGGCTTGTATTTTGGACTTTAATTAGTTTAAATCCAAGCCCGTGAACCACGACTAAATAACTACTTATTACAACGTTCTAATAAATATTACAATAGAAACCTATGACCGAACATTCTTGTTTGACTCAATATTTTGAGGCTAACAAAATCATTCTTCTCAATACTAAACAGATTTATCAAATCTTTTGTATGAAACAAATTAATAAAACTGACTATTACTCTATGAACCCATTTAGCAGACATGTTTCAAACTCCAATAATAACAAATCGGGTTATTAGATCTTAACATGAGACACTTATTTAAAATTGGTGAAAGCAAATTCAAACATCGAACATTAACAGATCTATAATCTTAATTCAGTAAACTCAAACTAAAATAAAACTTATCAGATTAAACAAATGTCTCAAACTAGCATACCACAACATAACAGAAAAATATCAAAGCAAAATCATACAGTCAAATAGCTCAAAGCAATCAGATTAACTAGAACATAAAAATAACAAGTAATTAAACCTTATGAAGAAACCCGGTGAGACGTAGAGCGGCGCTGAGCCGTCTAAATACCCGAATCAAAACCACCATTCATCTCACCATATAAACCACCATCATTCATCATCCGAAACACCATTACTCGAATAATTACAGCATCTCGAATCAATTTATTTTCACTTATCCAGTAGGGATAAATGACTAATTCCAATCCTTAGTTTTATTATCTAATTCAAGCTATTTTTTAGCTTAATTAAACAATATCTTTTTATTATAATTTCAAAATTAGATTGCAAGAATAACTGTAAGAACTTAACAGTAAAATAACAAGAACAATTTAAATCATGAAATCTTTTATTAAATCACTGGAAAGTCATTACAATACTGAAAAAGAGAACTACAATAATTCTACACCTAATTTAGCATTATAACTTTAAAGTAAAAATTAGAATGATTAACAATTACTGATTTGGGGGTTTTTATAGCCAACCCCCAAGGCTTGCTGGTGAGGGTTTGTTGAGGAGAATATTCCATCTGATCCATCCAGTCGGTATCTTTCATCTTCTCTCTCTTCTCACTGTTGATCTAAGGGCTGATATTAGCCAACTAGCACACGGATCGCCAACGTGGCATCCGTGTGTGCTAGTTGTGCTAGTTTGGTGATGATGTGTCTCCTTTTTATTAGAGGATTGGTGGGATTGAGGTGTCTCAGCCAATGAAACGTTGCTACGTTTGTGGATGCCCTCCATCATCTCTTCCTTAAAACTTGGGAATTAATTCCCCACTCGTGAGATCAAGCACTTGAATTAAGTGAAAAGCCCCAATTTATTGTATTTGTGAACTAGGGTTTTTAAACAGTATATTTACAGGTTTTAAGGGTTTGGGGTGAGAGAGGTGAATGGAACTTGGGAAATATCGAAAGTTATTTTGTGAGTAAATGTGAAAAGTGGGTAGAATGTGTGGTTAAGAGTAGGTGATAAATGTTTGTTTGACCAAAGTTAATAAACTTTCACCGTTACTTAATTTGTAACTTGGGCTTGGGATGGATCCATTGCAATATTTCCCTTAGTCTCATGATTCATTAAATTTGGAATTGGGCTTGAAGCCCTTTTAAACTCCACACGTCCAACTAACTACTCAAAGTCAATGGGCTTTTGGCCCAATTATAGACAGTCCATCCGTCTCTAAATATTGAGATTATTGGGCCTTGATGGGCTTTTGGGCCCAATACCCAAATGTGAGACCTACAAGCCCATTTATCTTCATAAAAGGTTAAATCCATTAGAATCGATCTTATAATTGGCTTTGACGATCTTTTCTTCAAACTCGTGTCGTTTTCGCCGGTTTTCGTCAACTTGGTGCCTACACACATGAAACAACAAAACATGCACATACAAGGCAATATTCATATGTTTAATGCATTTATTCATTGTTTTTAGATACAATTGATATGAGTAAAATCACTCATATCAAACTCCCCCTTGCTAAGCAATTGTCGTGTCCTCATGCAATGATAAAATAAAACATTAACTATACTTTTATTCAACTTATGAGACTTTATTTTGCAAAGACATAATGTATTGCTTTCATTATTTGAAAAATAACTTTTAGGATCATAAAACTCAAATAGATTCATCGTCCTCGACTATTCACTTTTCCATGCCAAGTGTAAAAACAAGATCATCGTCAATCATAAGCCCCAAAATTAAACCAACTCATACAAGTAATTTGTGTTAAACTCAATCTCCTATTATTCCTAAATGTATCTCTAAATTTTATTTGTCATTCACCCAAAGGCTCATTTGACTTTATTTGATATTTACTAGTCCAAAAATGAAGGCAAGAACGGTGCAAACTCAACACTCAAAACCTAACCTCGACTTCATAAACCGTTGTCACTAAAGAAAGCCCGCATCAAGGATAACTTAACACGATTTGAGGGATAAATCCCCGGACCCAAAATTTGGCTAATAGGACTACTTAAAAGCAAAAATAAAACCTCCAAAGTCAATTATGACCTTATTAATGGAGTTAGCAACAACTACATCATAACACCTTGTGGCTCTTTAAGATGCAATTTTGCTCCTTATTTAAAATCCACACCCGAAGGCTCCTTGGACAAAAATAAGGAAATTGATATTCACCATCCCACCTTATGGCTCATGATGATGAAGAAATTTTTATTCAACACGTCCCATTGCCATACACCCTAAGGCTCTAATGACAAGGTTAGTTCTACATGACTCCCACCCGAAGGCTCATAGAGAACATGTTTTTATTTATTCTTCTTTATTATTATGATATTTATAGTAAGCCAAATTTCCGCAATCCCATGATCAAAAGTCCATGACGCTGACACCCTTAATGTGTTCTCACTTTAATTACAAGAGAAGAAAAAGACGGAGTTACGAGTTAAGATATCAAGCCTAAACCGCTAAAAACTTCATTTATTAAGCAATTATTATTCAAGCGTGGAAAATAAATACGAGGAGATTAAATCAAACACAAAAATACTTACACAAATAAGATTTAACCTTAGAAACTTATGATTAAACTCTATCATCACTTGTTCTCCATATTGTAAAATTCCAAAAATGTGAAATCAATGGATACTTAGCCTATTAAATCAAAGTTTTGGGTTTTCAAGTCATCTATAGGATCTTGCATCTTCTTATACTTTTTCAAGTTTTAGAATTTGCGTTTTAAAGTTCCCTTGATAAACGACTTTCTAGGATCAATTATAGGAACTTGCGAAAAGTTCTTGTTCTTAACCCGTATGAGTTAAGACTTTCGCGTTTTAAAGTTCCCTATATAAAAGCCTAGCAAAACTTAATTCAAATACATTAAAGAAAAGCTAAGGTAAAAAACCGAGTCGAGTCAAAAACTATTTTTATTTTCACCAAGGGAAAGCCTACATTTGTGTCAAAAGCACTTATTTTCTTTATTAAAAACTTAAAATAACACTAAAAATTTAAAAATATTATGAAAAACGAGAAAAACGATTACGTTTGGACACGACAAAAGCAATTGCAAGCGATTATATCGATTGACTCCCCCATGCTAAAACCAAACTTTTTCCTTAATGTTTCTTAGCTCAAGAGTAACACCCCCTTGCTAAAACACGAAGAGTCTAATGGAAAATCCTAGCATGGAAAGAGCACGCAAATCTATAAGCCGTTTATTAATTATGCCTCAAGATAAAACGTTAGTCGATAAAGGATAGAGAGTGTGCCCCTTTTGGTAATCAAAGAACGGAAGATCAAGTGGACCGGCAAAAACTGAACACGAGAGTCTTTAATGATTAGGGTCATACCTAAGATTCACAACATAACAAAACACGAGCACGAGCTTGAAAGATCAAGCCTTATTAGTTGTTAGAAAACAGAAAGAAGATAGAATGTATGGGACTCCCCCACAAGGCACCTCGTTTTTGTTAACCGAGTCATGAGCTCGACCCGATCCCCGCATTCATTGGTCCTTAGGGAAAGTTTGAAGATCCGGAACAACCTCCGTAGGTATGTCCCCTCCAAAGTAGTGTTTCACACGATGACCATTCACCTTAAAGTTATGGCCGTCTTTTTGAGCTAGCTCAACAGTGCCATAAGGGAACACTTGTGAAATGGTGAATGGTCCAGACCAACGGGATTTAAGCTTGCCCGAGAAAATCTTAAGTCTAGAGTTGGATAAGAGGACTTGATCACGAACATTGAAAATGCGGTTTTTGACCTTAGAGTCATGAATCCTCTTAGTCTTCTCTTTATAGATCAAAGAATTTTCATAAGCTTCATCCCTTAATTCACTTAGTTCATTCAATTGAACCTTGCGATGATCACCCGCGGTCCTTAAATCAAAGTTACAATGCTTAAGAGCCCAATACGCCTTATGTTCGAGTTCAATTGGCCAGGGGCATGCCTTACCGTAGACCAACCTAAATGGTGTACAACCAATTGGCGTCTTTTAAGCCGTACGGAAAGCCCACAATGCATCATCCAATTTACCCGACCATGAAGTGCGATTTTCTCCAATAGAACGCTCCAAAATCCTTTTAAGAGCACGGTTTGAAACCTCCACTTGACCACTCGTTTGAGGGTGATAAGCCGTCGAAAGTCGATGAGTGACACCATATTTCTTTAGAGCTCTTTCAAATTGTTCATTACAAAAATGGGTCCCACGATCACTTATTATAGCCCGTGGAGTTCCAAACCTAGCGAAGAGTTGTTTCAAAAATTTCACCACAACTCGAGCATCATTTGTGGGCAAAGCCTTAGCTTCAACCCATTTAGACAAATAGTCCACGGCTACGAGAATGTACTTATTTCCTTTCGAAGATGGAAATGGCCCCATAATATCGATCCCCCAAATGTCAAAGATTTCACAAACTTGGATAATGTTTTGAGGCATTTCATCCTTTTGTGAGTTCTTTCCTTGACGTTGACAAGCATCACAAGTCTTGATCAAGTCTTGGGCATCACGATATATGGAAGGCCAAAAGAAGTCGGCACCAAAGACTTTCTTCGCGGTGGCGTTAACACCATGATGTCCCCCGGTGGGTCCTTCATGACAAGATTTAAGGATATCTTGAGCTTCTTTGCCAAACACGCACCTACGAATCACTTGATCCGCGCACACGCGAAACAAATAGGGGTCGTCCCAAAAGTAATAGGATATATCATTGAAAAACTTTCGTTTTTGTTGGGACGACATACCCTTGATCACAAACTTCCCCGCATGGTAATTTGCAATGTCCGCAAACCATGGGGTACTATCATCACCACGAAAAGCAATCTTACCAAGCGTCTCGAGAGGAAATGTTTCATTGATTTCCTTGTTCTCTCGATCGCTTTGGTGAGGATTCTCAAGTCGAGATAAATGATCGGCCGCGAGATTCTCGGCTCCTTTTTTGTCTAGAATTTTGACATTAAGTTCTTGAAGGAGGAGAATCCACCGGAGCAACCTCGGCTTAGCATCTTGTTTATTAAGAAGATATTTGATAGCCGAGTGGTCCGTATACACTATGGTTTGAGACAAGACGAGATATGGTCTAAACTTTTCAAAAGCATACACAACGGCAAGTAACTCCTTTTCCGTTGTAGTGTACTTTGTTTGAGCATCTGTCATAGTCTTACTTGCATAGTATATAGGCAAGAAATGTTTTGACTTACGTTGCCCCAAAACCGCACCTACCGCGTAATCACTAGCATCACACATAATTTCAAAAGGTAGGTCCCAATCCGGAGCAACTAAAATCAGAGATTCGGTTAATTTCCTTTTAAGCATCTCAAAGGCTTGAATACACTCATCCGAAAAGATGAAAGGAGTCTCTTTTTCCAAAAGATGGGTCATAGGCTGAGCTATCTTAGAGAAGTATTGAATAAAACGTCTATAGAAGCCGGCATGGCCGAGAAAACTCCTAACTCCCTTAACAGTGGTGGGTGGAGGTAATTTGGCAATCACGTCGATTTTAGTCCTATCAACCTCAATACCGGCCTTAGAGATCTTATGTCCTAACACAATTCCCTCTTTGCACATGAAGTGACATTTTTCATAATTAAGCACAAGATTTGTTTCCTCACAACGTTGCAACATTCTTTCAAGGTTAGAGAGACATGAAGTGAAAGATTCCCCAAAAACCGAGAAATCATCCATGAAGACTTCCATGGTTTTCTCGATCATATCATGGAAAATGGCCATCATACACCTTTGGAATGTCCCCGGAGCATTGCATAGTCCAAAAGGCATTCGACGATAAGCAAATGTTCCATAAGGACAAGTGAATGTGGTCTTTTCTTGATCACGAGGGTCAATGGGGATTTGGAAATAGCCGGAAAATCCATCCAAAAAGCAATAGAATTCATTCCCCGCTAGTCTCTCTAACATTTGATCCATAAAAGGTAATGGAAAATGATCCTTCCTAGTGGCATCAGTAAGCTTCCTATAGTCGATACAAACACGCCAACCGGTCACAAGTCTAGTAGGAATCAATTCATTATCCTCATTAGTAACAACCGTCATTCCTCCTTTCTTTGGAACACAATGCACGGGGCTAACCCATGGACTATCTGATAGGGTAGATCATCCCGGCGTCTAGAAGTTTAGTAACTTCCTTTTTTATCAACTCATGAATCTTTGGATTGACCCTTCTTTAATTTTGGATAGCGGGTTTATAATCATCCTCCATTAGAATTTTATGAGTACAAAATTTTGGATCTATACCCTTAATGTTGGAGATTTTCCATGCAATGGCCCGTTTATATTTCTTAAGCACTTTAATAAGTTCATCTTTTTCATTTTCCTTTAATCCCTTAGCAATAATCACGGGTAACTTATCCGTTCCTTCAAGAAAAGCATACTCCAAATGAGTGGGAAGTTCCTTAAGTTCTAGGTCGGGTGCTTCTTCAATAGATGTTTTCACTTTAGTCTCATTTTCACTCACAACTTTTAAATCCATAGGTGGCGATTTAAAATGATCTTCATTAAAAAAGGCTTCAAGTAAATCGATATCTCCCTCCATATC
The DNA here is from genome assembly GCA_025667525.1 of Glebionis coronaria. Lineage (NCBI taxonomy): Eukaryota > Viridiplantae > Streptophyta > Magnoliopsida > Asterales > Asteraceae > Glebionis > Glebionis coronaria. The sequence continues at coordinate 295,615,021 of CM046874.1, forward strand.
ATGATAATCCTCATCATATGTAGATGGCAAATCCGGTGTGCTAAGAAAAGCATCCACCTCCTCCAAGATAAAATCACTAGCCCCAAATGGAGTAAGGGGTGGAGACGAAAGGGAAATAATAGGATCCGATAAAGAAGGATTGCCACTTTTGGAATTAGCCGAGAATCCAAGCACTTCTTGTGAATATTCTTCACAAGTAACATCAATCACATCGATTTGATTAATTGATTCCTCGTAATACTTGGAAGAATATTTAGCGATATCACCAACATCAAATGTAATACTTTCATCATCAAAACGTAAAGTCAACTTCCCCGCTCTCATGTCAACTATAGAACTAGCCGTCATTAAAAACGGTCTTCCCAAAATAAGTGGTACACGAGAATCTTCGGGATAATCGCAAACTACAAAGTCCGTTGGAAATACGAGTTTCCCTACTTTGACAAACACGTCCTCGGCTATACCTTTTGGAAAGGTGGTCGATTGATCTGCTAGCTCGAGAGTCATCTTAGAAGGTGTAAGCTCGGGAGGTGATAACCTTTTCCACACGGAAAGAGGCATCAAATTAATGCTAGCGCCAAGATCGGCTAATGCTAAGCATTCTTCCATATTAGGGAAATCACATGGTATCAAAAACTTACCCGGGTCTCCAAGCTTTTTGGGAAGCTTTTGTGTAAGAACCGCGGAACAATTAGCATCTAAAGATGTAGACACTTCAACCAATTTCCCTTTATTGTTCATCAATCTCTTAATAGTCGAAGCAAACTTAGGCATGTAAAGCAATGCATCCGCGAAACTAAGATTAATATGAAGATTCTTAAACATCTCTAAAAAAGTAGTCATTTGAGCATTGGACTTTTTACGGAGCTTCTCTTGGTTAAGTCTCGAAGGGTAGGGTAGTGTGGGTTTAGTCTTCGGAAGCTCGGGCTCCAGAATAGGCAATTGGTCAACCTTTGGTGGAATAGGAATTTCCTTTTCTTTAACCACCTCGGGTTCTTGCTCCACTTCCCTCACCGGAGAGGTACTCACATGTGGAAGCAAAGGTCCGTCTAAAGCTTTCCCACTACGTGTGGTTATAGCTTTCATCTCACCCTTCGGGTTTGGAATGGTGTTGCTAGGTAAGCCACCCGAAGAAGAGGAGGGTTTACTCATAAAAGATTCAAACATCGAAAGCAATTTGTTTTGACTTTGTTCCATACTTTGTTGCATACGGTTTTGGTTTTGCTCTAGCCTTTGTTGATTAAGCTCAATATTTTGCCCCTTGATGTTATTTTGAAAATCGAGTTTCAAAGTATTAATTTACCCTTGAATGTTGTTTTGAAAAGCTTTCAAATTTGCCTCATTTGACTTGATATAGCTTGACAACTCATTTTGATTATTATGAAAACCTTGATTGTTTTGATTAGCATTAAACCCATTTCCTTGATTGTAATTCCCTTGGTTACCACGATTAAAATTATTCCCATTGTTCCCATTGTTGTACCTATTTTGCACTGGTGGAAAACCCGGTGGAGCAACATGATTTTGACGAGGAACTTGACCGTTGGAGCCATAAGTTCCCGTCGCGGCAAAAGCACTAGCTTGATCAAACCCCGTGGTTGAACAAGCATAATTAGGATGTGCTCCACCACATGATACACAAAAATTCTCAACCGCATTAATCGATCCATGAGGATTCTTCCTAAGCTCATTCAAAATCGTGTGAATCTTAGAGTCCAATCTAGCAATCTCGGAATTAAATGAGTTCACATTGGAAACAACTGGTGTGTTTCGTGAATATTGTGCTCTAGACTTATTCTCAATTATACCCCACGCGTCTCTCGGAGTTTTTCTTAAAAGATTACCACCCGCGGCGGCATTTAAAGAATCTTGTTCAATCATATTAAGCCCATTATAAAAAGTATTTATTTGAAGCAATTCCGAGAAACCGTGGTGTGGACATTGTCTTAACCAATCTTTAAACCTTTCCCAAGCAACCCCAAACGATTCATGCACTTTTTGTTTAAATGTAGTGATCTCGTTCTTAAAGTGTGTTGTTTTGGATGGTGGAAAGAAGTAATTCATGAACTTAGACACTAAATCATCCCATGTCAAAATCGAACCCGGTGGTTCTTTTTCATACCAAATCTTAGCGTTACCCTCGAGCGAGTACGGAAAAAGCATGAGCTTAATCGCGTCATTCGGCACATCTCTAAACTTGAGATTCGAGGTAATACGAAGAAAATTCCGAATGTGAGAGTGCGGGTTATCGGTCTCATTGCCACAAAATTGGTCGGCACGAATGAGTGATAAAAGACCCGTCTTAATCTCAAAATGATCCGCCAAAATAGCCGGCACAACGATTGCTTCCCCATACCCTTCGGTGGGTGCACGGAGCAATTCCTCCATTGTTCGGTTATCGGCCATCTCTACAACAATAGGTGGAAGCTCGGGTTCCACTATTCGTTGTTGACGATTTCTATTTCTACGAGGAATATTTTCAAGCCTATTAAAATCAATCGAAAGTCGAGAAGATCTTAATTGCATAAACCAAAGTGACGAGAATTTTAGAGGATTGAAGAAAAGAAATTAGACAAGAAGAAGATTATTTTTGGTATTTTTATTTGGTATTGCTCAATCAAAAATGATCGATAAAAAACAAGGAATAAGGATAACTACTATGGAAGTAAATTACCCTCGGTCGACTTTGAAACGATAGGTGAAAACCTAAACGTCTCGAGGTTCAATAAGTAAACTACAAAAATAAGATATAATACTACTTGAGTTGGCAAACCAATAATTGGTCGTCCCTCTCAATATACGCACAAGTAAGCGGGGAAACGAGGTGGCACAAAGCACTTAAAAACCTTTTTCCTTAGACGGCCTTTTATAGCACGTCGCCTTATACCCACCTTATAGTTTGTATAAATCGAGTTCAAACTTTTTATTATTATTTATCTATTTTGCCTTTTTTCTTTGTTTTGGATTCGAATACAATAGCTAGGTGATGAAATCCCAACTAAGGTCTTATTTGGAAGTAGGTAAATTTATTGTTCTACGTAATACAATATAGTAAACACAAAAAAAAACACGAAAAACGTTACATACTATAATAATAAAAAATAACAAAACTTTCCGAGGATGGAAAGGGTCTTCAAATCAACGATCAACAAATCTCAACGAAACGAATCGTACACAAGATCCCCGGCGCGGATCCAAAATTTTTTATGTGTCGTGGATTGTATATTAATTAGATACGTTATAGGGTAAAATAGAAAATTACCTTTAGGAAAAAGTAATAGACTAAAATTTACCAAAGATGGATTCAATTGAACACATTGATGATCCAAGTTCGTTGTATACGAAGATCGAGTGAATTTGAGACGTTTTGTTTTGATTTGGACAATTGACTTGAATGGTTACGATTTTTTAAACTAAAATTAATCCTACAAACTAAAATCCTAAAGTGCATGAATCGTTTCCTAAAATTAAATCTAAAAGACAATTATAAAACAATTTAAAAATTTAAACTATTTAAAATTATTCTATTTAATTAAAAGCACTCTAAAATCTATTTTTAAAATCTAATTAAACAATTAAAAAAACTAATTAAAATTATAAACTATATTAATCCATTTAAAAACTTACTTTTACTTTTAATAACAAAATCTATTTAAAACTATTTTATTTAAAATCTAAATTAATTGAAATCTAATTATTTAAAACTAACTTTTAATAACTAATTAAAATTTCAAAAATTAATAAAACATTTTTTTTTATTTTTTATTTATTTATTTATTCTATTTAACTTTATGAAAGTAATATATTAATTAAAATTAACTTTAATGAAAACTTAAATTTAATAAACTTCTAAAACTGACAGCCAATCAATAAAACTATATTAATTTAAAAAGCTAGATAAAAACACAAAAGGAGGCATAGATTAGATGGTAGACGCGTTGGTATGCTATCCATGAGGTCATAGGGTCGAATCCCATGAGGGACATTTTTTCTGAATGATTTATTTTTTGACAGCTGAAATAAAAAGTAAAGTCACAGGGGTAACTTTAGTTGAATATTATGACTGATCAAGAACTAGCAAATCAATAGGATCTGCTAGCCTAATATAGCAAAGCATAAAATATCAGTAAAAATATTTATATCAGCTAAAACATTCAGCAAAAGATAAAAACAATGAGCAAATAAGAAAAATTATAACTCAATCTAAAATCAAATGGTCAAGGCAACGAAGACAGTAAATCAAGTTAAGTCAAAACCTCAGCATAAGCTACAAGCAGTTAAATAAAATGCTCTGTATAAACCAGCAGATCAGACCAATCACAAATGACATTCAGAACTAAATCAACTTAAACTTATGTATTTAAAGACTCACATATATCACTTTCATCCAAAGCTGCAATTTAAATCATTCTTCTCAATACTAAACAGATTTATCAAATCTTTTGTATGAAACAAATTAATAAAACTGACTATTACTCTATGAACCCATTTAGCAGACATGTTTCAAACTCCAATAATAAAAAATCAGGTTATTAGATCTTAACATGAGACACTTTTTTAAAATTGGTGAAAGCAAATTAAAACATCGAACATTAACTGATCTATAATCTTAATTCAGCAAAGCTCAAATTAAATCAAACTTATCAGATTAAACAAATGTCTCAAACTAGCATACCACAACATAACAGAAAAATATCAAAGCAAAATCATACAGTCGAATAGCTCAAAGCAATCAGATTAACTAGAACATAAAAATAACAAGTAATTAAACCTTATGAAGAAACCCGTTGAGACGTAGAGCGGCGCTGAGCTGTCTAAATACCCGAATCAAAACCACCATTCATCGCACCATATAAACCACCATCATTCATCATCTGAAACACCATTACTCGAATAATAACAGCATCTCGAATCAATTTATTTTCACTTATCCAGTAGGGATAAATGACTATTCTAATCCTTACTTTTATTATCTAATTCAAGCTATTTTTTAGCTTAATTAAAAAATATCTTTTTATTATAATTTCAAAATTAGATTGCAAGAATAACTGTAAGAACTTAACAGTAAAATAACAAGAACAATTTAAATCACGAAATCTTTTATTAAATCATTGGAAAGTCATTACAATACTGAAAAGAGAACTACAATAATTCTACACCTAATTTAGCATTATAACTTTAAAGTAAAAATTGGAATGATTAACAATTACAGATTTGGGGGTTTTTATAGCCAACCCCCAAGGCTTGCTGGTGAGGGTTTGTTGAGGAGAATATTCCATCTGAGCCATCCAATCAGTATTTTTCATCTTCTCTCTCTTCTCAATGTTGATCTAAGTGCTGATATTAGCCAACTAGCACACGGACGCCAACGTGGCATCCGAGTATGCTAGTTGTGCTAGTTTGGTGATGATGTGTCTCCTTTTTATTGGAGGATTGGTGGGATTGAGGTGTCTCAGCCAATGAAACGTTGCCACGTTCGTAGATGCCCTCCATCATCTCTTCCTTAAAACTTAGGAATTAATTCCCCACTCGTGTGAATCACTCACTTGAATTAAGTGAAAAGCCCTAATTTATTGTATTTGTGAACTAGGGTTTTTAAATAGTATATTTACAGGTTTTTAGGGTTGAGGGTGAGAGAGGTGAATGGAACTTGGGAAATATCAAAAGTTATTTTATGAGTAAATGTGAAAAGTGGGTAGAATGTGTGGTTAAGAGTGAGTGATAAATGTTTGTTTGACCAAAGTTAATAAACTTTCACCGTTACTTAATTTGTAACTTGGGCTTGGGATGGATCCATTGCAATATTTCCCTTCGTCTCATGATTCATAAATTTGGAATTGGGCTTGAAGCCCTTTTAAACACCACACGTCCAAGTAACTACTCAAAGTCAATGGGCTTTTGGCCCAATTATAGACAGTCCATCCGTCTCTAAATATTGAGATTATTGGGCCTTGATGGGATTTTGGGCCCAATACCCAAATGTGGGACCCACAAGACCATTTATCTTCATAAAAGGTTACATCCATTAGAATCGAGCTTATAATTGGCTTTGACGATCTTTTCTTCAAACTCGTGTCGTTTTTGCCAGTTTTCGTCAACTTGGTACCTACACGCATGAAACAACAAAACATGCACATACAAGGCAAAATTCATATGTTTAATGCATTTATTCATTGTTTTTAGATACAATTGATATGATTAAAATCACTCATATCAATAAGCCTGTGTACCTTTTCATTGTGATGTCAATCCATTGTCCTGATCTAGCATCTCCTTTACCAACAGCAGGTTCATCCTTAGCTATTGCCATAAATGCCCTAACCCTGGTAGTATCTTCTTCATCAGATGTCAGCGGCTCATCATTCTAATGATAAGATTCAGCTACCAACCCTTTCTCTATCCTTTTATCACCCCCTTTCTTCTTCGACAGAGATTTTAACTTCAAATTCATCTGTTCCAACCCAGCCTTTAGTGCCTTGTATTTGTTTTTGTAATCCTTTTTCTCATTATCAGAGGAGTTGGATTGGTGAGATGAGTTGTTTTGTTGTGATTTGAACTTGTAAGGTTTGAATATGAAGGATAGGATGGTGAGGATGTTTTTGTGGATGGACAGTCTTTTTGAAAATGTTCAAGTTTTCCACAGGCAAAGCAAGTCTCTTTGGATTTGTCAGTTTGTTTACTAGCTGGTCCTACTCTCCCTGACCTTTTGAAGAATCTTCTTTGATTATCTAGTAAAGCTCTTTCATGAAACTCGACATTAAGGTCTGTCATGAGTTCCTGGCTGCTACGGGTGTCTTCTTCAACATCTGAATCGCTGTCATGAGTGTGTGAGGTGGAAATCAATGCTTTGGATGTTGATCCCTGAACTACAAATCTTTCAGACTCAGATTTGTATATGGTATCTATCAACCCTTCTTCATAGTTGTATTTTCCATACAACTGAGCCAACGTATCATTCTTGATGGAGTTATTGGCTCTCTGGGTCTGATTCATGCTCAGCCATTTTCTGGGAAGGCTGTTGACAAAGGTGGCATTTACTTCAGCTTGTGCAATGGTGACTTCCTTCATAGCAAGGTCGTTGAGAAGAATCTTCAGCCTTGTGTACGTCTGTTGTACCTTTTCACCTTTAAGTGCCTTGAAAGCATTAAACTGAAGCCTGAGTGCCTGAATCTTAGTTTCTCTGGTTTCAGAGGGTCCTTCGTGACCTAAGATGAGGTATGTCCACATTTGTTTGGCTGTTGGACATTGAATTACTGATTTCATGATGTGTTTTGGAAGACAGGAAATGATAATGCTTTTGAGACGTTTATCTTGGTTTGCCAATTTCCTATCAGCTGGAGTCCACTGCTTGAGAGGTTTGGGAAGAGGATTCTCATCAGTAGAGGTAAGCGCCATGGGAACATATGGTCCATTTTCTAAAATTTCTAGAAGAAATGGTTCAAGTCCATCTAGATAGACAAGAAATTAACTTTTCCAACTTGCAAAGTCATCTTCATCAAACACTGGTACGTTGGTAACATGGGATCCACCTCTTGATCGAGAAGTTGAGGAAGATCGTCTTCATTTTGAGTGGGGGTTACTCTTGGTGAAGTTGGAAGTGGTGGTATGTTGTTCCCAGAAAGCGATGGTGGTGGTGGTGGTGTGTTGCTCTTTTCAGGCATGGTGGATCTTGATTATAAAACTTAGAACGATGTTTATGAAGGTTTTAATATCAAACACCGCTCTGATACCAATTGAAAGTCCCTAAACCTAGCTTGAAACGATTTAGATAGATAATTAACACAAGTAAATACTTTTTAAACGTAGTACTTTATTATTGTATAACAAGTATTACATGTGTTATGGATAACACAGTTTGAGGACAATGTGTTGTGTACACTTTGGACAAAATAAAGCTAACTCAAGAACACAGGCACAATTGTTCGTTCTCAAAGTTCTAAAGAGTTAATGTGTGAAATCTAACAAAATGAACAACATTAACTCTAGCCTACATATCCTATTTATAGTGGTACGAGGTTGACTTCTAGTACTGGTTGATGGTGACTACACAAAATAGACAATGTCAGACATCTGTCAAAAGATGCTCTTCTATTCTCGGTAGTCTGCCACAACGCTTTAGGGAAACAGAGCTGACATAGTTTCCCTTTTCTTCATACCTTGTACTTTAGGCTGCATAACTTCCTGCCTAAACACTTAGGTATGTCCAAAGTGTACTGAGTGTTAACAGGGTATTGTCACCCCTATTAACACTCAACCACTCAGAGTCCCTGATACATCTTGGTTGTTATCCATCACAGCCAATGAGTATGTCTTCAAGTAATCTTTGACTTCCTTGACAATGTCTCTGACATGGACTCCTATGTGGTTGCTCACAAAGACTTAGAACTCTGTGAGTCTTGGGTTACTTGCCTGTCTCCTAGGCACAGGCAAGTTAATATCAAACAACTTAATTTAAGTTTAAATCTATGGCTAAGGGAATTCTAACAAACTTAGATTCCTAACAAACTTGAACCCAGATCGATTAAGTGTATCTTTGTAGGATACCCAAAGAAAACAATGGGTTACTCCTTCTATTACCCACCCGAGAACAAAGTTATTGTTGCTCGTAATGTTGAATTCCTAGAGAGTAATCTTATGAATCAAGAAGCAAGTGGGAGTTTAGAAGATCTTGAAGTAATTCAAGATGAAGATATACATCCTTCTGAAAACACTAGCGATCATGAAGAGGATGATCAAGAAATTAATGAACCTATAAGTGATATAGCTCCCATTCGAAAGTCTACAAGGACTAGGCGTGCTCCTGGCCGTATGTGTTTATACATTGACGTTGAGGAACATGAGTTAGGGGATCATGGTGAACCTACTAACTATAAAGCTGCATTAGCAGATCCTGAATCTGAAAAATGGCTTGATGCTATGAATGTGGAGATGCAATCCATGAAATACAATGATGTCTGGATCTTAGTTGACCTTCCTCCTAACGCTGAAACCGTTAGTGGCAAGTGGTTATACAAGAAGAAGACTGACATGGATGGAAAAGTACACACCTTTAAAGCTCAATATGTAGCGAGGGGCTTCACTCAAACCTTCGGGGTTGATTATGAAGAAACCTTCTCTCCGGTTGCAGATATCAAACCTATAAGGATTCTCTTATCCATATCGGCATTCTGTGACTATGAGATTTAGCAAATGGATGTTAAAACTGCTTTCCTCAATGGACATCTTTACGAAGAGGTCTATATGAAGCAACCTGAAGGTTTTATCAATCCCAAATATCCAAACCGTGTATGCAAGCTTCAAAGATCCATTTATGGACTTAAGCAAGCATCAAGGCAACGGAACAAGAAATTTGATGATGAAATCAAGAACTTTGGTTTTACTCAGAATCCCGATGATCCATGTGTATATATCAAAGCTAGTGGAGTAATGTAATGTTCCTAATCTTGTATGCCGATGAGATATTAATCATGGAAAAAGACATTCCAACGTTGCAAAGTGTAAAAGCTTACCTTAGAAAGTGTTTTGCTATGAAAGATCTAGGAGATGCTGGATATATTCTTGGAATCAAGATCTATCGAGATAGATCAAGACGGTTATTTGGTTTATGTCAAAGTGCTTACATAGATAAAATTTTGAAGAAGTATAACATGGATAATTCCAAACGTGGCTTTATTCCCATGCAAACTGATTCAAAATTATCTAAGAATCAAGGAGCATCTACCCCTGCTAAGGTAAAACACATGCAGAGAGTTCCTTATGCTTCGACAATAGGATCAATCATGTATGCTGTTAGATGCACTAGACCAGATGTTGCGTTCTCACATTACATGACAAGCCGATTTCAGCAGAATCCTTGTGATTCTCATTGGACTGCTGCTAAGAACATTCTAAGGTATCTTAGGCATACCAAAGACATGTTTCTTGTTTATGGAGGAGATATGAAACGAGGGAGCTCAGGGTTGCTTGCTACACTGATGCTGGATATCTAACGGATGATGATGACACGAAGTCTCATACTAGATATATTTTCATATTGAATGGAGGTGCTGTTAGCTGGAAAAGTGCAAAGCAGACCATCCATGCTATCTCATCTATAGAGGCTGAGTATATAGCCGCTTCGGAGGCTGCTAAGGAAGCAGTTTGGATTAGGAAATTTATTTTTGGGCTTGGTGTTGTTCCCACAAATAATGAACCTATGAAGATGTATTGTGACAATACCGGAGCCATTACTATAGCTAATGAACCAAGAATCACTAAAGGTGCGAAACGTTATCGTGCTAAAGTTTACTACCTCCGAGAAGTGATTGAACTGGGTGACATTACACTGTAAAAAGTTCACACAGATGACAACTTAGCTGACCTCTTTACTAAGGCTTTAGACCTTAAAAAGCATTCAATGCTTTCTCATAATATTGGATTGCTTCTAGCAAGTCTCATATAATCTGTGTTATTTTAGTATTTAGATAATTTGGGATTGTAAGACAATTATTTATGATGAATAAAGATATTTGATGTTTGTTATCATTCATATAATTATTGTTATCCTATATTTGTATGTTTAAATCCGTGAATATTTGATTATTCTAAACATGTCCATTGTCGGTTAGCAATATAGGAATATTGTCTACATTAAGACAAATATGAGTGTTGGTTATATTCTTTGAATATAATGGAAGGTTCCCACCAAACTCATATGTTATTTATAAGGGATGAATATTGGACACCCCGAACTTTCGAATATTATATTTGGATCCTTGTCATGAGTATTTTTTCAAAAATGGTGATTAAGTCGTCCTTAGACTTGAGATGCAAACAAGTTGTGCATGTGTGAATATCACTTCTTGATTATATGTTAAATGCTAGCTCGCAAGAGTTAGTTATAAAGGCTATAGTTGGAAGTGTTGTGAAGCAGCATCCACAGACACTTGCAATCAATATAGAATTTGTTCCTCCACTTGATATAGTGTAGTGAAGTACCACTGGATCCTCTCTATAATTAATTGGATAATTGTATGGCCGTACCCAAAGTCTGATCAAGATGATTCTTGCTCACATTTGGACTATCTGAATTAATTTGATCACGAGAAAATAAGTTAAACTATATGGAATGAGTTAAGATCCATATCCATGGTTTAACGGTAATAGAAACAAAGGGATGATTACCAACAAGCTTTAATAATCATATACCATCGAATACTTTTGAGATATTTTTTTTTTTGAAATTATACCTCAATTATTTCCGGTTATAATGAAGTGTTGCTAGATACTTTATTATAGACGTGCTATTTCTTAAACTCTCACAAGTGGGAGTTGTCGGAATGTGTGATCGTTTAGCCATCGGAAATGAGTGAGCCTATCGGGGGCACACACTTAAACACGGAGAGTACACTTATTGTAAATTTAATATATGTAACTCGTTTATATTTATTAAATATGTAATATGTTTCACGATATACATATTTAACGATTATTGGTTTAACCGTTTGACGTTGTAAGCTAATTAGTACACGTTAATAAATAAAAAAATAGAAAAGCAAGTTTTATTCTTTTTACTCATATACGGTTTGTCTAAAAAATAAAAGTAATATATACGAGTGTATCAACACATGTATATTATGTAACACAAAATTGATTTTTGCCATGGTTACAACTTTTATTTTTAGCACATATCATGTTTGTTCCTTTCTCTTACTCAGCAAAGAAATAAAGATGAATATATTTGATATGTCAAAAGAGGAAATAAAATAACTTACAAGTCTTTATTCTTGACCCTGCTCCACACAAAGACACTATATATATATTTTGTTTTGTGCTATGACGAAACAGAGAGAATAATAAAAAAAGAAACATCAACTAGTTGATTAACCATTGTTTTGGTTTCATTCATACAACAGAAGGGACAAGTTCTAGTTTTGTTTTTCTTTCATTATTATATCTCTAAACCATTCGAACGTATTAATATTTAGTATTCCAATTGGTTTAAAACAAGATCAAGAACACTTGTTGTTAGATATCGTGAAGAAACCACTAGCATCGTAACGTATTCCGTTGACGTGTTGTGTGAGCAACCTTTAGAGACGGTTATTTTACCGTTAAGTTTCAAGATCAAGACCCATTTAATTGATTTAATCAATTAAACTAAAAGGTTAGTATTTATTGTTTTATTATGTGTTAATTCTAAATATTACATTAGATTCATTCCGCTACGTACTCGTAGTTAATGGTTAACTAGTATTCAAAATCCCAACAATTAAGTCCAATTTTATTATGTAATTTGACGTATCTCCCTTGACTTATTTCAATCCTTGTATCAAAGAAAGGCTAAAGGTTGCACCCTAATACATTTAAACTCTAAAATATTTTTCTTGACTCACACTTGGATTCACGATTATGAGTTTATACCTTTGGAGGTGGGAGGAGAATGTGTGGTATTAAAACATGAAATTACAGATACATATATATGTGATATTAAAACATGAAATTACAGATACAAGTATGTGGTATTAAAACATTTGTCATGTAATTATATAATAATGGGATACTAAGTAGTGTGAGGAATCATCACGTAATTTGTACGTCTTGTACAAAAGTGAGGTTCGATCAACTACGCACTACTTTTCTCTGCTCACACTTGATCATATACACACTACTTTTTTTCAATAAAACATTTAGTAAATGTTGTTTTCAAAGTTACAAATACAAGCACAAGACACTTCAAGACATTTTGGATATACACACTATGTTGTAGATGACATCCAGATAAACTCTTTTTTTGGTAAAGGGGGATTTTCCCCGGTAAAATATATTCCACCAAAAAAATCGTTACGTACAATGGAATGTGGCAAAAATACCACATTAACCTCAAGCAACGCTTGAACTTCTAAATCTCATGTGACATACCACACGAGAATCCCTATCGATACAAAACCGAGCACCCCAATAGGGAAAAACCACCTAATCAAACAAAGACACATAAAGCAAAACATTACGTGAAGCAGGACGTAGGTAACCTCCATTTTTGCGCAAATCACAAACCACTAGGCGACCTTTTAAACCGGCAAGACAGAAGCTTCAATCTAACAGTCGTCACAATGCAGTCCGTAATTTGATCAGCATCCCTCTTCGAATCCTTAAATAGACGACCATTGCACTCTTGCCAAATAAAATAAGTCGCCACAGCCACAACCAATTTAGAAATAATACTCCTAGACGATCTTTGCTTTGCTATAGGACGGATCAGGAGAAGAAACTGATTGAGATCAAACCCAGCAGTATCTAGCCCAGCATAAGACTTAACCCGGGACCAAACATGCCTCGAAAACAGGCAGTCAAAGAACAAATGATCATGATCATCCGGTTGAAGCTCACATAGAGAACACACATTAGCAAGCACATCCGAGACCTCCCAACTTCCAACACGATCTTGAGTCTTGAGTTTTTGGTTAATGACCAACCAAAAATGAAACGCATGTCGCGGGATATAAGCCGGAAACCAAACCAACGAGTACAAGTCAACCTAAGGCACTCGAGTACGCAGCGAAGACCATACATTTTTAACCGTAAAATGCTTAAAATCTCCACTTTCATTCCTCCAAACAATATGGTCTTCCTTTGAATCTAATAAGTGCGGAACCCCGATAGTATCCAAAACATGATACTTATTACTGAGCTCAGGAGGCCATTGCCAGGTATTGTTATGAACCACATGACTCACCAAGCTATGACTGTTCAAACCAGCCCTATATATGTCACGCGAAGTGATATAATTAGCCAACGGACAAGACTGATCCCACATGTCAAACCATAACGAAGTACTCCTACCATCTTCAAGATTATGCCAAATGAATTCCCTAATCAATGGTCGTAATTGAAGAATCTTACGCCAACCCCATGACATATTTCCCCGCAATGGATAATCCCAAAACTTCCGCCCTTTTAACTTATACAAATGAATCCATCGAACCCAAAGCGATTCCTTTTTATTAAGGAGTTTCCACACATGCACAGCCATAAGAGCTTTATTGAAAACATCTAACCTGCGCACCCCTAGACCCCCTTCATCCTTTAGAAGACAAACAACATCCCAAGCAACCTTAGCCTTACCTCTTCGCATTTTACCATGACACCACAAGAAACCCCGCATAACTTGCTTAATATCAAATAGAACACGAGATGGGAGAATAAACACAAACGCCCAGTAAAGATGCATAGAACCAATAACCGAATGAATGAGTTGCAGCCTACCTGCGATGGACAATGATTTGTTCTTCCAATCCTCCACACGAGACTCTACCCTCTCCAGCAGCTCCTTGCAATCCTGGAAAATAAGTTTAGACGAAACTAAGGGCACTCCAAGGTATTTAACAGGTGAGTTTCCCTCCTCAAACGGGAGCATGTGGAGAATTGACATCTTGACATGATTAACCACATTGCAAAAATACGTTGTACTTTTCGGAATACTCGGAATTAAACCCGACGCATGAGTAAACTCCTCCAACGCACCCTTAATAACAGACACCGAATGAACATCCCCATGCATAAACAAGAAAAGATCATCCGCAAAGCAGAGATTAACAAGCTTCAATTCTTCACAAAATCTATGATAGCTGAAATTAACATCATCACGAACACGTCTATGAAGAATAAGAGTCAAAACCTCCATTACAAGGATAAACAAGTAGGGGGAAAGAGGATCTCCTTGTCTAATCCAGTGATTCCCTTTAAAAAACCATGAAGCGTACCATTAATACTAATAAAAAATGAAGTAGTAGTAACACACTCCATAATCCAACCAATCATACCATCATGGAACCCGAATCCCTGCAAAGTTGCCTTAAGAAAATTGCAATCAACCGTATCATAGGCTATTTGAATATCAATCTTAGACGCACATCGAGAAGGACCACGACCCAATTGATAATTATGCATGAGCTCTTGGGTCAATAAAATATTATCTGCGATACTCCTACCCGGAACAAAAGCAGACTGATTAGAACTCACAAGCGTCTTCAAACTGTCCTTAATACGATTAGCAATAATTTTACTAATGCATTTGAAAAGAACATTACAACATGAAATCGGCCAATAATCGTTAACCCGCGTAGGCGCCCTAACCTTAGGAGTGAGCGCAATAATCGTATGGTTTAATTCCTTGAGAAGCTTACCATTAATAAAAAATTCCCTAATAGCATTAGTAAAATCTTCCTTAATGATATCCCAAGCCTCCTTGAAGAAATCAGTTGTATAACCATCCGACCCCGGCGCTTTTTCATTACCCATAGAAAATAATGCATCCTTCACTTCTTGACTACTAACCGGTCGCACCATCTTAGTAGCCTAATTTTCACAAAGATTATTCATAAAAAGATCATTGGTGTTAAAGATACTTGTGTTCCCTACAACCCCCAGAAACTGATCATAATGCAACACAAACTCATCAGGCACCCCATCATGATAATGGTACCATCCGGCTTTGTAATGACATCAATTCGCGCTCGCAAAACATGACTCTTAACCGCCTTAAAGAAATAAGCCGAATTACAGTCGCCCTCCCGAAGCCACTAAATCTTGGACTTCTGTCTAAGAAAAAGCTCATGTTCGATCAAAGCATCATTAAACGCCACCACTGTATCGGCTTCAGCTTTACGAAGACTAGGATTAGAAGGATCCTTATCAAGATCACTTTGAATTCTGTCCAAATCATCGCGAAGCCTGTTAACATTATCATGAAGATTCCCTTTATCAAGAAGAAGCTTACGTAAAGTCTTTTTAAGCATTTTAAGCTTCCTAACCACCTGGAACATATAAAATCCACTTATGCGCCTCTCCCAACCATCCTTAACCACATTTTTAAATCTATCACAGCAAGTAACAATATTAAAAAAATTGAAGGGTTTAGGGGATGGTTTGAAAGCCATAGGGATGGAAAGAACTGATGGAGCATGGTCCGACAGTCTGTAGAGGTTAAATACAACAAAGGCCCCAACAAACCCATCAGCAAACCCCAAATTAGCCAAGATTATGTCGATTTTCTTTAGTAAGCCATCATTACCCTTAGGTTTCTGGTTCCAAGTAAAATGAAGACCCGAGCTCTAAACATCCAACACCTCAATCTTCTCTATACATTCCTTGAACTCCCTCATAGATATATCGACAACAGAAGAACCAGCAGAAGAATCATCAAGGAACAAAGCAGCATTAAAATCCCCAAGGATACACCATGGACGATCTCGAACATAAAGTTTATGCATGCACAAACTCCTCCACAACGCTCGTCTGTTAGTATATTTATTATGAGCATAAACAAACGAACAAAAGAACTCCTTTTTCTCCATTTTATGGCACACCCGGACATGAATGCATTGATCATCAGAATGAATAACACCCACATCCACCTCATTATGATTCCACCCCAAAATAATTTGACCACCCTTTGTACAATGAGAAGAATTAGAAGTCCAATCCCAATGACGGAAAACACTCAGAAAAAGGAGCTGAAGATTGACATCAAAACCATGGGAATCTAAAATAGCACAAATAGATAATGATTTTCCGAGATAACATGACGAACTTCATACTGTTTGGGGGAGAAGTTCAAACCCCGTATATTAGGCAGCAATATTAAACATGATTAACCCCAATAGCAGGAGTGCTTGCCCCTGAAATATCATCATGTTCACTATCACTAGCATTCATCACCTTGTTAACAGGCATACCGTCCTCCCATTCAATGTCCTCATTTGTCCCATCCGCCAAATAACTAAATGAGTTTAGTGTACTAACCGTAGGTTTTTCCGTGTGTGCCTCATTACGTGTAGTATGTGTTTCTTCCACAGATGGAGTCTTTTTCTTTTTTGATTTACCAATATTAGGTTTCGGCTTAGGAAGCTTGAAACCTTCATTTTGTTTCACATTATCAAACACATGAGACTTCCCATTCTTCTTCTTCTTCTTCTTCTTCTTCTTCCTGCTCACCGTCGTGAACCCCTCATTAACACTCTCACTTTGTGTAACTCCCTGCCCCTGGACCGGACAAGCTATAGGTTTTTTAGGGCACCCATCAGTAGTATGCCCAAAAATTTGACACTCTGAGCACATTGGAGGCTTCCACTCATACTCCACGTGCAAACACACCTTCACATATCCAGAACCGTCAATAGATGGCACATACATCACCACTTCCTCTTTGAGCTTTTTATCCGCACTAACCTCTATAAGAGCCCTTGAAAATCCAATTCTGAACCATGGTTCAACACACATAGAACTCGTAAACGAATCCAGCATAATAGGTCTTCCAATTTGAGAACCTATCAATCTCAAACCATCCTCCGTATACGCTTCCATAGGTACTTTATGAATTTAACCCAAACGGTAACTTTAGTAACCGTGTCCTTTTTAATGACCATACCAGGCGTCCAAGTGGTAAGAATGAGGGGTTGATTTTGAATCATCCACGGTCCTTTCTCCATCACTTGATCCATCCCAGTTTTAGATGTGAACTTAAAAAAGAACGAACCACTTTCTGAAGACCAAATTTACTCCAAGTGTTTGATACGTAATTCTTCACAAGAGGAAAAGCGACACTCTTCCCCACAAAAAAACCCACCAGCGAGTTAGCAAAACGGTGTTGCGCAGCCACAACATTTTCAACTGGAAGGACAAAGTCAGTATCTGCAACCTGCTCACCGTTAAACAGGGAACGAAAGTTAACCTTCACCTTAGGGGCTTCCGACGCAACAGCCTTAACAAACGATTTCTTCCCATCTTCCTTCGTGCCATGAACATCATTCGTCACAGGACCATCAGCCACCAAATTATTAATAAACATGTTAAACTGGTTAGCCACATAAGCTATATCAACCGGATCACCTGATTCCATCTCTCACAAAATAACAAAGCGAACACTACCCAAACCCTAATGCTAAGGGTAAACACAGCCAAACACCAACCCTAACCAACCTCTATAAATGCACTAGACAATAAAAAAAACCCTAAATATGAAACGACTAAAAAGAAACCCTAGAGCTGTCGCAATCAAACCCTAAAAGCCATGTCGAATCAAATAAATAATGATTAAGGATAATGATCAACAAAATAAACCAATCCCCGACAAACTAAATGATCACAGCAAGAGTTATGGAACGAATAATTCGTAGGCCTAAACCACTCACACTTGATTAAAGCAAGATTGGAAAATAATGTGGAATAAACACTTAATAATACGTTAATCAATGAATGATGGCAAAACAGGATCAAATCAAACAATAAGGAGAAGGGTTTTTTCAAAATCGCCCATAGTAAGAGAGACTGCTTTCATTTATGTACTAAGACAATACAAGTTAAGAGGACAATACAAGTTGAATACAAGTTAAGAGGACAATACAAGTTGAATACACTTAGGTGGTGTATATGGCTTCGATCTCAAACCATGTTGCAGATACAAGTAAAAGACACTTTGGATATGCAGACTATGCTGAAAATACAAGCAGAAGACACTTTAGATATACAGACTATGCGGCAAATGACATCCTGATAAAATCAATTTTCATAAGGCAATACAAGTCAAGAAGACAATACAAGGTGAGACATTTAGAAAATGTAATGATGGTCAGTGTTCCCATAGATATTCCAACTATCAACAAAAGTAGAAAATATACATCTTGTAGCCTACCTTCTCATATTCTCTGCTTCGCCACCCTAAAACAGCCATGTACATTGAAATACGTCGTTTTCAATGTTCTGATTTGGTAGAAAGTTAAGCTTAAATTTCAGGATTTGAACAAAACTACAACAAGAACCCACTTTAATATAATTACCTTCGTATTTTATTGAATCCTTCCACTTTGTTATAGTAGAGTGGGTATTTTATAGCATAATTCAGGTCTTAGTATCAACAACACTTTCACGAATACCTTACAACAACACTTTCGCGAATACCTTACAGCAGAGAGTGGTTCACAAAAGAAGTATTCCCTGCATAGTTCATTTGGGAAATTACCATATGTGATACAAAAACTTATATTCACTTTCATCTTGACAGTCACTTTCTGTCCTCATATGTCCATGAGCTGTAACACAAAGAACCTGAACTATTTTAGTTTTTTCCCATGTAAAAATAAAACGCAATTGCTGATTTTGTTCTTGAACTAATAGTCCTTTGTAACATAGCAGCCACATTTTCGAAGAAAGCTCATACGGTTTAAAAAGCATATTTTTAATAGTACTTATGCAATCATACATACAACTATAAGCCCACCCACCCATCTTGTAAACGACATAAAAATATAATGCAATGACACAAAAATATAAGGGTATATGTGAATAATAACATTTGTTGTAACATACAAGCCATCTAATACCAGAACTCAGAATAAAAGGTGGGACAGGAGTGGCACTTTCATATCTTGCTGATGCCAGAAATGAGCTAGTAGTCTGTAAATGAAAATCTTTTGACATAAGTTAAGGAATGAAATGATTAACATAACACTTGAATAAAGATGATACCTCAATGAAGGAGACGATGAATGCACATATCATAACCATAACATCTCTCGCATCAAAAGTGAGAGTGCCCTATTGAAATGGGTCAAAGTGGGTAAAAACGACTAAAATAGTGTATTATTATTCGTTTTTACCCACTTTCATTTGATCCTTGTCATGCTTTATATATTCGGATGACTGTAGCATTTGGCATCGAAGATGGATGAGGTAAACTAAGTGTTATTTAAAATGTAATAGTCACTATTCCGTGACTAAGTGGTGTTAAGTGGTGTTTGGCATTGCGCACTAAATGTATTATACTACAGTTAAAGGGGATGCAAGTTCAAATAAGGGGTGTTTGTGACTTTTTTTACTATAGTAGTTAACTCTAGGGTGAACACATTGTATGTAATACTTATTTCAGAAAGATCCAAGCACCAATCAACATGTTACTTGCATACCCTGAATTTAATTTGTTACAAATACTTATACATGGGCATTGCAGGAAACATGAGTATTTTACCTTAGTAAAGTTCATAAAAGGCGTTTGTCGCTCTTTCCTCATATATTTTGCTTTGATACAACCTGTGTTGCCTTGATTTTCTTAATCCTTTCATCGATTTCAATGCAAATTATTGTCGACTCTCATTTGAATCAAAAGGCCTTCGGCTAGCTTTATCACGTTTTTTCCATTCAAACTTAAACAAACACAAACAAATTGATATAACTAATCAAGTCAATCGCACGAGTAACAATCAAATATTAACATCACAAATAAACAGAATCTACCTTCGAAATGATAGACAAAAATATTTGAACCGTGAGCGGTTCTTTAGACACAACGACTTTGACGATGACAGTAGAAGTCTAAGGCAAGTCGACTGGGTCTAGAATCAAACAAATTCACAAATACCACATCAGAAAACACAACAAACATGTAAATATAAAAACTAAAGTTCTAAAGATCAAATAAAAAATCATACCTAAACCAAAGAATTGATATCACAGTGATTCGCAACAACCCTTTTACGACGTACACGACTGGATTCATTAGATACATCACTGTCTCCAGTCAGTCCTAAAAAGAATTAAAATAAACCTCATAAAACACTGAATATACCGTGCGGTTACAGCTTCAAAGATACAAATCCCTAATAAATCAGATCACCTGCATAAGAAAACAGCCACCTAAAGAATATATACCCAAATCACCAGAGGATGATTTGAACACAAATAATATATACGCAAGTCACCAGAGGTTGAGATATCATCTCATACTAAAGACCATAAACCAACGAATCTCTAATTCATCACAATCTATACGTGTTATGATATGTGGTGGTGGATGTGGTGGGCCTATGACTTGCACAGAGAGAGAAAGATGGAGGCTCGCAGGAACCGAAACCAACAACCAATACCCTTAACCGGAACTACCTGAAACCACCTAAACCATCAAAAGATGGTGGCGGATTGACAGATCAAGGAGGAGGTAATATGATTGTGGCGGTTGCGTATTTTTTTTAGGGTTTAAGGAGACAAATAAAATTTTTTGTGGGTGTGTTTTATGTGTGAGTTATAGCATAGTTTAAAAAAAAGTCAGATTGTTAAAGATGGAAATATAGGAAAAAGATTCTTATACTTCCTAAAATAAAAATAAAATGTTGAAAAAAAAAGTCCCAAACCCTTTAGAGCTGAGGGTATGGTGGGCTGGAGAATGGCTTTGTGCCCTTTGGCGTGAGGTTTTGTTCGGCGCATCACACCAGGCCTGGCACCATAGGCGCTCGCGCCATACTCCCCAACAAAAAAAAGTGGTATTTTCCTTTGTTTTTTTAAATCAAACTAGTCGTTTTCCATTTAAATTCAACAACTCTTTTTTTTTGAAAACCCTCCACTTTTTCAAATTTTAACCCCTTAAATCTTTATAAAAACCTCCATATCATCCCAATTTTTTATACCAATCTCAGTATATGTTATAAACTTTCATTTTCTTATATCTTCTCAAAAGTGAGTCCAAACACCCCCCAATGGATCGGTAACATGCTTAACGACCCTTCAAACCAAATACCGGGATCGTCATCAAACCCCAATTCTTCCTCAAATCCGAATCCCAACTTCAACCAAATGCCATATTATCTAAACTTTAACCCATATGCTAATCCCGACGCCCAATGATGTTTAATCAATTTCACCTCCAATAAGAATTTGTTGAATTATTTATACATAATCAGGATCAATCTCATGTAATCATAACAAGAACATGAAAGTAAACTTACTTGATATAGAACCGGATTAGATGATGAAGTCATAAGATTAGGGTTCGTCACCTCTTGTAGTAAAGTCACCAATCCAATGGAGGGATTTCTCACAAGTTATTGGTGTTTCTTGTGTGTGTTTTGTTATGTGATAGAATACAGGAATGATGACCACAACCCAAATATATTTTTATGACAGTTATTTCCATCAAATAACTGTCAAATGTTAGTTATGGTAGATAATGTCATCAGGGCATAGTTAAGGGTTTAAATGGTTAAGGCCACATTCATAAAGGGATATACTCTAACATTCTCCCACTTGGCCGTAGAACCATTTATACATAACACATAAACTTGAAAATTATATTGGCCAATTACAAGTTCATGAGATTCATCATAATCTCATAATAGTACCAAAGCAAAAAGATACACGTATCGCTTTTGACACGGGATCCCCATCCATTATAACATCGATACTAATATGAAATACATGATTTCATTAAGCCAAAATGACAAATAAATAATGTGATACAAATACGCTTGTCTATAAGGAAACATAAGTGTACACAGTTAAAAAGTTAATATAGACAAACTAGACATTATAGTGAAGGGTATTGTCTTAAAGCATTTGTTTTGAAATTTAAAACGTTATCATGAAATAGTGCACTTACTATAACATTATGTAAGGTCTTGGCGTAAACCCATTTTAGCAACGTGACTTATAAACACTTTGGGTGGTAGACCTTTAGTTAGCGGATCCGCAAGCATTTCATGAGTTCTAATATGCTCGATACATATACATTGTTCCTCCATTCTTTCACGTACGAATAAGTACTTTGTATCGAGGTACAAACCAGCTTCGTTTGTTGCGCTATTATCGCAGTTAATCTTTAACGGCCTTGAAATGGAGTTAATTATTTTGAGTCGAGTGATCAGATTTCTCAACAACATTGCATGGCATGTCGCCTTATAAACTGGGACATATTCAGCCATCATTGTTGATGTAGTTGTTAGCACATGCTTTTGACTCTTCCAAGAAATAGGCCCACATGATAGCATGAAAATATATCCCGTAGTTGATCTACTAGTGTCTTTGCATTTCGCAAAGTCTGAATCTGAGTATCCAATGACTTCAAGGTTGTCGGATCTAGTATAAGTTAATTTGTACTCTTTAGTTCCTTGTAAATATCGCAATACTTTCTTAGCAGCTTTCCAATGATGTAGGCCAGGATTAGATTGAAACCTGCCTAACATGCCGCATATATATGCGATATCTGATCGAGTACAAACCTGAGCATACGTTAAGCTTCCTACTACAGAAGCATAAGGAATTCACTTTTCATTTCCTCATATTCAACCTCAGTTTTCGGACATTGATAAGAACCGAAAACGTAACCCTTAACTACAGAAGCGACTGTGGGAGAGAAATGTTGCATATTGAACCTATTAAGTATGCGTTCAATATATGCCTTTTGGGATAATCCTAATGTCCTATTGGCTCGATCTCGGTGAATTTCAATTCTAGTAACATACGAAGCTTCACCAAGATCTTTCATGTCAAAGTTTCTTGATAGAAAACGTTTTGACTCACACAACAAATAAATATTATAACTTGCTAAAATGATATCATCCACATAAAGCACAAGTATAATAAAGTTGCTCCCACTCATTTTGAGGTATACGCACTGATCTACATGATTCTTGATGAAGTTGTTGTAGAAACTAGAAGGGGGGGGGGGTTGAATAGTTTCTTATATTTTACTTGTTAAAATGGTGGTTTTAAAAAATCCTTTTAAAAAAACTTAGACTTGAAGAAATATGTGAAATCTTCCTATGCACAATATAAACAATGATAGTGTAACTAAACTAATACTAACAAATATATATGCACAAAGAATAAAGAATGTAAAGAGTTAAGGGTAAAGAAAGATCAAACCGAACACCAAGGATTTATAGTGGTTCGGTAACGAAGCTCACTCCTCGTTCCTACTCCACTCCTCGAGTACTCCTTACTCGAGAGTTCACTACACAACAAGCTCCTTATGGTGGAGAAAACCGTACACGTCGCTTAACCAATTTCCGACTCTAAGCTAAAAGTCGATCCCTAATCGTAGCTAGGACCAATCTACACAACTATACTTAGTACATACATAACTTCCAAATAGACACAACTACTTGGATCTTCACAACTATTACACAACAACAAATGTATAAAAGTAGATCTTCAATGGATCTTTGGTGGTGGACTCGACACTTCACTAGGATAGTGTTCTTCTCTTTGCACTTGGAGAGGAAGGATTGGAAGAACAAGATTCACTTCTTAAACAAGTAGTAATCAAACAAATGATCAAAGATTTGAGTGATTAAAGAAGATAGATTGAATCTGGAAATAGATGTGCAAAAGAGGTGATTTGAAAAGCTGAGAATGGTCCACTATTTATAGGACAAGAAGGCCAACGGCTATTACTGGTGGCGGTTCCTTAGCTCAGCCTGCGGTTCCTTATCGATAAGGAACCGCCTAGGCGCTAGAGAACCGCTGCCTAGACTCCGCTCCATTTTTTGTCCTTTAGTGGTGGAGGTCTTATCTGGATATAAAAAATATCCTGAAAGGATATTCTTAGCCAAATAAGAATATGCCATTTTCAAATTTCAAATAAATAATTTAATAAAACATTTTCTTAAAAAGAAAGTTTAATAAAAAAAACTTGTCACACTTAAATAAAAAGTGAGTTTTAAGAAAGATTAATCATTTGATCACTTGATTAAGGTTAGTAGTTGTTTATCCATACCTTAAGTGAAAATGGGTAAAATGAAAAATACTTAAACTCAAGAATTCGTTTTTTGTCGTTTTCGTAAATGCTTGTTTTTACATATTGTCGTAATCAAAACTAAGCGAGACCGAAAAATGCAAGTAACGTTTTTAGTCCTTATTGCATTAACAATCTCCCCCTTTTTGATTCCGACAATACATAAACTCAATCACACAAAAACAAGATTTTCGAAGACGAGTTTATTCATTTCTCCCCCTTTTTCGAAGCAAAAAGGTTGCGTAAGCCGGTGTTGAAGAAACGGACTTTGCAAAGACTCCCCCTTGGTGCTTACTCCCCCTAGCTTAGGGCACCGAGGAATCGAGATATGGTGACAAGCTACATAGAAGGGTTAGTTGAACAAAGGAAACAACCAACAAGATATAGCAATAGGTCACATAAAAAAAAGAGAAGAAAGACACAAAGATAAAGATCCAAGATAAGTTACAAAAAAAACATCATACAAAGTTGTATGGAAAAAGAAAACAAGCCAAAAGCATAAATCTAATCCTAGTTATTCTAGAATTGTAAGATTTGCTAGAGTTTGGTGTCTTGTGGATACGCAACCAATGCTTATAAGAAAGACAAGGTAATTGCAGAGGGTGGTGGTGGTGGCTTGTTGGAGATCTCATAATCATAGTGAAGAGGAGGCTTGATTAAGAGACTCTTGATGTAGCTCAACTCCTCATAGATGTGTGCCATAGCAAGATGTTGATATTGACAACAATGACAATATGTTCCATGGTGCATGACATTATCATGAGAAGGAGGAAGAACACTAAAGGGTGGTGGTGGAAGCAAAGAAGTTCCACAATCAACATTCTTGGAAGGAGAGATGTGATTAAGAGTGTTCTTGGGTGAATTTAGGTTGAAAGCAATTGGAGAGAATGGTGGGGATTTAAGGCTTTCATTGGGAGAATAAGACATTTTGTGGTGTGAAGAAAGGCAAAATGCTTAAGGTTTAAATAGGGAAGGTTTAAGGCATTTTGGGGTGGTCAAAGGGTTTGAAACTAAGATTCTCAAAAATGTTGGAGCAAATCTGGAGTTTCAAAGAAAAACCCGAAAAAGGAAGGCGCTGTATGCGGTTCCTTATCATGCCCGGCGGTTCCTTATCACTAAGGAACCGCGGTTCACTTATGGAACCGCCTACAGGGGCTTGTGTTTGGTGTATGGTGGAAGATTTTTGTCTCAGCAAATCTTATTTTTCTAGTCTAACTTATCATAGGGATATGCTTAAAAGCAAAGATAGACAAAGAAAACATATGCACACATACCAAATAGACATTTGACAAAAAAAATCAATGTAGGAGGTGTGTAATACAAGACCTTAAGTCATGACACAATGATCCTCCATGATTCGATCTTGTTCTTCCTATGTTTGAGAGAAACATACATATGAATTATGTAAGCTTTAGATTAATAGCGAGAATCTATGAAAAAACTTTTTTAGATTGAATTAACAATGTAAAAAAAACATTTTTCAACCATTTTTGATGAAAACTTTGAGAGTTTTGAAAAAGATAGGAGAAGATTTTTCAAAAGGAGTTTAAAAGACTCAAACACTCAAAGTGATAAACTATAAAAAGAAGGAAATCAAGGAAGATGTTCCATTAATCCTAGACCTAGACGTAGGTAATTAAAAGGTTCCCTCTTAAGTGGCTTAGTGAAGATGTCGGCTAAGTTGTCCTCGGAGGGCACCTTCTCAATAGAAATGTTCCCCTTTTGAACATTATCCCTAAGGAAATGGTGTCTAATTTCTATGTGTTTGGTTCGCGAATGTTGCACGGGATTCTTGTTAAGGTCTATAGCGCCTTTATTATCGCACATGATGGGAACATCATCAAGAGAAATCCCGTAATCAACAAGCGCTTGCTTCATCCATAGAGCTTGTTGGCATGCTTTTCCGGCACTCACATACTCGGCTTCCGTGGTGGATATCGCAAGAGCGGTTTGTTTCTTGGAGAACCAAGAAGTTAAACAACAACCCATGAAGGTACAAACTCCACTAGTGCTTTTCCGGTCCACATAGTCTCCCGCATGATCCGAGTCCGCGTAGACAATGGTTTCTACGCCGGTCCCTTTAGGATACCATAATCCTAAATGTATAGTGCCTTTAATGAATCGGAAGATACGCTTAACCGCTTCAAGGTGAGAGGTTTTGGGAGCCTCTTGGAAGCGAGCACAAAGGCAAACACTAAACATGATATCCGGTCGACTTGCCGTTAGGTATAACAAACTACCAATCATACCTCTATATTTGGTGTTGTCTACCGACTCACAATCATCATCTACGGTGAGTTTAGTATCCGAGGCCATAGGGGTCTTCATTGGTCTAGATTCTTCTAATCTAATTTTCTTTAGCATTTCTTTAGCGTACTTAGATTGACTAAAGAAAATACCATCATCCATTTGTTTAATTTGGAGTCCTAAAAAGAAGTCGAGTTCTCCCATCATACTCATTTCAAACTCATCATGCATGATTTTGGCAAAGTCATCACACAATCCTTGACAAGTTGATCCAAATATAATGTCATCAACATATATTTGTACGATTATGAGGTGAGAACCTTTCTTCTTTGTAAAGAGTGTATTGTCTACCATCCCCATGGTATACTCATGTTTAACAAGAAACGCTTTAAGTCTATCATACCAAGCTTTGGGTGCTTGTTTGAGTCTATAAAGTGCTTTCTTAAGCTTGTAAACATGATCCAGTTTCTCAAAATCAATGAAGCCGGGAGGTTGAGCCACATATACCTCCTCATTGATCAAACCGTTGAGAAAAGCACTCTTTACATCCATTTGTTGAAGCTTAAAATCTAAAGCGCAAGCATAGGCTAAGAGGATTCTAATGGATTCTAGTCTAGCTACCGGTGCATATGTCTCGTCATAATCAATACCTTCTTGTTGATTATAGCCTTGAGCTACAAGTCTATCCTTGTTACGAGACACAACACCATTCTCATCTAGCTTATTCCTAAATACCCATTTGGTTCCTATAATGGTAGAACTTCTAGGTGGAGGAACAAGTTCCCAAACATCATTGGCAACGAATTGATTCAGTTCTTCTTGCATCGCAATGACCCAACTCTCATCCGTCAAAGCTTCTTTAACATTATTTGGTTCAATCAAGGAGACAAAACAAAAGAAGTTGCTTTGGTTTTGGACTTGAGATCTTAGGGTCCTTTGATTTAAGTCACCAATGACATTATTGAGAGTATGATCCCTAGATTCCTTAATGTTTACTTCCTTTTCAACACTAAGGTCTTCAATTCCTATTTTTCTAACCTCTTTGGCTTTAACTACTTCTAATTCATCCAAGTCATCATCAACCAATGGTGGTGTCTTGGGCGAAGGAGGGGTTTCATCAAAGGTTACGTTGAGTGATTCTTCAATAACCCCCGTGGTTCTATTTAGGACTATGTAGGCTTTACTAGTTTGGGAATAACCTAAAAGGATACCTTCGTAAGACTTTGGGTCAAACTTGGTAAGGTAGTCTTTGGTGTTGAGGATAAAGCACTTGCTTCCAAACACCCTAAAATATTCCAATGAGGGTTTCTTACCTTTAAGAATCTCATAGGGGGTCTTTCCTAAGAAAGGTCGAATAAGAATTCGGTTGAGAATGTAAGTCGATGTGTCCACGACATTGCACCAAAACTTTTGAGGCAAAGATTGCTCATTTAACATTGTCCTACTCATCTCTTGGAGAGTCCTATTCTTCCTTTCAACTATCCCATTTGATTGTGGAGTGCGAGGAGCCGAGAAGTTATGGGTAATACCATGAGCTTCACAAAAGGCACCAAATTGTACTTCATTGTCAAATTCCCTACCATGATCCGTCCTAATAGAGACAATTGAACATCCTAGTTGATTTTGAATTCTTCGACTAAAGATTTCGAAGTGATCGAAAGCTTCATTCTTAGAGGCCAAAAATCTAGTCCAAGTGAATCTAGAATAGTCATCAATAATAACTAGGGTATAAAGGTTACCTCTATAACTCCGTATGGCGGAAGGTCCAAAAAGATCCATATGTAGGAGCTCTAAGCACCGAGAGGTCGAAACCAAATTCTTGGCTTTGTGACTTGAGTGAACTTGCTTTCCAATTTTGCAAGCATCACAAAAGTGACTATCAAACTTAATCTTGGGGAGGTGTCTTACCAACTCCTTAGAGACTAAAGATTGAATTAAACGCATATTAGCGTGACCTAATCTCCTATGCCAAAGAGTAGAACTATCATCTATAGTCGCAAGACATATGTTGTCTTTTGACTTCTTATTGACCTTCATAACATAAAGCCATGCTTTCTAATACCTTTTCCAATGACCTTTCCATCTTTTACGATTTCACTGTCATGTTCCGAAAAGATGACCTTACACTTAGTGTCACAACTTTGGCCTATACTTAAAAGTTTGAACCCTAAGTTATCTACGTGTTCAACATTTTCAATGGTCATGGAGTCAAGAGAAATCATACCTTTGCCAATGATATTTCCATGTAGACTACTAGTGAATGTGACGTTACCTCCATCATATGCTTTGTAATGCGAGAACAAACTTCGATTACCCGTCATGTGTTTAGAACATCCACTATCCTTAATCCACTCATCGGGCTCCAAATCAATTCCCAAGCATATCTAGGTAACAACACACAAGATCAAATATTTGGTCCCCAATATCTCATGGGTCCAAAATTGTTAGTTCCAAACATCCCTTGCATTTGGTTGGGATGCATGAATGAGGAGGGGATTCCCCATGGAGAACAAAATGGAGGAGGGTAGTAATTCATGTAACCATTTTGTTGTTCATTATTTCTCTTAGGTGTATTTGATCTAGGTTTAGAGTTATTATTATTCCTTCTAGGTGTTGGAGTTTTACTTCTAGGTCGTGAATTGTTTTGATTATCTTTTCTAGGAGATGTTGTTCTACTTCTAGGCTTAGACGCATTTCGTACTCTAGGTGGAGTAGAAGATGGTCTTGATAAACTTATATTTCCCATGAGAGGTTTACTTAATGGCTTGTAGAACTTATCAACGGTATTGTTGTCAAGTATGGGTAATTTCACCTTGTTAACAATAAGATGCTTTGGTTTTTCATCTAACTTAGATTTATCAGAAAGTTTAGGATTTTCACCAAAATCAACCTCTGGCCGCCGTTCCTTATCTATGACGGCGGTTCCATATTGATAAGGAACCGCCCCATACAATCGGGTACCGCGTCCAGCAGGAGTTTTTTGAGAAAACCTGACTTGCTTTGGTTCACTAGTTGAGGCTTCATTTGAGTTAAAACCTACACCAAGTCTTTCCTTTGAATGAACTTGTTTGTTTAACATGTCGTCAAGAGCACTAGTACCTTTCAAGAACTTTTCCAATTTAATGGAGGTGCTCTTGAGATCTTCATTTTCTAATCTAAGTTTCTCGCAACTTAAGCAACCTAAATCAACCTCTTTGTTTTTCTCAAGTTTAGCCAATTTCTCCCTAAGTTCATTGATCTCATTTTCAAGCTTAGTTTTGGTTGATTTTAAGGTTTTGTTCTTTTCTATGAATTTGAGACTAAGTTTGTGTAAATTATCATATTTGCCTTCAAATTCAATATCATCTAAGGTGGAGCTATCATTACTATAATATTCGGTTTCGGAATGTACCTCTTTAGAAGTGTGAGCCATAAGACATTTCTCTTCCTTGGGGTTGTCATCATTTTCTTCACCGCTATCACTCCAAGCACCACTAACAAACGCCGTGTGGTTCTTATCACGAGCGGGCCTTGGACAATCACCAATGAAGTGATTTGGATCACCACATCTAAAGCAACTCCTATCACCTTTTTCGTTCTTGGCAAACCGATTCTTTGAGAATGGTTTCTTGTCATTGTTGGGTTGCCTCACGTGTTGACCTTGTTTCTTGAAGAACTTCTTGAAATCTCTCACCGCCAATGCATACTCCTCGTCATCGCTTTCTGAGGAACTATCATGGTCACTTTGTGCCTTCTTGGATTTAAGTGCAAGAGATTTCCTTTTACTCTTGGTTTTCACTAATTCCGAGTCCTTCAAAATTATCATCTCATGAACCTTCAAGTTGCCTATGAGTTCATCGAGTGATAAAGTTGAGAGATCTTTCGATTCTTCAATCGCCGTGACTTTTGCTCTCCACTTTGATGTAAAGCCCTTAGAAACTTCCTAACATTGATCTTGCTTGAAAAACCTTCATCAAGTGCTTTTAGACTAGTAATAATGGTGTTAAACCTAGCAAATGCACTATCAATAGTTTCATCTTCTAAGATGACAAATTGTTCATATTGTTGGACAAGAAGATCGATTTTGCTTTCTTTGACTTGGCTATTACCTTGGTGGGTTACTAAAAGAGTGTTCCAAATATCTTTAGCGGTTTCACACATAAAAATCCTTTCATACTCTTTCTTAGGCAAAGCATTATAAATCACCATTTTAGCCTCATTATTTTTTGAAAGTTTCCTTTTTGTATCATCATTAGCATTGTCAAAAGTGACCAATTCTTTTGTTTTAGAAACTTCATTAAATTGATAAGGTAAAAAATCACCATTGGTAATAACATGCCAAAGATCTAAATCTTTTGATTTCACATAAGTTTCAAATCTATTTTTCCAATAAATAAAACTATCGGTTTCAAAAAGTGGTGGTCTTTGCATAGATTGCCCTTCTAGGTACTTGTTGGAATCCATAGATCGATTCAAGTTTTAAAATACAATATACTTTAAAAATTCTTGAGCAACCACGCTCTGATACCAATTGTAGAAACTAGAAAGGGGGGGGGGGGGTTGAATAGTTTCTTATATTTTACTTGTTAAAATGGTGGTTTTAAAAAATCCTTTTAAAAAAACTTAGACTTGAAGAAATATGTGAAATCTTCCTATGCACAATATGAACAATGATAGTGTAACTAAACTAATACTAACAAATATATATGCACAAAGAAAAAAGAATGTAAAGAGTTAAGGGTAAAGAAAGATCAAACCGAACACCAAGGATTTATAGTGGTTCGGCAACGAAGCTTACTCCTCGTTCCTACTCCACTCCTCGAGTACTCCTTACTCGAGAGTTCACTACACAACAAGCTCCTTATGGTGGAGAAAACCGTACACGTCGCTTAACCAATTTCCGACTCTAAGCTAAAAGTCGAGCCCTAATCGTAGCTAGGACCAATCTATACAACTATACTTAGTACATACATAACTTCCAAATAGACACAACTACTTGGATCTTCACAACTATTACACAACAACAAATGTATAAAAGTAGATCTTCAATGGATCTTTGGTGGTGGACTCAACACTTCACTAGGATAGTGTTCTTCTCTTTGCACTTGGAGAGGAAGGATTGGAAGAACAAGATTCACTTCTTAAACAAGTAGTAATCAAACAAATGATCAAAGATTTGAGTGATTAAAGAAGATAGATTGAATCTGGAAATAGATGTGCAAAAGAGGTGTTTGAAAAGCTGAGAATGGTCCACTATTTATAAGACAAGAAGGCCAACGGCTATATCTGGTGGCGGTTCCTTAGCTCAGCCTACGGTTCCTTATCGATAAGGAACCGCCTAGGCGCTAGAGAACCGCTGCCTAGACTCTGCTCCATTTTTTGTCCTTTAGTGGTGGAGGTCTTATCTGGACATAAAAAATATCCTGAAAGGATATTCTTAGCCAAATAAGAATATGTCATTTTCAAATTTCAAATAAATAATTTAATAAAACATTTTCTTAAAAAGAAAGTTTAATAAAAAAACTTGTCACACTTAAATAAAAAGTGAGTTTTAAGAAAGATTAAATCATTTGATCACTTGATTAAGGTTAGTACTTGTTTATCCATACCTTAAGTGAAAATGGGTAAAATGAAAAATACTTGAACTCAAGAATTCGTTTTTCGTCGTTTTCGTAAATGCTTGTTTTTACATATTGTCGTAATCAAAACTAAGCGAGACCGAAAAATGCAAGTAACGTTTTTAGTCATTATTGCATTAACAGTTGTGTTTCTTCATTACTTCATCAAATTTCAAATACCATTGACAAGATGCTTGCTTAAGCCCATAAATTGATTTCTTGAGTTTACAAACTAAATGTTATTGGCCTTTAGATTTAAAACCTTGTGGTTGGACCATGAACACATCTTCATGTAAATCTCCATTAAGAAACGCTGTTTTGACGTCCATTTGATGTAACTCTAAGTCAAAATGAGCTACAAGGGCCATTATGATCCTTAGAGAGTCTTTTATCGATACAGGAGAAAAGGTTTCTTTGTAATCAATGCCCTCCTTTTGAGTATACCCTTTTGAAACTAAACGAGCTTTGTAACGTTCAATATTTCCATTTGGGTCAAGTTTGGTCTTGAAGACCCACTTGCATCCAACGGGTTTTGCACCCTTTGGTAATTCAGTAAGTTCCCAAACGTTGTTTTTGCTCATTGAATTCAGCTCATCTTCCATTGCTTCCCTCTAATAAGCTGATTGGTCACAAGTAATGGCATCCTCATATGTTTCAGGATCGTTGCATTTCCCTAAGTCAAAATTGACCTCACTCAAATAGGTATAATAATCGCCAAAGTTTGTGGGCTGCCTATTTCGTTGCGACATGCGCAACGACTGTTGAGTTTCTTGTGGTTCAACATTAACTCATGGTTAGGTTCATTTTCCTCGACATTATTAGGATCATCTTGAGAAATTATGTGATCATTCGAGGCGTCAAGTGGCGTGTTAATCGGGATGGGCACATGAATTATAGGTGTCTCATCCCGAGCCTCTTGTAATTCAATTCTTTTAGATGAATCGCTCCCACTGTTGTTAGCATTTTGAAGAAACTCAACATGGCGTGTCTCGACAATTCAGGTACTATGAGACGGACAATAAAATCGGTAACCCTTAGTTCGCTCTGGGTACCCTCTGAAAAAGCAACTAATAGTTTTTAAGTCCAGATTTCATGATTGAGGATTGTATAACTTAGCTTCGGCTGGACATCCCCAAACCCGTAAATATCGTAAGCTAGGTTTTCTCTCAGTCCAAATTTCATATGGTATTTTTGGAACAAATTTAGAGGGAAGTCTATTAAGGATGTGGACAGCCGTTTTCAATGCCTCGGTCCAAAGAAATTCGGGTAGGTTTGAATTTGCTAACATACTACTAACCATGTCCATAAGGGTACGGTTTCTCCTCTCAGCTACACCATTTTGCTAAGGGGTACCCGTCATGGTATATTGGTTAATAATCATATGATCTTTACAAAAGTCAAAGAAATATCCAGGAGCTTGACCAACATCAGTATGTCTACCATAATATTCACCTCCCCTGTCCGATCTTACCACTTTAATCTTTCAGTCAAGTTGATTTTTAACTTCCGCTTTAAAAGTTTTAAACATTTCAAGTGATTCGGATTTTTCATTGATTAAAAACAAGTACATGTAACGTGAGTAATCGTCAATGAAGGTGATGAATGATTTATGACCACTAATTCTCGAAGGAAAGTTCCACATATGTCGGTATGGATTAGTTCTAATAATCCAGAACTTCGTGTGGCACCTTTCTTATTCACTTTGGTCATTTTTCCCTTTATGCATTCTACACATTTTTCAAAATCTGAGAAATCAAGATTGGGTAGAACTTCATCTTTCACAAGTCTAGTCATTATGTCTCATGAAATATGGCCTAAACGTTGGTGCCATAGCATTGATGAGGTTTCTAAATCTTGTTTTCTCTTATTTTGATTAACATTCTCATCAATATTATATGATAATAAAGATTCCGAAAAACGATTGTCTAAACATAACTTAAAGAGGTTTCCCTCTAGACAACCATTTCCAACGACACGAGAATTTAAACTAATATATACTTTATTGTATCCAAACGTAAATACAAAGTCATCAATAATTAGTTTAAATACAGATATTAGGTTTCGAGTCATGCTCGGTACATAAAGAGTTCCATGAAGATTTAAACAGAAGACACCCTCCAAGATTAATGAAAGGGTCCTAACAGATTCTACATTCAAATCAACTCCATTCCTGACTTTAGCCGTTCGTTGGTTTCTTCCCAATCTCTGGATTGTACGAAATCCCTGTAAAGAATTATAAATGTGTATCATGGATCCAGAGTCAATCCACCATGAATTAATAGGGACATAAATGTTAAAAGATTCATTGATCATAAAAGATTCAAATATACCTTTCTTTGCTAACCATTCTTTGGATTTCGGACAGTCCTTTTGAGTATGCCCTTTCTTATGGCAAAACTTGCATTTTGGACCGCCTTGGAATGAGCTAATACTTGCACCCGTTTTTTGGACTTTACATGGAGTTTAATCATCTCCACTTGAACCTTTGCCCTTCCATGAGCCCTTTCTCTTATTAGAGTTGGTGGTAGCAACATGAATAATATCAGGCTTTTCAACTCTGAGGCGTTCTTCCTCTTGCACACACATGGCAATCAGTTCGCTCATTGTCCATTTCTCCTTTTGTGTATTATAACTGATCTTGAAAGGACCAAATTGCATAGGGAGAGATGTCATTATGAAATGAACTAAGAAACCTTCACTAATTTCCATGTCCATGCCTTTCAATTTATTTGCCATATCGCTCATCATCATAATGTGCTCACGTACACCACTAACCCCGTCATACTTAGTAGTCAACATTTTGAGGATCAAGGTACTTGCATGGGCTTTTGAAGTCCCTTTAAATTGTTCCTCTACGGATCTTAAGTACTCCCTTGCATTCTCAGAGTCGGGAATGGCTCCTCGAATGGCAACGGATATGGAATTCTTAATGATCATGAGCGACATTCGGTTAGAACGCTCTCACTGTTCATAAGCACGTTTTTTATCTGATGTACTTTCAGTAGTTAGTGCAGCGGGAGGATCGATACGAAGCGCATGATCGAGGTCCATTACTCCGAGAGTAAGTTTTACTTGATCTCTCCATGTTGAGAAGTTAGTACCATAAACCTATCATGAACACCAGTTAAGGGTTCAATTCCGGACATATAGCCCGTATTGGAAGTTAAGGTAAATGCTGACATAGATAGAAAATTAAATGTATGCTCTGATAAAACTAAAAACAATTAGTAGGATATATGTAAAGTAAAGCATATCAGTATAAACATAAACCTATCATGAACACCAAAATAATAGGTATATAAGATGTTGTGCCTAATTATCAATCTCGCGTTGGCTTAATTGACAACTAACGGTTAGACATCTTAAATTAGACTAAGCATGCATACATGTCACATATCACCATTGGGCAAAAATACAACATACATGCTATTTATGCTTAAGAGGATTTCATTGTTCAAGTTTCAAACAAATAGCCGTTGGGTTCATTGAGTGGTAACATGAACATTTACATACATGAATAAACTCGTATATTAATGTAGATAACCATTCGTTGGACTAGTGATCTAAATTAACATAAAAGTTATCATTTAATTAGATGGAGTCAACAAATATATAATTTTGTTAACTACAGATTGTCGATGTACAAAAGTACTAATTACGTGAAAACTGTTGTTGTCACACATAAAATAATAGAATCACACTAACACTGTGTTCTCGAGATGAGGTAAAGAAAAGTAAAGGAATTAAAAGGAAAGTGTTTCATCCCACTTTTGAGAGGAAACCATTTACTTCTAAAAGCCTCAAAATAACACTATATTTTCTTCCTTTTTCTTTTCTTTTCTTTCTTAAGTAAAACTCAAGAACATAATTGATAGTATTTCTTTTCATTTTCTTTCATTTAATTCATTAAATAATCTTAAGAACATGTAAATCTTGTTGACACAATCAATTGCCTAATAAAAGGTGTCGTTTGAGTTCTTATGATTTGGGCATTCGGAAACAACAGAACTATTTTATTTGCAATAGCATCCAAGGCAATTCATTCAGTGATTTATATTAAGGATTTTATTGGATGACATTATTCAACCAACTTGCAATAATCAATTAATATATGGTAAAACTAAAGAACATAATTAATAGTATTTCTTTTCATTTTCTTTCATTTAATTCATTAAAATAATCTTAAGAACATGTAAATCTTGTTGACACAATCAATTGCCTAATAAAAGGTGTCGTTTGAGTTCTTATGATTTGAGCATTCGGAAACAACAGAACTATTTTATTTGCAATAGCACCCAAGGCAATTCATTCAGTGATTTATATTAAGGATCTTATTGGATTACATTATTCAACCAACTTGCAATAATCAATTAATATATGGGAAAAAGACCAATTTGGTCATTTTGATCACTTCATAACCTTATCATGGTCAAGTTTCCCACTAAAGACCAATATGGTCATCACCATTCATAATGTGGCAAGTGTCCCACTAAAGATACTTTTTAAATGATTAACCGACGGCGCTCAACCCTCAAATGCACAACTTCTGTGTTTCACTTTTATTGGAAATTGAAAAAATATGTACTATTGTCATAACCTTGATATCCGGATTAATTTTTACTTTTACCCCCTTTTATTTTCAATTTACCCTTGTGATAAACGTTATATATATTTATTTTCACATACTATTTTCATTTTTTCAATCCTTATTTTTCATCCAGGAGGCTCCATGAATCGACTTGTAAGTCTCATTAACTTTTTTTTCAACAGTATGTCTCATTTCATCCATGAAACTTATTTTATTTGGTGAAATCAAAAAAGTATTTTTTAACTGTTGCAATTATTTAATTTGTTGAATTGATATAGTATACCCGATTGAAACTTGCGGCACTTTCTGTCATTATTCTATACCCGATTGTGAAACTCGTCCCACATATACTCACCCCAAGGGAAATTGTTCCAAGAATCAATATTCTCGACTAGATTAAACAACTCTTCTGAAACAACTCCCCGTAGCTGAAGACCCATGAACACCCAATTTAATGCAAACAGTAGACAGACCCGCACGGCATCATCATCGGTCAAACTACTAAAAGCATAATTGTCCAAAATAAGCTTCCCAATTTCGTCACCCTTTACTCTACGGATGCCTGGAAAGACACGTTTCTTGAATTCCGATTCACTTTTACTACTGTTTTAAGGAACAGCTCCCAAAACGTAAACCGGTAAGCAAACAAAAGTCCTTTTGGCTAAACTCCAAGGTATGTTGCCCAAAATCAAAGTAAAAAGACTTATCAGGAGGCGGGTTCTCAATGTATCTTTGATGTTGTAGAAGATAGTTAATCAAATGATTATCATGTTCCTCTGTTCCTATATCCAACCAAGGCCCAAATACTGTTTTCCTGAACAGATTTTGCCGCGAGACCATCATAGACAATTTTGATTTAATAGTTGTCAAATAATCTAAACTACTTCTGATGTCAACCTTCGCATCATAAACCTATTGTATAAACAAAATGGGATATTCAATTAAACATAATTATTAAAAACCTAACGTATAAACAAGATGGGATATCAAAAACATATTTATGATGCCAACATTCGCATCAAAAAACTTTGTATAAACAAAATGGGATATTCAATTAAACATAATTATTAAAAGGCATATTGGATTGAAGAAGGTACCTGTACAAAACCGGCCATAGATATACACAATCTGGAAACAGAAAACCACGATGAACAATGATTAAGGTTTAACGAGTAATTGGATTATCTAAACGGCCATGATTAAGGTTTAACGAGTAATGGGATTATTTAAACATGAAGAACATATCTGGAAAATATAACTGAATTAGTATGAAATCGTAAGAAAGAAATAAGTTGTATTTGGGTATAATGTGCAATGTTTATTAATTTGTAAGGGTTTATTTTGATAATTTAAGAACAGATATCGAGAAAAAAAAGTACTGTTAAGGTTGAGCATTTGCAAGTTGAACGCCGTCAGTTGTGCATTTGATAACATAATAAGACAAATATTGTCATAGTAAATGAGAACATATATGGGTCCGGTCCCTTGCTTAAAATCTGTACTTGGATGGACACGTGGCGTTTATTGGATGGAGTTGTGCATTTGTGCAATTGTGTATGACCAAATTTATCACAATGAAAAAACTTGACCATGGTTTAACTTTTGAAGGATGATTTTGACCAAATTGATCTTTTTCCCTTTATATATTGCATCACAGACTGACCATCAAAATAAATATCGAGTAACATCATACTCGTAATATTGAGTTAACAAAATAGGCCACTAAACTAATTGGTTCTCTAAAGTTTCTACTACTCACAGATCTTATCGATGACCCAAAAAATTATGTCAATCAATAACACGCATAGTATCAAATGTGACAGCACGTATATATCATCCCGATTCATTAATTAAATCCAATAATTAGTTTTCTTTTTATTTGATACATGAGATTTATGTTGCTCTTGATATTACATGTTAAAATTAATTATGCGTAATCAAGATCAATCTCATGTAATCATAACAAGAACATGAAAGTAAACTTTTGATGATAGAACCGGATTAGATGATGAAGTCATAAGATTAGGGTTCGTCACTTCTTGTAGTAAAGTCACCAATCCGATGGAGGGATTTTTCACAAGTTATTGGTGTTTCTTATGTGTGTTTTGTTATGTGACTGGATACAGAAATAATGACCACAACCCAGATATATTCAAATAACTGTCAAATATTAGTTAGGGTAGATAATGTCATTAGGACATAGTTAAGGGTTTAAATGGTTAAGGCCACATTCATAAAGAGATATATTCTAACAGAACTTGCCCAAATATCTCAACAATCACAACCCGGTGGATCAAACCCACCATCTGAACAACAATCGGATCTCGAAGAAGAAGAAAAGGAGCCACAACCGACACTAACATCTAAAAAGAAAAAAAACAAAGAAAAACCAATTTATTTCGTGTTTTTTTAATGTTTTTTTATTATGAATAAAATGCGTTTTTATTTAGTTTATACTTAATTTGTACTTTTTTTAAAAGCAATGACGCCAGATTTGTTTGGCTCACTCTTGTCCCATATTTTATAGTAGGGGTGAGAAAAAAAAACCGAAAAAACCGACCGAATATAAAAAATGATGGTTTGGTTTTTACGTTTTCAAAAATCGAAAAGTTTCGGTTCGGTTTCATTTTTTAATCAAAAATCGAACCGTAAAAACCAAACCCAATCATTCTATTATATAAAAAATATAAATATAATACAATATATATAAATAAGTAATATATAAAATTACTATCTTATTATTTATACGCTTGTTTGATATGTACATTGCTTACTTCACAATATATCATTACATATATGACGATAATCGTTTATATGTAAGTTTACTTGCATGTAGGAGTGGAAACGAGCCGAGTCGATCTCGAGCTCGCCAGAGCTCGAGCTCAGCTCGTTTAAGTTTTACAAAGCTCGAGCTCGAGCTCGGCTCATTTCGAGTCTTATTATTTAGGCTCGGGCTCGACTCGTGGTATGGTAGACAAGCTCGGGCTCGGCTCGAGCTCGGCTCGTTTATACGATTTTTCAATTTAAACATAAAATTTGGCTCGAGCTCGGCCTGTAATATATTTAAATTAGGCTCGTTAATAAGCTTGTTATTAAGCTCGTTAAGAAGCTCGAATATGAAACATTAGGTTCGTTTGGGCTCGCGAGCCCAAACGAGCTTTGTACGTAAAGCTCGGGCTCGAGCTCGTTTAATAAACGAGCTTCAACTTACACTCGAGCTCGGGCTCGAGCTCGTTTAGGCTCGGCTCGTTCGAGCTTTTCATCGATCCGATCTCGAGCTTTTCACGAGCAGCTCGGCTCATTTCTACCCCTACTTGCATGTGTGTTTATCTTATTAATATGTGTATAATTATAGTAGAAATTTGAGATAACATTATTAAGTTTAGATTGACAAAAAAGAAAATAAAGAAAAAAACTATTTTTTCACGCAAAACAAGTTTTTTAATCTAAATATGACGTACCTAAATATAAACGGTTTTAAAAATAAAAAAATACCAACAAATCGAACCGAAACCGATTACAAACAGAAAAAACCAAACCGGCCAAAATCGAACGGTTTCGATTTTTGATTTTTTAAAAACCGAATATATCGGTTCGGTTTCGGTTTTAACCAAAAACCGACCCAAACTGAACCGTACGGCTATGTGTCAGCTATGTGCCAGATTTTTTTACCCGGTGTTCTAGGGGTGAGCAAAAACCGCACCGCAAACCGCAAAACCGCAAAAACCGCAAAAAACCGCATCGCAGAAACCGCACCACAACGAAAACCGGTGGATCGGTTTTAAGAAAAAAGAAAACCGCAAAATGCGGTGCGGTTTCAGTTTTACCCCTAAAACCGCACCACAAATCCGTACCGCACCACACATTAGTTATATAAAATCGTAAAACGACATATCGATTATTTAACGTGTATTTAACGGGTTCTAGTGCATATTATCATTATTTTTCTATGTAATGTGTGTGTTTACATTAAATATATGTATTGTTATAACCGAAAATACCAACATTTTGAACCAAAAACCGCAAAAATCCACATTAATTATATAAATCATAGGTGGTGGTGCGGTGCGGTTAAAATCCGCGAAACCCACAAAAACCGCAAAACCGAAACCGCAAAAAACCGCGCGGTGCGGATTCATATTTTTCTAAAAACCGCAATCGCGGATGCGGTTGGTTTTTGCCAAAAACCGCACCGATCCGCACCACGCTCACCCCTGTTCTTATATGTAGTAGTAGTAGGGATAAGCATAACCCAATAACTATTTTGGGAAACAAGTTACGGAAAACAATCCTAGTATAATATAAGTTATCGCTACGTCTAAAATTAGTCCTTTTAATAGTGACACTAAACGAAAATACTTGGTGAATCGTTTCCATCGCAAAATTAGTCCGTATAACCTGGCGCTACGCAGCAGAACGCCGGTTTACAAAGGTGAAAGGAGCGCTTAAGATAATGGAAGCTCTGGAAGGGACCAAATAAGCAAAAATAAAAACCCAGCAATCAATTATATATAAATTGGCATCAGTTTCCTTTGAGTTTGAGGTTTCAAATCCATCAATGGTGGAACCTGGAAGAAGACCCGGACGGAGATCTAGTGGACAACAAACGTCGTCCACTCTCCTTCCCGTACACCATGTCTCCCATCTTACAAATTCCATCTCCTGCTGGTATATTATATTTATATAACCCTCAACCATTATTATTATCTCCAATTTTCACTACTTATCTTCTGGTTTTATGTTTTTATGTTTTTCTTTTGCAGGTACTGTGACTTTAAAACCTCCTTTTTCAACCAGCCCTTGTTTCGTTTCGGCCGAAAACATTCCAGGTCTTTTTTATTAACATCTCATTACTTTTTACTCATATAACTTGTCAATTGCTGTCTTGAAATACTTACTAAACAGTTTAGCATTCTACTTGATATACAGTGCGGGCGTGGGTGTTTGTTTAAGCTTATATGTGGCTTATCAGCTTATTTGTTTTTCGGATTATATTTCATAAGCCCCAAATTTTCACCTTATTCTGAGACTTATGGGCTTATATAAACTTATACAAATGCATAAGTCTCAAATTAAGCCGGAAAATTGGAGCTTATTAAATATAAGCCGAAAATCAAATAAGCCCACATATAAGCTTAAACAAACACCTAAGCTTATTTGATTGGCTTATGAGCTTTTTTCTTTTGGCTTATAAGCTTATAACTTGAGCTTAGAAGCTGTGAACAACTAATTTATAAAGTTCATAAATCCAGAAAGTTGAGCTTTTTAAATATCCGATAAGCTCACAAGCCTATCAACTAAGCTTAGTTTTGGGCTTATGAGCTTAGTTGACTCGGTTTATATATTATAAGCTCATTTTCCTGGCTTGACTCGTCTTATTTTTTGGTATATGAGCTAATTATTACTTAAAAATGAATAGTAAGCTCATAAGCCAATATACAAGCTTAATCTATACCTCCTATATTAGTGGCGGATCTAGAATTTCGTAGAAGGGTATGCAGTTTGCACTACCTAATACAGAATAATGTTTTCCGTTAATCAAGTTAAACCAATAAAATTTATTTTTCTGGCTGAGTTTTTCTGGCTCGAGCTTTTTGGTTAAACCCAATAAAAAAGTTTCAGTTAATCAAGGGTATGCAATATGCACTACCTAATTCGAGCTTTTTCATTTCTTGTTTATGGGCTCAATTTTTGGACTAACTTCTATAGGATAACTTCCATCTTGAAAGGTATTTGGCGCTTTTGTAAGTAATAGCCCTACTATCATTTTTTAAAACGATTACATATTCTGAGTTTTTGATCGAAAATCTTACGAATGTTATGTCTTTCTCTCCTTTTCATTGTTAGTCATTTTGTACATAGAAACTCAAATGGCTTCATTTAACATGCTAAATAAATAATACTAATACTTGTATAGCATTAGATACTTTTTTAATCATCGAAATAGTACGAGTTACATCCGTAAGAACTAAGAATGAGACACTCCACTTTAATCATATATGTTGTGTTGCTAACTTGCTATAGTATACTTTTTGTTCAATGTTTACTTAAGGAAGTTAATTGCTTGCTTATTGTTCCGTACCTTTTTAATGTAGGTGGTTGAAAGTATGGTTTTCTATTGGGATGGGATTCAGCCTCACCACTTTAATTGGAGTTACACTCGTAAGAACTAAGAACTAAGAACTGGACACACCATTGTTGCTAAATGTTATACCAGAACTATAATGATGTTTTTTCTTCTGATTGATTGTTCATCAGATTATCTTATTGGAATCAGCTAGAGCGTTTAATCTATGCGATGGGATCCCGTGGCTTAAAAATATATTAAACGGACCTATCTTTGGATTCTACTATCCGGTACAACATAATTCAATAATACGAAATAACAAATCATAATTGCTTGAAAAAATGGGCTAATGTCTAGTTGGTGATATCATGATGTAGGTCTCTGGTTATAGCATATCAGTTGGTGATATTGGATATATGTGTATTTCTTCTATCATATGTGTATCCGTACATGAACTTGGACATGCCCTTGCCGCCACAAGGTTATTTCTTGACATATTTATCGTTCTTTTGTCTTTTTCTTTGTTGATTATATAGCACAGATACCATTTGACTTACCTAATACGTGGTCATTATATGTATAAAGTTTTAATTAACCAAAATGCTATACTACAGGTAAGTTAGGATCCTTTTTGTAGAGCGGCTTATAATGTTATTATGCACCAAGTTAC
Source organism: Glebionis coronaria (assembly GCA_025667525.1). NCBI lineage: Eukaryota > Viridiplantae > Streptophyta > Magnoliopsida > Asterales > Asteraceae > Glebionis > Glebionis coronaria. The sequence goes on from CM046874.1 coordinate 295,658,728, forward strand.
TATATATATGCGATTAAAACATAATTACTACTCAATGAATGCAGTTAAACATATACAATCCGAATAACAAAAGTGATAAGATTGTGGGAACTTACACTAAACTGACTAAATGAATGCCGCGAAAATGTGTACGAAGCCAAAAAGGAACATGAAGAAACCACTCTAGGTCTTCCTACTAGCCAGGTCGTTTACAAACTGTTAGTTTAGAAACTTCCCGTCTGTGCATCTAATAATATACTTGTGTTGTCCTTGGCATGGTTGGATATCATGGACTATCTTTTGACCAACGATTTGAAAATAAGTCAACTGTTAAATATGTATATATGCAAAATATAACAGTCAAATCCAGATCTGCGTGTCGCTTAAAAAACGTATGTAGTTATAGTTCTTAAACATATATTTGCTATTGCCATCAAGGGGATCAACTTACCAAATCGCTAGTGTACATCAATTTAATTTATCATATGGTTAACAGTTTTTTAAATTATTTCGAAAATGGATCTTATACTGATCCTGTAGGCATCCGTTTTCTGGGTAGCAGTGAGGGCATACAAATTGAGTACATTGCCGTATTTTTGGCGGTCCTGTTTCCAGGTGCTCTGGTGGCTTTTAATCACGAGTTACTGGAAATGATACCGCGAGTAGCTACTCTGAGAATATACTGTGCTGGAATCTGGCATAATGCAGCAGTAAGTGCAAACTATCAATAAAAAAGTTACGTTATATTATATTTTCAGTTGGCTAAAGAGTATACTTGCAGTTCTGTGTAGTTTGTGCGTCGACTTTGTTCTTGCTACCGTTGATCTTATATCCACTTTACTCGCACGGTGAAAACCTCATGGTATTTTTTCTCACTTATCATAATACATTCTTCTGATTTTACATTTATAAATTTATTTAACATTATTCTATTATATCACAACAGGTTTTGGATGTTTCTGAAGAGTCACCTCTGTATAAATACTTGTCTCCTGGTGACTTGATTACTAAATTGGATGGCAAGCACGTCCGCACTTCCAAAGAGTGGATGGAAACCGCTTATTTGTTAGATAAGCAATTATTTCAAACAAAGGATAATTATGTCAGCAATAAGGGATATTGTGTCCCTAATTTAGTGATTGCAGAGAGCAAGACCGTTGAAATTGTTGACAACGAGTTCAAATGTCCAGATGAGCTCACTCTGTTTACCACAATTTCTTGTGTTGATTCAAATACAATTGACGGTAGCAGCAATGGGACTGATCATCAGTTGACGAGAGAAAATGTCTACTGTTTTCCAGCGAAAGGTGTGTTGGGGGAGAAAAATTGTGGGGATGGATGGGATGATATAATGAAGAACAATAGTACTTGCTTATGTACGGAGGTAAATCTTGTACCTTTGTCATAAATTTTCTGTATTTCAATAATGAGACAAAATGAACATTTTTAGCGTAAACAGGATGAGTTGTGCGTGACACCAATCCATCCGCCAGGTGTAGCATGGGTTGAAATTACATTTTCAAGACCTTGTTCAAATAATAGTTCGGGTTTAGAAGAAAATAGATGTGGTGGGACTTTTGTTTTCATAGGGGACATGATGTCGATGGCACGTTCCATATGGTTAACTGAATATCAACCTCGTTGGTTGTATGGTGTGGCATATATTCCAGTTGTAGTTGAGAAGCTATTGGTGAACTGTTTTCATGTCTCATTGATGCTAGCTCTTCTCAACAGTTTGCCGGTATGTGCTTTTTTTATATGTAACATATATGCTGCAGTTTTGACAGCGTTGTCTGAAAAACGTTGTTGTGTTTCATCGTGCAGGTGTATTACCTTGATGGGGAATCCATTTTGGAGGTGGCTCTTTGCTGCTTTGGTTCACTGACCCCAAGGATAAGAGAAGCGGTTCTTCGATCATCTTTGGTAGCAGGAACCTTTGTTTGTTTTCTTTTGCTTTTAAAGATCTTATTAGTTACTTATTGAACATGTTTTAAGGGGTTTGATGGGTATACTAGATGTACTAGAAGTTGAGTTGCCGAATTTGTTTTGTTTTTGGTGAGGTGATATCAATGAAAGTCAAAGAACACTTCAGTTATACAAAAGATACTTTATAGTTATAGATTGTACCACAAATATCAATGATTGCTGGGGTGATTTATGTCAACTGCTTCAAACTTTATATGTTCTGTCCTCTTGTTCAAAACTATGAATTTGCATTGTTGTTCAGTTCAAATTGGATGGAAGTAAAATTTCTAAAGTATGACATGACAAAACCAATATTGGTAAAAGATGGACCAAACAAGCCGAATAACAAGCGATCTTAACAACTTGAAGGAAACAGGGTTAACAAGCAACCACATGAATAGGTGGTACAAGATAAAAGATGTGATTGCTTTAGCAAATACTATGTAGGTCAGTTAAATTGTGCAAATTCTGGATCCTATTAAGAGCCGTAACAATCAAGGTTATGTGTTCACGACTTGGAATGAACATCCAACAAAGAACCTCAAGGCCAGATTCACGATCCGTCAGTTATTTCGAACACCTTATTTCACTTTCTTCAGCTAATCCAAACACTCAACATGAGCTTTTGAGCTTATTCTTCATAAGCCATTAAGCCATAAGTTACTTAATAAACTAAAGCATAAGCCTGAAATATAACTTAGACAAGCACCCCAGGCGACATGGGGAAGGGTTAAAAATGTTTACTTCCTACTGCAAAATATATGTTAATCGCGAAAATACCCACAGCTGCTTTATTAGAAATCAGCACAATGATGAAGAAGTCGTATTTGTTTTTGCAGCTTGAAGAACTCAGAAACACCAACTCTGTGGCATCATATCTGGAGAATTTGATACAATATGTTGTATCGTTCATTTGTTCTTGATAGCTGAAAGTAGAAAACAAGTGTACAAATTAGAGGTGCCAAAATGGGCGGGCGGCGGGCTAAACGGGCAGCGGGCTAAACGGGCGGCGGGCTAAACGGGCGCGGGCTAAACGGGCACGGGCAAAACGGGCGGGCAAAATGGGCGGGCTAAACGGGCGCAAGCTAAAAAAGGAAAAAAAACATATAAAAAATTACAAATAAAAAATTAAAATACTTGTTTGAAAGCCGGGATAAAAAATTTAATAAAAAATATTCGTCGAGTATACTAATTTGTATTTTACAAATGCGCCCGTTAAGCCCATTTAGTTTCTTACATATGCGCCCGTTTAGCCCATTCATTATAAAGAATGGGCAAAAAGTGCCCCATCCTTTTTTGAAAATGGGCAAAAAGTGCCCATATGTATCAAAATGGGCAAGATTTGCCACCTCTAGTACAAATGACACAAAAATATACTCAACATATATGACTTCAGCAAACAGGTTTTCAATATGGAATGAGATCCAGTTACATAATCCTCAATTCCTCATGACTAACGAATTAACGCTAACTTCCAATGAAATCGACTGATCAAAAGTTTTTGATCTTGACGGTGGGGGTTGGAGTTATGAGAAGCACTGCTTATTACACCAAAGAACCATTTCCAAAATTTGCATCACTTTTCCATTTAGGAAATTTATCAACAACTCAAATAAAATTAAGAGGGTTTCTAAACTACCCCTAATAATACAAAACCAATAGTTCCCATGAACGTCATTAATGCCTATAGAACACAAACTAAAAATGGAGTTGTATCTATCCTCTTGTATCACATTGTATGCTATTTCGTAAGCAAATTGCAGAACGGGCGCGTCTTCAAAATCATCAAATTATTTTATCTGCAAAAACCGTTGTCTTCCTCATTCTCTGTCCAAAAACTTCTCTATCAACACAGAAAAAGCAGCAAATCCTGCACAACCCACGCAAGCCGCCTGTGGACCACCTATAAACCACCAAACCACAATTCTGTCTTAGGATAAAAACATAGAGCACAACATTACACATTACTGCAAGCATAATTCATTAGGTAATTCCTATATTTCTAATCGTGAAAATATAACAATGGTAGGCACCCATATTTCAAATAGAATACCTATCCTAATAGCTCTGTATAGCCCTGAAGCAGGAAAGATTCTGTGTGTTTCTGGTTAGTGAAATCTTATCTGAATCATCAGCGTAAGTTAATTCCTAAGGATTACCACTATTGAGTATAATTATTTCCTGCATTAGAGTTTTAACTACCAATGAACATTGATTGTCATTATGTTTGTTCTCCATGTATTGTTTTGGGTTTCTCCGCAGTGAAATCTTATCTGATGATGCTGATGGACATATCCCTATAGAGTAAACCACACAAATCCTTAAGTTTCCTATACGTGTGTGGTTTTTCATTTCTACTTGGTTTTCAATGATCAAGGATCCCACAAATGATCTCAAGTCCTAACAGCTGTTGTAAAACATCTTGTTATGATCCCACATCGGCCATGTATGGGAATGGTTGATGGTTTATAATGTCCAGGTGTCCCCTCCTCAAACAAGCTAGCTTTTTGGGCGAGTTCTACACTTGGGACTTATTAACCGATTACGAGCCTAGTATGGGATAGGTTCGTATCAATTGGTATCAGAGCTAGCCCTACCTTACGAGGTTCCAACACTCGGAGTGGTGGCCTATGGAGTGGTGGCTTGGACCCAAAGGGGGTGCCAACCATGACCAACATAGCCGTGACCAACGAGCTCGGAGTGGTGGCCTATGGAGTGGTGGCTTGGACCCAAAGGGGGTGCCAGGGGACACCTGGACATTATAAACCATCAACCATTCCCATACATGGCCGATGTGGGATCATAACACATCTCAATGGACTATTTACGTATGCAAATATATAGAAGTGTAGAATGAAAACTTATCTGCATATTACAACAATAGCGCCAATTCAATTGCCTACAATTGAAGAAGTAAGAGGCCAAGATATTTGAACAAATGATCTTTTCGCAGTGTTACCAGTTGCATTTTAGATTAAGCAACCAGCTGATAGGTTTTAATGCAACAGGCACTAGGTATTTTAAATAACATAATCAACAATTTAATCCTTTCATAACACGTTAGGACAGCATCAAAAAGCGACCAAACAACATTAGACATAAAACCATTTTAATCATCAATCAGAAGTGTCTGATATTAAAAGCCAGCAAAGCTAGCCAGAACCCAACAATGGCCACAGACAAGAATGTGTCACTTTCTATTCAAATTCAGTTACTGTGTCAAGTTGTCTCATACCAGAAAAACCTCATATTGGTTTTCAAGTTCTAAACTATATTCTATCAAGAGGTTAACTGTCAATTTTTTTTCTTCTTTAATGCTGTCAACTGTTTTATCAGACACATAGACAACATCATTAACATTTAAAATTTAGTAGATAAGTTATTTGTGAACCACAATCATGAATGATGGAGATGAGTATTACTTAGAGTGATAATACTTACCTTTTGCAGACAACGCGCCCCCAGTCGCACATCCTGCTACAACGGTGTTTGTCATGTCATGTTTGGCTCGGGCCTTCACAGGGATAAAACAATATTATTACCAATAAACATCAAGCTTCTGGAAGGAATGAAGCAGAACAGAAAAAATAGGAGCTCAACACATATACATTAAGCAAATAATAGAGAAACATTAAACTTCAGTTTTGGCTATTTGAAACACTCAAAGCTCTTACTTTTCTATTTATACTGAATTGAAATGTTTTGACATCAATTAGTCTATTTTGTCAAAGGCACTCAACTATTCAGGAAACGAAAAACAATGACTTGCCTATTGCAAATAGTGTTTAAATCAACAGAGCCACTTCACAGTCACTTTGACTAATAAAACCCGGAGTTGCATTTTTTTTAAACAATTATACATTTATATGCCAAAGAGGTAGAAGACGGGGATGTTAATTTTGAGAAATAGGCAATAACAAATGCTAAATCTTCATTACAAACTTGATGCAGGTAGTGAATACAGAATACCTCTTGTTGGGCTATTAAGTAATTTTAACTATACATACAGCTTCCAGCTTTAACATCTTAATTAACAAATAATCCATGAATATGATATCAAGAAGCTAAAAGTAGTAAAAATGCAATATAGATTAAAAATTCGCATATCTTGCCTTTTCAACGACACATTCAGCGGCAGAGAAAATAAACCCCATAACAGCAAAAGCCTTGCAGGAACTCAAACTCCTACCACCCATCTGCTTTGCTGTAAAAATAAATTGCTGCCTACCAGTCATCTTTACATCATGCATTATTGGATTGTCCAACGCACCAAGAAACAATCCCATAGCCAGCCCAAGCCCACCTCCTGCACCATTTTTTACAAACCAATTTCATATTAGTGGTCCTTTCAACATTTAGAATAATGAACTTGGTTGTCTTAACCTATACGTATTTAGGTCAAAAAAGAAAACAAACAGGTAGATTTTGAACTAAAATTAAGGTCTATAGAGATCTCCGGTTCAACTATTTAGCGTTGTCAAGAATGTGGTCTTTATCACTGATCTATTGTGTGTATGCATAAAGTATGAAGATAGAAGATGCATTAAAACATCAATTCTAGGCACAGTTTATACAGCTTTTCGATCGGGCCTGGAAAACCTATGCAGATTATCTTTTGGGGATTTCTCAACCAGTGTGCTAAGCGCTATATTAGAATGGAACGTTGCAACTTTTGATGAACCATTATGTTGTTTCATGCCTTTAACAACCTTAGACCGATTTGTAACAAGCAAAACTAATTAGTACATATGTAATTGATCACATAAACTCATACCATACCGTTTCCAGCAAATACCAATACGCTTGATATAATATTCTTAGTTAGGACTTGTTGGTGTGTTGCTTACAACTCTTACAGTCCAAGAGGGACTTAAGTCTTAACTGATAACCTATCAGTGACGTAGTGGGAACTAGTTATCCTTAAGAATAGTAATCAATCACATCCCTAAATCTTCTAGTTTCATTAACTACAATTTTAACAGGAATCATAACTAAAAGCTCAAAATCATGAATCCCACACTAGCTTGCAGAAAAAGTTGGGCCACTATTACATAACAGCAAGCTATTCTCTCCATATAAGATACTACTACAATTTAAATGTTTGATTACAAAAATACAAATTCGTTTTTAATACAAAACTCACACTGGTTTGTTTACTATTAACCTTGATCAAGTAAACATTGTCTTTTCAAACGAAGAGATATTAAAACTAGACACTATACAAACGCAAATTGTCTTCTTCTTAAGGGAATGTGGATTAAAAATAAATAAATGCTTGGGGCTAATGTATGCACGTATTCCTTTTACACGCACAGCAAACTTCAATAATACTGAATAGCCAGCCCTGATATTGCATTGTAAGAGGGTGTTTTGTACTTTGCTTATATAAGTGCTTTTCAGCCAAAAATCGATTGTTAGTAGTAAGCAACCGCAAACCTGGACAGAGACGGAAACTTTTGCTTAATATTTAGAAACTACACTACAAATTGGTTCTTAGGAGGCAAATTACAAAAAATAACCAAAAATTCATACTACAAGTCTTTCCGCTAGGGGGCACATGTCCCTTGTGCCCTTGGTTTTAAAAAGCGAGAAGCGGTCCGTTGCGCTAAGAGTCCAAAGCGAGAAGCGCGGGACGATGAGGCAAAAGTGCACGCCTCTCGTAGGCGAAGCGCATACTTTGTACACAACGATCGCGACTTTGTTAAAAACCATAATTCAAACTCTTTTGAGTTTAAATGTCATTTTTAGACTAATAAAAGTCCACATGTCATTTTTAGAACAAAAACCCCTTTTGAGTTTAAAAGTCCACTCAAACCCTTTGAGTTTAAATGTCATATTTAGAACAAAAAACACTTAGGCGGTAAAAAGCGTTCCCCTAAGGCGTCAAAAGACACTGCCTTCAATCGCTTTTGTAACGGCTGTGCATCAAGGGTACCGAGGCGATGACCCCATTGCCTCACCTCGCCTCACGCCTCAGGTGCAAAAAGGCGCGCTAAGCTTGTGCCCCCTCCTTATCTCCGCCCCTGATGGCAAATACCCACTATTTTTACCATTAGGGAGTGTTTGCAGAACAGATTATGCATTTGCAAAAGCACTTCCCCGAAACTTTCTTGATAATCATTTTTGCCTAATTATTTGCAGTTCCCAAGCAGGATAACGGATAATCTAACAATTAGTCCTAAAACGCAAATCTAAATTAATAAAAGATTGAAACGTTTGATAAGGGTTTTACTAATAACAATCAACATAACAGCAAAAGGGAAAAAAAGAAAAAGAACACAAACCCATGACACCACTAACGACACTACGAACAGCACAGTTATTCCAAATGTCTTGTCCTCTAACTTCTTCAGCTGTTGGCAGTCTTATTGGTTCCACAACGTTACTAATTTCTGCTGGTGGTACTGCTCCTCCTTCATTTGTATTCGTGTTTGTGTATTCCACGCTAGGAGCACCATCAGCTGCTGATGCTGGTGCTGCTGCTGCAGATGTATTATTGGTTGGATCTTCAGACATGTTTAAGAAAAATAAATTAAAAAACGGCGGAAGCTGAGATATATGGGATGATGAATCCGATATGGGTTTTTATATTCTTGGATTCTTTTTATTTTATTACAGTGTCTTCTTTTTCTTTTTTCCTTTTTACTCAAGATTTTGGTTGTGTGACAAAGAATTAACGTTTTTTTTCTTTCTTTTAGAAACTCGTGATGAATAAGTTGCCACTACCAAATCGGTGTTTTTGAAGAAAGAAGGGCCAGGGGGTGTTGAAAAGGTTGTTTGTTTAGTATTTTTATTACTTTAGGAAAGAGAAAACTAAAAATGAAATTAATTTGTTTTTGTATTTTAAATTATTTTATCAGAACAATCAAATAAATTGAACAACGAATAACGAATGAAAGAATTCACAAGTGTTAAAATAAGTACGAAAAAACTGAGCAACAATGTGAGAGCAATAGAGAAAAATTGGGCAAGAAGAGGGACAAATCACCACGTGTTGCATTCTGTCATGGACTCATGGATTGCCTCCTTTATTTATGTTACCCTAAACTCATATGAGAAAAACGATTTTTGGACTACAGCTTGAAAGTCATGTAAAGCAACGGTTCATTTCGAGAATTACTCCTTTTAAAAATTGAAATAATCGTGTAAATTTATGTTGTGTTGTTGGAAGATAAATTAATAATTGTTTATTTTGTGTGCTAATAAAGTATTTAAATTCGGAGAAATTATTGTCATATTTTTTTATGCGAAGTATAAAATAAGTGATAGAATAAAAGACTAGTTAGTTAAAAGTAGGAAATAAAAACATGTAAACATGAAAAAAAACATAGTGATATAATATGTAGTATTAGATCCTCGCATTTATGGGTTTTTTTTAGGGGCTGACTTATTCATTTTAAGTATGAAACAAACACTAAGCTAATGACTTAATAAATATATTTATTTATGAACTACTGTAATTTTTTTAAAAGGGTTTTTTTTATCTTGTTAGGACACATGATAACAATGTAAAATGTACATCAGGTCTCACAAAAAAGTATACAAAGATCCACATTTTACGAATTTATGTGTATTTTTCTATGAGACCCTGTGTACTTTTTATGTACATTTTATCTTGTCATCATGTGCCCTAGGGCACAAGATAGAAAAACCCTTTTTAAAATTATTATTAAACATCATCTTAAGGACATTCACTATAGTTTACGTGTTAACATTTAAAATTAATATAGTTGTTAAACCTTTTTATATTATAAACTTATTGGTACTATAGTAAATCGAGTATTAAACATTTTTTTCTATTACAAACATACATAGCACTTCAAGAAAATTAAATTATGGACCTTTTTAAAATCTTAAATCTATTCATAACACGTAGGATTGAAATATATATCCATTATGGCTTCATTTTTTTTTTTTACTTTTTGATACCTTTATAAACCTATTCACAAATCATCATAGTAGATGCTTTAATATGCCTCTTAATTGGAAGAAATAGAAATTTATGTGTCTCTCAATGAATAGAATTTAAAGATTTTAGGCCACTTTCATCCAATTAAGAGACAATAAGGAAAAAAGAATTTCTCCCGGCAATCAAAACTTTCTCAATTTATATTTTTGTTTTTTGACGGCTTCGGTCCCCTCTTAGTTTGGTTTGTAGAGAGCGTTTAATGTTTGGGTTTGAAATAAGATTAAGAGAGTGTTTGGTTTGTAAGTGTTACCCGTAAATAAACTCATGGTCATGTAATATATCAACGCGAAGCTTGTAAAAAGTGTAGTTCAATGATAACGAGAATTCTAATTTAATATTGTCTAGTTTACGGGTATTAGTCCCAAACATACAAATGAAGGATACCTTATCTCGGGTTCCTTGCAAGTATAGAAGTACACAACCTCCTCATTTGTGTGTGTTTTTCCATTTCTAGTTTTAGTGAGATAAACATCATTGTGTTTCTCTCTCTAGGAGTCACCACCTTATTTTTCCTTTATTCCTTTTTTATTAAGATCATTCACCTTAATCTAATCTTTTCTTCTTTTTTTGTTTCACCTTGGTTCGTCTCTTAGTTCACTCATAGTTTATTCATTAATGACTTATTAGCTTAGTTTATTCACATGGCTTATTGAGGTGGCTTTGTGTTGGACTTTAGCAAGTGGTATCATATGTCAAGTAATAAGTAGAAGGTATTAGTGATTTGTCAAAAAGTTCGTGTTATAAGTGTTTTTTGTTTTTTGCAATACTAGCTGCTGGCTTAAGTGTCGTTGCCAAAAAGTAAGATTTTTGTACTATTTTGTGGCATGCTATCATCATTTTAGCGGCTGTGTATTTGGCGGCTGGCTAACATCATTCTAGTGGATGACTAATATTTTCTAGGGGTTGGGTAACATCATTATAACGGTTGGGTGTTTGACGCCGGGCTAATAATTTATAGCGGCTGGGCAAAATATTTTAGCGGTTGGACATATTTAGCGGCTAGGCATACTCATTATAGCGTTTGGATAACTTTAGCGGCTTGATAACTTTTAGCGGCTAGGCATAGTCATTCTAGCTAGGCACTTTAGCGGTTGGACAATTGATGTGACTCTGATTACACATCTTTTCCTACCTTAAAACGGGTTTAAAATGAGTAAAATATAGTCAAAAGTGCACCATATATGCTTGTTTTCTTGTTTGTGTATGTGCAGGCACGAATATCGAGAAATCACAAAGAAATACTAAAAACAAGACAAAATGGATACGAGGAACGAAGACGTACAAGAAAATCAAAGTTGGATGTCATTTTACGGCTTTTGAAACCCTTAAGATCTCAATTTACAAAAATGCCCTTGTAGATTGAAGAAATTACCATTTTTGTAAAACCCGCATATAAATACCATGAACAGGACATTACGTAAACCTACGAACCAATTTAAACTTTCCATTTATGTCATGTACACGTGTCACGAATATTAAATTCAGAAACTACGTATGTATTAATACACGATAATTATTAAGTACGTGATATTACACGATAATTATTAAGAATAATAATTATAATCACGAACATATGATCACGAATATTTATAAACACGATAATTATTACGTACAATAATTATAACACGACTATTAGAACACGATATGTATACGAAGTATAAATAACACGAACTAACATGAATAATTAACACGAGTACACACGTGAAATAGTTTAACTAACAAAAGACACGGGTTTGGCCTTGTGGGCCCTTGTGTCTGCGACAACCAAAGAGAAAGGGGCCAAGTCTACTTTGAATTTTGACAAAATGGGAAAACTAAAAACAAAGGAAACATAACACAAGAATTTTAGAAAAGTTAAAAACCCTAGCCTCCCCTTTTGGTTCCTCCTAGCCGCGGCACACATCAAAGAGAAAGAAGGATTCAGGTTGATTTTTGATCTTAGATTTGTTAGTATTCGTGCTCGTGTTCGTGTTATTTTCAATCAAGCATTGGGGTAAAACATCAAACCTAAATCTTTTAATTCCTTTGTATTAATTATGAACAAGTGAGTTTGGATCTTTAAATAATTAATAAAAACATGTTATAATTTATAATAAAACATGAAAAGGGTTTGTTTGGTTTGTGGTTTGGTTCGGCAACCAACCGAGAGTCATACGACTCTCGGTGTCTCTTGTTTAGCCACAACCGAGACCCCCTAAGAGGCTCGGTGTGTGTTTCGGTCCAACAACAAGAACCACCAACATAAGTCGGTGGCTGTGTGACTCGAGCAGGGGGAACAACAAGCACAGCATGGGGAACCACCGGCCTACTGCCGGTGGGAACCTTGTTCGGTCAGTGGGTAGCCACGGCGCAGCAGCGGCAGCAGCCGCCGCTATTTGCAGCGCAACCACCAGCCGCCACCGCAGCCGCGACTGTGGGTGGTGGTTGGTGTTCGGGTTTTTGATTTGTTTCGGGCTCGGGATTATTTGCAAGTTATTTTTTTTCAAGATTAATTAAATTAATTAACATGCTATAATAATTCATTTAATTAAAACATAGACTTAGGTTATATTATTTTATTAATTTATACATGTTTTAGCCTAAGTATTTTTGTCATTTATTTTAGACTATAGTTTATTATATAATTATTAAAATATGGACATATAATTAATTAATAATTCATGACTTAGGTTTATTAATTAAAATTAATAATACATGTTAACCTAAGTATTTTATTAGACTTAATTTAATTAAACCTTACTTAATTAAATTTATATAATCAATAGTTTATTATTTAACCATGATATATTATTAATTAATAAAATATGTACTGTAATTATTAATTAATAATCAGTTATAACCTATAGTATTTAATTAATAAACTATACTATTACATGACTTATAACTTTTAATCAGTAAACACTAGTTTATATTATTAGCTTATTAATCCAGCTTATTTCTAATTATGGAAACTTTCTATTCCAGGAAACTTACTACTTTTAGAAACTTTCTATTTTTAGAAACTAATCTGTTTTTGGAAACTTTTTATTTTTAGAAACTTTCTATTTTTGGAAACCTGCTATTTTTAGAAAGTTACTTATTATTACACTACAAGTATAATGATACAAGAATACAAGATAATACATAATCAGAAGACATGAAATACATGAATAATACAGTATATCATTTAAAACAGTAAAATAAGACAAGCCATATAAAACAGGCTAAGAACATACAAGAACCACTAACGTACTCAGTAATCAGACAACTTATACATGTCCCTTATTTATGTAGCATTAGTGAGGTCGGAGTAGGACTTTTCATCCTTTCATCTTTCCTCGTTCACTGGATATAAGGTACGGATTTTCCGTCCTTCAGTATGAACATTCTTTTCCTTATTAGGATTCCCCGTTTGCTGCCAACTGTTTTCCCAAGTATATGTTTTATATGTTTTGATTACTTATGTTAGTTTTAAATGCCTAAGCCATATACATGCATGACCAATGTCACCTAGTTATGGAGGTACCATAACCATAACACTGGAGGAACCAGTGTTATGACTTCCTCACGGCGGAGTGAGTGCTCGTGGCGTCCCTTTTACAGTTTTGGCCTATTATTTATATTATCATGTGGGGCGTATGGGTGCATCCTAGTGATATGTTTCACAGGATTTTCATGGTGAATGTGGTGTGTGCCTTGCATCCTTCACAATGAATTGATCCATCATACCCATACTATTTAATTAGAGACAACCCCTCTAATTTCATGATGAGGTCTCCCTTCCAAGTATTCATGCACGGTGGAACCTCATGACCTATATGGGCTATTGGCTAATTAATACAGTTTTCATATTAAAACATAAGTCTTTTCAAACTATAAAACCAGTTTTAGGAACATGTTCCAGGTTAGCTAGGACTTATACATTTCCGCTACTATTAGTATTATTATGCTTATGTCATTTCTTGGTATGCTTGTATATCCGTTCACTGGGTGTTAGGCTCAGCCGTTTTTCTTTCATGTTCCCAAACGACAGGTAATCAGGGACGCTCGTAGACTTTGAGAGTATGTGCATACGGATGGAAGTTATCTAGCCTTCATTACTTTATGCATTTCCATACATTGCGTTACTTTATTTCTTTGTACATTGTTTAGTCCTTTTCCATTTCAGTACTTATATTCATGTGTGTGAGCTTATACTTAGACTACCGATGTTTGTTTTCGGTATTTCTATTCATGGTCATTTAATGTTTTGAGAAATTTACCTTGCATGCTTTGATGACACGCCATAATTATCCTGTGATATTCCATTTACCAAAATGAGGTGTTACAATTATGGTATCAGAGTCAAGGCTTCGACCTGTAGGCTCTAAAACATGACCTATGATTAGTGGGTAATCACCATGGTCTTCTTAGAACTGACAGTTTGTTTTCATGTAATTGTTTCATGTATCATTGTCGCAGGAATTTTGACTAAGTAATGGTTGGTACAAGACTGGCCATATTTAGTCGCATATGCTTTTAATCGAATCATTTTGTTTTGATGAACCGACCCATAGGCGTTCATCCTCGTCATGTCATTTTGTTTTGGTGAACCGACCCATAGGCGTTCACCCAAACCCTTGTCATTTTCATTTATCATGCATTCCTACACTGTTTTCATGCATAAATTTTTTTCATGTTTATATGCATAATTTTTTTCATGTTTATATATTATGTTAATCAGATTAATCATTGCATCTTGTTTTATACTGTCAGATGGTCCTCACACGTGAACAAGAGCAACTGAATGCATCAGTTCAAGCTGCTATGCAAGCCATGCTTCCTCAACTGAGGAATGAAATTCGGGCCGAGGTGCAAGCTGCCAACAATCAGCACCCTCAACATCCTCCTCCTCCACCTCCAGCTACCCTGATCACATGGCTGGAGCGGTTCAATAAGCAGCGTCCGAAATCTATCGAGCAGACTGACAGCCCCACTAAAGCTGAGAGGTGGATAACTCACATTGAGAAGATCTTTGACGCTATGGGATGCGACCCTCTCTTCAAGGCAAGGTTAGCTTGTTACAAGTTTGAAGGGAACGTGCTTGCATGGTGGAAGGCACTTAAGCTATCTAATGGAGGTGACGATTGGGTGACTGGCTTGACTTGGGCACAATTCAAGGAGTTGGTGATGGGGCAGTTCTTCCCGGAAGCTGAGCAGGATAAGCTCAAGAGGGAGTATCACGATATTAGGTAGAGAGCTGGGGAAAACAACAATGAGTTCATGCATAGGTTCCTTCGATTGGCTGGATTCCTTGGCGCAGCAGCATGGACTGCAGAGGAGCAAGCGTACCACTTTCGATGGGCTCTTCGTACATCGGTCGCCAATAATTTGGTGTGTTATACCTTTAACACTATGGCACAGGTGGCAGACGCAACCCGTAAGTTGGAGATGCTGCAAGAGAGGGATGAGTTTGGAGAGGCAGAAAGACCCGACAGGAGGTATATTTCGTCATCAGCGGTGATCATTTCTTTTAATTCAGTACTATCCAAATATTTATCTTTCTCTATACAATTGCATCTTTCAGGCAGAAGACCGGGGACCGGTCCCAACCGGCCACTCAACAACAAAATCAGCCTAAGGGTAACGGGCAGACTCATGACCGTTTTGCTTCGGATAGGCGTGGCGGTAATGACAATTACCGTAACAATGCCAACAACTCCAACAGCAGCAGGTCCCTAAACTTACTCATTTTTATGTTATATGCTTTATGATTCATAAATTCTGACACTTCAGCATCTATTACCAGGAATCATGGCAACGGACGGGAGCAAGACCGCAGAGGTTCACAACCCAACCGTGCAGCTACATCTGGTATTACGTCTTACTATTTTCTACATTGTCCTGTTTATACCTAATAATCATGTCTCACGTATACTTTTCTGAAACAGGCTCCCAGCCAGCTAGGGCACCTGTTGGAGGGTATACTCACCCTCTCTGCACTACGTGCAACAACAGACACCCAGGTCCGTGTCGCCGTGATAGCGGTGCTTGCTTCAAGTGTGGTCAGCCAGGCCATCACATGAAGGACTGCCGTAAGGGTGAGATTGAGGGTACTTCTGGGCATGCCGACTCCAAGCCACCTCCGACTACCGGACGGGTGTACACGACCTCGCGTGACCAGGTCAACAAGTCAACATGTACCATCACTGGAATCTTGTATATGTATGGTCAAGCTGCATGCGTATTATTTGACACGGATGCTACTCATTCGGTCATATCCATTGTTTATGCCAAGCGCGTTAGGATATCCCCTACGCCATTAGAAAATATATTAAACATTTACACGCCCTTAGGAGACTCTGTACGCATCACACATGGGTACAAGGGTCTTCCCCTTGAGTTTGACGACAGAATTCGTCCAGTTGACGTACTTCCTTTGGACATGTGCGATTTCGACATGATATTAGGCATGGACTGGCTATCCAAACACCAAGCCACCATAGAATGCCATTCATATCGGGTCATCTTCGGTGATGTAAACGCACAAGAGTACATTCACAACGGTTTTATACCAGGAAGGTCTGTACAAATAACTTTAACCTTACAAGCACGTGCATTACCGTCACATGGTTGCGAGGGCTACTTAGCTACTATTCATGATATGGAGGCTGAATCTCCATCCATCTAGAATCAGCCTAGGGTGTCAGAATTTCCCGACGTTTTTCCTGAAGAACTTCCGGGCATACCACCTGCTCGTGAGGTAGAGTTTAATATTGAGCTCATCCTAGGAGCTGACCCAATTTCCAAGGCTCCTTACCGCATTGCTCCCATCGAGCTTAAGGAGTTAAAGGAACAACTACAAGAACTTTTGGAACGAGGTTTCATCCGGCTTAGTGCATCTCCATAGGGTGTACCAATTTTATTCGTAAAGAAGAAGGACGGCAGTATGCGACGCTGCATTGATTATCGTGAGCTTAATAAGATCACCATCAGAAATCGATATCCTTTGCCACGCATTGATTATTTTTGACCATCTCCAAGGGGCCTTTCTCCAAGATCGACCTAAGGTCTGGCTAACATAACCTACGGGTGAAAGAGCAGGATATCGCCAAGACTGTTTTCCGTACACGTTATGGACACTACGAATTCGTAGTCATGCCATTTGGCCTTACCAATGCTCCAGCAGTTTTCATGGTCTTGCTGAACCGTATCTTCCATTAGTTTCTGGACAAGTTCGTCATTGTCTTCATTGACGATATTCTTATCTTCTCTAAATCAAAGGAAGAACATGAAGACCATCTTCGTACAGTATTACAAATACTTCGCCAGAAGCATTTGTATGCTAAATTCTCCACATGCGAATTCTGGTTGAGTAAAGTGGCGTTTCTAGGCCACATAGTATCCGCAGAAGGAATAACCATGGATCCTGCGAAGGTTGAGGCTATTACCAAGTGACCAAGACCGACGTCAGCAACTAAAGTTCACAGCTTTCTAGGCTTAGCTGGTTACTACCGTAGGTTCGTAGAGAACTTTTCCCAAATAGCACTGCCATTGACCAAACTAATGCTGAAAGGGGAGAAATTCGTCTGGACTGAAGAAAGAGAGAAGAGCTTTGAAGACCTAAAGCAGAGGCTGGTATCTACACCTATTCTTACTCTCCCATTTGGTACAAGTGGATTTCAGATCTATAGTAATGCTTCAGGGAAGGGCCTTGGTGGTGTTCTCATGCAACATGGGAAAGTGATTACTTACGCATCACATCAGCTTAAGCCTTATGAAGAGAATTATCCTACGCATGACTTGGAACTTGCAGCTGTTGTCTTTGCACTAAAGATTTGGAGGCACTACTTGTATGGCGAATCATGTGATATCTTCACAGATCACAAGAGCCTGAAATATATCTTCACTCAGCGTAACCTGAACATGAGGCGAAGAAGGTGGTTAGAGCTGTTTAAGGATTATGACATTAATCTACAGTATCATCCCGGCAAGGCGAATGTAGTGGCAGATGCTCTTAGTAGGAAGTCGGGTATGATCAACGACATTAAGATAGAGGAAGAGATTATACGAGACTTGGAGCGACTGGATATTGAGATTATGGTACGTGGACAACATGGCTGCTGGGCTAATCTTAGAGTGGATCCTGACTTACTCTCTAGAATCAAGGAAGCTCAGAAGGATGATGGTGAAATCTGGGCAATTATTCAAAACCTAGAGCAGCATACGGAGTTTCGTTTAGATGACGACGGTATCTTATGGCAGGGCACTAGACTTTATGTTCCTGATGATCCTACACCCAGGGAGGCTTTATTGGTTGAAGCTCATAGATCCCCATTCACCATTCATCCTGGTTCCACCAAGATGTACCCCGACATCAAACAGTATTTCTGGTGGAGTGGTATGAAACAAGATGTTGCTACCTATGTCTCCAAATGTCTTACCTGCCAGCAGGTTAAAATAGAGCATCAACGATATAGTAGTCTACTACAACCATTAGACATTCCAGAGTGGAAGTGGGACAAGATCTCCATGGACTTTGTCACCAGACTTCCGCAGACCAAGAGGAAGCATGATGCCATTTGGGTTATCATTGACCGACTTACCAAAGTCAGCTCATTTCTTACCAATCCAGAAAGACGATCCAGTTAGTAAATTGGCTAACACATATCAGAAGGAGATCATGAGACTTCATGGTGCTCCATCTAGTATCATCTCGGACATATATCCTCGGTTTACTTCGCGATTCTGGAGGAGTCTACAGAAAGATTGAGGCACCAGACTTAAGCTTAGCACGACTTTTCATCCTCAAACAGACGGACAGTCAGAGCGTACCATTCAGACATTAGAGGACATGCTCCGAGCGTGTGCTTTAGAATGGACAGGAAGCTGGGACGATTATATATGCTTGGTAGAATTTGCATACAACAACAGTTGGCATGCCAACATCAAGTATGCATCGTTTGAGATGTTGTATGGCAGGAAGTGTCGCGCCCCAATCTGCTGGGATCAGGTTGGTGAGCGAACACTTGAAGGTCCGGAGATGATAGAGTTAACCAACAAGAAAGTCGCTGTAGCGAAGGCGAAACTGCAAGAAGCTCGTGCGCGTCAAAAGAGTTATGCCGACAAGCATCGTAGGGATTTACATTTCAACGTGGGAGATAATGTCTTTCTCAAGGTATCACCGACGCGTGGAGTTAGGCGTTTCAAAATCAAAGGAAAACTCAGTCCTTGATTCATCGGACCGTTTGATACCCTCGAACGAGTCGGTGAAGTATCGTATCGTTTAGCGTTACCTATGCAGCTTTCTCATGTTCATAACATCTTTCATGTGTCCTTACTCAGAGGGTACAAGTATCATCCCCTTCACATGATTCAGTATCCACTCGAACAGATTCGTGAGGATCTTAGTTTCATTGAGGAACCCGAACGAGTTCTTGACCATCAAGAACAAGTCATGATGAATAAGACGATTCCATTCGTCAAAATCCTTTGGAGGGACCACGCCGAGCGGGAAGCCACTTGGGAGACAGAGGAGTCTATCCGGACTTCTTACCCTCATTTCAAGTTTTGATTCGGGTATGTTACTCTTTCAGCTTACGTTATCTATAATCTGGGGACGAGTTATTCTTTTTAGGGGGAAGAGTTGTAAAACCCGCATATAAATACCATGAACAGTACACTACGTAAACCTATGAACCAATTTAAACTTTCAATTTATGTCATGTACACGTGTCACGAACATTAAATTCAGAAACTACGTATGTATAAATACACGATAATTATTAAGACGTGATATTACACGATAATTATTAAGAATAATAAATATAATCACAAACATATGATCACAAACATTTATAAACACGATAATTATTACGTACAATAATTATAACACGACTATTAGAACACAATATGTATACGAAGTATAAATAACACAAACTAACATGAATAATTAACACGAGTACACACGAGAAATAGTTTAACTAACAAAAGACACGGGTTTGGCCTTGTGGACCCTTGTGTTCGCGGCAACCAAGGAGAAGGGGGCCAAGCCCACTTTGAAAAAGGGGAAAACTAAAAACACAGGAAACATAACACAAGAATTTTAGAAAAGTTAAAAACCCTAGCCTCCCCTTTTGGTTCCTCCTAGCCGCGACACATATCAAAGGGAAAGAAGGATTCGGGTTGATTTTTGATCTTGGATTTGTTTGTATTCGTGCTCGTGTTTGTGTTATTTTAAATCAAGCATTGGGGTAAAACATCAAACCTAATCTTTTAATTCCTTTGTATTAATTATGAACATGTGAGTTTTGATCTTTAAATAATTAATAAAAACATGTTATGATTTAAAATAAAACATGAAAAGGGTTTGTTTGGTTTGTGGGTTGGTTCGGCAGCCAACCGAGAGTCATACGACTCTTGGTGTCTCTTTTTTAGCCATAGCCGAGACCCCCTAAGGGGCTTGGTGTATGTTTCGGTCCAACAGCAGGAACCACCGGCTTAAGCTGGTGGCTGTGTGACTCGAGCAGGGGGAACAGCGAGCGCAACAGGGGGAACCACCGGCCTACTGCCGGTGGGAACCTTGTTCGGTCAGCGGGTAGCCACGGCGCATCAGCGACAGCAACTGCCGCTGTTGGCAGCGCAACCACCAGCCGCCACCACAGCCGCGGCTGTGGGTGGTGGTTGATGTTCGGGTTTTTGGTTTGTTTCGGGCTCGGGATTATTTGCAAGTTATTTTATTTTATTTGTTTCAAGATTAATTAAATTAACTATCATGCTATAATAATTAATTTAATTAAAACATAGACTTAGGTTATATTATTTTATTAAATAATACATGTTTTAGCCTAAGTATTTTTGTCATTTATTTTAGACTATAGTTTATTAATTACTTATTAAAACATGGACTTATAATTAATTAATAATTCATGACTTAGGTTTATTAATTAAAATTAATAATACATGTTAACCTAAGTATTTTATTAGACTTAGTTTAATTAAACCATGACTTAATGAAATTTGTATAATCTATAGTTTATTATTTAACCATGATATATTATTAATTAATAAAACATGTACTATAATTATTAATTAATAATCAATTATAACCTGTAATATTTAATTAATAAACTATACTATTACATGACTTATAACTTTTAATCAGTAAACACTAGTTTATATTATTAGCTTAATCCAGCTTATTTCTAATTATGGAAACTTTTTATTCCAGGAAACTTACTACTTTTAGAAACTTTCTATTTTTGAAAACATATCTATTTTTGGAAACTTTCTATTTTTGGAAACTTTCTATTTTTGGAAAATTTCTATTTTTGGAACCTGCTATTTTTGGAAACCTGCTATTTTTAGAAAGTAACTTGCTATTACACTACAAGTATAATAATACAAGAATACAAGGTAACACATAATCAAAAGACATGAAATACATGAATAATACAGTATATCATTTAAAACAGTAAAATAAGACAAGAACATATAAAACATGCTAAGAACATACAAGAACCAGTAACGTACTCAATAATCAGACAACTTATACATGTCCCTTATTTATGTAGCATTAGTGAGGTCAGAGTAGGAATTTTCATCCTTTCACCTTTCCTCGTTCACTGGATGTAAGGTACGGATTTTCCGTTCTTCAGTATGGACATTCTTTTCCTTATTAGGATTCCCCGTTTGCAGCCAACTGTTTTCCCGAGTATATGTTTTATATGTTTTGATTACTTATGTTAGTTTTAAATGCCTAAGCCATATACATGCATGGCCAGTGTCACCTAGTTATGAAGGTACCATAACCATAACAATGGAGGCACCAGTGTTATGACT
Organism: Glebionis coronaria; assembly: GCA_025667525.1. NCBI lineage: Eukaryota > Viridiplantae > Streptophyta > Magnoliopsida > Asterales > Asteraceae > Glebionis > Glebionis coronaria. The sequence continues at coordinate 295,680,440 of CM046874.1, forward strand.
TTCCCACGGCGGAGTGATTGCTCATGGCGTCCCTTTTATAGTTTTAGCCTATTGTTTATATTATCATGTGGGAAGTATGGGTGCATCCTAGTTACTTGTTTTATATGATTTTTATTGTGAATGTGGTGTGTGCCTTGCTTCCTTCACAAGGAGTTGATCCCTCCTACCCAGACTTTTTAATTTGAGGCAACCCCTCTAATTGCATGATGAGGTATCCCCTCCAAGTATTCATGTACAGTGGAACCTCATGACCTATATGGGCTATTGGCTAATTAATACAGTTTTCATATTAAAGCATAAGTCTTTTCAAACTATAAAACCAGTTTTATGAACATGTTCCGGGTTATCTAGGACTTATACATCTTCGTTGCTATTAGTCTTATTATGCTTATGTCATTTCATGTTATGCTTGTATATCCGTTCATTGGGCATTATGCTCAGCCGTTTTCCTTTCATGTCCCAAACATCAGGTACTCAGGGACGCTCGTAGACTTTGAGAGTATGTGCATACGGATGGAAGCTATCTAGCCTTCATTACTTTATGCATTTCCATACATTGTGTTACTTTATTTCTTTGGACATTGTTTAGTCCTTTTTCATTTCAGTACTTATATTCATGTGTGTGAGCTTATACTTGGACTACCGATGTTTGTTTCCGGTATTTCCATTCCTGGTCATTTAATGTTTTGAGACATTTACCTTGCATGCTTTGGTGACACGCCATAATTATCCTGTGATATTCCATTTACCAAAATGGGGTGTTACAATTTTACCCTTTAACTTTACCAAAATTACCATTTATACCCTTAGAATATTCCATATTTGCAAAAAGGTCCTTAAAGCTTGAAGAATGTACAAGATTAGCCCTTAAAGTTGGTTACTACAAGTTAAGGGACTGAATTGATCTTATTGGGAAAGTACTATTGAAACGAAACAATGAGGGATCAAAATTGCCAAGTGCCCAAAGTTCATCAGCCATAGTTTCCAAAGTTACAAGGACTCAGAGTGCCAAGATTGAAAGATTTATTCAGTTGATACAACTCAAGGGACGAAATATGTAATTTTTGAATGTTTAAATTATGTTTAATTATTAAACGGGGGAAACACTTAGTTTATCCCCAATTAAGATTAAACATCTACTAATCCCCCAAGAACCCTAGACCCACACCCAACTTCGACCGGGCCAAAACAAAAGGTAACTTAAAATTGATTTGGGGTAAAGCTATTTCACCTAAAGCTTAACAAACCCATGTGAAGAGATTTGACGCCACATCAGCAATGGTCCCATCACCAGCTAACTATTGTCATATGATGTCCACATTTTCCAAAGTATGCATACCATTTGAGGCTAGGATGTCTTGCCCTGTTCACCACAACAAATCTATTCCCAATATTCATTCAACACTCTGGCATCTCACATGGATCACAAGAATTATCTAGAAGACGATTTCAAAAATTGGCATATACTCATAATATCTTAGGGCAATTTTGGAAGATCACTACATTAGGTTTAGGGTTTTGTTCATCCTCACATTGTATAAATAGTTGTAGTATAGCATAGCTGTAACTTGTTCCAATTTTCCTTTTTTTTGAATTTGTTATTTGATATGAATATTAATGAAAAGTAGAATTGAGTTCACTTAAATTACATTGTATTTTAATTTATGCACTTTACTTTTCCGTCAAACATTTTAAGTTATTGCAAGTCTTAATTTCAAGTCTTTTATCAAAAATTCAGTTCTTGTGTTTTTTAGAACCACCGGTCAAATAAGTTAGTTTATGGCTTAACTGACACTTAAGCTATAAGTTTAGCTTATTTGAGTGTTGTTAAATTTATGTCCATTTTCTTTCCTTGTAAAATAATTTTATTTTCCAAAGTTTTCTTTGTTATTGTTGTATAAGCCCATAAGCTACAACTTTATGATAAATAAGCTGTACTTATTGTGCTTATTGCTCTTGTTATCCTTGTTGTTTACTACCTTGTTCCAGGATCGCACCATAAAAAGGAAGGGAGTTGATTAGTTTGTTTCCGGTGGTATATTATAGTAATTGATAAGCCAAATGACAAGCTGATTGTTAGGGTGTTGATTAAGCTAAAAACGTTCTTTGGAAGGTTAGTCAGCCTGGATGTAGGTGGACTCATTGTAAGTGATCAAACTCCTTTAACTTATTTTGCTCCTTAAAACTGCTTATTGGCTAACTGTTTATTTCTATCCTTATTAGTTGCCATTTGTTTGCTTATTTTATCTGTTTTGTTGTTTATTTTCATATTCATGTCCTTATTTGCTTATTTCTTGCATTAATTTCAAAAGTGATAGTTTAAACTTGTTTTACTCAACTGAAAAGGGTGTTTGGGACAGTCTTATTTACCTAGCAAATCTTTGAGATAGGTTATAGGCTGATTTGAGCACACATTTGAGGTAATAGGAGTCACTAATTTGTCTTTTATTTCAGTCTTGTAGTTACAAAAATCAAAATATAGGTGTTCATATGCTTTCCGCTTTAGTGTTTCGGTAAGTGTAGATCTTTGCCTTTTTTTATGTTGTTTAATGCTTTGTCTGAGTTATATTCCTTTTGTTATCTGATAAAAAGAGTTTTCTAATAGCTCTGGGGTGTTAGTTTGCACTTAGGCTTTGATTTGAGTTCATTTCTTGGCCAAATTTGGCCAAGTTTATTGTCAACTACCTCGTTAGCCCATTGTTCTTGATTCTTAGGTATTAGGTTGTGATTTGTAAACTACAAGTTGTTTAGGAGTAGTATTTATTTGTCTTTGAGGTTTCATGGATTTTTTTCATCTTATTATTAAGTTGAAAATAAGCCAAACCAACTTGTTTTGCTCTTTTGCCACTATAGCATAATTCATAATTTTAGTTTCATTTGATTCTGCTTGCTCATGTGTTCTGTGTGTTTTTGGTGTACTTGATTGTTGATTTTATCTTGAACTAACCCCCCCTCCAATAAGCCAAAGCTTATTGGGGTTTTGTCCAAAAATAAAAAGCAGCAAAAAGATAGGACTGGGACTCGAACCCGCGCCCTATCCTTCACACACCAACAACCTTACCAGCGTGCCACTTGGTTCTCTATCAAACAAAGCCCAAGTGGTATTTCTTTTATTCCATTTTCGTCTCCTGTTGTAAATAAGCTGTTATCAGCTTATTTCTTATTTCTAGTAGCTTAAATCGTGCACAACTTAACTTTTGTAGACTAAACTTTATTTTTATCCATTGTTTTGTAGTCTTTTTAGTTTGAACGACTTTGGTTCACTTTTTATTAGGAAATTGACTATTTATAATTTTCCATTTGTGCTTACTTAATTTTTAGCCTATTGCACGTAGTTTTTTGTCAGTTTTTTTTATTTTAGTCCTTCTATAAGCTCAGTTCAGTAAGCCTTACCAAAATTAAGCGTATATAGTCAACAAAATAGTCAAATCGACTATTTAGTCCTATTATAAAGCTTAAATTCATTTGATACAACTTATTGAGTTAGGTTATTGGGAATTTTCCTTTACAACTTTTTTAAACCTTATTTTAGGAGTGTCTTTCAAAAATCAGCTCATAAGCTCTTGTGGTTAGTCTTTAAGCTTTTTCACTTGATCTTATTGCTTATTTTTCACTTGATCTTATTGCTTATTTTGATAAGCTCACTTGTACTTTTTTCATTTTTCTTTTTGATAAAGCTTTTTATTGCTTAAAAAACTAAGGTTGGTTCAATAAGTTTCATAATAAGCTTAAGATTTGGCTTAATGTGCCTATAAGGCCCATTAAGATAACTTATAGCTTATTTGAAGATTATAGTAGCTTTTTCAGACTTTATACTCAGTTTTAAAGTTGTTCAACATTAAATTTCAAACAAGTAGCATTTTTCTTTTTCTATTTTTCTAAGATTTTTTATTGGGCTAAAATGCCCATTAAGCCTTTAATCCATTTGGTTTTGGGTTATTTTAGGCCCATTAAGGCTTTTAAATTAATTTTTAATTTCATTTTTGAGTTTGTTTATTAAGTTAATTAGAATTAGTTTTGAAGTTTATGAAAACTTTGAAATTTTGAAATTTTGATTATTTTAACTTTATTTTTTCTCGATTTGCGTGATCGTGTATTTCGTCCTTGTTTTTAGTTTTTAATCATTATAGAGTAGAATCGTCTTTAGTTTTAAACCTTCTCTTGCCTTAAATCACTCTAATCCAAGAACGTACAAAAGTGACCATACCTTTCTCCTCCTTACAACGAACTCGCGGTTGATTTATTTCTACGTATTCATTTACATAATCGTATTTCCAAACCCAATATTTACAAGTGTATCAATAATTTTTAGCGGCTAGGAACATACGTTCTCGAATCTCCTCTCGCGCTATTTTTCTTCTAATAACTACACACTTAAGCACAACTCTTTTGTCATTGTGTAATGTATCCACCTCCGTAGTGCGGATGTAGGGCATGCCAACTTCAGCACATATCACGGCTTCCCTCTCATAGGTCAGAGAGAATGATGTTTTACTGTTACATGATTTAATCATGGTACGGTAAGCCCAAAGGACGTGGGTATCTTCCTCTATCCAATTCTTTCTCCCAGCGTCTAGCTTACTCTTGATTCCTTCCCTAAGGATCTTGTTTTCCCTTTCCACCGGTCCATTAGATTGCGGATGCTTTACTGAAGTGAACCGTTGTTTGATGTTTAACTTTTCACACCAATCTTTGAATGGATTATTTTAGAACTGCTTTCCGTTGCCCGATAATATTTCCCCACAAAGTCCAAATTGACAAACAATGTTATCACATACGAACTTCTTTATTTGAATTCCCGTAATGGCTCCTACCACATTTGCCTACAATCTATTTTTTGAAATAGCGTAAGAATTTGACTTTCCTCGGCCCTTCAAGAAAGGGACCTGCAATATCAATTTTCCACTTATAAAATGGCCATGGTGCAGAAATGGGCGTTAGCTGCTGCTACGGGTTCCTAGGGACTGGGCGATGGACCTAACATTCCTAACACTCATCACGTTTCATGCATCTTGATGCATGATTGGCCAATAGTAGCTGGAACGTATGTCTTTTGCCACTACCGACTGTGGTACTACATGCATACTGCACGATCCTTCATGGATTCCCCGCACCACATACTCTGGTTGTATCAACCCTACACATCGTATTAAGAAATACCTGTTGTATAGGACCCCGTCTCTTAGCTCGTAGTGCCTATGCGGATTCGCCTTGCATTGTTTTTGTGGAACCAAGCAATTTATGATGAGGTTCATCTAGGTAGGTCTTTTTTCTTCCACGATCGCGACTACTTCATTTTCTTAAAATGGATTTTTCTTTATTCGACCAAGATTTGTTTGACAAATGCCTGGAACTAGTAGACATGATCTTGCTAAAAGCATCGACTTTCTTGTTCTCTCCCCTCGAAACTTGTTTGATCGAAAAACTCGAGAAGTTGTTTATAAGAGCCTTGGTATTTCCCAAGTACCATATCATGTTTTCATCTTTTGTGATATACGTTCCTAGGACTTGGTTTGCCACTAACCTAGAGTCGAAACTTACCCGTAGTTTGTGGATGCCCATTTGTATCGTTATCTGCAATCTCGCTATTAATGCTTCGTACTCCGCTTCATTGTTTGACACACTAAACTCAAATCGCAAAGCGCACGTAAATTACATCTCCTCCGAGTTTGTCAATATTAAGCTTGCGCCAGATCCTTTCACGGATGAGGACCCGTATGTGAACAAACTCCACGGCTCTTAAGGTTCCTTAGTGACTGTCTCACTTGGATATGATCTTCTAGGTTTTCCATAATGAAGTCCACCAAAATCCGACCTTTCATTGCTGTCCGCAGCCGGTAGGAGATGTCGTGCTCTCCCAACAGAATGCTCCACTTTTGTTATCTTCCAAATACGTTGGGACGTGATTTTATTCGCTTGATTGGTTGGTCCGTTATTACGACGATCGGTTGGGCCTGTAAGTACCTCCCCCGGCTTTTTGTTGCGTACACCAGTGCCCGGACCAAATTTTCCATCAGGCTATAAATTAGTTTCGGACCTTGTAACGGACGGCTAACAAAGTATAACAACGTTTGTACCGTATCTCTTTCAGTCTTTAACACAACGCTGAAGGCTTCTTGAGCAGCTGATAAGTACATAACTAATTCCTCCTTTGGCTTTGGCGCCACCAACATGGTAGCTCTGCTATCCGTTGCTTAAGTTGCTTAAATACATGTTCAGCCTCGTTCATGCATCTAAAACCACCCTTTTCATGCACTATTTTAAGGTTTTGAACACGGATAGGGATTGTTCTGCAGATTTAGATAGAAATCTATTGATAGTTGAGTTTTACAACCTTGCTTAGGAAAACAAAGGGTAACTAGGGTAAGTACGACGGTTTAGGAAAACCTTGCACAAATGACCCAAGTGTAAAAAGAAATTTTGAAAAAGCCCAAGAAATAAGCTTGAAATAAGCAAAAGCTCTCTATAGAAAACGACAAAATAGTCGTTTTTGAGTTCTAGGCCACCTCAATTGCTGATTCTTGTTGAAAAAGGTTTTAAATGACTTAATTAAGTAAAATCAACAAAAAGTTTTCAAATAAGCACAAAGAATAAGCTGGAATAAGCATATAAGCACTTATAAAAAAGTCAAGTCAATTGGTTTCTAGTCAAACCTAAAAGTCAAACCCTAATATGCTCCAGATTAGTCAAATGGGTCCAAATGATGAAGATTGATCACAAAATCAAAGTTGTTGCAAGTCTAAATAAGCTAAAATGGCTTATGAATAAGCTGTTTGATAACTAACACTAGCAGTGGCTAGTTTTGGGTGTCCAGCAGTGGGAAAAGTTGCCACTACTTGACTTCTTTGACTTTTTGTCTTTTGTGAATTTTTGTTGGATTCAAGGCACACAAAGGCACCCTTATAACCAGTGGGTTATAAGGAGTCAATAGCAATCACAAAATCACAAAAACAACAGGCCAAATGATACAGTTAATTCAATCTTTGCCCAGATATCACACATACATGAACATAAGCTGTTTTCAAACAAATAAGTAGTTTTATCAAGAATAAGCCAAGAAAATTGAACCAAATGCACACAACAGCTTAGATTAATTCAAATGAACATAAATCAACTGGTTTCATATACTGATTCAAGGTTTAGAACAATATTCAAGCTTAAAAAGTTACTAATGAACAATGAACAAGCAGAATATGAACTTTGCTGATGTACTTGACCACAAATCCAATTTCAAACACTCAAATCTTCTAAACAGGTTACACAAACTCTGATTTAACACTTGTTAGCCCTAAACATGCATACACTCTAGGTGTTTCCAAAATATTAGGTCAAAATATGCAAAATCAAGCGAGTTATAGCATAATATAGGATTTGATGTTTAAAAGTTGAAAACTTGCAGATATTAGCACACAACCAAGTAATAAGCAGGTACCAACACTAAACAACCCTAAACAATAACTCAAAATAGCATTCAAAGCTTAAACAGGTAAACCCAAACACCCCTTACACTTTTTAATCCAAGATTTAAACAAGTAAATGTGTGATTCGGTTTTACCTAAGCCTAATCTAGCATAATAACAACAATATCATGTAGTATTATGCAAATTCAAGCCACAAGAACACTTCTTATAACAGCAGAACACCAAATCACAAAATACACTTTTTCAACTGATTTTTGGGAAAAGAGACTCAAACCTCATGAATGTACATCCACACTCACGAATTTTTGAGCTGATGTGTCTAGCTAAACAAGACACAAGCTTCCGATAACATCTGCTAAGATTCAACAAGGTTAAAGGCATAATTTATATAAAACATAAAAATGAATAATAAAAGCTTGATTAGTGCAACCTTGTTCCCACTCCTTGATTATCCCCAAACCACAAGTTCACTACACCTTGATAATCTTCTTATCAGGGTGTTATGAACACTTGTAATCCAAAAATTCCAAGGGCTTGAACCAAGAACTTAGTAAAATATCAAGTTTTAGGAAAATTGGCAATTTATTGCACAATGTTTAAAAACAGGTTTTGAGATTCAACAAACACAAACATGTAACAATAACAAGCAAATATTAAAGATGGCACTTGGATTTCTTCAACACTTCAAACACTTTTTCATAAAACTAAAACAAGGATTTACAGAAAGTAAACAAGGAAAAACCAAGAGCAATTGTAAATGTGAGACCATATACCCTTTATATAGAGGGTGTACATGGTCTGCATAAGCTAAAAACTAAAAACCCTAAGTTGTACCAAAATACCCTTGCTAAATTTTGAATATTGACTGATCATGTGAAGTTCTTGGATGTTTGTGAAGCTTTAAAGTGTGATGGAATTTGATCAAGGGCTCACAATGAGATTATGTTGTAAGCTACATTGTGGGTGGTAGATTTTCTGCATGACTTTGGCATTATCCCAAAAATGTGTGCATGAGGCTTTACATGTGAGACTTGGGGTGATGTGGCAGGGTTAAAGTGAGTTTGGTTTTGTTCATAAGCACCTTAATCACAAATCTAGAGGTTATGGGGTTTTAATTGTTGCTTAAAAAAAACCCCTAATCTTGTTCTTGAGTAAATAGTTGTGGTTTTGATTCAGATTATGTTTTGAATTGTTGTTAACCGCCATAATTAAATAACTAATTAAATTAGTTATAAAATCTGGTGAGTGGGTAGTGACGTGGTGAAATGGTGAGGTGTGATTGACTGGTGGGATTTGGTGGGTGAGGTGGCAAGCTGTGGTTGGTTAAGGTATCTTCTTATGTCTGCCAAGTTTAGCCCCTCACTTCTTTCCTTTCTTTCATTCTTGGTTAAAACAAGTATAATCCGAATCCCTTTGTAAATGAAGTTTCATTTTTCATACTTTTGCCCCCAAAAAGTTTTGTAAAGGTATTTCAAGGGCATTTCTTGCCAACTCATGATATTTGAAGGGTTATTTTGGCATTTTCTTCATTCTTCAAGGTGTTGACTTGTATTGTTGACTTATTGGAGGACTAATAATGACAAGTCTTCAAATTTTAGGGACCATTCTTGCTAATTCTTCAAAGTGGAGGGTCCTTTTTGTAAATTTGACAAACTTTAAGGACCAATATTGTAATTATGAATAAAAAGGGTTTAAAGTGTCAATTCTTCAATATTGGAGGACCCTTCTTATACAATATTCAATTCTTTAAGGGTTATTCTTGGAAAATCAACACTAGGGCTTGGTTCATTATGCGGCTTCGTTTCCCGTGTTCGTTTTTGCTTTGTGATCTTTTATCATTTTCTCAATATCTGTACCTAAAATACACATGGAACAAACACAAGCATATATTTGGCATATTTCATGATATTTAATGCATTTTAAGCCCATTTTGGACGATGAGACTATGTATAAAAGCAGTCTCATCACTCCCCCATACTAAACCATTGCCGTGCCCTTACGCAATGCTAGAATAAAGTATCGTAGCACCTCCAAAATTCATTTTTATGCACTTTTATCGAACGATAAACTTACTACACTACTACTACTTGCTACTACTTGTGTTTTAGACATAATGTATGATTTTCATCGCAAAATGGGACGTTTAGGTTCATAGAACAAGAACGCGTGAATGCTTCGTTAGAAATAATTTCGTCGTCCTTGATTTTCACCCCAATTCCATGCCAAGCGTGCAACGAGATCATTGTCATTATAAGTTAGTAATGCTAACACTACTCATATGCCCTAATCACGTACTTAGAATCCTATTTCCCTAAGTGGTATCTCTTATGTTTTATTTTTGTCTCGAATGTTCACGAGGATACATTTTTTACTTATGCGATGATAGAGATTTAGGTATAAAAATAGAGTCATAACGATGTAACCAAGACCATCGTATTAATAACCCCCCCTAATAGACAACGATGTCAAAAAATTAAGTCAACAAGAAGGATCGATAAACACGGTTTTATAACGGTTTTGAACATGAGACTTATTACCAAGACTTTTATACGCCCCCTAACGGATGTGCCTTATTATCATAGGTTTACCTCCATCTTTTATTCAACTTCGCCATGAAGCTTTTATTATGACTTCGGTCTTGCCTTGCCTTTTATTTAACCTCGCCATGAGGTGTTTATTATGGCCAAAGACGTATATCCTCACGCTAAAAGTGAATTTTGGATCTTTAAAGCTTCAAAGATTAAGGCATAATTCACTTTTAATTTCGCAAAGATTTTTCGGCCTTGTGAGCTTCAAGTTGTTTGCTTGATTTAGGTGAGCACTTGAAATCTTATTATTAGGTGAAGCTTTTGATTATTCGGATTGCCAATACTTCAAGACCGTGACGCTGGCGATACCTTAATGTCTTCCCAATTTAATTACATGGAAGCTACTAGAAAAGACTAGAAACCAACAATCAAGACTAAACCGCTAAGCCAATACTTATTAATCAAAATATATATACAAGCGAAGGGAGAATAAGCAAACAACGAGAACACATGAGTTTTTGAAAGAATACGAGTACTCTACGTTTAGCATAGTAACTTATAATTAACTCTATCATTTCTCGTCCTCATTTAAGAGACTTAGCCTAATATAAAGTTAAGGAATCGAAGCTAAGTGCTCAACACGCACGGTCGAGTCAAAATTACTCTTACTCTCGCCATCGGAAAATCTACATTCATGTCTTCAAACACTTATAAAACATGAGAAATTTTTTAAAATTTGACCATTTTTAGCCTTATTTTGTAACAAAACGATAAACAAAAAGATAAACTTTGGAAAGCGTGAAGGTTTGGCAAGGCAAGTATCTATTCACCCCCCATACTAAAGTTAAACATCGTCCTCAATGTTTCGAGTCTAAGGGTAGGATACCCCCATACTAGAGACGCAGTCGAATGCATAATCTAGCGTGGAAAGGGTGTAACCGTTAAATTAAAATCCATTTATGAAGTGTGCTAAAAACCTAAGGTTAGAACATATAAGGATATATCATGAGTGGATATCGAGAAATTCTTCAAAGCAAACGATCGAGTGCTCCCATAAAACAAACACGAGAGGATCTAATCATGAAGATCATGATCATCTAAAAACCACAATGCACAAACAACCATGGAACAAAGGTTGGAAGGGCACAAATCCCATCACTTTAAACTAATTAGAAAGCGATAATATGTACATGGATAAGGATGGGACTCCCCCACGAGGCACCTCGTTTTTTATTACCGAGTCATGAGCTCGACTCGATCCCTCAATACTAATTATCATTGGGGAAGGTAAGTTGGTCGAGGTAGTTCAAAGAGGGAACTTCCCGCCAAAGTAGTGCTTCAACCTATGTCCATTCACCTTGAAATTAGGGCCATCATTTTGGGCTAGCTCGATGGTCCCATATGGAAAAACTTGGGTAACGGTGAATGGACCCGACCAACGGGATTTCAACTTGCCGGAAAAGATTTTCAAACGCGAGTTAAAAAGCAACACTTGATCTCCAATGTTAAAAACCCGGTTTTTAATTTTAGAATCATGAAACTTTTTAGTTTTTTCTTTGTAAATCAATGAATTTTCATAAGCAATATCTCTCAATTCATCCAATTCATTTAATTGCATTTTCCAGTGTTTTCCTGCGGTCTCAATGTCATCATTACAATGCTTAAGGGCCCAATAAGCTTTGTGATCGAGTTCAATTAGCAAGGGACAATTCTTCCCATACACAAGCTTATAAGGAGTGCACCCGATGGGAGTCTGTAGGATATGTAAATCTTGCTTATGTTTTTAGAGAGAGAAAGAGATAGAGAGATGGTGAGAACACACACACTTAGAGAGAGAAAGTGAAAGGAAAACACTTTTCTACTATGTGTAAAAATGAAGAACACACACACCCTCTCCATCAAAGGAGAGGGTTTATATACCAAGCCCATAAGATGGGCTTGGGCTTGCATTTGGGCCGTCCATACATGACATGGACTAAGCCTTTCCTTGTTTGTTAAATAAAGATATCTAGACTACGAGCTACTACTTAATATATTGTCGGAGTGACCGAATATTCCTAAATACGTAAAAACATATTTCCAACAATCTCCCCCTAAGGGAGGTCACTCCAAACAAGGGTGTCACCAGAGTTACAATAATAAAATAAACCTAGCATACTATGCTTGTCTTGAGCTCGTAGTCTTCGTCTTTCTTTTCTTTTTCTTTTCTGGTGAACATGCTGATGTGATCTTTGACATCAATCTTTAGCATTAATCTCTTGCCTTGATCTTGTGCATCCATCACTTGTGATCTTCGCCTCCTCGTGACACCATGTCCCACATACTTATACCTTCGTAATTCTTGAAAGCTTCAGAGTTCGATACAGCGGAAGACTTAACTTTCAGGCTTTCTTGAATTAGATGAGATATTAAGTAAATAAAGTATAAGCATGCGGGGACGACTTCTTCTTGGATCCCGCAACGCCACCGTCTTCAAATGCCGCAACATAAGTAGACACGAACGAAATGGCTTTGAACATTTCATTCTAATTCGGTAGCATTTTACCTCCGGTCGGTGATGACCGTTGGACGATATTAGATATCGTACCCGTGAAGGATAATTTCAATTAAGTAACTTCCTGACAGGATTTCGCGGGTAAACCCGTTCTCTTTATTTGACCGTCCAAAGATGACTGCGAACATAAAGAGTGAATCATTTGGATAATAATATCCGCATGATTTAAAGCCGTCAATTCATGTTCCTGGAACAAGTGAAATTCAATTAAGAATTGCACCATCGTTGCTTTCCAGTTGTCACGAGCTTGATTCGTATAGAATCTTGCAAGTTACCTACCAAGTGCTGTTTGAGGTTAACACTAGAAGGGTTTCCACTCATCACCGTGAACACTAAGGTATCACTCTGAGTGTTCTGGCAAGATCACTAAGATTTTGCGTAGAGGCCTGGAACGTGTTTAAATTCAGTTAAGAATTAAACAGCTGTTGCTTTCCAGTTATCACAAGTTTGATTCATAAAGAATCGCCCAAGTCACCAACCATGAGCTTTTTGATATTCGCTCAAGAAGGATTTCCATCTTCATTGTAAACACTTTCGTATTACTCGGATGTTCAGGCAAGATCATGAAGATTTGCGTAGGACTCTTTAAGATCTTTCTTACTTTTCCCAGTGTGTGAAGAAGCAAGGAATTATGAAAGTGTGTCCTAATGAGATATTTGATGATCTCAAATGGCTCTAGACTCGATCGTGCACTTTGGATTTTAGTGATCGGAGGCTGGAGAGGAGTGCCACCTTTTCAATACCAATTTATCCGGAGTGAATAAATCAATAGATAATGTGTTGTCTCCGTGTGATTAAAACAAATACCTTTTGAGAGATATCTGAGTTAGCTGGGATGGGTTGTGCATTGCATCACTGGGTCCATGATGTCTGTCTTCAATATCGAGAATCATTAAAATGATCTCAATAGCATATGTGTTGACCCGGTTTCTGCCTAAAGTTGTAAGGAGGGCTTCTTTCTTTACACCCTTTATCTTTACAATTCTTTTTCATTCTTCAACCCCTTCAATGCTTACCAATACGTCATAACTAGCACCTTGTTGTGATTGTTCCAGTGCTAACTTAAGTACTTGGTCGGCATTCAGCTACGTTCACAATCTTTTTCCAACTTTCCTAAGGACTACTATTTCTAGCTATGGAATGTCCTTGGGAAGATTCCTCCGGTTCTGGAAGAATCATAGGACTTAATCTATCCTACCATCCTTATGTCACCACAATCTTCATCGTCGTGAAATAAATGGGTTTCGGGTAAGTATATGTCACCATGAAAATCCATTTTGATATGCAAATCCGTTTTGCTCCCCCTTAACATATGCCACGATATTCAAAAACATTTCGCACATGTCGGGATGATCCAGCACATTAAGTCAAACCATTTGTGATAATATCCCATATCAAATCACATTTTCTCCCCCATATTAAAATATTAACCCAATCGATGTTTTTAATATCAATTGATTTAATGAAGTTTTAACAAAGGTTTTGGGAAGAAAAATGCAAGTCCGTTTTATCTTCATGATACCAAATGTATGAGATATGATATCGATTTGTAGCATGATCACATATTCACCATATTAATAAAGAATTGACAAGGTTGGACCTGATTGATGAGAACATCATATGATAAGATCAGATGGTTCTTGTCAGCATATGGTGGTTACCTCGTCACGTATGAAGTCATCTCTTGACACCACATGTACGATTGGTATTGTATTCTTGACACCAACTTGTGAACTTGGCACTTTCGGCATCGAAGATTCTGAATGCTTGACAATTGCTCCCCCTCAATTGTTGACCCGTGTTCTATTGAAAGAGCTGTAGTCGTCGGTTGAGTAGTTGCATCGTCGAGTATGTAGATACCATTGTAGATTACTATGGTTGTAGAGATGATAGCTTCATAAAAACAAGACTTCTCTTGTTTTAACAAATAAATGCACTGAAACGTACATATATTTGTGTTAGACCAAGTTATAAAGTAAACTTGATCCCTTACAAGGTTTTAAAGTAAACCTTGCCCGAGAAAATTAATTCCCGTTGTGAGCCAAAGCTTTCATAAGAAATACTTGACTTTAATATGAAAACCGGGTTGCAGTCTGAAATAACTACAAGCCATTTAGGCATGTTTTATGAAATATTTACAACTTTTGTACGAACTCTATTTATGGCGCCGTGTCGATATTAATCAACATTTCTAAGGTCGTAAATATTATCGTACCAAAAGACATGCCTTTGAAAAATAAAGTAAAAATATTTTTGGATTTTTATGAATTTTTCAATTTTTATGGTTTTTATATGGTTTTATATTTTTGTATTTTGCTTTTGTGGATAAAAATATAAACAATATATACAAATGATCACCAAGGATACGGAGAATAGTTTTACCACCACTATTCTTTCGCTTCATCTGCCAGTTCCTTTAGAGTCTCAGGCGAGAAAGTTCTCATTCCTAGCTTGTCGGCCAAAATTCAATTCGAGCGCGATCTAAAGCTTTCGTGAAAATATCCGCCAATTGATACTCAGATCGGACAAAGTAAAGCTCGATCACTCCATTTTCCACTTGCTCTTTGATGAAGTGGTAGCGAATGTCAATATGCTTCGACCGGGAGAATTGAACATTGTTGCAGCATAAGGCAATTGCATTCTTGTTGTCGCAGTACATCGGAATTTTGTTGAAACCTAAACCATAGTCGGTTAATTGCGATCTCATCCAAAGAATTTGAGCACAACAACCGGACATAGCTATGTATTCTGCTTCCGTACTTGAAATTGCAGCGCTTTTCTGCCTTTTCGATGCCCAACTGATTAGTCGATCTCCTAGTAGTTGCAAAGTTCCACTCGTGCTACGCCTTGTATCTTGACAACCCGCGTGATCCGCATCTGCATATGCCATTAGTGCAATAGAAGAGTCCTTCGAATACCAAAGTCCCCGATTAATGGTTCCTTTAAGATATCGAAAGATCCTTTTAACAGTAGCTAAGTGTAACTCAGTAGGCCTAGTTTGATACCTGGCACACATACATATAAAAAACTGAAGATCAGGTCGACTAGCTGTGATATACAAAAGAGTACCGATCATTCCACGGTAAAGTGTCGGATCAACGGCAATTCCATGTGGATCTGCATCAAGCTTTGTTCGTTCCACCATTGGAGTATCCACGGGGTCGCAAGATTCCATCTTATACTTCTTCAGCGATTCAAGGGCATACTTGGATTGATTGATAAAGATGCCTCTGGGACTCTGAGATATCTGAAGACCTAAGAAGAATGATACCTTGCCCATCATTGACATCTTAAACTTGGAAGACATGAGTGTCCCAAATTCGTCGGATAAGGTTTGGGTCGAGGCTGCAAATATAATATCATCAACATATATTTGTACCATAATCATATCTTTACCTCGTTTCTGAATGAACAGCGTGGGATCCACCTTGCCTTTAGCGAAGCCTTGTGTAATGAGGAATTGTGACAAAAGATCATACCATGCGCGAGGAGCTTGCTTCAACCCATAGAGAGCCTTCTTAAGCTTGTAGACATGATTAGGATAATTAGGATTCACAAAACCATCCGGTTGTTGAACATAGACCTCTTCCTTGAGTTCACCATTAAGAAATGCCGTCTTCACATCCATCTGATAGACGATCATATTCATGTGGGCTGCATAAGCGAGGAATAGTCTAATAGCTTCCAAACGGGCAACAGGTGCAAAGGATTCCATAAAATCGATGCCCAATAATTGCTTGTATCCACGAGCTACTAGTCGAGCTTTGTTCTTTAGTATTCCGCCTAACTCATCGAGTTTCACCTTGTAAACCCATTTCAAAGTGAGTAACTGCACTTGATCCGGGCATGGGACAAGTTCCCATACTTCAAGACGTATAAATTCATTAAGTTCTTCTTGCATAGCTTCTATCCAACATGATTGATTAAAATCTTGTTTCCATGTCTTAGGTTCAACTTCAGTGAGAAAAGCATCAAAGTGACAAAACATTGCATTTTCTTGTAGCTGACTTCGTGTGGATACCGGACGATTAGGGTCACCAATAATAGAATGTATAGGATGATCCTTTGTCCACTTGCTGTCATGTTCACGAATCCGTGGATTGGAGTAAACTGTAGACAGAGCTTCCTCTGAGGTGGACGACCCGACTTGATTAGGGTCGGGAATTGGTACACCAAAGAATGGAAGTTCACGTATTTGAGCGAATTCCAAATCGTGATCATCATCATCCTCTTCATCATCAATGGGCATGACATGGGTAGTTGAAACATGTGTTGGTTGAGAATTACTTGTTGAGGGTATATCTAGACTAATTGTAGGTGCAGACGTATCTGATTGTGCAACGGTTGCTGGAGCGACAACTTCGGTTACCGGAGCTATTACTTCAGGTTCTGGAGCAATGATACTTGGAGGAGTAAAGAATTCATCAAAGAACGGTTGAAACAACGTATCCCATTCAGTCCTAGAAGGTGGTGTAAATGATGATGAAGTAGGGTTGTTTGGGACAAGACCAGAACTAATGTTACTGGGTCCCATTTCATGAAGTGCGGGTTCAGAGCTGCTTTGCTCAGAAGCTTGCTGTCAGCTCATTAAAATCAACATTCATAGTTTCGAGGATCTTGCGAGAGTTACGGTTGTAGATTCGGTATGCCTTCTTTGCGGGTGCGCAACCAATGAAAATACCAATATCAGCCTTTGGTTGAAGTTTTCCCAAATTGTCACCATCATTATTTGGATAGCAAAGAGAACCAAATACATGAAGATATGATAAATCTGGTACTTTTCCATGGAGAAGCTCATAAGGTGTTTTACCATGGCGTTTACGAATTAGTGACCGGTTTTGGGTGTACACTGCTGTAAGACTGCTTCTGCCCATAAAAACAATGGAGCCTTTGCGTAAATTAACATCGTTCGAGCAGCTTCCATAAGTGTGCGATTTCGCCTTTCAACGACACCGTTTTGTTGTGGAGTGCGTGCAACGGATGTTTCATGAGATATGCCAACTGCTTCATAATAATCACGCAAGATTTGATTCACAAATTCGGTTCCATTATCTGTACGAATGCGTCGGACAGTAGTGTTGAGACGCACTTGAATCATCTTGAGAAATCCGATGATGAATTTAGGTGCCTCATTTTTGGCTTTAAGAAATTTCACCCATGTAAACCGAGAGTAATCATCCACAATAACGAGGATGTACTTTTTTCCACTAAGACTTTCAACACGCATTGGCCCACAAAGATCCATATGCAAAAGATAAAGTTTCTCTTGGTTGGTGTCTTCCGTCTTGGGTTTGTATGATTTCTTAGTGCTTTTCCCCATTGTACACGCGGAACACAAATGATCCTTGTGAAATGATAGTTTAGGAAGACCACGAACAAGTTCGTTTTTCGCCAAATGATTAATAGCGTCAAAGTTAAGATGAGATAACCGTCGATGCCATAACCATGACGTAGTCTTCGAAGCTTTGGAGAGAAGACATACGGGAGAAGCGACCATCATGTCTTGTAGAGACAAAGTATACAAATTATTCCCTCGAGTACCTTTCAATAAATCAACCCCTTCTAAATTACGAATGAAGCAGGTATGCTCTCGAAAAGCAACTTCTAGGTTTGCATCACAAAATTGTCCCACAGAAAATAAGTTGTGACCGAGACCTTCCACGTAATACACTCTTGAAATTATAACATTCCCAATATGATATTCACCATAACCCATTATCTTTGCAATATGATCATTTCCAAATCGAACCGTACCAAGAAACTTGCTGACGAAATTTCTGAGCTGAGAGCGATCTCCGGTCATATGCTTGGAGCAACCAGAGTCCAAATACCAGAGAACAATTTGGACCACCTGTTTTCAATAACAACAGTAGACAATGCATTGGAAACTATTGGTTCCGGAGTGTTAGCAGATACAGATATAGAATTATCAGAATTGCTAACATTTTTGAGATCCTTAGATTTCCTGCATTTTCTAATGTGAGTCTTAGCACTAACAGGTTTTACTGTTCCAACTTTCTTAGGTTTTGGATTATCCGCGAGCACTACAGTGGGAGTAGACCTAGTTAAAGGGCACTTTGTTCCTACAGTAGTGTTGGTGTTCCTAGTTAAAGGACACGCTTGTGTTTTGGTAGCTTTGGTACTCCTAGTTAAAGGGCACGCTTTCTTCGCTGTAGTGGGAGTGATCCTAGTCAAAGGGCACATATTTCCTACTATAGTGAAAGTTCTACCAGTGGGGCGCCACATCCAACCAACTTGGGTTAACACTTTCCCAGTCGGTTTCCATTCTAATCCATTTTTTCGGGCATACATCTCATTCACATGGTCAATAAGGCAAGAATCATGACGACTAGAGAACATACATTCATTGCAATTCCAACATTTTAAATTAGAATTCACAGTAGGCTTAGAACGCTGCACAACCGCATAGCCTTTAGGTTTAGCTACATGATTCTTTTTATTCAAAACAAAAATAACATTCCTAGGATGGGCTTCTACTTTCTTCTTCACTTGACTACTAGATGGGGGCAAGATCCTATCATTCTTCTTATTTCTCTTAAGCTTAGATCTTTGAGCCTTAGTAGTGGTGCTTACTCCTGTAGAAGGCAACACGGGAATATTAGAAGCTGGTTTTGATTCCGTCTTATCTTTATTGACCAAAGTTTGAGATGGTTTAGTCCTAGGGCCCTTGTTAAGTGGTGTGACGGCTATAAGGTTCATTTTGATTGCACTAGAGGACGATGCTGAGACAGTGGCTACGTTATCCACAACATTCTTACCTTTTAGAGTACGAAGTGTTTCCTTTAACTCAGCCAAGACCAGATTCTTATCACAAATTTGTTCCCTCAAATCAGATATTTCCATCGACTTTTGATTCAATTGTTCAATCAATGATTGATTCTGTGCAGTGGTATCAACACATGCGGGCTGTACTGAATCGAAGAGTCGTGTATTTTTCTGTTTTAAGTTATCAACTTTGGACAAAATCTTGGAAACTCGATTATCTAGATCAAGTCTAAAATTCTCAGCGGCCTCAAGTACGTTCACACAGTTAAGCTCCTTAGATTTCTCTAATTCTATCGGCAAAGATGTAGCAACTTTGTCACTTGGCTGACGCTGTTTTGATTGTAAATTCAATCGAAAATTCTTTTCAAAGTTTGCATCATCGATATTAACACCTTCGAATGACATTTCAAAGATTTCTTGAATAAATTGTTGCTTGCATTCAAGCGAAATACAATGTGTTTGAACCTCATCAAAACGTTTTGAAAGCGAAGAATATGAATCTTGAAGCTTTAAAAATTCAGCGTCAGATTCGTGACAAGTACTATCTACCACATTATCCACAGTTTCAATATTATGCACAGTAGAATCATTATCAACACGTTTATTCACACAGACGGAAACAATATCATGAGACATCACTTGCTTCAGAAGCTGATCATTTTGGCGTGAAACTCGTTCTATTTCAAGTAAACTGTTTTCATAAGCATCATCCATTTCATTGAAAACACGTTTAACTTCTTCTATTTCCAAATACAAATCTTGATCAAGATTACTAAGACAAGCTTTAACATTCTTTACAAACGGAATAATTTCGTCTCGGAACGCAGCTCTAGTGTGCTCAAAGTTCCATTCACCTTCCGTTATGGCCGAAGCCGTCGTACGTTCCAAAATGACCTTGTCAAAATCGGTTAAGTGTTGGTGTACCACATTTAAGTTAACGGACGGCTTACTTACCGGTGGAATTAACTTCGTTAAATCCTTTTTGACAAGTGTAGGAGACGTACTAGGAGGGTTTTCATTTGACAAACTTTGGGGCACAAGAACTGTCAATTCAGCTAATTCCTTTTGTAAGTGAATGCGGGTCTTTTTAGAAAATTGATCTTTGTTATGTTGATCATAATAAATTGTATGGAATTTTGAAAGCATTTTAGAATGAGTTTCATCCGCAAGTGACTATGTCGCGTCAGAACTACGAACAAAAAGGTGCTTCTTTCGATTTGCCAATTATGGTCATATCATAAAGACCGGGAATATATTCATGAGCTTGTTTTGCATAACCGGGATTAGGTGGTAAATCTTGAAGACGCTTAAGTTCAAGTTCTTTAAATGATTTAGTTAAAAGATGAACCTTTTCTGTGGAAGCGTATTGTTTTAAAAGCTGTTGTTCCTTGAATTTAAGAAGTTTGGTAGCATTAATTTCTGATTCAACCTTTTTAGATTCGAGAGTTTCGAAATCCATTTTAAGTTTCTGAAAATAATTGACAACCGACTCCTTTTCTTTTAATTCATTAGAAAGATTAGCTTTTAATGATTCTATTTCTTTCAAGTGTTCAATCTTTTCAAAACGAAATTGGTCAAATTCAGAACATGTTATTTTCTCTGCTTGAGGGACCATTTCAAAAGCTTTGACCTTTTCTTTATGCAATGCAAGCTCATCAGTTAGGGTGGAATTCGTATCTACGGATTGTCTGAGGGCCATATGCATTTGATCAATAATATGTTTAGGCACCATTACCAAATCATGTTGAGCATAAGATTCCATACCCGTGGGAGCATTTGGTTGAGGTTCACTCAAATGTGTAGAATTGGGTACCACATCATTTGAGTTACTAGTTCCCGAATGCTGTTCGAGGTTGTCATTTTCATACCCAACTTGATGTTGGTTATCATCAATATTATTAGATGTGGTTGGTACCTCACTGATGACATCAGAACCGTAGTGAGAGATATTAGCAACGAGAGCAGCTTGGGCAGAGTGAATGTCATCACAATCTGAATCATATGCGTCAAGATCATCTGCTTGATAAGCTGCATTAGAAGTAGAAACGACTGCAATGCCTTCAGTATCTGCTGCCCCTGGGTCTGCAAGAAATGCTAACTCCTCTGAATCCAAAATCTTCCCCTTAGACTGAACATCAACCAAATACATCTTCTCACGAAACCATGCATCATCCCTCCTCCATTTCGGCTGAGTGCATTCCCTAGCCATATGACCTTGTCCTCGGCAATTGTAGCAAGTCACAACCTTCTTAGGACCAATAGGAATCCCATTTCCACTAGCTTGAGAATTCACAGCTTGATTGTTCCCAGTCCTTGTAGGAGGTCCATATGAATTTTGCCTTCCCTGAATTGGTTGCACCGTCACTTGACCATCTTGAAAAGTGGCTTGTTGTCGAGGATTTGATGAGGTGCGGAGCTGATTGTTTGTTGGTGGAAATCCTCTAGTTGCAACAAGTTTTGACAAGTAGGCTGTAAGATGGTTTAGAACATCAGCTGGCGTATCATTTGGAGTAAAGACCGGTGCTTGGATTGGTGGAAGTTCATTAGAGTAGAAAGCTTGTGCTGGTTGTGCTTCAATTGGAAAATATCCTTGCTGAGGAGTATAGCCTAATGGAGAAGTGTTGGCTTGTGATGTTGATGTCTGATATGATGGTTGCTGCGGAAAAGATTGTTGATGAACACCTTGTTGAAATGCTTGATGTGGCATCATTGGTGGTTGATAAGATGGTTGCTGATAGGTGTGTGGTGGTGGCTGCTGCAAGTATGATGGTTGTTGATAAGTATAAGCCATGTTTTGTTGAGAAGCATACATTGCAAGTGGATCATGAACTTGAGGTGTAGACAACCGAGCCTCGATCACATGGCATTCGTGTTGTTGAAGAAAAGCTTGAAGTTGATCCACATTGGTGTTATGCAAGTCCTTAGCCAATTTAACATCCGTCACGTATTTTTTCCATTCTGAAGGAAGAGTGTTCAAATACTTGGTGTTCAATTGAAAGGTAGGAATTGTCATGCCATAGATATTGAGCTCATTCAACAATAGGGTATATCTCAGATAGTAATCATTGAGAGTCTCCCCTGTCACATAGGCAAACTTATCAAAAGTATCATAAATCTTACACTCTCGTTCTTGTTTAGTTAACGAGGTGCCTTGCATGAGAACACGAATTCTATCCCATAACTCTTTGGCAACTTTATGTTTGCTGACGAGTTTGTAAACATCTGGAGGAAGGGATTGGAGAATGATGTTTGTAGCATACTTATCACATTTATCTTGAATCTTCATATCTCCAGTCAACTCACCCGTTGTGCGAGGACGAGTAGTCGTACCTTCCGTCACTGTACCATAATCTAATCGTCCATTGAGCACCGATGCCCAAATTAGATGTCCATTCTCCTTGTTCAACATATAAAGTTCTATTCGGGAAGCCCATTCCTCATACATAGTCTTCACCAACATTGGTGGACGATTATCCGTACCCGAGAGGATGGACTTATCCGTAAGAGATGTGTACTCCATTTCAATAAGTTAAGATTTACAAACGTTGATCGATCAATGAAAGAAAGTAAATGTGTTTGTTGTTGTGAGTTGAAGTCGAGAAACAATGTTAAAATCCCCTAAAATATGTTCTCAACAAACCAAAAATTCCAAGTCAAAATTACACACGAATTTGTGATTATCGGAATAGTGATCGGAATAGTGATCGGAATGCTGATCGGAATGTGTTATCGGAATACTTCGATCGGAATGTCTTATCGGAATACCTTGATCGGAATACCAAATTGGAATACATTGATCGGAATAAACCCCAATCGGAATGTCAAAGATCGGAAAGTCCTAAATCGGAATGAACCAAATCGGAATGTCCCTTTTCGGAATGCCAAATCGGAATACCTAATCGGAATACCTAATCGAAATACCTAATCGGAATACCAAATCGGAATACCTGATCGGAATGTACCCAAAATTGGAATCCCTAAACCCTATTCCGATTACACTGATCGGAATGTCCTATAAACCCTTTTCCGATGACCTGATCGGAATAATTCCCACTTTTCTCGGACAAAACTCAACCAGTTCGTGATTTTAAGCCAAAAAATGATCAAAACACCCAAAAATTTTGTGTTTTTAGCCAAAGTAACTATACCAAATCCCTACCACAACTATGTAGAAGATTTGTATCAAGAAAAAACCATCAAAAACACAAAAAAAAATTTTGGACGTGTGAAAATGGATCAAAAATGGCGTATGAATCAAGAACACAAACACATAAACAATACAATCATCCCATGGCTCTTGATACCATTTGTAGGATATGTAAATCTTGCTTATGTTTTTAGAGAGAGAAAGAGATAGAGAGATGGTGAGAACACACACACTTAGAGAGAGAAAGTGAAAGGAAAAAACTTTGCTACTATGTGTAAAAATGAAGAACATACACACCCTCTCCATCAAAGGAGAGGGTTTATATACCAAGCCCATAAGATGGGCTTGGGCTTGCATTTGGGCCGTCCATACATGACATGGACTAGGCCTTTCCTTGTTTGTTAAATAAAGATATCTAGACTACGAGCTACTACTTAATATATTGTCGGAGTGACCGAATCTTCCTAAATACGTAAAAACGTATTTCCAACAGAGTCTTAGAGCGGTACGAAAGGCCCATAAAGCATCGTCTAACTTATCCGACCACGATTGTCGGTTCTCTCCAATCGATCTCTCCAAGATCCTCTTCAACGCTCGGTTTGAAACCTCGACTTGCCCACTCGTTTGTAGGTGATAATCCGTAGAAAGCCGATGTGTAACCCCATATTTCCTTAGGACCCTTTCGAATTGGTCATTAAAAAAATGGGTTCCACGATCGCTTATAATCGCACGAGGGGTTCCAAACCGAGAAAACAAGCTTTTCAAGAACTTGACTACCACACGAGCATCGTTCGTGGGCAAAGCCTCCACCCACTTAGATAGGTAGTCAACGACGACAAGGATGTACTTATTACCACGAGATGATGGGAACGACCCCATAAAATCAATTCCCCAAACGTCAAAGATCTCACACACTTGGATGATGCTTTGTGGCATTTCATCGTTTTGTTAAGTTTTTTCCTTGTCGTTTTCATGAGTCACACGACTTCACAAGTACGTGTGCATATCGGTAAATAGTAGGCCAAAAGAAGCCGACATCAAAGACCTTCTTCGCCGTGAGATTAGCACCATGGTGACCACCCGTGGGTCCCTCGTGACAAGCTCTAAGGATATTAGAAGCTTCGGTGCCAAATACACAACGTCGAATGATTTGATCCGCACAAGTCCGAAAGAGGTAAGGGTCGTTCCAAATGTAGAACTTGATGTCACGAAAGAATTTTCGTATTTGTTGAGTCGTCATACCCTTAATGATGAAGTTCCCCGCATGGTAATTTGCGATACACGCAAACCATGGGGTGGATGAGTCAAGCTTAGAATTCACTACACCAAGTGTCTCGAGAGGAAATGTTTTGGTGATTTCCATGTTCTCGTACACACTTTGGTGAGGATCTTCCAAACGAGAAAGATGATCGGCCGCTAGATTCTCGGCTCCTTTTTTGTCAAGGATTTCGACATCAAATTCTTGTAGGAGGAGAATCCAACGAAGCAATCTCGGCTTTGCATCTTGTTTAGCCATGAGATACTTGATTTCCTAGTGATCCGTATACACTATGCATTGGGTCAAGACGAGGTAAGGTCGGAATTTCTCAAATGCATACACCACGCCAAGGAATTCCTTTTCCGTTGTAGTGTACTTAAGTTGAACCTCGATCATCGTCTTGCTAGCATAGTGAATAGGCAAGAAATTATTATCATGACATTGCCCCAATACGGCCCCTATGGCGTAATCACTTGCGTCACACATGAGCTCAAAGGGGAGGTTCCAATTGGGAGCAACAAGAATGGGAGCTTCGGTAAGTTTCCTCTTAAGGATTTCAAAGGCTCGTACACAATCTTCGTTAAAGACAAAAGGAACATCTTTTTCGAGGAGATGTGTAATAGGTCGAGAAATGTTCGAAAAATCCTTGATGAATCGACGATAAAAGCCCGCGTGGCCTAGGAAACTCCGAACTCCCTTAACGGTTTTGGAATGAGGTAATTTGGCGATGACGTCTACCTTAGCTTTGTCTACCTCAATCCCCGCTTTCGAAACCTTGTGCCCTAAGACGATTCCTTCCTTAACCATAAAATGACATTTTTCCCAATTGAGCACAAGGTTGGTTTCCTCACAACGTTTCAACATTCTCTCAAGATTAGACAAACACGAAGTGAACGAACAACCAAACACGGAAAAATCATCCATAAAGACTTCCATCGTCTTCTCGATCATGTCATGAAAAATAGCCATCATGCACCTTTGAAAGGCTCCATGTGCATTGCAAAGTCCGAATGGCATTCTACGATAGGCAAACGTTTCATAAGGACACGTAAACGTATTTTTTTCTTGATCACGAGGATCGATGGGGATTTGGAAGTAACCGGAAAAACCATCTAAAAAGCAATAGAAATCGTTTCCCGCAAGACGCTCTAACATTTGGTCCATGAAGGGCAAGGTAAAATGGTCTTTACGAGTGGCCTCATTCAACTTACGATAGTCGATACACACCCTCCAACCGGTCACGAGTCGAGTTGGAATTAACTCGTTGGCATCGTTTGGCACAACGGTCATTCCTTCCTTCTTAGGGACATAATGAATAGGACTCACCCAAGGGCTATCGGAAATAGGCTAAATCATTCCCACGTCAAGGAGTTTAAGGACTTCCTTTTTGATGACGTCATGTATTTTGGGGTTCACCCTTCTTTGGCATTGGATTGCGGGTTTGTAGTCCTCCTCCATTAAGATTTTGTAGGTACAAAATTTGGGATCGATCCCCTTAATGTCGGATAATTTCCACGCAATTACCCCTTTGTGGTCCTTTAGAATATCGATAAGTGCGGTTTTTTCATCATTGAAAAGATCTTTCGCAATAGTAACCGGCAACTTACCGTCTCCTCCCAAGAATATGTATTCAAAATGAGGAGGTAAATCTTTCAACTCGAGGATTGGTGGTTCCTCAATTGAAGATTTGGGCTCGATACTGATAACCTCCTCGGGCGGAGGAAATGGGAAATCGTTGAGAAAATCCTTGATAATCAAGAAGTCCTCATCGTTGTCGAGGTCTTCGTTACAAGTACGTGGAACATCAAATTCTTCCAACGTAAAACCACCACCTTCAAATGGAGTGAAAGATGGTGTCGAATTATCAAGAATGGGATCAAGCATAGTGGGATTGCCACTATTTTCATCGTCACCAAAACCTAAAACTTCTTGTGAAAATTCCTCGCAAACGACATCGATCATATCAACGAGGTTTATGGTCGCGACAGAATAAACATGAGAAATTGGAGAGTTTTGTGTTGTGTTTATAACAAGTTCCTCGTCGTTGAAACGTAAGGTGATTTTTCAAGCATGCACATCAATCAAAGCCATTGACGTATCCAAAAACGAACGACCTAAAATAAGAGGAACTTGAGGATCCGTGCGAATATCAACAACGATAAAGTCTACCGGATAATAAAACTTTCCCACTCACAACAACGTCTTCGGCGAATCCACATGCGGAAATAGTGGAATGATCGGCCAATTCGATAGACATTAGTGAAGGAGTAAGATTAGGAAGATTGAGCGACTTGAAGATTGCAAGTGGCATCAAGTTAATACTAGCACCAAGATCGGCCAAGACATAACATTCTTCCATATCTTTAATTCCACATGGAATCAAGAATTTACCGGGATCACCGACTTTTTGAAGTATGCGGTTAAGATAAACCGAAGAACAACTATACAATTGTTGTAATATCTCCTTGTTGTTTAACATACTCTTAAAGTTAGCGGCAAATCGAGGCATCATGACCAAAGCGTCGGCAACACTTATATTGAAATGCACATCACGAAACATCTTCATAAAAAGCTCAAATTGGTAATTGTCGCGCTCTTGACGTTTGTCCTTACGAAGTCTCGATGGGTAGGGCAAATGTGGTGTGGGTTGAGGCATAGGCATAGCCTTTGGAAGCTCGGGTTCCAATGTTGGTAATGGGTCAACCGTAGGTGTGGTTTGAGCAGTACTTCGTGGGATTGGAATATGCTCCTTTTCGACCACCACCTCAGATTCTTCCTCAATTTCCTCCACCGTTGGAGTAATTGGTTGAGGAGTCAGTTCCTTAAGTGTCTTACCACTTCGAGTGGTAATCACTTTCATCTCTCCCTTAGGGTTCGATATGGTGTGGCTAGGAAGACTACTCGAAGACGGTTTACACATTATAGCCTCAAACATGGATGAAATTTTATCCTCAAACATAGATTGTCTCTTATCAGCCTTAAGCATCTATGTTTTATTTGTGTTTCCCTTGTTCCATCTTTTGTTGGTTTTGTTGTAACCTAGTTACATTACCCTCCATTTTGTTGGTGTGGATCTTAAACTCATTTGCTAACTCATTTTTCAACTCCTTTTTCAAGTCATTCTTAAACTCAGATCTTAGGCTAATGATCTCCCTTTGTATATTATCAAACCTAGCATCATTTCCTTTTGCATATTCAACAAATTCATTTGGAAGATCTTTCAAGTTTTGCAAACTCTTGTAGTTTTTTTGAAAATCATTGTTTTGATTTTTGTTAGAAACTTGATTATTAGCCCCTTGATTCCCATAGTTGTTACCCTTGTAATTGTTTTTGTAACCAACTTGATTGTTTTGATAGTTGTTAGCATTTTGATTGGGAGCAAAACCAAGTGGAGTCATTTGATTAGAGCGGGTAACTTGACCGTTTTGGTTGTAAGTTCCCGTGGCCGCATAGGCACTCGAAGTGTTACCACCGTTGGTAATGCACTCGGAGAAATCATGACCTCCACCACAATACATGCAAGAAACCTCAACCGCTTTAGCCGTAGCGGGAGCAATTTGTTCACCAACTTTAAATTCAATCAAAAGACCCTTAAGCTTATCAAAGATTTTGTTCTCCAAATTTGCCTCAATTTGACAAGCATCGATGGTATGAGACAATGAAGGTGAAGCCGAAGACAAAGCCTTACGAACACTCGATGTGCTACGAGGACTATAAACCTTAGATATAGTCTCAATAATCAACAACGCTTCCTCGACAGTTTTACACAAAAAATTACCACCCGCGATGGCATTAAGATAATCTCTCTCATGACCGTTCAATCCATTGTAAAACGTGTCAATTTGATGTAAGTCGGAAAAACCATGATGAGGACACTCGTGCAACATTTCCTTAAACCGACTCCAAGCCGTAGAAAAACTCTCATTAAATTCTTGTGAAAACTTTGAAATCTCGTTTTTCAAATGCGTAGTCTTAGAGGGAGGAAAAAATTGGTTCACAAACTTTGAAACGAGATCCTTCCACATCAATATAGAATTGGGTGGCTCTTTCTCTAACCAAATTTTAGCGTGCCCCGCTAAGGAATACAGAAAAAGCATCATCTTAATCGAGTCATTAGCAACGTCCTTAAACGTGCAAGTGGCGGTAAGACGATTGAATTGGCGGATATGGTTGTGCGGGTTGTCCTTTTCATCACCACGGAATTTGTTGTTTTGGATCATCGAAAACAAACCCGTCTTCACTTCAAAATTCTCCGCAAGGATGGCGGGAATCACAATAGCCTCTCCATAACCCTCGGTGGGTGCTTGAAGTAACTTCATCATAGTTCGATTAGCCATGGTAGCTTCTTGTTCTACGATAGGTTCGTCAATAGGAGATTCCTCACTTGAAAGGTTAGGTGTGGTTTCCTTTCGGTTTCTTCGTTTACGTGCACGTCTTTCTTGGTTACGAGTTTGTTGGGTCAAAAAGTTGATGTGGCAGAAACTCAAAAATGAAGAAAACATGAAGAAATTGTCCAAGCATTGTCAAGAGTTAATCAAGCGTTGATAAGAGCAAATTAGGCGTTGTTAGCTCAAGAGTTGTCATGTATAATGTAAGCATTGTTACAAGCAATTCAAGCATTGACAAAACGTAGACAAAGAAGCTTATGGAAGCTTCTATTTAGATAAACATGCAAAAGATATTCTGCATAAGTTTATTTAAATAGAAGATTTACTTGTTTATTCATCATTATCTCTTGTAAACCCTAATAGAAGTAATAAAAAAGGAATGCAGGCTCGTGCTAGGTCACTTACATATCCTTTTTTGCCTTACACTATAAAAGGAACCAAGGGTCTTAGGTTTTAATCATCAATTCATTCACAATGTAAACCTAAAGCGTGTGTCGACTAGATGTGGGATTCAATGTATACACGTCTAGTGGTTGTTGATTATTAATATAATTAACAATCCATGTGTTTTAAATTCATGTTATTGTGCCTAAACACCTTGTTAATGATTGTTGTTCTAATTCCGCTTTGATTGTTTAATCATATGAACAATGATCATTCCTAGTAGCTTCAAAGATCCGGAAACCAAGGTTTCCACAATTGGTATCAGAGCCTCGTGGCTCATGATGCTAGGACCAACAAGGTGTTCGTGTTTCGAGAAGAAAAGAAAAATCCGTCTAGGGTTTTTTGGACGTTTTTGTGTGCGCAGCAGTATTCAGAAGGTCATAACTTTTGATTGAACCGTTGGATCGTCACGAAAGTTTATATGTGTGTTCTACATACATAGATCTAAACATACACCAGAGGGATTGTCGACTTTTATCCCCAGGCAAAAGTTATTAGGCGTCAAAGTTGGCTGATGAGTGATTTTCAGATTTCCTGTTTTACATAAAATCATGATTTAGGGTTTTTCTACAAACCCTAGATCATATCTATAAAGGAAGGAAGATGTGTCCTTATCAATTATACTAGCTTTGGTGAGTGATTTTCTAAAAATCATGATGAACCCTAGTTTCTTGTTCATGTCTGTTGTAATTTTACGTTTAGGGTTTTCAGTATAAACCCTAGATCTACTCACGTGAGATAATAACAACAGAATCCTTATTTTAGACGAGGATGTGAGCTACTTAATTTCCATTGGTGGAAACATGTTGGTGTTCACACGAAGCAAGGTCTATGATTGGTGGAGAACAGTTGCATTCACACGATCAATTTTATTGTGTGATTATGGTAGACCTGCGATTCACATAATCATATCCTATCATCCTAAGACGTATGTTCACATGGTTCCTATAATGTGATTGGTCAAAACCAACTGTGTTCACACGGCCAAAGGAGTAAAGTTTATATATTGCAATTTTGTGTTCATATGATGCAAACGTTTCTATTGGTTCTTCATGGTTGTGTTCACACGGTTGATTTAGCATGATTGGCTCGTGAAGTAACATGGGGTGCAAGTCAAAAAGTCAGCTAATACAAACGCGTGTATATATTATGAAGCTGATTTTTAGGGATATATATACGTGGGTTATTGCATCCTAGAATGTCAGACGTATTAAGGAAATCTTGATTATGGAGGGTAAGATTTTGATGGCTAATTTTTAGGGTTATTATTATCGTTCTATATACTTTGATAGTTGCTATTATGGAACAAAGAAAAGATTATACTGTTCGTTGCTATCAACAAGAGTGTAGCCACTTGATGACGTCAGCAGATGTATAGACGCTGACAGGTTTTACTTAGACGCTGACAAAGGGGAATTAGACGCTGACAGGATTGGAGTTTGACGCTGACAGAATAAGTCAACGCTGACAGGTTGACAGTGTTGTCCGATATATGAATTCCAACGCTGATAGGTATTGTCCGATATCGGACAATACAACTGATAGAGATATTGGACAGAAGAGGATATTGGACAACACAATGATTGCTGCTGTTTGAGAAAATTAGTACGTTTTGAGCACACAAAAAGGAGGATTATACACACGAAGGTACATGGAATCTCCGTTTTAATATAGAATATCATGTTGATATTTATGGCTCGGATATTTTTAAAAGGAATTAATGATCTTAAAGCGAGTTAGCAACTATTCGTGAGAATTTGATGGATATTTTAAACTATGTAATTAGGGTGGCCTTGAGAGTGGCTTTTACATATGGTATGAAGATGTTATTCCATTAAATTCATCATGAAGAGGTGTTGGCTTAAGGGGAAGAATTCTTATGGTAAGTTTGATGATTGAAGAAGATTTTCGCGAGTTTGTGTTCTATCATATCTTAAAGTCAAGCACTTGTGACTTTAAAGGTAACTTGTTCGTGCTTTACATGGTTGGTGATGAAGACTTGTCATAACACTTGAAGGAGTTACATTATCGTGCTCAGTGTCTCACAAAGGATGAGAATATTGACAAGGGATCGAGGTCTACTTATATTTCCTCTATAAGTTCTTAGTCACGTGGATAGTACAAGACATGGAACACAAGGTTGGGTTATTCTACTTCTACATCAAAAATATTATATTAATTGTTCTTCAAGTTCATTACATAGAGCTACATTTGGAGAATCTTCAAAGATTGCAACATTGTTTACTTTCCTGTTGATGTGACAAAAAGGGGAAGAAATACATGCTACACTTGAGGGGAAGCAATCTGAAGATCATGTACAACTTACAAGAGATACACATAGAGTTTTGCCACTATCAACTAGGGGAAGATTGTTGGGTCAAAAAGTTGATGTGGCAGAAACTCAAAAATGAAGAAAACATGAAGAAATTGTCCAAGCGTTGTCAAGAGTTAATCAAGCGTTGATAAGAGCAAATTAGGCGTTGTTAGCTCAAGAGTTGTCATGTACAATGTAAGCATTGTTACAAGCAATTCAAGCATTGACAAAACATAGACAAAGAAGCTTATGGAAGCTTCTATTTAGATAAACATGCAAAAGATATTCTGCATAAGTTTATTTAAATAGAAGATTTACTTGTTTATTCATCATTATCTCTTGTAAACCCTAATCCTTACACTATAAAAGGAACCAAGGGTCTTAGGTTTTAATCATCAATTCATTCACAATGTAAACCTAAAGCGTGTGTCGACTAGACGTGGGATTCAATGTATACACGTCTAGTGGTTGTTGATTATTAATATAATTAACAATCCATGTGTTTTAAATTCATGTTATTGTGCCTAAACACCTTGTTAATGATTGTTGTTCTAATTCCGCTTTGATTGTTTAATCATATGAACAATGATCATTCCTAGTAGCTTCAAAGATCCGGAAACCAAGGTTTCCACAGAGTTTGCATAAACGTCACGTACAACGTGGGGATGAGCAAAGAAGATTCTTTTGGTGTTTTTGACTTTTTCAATTTTTTTGTGGTTTTTGATTGTTTTTACTTTTTTTGGATTTTGGTGGTGTATTAGGTAGACAAAAATCTACAAATCTCTCCTCAAATCAAATCTCTCGATTAAAGGAGCCTCAAGGAAGGAAAACGATCACGTGAAGTGAACGCCTTCGATGACTTTAGAACGTTGGTGGAACACCAAAACGTTTAAGAGGGTTTAATCAATTGAAACCAAGAAAATATATATGATATGTAGATAATACTTTGGTTGGAAAACCCTCGATTAGCCCTTTTTATCTAAACACGCACAAGCAAGCGGAGAAATGAGGCGGCGCGAAGCACTTAAGAGCCTTTTTCTTTAGGGTATATTTTATAATACCCGCCTTATACCCACCTTTTAGTTTGTGTTTTTTAAAATCAAGCTTCTCGAAAGTAATTATCTGTTTTGCCTTTTTCTTTGTTTGAGATTCGAATACAATGATCGAGTGATGAAATCCCGAATCAAGGTTGTGCTTTCACACTTTTGGAGTACTTGTGAATTTATTGTTCTACGTATACAATATAGTAATAATATTCACACAAAAAACAAAAAACCGATAATACGAATTAGTAGAGTGCTACTAATACAATTAGATTTATGGATAATATAAACACAACAATTTTTCAAATCAAAACACAACACGCCTCCCCAGCAGCGGCGCCAAAATGATTGTTAAGTTTTACAACCTTGCTTAGGAAAACAAAGTGTAACTAGGGTAAGTACGACGATTTAGGAAAACCGTGCACAAATGACCCAAGTGAAAGAGTTCGTTCTCAAGGAGGCTAGTGTGATTATGATTATGAGAAAAGAAAATAGAAAAGGATGACGGTTACGATAAAATTACACTAAGACGAAAAGTCGTGCACGTAAAACCGTAAAAAGTCACTAAATTTAAAAATTATCCTAAAAATTCCTAGAAAATTGCAATAAATCTTAAAAAATTTAATTAGAGTTTACAAAAATTACTCAAACCTTTTATTTAATTAAATATGATTTTTTTAATACTAATTAAAGCCCAAAAAATAAATTTAATTAACAAAAAGCCCAAAATGAGATTTTTCACTTTGTAAACCTCTAAAATAACTTAACTAAATTAAAAACTATTTTTGAAAAATTTACAATTAATTAAAACTATTTAAAAATGATTAAAAATTATAAAAACCTTAAAATAATTCTAAAAACTAATTGAAAGGCAATAAAATTAATCTAAAAGTTTTTAAATTCCTAACTTAATGTATTTAAGCTATGAAAAATGAAAAACTTGCAAAAATCTTAAATTTAGTTTTTAATAATAAAATAATAAT
Organism: Glebionis coronaria; assembly: GCA_025667525.1. Lineage (NCBI taxonomy): Eukaryota > Viridiplantae > Streptophyta > Magnoliopsida > Asterales > Asteraceae > Glebionis > Glebionis coronaria. Next base: position 295,714,306 of record CM046874.1, read on the forward strand.
AAAATAATATTAAAAATCCAAAATTTATATAAAATTCTAAAAAGTTAAAAACTAGTTTATTTTAACCTAATTTAAACATAAATGAACTTGAAATGACAAAAATACCCCTATTGGGCCTCCAAATGGGCTGAAATGAAAAACAGTCCACCTAATTGGGCTTTTTGGCCCAATAAGCAAAAAGTTGTCCAAATAAGGCCAAAATCACCTATATGACTCAAAATTTGAGTTTAGGAACAAAAGTCTAAAGGCCCAAAAGCTGAAAGTGAGCTTATCATAGCATAATAGTCAATAGCTTATTCTTAATGGGTTTTTTGGCCCATTAAGCAATAAGCTAATGCCATAAGCTCTAATTTGACACACAAGATTCTTTTGGGATACTAAAGATATTTGTAAAAAGAAATTTTGAAAAAAGCCCAAGAAATAAGCCTGAAATAAGCAAAAGCTCTTTACAAAAAACGACAAAATAGTCGTTTTTGAGTTCTAGGCCACCTCAAGTGCTGATTCTTGTTGCAAAAGGTTTTAAATGACTTAATTAAGAAAAAACAACAAAAAATTTTCAAATAAGCACAAAGAATAAGCTGGAATAAGCAAATAAGCACTTACGAAAAAGTCAAGTCAATTGGTTTCTAATCAAACCTAAAAGTCAAACACTATTATGCTCCAGATTAGTCAAATGGGTCAAATGATGAAGATTGATCACAAAATCAAAGTTGTTGCAAGTCTGAATAAGCTAAAATGGCTTATGAATAAGTTGTTTGATAATTAACACTAGCAGCGGCTAGTTTTGCGTGTCTAGTAGTGGGAAAAGTTGCCACTGCTTAACTTCTTTGACTTTTTGTCTTTTGTGGATTTTTGTTGGATTCAAGGCACACAAAGGAACCCTTATACCCAGTGGGTTATAAGGATTCAATAACAATCACAAAATCACAAAAACAACAGGCCAAATGATACAGTTAATTCAATCTTTACCCAGATATCATACAGACACGAACATAAGCAGTTTTTAAACAAATAAATAGTTTTAGCAAGAATAAGCCAACCAAATTGAACCAAATGCACACAATAACTTAGATTAATTCAAATGAACATAATTGATGAGACTGCTTTTATACATAGTCTCATCGTCCAAAGAGGGCTTAAAATGCCTTAAATATCATCAAAATACCCAAATATATGCTTGTGTTTGTTGCTTGTGTATTTTAGGTACGGATATTGAGACAATGACAAAAGATCACAAGAATCATGCAAAAACAAACACGGGAAACGAAGCCGCACAATGAACCAAGCCCTAATGAAGAATTTTCCAAAGAAAACCCTTGAAGATTTGAAGAATTATGAAGATTGGTCCTCCAATATGGAAGAATTGACACTTTATACCCTTGTATCTTCATAATTACAAGTTTGGTCCCTAAAGTTTGTCAAAATTACAAAAAGGACCCTTAACTTTGAAGAATTGGCAAATTTAGTCCCTCAACAAAACTAAATTGTCAATATTGGTCCTCCAAGAAGTCAACAAACAAGTCATAACCTTGAAGAATGAAGAAAATGCCAAAATCAGTCCTTCAAATATCATAAATTTGCATGTTTAGTCCTTGAAACAAGTTTAAAAACTTGTTGTGCCAAAAGTGACAAGTTTACAAAGATGATTATAAAAGGGAAATGGAATTGTGAGCTGTTTATTACAAGTTAAACAAAGGAAGAAACCTTGGGGGGCAAAACTGTCAAACACTCTAACTCACACCAGCCTATCATCCATCCACATCACCTCCACCAGCCACTCACATCTCTCCACCTCACACTCCTCTCCACGTCACACTCCACCCAACTTAAATAATCAGTATTTACTGATTATTAAATCTTTCCCACCAAACACACTTTTCAAATTTAATTACCCCCAAAACGGATCTAATCATTCCCTAATCCACCCATGAACCCTAGCTAATCCCAGATACAATTAACTATGAAACAAAGGGGTTTTTGTTAATCTTTTCCAGATCACTAATTAACCCTTTTGTCATCACTTCCCACACCAAAAACATGAACCAAGACCATCCCATGTGAGTGTAGGACCACCCCTGCACCCGTCCCTTTCCCTCAAAACCCTAAACCCGACAAGATTAACGTTTGACACCTATTCCTTTGACCCCAAGCACAAATGTACGCTTGAGATCACTTGCTAACAGCTGGACATCACAAGATCCTTTCAGAAATCACATGGACAATTTTTGACCAATTTCAAAAATGAAGACCCAAGGGTAGCTTAGGAAATTCATGTAATAGGGTTTCAGTTATCTAGATAGTTCTATGAGAGTCTATAAAAGGAGGATGCGAGCTGTGCATGCCCCTTTGTCCTTGTTTTTCTCTTTTGGTCACAACCTTGTAAATCCGTTTTTGTGAATGAAAAATGGTTTAGAGTTTGGTGATGAGAAAAAAAGTGCCAATTTACTTACATTGTTTAAAGTTTTATTGATTTTGATTGTTGTTTTACTTTGCTTCAAAAGGTTTTCAAGTTTTCTAAATTTTCAAAAATCTCATTTTTACTTTTTTTTTACCTTGACATTTACTGTAGCATAAGCTCATCACAAGCCTGATAAGCTTGTGACAAGCTTACTCTACCTGTTCTCTTTTCTTGTTTGTTGTGGTGTGCAGGGAACAAAAAGGAACCAAGCTTCTAGTCCTATACATTTCTTGTCCAAATTTTGTACCAAGAACTCTCCTTACCAATAGCCAAGGTTCTGCTCAGGCCTCAGCCTGAAAGGAGGTGACTTTGCAGTCACTATGGGACCTGGATGTGGGTCCCACAAGGTAATCTCCTTGTTCTTTGTTTGAGTTTTGAATATTTCAGTTTTATGTGACTTTTGATGAGTTTTTGTGAAGCTGCTTGTTTGTGTGTTTAATCTGTTTGATTAGGTTTTTTATTGATTGTTATGCATGTTAGAAGTATTTATAAGCAGTTGGAATAGGATTTGACTTGATTTGGTTTAAAAAAGTGAGTTTTTGAATTTTAAGGGGTGTTTGGATTAGGGATTAAGTGGGGATTAATGGTTTAAATCTGGCTTAAAACCTGTTGTAATCACTCACTAGGCAGTTGTTAGGTAGTGTATGTACTTGGATTTCAGTTGGGTGTAGTTTAAATCAAGTTGCATGCTAAAAAAAATTGAAAAAGTGGTCAAAAACAGTCAAGTCCTCTATCTGCCTGATTTTGTAAGAATTTGTGCCTCAATTCTTGTTCATTGCTAGATTATTGGTTAAAGTAGGGTTTGTGATAGCTTGTATGCCATGTTATTGGATTGTGTGCAAGATCTAAGGCTTCAAAATTCGTATTTGTGCAAGTAGAATAGTTACTGTTCATCAGAAAGACTTAACCTTCATCAGTAACATATTGTGCCATTTTGTGCTTGATTCTTGCTAAGAGTTGTGTGTTTTTGTGTTTACATTGACTCCCTATACTCCACTAAGTATAGGGGTGCCTTCTTGCCCAAGAAAAGCTCTCAAAATAAGCTTTCCTAAGCTTATTGCCAATCTGAACAAAAAAATACACTACCAGTGGGAACCAATTTCCCACTGTTAGCACAATTTTTAGTACTGCCAAGCTAAAGGACAAAAGTCCAGTCACATGTCACTATCACATTTCTGAATTTTTGTCTTTAGTGATCTTAAATAGGAATTAGGACTTGAAACTTGTTTCAGTATTTTTCTAATTTTATTTCTGATTTTTCTGTTTAGGTAAAATTTTTATTACTGTTCATTTGCTATTTTTTAGGTTTAATTGCTATTTTAAATACTTTTTATTAATCTGTTTTTGGCATTTAGTGTAAAAAATTATCATTTTTCAGTTTTAAGAGTTTTCTTGGATTCAGAAAAACATTTTAAGATTTTTAGTCCAAAAATATTTTACTGTTCACTTTTTATTTATTTCTTATAATTAATTTAGTATAATTAGGGTTTTCTTTATTATCAGTTTTGTCTTTTAGTGCAAAATTTTATATTTTTCAAACTTTTTCATTTTTCTACTGTTCATTAGAGTAAATTAGGATTTTTAAAATTGTCCAATTATTTTTGGCATTATTTTATTATTTTTTATAATTATTTTAGTTTAAAAATAGTTTTAAGTGATTTAAAAATAGAAAAATAGTTTTTAAAAATTAGGAAAAATAATTTTTAGTCTTTAGATAATATAAGTAAGTTATTTGTTCAATAAAATGATATTTTGGACATTTTGATTAATTATATTTAATTTTAGGGCTTTAATTAGCATTTAAAATTGAATATTTAACTAATAAAAGGTTTTAAAATATTTATATTGGATTTTATCCTTATTTATATTATTCTAGACTTATTTTAGCTTTTAATTAATTTTTAGGTTTAAAATTTTTAATGTTGTAGTTTTTACGGTTTTACGTGAACGCCTTTTCGTCTTAGTTTAATCCGTCTTCGTAACCGTCTTCCTTTTCTAATCTCATTTCTTTCTTTCTTTTTCAATCATATAATCACAAATAATTTATCATCTCTTAACACAACGCACTAGCCTCCTCGAGAACGAACTCACTTTTAGGGTCATTCACACACGGTTTTCCTAAATCGTCGTGCATACTTGCCCTAATTACCTTCCTTTTCCTAAAGGGGTAATTTTACTACAATCATTCTGGCGCCGCTGCCGGGGAGGCGTGTTGTGTTTTGATTTGGAAATTGTTGTTTTTATATATAGCCATAATAGCTAATTGTATTAGTAGCACTCTACTAATACGTATTATCGGTTTTTGTTTTTTGTGAATACTATTACTATATTGTATACGTAGAACAATAAATTCACAAGTACTCCAACTACGTGAGAAATCACAACCTTGCTTGGGAGGTCATTACCCAATCATTGTATTCGAATCTCAAACCAAAGAAAAAAGGCAAAAATAGATAAATACTTTCGTGAAGCTCGATTTTGAGAAATACAAACTATAAGGTGGGTATAAGGCGGTTGTATTTCACGACCTAAAGGAAAAAGGCTCTTAAGTGCTTCGCGCCGCCTCGTTTCCTCCGCTTGCTTGTGCGTATTTTGAGATTGAGAGCTAATCGAGGGTTTTGCCACCCAAAGTATTACTTACATATCATATATATTTTCTTGGTTTCATTTGATTAAACCCTCTTGAACGTTTTGGTGTTCCACCAAAGTTCTAAAGTCATCGAAGGCGTTCACTTCACGTGATCGTTTTCATTCCTTGAGGCTTCTTTAATCGAGAGATTTGATTAAGGAGGAGATTTGTAGATTTTGGTCTACTTAATACATTCCACAAAATCCAAAAAAAAAAAAGTAAAAACAATCAAAAACCACAAAAAAATTGAAAAAGTAAAAACACCAAAAAGAATCTTCTTTGCTCACCCTCTCGTTGTACGTGACGTTTATGCAAACTCGCTCCAAAGCAAGACGTGCTCGTAAACGAAGAAACAAATCCACCACTCCTTCTAGTGAGGAGTCTCCTATTGACGAACCCATCGTAGTGAAAGAAGCACCCATGGCTAATCGAACTATGATGGAGTTGCTTCAAGCACCCACCGAGGGTTATGGAGAAGTGATTGTGATTCCCGCTATCCTTGCGGAGAATTTTGAGGTTAAGACGGGTTTGTTGTCCATGATTCAAAACAACAAGTTTCGAGGTGACGAAAAGGACAACCCTCATAACCACATTCGCCAATTTAATCGTCTTACCGCCACTTGCAAGTTTAAGGATGTCCCTAACGACTCGATTAAGATGATGCTTTTTCCGTATTCCTTAGCGGGGCCCGCAAAAATTTGGTTAGAGAAAGAGCCACCCAATTCTATATTGACGTGGAAGGATCTCGTTTCAAAATTCGTGAACCAATTTTTTCCGCCCTCTAAGACTACGCATTTGAAAAACGAGATTTCAAAGTTTTCACAAGAGTATAATGAGAGTTTTTCAACGGCTTGGAATAGGTTTAAGGAAATGTTGCACGAATGTCCTCATCATGGTTTTTCTGACTTGCATCAAATTGACACGTTTTACAATGGCTTGAATGATCATGAGTGTAATTATCTTAATGCCGCCGCGGGTGGTAATTTTTTGTGTAAGACGGTCGAGGAAGCATTGTTAATCATTGAGAATAGGTCTAAGGTCTATAGTCCTCGTAGCACGTCGAGTGTTCGTAAGACTTCGTCTTCGCCTTCGCCTTCATTGTCACATACCGTTGATGCTTGCCAAATCGAGGCTAATTTGGAGAACAAAATTTTTGATAAGCTTAAAGGATTGTTAATTGAGTTTAAAGTTGGTGAACAACCCACTCCCGCTACGACTAAAGCGGTTGAGGTTTCTTGTATGTATTGTGGTGGAGCTCATGATTACTCCTAGTGCATTACCAACAGTGGTAACACTTCGAGTGCCTTTGCGGCCGCGGGAACTTATAACCAAAACGGTCAAGTTCCCCGCACTAATCAATTGACTCCACCCAGTTTTCCACCAAATCAAAATGCTAACAATTATCGAAACAATCAAGTTGGTTACCAAAACAATCAAAGAAACAATTACAAGGGTAATAACAACTATGGGAATCAAGGAAGTAGTAGCCAATTGCAAAATCAAAACCAAAACCGTAATTTTCAAAACACAAGTCAAGGTCTTCAAAATGTTTACACTAGTGAACTTCCAATGGACTTTTTGAATTACGCTACGGCAAATGATAAGATTTTGGAAAACATTCAAGAGCAATTGGCTAGTCAAGCTAGGGACACGGCTAAAAACACCAAGGAGTTAGCTAATTTTGTGAAGGAAAATCTTAACATGAGAAATGAGTTGAAAAATGATTTTGCTAATCAAATTAGAGGTCAAAACAATAAAATTGAACAAAGTCATGCTAGGCTTGAACAAAGAATTGACCAAAAAGCCGCTAGTCAAGATGTTAAGCTTAATGCTATTTTAGAAGCCGTCATGGGAAACAAAGCCTCTACTTCGGGTAGTCTACCTAGCAACACCATATCAAACCCGAAGGGAGAGATGAAAGTGATTACCACACTAAGTGGTAAGGCACTTAAAGAACCGACTCCTCAACCAATTACTCCAACGGTGGAGGAAATTGAGGAAGAACCCGAGGTGGTGGTCGAAAAGGAGCATATCTCAAGCCCACAAAGTACCGCTCATGCCACACCTACGGTTGACCCATTACCAACATTGGAACCCGAGATTCCAAAGGCTATGCCTATGCCCCAACCCACACCACCCTTACCTTACCCATCGAGACTTAGGAAGGAGAAACAACAAGAGCGCGACAACTATCAATTTGAGCTTTTTATGAAAATGTTTCGTGAGTTGCACCTTAATGTGAGTTTCACCGATGCTTTGGTCATGATGCCTCGATTTGCCGCTAACTTTAAGAGTATGTTGAACAACAAGGAGAAATTGCATCAATTGTCTAGTTGTTCGTCGGTTTATCTTAATCGCATACCTCAAAAAGTCGGTGATCCCGGTAAATTTTTGATCCCTTGTGCAATCCAAGATATGGAAGAATGCTATGCCTTGGCCGATCTTGGTGCTAGCCTTAATTTGATTCCACTTACAATCTTCAAGTCGCTCAATCTTCCTAATCTTACTCCTTCACTAATGTCTATCGAGATGGCCGATCATTCCATGATTCGTGCATGTGGTTTGGCGGAAGACGTTTTTGTGAAAGTGGGAAAGTTCTACTATCCCGTAGACTTTATCGTTGTCGATATTCCCACGGATCCTCAAGTTCCTCTCATTTTAGGTCGTTCGTTTTTAGATACGTCTATGGCTTTAATTGATGTGCATGCTAGAAAGATCACCTTACGTTTCAACGACGAGGAACTTGTTATAAACGCAACTCAAAATTCTCAACTTTCTCATGTTTATTCCGTTGCTACCATAAACCTCGTTGATATGATCGACGTGGTTTGCGAGGAATTTTCACAAGAAGTTCTAGGGTTTGGTGATGAAGAAACTAGTGGCAATCCCACTATGTTAGATCCAATTCTTGATAATTCGACACCAACCTTCACTCCATTTGAAGGTGGTGGTTTTACGTTGGAAGAATGAAATGTTCCACGTACTTGTGACGAAGACCTCGACAACGATGAGGACTTCTCGATTATCAAGGATTTTCTTAACGATTTCCCATTTCCTCCACCCGAGGAGGTTATGAGTATCGAGCCCAAATCTTCACTTGAGGAACCATCTATTCTCGAGTTGAAAGATTTACCTCCTCACCTCGAATATGTCTATTTGGAGGAGGACGACAAGTTGCCGGTTATTATTGCGAAGGAACTTTCGAATGATGAAAAAACCGCACTTGTCGATGTTCTAAAGGATCACAAAGGGGCGATTGCGTGGAAGTTATCCGACATTAAGGGAATCGATCCCAAGTTTTGTACCCACAAAATTTAAATGGAGGAGGATTTCAAGCCCACAATCCAAAGTCAAAGGAGGGTAAACCCTAAAATTCACGACGTCATCAAAAAGGAGGTCCTTAAACTCCTTGACGCGGGAATGATTTACCCTATTTCCGATAGCCCTTGGGTGAGTCCTATTCATTGTGTCCCTAAAAAGGGAGGGATGACCGTTGTGCCAAACGATGCCAACGAGTTAATTCCCACTAGACTCGTGACCGGATGGAGAGTGTGCATTGACTATCAAAAGTTGAATGAAGCCACTCGAAAAGACCATTTTCCCTTGCCCTTCATGGACCAAATATTGGAGCGTCTTGCGGGAAACGATTTCTATTGCTTTTTAGATGGTTTTTCCGGTTACTTTCAAATTCCCATCGATCCTCGTGATCAAGAAAAAACTACGTTTACGTGTCCATATGGAACGTTTGCCTATCGTAGAATGCCATTCGGACTTTGTAATGCACCGGGAACCTTTCAAAGGTGCATGATGGCTATTTTTCATGATATAATCGAGAAGACGATGGAAGTCTTCATGGATGACTTTTCCGTGTTTGGTAATTCGTTCACTTCGTGTTTGTCGAATCTAGAGAAAATGTTGAAACGTTATGAGGAAACCAACCTTGTACTCAATTGGGAAAAGTGTCATTTTATGGTTAGGAGTGGAATTGTCTTAGGGCACAAGGTCTCGAAAGCGGGGATTGAGGTAGATCAAGCTAAGGTAGACGTCATCGCCAAATTACCTCATCCCAAAACCGTTAAGGGAGTTAGGAGTTTCCTAGGCCACGCGAGCTTTTATCGTCGATTCATCAAGGATTTTTCAAAGATTTCTCGACCCATTACACATCTTCTTGAAAAAGAGGCACGTTTTGTCTTTGACGAAGATTGTGTACGAGCCTTTGAAATCCTTACGCTATATGCTAGCAAGACGATGACCGAGGCTCAACTAAAATACACTACAACGGAAAAGGAATTCCTTGCCGTGGTGTATGCATTTGAGAAATTTCGACCTTATCTCGTCTTGACAAAATGCATAGTGTATACGGACCATTCGGCTATTAAGTATCTTATGGCAAAGCAAGATGCTAAGCCTAGATTACTTCGTTGGATTCTCCTCTTTCAAGAATTTGATCACACTATTGTTGACAAAAAAGGAACCGAGAATCTAGCGGCCGATCATCTTTCTCGTTTGGAAGATCCTTACCAAAGTGTTTACGAGCCCAAGGAAATCACCGAAACATTTCCGCTCGAGACACTTGGTGTAGTGAATTCTAAGCTTGATTCTTCCACCCCATGGTTTGTGGACTTTGCAAATTACCATGCGGGTAACTTCATCATTAAGGGTATGACGACTCAAGAAAAACGAAAATTCTTTCGTGACGTCAAGTTCTACTTTTGGAACGACCCTTACTTGTTTCGAACTTGTGCGGATCAAATCATCCGACGTTGTGTATTTGGCACCGAAGCTTCTAACATCCTTAGAGCTTGCCACGAGGGACCCACGGGTGGTCACCACGGTGCTAATCTCACGGCTAAGAAGGTGTTTGATGCCGGCTTCTTTTGGCCTACTATTTACCGAGATGCACAAGATCTTGTGAAGTCGTGTGATGCATGCCAACGACAAGGAAAAGCCTCACAAAAAGATGAAATGCCACAAAATATCATCCAAGTGTGTGAGATCTTTGACGTTTGGGGTATAGACTTTATGGGGCCGTTCCCATCATCTCGTGGTAATAAGTACATCCTTGTTGCGGTTGACTACCTATCTAAGTGGGTGGAGGCCAAGGCCTTGCCCACCAATGATGCTCGTGTGGTAGTTAAGTTCTTGAAAAGCTTGTTTTCTCGGTTTGGAACCCCTCGTGCGATCATAAGCGATCGTGGAACCCATTTTTGTAACGACCAATTCGAAAGAGTCCTAAGGAAATATGGGATTACACATCGGCTTTCTACGGCTTATCACCCACAAACGAGTGGGCAAGTCGAGGTTTTAAACCGAGCGTTGAAGACGATCTTGGAGAGATCCGTAGGGGAAAACCGACAATCTTGGTCGGATAAGTTGGACGATGCTTTATGGGCCTTTAGGACCGCTCATAAGACACCCATTGGGTGCACTCCCTATAAGCTTGTGTATGGAAAGAATTGTCATTTGCCTATCGAATTAGAACACAAGGCTTATTGGGCCCTAAAGCATTGTAATGATGATATGGAGACCGCGGGAAAATACCGGAAAATGCAATTAAATGAATTGGATGAATTGAGGGATATTGCTTATGAAAATTCATTGATTTACAAAGAAAAAACTAAAAAGTTGCATGATTCTAAAATTAAAAACCGGGTTTTTAACATTGGGGATCAAGTTTTGCTTTTTAATTCAAGATTAAAAATCTTTTCCGGTAAGTTGAAATCCCGTTGGTCTGGTCCATTCACCGTGACTCAAGTGTTTCCGTATGGGACCATCGAGCTAGCTCAAGATGATGGTCCTAACTTCAAGGTGAATGGACATAGTTTGAAGCACTACTTTTGGCGGGGAAGTTCCATCCTTGAACTACCTCGACCAAGTCACCTTCCCCAATGATAATTAGTATTGAGGGGATCGAGTCGAGCTCATGACTCGGTAATAAAAAACGAGGTGCCTCGTGGGGGAGTCCCATGCTTATCCTATGTACATATTATCGCTTTCTAATGTAGTTAATGTGAGGGGATTTGTGCCCTTCCAACCTTTGTTCCGTGATTGTTTGTGAATTGTGAACTTTAGATGATCATGATCTTCACGATTGGAGCCTCTCGTGTTCGTTTTATGGGAGCACTCGATCGTTTGCTTTGAAGACTTTCTCAATATCCATGATATATCCTTTTTATGTTCTAACCTTAGGTTTATAGCACACTTCATAAACGGCTATTAATTTATTGGTTACACCCTTTCCATGCTAGATTAGGCATTCGACTATGTCTTTAGTATGGGGGTGTTTTGCACCCCTAGACTCGAAACATTGAGGACAATGTTTAACTTTAGTATGGGGGGGGGGGGGTGAATAGATACTTGCCTTGCCAAACCTTCACGCTTTCCAAAGTTTATCTTTTTGTTTATCATTTTTGTTGCATAATAAGGCTAAAAATGGCCAAATTTTAATTTTTTTTCATGTTTTATAAGTGTTTGAAGACACGAATGTAGATTTTCCGATGGCGAGAATAAGAGTAATTTTTTACTCGACCGTGCGTGTTGAGCACTTAGCTTTGATTCCTTAACTACACATTAGGCTATGTCTCTTAAATGAGGACGAGAAATGATAGGGTTAATTATAAGTTACTATGCTAAACGTAGAGTACTCGTATTCTTCCAAAAACTCATGTGTTCTCGTTGTTTGCTTATTCTCCCTTCGCATGTAAATATTTTTTGCTTAATAAATATTGACTTAGCGGTTTAATTAGGATTGTTGGGTTTCTAGTCTTTTCTAGTAGCTTCCGTGTAATTAAATTGGGAAGACATTAAGGTATCGCCAGCGTCACGGTTTTGAAGTATTGGCACCCGAATAATCGAAAGCTTCACCCAATAATAAGATTTCAAGTGCTCACCTAAATCTAGCAAACAATTTGAAGCCCTACAAGGCCGAAAAATCTATGCAAAATTGAAAGTGAATCAAGCCTTAATCTTCGAAGCTTTAAAGATCCAAAATTCGCTTTAGCGTGAGGATATACGTCTTTGGCTAATAAAACCACCGATGAGGCGGATAATAAAAGGCAAGGCAAGAACGAAGTCATAATAAAAGCTTCATGGCGAAGTTGAATAAAAGATGGAGGTAAACAAAAGATAATAAGGCCCTTCTGTTAGGGGGCGTATAAAAGTCTTGGTAATAAGTCTCATGTTCAAAACCGTTATAAAACCGTGTTTATCGATCCTTCTTGTCAACTTAATTTTTTGACATCGTTGTCTATTAGGAGGGGTTATTGATTTGATGGTCTTAGTTACACCGTTAGGACTCTATTTTTAGACCTAAATCTCTATTATCGCATAAGTCAAACAATGTATCCTCGTGAAACATTCAAGACAACATAAAATATAAGAGATACAACTTAGGAATAATGGGAGGATAAGTACGTGATTAGGGCATATGAGTAGTGTTAGCATTACTAACTTATAATGACAATGATCTCGTTGCACGCTTGGCATGAAATTGGGGTGAAAATCGAGGACGATGAAATTATTTCTAACGAAGCATTCACATGTTCTTATTCTATGAACCTAAACGTCCCATTTTGTGATGAAAATCATACATTATGTCTAAAACGCAAGTAGTAGTAATAGTAGTAGTGTAGCTAGTTTATCGTTCAATAAAGTAAATAAAAATGAATTTTGGAGGTGCTATGATACTTTATTCTAGCATTGCGTGAGGGCACGGCAATGGTTTAGTATAGGGGAGTGATGAGTCTGCTTTTATACATAGTCTCATCGTCCAAATAGGGCTTAAAATGCATTAAATATCATCAAAATACCCAAATATATGCTTGTGTTTGTTGCTTGTGTATTTTAGGTACGGATATTGAGAAAATGACAAAAGATCACAAGAATCATGCAAAAACGAACACGGGAAACGAAGCCGCACAATGAACCAAGCCCTAATGAAGAATTTTCCAAAGAAAACCCTTGAAGATTTGAAGAATTATGAAGATTGGTCCTCCAATATGGAAGAATTGACACTTTATACCCTTGTATCTTCATAATTACAAGTTTGGTCACTAAAGTTTGTCAAAATTACAAAAAGGACCCTTAACTTTGAAGAATTGGCAAATTTAGTCCCTCAATAAAACTAAATTGTCAATATTGGTCCTCCAAGAAGTCAACAAACAAGTCATAACCTTGAAGAATGAAGAAAATGCCAAAATCAGTCCTTCAAATATCATAAATTTGCATGTTTAGTCCTTGAAACAAGTTTAAAAACTTGTTGTGCCAAAAATGACAAGTTTACAAAGATGATTATAAAGGGAAATGGAATTGTGAGTTGTTTATTACAAGTTAAACAAAGGAAGAAACCTTGGGGGCCAAAACTGTCAAACACTCTAACTCACACCAGCCTATCATCCATCCACATCACCTCCACCAGCCACTCACATCTCTCCACCTCACACTCCTCTCCACGTCACACTCCACCCAACTTAAATAATCAGTATTTACTGATTATTAAATCTTTCCCACCAAACACACTTTTCAAATTTAATTACCCCCAAAACGGATCTAATCATTCCCTAATCCACCCATGAACCCTAGCTAATCCCATATACAATTAACTATGAAACAAATGGGGTTTTTGTTAATCTTTTCCAGATCACTAATTAACCCTTTTGTCATCACTTCCCACACCAAAAACATGAACCAAGACCATCCCATGTGAGTGTAGGACCACCCCTGCACCCGTCCCTTTCCCTCAAAACCTTAAACCCGCCAAGATCAACGTTTGACACCTATTACTTTGACCCCAAGCACAAATGTACGCTTGAGATCACTTGCTAACAGCTGGACATCACAAGATCCTTTCAGAAATCACATGGACAATTTTTGACCAATTTCAAAAATGAAGACCCAAGGGCAGCTTAGGAAATTCATGTAATAGGGTTTTAGTTATCTAGATAGTTCTATGAGAGTCTATAAAAGGAGGATGCGAGCTGTGCATGCCCCTTTGTCCTTGTTTTTCTCTTTTGGTCACAACCTTGTAAATCCGTTTTTGTGAATGAAAAATGGTTTAGAGTTTGGTGATGAGAAAAAAAGTGCCAATTTACTTACATTGTTTAAAGTTTTATTGATTTTGATTGTTGTTTTACTTTGCTTCAAAAGGTTTTCAAGTTTTCTGAATTTTCAAAAATCTCATTTTTACTTTTTTTTACCTTGACATTTACTGTAGCATAAGCTCATCACAAGCCTGATAAGCTTGTGACAAGCTTACTCTACCTGTTCTCTTTTCTTGTTTGTTGTGGTGTGCAGGGAACAAAAAGGAACCAAGCTTCCAGTCCTATACATTTCTTGTCCAAATTTTGTACCAAGAACTCTCCTTACCAATAGCCAAGGTTCTGCTCAGGTCCCAGCCTGAAAGGAGGTGACTTTGCAGTCACTGTGGGACCTGGATGTGGGTCCCACAAGGTAATCTCCTTGTTCTTTGTTTGAGTTTTGAATATTTCAGTTTTATGTGACTTTTGATGAATTTTTGTGAAGCTGCTTGTTTGTGTGTTTTATCTGTTTGATTAGGTCTTTTATTGATTGTTATGCATGTTAGAAGTATTTATAAGCAGTTTGAATAGGATTTGAATTGATTTGGTTTGAAAAAAGTGAGTTTCTGAATTTTAAGGGGTGTTTGGATTAGGGATTAAGTGGGGATTAATGGTTTAAATCTGGCTTAAAACCTGTTGTAATCACTCACTAGGCAGTTGTTAGGTAGTGTATGTACTTGGATTTCAGTTGGGTGTAGTTTAAATCAAGTTGCATGCTAAAAAAAATTGAAAAAGTGGTCAAAAACAGTCAAGTCCTCTATCTGCCTGATTTTGTAAGAATTTGTGCCTCAATTCTTGTTCATTGCTAGATTATTGGTTAAAGTAGGGTTTGTGATAGCTTGTATGCCATGTTATTGGATTGTGTGCAAGATCTAAGGCTTCAAAATTCGTATTTGTGCAAGTAGAATAGTTACTGTTCATCAGAAAGACTTAACCTTCATCAGTAACATATTGTGCCATTTTGTGCTTGATTCTTGCTAAGAGTTTGTGTGTTTTTGTGTTTACATTGACTCCCTATACTCCACTGAGTATAGGGGTGCCTTCTTGCCCAAGAAAAGCTCTCAAAATAAGCTTTCCTAAGCTTATTGCCAATCTGAACAAAAAAATACACTACCAGTGGGAACCAATTTCCCACTGTTAGCACAATTTTTAGTACTGCCAAGTTAAAGGACAAAAGTCCAGTCACATGTCACTATCACATTTCTGAATTTTTGTCTTTAGTGATCTTAAATAGGAATTAGGACTTGAAACTTGTTTCAATATTTTTCTAATTTTATTTCTGATTTCTGTTTAGGTAAAATTTTTATTACTGTTCATTTGCTATTTTTTAGGTTTAATTGCTATTTTAAATACTTTTTATTAATCTGTTTTTTGCATTTAGTGTAAAAAATTATCATTTTTCAGTTTTAAGAATTTTCTTGGATTCAGAAAAACATTTTAAGATTTTTAGTCCAAAAATATTTTACTGTTCACTTTTTATTTATTTCTTATAATTAATTTAGTATAATTAGGGTTTTCTTTATTATCAATTTTGTCTTTTAGTGCAAAATTTTATATTTTTCAAACTTTTTCATTTTTCTACTATTCATTAGAGTAAATTAGGATTTTTTAAAATTGTCCAATTATATTTGGCATTATTTTATTATTTATTATAATTATTTTAGTTTAAAATAGTTTTAAGTGATTTAAAAATAGAAAAATAGTTTTTAAAAATTAGGAAAAATACTTTTTAGTCTTTAGATAATATAAGTAAGTTATTTGTTCAATAAAATAATATTTTGGACATTTTGATTAATTATATTTTATTTTAGGGCTTTAATTAGCATTTAAAATTGAATATTTAATTAATAAAAGGTTTTAAAATATTTTTATTGGATTTTTATTCTTATTTATATTATTTTAGACTTATTTTAGCTTTTAATTAATTTTTAGGTTTAAAATTTTTAATTTTGTAGTTTTTACGGTTTTACGTGAACGCCTTTTCGTCTTAGTTTAATCCGTCTTCGTAACCGTCTTCCTTTTCTAATCTCATTTCTTTCTTTCTTTTTCAATCATATAATCACAAATCATTTATCATCTCTTAACACAACGCACTAGCCTCATCGAGAACGAACTCACTTTTAGGGTCATTCAGACACGGTTTTCCTAAATCGTCGTGCATACTTGCCCTAATTACCTTCCTTTTCCTAAAGGGGTAATTTTACTACAATCAATAATCAACTGGTTTCATACACTGATTCAAGGTTTAGAACAAGATTCAAGCTTAAAAAGTTACTGATGAACAATGAACAAGCAGAATATGAACTTTGCTGATGTACTTGACCACCAATCCAATTTCAAACACTCAAATCTTTTAAACATGTTACACAAACTTTGATTTAACACTTGTTAGCCCTAAACATGCATACACTCTAGGTGTTTCCAAAATCTTAGGTCAAAATATGCAAAATCAAGTGAGTTATAGCACAATATAGGATTTGATGTTTAAAAGTTGAAAACTTGCAGATATTAGCACACAACCAAGTAATAAGCAGGTACCAACACTAAACAACCCTAAACAATAACTCAAAATAGCATTCAAAGCTTAAACAGGTAAACCCAAACACCCCTTTCACTTTCTAATCCAAGATTTAAACAAGTAAATGTGTGATTCAGTTTTACCCAAGCCTAATCTAGCATAATAACAACAATATCATGCAGTATCAAGCAAATTCAAGCCACAAGAACACTTCTTATAATAGCAGAACACCAAATAACAAAATATCAATTTTTCAACTAATTTTTGGGAAAAGAGACTAAAACCTCATGAATGTACATCCACACTCACGAATTTTTGAGCTGATGTGTCTAGCTAAACAAGACACAAGCTTCCAATAACACCTGCTAAGATTCAACAAGGTTAAAGGCACAATTTATATAAAATAGAAAAATGAATAATAAAAGCTTGATTAATGCAACCTTGTTCCCACTCCTTGATTATCCCCAAACCACAAGTTCACTACACCTTGATAATCTTCTTATCAAGGTGTTATGAACACTTGTAATCCAAAAATTCCAAGGGCTTGAACAAAGAACTTAGCAAAATATCATGTTTTAGGAAAACTGGCAATTTTTTGCACCATGTTTAAAAACAGGTTTTGAGATTCAACAAACACAAACATGTAACAATAACAAGCAAATATTAGATCGGGTAACTTGACCGTTTTGATTGTAAGTTCCCGTGGCCGCATAGGCACTCGAAGTGTTACCACCGTTGGTAATGCACTCGGAGAAATCATGACCTCCACCACAATACATGCAAGAAACCTCAACCGCTATAGCCGTGGCGGGAGCACTTTGTTCACCAACTTTAAATTCAATCAAAAGACCCTTAAGCTTATCAAAGATTTTGTTCTCCAAATTTGCCTCAATTTGTCAAGCATCGATGGTATGATACAATGAAGGTGAAGCCGAAGACGAAGCCTTACGAACACTCGATGTGCTACGAGGACTATAGACCTTAGATATATTCTCAATAATCAACAACGCTTCCTCGATCGTTTTACACAAAAAATTACTACCCGCGACGGCATTAAGATAATCTCTCTCATGACCGTTCAATCCATTGTAAAACGTGTCAATTTGATGTAAGTCGGAAAAACCATGATGAGGACACTCGTGCAACATTTCCTTAAACCGATTCCAAGCCGTAGAAAAACTCTCATTAAATTCTTGTGAAAACTTTGAAATCTCGTTTTTCAAATGCGTAGTCTTAGAGGGAGGAAAAATTTGGTTCACAAACTTTAAAACGAGATCCTTCCACGTCAATATAGAATTGGGTGGCTCTTTCTCTAACCAAATTTTAGCGTGCCCCGCTAAGGAATACGGAAAAAGCATCATCTTAATCGAGTCATTAGTAACGTCCTTAAACTTGCAAGTGGTGGTAAGACAATTGAATTGGCGGATATGGTTGTGCGGGTTGTCCATTTCATCACCACGGAATTTGTTGTTTTGGATCATCGAAAACAAACCCGTCTTAACTTCAAAATTCTCCGCAAGGATGGCGGGAATCACAATAGCCTCTCCATAACCCTCGGTGGGTGCTTGAAGTTACTTCATCATAGTTCGATTAGCCATGGTAGCTTCTTGTTCTACGATAGGTTCGTCAATAGGAGATTCCTCACTTGAAAGGTTAGGTGTGGTTTCCTTTCGGTTTCTTCGTTTACGTGCACGTCTTTCTTGGTTACGAGTTTGCATAAACGTCACGTACAACGTGGGAATGAGCAAAGAAGATTCTTTTGGTGTTTTTGACTTTTTCAATTTTTTTGTGGTTTTTGATTGTTTTTACTTTTTTTGGATTTTGGTGGTGTATTACGTAGACAAAAATCTACAAATCTCTCCTCAAATCAAATCTCTCGATTAAAGGAGCCTCAAGGAAGGAAAACGATCACGTGAAGTGAACGCCTTCGATGACTTTAGAACGTTGGTGGAACACCAAAACGTTCAAGAGGGTTTAATCAATTGAAACCAAGAAAATATATATGATATGTAGATAATAATTTGGTTGGAAAACCCTCGATTAGCCCTTTTTATCTAAACACGCACAAGCAAGCGGAGAAACGAGGCGGCGCGAAGCACTTAAGAGCCTTTTTCTTTAGGGTATATTTTATAATACCCGCCTTATACCCACCTTATAGGTTGTGTTTTTTAAAATCAAGCTTCTCGAAAGTAATTATCTATTTTGCCTTTTTCTTTGTTTGAGATTCGAATACAATGATCGAGTGATGAAATCCCGAATCAAGGTTGTGATTTCACACTTTTGGAGTACTTGTGAATTTATTGTTTTACGTATACAATATAGTAATAATATTCACACAAAAAACAAAAAACTGATAATACGAATTAGTAAGTGCTACTAATACAATTAGATTTATGGATAATATAAAAACAACAATTGTTCAAATCAAAACACAACACGCCTCCCCGGCAGCGGTGCCAAAATGATAGTTAAGTTTTACAGCCTTGCTTAGGAAAACAAAGTGTAACTAGGGTAAGTACGAAGGTTTAGGAAAACCGTGCACAAATGACCCAAGTGTAAGAGTTCGTTCTCAAGGAGGCTAGTGTGTTGTGTAAAGACTTTATTAATGATTGTGATTATGATTATGAGAAAAGAAAATAGAAAAGGATGACGGTTACGATAAAATTACACTAAGACGAAAAGTCGTGCACGTAAAACCGTAAAACGTCACTAAATTTAAAAATTATCCTAAAAATTCCTAGAAAATTTTAATAAATCCTAAAAAATTTAATTAGAGTTTACAAAAATTACTCACACCTTTTATTTGATTAAATATGAATTTTTTAATACTAATTAAAGCCCCAAAAATAAATTTAATTAACAAAAAGCCCAAAATGAGATTTTTCACTTTGTAAACCTCTAAAATAACTTAACTAAATTAAAAACTATTTTTGAAAAATTTACAATTAATTAAAACTATTTAAAAATGATTAAAAATTATAAAAACCTTAAAATAATTCTAAAAACTAATTGAAAGGCAATAAAATTAATCTAAAAGTTTTAAAATTCCTAACTTAATGTATTTAAGCTATGAAAAATGAAAAACTTGCAAAAATCTTAAATTTAGTTTTTAATAATAAAATAATAATAAAATAATATTAAAAATCCAAAATTTATATAAAATTCTAAAAAGTTGAAAACAAGTTTATTTTAACCTAATTTAAACATAAATGAACTTGAAATGACAAAATACCCCTATTGGGCCTCCAAATGGGCTGAAATAAAAAACAGTCCACCTAATTGGGCTTTTTGGCCCAATAAGCAAAAAGTTGTCCAAATAAGGCCAAAATCACCTATATGACTCAAAATTTGAGTTTAGGAACAAAAGTCTAAAGGCCCAAAAGCTGAAAGTGAGCTTATCATAGCTTAATAGTCAATAGCTTATTTTTAATGGGCTTTTTGGCCCATTAAACAATAAGTTAATGCCATAAGCTCTAATTTGACACACAAGATTATTTTGGGATACTAAAGAGATTTGTAAAAAGAAATTTTGAAAAAGCCCCAGAAATAAGCCTGAAATAAGCAAAAGCTCTTTACAGAAAACGACAAAATAGTCGTTTTTGAGTTCTAGGCCACCTCAAGTGCTGATTCCTGTTGCAAAAGGTTTTAAATGACTTAATTAAGCAAAAACAACAAAAAGTTTTTAAATAAGCACAAAGAATAAGCTGGAATAAGCAAATAAGCACTTATGAAAAAGTCAAGTCAATTGGTTTCTAGTCAGACCTAAAAGTCAAACCCTATTATGCTCCAGATTAGTCAAATTGGTCAAATGATGAAGATTGATCACAAAATCAAAGTTGTTGCAAGTCTGAATAAGCTAAAATGGCTTATGAATAAGTTGTTTGATAATTAACACTAGCAGCGGCTAGTTTTGGGTGTCCAACAATGGGAAAAGTTGCCACTTCTTAACTTCTTTGACTTTTTGTCTTTTGTGGATTTTTGTTGGATTCAAGGCACACAAAGGAACCCTTATAAACAGTGAGTTATAAGGAGTCAATAACAATCACAAAATCACAAAAACAACAGGCCAAATGATACAGTTAATTCAATCTTTGCCCATATATCACACAGACACGAACATAAGCAGTTTTCAAACAAATAAGTAGTTTTAGAAAGAATAAGCCAACCAAATTGAACCAAATGCACACAACAGCTTAGATTAATTCAAATGAACATAATCAACTGGTTTCATACACTGATTCAAGGTTTAGAACAAGATTCAAGCTTAAAAAGTTACTGATGAACAATGAACAAGCAGAATATGAACTTTGCTGATGTACTTGACCACCAATCCAATTTCAAACACTCAAATCTTCTAAACATGTTACACAAACTTTGATTTAACACTTGTTAGCCCTAAACATGCATACACTCTAGGTGTTTCCAAAATCTTAGGTCAAAATATGCAAAATCAAGTGAGTTATAGCACAATATAGGATTTGATGTTTAAAAGCTGAAAACTTGCAGATATTAGCACTAAACCAAGTAATAAGCAGGTACCAACACTAAACAACCCTAAACAATAACTCAATATAGCATTCAAAGCTTAAACAGGTAAAATCAAACACCCCTTTCACTTTCTAATCCAAGATTTAAACAAGTAAATGTGTGATTCAGTTTTACCCAAGCCTAATCTAGCATAATAACAAAAATATCATGCAGTATCAAGCAAATTCAAGCCACAAGAACACTTCTTATAACAGCAGAACACCAAATCACAAAATATCACTTTTTCAACTGATTTTTGGGAAAAGAGACTAAAACCTCACGAATGTACATCCACACTCACGAATTTTTGAGCTGATGTGTCTAGCTAAACAAGACACAAGCTTCTAATAACACCTGCTAAGATTCAAACAAGGTTAAAGGCAAAATTTTTATAAAACAGAAAAATGAAAAATAAAAGCTTGATTAATGGAACCTTGTTCCCACTCCTTGATTATACCCAAACCAAAAGTTCATTACCCTTTGATAATCTTCTTATCAGGGTGTTATGAACACTTGTAATCCAAAAATTCCAAGGGCTTGAACCAAGAACTTAGCAAAATATCAAGTTTTAGGAAAATTGGCAATTTCTTGCACAATGTTTAAAAACAGGTTTTGATATTCAACAAACACAAACATGTAACAATAACAAGCAAAGATTAAAGATGGCACTTGGATTTCTTCAACACTTCAAATACTTTTTTATAAAACTGAAACAAGGATTTACAGAAATGTGAACAAGGAAAAACCAAGAGCAATTGTAAATGTGAGACCCTATACCCTTTATATAGAGGGTGTACATGGTCTGCATAAGCTAAAAACTAAAAACCCTAAGTTGTAGAAGTCCCAAAATACCCTTGCTGAATTTTGAATATTGACTGATCATGTGAAATTCTTGGATGTTTGTGAAGCTGTAAAGTGTGATGGAATTTGATCAAGGGCTCACAATAAGCTTATCTTGTAAGCTACATTGTGGGTGGTAGATTTTCTGCATGACCTTGGCATTATCTCAAAAACGTGTGCATGAGGTTTTACATGTGAGCCTTGGGGTGATGTGGCAGGGTTAAAGCGAGTTGGGTTTTGTTCATAAGCACCTTAATCACAAATCTGGAGGTTATGGGGTTTTAATTATTGCTTAAACAAAAACCCTTAATCTTGTTTTTGAGTAAATAGTTGTGGTTTTGATTCAGATTATGTTTTGAATTGTTGTTAACCGCCATTATAGATAACTAATTAAATTAGTTATAAAAGCTGGTGAGTGGGAAGTGACGTGGTGAAATGGTGAGGTGTGATTGGCTGGTGGGATTTGGTGGGTGAGGTGGCAAGTTGTGGTTGGTTAAGGTATCTTCTTATGTCTGCCAAGTTTAGCCCCTCACTTCTTTCCTTTCTTTCATTCTTGGTTAAAACAAGTATAATTTGAATCCCTTTGTAAATAAAGTTTCATTTTTCATAATTTTGCCCCAAAAAGTTTTGTAAAGGTATTTCAAGGGTATTTCTTGCCAATTCATGATATTTGAAGGGTTGTTTTGGCATTTTCTTCATTCTTCAAGGTGTTGACTTGTATTGTTGACTTCTTGGAGGACTAATAATGACAAGTATTCAAATTTGAGGGACCATTCTTGCCAATTCTTCAAAGTGGAGGGTCCTTTTTGTAAATTTGACAAACTTTAAGGACCAATCTTGTAATTATGAATAAACAAGGGTTTAAAGTGTCAATTATTCAATATTGGAGTACCCTTCTTGTACAATCTTCAATTCGTCAAGGGTTATTCTTGGAAAATCAACACTAGGGCTTGGTTCATTGTGCGACTTCGTTTCCCGTGTTCGTTTTTGCTTGTTTCTTGTGATCTTTTATCATTTTCTCAATATCCGTACCTAAAATACACATGGAACAAACACAAGCATATATTTGGCATATTTCATGATATTTAATGCATTTTAAGCCCATTTTGGATGATGAGACTATGTATAAAAGCAGTTTCATCATCTATTAAGGCGAGTTTTCCATTGAGGCGTTGGACCTCTTTGATTGTGTAACACCGCTCCGATAAAGAGACAAGTATCACATTATGGTGTTACATAAGAAACACAAATATTAATAATGTAAGTGGAAGTATTATTATTAAAACAAAAAAATCCAAACAAAGTACTCTCTAAAAGAGTAAAAATCCCAAACACGAGGGTCCAAAATGTAAATTGCAGAAATATAAAACGCTTCCAACATTTATTCAGACACAAAGGTGAATCTAAGGGGATGTTTGGTATGATTGAATGAAATAGAATGAAAATGAGGTCGAGAATAGAATTGCAAATAAAGAGAATAAATGTGTAGAAAGGGGTTGATTCATGTGTTTGGTGCAATAATAGAAACGACATAAGAAGAACGTTTCTCCTGTTTGATTATATAATGCATTAAAATAGAAAAGGGTTTAATCACTCGGAATTTTCTAGTCATACAATTCATGATTTTCATGAGTATTTCATTTTTAAGGCGAGAAGGTGGCCGCTTTTATAACGTCATACATTATCAGTTGTACATATAAACTAGATGATGTAATAAATGTCATTTTTGGAGCCTAGCATCAATATTTTGTAAAGGAATAACATTGGATTTCATTATTATGCACCATCAGTGTAAGCATATTTTGTCACCTAGAAAACAAAATTGAATGTAGATAAATTTTAGACTTGATATTTTATCAAACATTTGGCATGCACAAATACAAGATATCGATGCACACCTTATACAGATACACCAATGGTCAATGACATTCTGAAAGCGTATAAATAATTTCAGTTTTTATTTGATCATAAACATAACAATATATATCGATTTTATGGCTTAAAAAGTACATAACAATCAGTAGCGACCAAGAAGAGAGTGACTAGCGACAAGAACATAAATTAAGTTCAGTGAATAGTAATTGTATTTAGTTATTAACTATAACAAGGACCAACTATATAACAATTTTGCAAGAAAATGAAGAAAGCATTTGATTTGTGCAAGATGTTTTTCAATCGTCAGACAAGAATGGGCTGAGTAATCTTCATTTTTTATTTGTAAATGTGCTTTACACATGAACAATTATATATAGATTCCTTTTTGTAAATGATTATTACTCATTCTTCGTGAATAGTGGTGGAATGACGATATGAACAAATTGCCTTTATTGTCCTTTCTCTGCTTTTTGAGAAGAATCAATATGGCGGAATGAGAATCACATTTCCATTCTCTATTTCCATTCTATGACACAAACAAACATGAAAGTGTTGCGGATTCCCTTTCTTTTCTTTCCATTCCATTATACCAAACATCCCCTAAGGGTAATCTCTAAAATACTCTCATCTCGCAGCTTCCCGCTTAATACCTGCCACAGGAAAAGAAAATGCGGTTGAGCTAACGCTCAATGAACAGATATAATACGTATGTAGTAAATGGAAAAAAAGAGAAATAACGAAACCCTGCAAGTCAGTTGTCACATGATGTATGTAGGAGTGAAGGAATAAGAGATATCAAAGGAATATAAACAAACAAATCAAAAAATGCCCACGAGCCCACATAATGTCTAACCATGATACATGATTAGACCTAAGCACATATTATCACATCCAACCACATAATCATAAGTATATACAGGTGGATTAGACCAAATGTACCAAAATGCGAATAGAAGTGTATTTCACACACACCAACCACTAATCAAAACAAAACGAAGTACCTAGGATGCATCCATATGCTCCTTGCAAAACAAAGTCATATATGTACACTAGCTCGATCACTAGTGCACACACACATATATCATATGAAATGCGCATAAAAAAGGGAACGCCGTGGAGTAATCACAACGCCACAGATAGTGTCACGTCATTGGGCATCAATGACATGGTCATGGTACCTTCATGACTTGTTACAAATAGCTCGTGCATTGGAAATAAGAAACAAAAAATTCCAAATAGATAGCAAAAGAAGCCAACAAATCACAAATAAAGTCATACGAAGCACAACGAACAAAGAGGCATAACACGGTTATCTAACTCAGGATCATAGAATAAGGGATCATCACAAGGAAATCATGGGATGAAGCAAAAGTAAACGAAAGTCATAAAGAAGGTCCTTATTAGACAAAATATTTGTACCTTAACGAATGCGCTAATAGAACACGAACACAAACGAAAGAGGAATCAAACACACGTCACCAGATCTACAAAACCACGATTATACATATTAATTACGATATATAGTCACGTACTACTCAAGTTAACATAAATAACTAGGTGACACTACTTAACTAAAGTGTTCTCATATTTCTTATTTAACTTCTTGTTTAAGGTAAGTTACACTAGTTAGAAGCTCAACCAAAAGAAACCCACAATTCTTATAAAAAATCACAGAGGTCCCTATAAGGGTCTAATAGGCCTCTGTAATTGGATTTAACACAAATCTAATTTTAACCCATCCCTTAACCCTTGTTTTCAAAACTGGTCCAGAATCTGATCTAGCAAAACATACAGAAAGTTTGAGACCAATGACCCTACTTAGACATCACCAAAAATCACGAAAAAATCATGGACATTGTAGAAACTAGAAGGAGGGGGGGTTGAATAGTTTCTCTTCGATTTATGTCCTAATTAAAAATTTCTTTCAATTAGGTTTGTCTCAAAACTACCTTTTACTTGAAAGCTAGTTGCATAATGATCAGGTTCAATTCTAATGCATTAACAATGACAAATAGTAGATGTGTGCAATGCAATATAGTAACTAAGTAAAAGATAAGGAAAGAAGCAACCAAATAGGGAGACACCAAGATTTATAGTGGTTCGGCAACGAATCTCTATCTTCGCTCCTACTCCACTCCTCGAGTACACCTTACTCGAGATTTCCACTATATCCACAAGCTCACTTCTTGGCGGAGAAAACCTTACAACGTTGCTTACATTATTTTCTGACACTAAGCTAAATGTCAAGACCTAATCTTAGCTAAGACCAATCTACACACGTCACACACTTCATCATTTTCCGACACAAGGCTAGATGTCGAGTTCTAATCGAAAGCTAGAACCAATCTTCGTCGCCCATATTCTTTTCCGACACAAGGCTAGATGTCGAGTTCTAATCCAAAGCTAGAACCAATCTTCACAACTCTTCACTTTGAAGCTAAGTGAGAACTCACAAGACACATACATAAATCACTTTGTAGTTTAGTGAGAACTAACCCACAACACTTTACAACTCAATAAAAACATATCCAAGTATACACAAGTAACTTGGATCCATACCAAACAAATCCAAGTATACACATATACATTGGATTTACACAAGACTAATCTAAGTATTCACAAATACATTGGATTGACACAACTAATCCAAGTATACACAAATACATTGTGTAACACCCCACTTGGATAAATGGACCGTTACGTGTATTTATGGCGTGTCATCAAAGCATAAGGTAAATGTCCTAGAACATTAACTGACCATAAAGGAAATGCCGGAATCAAACATCGGCAATCCAAACATAAGCCCAAAACGTGAAAAATAAAATACTGAATGAAAGGACTAAACAATGTCCGACTGAGCAGAATAATATAAGAAATGCATAATGTAAGAAGTCTGGATAGCTTCCATCCGAATGCACATGCTCTTAGAATCCTAAAAGCGTCCTGGTGTACCTGCCGTTAGAACATGAAGGAACTACGGCTGAGCATAACGCTCAGTGAACGGATATGAAGCATGATAAGGAATTACTGAAATGAAGTAGATTATAAATACTGAAACTGTAAGACTGATAAGTAAGTTGCAGCGGAAATCTGTGTAAAATCTGTAAGGTCTGATTTATAAATAATAAAGTTGAACTGATATCTGTTAAAACTGAAAACACGCATTTACTGTATTTTAATTGCCAAGAGCTTATATAGGTCATGTGCTGTAACCACGTTGCATGAATAACTGGAGGGGTGACCTCGTCATGCTGTAGAGGGGTGACCTCTAAATAACTGTGTTGGGTGGAGGGATCAGCTCCAATGTGAAGGATGTAGAGCACACACCACATTCACCTGCTAAACTGTAAACTGTAGCCTAGGATGCATCCATACGCCCCACTAATAATAATACTGATAAAATGGCCAAGCTGAGCTGAGTGGGACGATGCAGGATATCACTCTCCTGCATGTGAGTCACGACACCGGTGCCTCTAGTGTCGTGGTTACGGTACCTCCGTAACTAGTACATAAACTAATCATGCTTGTATATAATGCTCAGGCAATTTGTTCTATTATTAATATGATTACTGATAAGTTTAAACATATACTGGGGAAAAACATTTGGCTGCAGACGGGGAATCCTAATCATGCATAGAAAGGAAGTCCTTACTGAAAGGACGGAAATCCGTACCTCGTGTCCAGTATTGAAATAAGACTGAAAGCTGAAGGATCGACTCTGACTTCATGGTTACTACATAAATAACGGACGCGTAAATAAGTTTATTTATATCTGTTTATTTACTGATCTTACTGTACTTAGTTTAGTTTATTTGTTCTTGTATTACTGATCGTATAGATCTGATAAATCTGATGGTTCTATAATCTTACTGATAAATGTGCTTTCCTGAATTTCCTGATTACTGTAGTGTATAATTCTGATATAATTATTATTACTATAAATAGTAATCTGACATAATTAAGGGTTCCTAAAATCAGAAAGCTTTCCAAATTAGTTTTTCTTGAAATAAATCATTAATCAAATCATAAATTAAATCCGACTTTTAATAGTGGAAGGAAAATGTTAAAAATCAATTTAATTTTACTAATTACATAATTAAAATAACAAATATTTTTATAATATAAAAACTTATTTCTAAAAAATGTTTCAACCAAACTAACATAAGGTTCCCACTGCTTTTGTTATAACGTTCCCCCTGCTTTTGTAAGATAGTTCCCCCTGCTAGTTATAAGATAGTTCCCCCTGCTAGTTATAAGGTAGTTCCCCCTGCTAGTTATAACCCACTGTTTTGTAATCCCAAACGCTCCCTTACTGCAATTTAAACCCAAACACCCCCTGTTTTTCTCACTGTTATTTTTTAACAAGTTACACCCCGTTACTATTTTTGGGATGTCCTGGTTAACCAAAAACACCACCGAGACATCAAAGTCTCGGCTGTACACCGAACCCACACACCCCCTGTTTTGAGTCGCGGCTGAAAAGTCAACACCACCACCACCGAGCCAACTGGTGGTCACGGCTGGGCAGCAGCAACACACCGAGGCACTAGGCCTCGGCTGTACACCAAAACACACACCGAACCCCTGTTTGGATCATGGATAAACAACGGAAGAAGGAGAAATAATTCGTTATGGCTTACCTTGATTTGCGTGAGATAAAATAGAATTCAACGACGTCAATTTCTTTTCCTTGCTGTTGGTTCGTCAGCTGGAAGAAGACGGCGGAGGAACAAAGAAGCAACGGCTTTCTTCTTTTTTTTTTTTTTTTTTTTTTTCCGGCGGCACCACACAACCCAGGCAAACCCTATATTTTTCCTTTTGTTTTTTTTTGATCGGCTGAGAGGGGAAAAGGGTTAAAGTCCCGTGTGTTTTTTTTTGTATTGGGCTTGGCCCAACATTCCTCTCTTCTTCTTTTTTTTTTTAAAAAAACTGATCCAAAACCCCTTTTTCTTTTTTTTATTTATTTATTTTTATTTTTTGTAAATACTTGTATAAATTATTTTCTCGCGTGTTTGTTTCTGAAGTCGCGATAATTATTTTTCGTGTAATAATACATAATTAATATATTCTGTAACTAATAATTATTTTCTGAATAATTATACATTTGTAATATTTAAATAAACTGAGACTGTGCGATTCCTGATAACGTTTAATTGTTTTAGTAACAATAAATATTATCTGCAATATTTTAAATAAACTGGGATAGCGTATTTAATTTCTGCGCTTATAACTCTGTCTAATAATTACTACTTATATAGTTTATTAAAATAAAACTGCGCATTTAAATATTCTGATTTTTAAATACGGGTTTTACAATTCTTCCCCTCTAAAAACAATAATTCGTCCCCGAATTAAAGATACGACTATACTGGGTTTTACAATTCTTCCCCTCTAAAAAGGAGAAATTCGTCCTCGAATTAAAGATACGACTATACTGGGTTTTACAATTCTTCCCCTCTAAAAAGGAGAAATTCGTCCTCGAATTAAAGGTAATAAGCCGATGAAGTTATAAGAACTGAAAGAACACGTAGACTGAAAAGACAATTAAGCTGAAGGATGAATTGTCTTCTAATTAAGACATAATGCTGCTGATAGGTATAAACCTGACATGACTGGAATTATCATGTAACGTGACATGGCTGAAGAGAACGTGGAACGTGACATGACTGAAAGAACTTAACTGGATTTATTGAAGAAAGGGGAACGAGAGGTCCGGATGGACTCCTCTGTTTCGAGTGGCCTCCCGCTCGAAACGATTCCTTCAAAGGTCTAAACATAATAAAGAAAATCTTGGTCCTGATGACCCTGTCCTGATGATGCTGAAAAGTTTCTGGTTCCATACTTAAGATGGATTTCTGAATCTGGTAGACTGAATAGCTATAGCATGTATGATACATGAAACGATACGTGTAAATATTCTGAAAAGGTAATATTTATATCTCTGAGCGAGCTGCTGAGAATATATATAGGGACGAACTACGTGAACAATTGTGAACATGCTAAGTGAGCAATTGTGAACGTGGTTCGTAATTATATGAGGGGCACTGGCATAGAATTAGAATATGATAAGTGAATCATATTGTGAACGTGATACTAGAACATATCATGAACGTATGCTGACTGAGGAATAAATGCCAAACGATACGGCCTGAGATGTGAAACGTATGTCTGGTTATGGAATAGTTGTGCTAAACTTGTGTCTGGTCTCTCAAGCTTCCTGTAACCGTACTCGGTAATAAACTGAGAAACGTGTATCGTGAAATGGCACACGAACTTGAACGTGAACAACGTTATGAACGCTAACGTGAGCTTAAATCAGGAGATAGCATAGAAGATGAACTGATCAGCATCATACTGCGAATGAGACTTAAACGTGAAAGTGAGAATAAACATGAACTTAAAGTGGACGTAAACATACACTCGACCGTGAACATGAATTCTGTCTGATATGATGGTCTAAGGAAAGCCATGAATTCGTACGATTTACTGCTGAATTTTAAAATTTTCTGCAGATCTGCTACTACATGATCCTTCCAGATGAAAGAGACGCGCAGGCTGATCACATGGTTGATGATAACTTAGATAGTATCATACTTTCTCTGAGTCTGTGGTAAGCTGATAACAATCTCTATGGAGTCTTGTCTCTTTTCGGTCTAGAATTTCTACTTGTAGTAATAGCATGTCGGTGTTCTATCCTGAACCTGAGGTATGTCAGGCATCTAGATATGAACATAGCTGCATTAATGTGTGATGTGGATTCTATCAGTGTTTTGTCTGAGATTATTGAACGTTCTGGTGTAAATCTGGTTGAATAGTCATAAAACATTTCTAGTGATGACTGTCGGCAATTTCTGCGGTAGCAGTAAATTGCGTTCTAGAAATTTTATACTACGTTCACAGTCGTCAGTCGGGACCATCAGGTGATGGCCTTCACCTTCGCATGATTGCCTGCAATTTCTTTCTGCTAAGGTAGCATGGCTTTAGAAATGCCACTTTGTTCAATTGGAATTTCTACCTGGAAAGCTGTGTTTGAAACAAATAACTCCTATCGAAGATTCTATACAACTGTGAGAAAATGACTCTCTTATTCTTCTCTAGAATTTAGCATACCAACATGTGATCAATGAATACGCTGACGTTTTTGTCTGAAAATCATAGAAAAAATTTATTCATGAACTCCATAATATAGCTGGAGCATTAGGGAGCTCAAATGTAAAATTTTAAAATTTTTAGAGAGACTATAATATGTGCAACAGCAGTCATGGAAAACATCATGTTCTTCTCTCACCACTTCTGGTGGCATGGTCGCGATTTGTTCTGAAAAATATTTAAGATATCGTAGCAGGTCAGATGAACATTGATTAAGAATGGTTATCTGTAAAGATTCTTCGATGGTGCGCTAGGGCGAATAAAGCTTAGTTTTGGTAACTCTTGCAGCAATTGCTGCAACTCTTTTAACGTAGCTAAAGCCCTGCAAATAAGATTTTTGAAGACAGGTTCCGTTCATGAGGCAAGCTCGATGTTAAATTATGTCTTGAAGTCAGGAATGAATTTATGAAAACTTTCTGAAATTATATCTGGGATTCTGGAATGATCTGCTGATCATGAATTTGAGGAATTTCCAAAGTGAATTTATAACTGGTAGCTGAAAGGTCTACGTAGCTTCAGAATAATAATTCACTTGTTGTAAAGTATAACTTGTACTGATTTTCTGGCAGAACTGAAATGACAATATTTGGGATCTAGTAAGACGGATGTCATCGTTAACTGAAAGGAAAACTTAATAACTCTGGGTGGTATGGTGGAGTCTTTCTGGCTGGGAGGTAGGTACTACATGATTTAAGATAAAGCTGACATAGGAATACATGAAGTAAACATGGCGACTTTTCACTAAATGTGTTCGTCTGTAACCTCACATAATGATTACCGTGTGTTTAATCTGAATAATAAACTAGTGTGGTGACTGAATTTTAATGATCTGATATATGCGTGGCATACTAGAATGAGTATACCCTTTCTGAAAGATACCCTGAATTACTGAGGGTCTTGCTTGGAACATACTGGAACTAGGAGCTCGGACTCGTACTCTGTGAAGATATTCGTATGACGTGAATCATGACTGGTGCCCTGATATGTGTCTTCCGAAATGATACCTGAGAACTATGTCTTGACTGATGTCTTGGCACGTGTTTTAATAGATGAATATGAACAAGGCTGAAAATTTGGTAACTTCTAGGATTGGCGGACCGGTTAGACTGCTGACCTCTGTATTTCTGGTCACGTCCGTTCCGGGGTTCCGATGGTTACTGACTGAGTAATTATAAGCACGGTGGTTGTCACTACTACTTTGTCTGTCAGTTTCCTGACGGTCGTTATCATGACCG
The DNA here is from genome assembly GCA_025667525.1 of Glebionis coronaria. Taxonomy (NCBI): domain Eukaryota; kingdom Viridiplantae; phylum Streptophyta; class Magnoliopsida; order Asterales; family Asteraceae; genus Glebionis; species Glebionis coronaria. The sequence goes on from CM046874.1 coordinate 295,746,611, forward strand.
TGATTAATGTAATTATTTCTGCTGAGTGGTCGGCTGGGTATCGGTTCCCACTCTTCCGACAGAAAGATTAGCTGAGTGATGTGTGACATCTAACTGAGGAAGTAAAACATAAAATAGAATGGTAGTGTCTGATGGTTGAATTTTTCTTGTCAGAAATTTCAAGTTTATAGGTTTTCGTCCTCGTTCCGCGGCATCAGCATCTTGAGAAATCTCCAAGGTTCAGCAACATCAGCATCGGTGTGGTCTTCAGAGTGTTAGCAGCATCAGTATCTGGTAAGATCTTCAACTCACGAGCAGCATCAGCACCTGGTAGAATATCGACAAATGGAAACGCCTGAGATGGTTGAGGATCGATTAGCAATATCCATAGAGTAGGGTACCTGAAGTACACCTGGACTACACCTGGACTACTGTACATGATGTACAAAATGAATACTGCACATGGAGCATATTTGGGACACTGTACGTGGGGTACACATGAAATACTATACATGGAGTATAACTGAGACACTGTACATGGGTACATGTGGAATACTGTACATGGTACTGGTGGCAATTTTATGGGATGATTGATACTGGTGTCGTTTGTCTGACATTATCGATGGAATAAATTGGTTTAAACGGTAGTAAACTGAACTGAAACGGTTAACATGATAGGCTGATAATTTCTGCGTAGACTTAATGCTGGTTGTTTCGAGGCTGAAAAGTATGATAAAATCGAAGTCCCAACAGTGGTCGGCATGAAGCATGGTTAATGAACGCCAATCATGATTTATCATGAAAACGGGTTTTGCTGAGGTTCTTGTGTATCTTACATGAAAACATCATTACTTGGCTAAAAACATAATCCTCGTAAGGAGACATGTAACTGAATCATCATGAAGACGACATCAACGTGAGGGTATGAAAATTAAATGTTACAAGGAGCATAAAAATCAGATCAACTGAGGCGTAATATCAACTGATGTGGATGGCTAAGGTTCAACCCACAAAATTCAGAGAAGAAACATGAGACTAGTATGGGTCATTCTGGTCCGATCCATACTGGTCAAAATTTTCTGAGAACTGTCATGTATAGAAATTTATAATCTCGGACTAAATATGGATGGCTGTAGTCCAATCCCTACTTGTCAAAATTTATGAAATGTCCTGATATGACAAACGTGAACAATAGTGGATCGGTTCACAAAACATCATTCGACTGAAAAGCATGAAATTTGACTTGAGCAATGGTGAACGTTTATGGCTGGTTCACCAAGTAATATTTGACTGAAAACATGAATCTGTCATGAGTAAGGGTAAACGCCTATGGTCAGTTTACCAATACAAAATCTGAACGGCAAGAGTGAACGCCTATGGTCAGTTCACCAAAACGAAAGCTCGCTAAAAGTACATGCGACAAAATATGGTCAGTTCTGTACCAACCTTTTACTTAGTCAAAACGTTAAGAAAACTGACTGATAAACGAAGAAAACTGACTGAATAATCCATGAGAAGTATGAAAGATAACAACGCCAAAATCTGGGAAGTTCCTGGTGACTACCCACTAGTCACAGGTCAAGTTTTAGAGCCTACAGGTCGAACCTTGCGCTCTGATACCATAATTGTAACACCCCACTTGGATAAATGGACCGTTACGTGTATTTATGGCGTGTCATCAAAGCATAAGGTAAATGTCCTAGAACATTAACTGACCATAAAGGAAATGCCGGAATCAAACATCGGCAATCCAAACATAAGCCCAAAACGTGAAAAATAAAATACTGAATGAAAGGACTAAACAATGTCCGACTGAGCAGAATAATGTAAGAAATGCATAATGTAAGAAGTCTGGATAGCTTCCATCCGAATGCACATGCTCTTAGAATCCTAAAAGCGTCCTGGTGTACCTGCCGTTAGAACATGAAGGAACTACGGCTGAGCATAACGCTCAGTGAACGGATATGAAGCATGATAAGGAATTACTGAAATGAAGTAGATTATAAATACTGAAACTGTAAGACTGATAAGTAAGTTGCAGCGGAAATCTGTGTAAAATCTGTAAGGTCTGATTTATAAATAATAAAGTTGAACTGATATCTGTTAAAACTGAAAACACGCATTTACTGTATTTTAATTGCCAAGAGCTTATATAGGTCATGTGCTGTAACCACGTTGCATGAATAACTGGAGGGGTGACCTCGTCATGCTGTAGAGGGGTGACCTCTAAATAACTGTGCTGGGTGGAGGGATCAGCTCCAATGTGAAGGATGTAGAGCACACACCACATTCACCTGCTAAACTGTAAACTGTAGCCTAGGATGCATCCATACGCCCCACTAATAATAATAATACTGATAAAATGGCCAAGCTGAGCTGAGTGGGACGATGCAGGATATCACTCTCCTGCATGTGAGTCACGACACCGGTGCCTCTAGTGTCGTGGTTACGGTACCTCCGTAACTAGTACATAAACTAATCATGCTTGTATATAATGCTCAGGCAATTTGTTCTATTATTAATATGATTACTGATAAGTTTAAACATATACTGGGGAAAAACATTTGGCTGCAGACGGGGAATCCTAATCATGCATAGAAAGGAAGTCCTTACTGAAAGGACGGAAATCCGTACCTCGTGTCCAGTATTGAAATAAGACTGAAAGCTGAAGGATCGACTCTGACTTCATGGTTACTACATAAATAACGGACGCGTAAATAAGTTTATTTATATCTGTTTATTTACTGATCTTACTGTACTTAGTTTAGTTTATTTGTTCTTGTATTACTGATCGTATAGATCTGATAAATCTGATGGTTCTATAATCTTACTGATAAATGTGCTTTCCTGAATTTCCTGATTACTGTAGTGTATAATTCTGATATAATTATTATTACTATAAATAGTAATCTGACATAATTAAGGGTTCCTAAAATCAGAAAGCTTTCCAAATTAGTTTTTCTTGAAATAAATCATTAATCAAATCATAAATTAAATCCGACTTTTAATAGTGGAAGGAAAATGTTAAAAATCAATTTAATTTTACTAATTACATAATTAAAATAACAAATATTTTTATAATATAAAAAATTATTTCTAAAAAATGTTTCAACCAAACTAACATAAGGTTCCCACTGCTTTTGTTATAACGTTCCCCCTGCTTTTGTAAGATAGTTCCCCCTGCTAGTTATAAGATAGTTCCCCCTGCTAGTTATAAGGTAGTTCCCCCTGCTAGTTATAACCCACTGTTTTGTAATCCCAAACGCTCCCTTACTGCAATTTAAACCCAAACACCCCCTGTTTTTCTCACTGTTATTTTTTTAACAAGTTACACCCCGTTACTATTTTTGGGATGTCCTGGTTAACCAAAAACACCACCGAGACATCAAAGTCTCGGCTGTACACCGAACCCACACACCCCCTGTTTTGAGTCGCGGCTGAAAAGTCAACACCACCACCACCGAGCCAACTGGTGGTCACGGCTGGGCAGCAGCAACACACCGAGGCACTAGGCCTCGGCTGTACACCAAAACACACACCGAACCCCTGTTTGGATCATGGATAAACAACGGAAGAAGGAGAAATAATTCGTTATGGCTTACCTTGATTTGCGTAAGATAAAATAGAATTCAACGACGTCAATTTCTTTTCCTTGCTGTTGGTTCGTCAGCAGGAAGAAGACGGCGGAGGAACAAAGAAGCAACGACTTTTTTTTTTTTCCGGCGGCACCACACAACCCAGGCAAACCCTATATTTTTCCTTTTGTTTTTTTTTTTTGATCGGCTGAGAGGGGAAAAGGGTTAAAGTCCCGTGTGTTTTTTTTTTTTGTATTGGGCTTGGCCCAACATTCCTCTCTTCTTCTTTTTTTTTTTAAAAAAAACTGATCCAAAACCCCTTTTTTCTTTTATTTATTTATTTATTTTTATTTTTTGTAAATACTTGTATAAATTATTTTCTCGCGTGTTTGTTTCTGAAGTCGCGATAATTATTTTTCGTGTAATAATACATAATTAATATATTCTGTAACTAATAATTATTTTCTGAATAATTATACATTTGTAATATTTAAATAAACTGAGACTGTGCGATTCCTGATAACGTTTAATTGTTTTAGTAACAATAAATATTATCTGCAATATTTTAAATAAACTGGGATAGCGTATTTAATTTCTGCGCTTATAACTCTGTCTAATAATTACTACTTATATAGTTTATTAAAATAAAACTGCGCATTTAAATATTCTGATTTTTAAATACGGGTTTTACACATTGGATCTACACAATGAAGGTTTATTAGCATCATAACAATTATATAAAACCCTAAACGAGATCAAAGCACATATAGCGGAAGCGATTTAACCAGATCATAAAAATAACACAATTATAATTAATCGAATTAGGGTTACATACCTTTACGCTAAAGTAAATCCACAAGACGAAGAAAAAATCACCAATTCGGGCTTATACCATATATCACCAAGATATAGTCTAAACTAAGACTATATTACGATCTTGTACACACGTAATACAACGAGCTAACCGTGATTCTAGCATGTGAAAAATGAGCTACAATGCTTGTATATAATCTACCCAACAACCCTAGAGAGGGGCTAGGACTAGATTGTAAGTAAAACGATAAACCAAGAAAACCAACCAAACCCCCTTTGTGGTTTAATATTGTGATCTACCAAAAGAGAAGAGAGGGGAAATCTTTATTGTGTGTTGAATTATGTGGAGAAGGATTTGTTTATATATGCATAAGCATGTATCCAAAAACAAATAAAAGGAAGTTTTTCCCCTTCCTTTTTCTCCCCCATAACCGACCTACTAAACATCCCCATGGAGTGTTCCAGAATCTTCCAAACTTCTTTCTTTATATTTACTTACTATATACTTATTTAACACTCGTTAATACTTAACTATAAATTAATTAACGATCGTTAAATTTATGTCTCGGTTTAAATTAATAAATACATAAATACATATTTATTAAATAAATTAATAAATACAATAAATATATTTATTAATTAAATTAACTCTTTACCTATTGCGTGCAATCCCGTAATCTCGAGTTTGATCCTATCACACGACTATTAAATATAAGTCCATAAACTTACACACTAGACTCAAATAAAAATGATGAACATGACTAGATCTAAGGTAGGATGATCTTCATCAAAGCTTCATCTTTAATCACATCACAAGTGTGTGAGTGATCTTCTCTTTGGACAAGGTAAAGAAGGGGATCAAGAAGATAATCATAAGTAAACACACTTAACACATTAAGTGATTATTTACAAATGATTAGGAATTAGAAAAGAGAAAGATGGCAGAAAGAATGTCAAAAAGGTTCTTGGAAAATGTAGATTTGATCCACTATTTATAGGAGACAAAGGCCAACGGATCTCTGAGCGCGGTTCCTTATTGTGCCTGCGGTTCTTTATCACTAAAGAACCACATAACCATTTGAGGAATCGTGGTTATAGACACCGCTCCTTTTTGTCATTTAGTGTGGTAGTAATATCTGAGGTAAGTTTTACTTTCAAATGATATTCCTATGGCATTTGGAATATGCAATATTCAAATACATTTTCTATTTTAATAAAACATTTTCTTAAAAAGAAAGTTTATTAAAAAACTTTTGTCACATTTGACAAATGTAAGTTTAGGGCTAATCACTTTTATGATCACTAAACATGACTAAGATATGTTAGTGCAATACTTAAATTATTATTACCTTGATGATAGTGTTTGTTAAATAATTCGTCTTACGATTGTCTTTGACGATAAATGTATTTTTAATTTGTTGTGATCAAAACTAAGAAAGATTAGTTAACACTAAGGGGTCGTTTGGTTCAAGATATTAAAACTCTGGAATTCTAAATTCTAGTATATTGAAATTCCTAAGAATTTAAAATTATGAAATTTAAAATTCTAGTATATTAAAATTCCTAAGAATTTAAAATTATAGAATTTAAAATGCTTACGCCTGTTTGGTTGGCAGAAATTTAGAATTTTTTGAAATCTTGATTTTGGGTTGAACCAATTAACGAATAAATTTTGTATATATATTTTCTTTTTAAAAGAGTAAAACTAAAATTTTCTCATTTTATATAAAATTTATAAAAATTATATAAATTTAATAAAAAATTTATATAAATTTTATAAAAAATTATTTAAATTTTATAAAAAAATTATTTAAATTTTATAAAAAATATATAAAAATTTTATTTAAAATTTATAAAAAATATATATATATCTTGTAAAATCATTGTATAAATTTTGTAAAATCATTGTATAAATTTTATAATTCTTAGAAAAAATTTATTTAAATTTTATAAAAAGTTTATATAAATTTTGTAAAAATATTTATATAAACCCTATAAAAAGTTTATATATTATAAGAAAAATCATAAATTTTATAAAAAAATTATACAAATATTATAAAAAAATTCATTAAACCTTATAAAAATTTATATAAATTTTCTTAAAAATCTTATTAAAAATTTATATAAATTTTATATAAGTTTTATAAAAAAATTCATTAAAACTTTATAAAAAAGATCCTTAAATTTTATAAGAAAGTTCAATAAATTTTATAAAAATTATATATATATTTTATAAAAAATTCAAATATTTGTTTAAATTTATATAAATTTTATAGAAAATAATTTTATATAAAATTTTAAAATTTTTAAAATTTTATATATAGACATAAAAACCCAAATAATAATGACAAGAAAAAAGTTTATGAAAAATAATTTTCAAGTAAATTAAAATTCCTCACTCTTTGGAGGAATTTTAATATCTTTAATTTTGGGAATTCGAAGAATTTTCAATTCTTTCGTTGGTTATACCGAACACAATATTTGGGATATTAAAATGAAAATATTTTGAATATCCCCCAATATCCTCGAATCTCCCCGAACCAAACGGCATCTAATAATGTTTTTAGGCATCACTTGCATTAAGAATCTCCCCCTTTTTGATTACGACAAACTATAAAATTATTTATGTAAAATACAAAACTATTCAAATTATTAACGAGTTTATCACTATCATTTCTCCCCTCTTGTCGAAGCAAAAAGGTTAGCACAAGTCTTTGAAGAAGAGAAGAATCGACTTTGCTAGTAGCTCCCTCTTGGTGCTTACTCCCCCTAGCTTAGGGCATCATGAGATACGGTGACATGCTACATACAAAGGTTAGTTGAGAGAAAAGAAACACCAATGTATATAATAGTCACTACCTACTAAATAACTTGAGAGAGAGGAAGAAAAAAAATCTCAAATTAGAAGTAAGTATTTGCTAAGTATGTCCAAGGAAGATGTTTTGACAAAATCAAAGCGCAATTGGTGGAATAAAGGTAGAAAACAAACATCCATACCAATTGAAATGATAATATGTCAGAGGGTTAGAAACTTAGAATTGTTGGAATCACCCAAAAAACAATTGTAAATTTTAACCATGATCAACTCTTAACAATATGTGTGATAAAGAATTAACGGGAAAGGAAATAACACACATAACATTCATATTACAAAAAAATGAAAGAACATACAAGAGAAATATCTTACACACAATATGAATATTAAAACAACAAATAAGAAAAATAAACAACATAATCATATACTACTCTAGTAGTGATAATCCTCCAAGATTGCTTAAGTTTTTATTTGACTCAAACAACTAAAACACAAAGTGTGCTTTAATTGGAAAAATAAGACGACGAGGCATCATTCGAAGATTTGTTCACGGAAACAAATACTTTGAGAGGAGTACGAGTGAGAAAAAATTCAAGAAAATTTAGCTTGTCATACACATGAGCAAGTTCAATTTGTTGAAAATGACAACAAGCACACGGGCTTCCATGATGCAAAACAAAGTCGTTTGATGGAGGAGGACCATCAAAATGAGAAGGTGGTGGTGAAGAAGGAGAAAGTGGATAAGAGATGTTTTCACAATGCCTAGTGAGATTGGGGAAAGAAGAGAGGTCATTAAGGTGAGGTATGTTGCAAGGTTTAGGTGGTGGTGGAAGAGCTTCTCTTTCTCCAGTAGTTGGTTTGATAGAGAAAGACTCATTCCAATACTCAATAGGAAAGAAAGAAGAAGTCTTGTAAGGTTTGGGAGAAGAGGAGTCATGATGGTCCTTGTTCTTCTTGATCCAAACGGGTCGAACCGAGATTTTCGGATTCTTAGAAAGCTTAAAAGAAGAAGATTTAGGTTTAGAAGATTGTGGCAAAGAGATGTCAAGGGCAAGATTAGAAGAGTTAGACATTGTGAGGGATGAGAAGAAGAACTCCCAAAACAAGAGGATTTAAAGAAAGTAGACAAGGCAAAGATTTGAAATGAAAACAAAAGGTTTCAAGGAATGTTTAGCCATAATTAGCAAACAAAGAATCTTGAAAAAGACTGTGGTCAAAGAAGAAAGACAAAAAATGAGCCAAAAATTGGCTTGCTGTTCGTGGTTCCTTAAATGAACCTGCGGTTCTTTAATTATAAAGAACCGTTCGACATTTACTGAGCCGCATACAGTGAACGTGAAAATTCAATTTACAAAGTTTTGAGAAAAAATAAGACCCTTTCAAAATTTTGCAAATCTTGGATTCTTACCTCTTTTTTGGGTAAAGGGATACCTCGGTAAATATATATTAATCATGAAAAACCCAATAAGTACAATGGAATGTGGCTAAGGTACCACATTAACCTCAAGCCAAGCTTGAAAGACCATATTTGTGACAAGCCACAAATAACAACTATAAAAGAAAAAACAACTAATACTTAATCACCATAAACCCTAAAGTGATTCGGTATATTCTACAAAGCAAGCATCATATTGACCTTGTCCGTGTTTTTGAAAGGGAACGTAAGTAACTTCAACCAAACTGTGATAAGAACCTGGTCACGAACATCCTCCGGTTTCATTTTAGCACCTTTAAAAAGACGGTTATTCCGTTACTTCTAAATAAAATACGTCAATGCCGAAACAAGCGATCTCCTGATAATACTCTTATCATTGCGACACGACGCCATAGGCTTAAGAACTATCATGATGTCAACCCAAACTGGCCTAATATTATCTATGCTAGCATACCTTCGCACATAACTCCACACTTTAGAAGCGAAAGAACATTCAAAGAACAAGTGGTCATGCGAGTCCGGTTGTATCTTACATAGAGTACACACTATAGAAAGAAAGGCAGCCCTAGTGTCCCAACCATGAAGCTTGTATTGGGTTTTAAGAGCATGTCTCATTATAAGCCACATGTAAAAGTTGTGTCGCGGTATAGAATGAGAAAACCACACAACATTATACAAATCCACTTCTATGCCACGCAACCGAAATGCCTCCCAGGCCTGTTGCACCGAGAAAGGATGAACAGTACCATGAGAATCCCTCCACCGAACCAATCTACAGATTCATCAACCAAAACAGGTGTCAGAATCAAATCTAGTTCAGGCGCCTTCAATAACCAAGCATTTGGCCAACGCCACTCATTAGTGATAATTAGATCCGAGACCGTTTGCTTCAAATGGAAACCCTCTCTCATGATATCTATAGTAGACAAAAGATTGATAAGAGGGCACCTGTCATGCCAAATATCATACCACACCGAAGCCCTTTACCATTACCAATAATCTCCAAATGAATGGTCTAACCAACACACGTAATTGTAATAGCTTGTGCCATCCCCAACTCATCTCAGCCCGAACCGGAACATCCCAAAATGTTCGACCTTTTAGTTTATACATATGGATCCATCGAACCTAAAGCGATTCCTTATTCGAAACAATATTCCATATGTGAGTTGTCATAAGAGCGATATTAAAAACCTCTAAGCTTCGAAGCCCCAACCGCCCTCAGAAATCGATAAACAAATATCATTCCAATCAGGATGACAAGCACTGTGGCCCAATAAATATGCATGGAAGAATGCACAGACTTACACAACTGAAGACGTCCAACAAACGAAAGAGTTTTGTTCTTCCACTCACCTATACGATTCTTCACACGTTCCACCAATACCTTGCGGTCCCTATTCAATAATCGCGATGATATAAGAGGAACACCAAGATACATTGACGGCAACTTACCTTTAAGAAAAGGCATGATCCCAAGAATTGCTTCATTAACATTAGGACATACATTACAAAAGAACACAATACTCTTAGGGATACTCGAAACAAGACCAGACACCTTCTTAAATTCGTCAAGAGCATCCATGATAACCTGGGTAGATGTGACATCTCCCCTAGAAAAAATGAACCAGTCATCAGCAAAATAAACGTTTGCTATATCCAAAGCTTCACAATTATTGTAAAACCGAAACTCCGGGGCCATACGGATCCTTCGCTTCAAAACAAGCGTTAAAACCTCCATCACAAGAGTGAATAAGTAAGGTGACATAGGGTCAACTTGACGTAAACCCCTATTTCCCTTGAAAAACCATGCACATCCCCATTAAGGCTAATAGAGAAAGACGAGGAGGACACACAAGCCATAATCCACCGAATGATACGTTGTGGGAACCCAAAACACCCAAGAGTAAATTCTAAAAGCGCCAATCAACAATATCGTAAGCCTTTTGAATTTCCACCTTGAACGCACAACGAGGCAGGCCCCGATTCCGATGATAGTTGTGCATAAGCTCCTGAGTAATAAGAATGTTATCCGAGATACGCCTCCCCAGAATAAACGCCGACTGATTATCGCTCATAAGTTCTTTAATACCCGACATAATTCTATTACTAATGATCTTACTAATACACTTGTATAGAATGTTCGACACGATATAGGCCTATAATCATTAATTTTACCCGGGGTATGCACCTTTGGAATGAGCGCCAAGAATGTATGGTTAAACTCCTTCAGAAGCTGACCATTAGCAAAGAACCGATGGACCGGTTTACAAACATCATCACCCATAATATGCCACGCTTTCTTAAAGAAAGCCGATGTATACCCATTCGGCCCAGGAGCACGATCATCACCAATTCCGAACATGACAGACTTGATCTCATCACTAGTAAGAGCATAAGTCATGCCATTAGCCGCTGCCTCAGAAACCTGGATAGGAAAAAAATTATTAGCATTAAGGGGTTTACACTCCATGTTTGAACCCAAAAATTCCTTGTAGTGATTAACAAAAGCCTTAGGAACATTGGGACCCGTAAATTCAACACCGTCCATATTTCTAATCACGTCAATCCGACTCTAATGATTACGACTTTTAATAGATCTATGAAAATAAGTCGTATTCGTATCTCCCGTAGTAAGCCAATCCACTTTCGCATTCTGTTTCAAGAATCACTCCTCGTCAATTTTAGCCTCATTAAATGCATTAACATAGAGCATCTCTTCCTCACGAAGAACTGGATCACTAGGGTTAAGATCTAACACCCTTTAAAATGTATCCACCTCTAACTGCAACCTGGAAACCCTATCATGAAAATTACCATACGCATGCACAAGCTTACGAATAGGCTTCTTGAGGGCTTTAAGTTTAGAGACCACTTTGAACATCGCATGGCCATCAACATGCTTACTTCATTGATCCTCCACCACCTCAACAAACTTTTCCTTACAAGTGATAAAATTGAAAATTTTGAAAGGTTTAGGTTTACCACATACAATGCTCGACATCTTTAAAACCACCAGCGAATGATCCAATATCCTATATGGTTGAAACACCACATATGCTCCCGGATAAGAATCAATAAAGCCCATATTCCCCATACCCCGATCCAACTTCTTAAGGATACCTATAGAACCTTTAGGTTTCTAGTTCCACGTATATTGCAAACTAGTAGAGTTGATATCGATCACCCCAAGATTAGATACACAATCCTTAAAATTAACCATGACTGCTGTCATAATGGACGACCCCAAATAAATATCCTGAGTATTAAGGGCTTCATTAAAGTCCCCAAGCAGCACCTAAGGATCATCACGCACCACATTCTGCTGATACTCCAAATCATGCCATAGCTCTCTCCTTGTCGCAATTTGATTAGCAGCGTAAACAAACGAACAAAAAATAGTTTTATTTGCCACTTTTTGACGAATCTTCGTGTGCATGTGTAGGACCCGCATGCTTTTCCCATGAATAGTACCCTTACGATAGTACGTACATGATTAGAACTTTCTTTTTATAACATGGTTACGTTTCACGTACAAGAATTACAAGTATTACGTACGCGTTAGAACACGATAAGTATTTATTACGTATTAACACACGATAATTATTTCAATAATAATTATAATCACGAACATACGAACATTTAATCATGAACGTAAATTAATCACGAGCTAATATTACGTATGTATATATATTTATTACGAGCACGAATAAATATATTAAGTCACGAACTGTTACTAATAAAATCACGTAAAATACGAACACGAGAACACACTTATATTTTAGACACGAGAAAGGTACGGGTTACCCTTATGTGGGCCCCTACCCGCGGCTACAACAAGAAACATGGGCCAAGCCCATGTAAAATTTACTAAATAGGGAAAAAGGGAAAAACATGTTTCATTATTTACAAACTTTAGAAAACAAGAAAACCCTAGTTCTTTCTTTTGGTTCCATTTGGCCGCCGGATTTAGCATCACCACAAGGGTGATTCGGGTTGATTTTGGTCTCTGATTATTGCAAGGATCATTTGTGTGTTCATCCTCTTTGATTTCACGTAATCGGTATAAACCCTAACTCTTTTATTTTATGTTTTGATTTATTTAGTCACATAAAATCATGAAGGTTTTTAATAAACTAATTAAAAACAAGTGTAATTAATCATGGGGTAAATCAGTTATGTGTTTAGGGGTGTTTTTTTGTGGCCAACGCCTAACCAAGCCCCAAGGAGGTCTCGGCTTGGCTTACTTCGCACCACCGAGACCATATGGTCTCGGTTTGGTGGTGATGGTGTCACGGAAGCAGCAAGGCAAGGGGAAACCCCGACCTAGGTCGGGGTATGGTGGTGATTTTGGGTCCGGTTCATGGGTTTTAATCACGGGTCCGGTTCACACATGTTTAGAATAAAAACACGGTCTGGTTCATGAGTTATTTTTCAAGGTTTATTTTTTTGCAAGTTATATTATTTTTACAAGATTTAAATTAAATTATATAAAAACATGAACATGATTAATTTAATTTACATGACTTAGGTTATTAATTTTATTATTAATACATGAATTTTAACCTAAGTATTTTTCCATTTAATTAGACTATATAATTAATTAATTATTAAAATCATGACCTATAATTAATTAATTTACATGACTTAGCTTATATTATTAATAGATAATAATACATGTTTTAACCTAAGTATTTTCACCTTTATTTAATTAAACCATGATATATTTAATTAAATACTTTAACCTATAGTTTATTTAGTTCACATGAAATAATTAATAAACTATACTATATAACACATGACTTATAATATTAATCAGAAAACACTTAAGCTTATATAATTAGCTTAATTATCCAGCTTATATCTAATTATGGAAACTTTCTATTTTTAGAAACTTATTTATTTAAGGAAACTAATCTATTTATGGAAACTTTTTATTTTTAGAAACTTATCTATTTTAAGCAGTAAATCTATTTTTAGAAACTTTCTATTTTTGGAAACTTACTATTTTTGGAAACTTTCTATTTTTGGAAACTTTCTATTTTTGGTAACTTTCTATTTTTGGAAACTTTCTATTTTAGGAAACTTGCTATTTTTAGAAAGTTACTTATTATTACACAACAAGTATAATAATACATGAAATACAAGTAATACGTAATCAGAATAGACAGAATATATGATAAACACAGTATAAAGCTCAAATCAGTAAAACATGACATGAACATATAAAACAAGCTAAGACATGATATAAAACCAGTTACGTACTCAGTAATCAGATACTTATACACGTATGTAAATGTAGCATTAGTGATACCGAAGTAGGACTCTCTTCCGTTCGTCTTCTTCGTTCACTGGACACAAGGTACGGATTCTCCGTCCTTTCAGTATGGACATTCTTCCTTATTAGGATTTCCCCGTATACAGCCAACTGTTTTCCCCAGTAAATGTTTTATATGTTTTTGAATTGCTTATGTTTAATTAGAATACTTAAAGCCATATACATGCATGACCAGTTTCACTTAGTTATGGAGGTACCATAACCATAACACTAGAGGCACTAGTGTTATGACTTCACCACGGCGGAGTGATAGCTCGTGACGTCCCTTTCAGCTTTTGGCCATTTATTATATTATCAGGTGAGGCATATGGGTGCATCCTAGTTTACATGTTTTTAGCAGATTATTCAGGTTAATGTGGTGTGTGCCTTGCATCCTTCACAAGGAGCTGATCCCTCCTACCTAAACAGTATATTAAATTAGAGGCAGCCCCTCTAATTTGCATGACGAGGTCACCCCTCCAAGTATTCATGCACGTTGATATTTTTATGACCTATATTGGCTAATGGTTAACATGTTAAACAATTTTCATAAGATAAACATAAGGCTTTTCAAACTATAAAACTAGTTTTATTAACATGTTACAGGTTTTCCAGGACTTATACATTTCCGCTACTATTAGTCTTATTTATGTTTCAGCCTTTCATGCTATGTTGTATATCCGTGCACTGAGCGTTATGCTCAACCGCTTTCCTTTCATGTTCCCAAGACGGCAGGTACCCAGGACTCGAGCATTTGGAGGACGTGCATAGGATGGAAGCTGCCATAGACTCTTTCCTTTGCCTTCATATACCTATGCTTGTTTAGTTATTTATTATTTCCTTTACTTTATTATGTTTTGGGCTTATGTTTGGGAACCGATGTTTGATTCCGGTTTTCCCTATGGTCATGTATGTTTTACTACATATTACCTTGCATGCTTTGATGACACGCCATAATTACGCGTAACGGTCCACTTATCAAAGTGGGGTGTTACAATTATGGTATCAGAGCCAAGGCTTCGACCCGTAGGCTCTAAAATTGACCTGTGATGAGTGGGTAGTCACCAGGAGCTTCCTAAACCAACGCTTCTTATTCCACGTATTGATGTGTTCAGCGCATTGTTGTTTTAACCATGATGTTTTCAGCACCTTGATGTTTTAACCTTGATGTTTTCATCGATATTGTTTTACTAATATGGATGGACAACCATCATTCATATTTAGTTATGTGTCATTTTTTCATGCATGATGTTCCTCGTGAACTGTGACTATGTGGACTGAACCCAGTAGTTCATAATTAGTCACATAAAACTTTTTTCTGATAAGTTTTGGACAGATGATTTTCCTTATTTATGTTTTATGTATCATTGTTGCAGGAATTATGACTAAGTAATGGTTGGTACAGGACTGGCCCTATTTAGTCGCATGTGCTTTTATCGAAACTTTTAACTTTGGGACCGACCCATAGGCATCCCCTCACCATGTCTTTTGTTTTGGGACCGACCCATAGGCGTCCCCTCGCGCATATAAAGGTTTTATAAACTGCATCATATACTCATGCACTGTTTTCAGGCATAATTTTTTTCTCATGATTTATAAGCATACATTTTTTTTCATGTCCCCTCATAAGTTACTATGTTTTTTTATGTCAAGTATGTTTTCATACTGTCATGGTTAACTTCAGTCTCATGCTGATTATGTTGTATACTCCTACATGTTAAGTTGTTTCATGTTCCTTCATGATGACTTCGTCTTCACGTGATTATGTCTTACGTCTCTTTTATTGTTTATGCTTTCATGCAAGACACTGTTGGAATTCATTTAAATATTGCTTTCATAATAGTCATGGTCGGTTTTCATTAATCATGCTTTCAGGAAAATAATCGTTGAAATTCGTTTAACCACACGTTAGCATTTCTCCATGCAACCAGAATGAGGTATATACTGGCATTGCCAGGTTATCATGATGGTCTTTCTAACCGTTTAACCGATTATTTTTCCTTTAAAACCATGACAAATGATCGACCCCATACCGATCATACCATGTGCATTCCGTGTGTACTCCATGTACCGTATTCCATGTGTATTTCACGTACCTTAATCCATGTGTATTTCACTTGCAATACTTCACGAGTATTCGCTAGTCGATTCTGAATCATCTCAGGCGTATGTTCACGTGCTGATATTCTACAAGATTGCTGATGCCGCTCATAACTTGGAGATGTTACTAAAGGTTGATGCGGCTGATGTTTGGAGACGCTACGAGATGCGGATGCTGTTCACAACCTGGAGATCCTACAAGACGAAGACAAAGGCGTCAGAGCAAAGCTATTGGACGAGAAGATGCTTCACCATCAGACGATTTTCATCAATCATTGTCCCTAATTCTTAGTTACATGTCATACGTTATTCAGTTGTCGTTTCAGTCATATGAGTGCAACCGGTACCAGCCGGCCACTCAGCTGAATAGTTATATGAATCACAGTCATGAGAATGACCGTCATGGAACTGACAGACAAGACGATAGTAACCACTACTATGACAGTAACTATCCTAGCAATCGCAACCGAAGCTCCGGCCGCGGATGTGATCAGAAATACAAAGGATCAGTAGTCCAACCGATTCGCCAATTCCGGCATAACAACCTAATATTTGTAGTTCTATTTGTTTCACACCTCGAGACACATGTCAAGACATTAGTCAAGACACATGTCTCATGTATGCTTTCAGAAGACACATGTCAAGACATCAGTCAACACACATGTCTCATATATGCTTTCAGAAGACACATGTCAAGACACCAGTCAAGACGCATTTCATGCTTAAATTCCCAAGACACGAGTTAAGACATATGACTCACGTCAAATTCTGGAACATCCCTAAGAATTTCAGGGTACCCTCCAAGTGGTATATCCATTATGTGGTGCCATGTATTAATCAGGCCACAAGAATTTCCGTACCATCACCCGCGTATCAGTAAGATCTGTCACGATTGCTTGATGAGACTCTCATCTCTTGCACCATATTTCATATATTCATGACCATAAAGGACACCATTCGTATTCCCATGTATACGAAGGTTTTCCTTTAGCCTAATGATGAGATCCAAGCTGCTAACACATTACCTCGGACAGACACGAGTTGAATTTAATTCTAATTATGGACGATGAACAGCACACCTTGCTACGATTCATGATTTTGTACAGTAATGTTCAGGCTCCTGAATACATTAAGCATGGTTTTCCATCAAGAAAATCTTTACAATTTATCTATGCTTTACAAGCACGTGCCTTGTTAGCCATGATTGCTTAGATTTTCTAGCTGTCAGTTAAGACACGACCACTGAAGTTCCTTTTACGCATAACCAGACGAGTAATCCAAAATCTCCCCATGCATTCCAGAAGAACCTTCTAGGAGAAGGACGGTAACATGAGATTATGTGTCGACTACTGTCGATTTAAACAAATCACCATTCATAACCGTTATTCTCCTCCACGCATTGACAAGATCAGATTCATTTAGGGTGTTAAGCATTTTTCCAAGATCGGATTCATGATCATGCTGCCAGCAGTGACGAGTGAAAGAGCAGGACATGTCCATGACTGCTATTCGTTCACGACTCGGTCATGCTAGATTTATGATTTTGAATTAGTCTCATCAATGCTCCAGCAGCATTATAAGAATGAGTTTTCATGAACTCATAAGCAAATTCATCAGTGTTTTCATTGAGGATAACCTGATTTTCTCTAAGTCTAGAGAAGAACAGGAAGACCATATCTGCACTATATTGCAAATTCTATGACAAGAGAAATTTCACCCTGAAAATTTCCAATCGAAATTTTGGTTGATTACAGTGACACGCTGAATCACGTGTATTCTCGCGGTTAATCATTCCATGACTCAGCTTATGCATAAAGGCGAGAACCCTACACTACGTTAGGTGTTCCAAGAAAATACTACGCTAAGAGAAGTCTAATTTCAGAGACTTATAGTTTCACAAACTCCTTTGTATCAAGTTCCATGAGGCAAGATATAGTTACGTTCATATCTAAGGACCTGCAATACCAGCAGGCTAAGATAGAACACCAACAGACTAGGATGTTTTTCCATCATAAGAATTGTGAACAAAAACGGGACAAGATCTCCATGGATTTTGGATTACCAGATTCACGCAAACTTAGAAAGAAGCATGATGCTACCTGGGTTATTACTGATAGTTCAATCAAGTCTGTAGAATCCTTACGTCCGCAAGGATTTCAGAACCAACAGATCGATCGGACATGTTCCAGCCAAGTCTCATCTGATCACTTGGTAATCCGTCAGCTATCGGGACAGACAAAGGTTCGCAATTGTGCTCCTGATTTACATTCACGTCCTTGTTCTAATTTCTCGACTTGCTTTCACGCTCACGTTCATGACACTATTACGTTCATGAATCGTATCTTGGCTTACGATTTTACGTTCATCTTTGTTCTGGGAAATTTTACAAGAACTAGAGAGACCAGACTCAAGTTTAGTATAACTCCCTATCCTCAGATAGACGTTTCACGTCACAGTCCACGTCTCACCTAATGGCATTTGGCGATACCGCCGTCGTAATCCATGTTCATGATATGTTTCACATGTCATTTTCATTCCACGTTCCTCATATCACGATCTAGATATTTTACACGTATCATGGATCACGATATGTTTGCTCAAATTACACTCACCATATCTCCACGTATCACGTTCAAAATTTTTCACGTATCACGTTCAAAATTTTTCATGTACTACGTTTCTATATGTCTCACGCATCGTTGCTAATTATCAGTTAAGTTAGAGTGTTTTGCACGATAACGTTTCAGTTACCCTTGCACGTTAATTCTTTTTCCCTCGATCAAATTCAGGGGATCCATCTTACGTTAATAACCAGGAACTTTTACGTATTGTCAAATCAAGGTCACAAGACCAGGATTTTCATATGTGTCTAGATCTCATAGAGGAACCGTTCTAAGAGGGAAGCCACGTGGAAACGGACAAGTTCATCCGGACTTCGTATCCTTTTTGCTCTTATCGATTAAATATGTCCTTTCAGTCATGTCACGTTTCATGTCCTTTCAAGACATGTCACGTTCCACGTTCCCTTCTACAATGTCACCTTCATATTCTGATGAGATGGCATTTATACATGATCTCATCGTTCTTTTCGGGCTTTAAATGCATAAAAATGTCATAAAATACCATATATATGCTTGTGTTTGTTTACTTGTGTATTTTAGGTATGGATATCGTGAAAAAGACAAAAGATCACAATTTACAAGGAAAAACGGACACGAGAAACGAAGCCGTACAAAGAACCGGGCCCTAATCATGGAAATCTCAACAAATACCCTTGAAGACTTGAAGACAAACAAGATTGATCCTCATTTATTGAAGAAATGACACTTAAAACCCTTGTATATTCATAATTACAAGTTTGGTCCCTTAAGTTTGTCAAAATTACACAAAAGGTCCTTCAACTTTGAAGAAATGGCAAGATTAGTCCCTCAACAAATCAAAATTGCCAATAATGGTCCCTCATCAAGCCAAAGATACATTGAAGACCTTTGAAGATCAAAAATGTCCAAGATCAGTCCTTCAAAAATGCAAAAGTGCCAAAAACAACCCTTGAAACACTTTTTATAAAGTTTTATGCCAAAATTGCCAAGTTATGAAAGTTGTTACAAGTGTAAATGGGCGCTGATGGACTTTTCACCACAAATGCAAAAAGAAAGGAAAAAGAAGGACTGAAAGTGTGCATATGAAACATTCAAACACGAAAATGCGCCAAACAACTTCCAATCCCCCAAAATCGGATCAAAAGATATTACTGTAGCAGTCAAGAACCCAGATTTTACTCCACTTAAAACAAAGGGTAAAATGAAATTACCCTTACCCACACTTGATTCACACGCCTAAAAACCTATCCCAACCTTAAAACCCTCGCTCCCACTCACCAAGAGACCCCACCACCAAAACCGTTTCACCATCATGTGACAACTTCCTCACCAAGACTTGCCACGTGTCAAGATCAACAGCCCACATCATTTGCTTCATCACAATGCTATTTTAAACGGTTTGGATGCATTTTGGACAGCTCACACCAAGAAAACTTCTAGAAGGACTTAGGGCATTTAGGGAATTTCACTTCTAGGGTTTGTGAATAGTGTTAGCCAGGCATTTGCCTATAAAAGGAGACCTCAACATGTGAGAGTCCCTTTGTTCTAGTTTTAGGCTATCAATCTTTGTAATTCCTTTTTAAGTTAAATAAAATTTGAATTTCTGAATTTTGAAATCTCTTTTTGATTTAGTTAAAAGTTTGGTGTTTGAGTAGCCTAATTCTGAGTTCCATTTGATTGTTAAGGCCTACCTTAATCTTGTGGTTAAGGCACGTCTTGTTTCATTAGGGTTTTAAGGTTTGAATACCTTGAAATCCTAGGTTCTGTTTTGGCTTATTTTGTGTACTAACCCTTGACCATTTGCTATAAGCTCTTACAAGCTTGTTGACACCAAGCTTGTGAAGGGATTAGAGCCCTTGGTTGAGTTGTTTGCTGTTTGTGTTGAAGATATAAAGTCCTTGAGGTTCTACTTTGAACCATCAACCAAGGCAGTTTGCATCATCTTCATTGAAGTACCTTGGTCTTGTTCTAGTTGTTGAACAAGGTCCAAGGAGCATTGCTGGCCTTCCTAGGATGTTGTGGAAGGCAGGTATAATCCCTTGTTAAGATTCCACTCAAAATTTCATGTTAATGCCTGATTTTGATTTGGTGCTTTGATTTTGAGTATTGGTGTTTGTGCTGGTGATTTTTGAGTTTGATTGTGTTAGTTGCTATTGTTTAAGTGTTTTTGATCATTAAAATCAGTAGGTTATTAGTTAAAATCACAAGTTCCTTTGTTAAGTGCTTGATTAAGGGTTGTTTGGGATTACTGGTTATCAAGGCCTTGTGGCCTTGTGCCCTTGGTTCTTAGGGTTTGGGTGGTCTAAACAAGTCATAATACACAAGTTTTTGCCATTGGTTTACTTTCTGAAAGTTTGGAAAAAGGGATTCTAAGTTTTGCAAAAATCTGATAAAATTGGTTTTGGATTTGGTCAAACACATCAGATTCAATAACTTCTTTGTTTGTTGGATCTGAGGTCTGAAATTTGGTTCGGGAATAGTTTGGGTGATAAGCTATCTATTGGTTATCTGCTTGTTGAATTTGGTGGCTTATTGTGGTTTTTATAGCTTATCAAAGTCTGCTGAAGTGGTCATTTGCATCAGCAAAGTGACCACCTCATTTGGTGTTGCATTGTTATTTCTAGCATTAGGATTGTTGTATTTGTGCTTGGATCTTACTTATATGCTGCTTGTGAGGATTCTTGGCTATTTGGATTGCTTTGTTCATAGCTTATAAGCCCACTGGCTTATTGGCTTATTTGTGCCAAAACACATCAAGTTTACCCAATTGGTAAGCTTTGATTCACAAGGTTTGCACTCAAACCTTGACCAGCAGGGTGAGAAACAAGTCCTTACACTTCATTAAGTCTGTCAACGCCTACTTTGTTCCTGTCAGCGTTTGATTTCAACTTATCAGCGTTTGACTTTTGGTCAAACTTGGTTTTCAAGCTTATTGAATCTGTTTTGCTTATTGGTACATGCAACAACTTATCTTTTGTAATAGAAATCATTTTTCTCAGCTTAATATCAAATCTGGAAGGTTACAAGTCTTTTGGTTAAGCTTTTGCTAGAAAACTAGCTTATTTGGCTTTTTCAGCCAGCTTATCTGTTCTTACAGCTTATTTTACTTGGCTTTTTGTGATTTTCTTGATTGATTATTCTTAGTTAAGCTATTTGTGAGCTTTTGCAACAAACTAGAGCTTCTGAGGTGCATTATTTCTCAAACCCGACTATTTTGTCGTTTTGTGGATTTTTGCTTTTCTATTTTCTGGCTTATTGAGTGTGCTTATTGGAAATTTCTTTTGACAGATCTCTTAAGCATCCTAAAAGAGGGTTGTGTGTCAAATTAGAGCTTATGGCATTAGCTTATGGCTTAATGGGCTGAAAAGCCCAATAAGAATAAGCTTTGTGTTCAATAAGCTGTGAAAACACATTTTCAGCTTTTGGGCCTTTAGAGTTTTGTTCTTAGAATTAAATTTTAAGTCAGATAGGGCTTTTCCAAGTCAATTGGGCCAAGTTTGACTTTTTGGGCCCAAAAGCCCATTTGTGTTGACTGAATTTGGATTTGGCCCATTTGAGGGCCCATTAGGGGTATTTTGGTAATTTCACTTTGATTTTCTGATTATTTAGGTTAAAATAAACTAGTTTGCAAGTTTTTAGAATTTTTTATAATTTTTGGATTTCTAATATTATTTTAATATTATTTTATTATTATTTTTGAAATTTCACATTTTCTAACTTTTTACATTCTTAGGTTTAATACATTAAAATAGGAATTTAGCAACTTTTAGAATAATTTTATCTCTTTTAGATTAATTTTTATAATTATTTTAAGTTTTAATAGTTTTTAAATCATTTTAAATATACTTTATTAGTTTTAAAATTTCTAAAAATAGATTTTAATCTTTTTAGGTCATTTTAGAGTTTTACCAATTGAAAAATCTTTATTTGGGCTTTTTGATAATTTATTTGATTTTTAGGGCTTTAATTAGCATTTAAAAATTGAATATTTAATTATTTAAAAGGTTTGAAAAAGTTTTGATCATTGGTAAACTCTTAGTTTATTATTTTTGATTTTTGGTGAATTTTTGGTAATTTTTAGAATTTATTTTTATTTTGGTGATTTTTAAGGTTCTACGTTTTAACTTTCTAATAGTGATTTTTCTTGGTAATTTTTATTTTTACGTCTTCGTCATCTTCTTTTCTTATCCCCTTCTAAACGAATCATTAATCACAAACATTTAACAAATTTCTCACACACATATACCTCCTTGGGAAACGAACTTTCAAACCATTAAGGGTCATTAGTGTTGATTTTTCCTAAATCATCACTCGATACTTACCGCTTTTACCCTCCTTTTCCTAAAAGAGGTGTAATTTACTTCAATCACTTTGGCGCCGCTGCCGGGGAGGTGTGTCGTGATTAATTTGCATTGTTGTTTTTAATATTAACCAAATAGTATTTGTATTAGTAGAACTCTACTAATACGTATTATCGGTTTTCTTGGTTTTTCTTGTACAAATATTATTACTATATTGTATTAAGTATCACAATAAATTTACAATATCTCCAAAAGTGTGAAAACACAACCTTAATTGGGATTTCATCACTCAATTATTGTATTCGAATCTCAAACAAAAAGAAAAAGGCAAAAATAGATAAATACTTTCGAGAAGCTCGATTTTGAAAAATACAAACTATAAGGTGGGTATAAGGCGGGTATTATAAAATATACCCTAAGGAAAAAGGCTCTTAAGTGCTTCGCGCCGCCTCGTTTCCCCGCTTGCTTGTGAGTATTTTGAGATTGAAGGCTAATCGAGGGTTTTGCCGCCCAAAGTATTATTACGTATAATATATTTGCTTGGTTTCTTTGTGATTAATCCCTCTTGAACAATTTGGTTTTCACCAAAGTTCTTAAGTCATTCGAAGGCGTTCACTCCACGTGATCGTTTTCATTCCTTTGAGGCTTCTTTAATCAAGAGTTTGATTCGAGGAGAGATTTTGTAGATTGTTGTCTACGAAGATACACCAAAATCCAAAAAAAAAAAATCCAAAAAAAAAATAAAATTAAATATCATCAAAAACACAAAAAAATTGAAAATTCACAAAACACCCAAAAAGAATCTTCTTTGCTCACCTCCCATTCTTCGTGAAGTTTATGATCACTCGTAATCAAGCAAAACGAGCTCGTAAACGACTTCAAAAGCAAGCCAATCAAGAGACGTTGATTGTTGAAGAACCTCCAATTGTTGAACCTATTGTAGAACAAGAAGTCGTCATGGCTAACCGTACTATGATGGAGTTGCTACAAGCACCCACCGAGGGTTTTGGAGAGGCTATTGTTATTCCCGCCATCCTTGCGGAGAATTTCGAGATTAAGACGGGTTTAATGTCGATGTTGCAAGCAAATAAGTTTAGAGGTCACGAGAAAGACAACCCGCATTACCACATTAGGAATTTTAACCGTCTCACCGCCACTAGCAAGTTTAAGGATGTTCTACATGACGCCATTAAGATGATGTTGTTTCCATACTCGTTGGATGGACCCGCAAAAATTTGGCTTGAGAAAGAACCGCCAAATTCGATTTTGACATGGGCCGATCTCGTTTCTAAGTTTGTGAACAAGTTTTTTCCACCATCTAAAACAACACACTTGAAAAATGAGATTTCACGATTTGTGCAAAGAAATAATGAAAGTTTTTCAATGGCATGGGAACGATTTAAAGAAATGTTACATGAATGTCCACACCATGATTTTACGGAATTGCATCAAGTGGATACTTTTTATAATGGGCTTAATGATCATGAACGAGATTATTTGAATGCCGCCGCGGGTGGTAATTTTTTGTGCAAGACGACAAATGAGGCTTTACAAATCATTGAAAATAGATCTAAGGGTTATAACCCTCGTAACACACCGAGTGTTGCCAATATGGGTTCGTCATCTTCGTCACAATCGTCTCGTAGCATTAACGCCTTACATGATGAAGCTAATGAGGAAAATCGGTTTTTTGGTAGATTTGCTAATCTAATGTCCCATTGGAAGGCTCAAGAAGCTTCCAATTCCGCTTCGGTTAAAGCGGTTGCTAAGAGTTGTTTATCTTGTGGGGGAGCTCATGATCTTTCCGAGTGCATTACCGCGGATGGTAACACTTCGAGTGCTTATGTAGCAACGGGAACTTACAACCAAAACGGTCAAGGTTCCCGTCCAAATCAAGCTCCACCAAACCAAAATGTTAATAATTATCGAAACAACAACCAAGGTAATTACCAAGGCAACACACGCAACTACAACAAAGGGAATTATCAAAGTGGTAATGGACAAATTTCTAATCAAAATCAAAACCGTGATTTTCAAAACACTACACAAGGTTTCAAAATGCTCACACTAAAAATTTGCAAGGAGAATTTTTGGATTATGCTAAAGCAAATGATGCTAAATTTGATAACATGCAACGTGAGATGATTAGCTTAAGATCTGAGCTGAAAAACGAGTTAAAAAATGAACTTGCTAATGAACTTAAAACTCATGCAAACAAAATGGAAGGAAATGTCCAACGTCTTCAACAAAATAACAAAAGATGGAATTAGGACAACATGAGATTAAGCAAGAGTTATTAAAAGCGGATGCTAGGCAATCAAAATTTGAGGACCGAATGGCTAAGATGTTTGAAGCAATCATGTGTAAACCCTCTTCCTCGGGTGGTCTTCCTAGTGATACCATTGCAAACCCGAAGGGAGAAATGAAGGTTATTACTACACGAAGTGGTAAAACTTTCAAAGAACCAATTTCTCGTCCAAGTACTTCTAAGGAGAAGGAAATCGAGAAAGAACCCGAGGTGATGGTCGAAAAGGAGCACATTACAATCCCACGAAGTACCGCTCATACCACACCTACGGTTGAACCAATACCAATTGTGGAACCCGAGTTTCCAAGGCCGTTGCCTAATGACCAACCCACACCACCTTTACCCTACCCTTCGAGACGAAACAAAGAGAAGTTGCAAGAACGTAACAAACAACAAATCGAGCCTTTTATAAAAATGTTTCAACAAGTTCATTTTGATGTGAGTTTAGCCGACGCGTTGTTATATATGCCTCGTTTCGCTTCCACTTTTAAAAGTATGATGAGCGATAAGGAAAAGCTTTCGAAGCTTGCTAATTGTTCTTCGGTTTATCTTAACCGCATACCGGAAAAAGTTGGTGATCCCGGAAAGTTTCTCATTCCTTGTGACATACAAGATATGAAAGAATGCCTCGCCTTGGCCGATCTTGGTGCGAGCATTAATTTGATGCCATTTTCCATTTGGAAATCGCTTTCGCTTCCGGCTCTCATTCCTTCGAACATGTCCATCGAGATGGCCGATCATTCTACGATTATGGCATGTGGAGTAGCCGAAGATGTTTTCGTGAAAGTGGGGAAGTTCTACTATCCCGTTGATTTTATAGTGGTTGACATCCCCGCGGATCCTCAAGTTCCTCTAATTTTAGGTCGTTCATTTTTAGACACTTCGAGATTGCTAATCGATGTTCATGCGAGAACTATCACTTTGAGATTCAACGAAGAGGAACTTGTTATAAACACTCAACAAAACTCGAAACCTTCTCATGTTTATGCAATCGCTACCATCAATCACATTGACATCGTTGATTTGGTTTGCGATGAGTTTTCACAAGAAGTGTTAGGTTTTTCTGATAGCTCGTCAAGTGGCAATCCCACTATTTTGGATCCGATTCTTGCTAATTCCACACCAAATCTCACTCCATTCCAAGGAGACGATTTCACTTCAAATGAAATCGACAATGAAGATGAGGTGTTGATTAGTGATGATATTTCTATTCCACCATTTCTTTCGCCGATGGAAGTTATGAGTGTTGAACCAAAATCTTCAATCGAGGAACCACCTATCCTTGAATTGAAAGATCTTCCTTCTCACCTTGAATACGCATTCTTGGAAGGTGATGACAAGTTGCCGGTTATTATTACAAAAGGACTTGCTAATAATGAAAAAACCGAGCTCTTGAAAGTTCTTAAGGCTCATAAAAGGGCAATTGCGTGGAAAATATCCGACATTAAGGGTATTGACCCAAAATTTTGTACTTACAAGATTTTAATGGAGGAGGACTACAAACCCGCAATTCAAAGTCAAAGAAGAGTGAATCCCAAAATTCACGATGTCATTAAAAAGGAGGTCCTTAAACTCCTTGACGCGGGAATGATTTATCCTATATCCGATAGCCCATGGGTGAGCCCAATCCATTGTGTCCCTAAAAAGGGAGGAATGACCGTTGTGCCTAATGAAAACAACGAGTTAATTCCCACTCGTGTTGTGACCGGTTGGAGGGTGTGTATTGACTACCGAAAGTTAAATGACGCCACTCGTAAAGACCACTTTCCTTTGCCCTTCATGGATCAAATGTTGGAGCGACTAGCGGGAAACGAATTCTATTGCTTTTTAGATGGTTTTTCCGGTTACTTTCAAATCCCTATCGACCCTCTTGATCAAGAGAAGACTACGTTTACGTGTCCTTATGGAACGTTCGCTTATCGTAGGATGCCTTTTGGACTTTGTAATGCACCCGGTACGTTTCAACGGTGTATGATGGCGATTTTTCACGATATGATCGAGAAGTCGATGGAAGTGTTTATGGATGACTTCTCGGTGTTTGGTAATTCGTTCACGTCATGTTTATCTAATCTCGAGCAAATGTTAAAACGTTGTGAAGAAACCAATCTTGTGCTTAATTGGGAGAAATGTCATTTTATGTGTAAACAAGGAATCGTCTTAGGACATAAGGTGTCGAAGGCGGGGATTGAGGTCGATAAAGCTAAGGTGGACGTCATCACCAAGTTACCTCATCCCAAAACCGTTAAGGGAGTTAGGAGTTTCCTAGGCCACACGGGCTTTTATCGTCGTTTCATCAAGGACTTTTCGAAGATTTCTCGTCCTATGACACACCTTCTCGAGAAGGATGCTCCTTTTAACTTCAATGAGGATTGTGTTAAGGCTTTTGAAACTCTCAAAAGGAAACTTACCGAAGCTCCCATTCTTGTTGCTCCTAATTGGGAATTACCCTTTGAAATCATGTGCGATGCAAGTGATTATGCTATAGGGGCCATCTTAGGGCAACGTTATGACAAGCATTTTCGTCCTATCCACTATGCTAGTAAGACGATGACCGAGGCTCAATTAAAGTACACCACAACGGAAAAGGA
Organism: Glebionis coronaria; assembly: GCA_025667525.1. Taxonomy (NCBI): domain Eukaryota; kingdom Viridiplantae; phylum Streptophyta; class Magnoliopsida; order Asterales; family Asteraceae; genus Glebionis; species Glebionis coronaria. Next base: position 295,774,442 of record CM046874.1, read on the forward strand.
ATTCCTTGCCGTGGTCTATGCTTTTGAGAAGTTCCGACCTTATCTTGTCTTGACTAAAAGCATCGTGTATACCGACCATTCGGCTATCAAGTATCTCTTAGCTAAGCAAGATGCTAAGCCGAGATTGCTTCGTTGGATGCTCCTCCTCCAAGAATTTGATGTCACCGTGCTTGACAAAAAAGAGCCGAGAATCTAGCGGCCGATCATCTCTCTCGTCTAGAAGATCCTCACAAAGATGTTTTCGAGAACAAGGAAATTACCGAAACATTTCCTCTTGAGACTCTCGGTGTAGTGAATTCTAAAGACACCACCCCATGGTTTGCCGACATTGCAAATTACCATGCGGGCAATTTCATAATCAAGGGTATGACGACACAACAAAAACGAAAATTCTTTCGTGACGTCAAGTTCTATTTTTGGGACGACCCTTATCTCTTTCGGATTTGTGCGGATCAACTCGTTCGACGTTGTGTGTTTGGTGCCGAAGCTTCTAATATCCTTAGAGCTTGTCACGAGGGACCCACGGGTGGTCACCACGGTGCTAATCTCACGGCTAAGAAAGTGTTCGATGCCGGTTTCTTTTGGCCTTCTATCTATCGTGATGCACACGCACTTGTAAAGTCGTGTGATTCGTGCCAACGTCAAGGAAAATCGTCTCAACGTGATGAAATACCACAAAACATAATTCAAGTATGTGAGATTTTCGACATATGGGGAATAGACTTTATGGGGCCGTTCCCATCGTCTCATGGCAACAAATATATCCTCGTCGCGGTGGACTACCTTTCTAAGTGGGTGGAAGCTAAGGCTTTGCCTACTAATGATGCTCGTGTGGTAGTGAAGTTTTTGAAGCAACTATTCTCTCGGTTCGGAACCCCTCGTGCTATTATAAGCGATCGTGGAACCCATTTTTGTAATGACCAATTCGAAAAGGTTCTAAAGAAATATGGAGTTACTCATCGTCTTTCTACGGCTTATCACCCGCAAACGAGTGGGCAAGTCGAGGTTTCGAACCGAGCTTTGAAGAGGATTTTAGAGAGGTCAATTGGAGAAAACCGTGCTTCATGGTCCGACAAACTTGATGACGCTTTATGGGCCTTTAGGACCGCTTATAAGACACCTATCGGTTGCACTCCTTATAAGTTAGTCTATGGGAAGAATTGTCATTTGCCCATTGAGTTGGAGCATAAGGCATATTGGGCCCTTAAGCATGCAAATTTTGACTTGAAGACCGCGGGAGATCACCGGAAAATACAATTGAATGAATTGGATGAATTAAGGGATAATTCTTATGAAAATTCATTAATTTTTAAAGAAAAGACTAAAAAGTTTCATGATTCAAAGATTAAAAACCGGGTTTTTAACGTTGGTGATCAAGTGTTGCTTTTTAACTCTCGTCTTAAGATATTTTCCGGGAAATTGAAATCTCGTTGGTCGGGTCCGTTCACCATTACACAAGTGTTTCCATATGGGACCATTGAGCTAGCTCAAGATGATGGTCCTAATTTCAAGGTGAATGGACATAGGCTTAAGCACTACTTTGGTGGGGAAATTCCTTCAATGGTTGCCCTCGACCAAGTCACCTTCCCCAATGATAATTAGCATTGAGGGGATCGAGTCGAGCTCATGACTCGGTAATCAAAAAACGAGGTGCCTCGTGGGGGAGATCCCATGCTTATCTTTTATGCTCACTATTCACTAATAAGGGGACTTGTACCCTTTCAACTCGTTGTCTCGTGGTTGTTTGTGATTGTGTTATCTAGATCATCATCATCATCTACGATTGAAGACTCTCGTGTTCGTTTACGTGAGCCTCCATCGTTCGTTTGAAGAAGTTTTTCACGAATCCATGACATATCCTTTATTGTTCTAACAATTATCTTTTAGCATACTTAATAAACGGCTTTAGATATATTGTTGATCACCCTTTCCATACTAGATCCTAAGCATTTGACTCTTCGTCTCTAGTATGGGGGTGCTCCACCTTTAGACTCGAAACATTGAGGACAATGTTTACTTTTAGTATGGAGGGGTGAATAGGTACTTGCTTTGCTACGCCCTCACGCTTCCCAATTTTCAATGTTTTGCTAATAAGGCTAAAATGGCCAAATTTTAAATTTTTTTTTCTTAGTTTTTCATAAGTGTTTTTAAGACACGAATGTATATTTTCCGATGGGTAGAATAAGAGTTAATTATTGATTTGATGGGCATTTGGAGCCATTTACATTCCTTAACCCGCTCAATTCAAGTTTTGCTAGACTTTTATATAGGGAGCTTTAAAACGCGAAGGTCTTAATTCATACGGGTTAAGAACAAGAACTTTTCGCAAGTTCCTATAATTGATTCTAGAAAGTTACTTATCAAGGGAACTTTAAAACGCATTCTCTAAACTTGAAAAAGTCTAAGAAAGTGCAAGATCCTATAGGTGGCTTGAAAACCCAAAACTTTGATTTGATATAGTCTTAATGAAAGCTAATCCAAATTTGGCTTAATTTTGACTTGCATGGCTAAGTATTCACGAGTCTCTTTAATTAGAGGTCTTTATATAGTGAAGAACGAGAAATGATAGAGTTAGACAAGTGATCATGCTAAACGTAGAACATGAAAATGTTCTTTCAAAAACTCATATGTTTTTAATTGTGGCTTTTTCTTCCCATAAGATCAATGCATTAGGAATAAATCATAATTGCAATAAGTAAGGTCGTACGATTTGAAAGGTTACTTAGCCTCTAGCGCAAGATCGTTTAAAAGTTGCTCGGGGTTGAATAGAGTTCATAGCCAAGGCATAACTTATTGAAGCGGGACGCGAAGATTGGCGATCATCCAAAAAGGCCCTAACAAGGCATGAGGAGCTCTATTTTTGCTAAAGATGATGTGAAGTATCATTATTCCTAAATCAATATGAAGGATCGAGACACACGACGAGAAGCAATTACTCCCCTAAAGATCATGGAGAAAGTCTATCCAAAAAGACCCTAACAAGGTATGAGGATAAATATATCCAAGTCCGAAAAGGAGGCGGATCGTTGTATATCAAAATCCAAAGTAAAGATTGAAGAAAAATGATGAAGTCGTGGTCCAATATGAAGAATCTCTCAAAAACGTCAAGTGAAGAAATTTCAAATATATGAAGAGAAGACCATAATTTCGAGAACGTCTTCCCAAGATTTGAAGTATGAAGTACATGCCATATATCAGTCCGAAAAAGGTCTCAAATCGTGAAACGAGTTATGCCAAGATATGAACTTAAGGAGATACACGAGAAGCCGTTTTAAAAGATTTTGTCCTTCGGCTAACTATTGATCAAATCGTGCTACTTTGCTTTCGGACTAATAACTACTCAAATAAGTCAATATGAATCACTTGTGATCCATGAAAAATAGATAAAAAATGCTAGTAACCCATTTCTTTTTATAATAACTAGGATTGCGGGGAGAAAAAGTATTACACAATTTGGACGTATGAGTAGTGTTAGCATTGTGACTTGTACCAACAATGATCTCATTTTTGAACTTAGCATGGAATGTATGACAATCAAGGATGACGAAGTTTACTCTAAGGGACATTTACTTGTTTCTATTCTTTGACCCTAAAAGTCACTTTTTGTGATGAAAATCATATGTTATGTCTTTACACACCATCGTAGTATGTTGCAAGTCTTTTACTCTTCAATAAAGGTTAATAAAATTGAACTTTGGTGATGCTTAGATACTTTATTCTAGCATTGCGTGAGGGCACGACAATGGCTTAGTATGGGGGAGTGATGAGATCATATTCCGTTATCTTACATACCCTTCTAGTTTAATTCGGGTGTGTTTCTCCTTCAGTTTACGTTATCTATAATTCAGGGACGAATTATTCTTTTTAGGGGGGAAGAGTTGTAAAACCCGCATGCTTTTACCATGAATAGTACCCTTACGATAGTACGTCATGATTAGAACTTTCCTTTTATAACATGTTTACGTTTCACGTACAAGAATTACAAGTATTACGTACGTGTTAGAACACGATAAGTATTTATTACGTATTAACACACTATAATTATTTCAATAATAATTATAATAACGAACATACGAACATGAAATCATGAACGTAAATTAATCACGAGCTAATATTACGTATGTATGTATATTTATTACGAGCACGAATAAATATATTAAGTCACGAACGGTTACTAATAAAATCACGTAAAATACGAACACGAGAACACACTTATATTTTAGACACGAGAAAGGTACGGGTTACCCTTATGTGGGCCCCTACCCGCGGCTACAACAAGAAACATGGGCCAAGCCCATGTAAAATTTACTAACTAGGGAAAAAGGGAAAAACATGTTTCATTATTTACAAAATTTAGAAAACAAGAAAACCCTAGTTCTTTCTTTTGGTTCCCTTTGGCCGCCGGGTTTAGCATCACCACAAGGGTTATTCGGGCTGATTTTGGTCTTTGATTATTGGAAGGATCATTCGTGTGTTCGTCCTCTTTGTTCACGTAATCGGTATAAACCCTAACTCTTTTATTTTATGTTTTGATTTATTTAGTCACATAAAATCATGAAGGTTTTTTATAAAATAATTAAAAACAAGTGTAATTAATCATGTTATTAATCATGGGGTAAATCAATTATGTGTTTAGGGGTGTTTTGTTTGTGGCCGACGCCTAACCGAGCCCCAAAGGGGTCTCGGCTTGGCTTACTTCAAACCACCGAGACCATATGGTCTCGGTTTGGTGGTGATGGTGTAATGGCAGCATCAAGGCAAGGGGAAACCCCGACCTAGGTCGGGGTATGGTGGTGATTTTGGGTCCGGTTCATGGGTTTTAGTCCGGTTCCGGTTCACACATGTTTAGAATAAAAACACGGTCTGGTTCATGAGTTATTTTTCAAGGTTTATTATTTTTGCAAGTTATATTATTTTTACAAGATTTAAATTATATTAATTAAAAACATGAACATGATTAATTTAATTTACATGACTTAGTTTATTAATTTTATTATTAATACATGAATTTTAACCTAAGTATTTTTCCATTTAATTAGACTATATAATTAATTAATTATTAAAATCATGACCTATAATTAATTAATTTATATGACTTAGATTATATTATTAATAGATAAGAATACATGTTTTAACCTAAGTATTTTCACCTATATTTAATTAAACCATGATATATTTAATTAAATACTTTAACCTATAGTTTATTTAATTCACATGAAATAATTAATAAACTATACTATATAATCACATGACTTAGAATATTAATCAGAAAACACTTAAGCTTATATAATTAGCTTAATTATCCAGCTTATATCTAATTATGGAAACTTTCTATTTTTAGAAACTTATTTATTTAAGGCAGCTAATCTATTTATGGAAACTTTCTATTTTTAGAAACTTATCTATTTTAAGAAGTAAATCTATTTTTGGAAACTTTCTATTTTTGGAAACTTTCTATTTTCGGAAACTTTCTATTTTTGGTAACTTTCTATTTTGGAAACTTTCTATTTTAGGAAACCTGCTATTTTTAGAAAGTTACTTATTATTACACAACAAGTATAATAATACATGAAATACAAGTAATACGTAATCAGAATAGACAGAATATATGATAAACACAGTATAAAGCTCAAATCAGTAAAACATGACATGAACATATAAAACAAGCTAAGACATGATATAAAACCAGTTACGTACTCAGTAATCAGATACTTATACACGTATTTATTTATTTAGCATTAGTGATACCAAAGTAGGACTCTCTTCCGTTCATCTTCTTCGTTCACTGGACACAAGGTACGGATTCTCCGTCCTTTCAGTATGGACATTCTTTCTTATTAGGATTTCCCCGTATACAGCCAACTGTTTTCCCCAGTATATGTTTTATGTGTTTTTGAATTGCTTATGTTTAATTAGAATACCTAAAGCCATATACATGCATGACCAGTTTCACCTAGTTATGGAGGTACCATAACCATAACACTAGAGGCACTAGTGTTATGACTTCACCACGGCAGAGTGATAGCTCGTGGCGTCCCTTTTAGCTTTTGGCCATTTATTATATTATCAGGTGGGGCGTATGGGTGCATCCTAGTTTACATGTTTTCATCAGATTATTCAGGTGAATGAGGTGTGTGCCTTGCATCCTTCACAAGGAGTTGATCCCTCCTACCCAAACAGTATATTAAATTAGAGGCAGCCCCTCTAATTTGCATGACGAGGTCACCCCTCCAAGTATTCATGCACGTTGATATTTTCATGACCTATATTGGCTAATGGTTAACATGTTAAACAGTTTTCATAAGATAAACATAAGGCTTTTCAAACTATAAAACCAGTTTTATGAACATGTTCCAGGTTTTCCAGGACTTATACATTTCCGCTGCTATTAGTCTTATTTATGTTTCAGCCTTTCATGCTATGTTGTATATCCGTGCACTGAGCGTTTTGCTCAGCCATTTTCCTTTCATGTTCCCGAAACGGCAGGTACCCAGGACTCGAGCATTTGGAGGATGTGCATAGGATGGAAGCTGCCAAAGACTCTTTCGTTTGCCTTCATATACCTATGCTTGTTTAGTCATTTCTTGTTTCCTTTACTTTATTATGTTTTGGGCTTATGTTTGGGAACCGAAGTTTGATTCTGGTTTTCCCTATGGTCATGTATGTTTTACTACATATTACCTTGCATGCTTTGATGACACGCCATAATTACGCGTAACGGTCCACTTATCAAAGTGGGGTGTTACAACATGACTTGGGCAGATTGAGCAACAACAAGAAGATCAGTTTGATCCGTATCCCATCCCACAATTATACGACACCCTTTCATACATTGGCTGGAATTGGAAGTCCAATTCCAAGCCCTAAATACCTTAGTACATATAGTAGTTAAGCTAGTGACATCCACATATGACTCTAGAATAGCACAAACACTAAGGTTGTTCTCATTAACCACCTGGCGAACCTTACTTTGTTTTGGGGTGCGGTTCAAACCCCTTATGTTCCATGTTGCAAGACTATACATGATTAACCTCGCTGGAGGAAGTGCTTGCCCCCTTTAAGTGACTTGGTGGTGGATCTACATAAACCTCTTGTTGTCCCATATTATTTGATGATTAAACAAGAAGTAAAGATGAAAAATGGGTGAATTCTAGAGAGAGAAATTAGAGAGAGAGATTATAACTATGTGAAATTAGATTAAGAAAATGAATCACTAACCCTTCCTAACATGCTAGGAAGGGCTTTATATAGCTGGGCTTACATGTAACCATAATGGGCTATATTGTTTGATGGGCCGGGCTTGAATAAAATGCTTAGTACCTTGAAAGAGGCCTTTTAAGCTAGCCATCAAGCCCGTAATGTCATGACTATTTAACTAACTATTACAACGTTCTAATAAATGTTACAATAAAAACCTATGACCGAACATTCTTGTTTGACTAAATATTTTGAGGCTAACAAGGAGAAGGACGTAACATGAGATTATGTGTCGACTACCGTCGATTTAAACAAATCACCATTCATGACCATTATTCCCCTCCACGTATTGACTACGTGACCGATCAACTACAGGGTCCTGAGCACTTTTCCAAGATCGATTTACGATCACGCTGACAACAGTGACGAGTAAAAGAGCAGGACATTTCCATGACTGCTATTCGTACACGATTTGTTCATGCTAAATTCATGATTTTATTTTGGTCTCACGAATGCTCTAACAGTATTTATGGACTTGATAAAGGGAGATTCCCATGAACTCATAAACAAATTCGTTATCATTTTCATCAATGACAACCTAATCTTCTCTAAGTGTAGAGAAGAGCACGAAGATCATATTCACTCTATGTTATAAAATCTACGATAGAAGAAATTTCACCCAGAAATTTTTCTAGTACAAATGCTGGTTGATTACAGTGACATACTGGATCTCATTGATTTTCACGGTTAATCTTACCTTGACGCAGCTTACGCTTAAAGAAGAGAATCCTACACTAAATTATGTATTCCAGAGGATCCTACGCTAAGAGAAGTCTAGTTACAAAGACTCATGGTGTTCCAAATTTCTATGTATACAGTTTCTATGAAACAAGGTACAGTTACGTTCATATCTACTTGCCCGACATACCATCAGGTTAAGATATAACACCAACATGCTAGGAGTTATTTCCACCATTAGTATTGTGAACGGAGAAGGGACAAAATCTCCATGGATTTTGTTACCTGGCTATGGCAGTCTCAGAAGAAGTATTATGCTGCTTGTGTGTTGTTAAGAGTTTGACCAAGTCTGTATATTCATTTCATCTACAAGAATTACAAAACTTGCAGATCATCAGACATGTTCCAGCCAAATATCGTACGATCACTTAGCATCACTTCAGCTATCAGACCAAATAAAGGTTCACGTTCGCGTTCATTACGTTCACATCTTTGTTCTAGCTTACTGTCTATTTTCGCCCTCATGTTCATGGCACCATTCACGTTCATGGTCGTATTCTAGCTTAAGACTTACGGTTCATTTTTCGTTCTGGAAAGTTTTGCAGGAAGCTTGGGAGACCAGACTTAAGTTCAATAAACTTTCCATCCTTAAACAGACGTTTCACGTCACATTTTGCGTCTCACTTCATATCGTTTAGTGTTACCTCCTCAGTTATCCCACGTTCATGATATTATTCACACATCATGTTCATCCCTACGTTCTCATATCACGTTCCCGATATGTTGCACGTATTCTCATTCACCATATGTTCTCGTATTACATTCACCGTATCTCCACGTATCACGTTCAAAAATTTTCACGTATCACGTTCATAATTGTTCACGTACTACGTCTCAATATGCCTCGTACATCAATGCTCTGAGTGTGCTTATACCAGTAAGTATGTCACTCCGTCTCATATCGTTTCATGTATCTTTACATGTTATTTCTTAACCACTTGATCAGATTCATGAGGATACATCTTACGATGATAAACCGGAAACTTTTCTGTATCGTCAAGACAGAGTCATGAAGACCAACATTAACATTGTGTCAAGATCTTTTGGAGGAACCGTTCCGAGCGGAAGCCACATGGAAACAGAGGAGTCCATATTGATTTCTTATCCTCTTTTTCCTTCCATAAGTCAGAAATGTTCTTTTCAGCCACTTCACGTTCCATGATCCCTCCAGTCACGTCATGTTCCATGTTCTCGACAGTCGCGTCAGGTTCATGTCCTTCAAGGGTACCGTATATCTAATTTGATGATGAATTATTCCTTTAGAGGAGAAGAGTTGTAAAACCCGCTTTAAAATCCCTAGAACATTAATTACATGAAATTACGTATAAATTACAACTTTACGACTTATTAATATACAACACGGAACACGAACATTCATACGATTATCACGTATGTTAATTACGTACGATAAGTAATTACGTATATTATTATTATGAATATACGATATGTATTTACGTAGAACATGTATAAATATAACAAGAAATAATACACACAAGTCTTGAAAATAAATAAAAGTGTAAGGGCTATTTGGTTTGGATGGGCAGTAGAAGAACAACAAGGAAGGGCCCAAGACCCATTAGAAGCCCTGGACTGTGTAAATAATAAAACACGAGGGGAGTATTATGTTTTGGTCAAGTTAATCTAAAACCCTAAAACTACAAAGAAACGATCATCCCTTTTTGTGTTTTTCTTCTGCCGTTGAACTAAGCACCAAAAAGCAAGGGAAATTCGTTGGTTTTAATTCCAGAAACAAGGTTTGATTCATGCTTCTATTATCCTAAACCCTAAATGCTAATAGGTAATCTTAATTCTCTTTTCTTTTTAATTAGCTATGTATATTATTCAAGAATCCATTAAAAGGAATTAAGAACATGCTGATAAACTTAGGTTTAAATAAGATTAAGGGTGGGATGTTGTGTATATACGGATTACACATAAACCGAGACCATTCATGGTCTTAGTGGTGACATTCTTCCACTAGCCGCACACCCACTGTGGGGACATCGTGGTTTTTAGGCAAACAAAAGCAATACCAAACACCCCAACAAGGGGGTTCGGTTGATAACAGTGGGAACCGAGACCTTAATAGGTCTCGGTGGTTGGAATATACAAGGCAGTGGGTAAATGAAACTGACAACAGGAACATGTTAAAAGCAGTAGGTAGTTATAGGCTTACAGAAGGGGCATAAGTGAAAACAGTGGGTAAAGTCAGGGCAGCAGCAGGAACCGGCTACATCTGGTGGGAACCTGCTACTGTCGGTAGAAATAAAGCCACAACCAGTGGCTGTGGCAGTTAAGGGGTGTTTGGTTCAGTGTTTAAGGGCAGTAAAAGGGGTGTTTGGCTAAACCTTTTCAAAAGTATGTATGCATTTATTTGGTTAATTGATTTAATTAAAAACATGTTAATTAGATTAATTACTTTACATGACTTGGGATATGATTTTTATTTAAATAAAATCATGTTATTTTGTATGTACCTTTTATTTAAATAAACTTATGCTAAAATAATTAATGACTTAATTATTCATGTACACTAAATTAATTAATTAAAACTTAGCTTAATTAATTAATATCTTATTAAGGTAAAGTTTAATTATAAGAAACATGCAATATTACTAATTAATAATAACTTATGATAAACATTTAATATTCTTATTAATTAATAATAATAAGTTATGCCTAAGTATTTATTTATTATTAAACTTTACAGTATAATTATACATGTCATATTATAAGCTTATTAAAACTATATGTTATGTCATTTATTATTATTATTATTTAATAATCCTATCAAGTAAACTAATAATCAGTTAAGTATAAGTTAATCAGACAACTTATACACGTCTCTCTTTATTATGTAGCACTTTTGGAGTCAGAGTAGTATTCTTCGCGTCTTCTTCGTTCACATTACTGGACACAAGGTACGGATATTTTGTCCTTCAGTAAGGACACTTCTTTCCTATATTAGGATTTCCTGTTTGCAGCCATCAGTTTTCCCAGTAGTTTACGTGTCTTAAACGCATCAGTATATGTTATGACTATTTTAGATTGCCGGAGCTAAATACATGCATGCCAGTTTCACCTAGTTATGGGGGTTCCATAACCATAGCACTGGAGGCACCGGTGTTATGACTCTTCTGCGGTGAGAGTGATTGCTCACAGCGTCCCTTTATAGTATTTTGGCCTTTGTTATTATTATCATGTGGGGCGAATGGGTGCATTCTAGGAAAAGTTAGTAAGATTTCATGGTAACTACGGTGTATGCCTTACATCCGTTACAGGAGCTGATCCCTCTACTCATATTATATATTAATTAGAGGCAACCCCTCTAATTGCATGATGAGGTCACCCCTCTGTGTATTCATGCACGTTGACATATCATGACCTATATGGGCTCTTGGGCATATTTAAAATACAACTTTCAATATAAAATAAACATAAGTCTTTTCAGAATACTAAATCAGTTTATTAAACTTACACCAGGTTTTCCAAGACTTACATTATTCCGCTGCACTATCATTTCATACTATTCATTTCATTCTTTACTTATGTTTATACCATTCATTTCTTTGTCATTATATCCGTTCACTGAGCGTATTACTCAGCCGTATATCTTCTTTCCATGACCCAAACGGCAGGTATCCAAGGACATACTCGAGTATGAAGAGGACGTGCATAGGATGGGAGCCACCTTATACTTCTTTCCCTTGCATTTCATTTACTTTATGCTTGCTTGGACACTTGTTTTGTCTTTCCCATTCCCTTTACTTATTTATGTTTTGGGCTTATGTATGGGAACCGATGTTTGATTCCGGTTTTCCCCTTTATGGTCATTTATGTTTAGGACATTACCTTGCATGCTTTGATGACACGCCATAATTACTACGTAACGGTCCATTTATCCAAATGGAGTATTACGAAAACCCAAAACTTCGTTTAATATAGTCTTAATGAAGCTAATCCAAATTTAGCTTAATTTTGACTTGCATGGCTAAGTATTTACGAGTCTCTTTAATTAGAGGTCTTTAAATAGTGAAGAACGAGAAGTGCTATAATTAGACAAGTGATCATGCTAAACGTAGAACATGACAATGTTCTTTCAAAAACTCATGTGTTTTAATTGTAGCTTTTTCTCCCATAAGATCAATGCATTAGGACAAATAAATTGCAATAAATAAAGGACATACAGTTTATAAGATATTTAGCTTCTAGAACAAGATCGTTTAAAAGTTAATTATGATTACATAAAGTACATTTTCAAAACATAACTTATCAAAACGGGATGCAATGATTGGCGAATCCAAAAAGGCCCTAACAAGGCATGAGGATTACCTTTTGTTGCTAAATCCAAAAAGATATGAAGTCCACCAATCCGAATCCAAAATGAAGGATGAAGACACACGACGAAAAGCAAAATACTCCAATAAGGTTGCAGACAAGTCTATGAATCCAAAAGGCCCACAAGGCATGAGGAAGAATTTATGAATCCATGTCCGAAAAGGAGGCGGATCGTTGCATAATCCAAGTCCCAAAATAAGGAAGAAAGACAAGTGAATGAAGTCGTGGTAAAAAATGAAGCATCTTGAATCAAGTCAAATCAAGAAGAAAGACGTATGCTATAAATAAAGAGAAGACCATAACGAAGATCGTCTCTCAAGATGAAGTACGAAACACATGCCAAATATAGGTCCGGGAAAGGTCCCACATCGTGATCAAAGCTATGTCAAGATATGGACTTTTTATTATTATAATAAGCGTTTTAAAAGATCGTGTCCTCTAGCTACTTATTAAATAAACCGTGTCAACTTTATTTTCGGCATAATAAATATTCAGATAAGTCAATATGAATCCTTGTGATCTCTGAAAAATAGTTAAAAAAAATTCTAGATATGTTTTCATTTCTTAATAAGTAGGATTGCGGGGAGAAAAAGTATTACACAATTTGAATGCATGAGTAGTGTTAGCACTGTGACTTGTACCAACAATGATCTTGTTTTTACACTTAGCATGGAATGTATGACAATCAAGGATGACAAACTTTACTCTATAAGACATTCACTTGTTTTTATTCTTTGACCCTAAAAGTCACATTCTTGTGATGAAAATCATATATAATGTCTATAACACAAGTAGTAGTAGTTTAGTAAATTTACATTTCAATAAAAGTGAATTTTGGAGATGCTTAGATACTTTATTCTAGCATTGCGTGAGGGCACGACAATGGTTTAGTATGAGGGAGTGATGAGACTGCAATTATACATGGTCTCATCATAAAAAACGGGCTTTAAATGATAATAAATATCGTAAAATACCGTGAAATATACTTGTGTTTGTTATTTGTGTGTTTTAGATACGGATATCGTGAAAAAGACAAAATATCACAAGAAACAAGCAAAAACGAACACGAGAAACGAAGCCGCACAATAAACCGGACTCAAGTTATGAATTTACAAAGAAAAGTCCTTGAAGATTTGAAGATGTCCAAGAAAGGTCCTTCAATTTTGAAGAATTAGCACTTTATACCCTTGTAAAAATCATAATTACAAGTTTGGTCCCTAAAGAATTTCAAATGAACAAAAAGGCCCTTGAAGTTTGAAGACTTGGCAACTTTAGTCCCTCAAGAAATATGGACTTGTCACTTTTTTTCCTCCTTAATATCATTGATACAAGAATGGACCTTCAAGATTCAAGAAAGATCAAGTTTAGCCCTTCAAGAATCAAGAAAGTGCAAAAGAAGCCCTTGGAAATCCTTTTGAAAAGTTATTGTGGCAAATGTGTGAAAAACAAAACTTTATTAACAAAGGGAATCGAATTTGGTGGCTGAAATACTTACTATACATATTCTGCCAAAGTTTGAGGGCCAAAGATGGGCAAATGAAACATTCAAACAAGAATTGCGCCAAACACTTTCTCAATCCATGAAAAACGGATCAAAGGGGACCACTGTTCACCCCCATCCCCAGTTTTACTTTTTACCTTAACCATAGGGTTATTCAAAATTAACCTTACCAAAATACAATTCACCTTCAAACGTTTCATTCTACACGCTCAACTCACCCATCCCATCACCCAATGGTCCCCACCCTTCAACCCGTCCACCAATCAAAATACTACTTCCTCTCCAAGGAATGCCACGTATCCACATCAACGGCATTGGCCTAATACTTGGTCCCAAAGGCAAAAACATACGACCAAGATCAATTTGGACAACTCAATACATCACAAGCATCTAGAAGCATACAAGGGGAATTCTGAGATTTTCTAGCTAGGTTTCATGTTTTTAGCTTCTAGTTTCTTCTATTTAGTACTATAAAAAGAGACCTCAACCTGTGAGAGTCCTTTGTTCCAATTTCTAGTTTTAAACTTTGTAATTCTTTTCAATTTGAATGAAAATTTTGGTATTATGCTTGTACATTTGTAATTCCTTTTTCATTCTTTGAAGTTGGTATAGAATTGCTAGAATTTGTGTTCTATAATCATTGTTAAGTTGTTTATGTGGTTTGTGTTGGCCATGGATTGGTTTCATTAAGTTTTTGAAAGTTTTTCATGTTTTAACTGTTTTAGTCTCAAATCTCTTTTAAAGTTGTGTTCCTTTGGTTTTTGTTGTTTGAATCCATTCATAAGCATCTCAAGGCTTCAATCCTTATGGTGTAGGCTTCGATCTCACCTCTTGAATCATTTAGAAGTGTTTTGGTTCCACTGTTTTAGTTTTATCTGTTGGGAATAAATTATGGCCAGTCTACTTGAGCGCATGTCTCAAGAGTAAAACAAGCGTTGACAGGAGTAAAACAAACGCTGACAGCTCAAGCGTTGACAAGACAAAGTCAAGCGTTGATACATTGAAGACAAGCACTGATGGGAAGATATACTCTACGTGTTTATTGTATTCTAGATTACTTCTAGTAAAGATAGGAACAACAATGTATTTTCTATATTTATCTTTACCTAGAATAGTTGATACGTAGATTATTGTACAAGGCTTCTTATGTCTATAAAAGAAGACCTTTAGGTTAATGTTCAATATAAGTTTTCATACGTAAACTACTTTCATTGTAAGCAAGTTTGATATCATTAAGCAAAGTGAAAGTTTGTTTATATCTTGTGTGTTCTTGTTTAAGTGTTAATTCCGCATAACACTTAGATTGTCTTATACATATACAAAGGTTTCTCTAAGTGTATTACTTGATCTAATCTCGTATACATTAAGCTAAATCGATCTAAGTTTCGGATCAACAAGTGGTATCAGAGCTTGTTGAGGAACTTTTGATCTTAAAGAACACAAGAACCCTAAAAATCACCAAAACCCTAATTTTCTCAAAAACCCTAACAACATCATGTCAAATCCAGAACTAACCTCTTCCTCCTCACCTTTACCAAACATCAAGATTCCCATGCTTGATGCAACCAACTTTGAATTGTGGAAATTCAATTTTGAACAATACCTGGGGATCTATGACTACACACTCTGGGAGATTATTGAATATGGAAACACATTCAATAAGGCTCAAAAGATTGCTAATGCCATTGCTGCGAGAACAGCTGTTGCTGGATGTTCAGAAGCAGATAAGAAGGAAAAACCTGATGATGGTAGAGCTGTGTCCGCTGAAGACATAACAAAGAAAAGGATTGACATGAAAACCCTAAATATTTTGAAACTCTCTTTGGGACAAGAGAACCAGCATAAATACAGAGGTTATGAATCTGCTAAGGACCTTTGGGAAGCTCTTGAAGTTGCATATGGTGGCAATGAAGATACTAAGGAAGAGAAGAAGAAGCAACTCATGCATGATTATGCTGTCTTCAAGGCTCAACCTAATGAAAAGCTCAGTAGTGTGAGAAGCAGATTGCTTGATATTACAAGCAAATTGTCCTTCATGGGGACATAACTTGGTGATGTTGACATCAATGCTACTTTTCTTAAAAGTCTTGGTGAGGCGTGGAAGATTGAGGCAAGATCTATTCTTGCCAATAATACTCACAAAAGTTCCACGTTTGATGATATCTACAACAAACTGAGGCTGTTGGAAGATGAAACTCTTTTAGAGCATGGAAGCAAGTCCACCAACAGTAACATGGCCTTCTTTTCTCATAGTGAAGGTCAATTCAATCAGAAGGACTCCTACATGCATCCAGTTACTGGATCATCATGTGTCAGCGCTGGAACATGTCCTGTTAACGTCTCCTTTTCAGACGCTGACACATTCAAAAGTGACTCACCAAGAGTTAAACCTGCTGGTCTGGATCTTGATACTATATGTGCTTATATTGCTTCTTTGACCAATGGTTCAGTGATTACATATGAGGACCTTGAGCAGATAAGTGATGAGCACTTGGAAGAGATGGACATTAAGTGGAACATGGCTCTTGCTAGTATAATAGCAAACAGGTGGAACAAAAGGTTTAAGAAGAAGATGGCCTTCAATGCAAAGGACACAGCTGGATTTGATAAATCCAAAGTTGAATGCTACAACTGTCATCGTATGGGGCACTTCATGAGGGAATGCAGATCTCCTAGAAGATCTGATGCTGGTAAACCCTTAAGTCAAGTTGTTAAAGCTCAGGATCCTAAAGCCATGGTTGTAGTTCAAGGTATCGATGGTATGGGATTGGATTGGAGCTATCTGGCTAAAGATGTGGAAGAGGATAAAGCTTTGGTTGCTGAAATTGAAGAAGAAGAGCATGTTGAATATGCTCTCATGGCACACTCCTCCTCTTCATCTGATAATGAGGTATACGATGATGCTTTTTTGTAGTAAAGGTTGTAGGTTAAATACTGAGAAACTTAACAAAGAGGTGTTAAGATTATTAGATGATGTGAGTACTGAAAGATGCAAACTGTCTAATTACCAACTAGCTCTCACTCAAACTGAGAAGACAGTTTCTGAATACAAGAAAATGGAATTTGACTTAAAAGATAAAATAAATATCTTAAAACATGAGTTAAATGCTAGTATGGATATTAGAAACAAAGATAATGTTGGCCTTAAAATCCAGAGATTTGATAAGGCAACACAAACCCTAGGTGAATGTGTGAGTAAACAAAGGGATACTAAGGACATGACTGGGATTGGGATGAAAGACTACTCAGTGGTTCCACCACCAGCTGGTGACTTTTATGGTGTCCAATAAAAGGACCTATCTTGGAGTGGTTTGCCAGAACTCCAAGAGGAGGAATTCATTCCTCCACCAAGAGTTGTCACCCCTGTTGAAGAGTATCAACAAAAGTTGACTGACCTGAATGAATGGAAGAAAGCTAACCCTACATTATTTGTTAAGGGTGGCTTGCTATGTGAAAGTCCTAATGAGTCAACTCCCATTAAGGTTACAAACCCAATCACTGGTAAAGCTATTGACCTTGGCTCAAACACTGTTAGAAAACCTAGCATTAAGTATGTAGAGATGTATAAGAATACCAGGTCACCTAAGAGCCAAGTTAGCAATGATGGAACAAGCTTTTTCTCTTCTAGACCTAGGGTTGTGTCTAGAAAAGCATGTTACACTTGTGGTAGCTTTTCACATTTAGCATATAAGTGTGTCAACGCTCCCAAAGTCAGCGCTGACAGGAACAAATTCAGCGCTGACAGGAACAAAGTCAACGTTGTTAGAAAGTCAAACGTTGTCAGACCCAAACCTTGTGTGCAGCAAAGTCCACAAGTGATTAGACCTGCCCCATTCTTCACTAGAGGGTCTAACACTCATGGACAAAAACCATTTCAAAAGACAAACACTTGGTCTAATAGGCAATGGGGTCGGTAGCAAACCCTAGGTTCAACGCTGACAAGGGTAATTTCAGCGTTGACAAGACCAATTCCAACGCTGACAGAAACGTGACCAGCCCTAAATATTTGCAACCACATGGTAAGGGGTCTAAAGCTTCTTCAAGCTTAACATGGAGACCAAAGAAAGATCAAAACCCTAATGATAATGGGATTTCAATGACCTGCAACAGATTTAATTACATTTCAAAGGTCATTACAAAACCTATTGGGGTTAATTGGGTATTTCATCCTAAGAAGGATGAAAATGGGGTTGTTGTGAGAACTAAGTATGTTCTTATTAAACAACCAGATGAATCCAAGTATTCTAAGGCTTGGGTTTCCAAAGAAAACTAATTTGTTTTCTTTATGTGCAGGGCATTCAAAAACATGTCAATGATTATGGATATTGGGACAGTGGATGCTCAAGGCACATGACAGGGAAGGAAGATTATCTTACTAACTTCACTCCCATTAGAGATGGTGATAAGGTTTACTTTGGAGGCGGATATGGTACTATCACAGACAAAGGAACCCTTCTCACCAAGAACTTACGTATTGAGAACGTATTTTTGGTAAAGGAACTTGACTACAATCTTTTTAGTGTATCACAAGTTTGTGATAACAAAAATAAAGTTCTGTTTACTGATACTGAATGTTTGGTGTTAAGAAAGGATTATAAGATCCCTGATGAGAAATATATTGACTATAGAACACCTAGGCATAAGGACATATACAATGTGAATCTGAATGGGATTAGAATGAATAACAATATGTCTTGTTTTTATGCTAAAGCTTTAGTAGATGAAAGTAATTTGTGGCACAGGAGACTAGGGCACATAAATTTTAAGAATATAAACAGGCTTGTGAGACTTGGCTTGGTTGATGGTTTTCCTGAGAAGGCCTTCCAATGACCACTCTTGTGTTGCATGTCTTAAAGGCAAGCAGCACAAGGTCTCATTCAAGTCTAAACAGGTGCACTCTAGTACTAGACCTTTTCATTTGCTTCATATGGACCTCTTTGGTCCAACCAATATAGAATGTTTGAATGGAAAGTCCTATTGCTTTGTCATCACAAATGACTTTTCTAGACTTGGACCTTCTTTCTAGCTATGAAGAGTGACACAGCTGATACTTTAATTAATTTTATCACTCAGATTGAGAAGAAATCTGGCAATGACGTTAAAATGCTTAGGAGTGATAATGGTGGTGAATTTAGGAATAAAAAGTTAGATGATTTCTGTGCCAGGAAAGGAATTACTAGGCAATTCAGTGTTTCCAGAACCCCACAGCAAAATGGAGTTGCTGAGAGGAAAAATAGAACCCTAATTGAAGCAGCCAGAACCATGTTGGCTGATGCTCATTTTCCTATAGCCTTTTGGGATGAGGCTGTTAATACAGCTTGTTATGTTCAAAATAGAGCATTGGTTAACAAAATTCAGAACAAAACACCTTATGAGTTACTTTGGAGAAGAAAACCTAATATTCGTTTTCTCAGACCTTTTGGTTGTCATGTAGTAGTTTTAGACACTAGTGATGCCTTAGGTAAATTTAGTGCAAAAGGTGATGAAGGCTACTTCATGGGGTATTCAGTGCAGAGCAAGGGATATAGGGTTTACCTTAAAGAGGAAAAACGTATACTTAAAAGAGTACATGTTAGGTTTTTAGAGAATAAACCTAGTGATCCTGAAAGTGGTCCAAATTGGTTGTTTGACTTGGAACCTTTATCTAGAACTTTAAATTATATGCCTGTCACTAATCCAGACATTGTGAAGGAAACTTCAAGTGTTGTGGAAGAACAAGTTGTTAATGTTTCAGGTACACAGGTTCATGAAAAGGTTGGATCACAAGCAGAAAAGTCATCTCTTATACAAGAATATGTTACAATCCCCATATGGACAGATGCTTTTGCTGCTGCTGCTGCTGGTAAAGATAATGGTGGTCCCTAAGTACCACCATATAACAACATGCATGGTCCTTCAGGCGCTGACAAAGGCAAATCTAGCACTGACAAGACCAATTCAGACGTTGATGGCTCAGACGTTGACAACAATAGTTCAAGCGTTGTTAGCCCACACGCTGACAAACAAGGTTTAGACGTTGACAACACTTCTGCACATCTTTTCTCTTCCATTTTTGAACAAGGTGAACCTTCCAATTTATATGAAGAGGTTCATCCTCATGTTGATGAAAGAGAGTCTGAAGAAGAAGATATTGGCAACATGGAGAATGAGGTTGAGGACACCAAACTTTTTGAAGGAAGAGTTCTCACTTCTACTATGAAGAATCACCCCACTTCTCAAATCATTGGTGATATTATGACTTCTGTTCAGACTAGAAGATCTCATCAAGGTCTTGGTGGGTTTATTGCCAATATTCACAAGAAGGTTGACACGCCTCTTGTGCAAGCATGTTTGTTTGCCTGTTTTCTGTCACAACAGGAACCCAAGAAGAAATTTGATGCTCTCAAAGAACCAAGTTGGGTGGAAGCAATGCAGGATGAGCTTCACCAATTTGCAATTCAGGATGTTTGGGAGCTGGTTGATTATCCTAGGTATGTCAGACCTATAGGAACAAGATGGGTTCTAAGAAACAAAAGAGATGAAAGAGGTATTGTGGTCAGAAACAAGGCAAGGTTAGTGGCTCAGGGATATACATAAGAGGAGGGGATAGACTATGAGGAGGTCTTTGCACCAGTTGCAAGGATTGAAGCTATAAGGATCTTTTTAGCCTATGCATCCTACATGGGCTTCACTGTCTATCAAATGGATGTCAAGAGTGCCTTCCTCTATGGTACAATTGTTGAGGAGGTATATGTGATGCAGCCTCCTGGCTTTGAGGATCCAGAGAATCCAGATAAAGTGTATAGAGTCAAGAAGGCTATGTATGGACTTCATCAAGCCCCAAGAGCATGGTATGGTACTTTGTCTACTTACTTAGTGGACAATGGATTCAAAAGGGGCACCATAGATCAGACATTATTTACAAAGAAGAAAGGTAAGGATGTGTTGCTTGTTCAGGTCTATGTTGATGACATCATTTTTGGGTCTACTGATCCAAAGATGAGTGAGGATTTCTCCAATCTGATGACAGAAAAATTCAAGATGAGTGCTATGGGGGAGATGAACTTCTTTCTTGGTTTACAAGTTCAGCAGAAAGAAGATGGTATCTTCATCTCCCAGGATAAATATGTGGCTGAGATCTTGAAGAAGTTTGGCTTTTCTCCACATGAAAAGAGGGCTACTACTCCTATGGATAGAGAACACCCTTGGGGAAAGATTGGAGATGGGAAAGATGTTGATGTCAGGCACTATAGATCATGATTGGATCATTGATGTACCTTACAGCCTCCAGACCTGACATCATGTTTGCCGTGTGTGCTTGTACACGCCATCAAGTGACTCCCAAAGAATGTCACCTTTATGCTGTGAAGAGGATCTTTAGGTACCTAAGATGCTATCCTAGTCTTGGTTTGTGGTACCTAAAGGATTCACCATTGGAGCTGATTGCATATTCAGACAGTGACTATGGAGGTGATAAGTTTGATAGAAAATCCACAACTGGTGGATGTCAGTTTCTTGGGAGCAGGTTGATATCTTGGCAATACAAGAAACAAACAGTGGTGGCTAATTCTACAACTGAAGCTGAGTATGTGGTTGCATCTGCTTGTTGTGGACAAGTTTTGTGGATTCAGAACCAACTGTTAGACTATGGGTATAATTTCATGCATACCAAGATAATTGTTGACAATAACAGCACATTATGCATTATTAAGAATCCTGTACATCATTCTAAAACTAAACACATAGAAATTAGACACCATTTTATAAGAGATTGTTTTGAAAAGGGTGTAATTCAACCAGATAGGGTTGACACAGAAGAAAATGTGTCAGATTTACCAACTAAACCTTTTGATGCTGGGAGGTTTCAATACTTGGTAACAAGTATTGGAGTGATCAATCTCACATAATATGTGTTTTGGAGTCTTTTTGTAAAAGTATGTACAGGATACTGCATTGTCATTGGTCTTTTTGAGGATTTAGATTTTCCACTATATTTTTCTAACACTGACAAAGGTTGCTTAAACGCTGATAATTGTTTTTGTGACGTTGTCAGCAATATATTTGTCTAACGCTGACAAAGCTTCCCTCAACGCTATCATATGTTGTCGGGGCGTTGTCAGCAACAATGTTAGTTTTGTGGTTTTCAAACTAAATGTGCAGGTGATGTTAGCAGTATACCATTGGATACAGAGTTGCTTATGGATCAATGGAGAAGCATTTGGGCATGTTTTTGTTTATGGATGATGGTTGGAATTTTAATTTCCTATCTTGACATAAATTTTTTATGTTCATGCATATTTTTAGCAACTTATGTATCATAGTTTAAGGGGAGGTTTTAGGAACCTTTAGGATGTTTGGGTATCCATATGATACTCTTATCACAATTCTAGATTGTGTCCACAGGTGAGTATGAGTTAGTTTTACTAAATCATGAGGCACTATAGCATGCAAAGTTGATATACTATGCATGCTGCCAAGACACTTTTGGCCTAGAATTGGTTGTGGTCTGTTGGGAGACTTGGGAATGATTTTATCATGGGATTTACCTGGGAGTAACAAGGAATTTTATAAGGTAACTTAGTTGTTAAGAGTTTTGGTTAGCAAGGGACACTAGAGGACTGTTATGTCTATCTTGCATAAGCAAATGTGCATAACTGGACAGTGCTTGCCGCCCTATAATAATTATCAGCTTTTTGGTTATCTTCTCTAGGATAAATTACTTTGTTAAGGTCATTTTTCATTTTTAAACATTTTTATTTTTGGACGCTGACAAGTATTTTTCCAAGCGTTGTTGTGACTAATTTAGACGCTGACATGGCTATGGCAAACGTTGACAAGAATATAGCCGTTGGGCGTTGATAGGTTATTTTTGATCGTTGACACTCAATGGGACCTACCCAGTTGTTACTTTTTGACATATTTTTAGGCCGTAATTTTGGGAGTTGATAACTTTCATTTAATGCATGAGATAAACTTATTATTTTTCAATATTTTCATGATTACATTTTGAAAATACTTGCCTATTTTTGGGCCAATCACATGCATTTTCTTCTCCTATAAATTTGGCTCCTATTTTTAAACAGGGTACCTATTATTCTTGTCTAATATAATTTTCTCTTATCAACTTCATCTTCATCAATCATTTTAACAGCTTTCAACAATGGCACCAAAGTTTAAACCATCAGATTTGGAATTGGGGTTCAGAAGCCAACACAACATGATCGCGTATCTTGAAGCTGATGATACTCTGTTTCCCCAATACACACAAATGGTGGCGTATTTGAACGCATCCCCTTTTAGGTATGCTCTTTCTCATGCACCAAGCATTCCTGTCACACATATTAAACAGTTTTGGAACACTGTTAGTTCCTCAACAGTTAATAGAGTGACTACATTATCATCTATTGTTCATGGGAGAACTTGGGTGGTTACTGAAGCTTTGGTATGCCAAGCTTTGCATCTTGATGATGCTGATTAACCACCCTTCCCATAAGTGAAATAGAACAAGGACTAAGGGATTTGGGTTATCCTTTTCCTGATGAAGGAACTTTAAATAAATATCATAAACAGGAGTTTCCCCCAGCCTGGAAGTACCTAATACATGTCCTCCTATAATGTTTGAGTCCCAAATATACTGCACACAATGAGATCAATAGATCTATTGCCAGTGCTATTGTGTGCATTGCTACTGGGCAAAAATTTAATTATTCTAAAATGATTTTTGAGGGCATGTGTAAAAATAAAGGGAACAAAATGACTTTAGCTTATCCCAGATTTTTACAAATGGTTTTTGATGTCCAAGGATACTACACAAGGGATCATAATGATTTTTATGAGTACCCTGTGCAAAAGAAAGCAATTTTTATGAAGATGAACTCACCCCCACATCGTGACCTCCCCCTAAACCCAGCTATGATTGTTGTCATTGAAGCAGCTCAACCCCAACCAGACCCCCAACCCCAAATTGACCCAATCCCTGAACCTTTACTTTCTCCCCAACATATGCAAATTGACCAAGAACCCTTCGACGCTGAAACGTTAAATGTTGGCGTTGATGTGCCTATTTCGAACGTTGACACTCAACCTTCACAGACCCAAACACCCCTTAACCAACCCACATCCACCCAATCCACATCATCATCTCCACCAACATAATATAGGTTACAAAAACGCCAAAGGACTACTGGAGTGTTCTCCTCTAGTGGTCCTAGCCATATAGCAGAGAGAACCACCACCACAAGTGTGGTTGGTGTTATGGATGAGGCTGAGACTATTGGTCTGGCTTAGATGCTGGCCAAGGCAGTCCCACCATAATTAAGACCTCATCCATGCCCAATGAATCTGACTTGGGAGGTCAAATACCCAATTTAGAAGAGGGCAGATTGGAACCAATGACTTTGATGGAATTGACGGCAGTCTGCATGAGCTTGCAAAAGCAAAATGCAGACTTGGTATAAGTTTTCAGCACACAAGGCCTTGAACTCAAGCAATTGAGGGAGAGGATTGTTATTTTGGAGACTGCTAGTACAAGGAGAGGGATGGAGGAATCTTCCAAAGGGGAGGATGATCAAATAAATGTGAGTGATAAGGACAGCCATGATGGTCAGTCTTTGGATGTTGCTGAGGCCCTAACAAGTTTAAAGAAACAGACAGGTTTTGATACGTCTCTAGTCTCTCCTACAAACTTAAATTTATCATTTACCGCCATGTTGGAGGAAATTGCAAAAGGCGCTAAGGCAGGAAATTTGAGCATTGACAAGGAGAATTTGAACGCTGACATGAGTATTTTGGGCGCTGACAAAGCAGAATTGGGAGTTGACAGACCTACAAATGAGGGTGATGTATCCTAGTCATCATCCATCATCAAGGAGGTTTCTTCACAGGTATCACCATCTACCTTACCAACAATTGATCCATTAGATAAGGGTAAGGGTATTATGGTAGAAGAGGTTGTTCCAAAGAATGCATCACAGATTGAATTTGATAGAAAGTTGGCTACACAAATTGTGGAAAAAGAAAGAAAGGAGGTAAGAGAGTCACCATTTGTTGTCACTTCAGAAGAGCAAGAAGGAAGTGATGAAGCTAGCTCAGACTCAAGTGTTATGATCATAGAACAACCAGAAAGAATTGAGTATGGAGATGAGTTGGCCAAGGAGAAATTGAGAGAGTTGAAATTGCAGGTTGATTTTGACATGCCAGAGGTGGTTCAAATATATCATGCTTGGGAAGAAAGATGTATGGAGAATCCACATTTGACCATTTCAGATCAAATATGAGAAGGTTTGTAAGATTCCTCCTAGTACTTAATGTTTATTCAGAAACTTGATCATTGGAGTAGATATCTAGTTTAGGGGAGGATTGTTGGGAATAAATTATGGCCAGTCTACTTGAGCGCTGACAAGAGTAAAACAAGCGTTGACAGGAGTAAAACAAACGCTGACAGCTCAAGCGTTGACAAGACAAAGTCAAGCGTTGATACATTGAAGACAAGCACTGATGGGAAGATATACTCTACGTGTTTATTGTATTCTAGATTACTTCTAGTAAAGATAGGAACAACAATGTATTTTCTATATTTATCTTTACCTAGAATAGTTGATACGTAGATTATTGTACAAGGCTTCTTATGTCTATAAAAGAAGACCTTTAGGTTAATGTTCAATATAAGTTTTCATACGTAAACTACTTTCATTGTAAGCAAGTTTGATATCATTAATAAAAGTGAAAGCTTGTTTATATCTTGTGTGTTCTTGTTTAAGTGTTAGTTCCGCATAACACTTAGATTGTCTTATACATATACAAAGGTTTCTCTAAGTGTATTACTTGATCTAATCTCATATACATTAAGCTAAATCGATCTAAGTTTGGGATCAACATTATCCTACTGTTTTGTTATCATATCTGTTACTAACCCTAACCCTAGGTCATAATCCATCACAAGCTTGCTTATACCAAGCTTGTTGAAGGTGTTTGAGGCTTGGTTTGGTAGTTTGTTCATTGTGTTGAAGATATCATCCTAAAAGGTCTTGGTTTAGCTGTTGAACCATCAACAAGGCATTCACTCTTGTTCAAGGTACCTTAGTCTTGTTCTAGTTGTTGAACAAGGTCTAAGGAGCATAGCAGACTCTCCCTAGGAATCAAAGGGAGAGAGGTGCACTCCTTCTCACTTTCTCTTTTATAAATTTTGGTTAAAATCTGTGATATGCAAGTTGCTAAGTGATTTTGTGTTCTATTGTTTGTGGTGTTTTTTTTTGCTAGCATATGTTATTTGTCACCTAGTTTAAGTATTAGAAGCATAAAATTCATAGGTTGTTCATATAAATCATAAGTTCATTTGAAAAGTGGTTTAAAAAGGATGTTTGGTAATTTGGGTTCATAAGGCCTTGTGGCCTTGTGCCCTTGGTTCTTAGGGTTGAAAATCAGTTAACAAGTGTTTTTAAGCAAGTTTTGATAGCTGGTTAAGTTTCATCAAGTTTGGGAAAGTATTTTTCAAGTTTGCATAAAATCGGTTCTAAGTGTTCTTGATTTGGTCAAACACATCAGAAGCCTGCAAATCTTCATTTTGTTGGATTCGGGGTTTGAATTTTGGTTTGCAAGTAGTCCTTGTTGGTGTGCTTCTGTGTAGTACTTGATTGCTTGATTTGGTGGCTTTTTGCATAAGTTACAACTTATGAAGTTGGCTGAAGTGGTCATTTGCATCAGGAAAGTGACCACTTGATTTTGACCTGCATTTGATTAGCTAGTTTTTGCCCTCCTACTATCTTGCTTGTTACTTATTATTTGGCTGCTTGTGTTGCTGTTTTAAGTGTTGCCTGCTCATTTTACAAGCTAATAAGCCTACTGGCTTATTGAGTTTTTTGTGAAAAAAACAAGGCTAAGTTAACCAACTGGTTAGCTTGGTTCACTGGTTTCTTCCTTGAAACTTCCTCCACAAGGCTTAAAACAAGGTTATATCCATCCCTTAAATAAGTTTGAAGCATAAAACCTGCTTTTGACTTTTGTTGACTTTTGTTCAAATAAGCCAAATTTAGCTTATCAATCTGTTTAGCTTATTGGTACATGCAACAACTTGGATTTTGGAGTAGGTATTATTTTTCTTAGCTTATTATTAATACTGGAAGGTTTCAGCTCATTTGGTTAAGCTTTTACTAGGATTCTAGCTTATTCATATTTTTCAGCTAGCTTATTGGTTCCTACAGCTTATTTAGGAGCTTTTGAAAAAAGAATCATCTTCTGAAACACCCTAGAACTCAAACCCGATTACTTTGTCTTTTTGCGAAAAAATTCTTTTTAGGTTTCTAGCTTATTTCTTGGTCTTTTTCAAGATTTCTGTTTGCAGATAAGCTTAAAAACTCATAAGAAGGTTGTGTATTTAAGAAGAGCTTATGGCATTGGCTTATAGCTTAATGGTCTTATTGGCCCATTAAGGTTTAGCTTATTGGTTGTTAAGCTGTGATAAGCTCACTTTTAGCTTTTGGGCTTTTAGACTTTTGTGTTTAAAATTAAATTTTGAGTTGGACTGGGCTTTTTAGAGCTTTTTGTGGGCTTTTTGGTTTTGGGCTGAAAAGCCCATTAGTTTTTAACTGTTTTTGTATTTGGGCCATTTGGGAGCCCAATAGGGTTATTTTGGTAATTTCAAGTTCATTTCTGTTTTACTTATATCAAAATACACTAGTTTGCAAGTTTTTAGAATTTTTTATAAATTTTGGATTTTTAGTATTATTTTAATATTTTATTTTAATTAAAAATTGATTTTAGTTAATTTTAATAGATATAAAAATTTGGAAAAATACTTTTTAGCTTTATTAAAATATTTTTGAGGTTTACAAGTTGAAAAATCTTAGTTTGGGCTTTTTGTTAATATATTTGATTTTTAGGGCTTTAATTAACATTTAAAAATTAAATATTAATTAATTTAAAAAGTTTCAAGAAGTTTTGATTATTTGTAAACCTTACTTATATTTTTAGGACTTTTTTGTGATTTTTTAGGAATTTTTAGGATAAGTTTAATTTTTGCCTCGTTTTGCGTGAAAACACGTTTTTCGTCTTAGTTTAATTTTATCCTAATTCGTCATCTTCTTTCCCCTTTTCTCTTAATATTAATCAAGAACAACGAATTTAACGCACACAATTAACCTCCTTGGAGAACGATCTCATTAAGGGTCATAAGTGTTACGTTTTCCTAAACGTACATTTAATACTTACCGCTTTTACGCCTTTTTCCAAAAGGGTGTAAATTTTCCACAATCATCTGCTGAAGGGGTCCATCAGCTGGGAGTTCAGAATCTGTTGGAGGGTTTGCCAGCTGGGGGTTCAGAATCTGATGAACATTAGGTGATGGCTTCAGTTACTGAGCACTCCCATTAATATTATATGCTGAACACTCAAAGATTGCTGATGCTATGCAATTTTTGAGGCAGAGAAATACAATAATATTGAAACAGGAAGCATATAAGAATGCTTATGATACATCAGGAGCGTATGAACCATGTTTCATTCAACAAATTCTACAAGAACAAATCATACTCCAAAACCAATCTCACAACAAAACACTTTCTAAACCTTAAAAAAACCCTGAAGAGGGAGCAGGTGTGTTTGTAAAACGCAATGGTTTTAGGTTTGTCGAGGAAGTGAAGTGTTGGATGCAGCGTATGATGTTGTTTTTGTCAAAAGAATGAAGCTGGTTGATTAAATTTTAGTGTATGATCAGCCTTAATGAAAAGGCTCAATGGGTTTGAAAAAGGGTTGTGTTTGCTCAAGTAATATTGTGGAGAAGAAATTGAAAGTTCGTTGTCTAAGTGTATTACAAAGTGAATGATCACCACTACGTGAATCCTCTAAGACAACAAAAGTTTAAACCTCCAGGTATTTGAACCACTGAACCCGTTAAACTCTTCACTAAACCCAAGTTGCTGCACTTATGGAAACTCTAAACCTTGTATCAGAATGTGACTTAAAAATGGTCACTAATCTTATTGTTTCTTCAGGTTTAAAGTTTATTGTTTATGCAACTACAACAAAGAATGTATATTAATTTGTTTATCTTTTTATTCTTTGTAACATCATTATGTGAGAAGACGTTGTATTTGAAGGTTTATAAACATCATAACAATTATACAAAACCCTAAACAAGATCAAAGTACACATATAGCGGAAGAGATTTAACAAGATCATAATAACACAATTATAATTAATCAAATTAGGGTTACATACGTTTACGCTAAAGCAAATCCACAAGATAAAGACTGAATCACCAATTAGGGTTTATAACGAACACCACCAAGATATAGTCTAAACTAAGACTATATTACGATCTTCTACACACGTAATACAACGAGCTAACCGTGATTCTAGCACGTGTAATCCGAGCTTCAAAGCTTGTGAAAAATCTACCCAACAACCTTAGAGAGGGGCTAGGACTAGATTATAAGCAAAATCGAGCAAACAAGAAAACCAACCGAAACCCCTTTGTGGGTTTGTCTTGTGATCGACCAAAGAGAGAAAGAAAGAGGGAATGAAGAATTATGAGGGTGAGGGGTTGTTTATATAGGCCTAGTAGATCTTGTAGCCCAAGCAAAACTAATAATAGAAAAGTTTTCCCTTCCCCTTGTGTGCCCTAACCGACGGTCGGACACCCCTCAATGGGGTGTTCCGGAACCTTCTATTCTTCCACATTCTATTTATTCCACAAATGCTCGTTAATATTTAACTTTTAATTATCTAACGATCGTTAAAGTTATAGCTCGATTTAATTTAATAAATATATAAATATATATTTATTAAATAAATTAATATAAACAATAAATATATTTATTAAATAAATTAACTCTTTACGTATTAAGTGCAATCTCGTAATCTCGAGTTCGATCCTATCACACGAATATTAAATATAAGTCCATAAACTTTCATTATTTGCTCATTCACATCTATGATTTCACTTAGGCTATTCTTTTGTCCAAAGAGGGGGAGATTGTTAGACTAGGATTTGAACAACCAATAGACTAAGTGTGTGTACTGAGTGAAAAATACTCTGTTTGTCATCTTTAAGATTTCAAGCTTCAGTAACCAAAGATGGTTAGCGGACAAAGAAGACTTGAACAAACAAGACGACAACTCGGGCTATTTTTATATCCAAATAGGGAGAGATTATTGGGTCAAGTTTTGACCAAATTCTTCCTCAAAAGTATTTAAATATAAAATCAGCTGAAGACTTGAAGAATTACTGAAGACATCTTCAGAATTTGCTGAAGATACTTAAGCAACCGGTCCAACACCACTCTTGCTGAAGACAGTTTAGCACCAGCACTTCCAGAGTCCTTTGAAGAAAAAGTCTTCACTTCAGCAGCTGATGCGGATCAGCACCTGAAGGACAAGGCCTGAAGGAAGTTGCCTTCAGTTCAGCTTGGAGTGACAAACCAAGCTGAACGATGTTTATCTAACTCTTGAATTACAACCTGAAGATATTGGCGCGAACTTGCTAGAAGACAAGAGTACAAGAGTGGTTACTTGTACAGCCAATAAGAAAGTCAAAAGTAATATTTACTTTTGTACTATGATGGGAAAGAACACATGGGAGCACATGGGTTTCACTCTAGTGAATGCTTCCTTTGGAAGCTTTAGTTTTCTTTTCCTTTAAATAGATACGTTGTAGGTAGAGTTAGATAAGATTTCCATTCCACAAAATACATAAAGTGTAGTGTTAGGATTTCTTCCTATCTTGTTCATCAAGAGGGAAAACTTGTCATTCAATCTTGGTTGTTATTCCGCAAACAACCGGGTATAATTCTTTGGTATAGCTATACTGATAATGAATTAGACGTTGAAAAGTACAAGTTGTGTTATTTATGGTCTAATCGTGTTTATATTACATGATTTCGAGGACCCAACAAGTGGTATCAGAGCGGATGGATCATTCTTATGATCCAGATCCTTTCTTATTGGCTGCTAATAACATTTAAGCTTTGTTAAATTTTTATTTGTGTTCTTCAAAAACTGCTGCTGTCAATGAGAAATTTTGACGGAGAGAAACAAATACTTTGACACAGCTAAACCTCACAAATATCTTATCAAAAAAATCACACTGGTTTGTGTTTATCCAAATTGAAAACCAACATCCAAACCGAGAAATCCATCATTTCTAAAAACAAAACAATCACCAAATAAAAAAAACATAAATCCAGATCCGAACCTCACAAATAAAAAAAACATATAAGCCTTATTCACATCATATCATTCGAATCCCTGATCCATCATCACCGACCATACTAAAATCAAAACTAGATCCAAATGTTAGCCTCAAAATATTGAGTCAAACAAGAATGATCGGTCATATGTTTATTATGTATCGTATTATAGAATGTTGTAATAGGTAGTATATTAGTCGTGTTATACGGGCTTAACTTTAGGCTAAAGTTCATTAATAAGTAACTAGAGCCCAAAAGGAAAGCCCGACCCAAACCATATAGTCCATAAAGAAGCCCGCATGTGGGTGGACTATATATACCCTTCCTAGCATGTTAGGAAGGGTGTTGGTTCATTTTTATTCTCACTTCTCAATCTAATATTTCACAAGTTCCAACCATTTCTCTCTACTTTCTCTCACTAGTTTCTCTCTCTAAAATTCATCTCATATCTACCTTTTTTTCTTTAAATTCGTATTATATCTTCTAAATTTATGGGACAACAATTGGTATCAATCGCCATGGGGTAGTTTTGTGATTGGTTTTTTGAGTTTTCATTTGATTTATTTGATTTGATCCTTATTTCTACCACGAATTCAAGATTTTTTATGTTTGTAGTGTTCTTCAAGTCGTATAACTTCTTTATTCGTGTCATAGTGACTTGGGTATCTTGGTTTTTGGCAAAAACACATGTTTTTTGGATCAAAAGTTGAAAACTTTCTTGTTTTTCATCTTTCCGAATTTCTAGCAAGTATCACCATCGGAAAGTACAAAGGGAGTGAGGCCAGATCGCAATAACCACTAGGTTCTACTTTGCGGTCTATGGATTTCGATACCTTATTCTGACGTGACATTCCGATCGTACATTGCGATCTGGGATTCCGACGGTTTCAAGGGATTTTTGAGTCGTTACTCTGCCAAATTTGTTTTAGCCATATTCCGATCTAAACATTCTGACAGGTGAACATTGCGATCTAAGCATTTCGACAGATGAACATTGCGATCTAAGCATTCCGATAGGTGAACATTGCGATCTAGGATTCAGACAGAAGGACATTCCGATAGATTGTTATTCCGATAGAACCCAACATTCCGATACCGACAACATTCCGACAGCCCACATTCCGACAACCAACATTCCGATGGACATCCGATGGCACATTCCGATGGACATTCCGATGACATGTTTAGCTAAATTTTGTTTGAGTATTTTTTAGACTTAGCCACCATCTAGATTAGTTTTGAAACATCGTTTACACGAAGATAAAAAAAAGAGTTAAAATTTTTCCGTCAAGTAAATTCAAATTTTTTTGCATACTAGTTTTAGGACATTTCTAGCTCAATTTCAAAATTTGGTGATTACAAATTTTTTAGGTCTACCGTTTTGTCGGACTGAGGAATTAATTGTCGGACTGAGAAAAAAATCGCAATTTTCGGAATTTTAACAACCAAACAATCACAACACAACTACTTAAGATCCACATTCGATTCATCATTTTAGAGAATATTGAGATGGATTCTACTGCCGAATATCGTGTGACGAACAACAACATAATGGTGGCACGTAACAACGAAAGACCACCAATGCTTGTGTCGGGTCGATATGATCAATGGCAATCCCGTTTTCTACGTTATCTTGACACAAAACCTAACGGTGATGCTTTAAGGCAATGTATTTTGGAAGGACCCTATAAACTCTCAAGGATCCAAGTTCCTGCAGTACCAGCCACAGACACAAGTGACGAACAACCCGCATATAAACGTGATGAAAATAGGACCGACCTCACCCCAGAGAACCGTGCGTGGTTTGATGCAGAGAAAGAAGAAATCTACTTAATTCTCAGTGGCATTGGAGATGATATTTACTCTACGGTTGATGCATGCCCTACTGCTCAAGAAATGTGGACGGCTATTGAAAGATTGCAACAAGGTGAATCACTTAACAAACAAGATGTGAAAACTAAGATGTTTTGGAACTTTGGCAAGTTTACATCAAAGGATGGGGAATCAATTGATTCTTATTACTCCCGATTCTACAAGATGATGAATGATATGACCCGAAACAACTTGCAAGTTTCCACCATGCAAGTCAATGTCCAATTTCTACAGCAACTTCAACCAGAGTGGACACGGTTTGTCACCTTGGTGAAACAACAACAAAAGGTAGACGACGTTTCATATCACAATCTCTTTGACATCTTGAAACAATTTCAAAATGAGGCAAATGAACTTCGAGCTGAACGAGTTGCAAAGATTTCCAATCCACTTGCTTTGGTGTCTACCACTCAACATTATACAGATTATCACTCTCGTACTTCAAAGACCTACTCTACTCAATCATCATCACCACGGTCATCCATTTTCTCCAAGTCACATGCTCCAACACGATCCCGAGGCAAAGAAGTTGTAAGAGCACCATCACCCACACATGAGCAATCATCCGAAGAAGACAGTGATGAAGAAGTAGCTCAAAAGGATAGGGAATTCAAGCAACAAATGGCTTTCATTATGAAGCAATATAAGAAAATCTACAAACCCACCAACAACAACCTTCGAACATCTTCAAACCCGAGGAACACCCATGCACAGAGTCCTCCAAGGTATGACACACGAAGACGTGCTGAGAGTCCTCCAAAGTATGATCGACAACCTAAGTATGATAATCAGAGGGTGGCTACTGTTGTTGGAAATAGGGAAACTGTTGGTACTCAAGTTGTGCAACAAAGTGGGATTTAGTGTTTTAACTGCAGAGGTTTTGGGCATTTGGCTAAGGAATGCAGGCAGCCAAAGAGGGTTAAAGATTATGGTTATCATAAGGAAAAGATGCTGCTGTGCAAGAAAATGGAAGCTGGAATCAAGTTATCAGCTGAGGAAGGAGAAATGCCTGACGACACAGATGATGAACTCTCCGACCAAGAACTCGAGGCACATTATTCATACATGGCAAAGATTCATGAGGTCCTTAACGTCACTAAAGATGACAATGGTCCTATCTTTGATACTGAGCCAATTGATAAGGTACAACATGATGATGAATATAATGTGTTTGGTGATACACATGAGCATAGTGATCTACAAACAACAATTACTGACACGTGTATGATGGAAACGGTTGATAGCAATACCACACCCGATTCATCAGACATGTGCAATAATGAGTTTGAGGATGATCAACATGCAAATAAGTATGATGACGAGGAGCGTGTCGCGCTTGCTAATTTAATTGCTAGTTTACAAAAAGATGTCAATGAAAATAGAAAGAGTCAAAAGCAATTAAAGAAGGCAAACACAGCGCTCACTCAAAACTTTGAAGAATGCAAAGCCGCTCTTATAAAATCTAGTGAGACTATTGATAGTTATAGGGCCGAGCTTCTTCAAAAGACCAACGAGCTTGAGGGGTACAAAATTCGTGTCATCAACGTTAAAAAGGACGATTTTGAAAATAAATACAATGAAGCTCTTGCTTTGTTAACTAAAGAAAAACGTCAATTTAATGTTTTATTAAGTGATGAACGTCAAAAAACGTACCTTGCCACAACAAAAGTTAATGGACTTGAACATAGGCTTTCTATGAACACCACCGATTCTGCTAAAATTCTTGACGAAAAGAAACAAGAGGTTGAAACAATAAAACAAGATTTCAAAAATAGACAAAGCAAAGATACTGAAAAAGTAAAAGATCTCGAAGAACAAGTCGATTTTTTGAAAAACGTTGTTTATAAAACACATGACTCTATTCAAACCGTAAGAATGATAGCACCTCGGTCGTTTTTCAAGGGTCAACCTAGCTTTGCCCCTAATACCTAAGTTTTTCCCTAATTAAAAAGATTGTTCGTTGATGTGTGTCTAATCGAATTGATCTAGGTTCTCTATGTGACTCAGTTTTATTTTGGTGGAATCAAATATTTTTGGTTGGTTTTAAATTTAAATGTGCAAGACTTAAAAGTAAATGTCGTTAAAGTAAAGGGCAAGTATTAAAAGAGCGTGAAATTAAAATCTAAATCTAATTTAAAAGAAAGGTGCGATATTTAAAACGTGACGGAAAGTAAAATGATTAAATGACTACAAATAAAAGCGTGACGGAAATTAAAATTAGACAAGTATTAAAAACTTAAACTAAAAATTAAACAAGACAAAGCATGGAAAACAACCCTCAGATCGGAATATATTCCGATCGACCTTACCATCGGAATGAACACACCACCTATCGGAATGTTGAAGAAACCCAGATCGGAATATGTCACCTTTTCAGATCTAAATAACCTAACAACCTCAGATCGCAATGTAGTCCAGATCGAAATGTGTCCTATCGGAATATCACCTAGATCGGAATGTGGCTGGGGAAAATTGGGCAGCACTTCGTCTAAGTGAGCCTCAAGAGCCGTCGAAAAGAGCAATCGCAATATGCGATCGCAATCCCCAGATCGGAATGAGGAAATGGTACACCTATCGCAATCCCGGATCGGAATGCAAAACCCTTGGACCAATACTGTCACAATCGGAATGTGGTATATGCAACCGTCGCAATATGGAAAACCCTCTCTTTCCGATGGATACAAATTCGTAAAAAGCACAAGAACAAAATAAGCTATTCTAATAAGCAGTTACCAAAAACTTTAATGAAATGAAATCAAAACGAAACAATAAGCTGGAAAGTTAAAGTCTTTCAAACTTTTAAACACGAAACTTAAATGAAATCAAAAGTTAAAAATCAAAACTTTAAAGAAAACTTTTCAAAATACTTAAGAAAAATTCCAAATAAGCACACAAGGTTGTCAATCTCGTGGCTTATTTCGTGTGAGGAAATAAAAAGGACAAAACTTTAATCAAAATAAGCAAATGGATTAAGCAAAACCTTGCTTAATCCGAAATTCAAGCCGAAACAAAAAGAGAGAAAGGTAGAATGAGATTGATAAAAAGAACTTGATCAAATGATAAAGAAAGGTAAAGACAAGAATTTAAAGAACACAAATTAAAAACTTACTTGGAATTAAAAGGTAATTAAGGTGCAAAACATGTAATTAAAAGTGCAAGTAATTAAAGGTGCATTAAAAGTAAATGTGGAAGAACTAGTGTCACTCTAGCCAACAAAACTAAATGAAATGAAAATGAGAGTATTTATAGGTGATTAGGGGAGAGGTTAGAGGAAGCTTCATCCTCTCCTTCCTTTCTTGTTAATTGCACCATCAAGTCCTTTCTTCTTAATCTTTTTGTTAATCTTGGATTTTGATGACTTTTGTCTCGGGATTTCTTTGGACTCGTCTTTTAATTTCTTCAATAAAATAGACTTGAGTTTCTCGGCTTTTGATAAACTTCAGTCTTTTGACTTTTTCTTCGATAAATCTTTAGAATTGGTCTTGGACTTCCGTTCTTTTTTTTTCACTTTTGACTTCTCGACTCCGTCTTTCATCTTTTTCTTCAATAAAAGCCGTGAATGCCCGTGAATTCTCGTGTTTTCTCCACTTTTCACAATTTCATCCTAAGTCACAACAAAAACACAAACCACGCATAATTCCGACATAAAAGACATAAAATACACGTTTTGGTCCGGTTATTATTGTAATTAAGTGGTAGAAAAGATGGGTGTTTACACACCTATCAAATCCCCTACACTTGACCATTGCAATGTCCTCATGCAATGCATTAGTTACAAAGCATGTTTACACTTTTCATCATAATCAATCCACATTGGCCTTTATTAAAGAGATAGAAAATTATAAAAAATGCAAAGCAAAGAAATTAAAAGCATACCTTGGGTTTTGAAAATGTCATGAATAATCATCATCCTCAACTTTTCACTTTCTCCAAACCAAGCTTAAAAACGAGATCATTGTTATTATAAGTTAGTAAACTAACACGAACTCATGTGGGACAATTATTCACTTAGACTCCCTTATTCCTATGGGTATCTCTTGTATTTTATTATTTGTCTTGAATGATCACGAAGATGCATTGTTTGACTTATTTCGATAATTATTTAGTCTGAAAATAAAGTGCACGATTTAATCAATAGTTAACTAAAGGACCAAATCTTTTAAAACTGCTTCTCGGGATATCAAAAAGTTCATATCTTGGCATAACTTGGTTCGCGATTTGAGACCTTTCTCGGGCCGATATTTGGCAGCGACTTCATACCTCAAATCTTGAGAGACGTTCATGAAATAATGGTCTTCTCTTCATAATTGGAATTTCTTCACTTGGAATTTTTTTGAGAGATTCTTCATATATGGACCACGACTTCTTCATTTTTCTCCAATCTTTATTTTGGATTTTGATATACAACGATCCGCCTCCTTTATTGACTTGGATCTATTTATCCTCATACCTTGTTAGGGTCTTTTCGGATACACTTCTCCATGACTTTTTGGGAGTTTTTGCTTTTCGTCGTGTGTCTCGATCCTTCATATTGATTTTCGATAAATGATTCTTGACATCACTTTTGGATCTTTAGCAATAAAACATAGCCCTCATGCCTTGTTAGGGCCTTTTCGGACTCGCCAATCTTCGCGCCCCGCTTCATAAGTTATGCCTTGGCTATGAACTCTCGTCATTACCGAGCAACTTTTAAACGATCTGGGGCTAGAAGCTAAGTAACTTTTCAAATCGTACAACCTTATTTATTAGCAGATAAATTTATTAGCAAGCGATGGGAGAATAGGCTCATAATTAACTCACATAAATTCACGAAAGAATACCGACTTATAATTGGCTCTATCATCTCTCGTTCTCCACAGTTTAAAATCTCAAGTAATGAGACTCGTGGATACTTAGCCTATTAAATCAGAGTTTTGGGTTTTCGAGTCGCCTATAGGATCTTGCAAATTCTTAGACTTTTTCAAGTTTAGAAATCGCATCTTAAAGTTCCCTTGATAAACGACTCTCTAGGATCAATTATAGGAACTTGCGAAAAGTTCTTGTTCTTAACCCGTGAGAGTTAAGACTTTCGCATTTTATAGCTCCCTATATAAAAGCCTAGCAAAACTTGACTTAAACATGTTAAGGATACTAGCTAGAGCAAACTCGGATTGAGTCAAAAGATTCGCAACGTTTGAAAATTAAAACCACTTATTAAACATTTATTCTAGAAAAGAAAGAAAATAACTATACAAAGGGAAAAACTAATAGGCCAAAATAGATCAAAAATTTTGAAAAATGTCGAAAAATTGATTTTTCGGTTAAAATGAGGATAAAAACAAGGAAAAGACCACTTAACTTCGATAGAAGTCCCCCCTACACTTAAGATAAACATTGTCCTCAATGTTTAAGCATGTGGGAGTAAGCTCCCCTACACTTAGGACATTGTGCACGTTGTTTAAATCTCGCTAAGGGAAAGACAACTAAAGAGATTCCTATTTTAATATTGAAAAAATATAAAATAGTGAATCGAAAAGAGTTTAGGATAGAACCGGGAAGACGTAAAACACGGAATCACGGGTTGTCAAGAATCATCAAGAGTGGATCATTGAAGCTCGAATCCCTGATTAAGAAGTGAGGAGAGGAAATAGCAATCCAAAGGGTCCCCCCTACACTTATGATAAAGGAAGCGGAAAGATAGATGCATGGGTTGCCTCCCAAGAAGCGCTTGGTTTTTGTTAACCGAGTCGTTAGCCTGACTCGACCTTGATCATCAACGGAAGGAGCATAAGACATATCCACCAGGATCAAAGACATAGTTTTCATCGAGCAAATAGCATAGGCTTAAGGCGAACAAGGCAAGCCAAAGAAGAGTAGGCAAGGTTCCCTTAAGCAGCAATGGAGCACGGTGGAAGCAAGGTTGAAGTGGTGCAAGCAGATTTCCATAAGTTCCAAAGATATTTCCTTTTATTTCATCAGGTGGATACTGAGATGGCTGCAGAATTTCAATACCAGGGTCGAACACCTTTTCCTTTAGGGGAAAATAGCACTCAGGCGCAGCCGAGTGTGAAGAAGATCCGCAAAGAAGCACAACCTCGTCCTCAGAAGGGGGACAAAGAGGTGTTAAATCATATGTGCAACGGATTTCGGTGTCGACCGGTTTCTTTTCCTTTGACAAAATTTTCTTCAAATCCAAAGTAGGATCAAGACGATAATCTTCAAAGTCCAAAGGAGGAGCATCACTCTCATGAGGGAAGTAAGTGTTAAGAAATTCAGAAAAATCTTCCTCGTATGAGTAATCGTCCAAAGTAGGATCGAGTGATGGAGGATCTTCATTAAGTGAAGAATCGCTCGAGAGAGTATCAGCCTCATCGAAATCATCATATGTAGGCAGCTCGGGATACTCAGAAGTACAATCAAAATCATCCGAATCTGAGCTAGAATCATCATCATCATAAGCATCAAAGACCGGTGAAGAATCATAAATGGAAGAAGCGTCCAAAGTAGGGAGAGAATCATCCACATTATCTTCAAAGAGTGGATTATCAGTAGAAGACTCGAATAGAGGATTGTCATAGACGGTAAAGTCATCGAGCACATTTATCATATTCACTGATTCTCGGCCTCCAAAGGATTTGCATGTAAGCTTCCCCATTTTAAAAACTTTAGAATCATCCCCGACTCGTAAGATTAACTCACCTTCGGCCACATCTATTAAAGCACGTCCGGTTCTCAAGAATGGCCGACCAAGTATTAAAGGAATACGAGGGTCCATTTCATAATCAACTACGACGAAATCGACCGGGAAGGTAAATGTGCCAACTTTAAGAAACACATCTTCGGCTATACCAACGGGGTAAGCGAGAGTGCGGTTTGCAAGTTCGAGAGTCATCTTTGTTGGAATGAGGTCGGGCAATGATAGTGTTTTCCAAACACTGAGTTGCATCAGATTAATACTAGCCCCGAGATCAGCAAGGGCAGTAAATTCTTCAGTTTTGTTGAACACGCAAGGCAACACAAAACGACCGGGATCTCCAAGCTTTTCCGGAAGTTCTCTAAGAAGGACTACAGAGCAGTTTTCATTTAAGCGTGTGTTGGCGAGTTCAATCAGCTTCTCCTTCTTGCTAAGCAATTCCTTGAATGCTTTGACAAATTTCGGCATGTGGCAAAGTGCTTCAACAAGGCTAATGTTGATGGTCATTTTAGATAGCATATCCACATATTTCGATACTTGACAATCATTCTTGGTTAGATCGTTGGTTTTGCCTATGCGAGAAAGGTATGGGATTCTAGGTTGGTAAGGGTTAGTTGAAGGTGTTGTTGGTGAAGGTTGTGATGTTGAAGGGTCCTTCCGAGATACATCGTCATGACGAGGCGGAGACGGTAATGGTGTACTATCACTAAGTGTAAGAGGAGTAGGGATACATGGTGGTGGAGGAGGTGTAAATGATGGTGGTGGGGTAGATGGATTGACAATGGTAATTCCACTACGCGTAGTTATATCACTCACATTAGCTCGCGGATTAGTGACGGTGTTTGAAGGTAGAGAACCCGAAGAAGAAGAAGGTTGAGCTTCAGGCAAGAAACTAGCCAACAGATTCTTCAATTCAGTTGTTTGAGTGATGAAAGAGGATTGAAGATTATCACGAACCTCGGTTCTGATATCATTTCCTTGCTTCAAGATATCTCCTTTCAAATTGATTATTTGGCTCTGTAGATTCTTGATTTGCTCACCTTGAGTTCTCATGATGGTGTCAACATCGGGATTAATGGGTGGGTGTTGTTGGGTGGGTGGTTGATAAGGGTTAGAAGCACGAGGTGGGATTTGGTTGCTTTTATTGTGGTTGTTGGCGGGATTTTGGTTTTGAGGAGAAAAACCGGGTGAAAGGTAGTTGTTGGAACGGTAGCTCAGCAGATTTCTATCCCCTTGTTGTCTAGCTTGGTAATTTTCTGGTGAATAATTACCGTAAGCAGCATACACATTTTCCGGATTTCCTTGTGTCGAAGGACAATCGGTGTATGAGTGAGGACCGCCACATGTTTCACAAGGATTAGCAACCGCTTTAACTTGTTGTTGTTGTTGGTTTGAAGCGAGAAGCGTAATACTTTTGCTCATTTCGGCCATCATGCGGGTGAGTTCGGTCATCTCAGGGTTTGCTGAGGTTGAGGAAACATTGACTCTCGGGTTGTTCCTTGAAGATGCAGAGGAATCCCAGTTCTTGTGGTGAGTAGTCATGTTCTCAATTAACTCTCTACACTCCTCGGGTCTCCTTTTCATGAATGTGCCACCGGCGGCTGCATTGATCGTATCACGATCTCGAAAAGTCAATCCGTTGTAGAAAGTATCTATCAAAGTGACGGGAAGCATGTTGTGGTTTGGACAACGGTCGATCAAGACAT
Organism: Glebionis coronaria; assembly: GCA_025667525.1. Classification (NCBI taxonomy): domain Eukaryota; kingdom Viridiplantae; phylum Streptophyta; class Magnoliopsida; order Asterales; family Asteraceae; genus Glebionis; species Glebionis coronaria. Next base: position 295,815,689 of record CM046874.1, read on the forward strand.
TATATCTCTCCCAAGCATCAAAAAGAGATTCATCGGGGTCTTGCATGAAACCGCTGATCTGATTGCGAAGGCTTGTGACCATGGATGGTGGAAAGTAGCGCGACAAAAAGCGTTGAGTCATATCATCCCAAGTGTGAATAGAATTCTTCGGGAGACGATCAAACCATTTCTCGGCATGATGCGATAATGTATGTGGAAAGAGTTGTAAGCGGAGTACATCCATTGTGGCCCCAGGCAACTTCATGCTTTGGGTGATTGTAATGAATTTGTCGAGGTGTTTGTTGGCATCATCATCAGGCAATCCTCTAAATGGGTTTGTTTGTACTTGTTGAATCATGTGATGCTTCAACGAAAACTCAGGAGCGTTGATTTGCATCGGCGCAATCGGTCCTCCTCGTCCAAACATTGTTGGTTGACAAAGTTCCTCCATGGTCCGAAGATCGGGCTGTGGAAGAGCATTGTTGTTATTATTATTATTGAGGTGCGGTGGTTGATTATTGTTGTTAACACCTGCCATACTTAAATCTTCTTGAGTCTCGGGCTCTTGATAATTGGAAGATCTAGTACGCATACACCTGAAAATGCAAAAGAAAACAAAACCAAACACAAAGACAATATATATACACAATAAAGATAAAATCTTTTTGGATTTTTGAAATTTTTAATATTTATGGTTTTTATGAATTTTTTAATTTTTATGATTTTTGAATTTTTTTATGCAAGAAAAATAAAGTTCACGAGTGAACGGATCCCAAAAAGCAACGTGTCTAGCACAGAAAACTGTTGATCTTAACGAAAAGAGCCGGCAGCGGCGCCATTTAATACCTAAGTTTTTCCCTAATTAAAAAGATTGTTCGTTGATGTGTGTCTAATCGAATTGATCTAGGTTCTCTATGTGACTCAGTTTTATTTTGGTGGAATCAAATATTTTTGGTTGGTTTTAAATTTAAATGTGCAAGACTTAAAAGTAAATGTCGTTAAAGTAAAGGGCAAGTATTAAAAGAGCGTGAAATTAAAATCTAAATCTAATTTAAAAGAAAGGTGCGATATTTAAAACGTGACGGAAAGTAAAATGATTAAATGACTACAAATAAAAGCGTGACGGAAATTAAAATTAGACAAGTATTAAAAACTTAAACTAAAAATTAAACAAGACAAAGCATGGAAAACAACCCTCAGATCGGAATATATTCCGATCGACCTTACCATCGGAATGAACACACCACCTATCGGAATGTTGAAGAAACCCAGATCGGAATATGTCACCTTTTCAGATCTAAATAACCTAACAACCTCAGATCGCAATGTAGTCCAGATCGAAATGTGTCCTATCGGAATATCACCTAGATCGGAATGTGGCTGGGGAAAATTGGGCAGCACTTCGTCTAAGTGAGCCTCAAGAGCCGTCGAAAAGAGCAATCGCAATATGCGATCGCAATCCCCAGATCGGAATGAGGAAATGGTACACCTATCGCAATCCCGGATCGGAATGCAAAACCCTTGGACCAATACTGTCACTATCGGAATGTGGTATATGCAACCGTCGCAATATGGAAAACCCTCTCTTTCCGATGGATACAAATTCGTAAAAAGCACAAGAACAAAATAAGCTATTCTAATAAGCAGTTACCAAAAACTTTAATGAAATGAAATCAAAACGAAACAATAAGCTGGAAAGTTAAAGTCTTTCAAACTTTTAAACACGAAACTTAAATGAAATCAAAAGTTAAAAATCAAAACTTTAAAGAAAACTTTTCAAAATACTTAAGAAAAATTCCAAATAAGCACACAAGGTTGTCAATCTCGTGGCTTATTTCGTGTGAGGAAATAAAAAGGACAAAACTTTAATCAAAATAAGCAAATGGATTAAGCAAAACCTTGCTTAATCCGAAATTCAAGCCGAAACAAAAAGAGAGAAAGGTAGAATGAGATTGATAAAAAGAACTTGATCAAATGATAAAGAAAGGTAAAGACAAGAATTTAAAGAACACAAATTAAAAACTTACTTGGAATTAAAAGGTAATTAAGGTGCAAAACATGTAATTAAAAGTGCAAGTAATTAAAGGTGCATTAAAAGTAAATGTGGAAGAACTAGTGTCACTCTAGCCAACAAAACTAAATGAAATGAAAATGAGAGTATTTATAGGTGATTAGGGGAGAGGTTAGAGGAAGCTTCATCCTCTCCTTCCTTTCTTGTTAATTGCACCATCAAGTCCTTTCTTCTTAATCTTTTTGTTAATCTTGGATTTTGATGACTTTTGTCTCGGGATTTCTTTGGACTCGTCTTTTAATTTCTTCAATAAAATAGACTTGAGTTTCTCGGCTTTTGATAAACTTCAGTCTTTTGACTTTTTCTTCGATAAATCTTTAGAATTGGTCTTGGACTTCCGTTCTTTTTTTTTCGCTTTTGACTTCTCGACTCCGTCTTTCATCTTTTTCTTCAATAAAAGCCGTGAATGCCCGTGAATTCTCGTGTTTTCTCCACTTTTCACAATTTCGTCCTAAGTCACAACAAAAACACAAACCACGCATAATTCCGACATAAAAGACATAAAATACACGTTTTGGTCCGGTTATTATTGTAATTAAGTGGTAGAAAAGATGGGTGTTTACACACCTATCAGCCACCCCCAAGTACCTCGAACAAGCTCAAGCTGCGAACCCTCACTTATATCTTGATGAGTCCGAATGGACTGATAATGAATGCCAAGTAGCTAACATCGATAGTGAAGAGACGTCCCTTTGGGATGAGGAGAGTAGATCACCAGTCAATAAAGATTTTATGAAACCATATAACTATGCTTATCTAAACAGTCTTTATGGTCTTTTCACTCCACAAAAACAGAAGTCTCGTGAGGAATTCTTTTTAGAATGCAAACAAAGAAGAATTCAATGGAAAAAGGCTTTTGCCGCTAAGAGGAAAACTAATGTTTTTAAATATATTAACTATTTGCCTTTAGATGCTTCTAAAAGAAAAAGTAGAAAAACACTTGGTTTTCTTAAACACCACGTTGATAATGTTCAATCAATTGTTGAAAGCGATTGGGAAAAACGTCAAAAGGATAAGTGGAAAATCGAGATTCCACACGACATAACTGTGCTTGTGAAATAACTTTTAATACCAAATACGAAGATAATAAAAGAACATGTTCTTGAGTTTGAAAATTTGATTCGGTCTGAAATGTTTGATGATTTGAAATATGTTGAGTCTCTTGAAAACGAAATTGATGAACTTCAAAATGACAAATCAGAATTTTCAAACGAATATGATCTACTCTTAGAAGAATGTCTCTCCAAAGATGTTTTGTGTGTTACTCTTCAATCTTGTGCTAATATCGATGAATATTCTGATGTTGCATGTAAATATCTTGATAAAATCAAAGAATGTGAGCGTCTTGAACTTGAGCTTTCGAAACATAAAGAAAATGTTGATAAAAAGGCTTTTGAGTTACTTCAACACAAAACTGATTTCCTTCAAAAACATTGTCATTCTCTTGAACTTGCTTTGCAAAAATACGTTGGTAGTTTTCCACATGATAATAAATTGCAAGAAAAACTTTCCCAAACATTTCGAGAAATGAATGAACAGTATTTGGAAATTAAAGGGTTGAAAGCTCAGTTACAAGACAGGGACAGAGCGATAGCAGAGTTGCAGAAACTCGTTGCTAAAATGGGTGGGAAAATTGTGGAACCTAGTGTTAAGAAACCTGTCGTAAGACAACCCAATGCGCAAAAAGTGACTAGACCCTCTGTCTTGGGAAAACCATCTGTTTTCTCCAATTCTGCATTTACAAAACCTGCATTTTCCCCCAAGATGGATGGGAAGGATAGGTTACCACAAAACACTCCCAAAACACATATTCGATCACAAAGCATTAAGAACACAAATGTGGTTAAACCAGGGATGTATAGATTGGCCAATAAAGCTACACACAACAAAGAAAGTGCATCACCTCAGACTTCTAGAAACACTAATAGACGTGTGTCTTTTACTACAGGAGTAGTCCCCACTGATAGTGTTAGCCGGCCCCAGCTTAAGAGCACTCGCATGAATGAAAAGGTTTGGCAAACCAAAAGTCAAGGGAAGATGAAGATAGTAGAAGACCACCCTAGGATTTTCAATGTTTCTAAGAATAAAATGTCTGTAATCGCATGTAATGACGATATGAATGATTCGACTTTGAATGCTTTGAATGTCAAGTTTGTTTGTGTGAAATGTGGAAAGTGTGCTAATGCTAATCATGCTATGTGTGTTTCGAATAATGTCAAAGGTGTAGAAACTAGAACTAAGAAGCAAACTGTGATGTCTATTAGTGCTAGAAACCCCAAACGCAAAGTGAACCATTCTGGTGCAACCCCCCCCCCCCTAAGAAAAGTATTGCATCAGACTCCACCACTAAGAACCCTAGAAGCAGAATTAAGGAATTATATGAGTCTGATAGCAAGCCTTGGAAATGGTGGTTTGCTAATCAATGTCCTCCAGGATATAAATGGATGCCTAAGGTTAGGACAGAAAATGTGACTACGTGCGTTAGTGTGACTCTAAGTGATGAACCTAGGGAAACTAATGAATCGGAAATCACAACTAACATGGAATACAATTTAGCAAATGCTCCACCGTGTTCTAATTCTTTTGCAGGTGATCGAAATAATTCTCTTCATACTGGACTCCGGATGCACGAAGCACATGACGGGGAATCTCAAGCTTCTAATTAACTTCGTGGAGAAGTTCCTGGGTATGATCCGATTCGGAAATGATCAACTTGCACCGATCCTAGGATATGGAGACTTGGTTCAGGGGAATATCATTATCAAAAGGGTTTACTACGTCGAAGGGATCAATCACAATCTTTTCTCGGTTGGTCAATTCTGTGATGCGTATTTGGAGGTTGCTTTTAGAAAGAAGACATGTTTTGTTCGTGATTATGCTGGGAATGACTTACTTACCGAAACACGGGGTACTGATCTCTACACTATTTCACTACAAGACTCCACATCTTCAACTCCAATCTGTTTCATGGCTAAAGCTTCAACGACTCAAGCTTGGTTATGGCATCAACGTTTATCTCATCTTAACTTTGATACCATCAACTTGCTTTCCAAGAAAGATATTGTGCGAGACCTTTCTAACTTGAAATTCATCAAAGATCATCTTTGTTCTTCTTGTGAGCTTTGTAAAGCTAAACGGAGTAGTTTCAAGACAAAGACTACACCAAGCTCTAAAGGACGGTTAGATCTTCTTCATATAGATTTGTGTGGTCCCATGCGTGTTCAAAGTATCAATGGGAAGAAATACGTTATGGTAATTGTCGATGACTACTCAAGGTACACATGGACTCACTTCTTGAGGTCCAAGGATGAAACACCCGATGTTCTCATCAGCTTCCTTAAAGTGATACAACATGGTCTTCAAGCTAAAGTTAAAGTGGTTCGTACTGACAGAGGTACTGAATTTTTGAATTTAAAACTGAGAAACTATTTTGAAGCTAAAGGAATTAAACATGAAACATCTATTGCTCGAACACCCGAACAAAACGGCGTTGTTGAAAGACGAAACCATACTTTAGTTGAGGCTGCTCGAACATTATTATCCGCTTCAAAACTTCCACTATACTTTTGGGGCCGAAGCCGTGTCAACCGCATGCTACACACAAAACCGCTCTTTAATTATCCCAAGACACGAAAAGACACCATATCACATAATTAATATCGCAAACCTTCACTCAAACACCTTCATGTTTTTGGATGTACGTGTTACATTATTCGAGATGGTGAAAATCTAGACAAGATGAAAGAGAAAGGTGATGCATGCATTTTAGTGGGATACGCAACTCAGTCTAAGGGATACAGAGTGTACAACAAGAGAACAAAATTGATAGTCGAGACTATTCATATCAGATTTGATGAATTACAAGAAATGGCACTTGAACAAAATAGTTTAACTCCCCATCCACAATGACAAACGACTTCCGTTCACAACCACACGGAACTCGGAACTCAAGACCACAGCAATGAACCGTCAAGTTCAAAGCTGGTTCCTGAACATGTTCCTAGAGCAGATATGACAGTGGACACGACACTTGAAGAGTTGGAAATGTTATATGTACCAATGTATGATGAATATTTCACGGGGGAGAAACAAGTTGCATCGAAGTCTTCCGCTGTCACTCATGATACGAATGATGATACCGATCATCATCAACAAAAGGATACAACTTCATCTACTTCAACACGGGTTGCTGCAGATTTACCTCCTCAGAATATCACTTCAACAATCGATCCCACAACATCCACAACTACTGTCATTGCTCCAGAGAACATAAATCAAGCAGACGGTGCATTATCTGACAATGACAATTTTCACAACCCATTTGGTACACCGGTACACGAAACTGGAGAGTCTTCTACTCGCCATGTTGATCCGTCAAATATGCATACGTTCTATCAACGACATCCTTCAACACATCATTGGACCCGAGATCATCCTTTGGTTCACGTAATTGGAAACCCTTCACAGCCCGTTCGTACAAGACGACAACTAGCCACCGATGGCGATGTTTGTATGTTCGCATTCGCCGTGAGTACTGCTGAACCGAAAAACATCAAAGAAGCCATGGCTGATCATGCTATTGAATCGATGACGGATGAACTTCAACAATTTGAAAGACTTAAAGTCTGGGAACTTGTTGACAGACCATACGATGTGATTCCTTTAAATCTTCGTTGGATCTGGAAAAACAAGATGGATGAAGAAAATACGATCATCAAAAACAAAGCTAGGCTAGTGGCTAGGGGGTATGGCCAGAAAGAGGGAATTGATTTTGACGAATCATTTGCACCAGTAGCTCGTATGGAAGCGTTCAGGATTTTTCTTGCTTATGCTGCACATAAGGGATTCACTGTCTATCAAATGGACGTAAAGACGGCGTTTCTTAACGGTCCTTTGAAGGAAGAAGTCTATGTCACGCAGCCGGAAGGATTCGTCAATCCTCATTATCCTAACAAGGTGTATCGTCTCCACAAGGCACTATATGGACTCAAGCAAGCTCCAAGGGCGTGGTACGACGAGCTCTCGAAATTTCTGATATCCAAAGGTTTCTCAAAAGGTTCCATTGATCGAACTTTGTTCACTTACAAATATGGGGATGACATTTTTCTTGTGCAGATTTACGTTGATGACATTATTTTCGGGTCTACAAACCCAAAACTTTCAAAATGGTTTGAAAAAGTAATGCACAACAAATTTGAAATGTCAATGATTGGCGAACTAAAATTCTTTCTTGGAATTCAAGTTCACCAATCCCCAAGTGGTATCTTTATAAACCAAGCTAAGTATTGTCAAGAGATAATCAAAAAGCATGGTATGACTTCACGTGACCCCGTTGGGAAATGCCATCGCTAGACGCTGACTTGGAGGGAAATGCCATCGATCAAACGAGATATCGTTCCGTGATTGGTTCCCTCGTGTACTTGACAGCAAGCATACCTGATATTTCACATGCTACGTGTTATTGTGCACGATATTAAGCACGACCCACTGAAAAGCACCTCAAGGAGGTTAAACGGATCTTTCGGTACCTCAAGAATACCATTCATTTGGGACTCTGGTATCCGAGGGAAACCGGTTTCTTTCTAACGGCCTATTCAGATTCTGATCATGCAGGGTGTCTTGATACACGAAAAAGTACTTCTGGTGGTGCACAATTTCTAGGTCAAGATAAGCTTGTGGGATGGTCTTCCAAGAAGCAGGATTGCACGTCACTTTCATCAGCCGAAGCAAAGTATGTGTCTCTATCAGCGTGTTGTGCTCAAGTTCTATGGATGCGAACACAACTCACGGATTATGGCTTTCACTTTGAAAAAGTACCTATGTACTGTGACTCAAAGTCGGCCATAGCCATCTCCTGCAATCCGATACAGCATTCCCGCACGAAGCACATCGATGTCAGATACCACTTCATAAAGGAACAAGTTGAAAAAGGTATCGTCGAACTATACTTTGTTGGAACGGATTACCAATTAGCCGACTTGTTTACGAAAGCTCTGTCGAAAGTTAGGTTTGAGTACCTCGTTAGGCAAATTGGTATGAGATGTTTGACTCCAGCGGACCTGGAGATTCTGGCAAAGGTGCCTGCTTGATTTATCTATCAAACATCTACTTGTAAATATCATTGAAAAAAGCAAAATACAAAAATATAAAACATATAAAAACAAAACACAAAATTAAAAAAAAATCTTTCAAAATCCAAAAATATTCTTCTCGACATGTCTTTCAGTATCGATAATATGGACGTGCCTAGAAATGTCGCTCAATAACGACACGGGTGTGTACATAAAGCTCGAATGAAAGTTGTAAATATTTTTCAAAACATGTCATTTCTTCTTTTAATAAAGGAAATTGTCTATTTTGGACAATATTTCCAAACAACGGGTAGAGCAATCTATCACAGGTTGAGCTTGTCACAAAACATTCAACGTTTTGAGCTCAACATAATGGCTTGTAATCACTTTCAGATTGCAACCCGGATCCATATTCACGGGGGAGTGTACGCTTTAGTACCCTTACCCTCAACAAAAGAAGAGCAATCTTCTTACACTTGAGTGGATTTGTCAAGACATTCAAAGTCTATGAACTCAAGTTTATGCTTTAGAAAAAACCTCTTCGCCAAAAAGATATAGGATTTTTCAAAAAGCGTTGAACACAATTTTTTCAAGAATTTCTCAATGACTATTCAAAATCTTTCAAAAATTGTGTGTTCAACAACTCCCATCCTCAAAAAGAGAAATGTGGATCATATCCTCACAACGACAATTCAATTGGATCAATTTTTGAGGGGGAGCATTTTAACTTCGTGCAAAGATTGACACATCTTTCTCCCAGAGATTTTCAAGACTATTTTCAAAATATATTTTAATCAAATTTGGTATCTCTAATATCAAAAGATTTTATATATTATAGATAGGGGGAGAAAATGTGATTAAAATGTGATCTAATATAAGACTCAAGCACTTTAACTCTTACCTACATGTGCGAAACACTTTCGATTATCGACGCACATGTGAAGGGGGGTCATCTCTGAAATGACAAAACTAGCAAGGTGTTAAATGTTTTTCAAACACTTTGTTAGAATTTAAAGTGGTTTTCATGGTTACGATCAAATACCCACAACATCTTTAATTCACGACGTTATTGGTGTCAAAAGGGTGGTTAGGTTTAAGTCCTATGATACAACCAGAACCGGAGGGATCTTCCCAGGGACAATCCAATAGATTATTAGAAGTCCTTAGGAAAGATGGAGTAGAATGTGAACGTAGCTGAATGCCGACTAAGTATTGATGGTAGCACTGGAACAATCACAACAAGGTGCTATTAATGATGTCTTGGTAAGCGTTGAAGGGGTTGAAGAATGAAAAAGAAATGTAAGGATAAAGGGTGTAAAGAAATTAGCCCTCCATACAACTTAGGCAGAAACCGGGTCAACTAATCATGAAGACAAACTCATCATGGACCCAGTGATGAATGCACAACCCTTTCCTAGCTACTCAGGCTTCTCTCAAAAGAAGTTTGTTTTATTGTCACGGAGAACAACATGACTTCTATTGACTTTGTCACTTCGAGATAGTTGATATTGAATAGGTGGCATCTGCTCCAGCCTCCGACCACTAAGAGTGCACAAATCGAGTCTAGAGCCAAGAGATCAATCAAATCTCGTTAGGACACACGGATGAAGATCAAGAGAGTCCTACGCTATATCCTTGTGATATTGCTAGAACACTCAGAGTGATACTACTTAGTATTCACAATGATGAGTGGAAATCCTTCCAGTGTTAACATCAAACAGCACTACGGTAGGTCATATGTAAGATTCTTTATGAATTGAACATGTGTAAAACTGAAAAGCAACATTGGTTTGATTCTGAATTGATTCAAACTCGATTCAGGTTCTACGCAATATCTTTATGGTCTTGCCAGAACATTCAGAGTGATATTCATTAATATTTACAGTGACGAATGGAAATCCTTCTAGCGTCAACCTCAAACAGCGCTACGGTCTTGCAAGATTCTTATGAATCAAGCTTGTGTCAACTGGAAAGCAACAATGGTAAGATTCTTAATGAATCAAACTTGTTCCAGGAATTTGAATTGACGACTTTAATCAAGCGGATTTCTATCCAATTGATTCACTCTTTATGTTCGCAGTCTTGCTTTGAGACGGTCGAGTAAAGAGAACGGCTAGTACAGCCGCGAAACCCTGTCAAGGAGATTCTTAATTGAATCTACTATCACAGGTACGGTATTTAATATCGTATAATGGTCTTCACCGACCGGAGGTAAAACGCTACCAATTTAGGACGAATGTCAAAGCCATTCAGTCCGTGTCTATGTTTTGTCTCGAGAAGGTGGCGTTACGGTGTACTCAGCAAAGTCAAAGATTCAAAACCACATACTCATGCCTAAAGACATATTCAACAATTAATAGTGTGAGCATGTGGATGAAGACACAAGATCGCAAGATGGCAAAGACAAGTCAAGGATGATTTGAAGATCTCAAGCTTAAAGACAAAGTCGAAAGACAACGACAAAGGCTCAAAGATCACAGCATGAAGAAACAAGACTAGTATTACACATTCAAGACTCATTTATGGCGAGATTAGTAATCTCTACAAATTTCCTAAATGACCAAGGTTTATGACCTCTCATTGGGAGAGATTGTTAGCCTCAAAAGATTGAGTCAAACAAGAATGATCGGTTTATTATGTATCGTATGATAGAACGTTGTAATAGGTAGTATATTAGTCGTGTTATACGGGCTTAACTTTAGGCTAAAGTTCATTAATAAGTAACTAGAGCCCAAAAGAAAAGCCCGGCCCAAACCATATAGTCTATAAAGAAGCCCGCATGTGGGTGGACTATATATACCCTTCCTAGCATGTTAGGAAGGGTGTTGGTTCATTTTTATTCTCACTTCTCAATCTAATATTTCACAAGTTCCAACCATTTCTCTCTACTTTCTCTCACTACTTTCTCTCTCTAAAATTCATCTCATATCTACCTTTCTTTCTTTAAATTCGTATTATATCTTCTAAATTTATGGGGCAACACAAATCGATCTACATAACATTCAAAAATCACTACAATCCCCACCAAAAACCTTACATCATACGAAGATCCATAGACCCCATATTAGGGATCTAAAAATCGGGATCTTCATATGCATAAACCACTGCTCTATCTCACCTACATCTCTAAATCTCACAAAAAATCAAATCAAAGATTGATTTGTTGGTGTTTCACTATCGTTCTTGATGGCTGTAATGATATGGAGATGAGTGATTGTGGTGACTATGGTAAAAATAGGAGATGAACAGTTGTGGTGGTTGTGATGCTTAAAGAACCTCCAACAGTGAGGTTTTGGCTGATGTTTGTTCAAGCTGATAGCATAATCAGTTGTGTTAGGTAGAAAAATTGATAAAAAATAGTGGGTTGGATTAACAGGTAAGTTTTGGTGGTTAAATGGTTTCATCAGCTTCAAAGAATTGCTGAAGAAAAATGGGAATGAGTGGTTTTTCAGTTTTAAAGAAATTGACGGATGTGTGAGCTCAACTTTAAAAGCTGAATAAAAGAAAGGGGTATGTCTTTATTCTGGTTATGTCAAGCTGACAAGAAGGGTTATTCAATCAGCATAAATGTGCTGAGGAAATAAAAAGTCAATGATGAAGCCCAAGGATGTTTAGTTAGGAGGTCACGCTAAAGAAGCGTTATAACATAAAAAAACTGATGGAGTATTTGGTTAGTATTAAAATGTTTATTTAGTTTTATGCTAAACTGGCGAAGATAATAGAAAAAGGAACTAAAGTCAGTCCGAATGATGAAGCCCATCAGCAAACCTGAAGCTTATCAGCAAACCTGAAGCCCAAATGATGACGGTTAAATACTGAGGCACCATGAAAAAAATGGAAGGGAGTGTTCAGCATATAATATTAATGGGAGTTCTCAGTAACTGAAGCCATCACCTAAAGTTCATCAGATTCTGAACCCCCAGCTGGCGAACCCTCCAACAGATTCTGAACTCCTATCTGATGGACCCCTTCAGCAGACTAAAGCTGAACCCCTTCAGCAGTATGAACCTGAACCCCTTTAGCGGTCCTGATGAACCGTCAGTAGTACTAAACCACCCAAGCAGACTGACGCCAGCAGTTTTGGATCTCCAACAAAAATGGAGACCTCTTTAAGCACTGAGTCTGAACCACCAACAGTGACTGAACCTTCAGCAAGATCTGAAGCTCAAACTCGAAGTTTGAACCTGAAGGTGAACCTCCAGCAATCTGGACGAACCTTCAACATGTCCTGACTGAACCTTCAACATGTCCTGACTGAACCTTCAACAGGTAAAAACTTCACTCGCGTCCTGATGCTATTGTTTTATTGCAAATTTATTAGTGTAAACTTTCAAAAATTGTTGATGCTATGCAATTTTTGAGGGAAAGAAATACACTAATATTGAAACAGGAAGCATATAAAAATGCTTATGATACATCAGTAGCGTAAGAACCATGTTTCATTCAACAAATTCTACAAGAACAAATCATACTCCAAAACCAATCTCACAACAAAACAGTTTCTAAACCTTAAAAAAACAACCTGAAGAGGGAGCGGGTATGTTTGTAAAATGCAATGGTTTTAGGTGTGTCGAGGAAGTGAAGTGTTGGATGCGGCGTATGATGTTGTTTTTGTCAAAAGAATGAAGCTGGTTGATTAAAGTTTAGTGTATGATCAGCCTCAATGAAAAGGCTGAATGGTTTTTAAAAAGGGTCGTGTTTGCTCAAGTAATATTATGGAGAAGAAGTTAAAAGTTCGTTAAACCTCCAAGTACTTAAACCACTGAACCCGTTAAACTCTTCATTAAACCCAAGTTGCTACACTTAAGAAAACTATAAACCTTGTATCAGAATGTGACTTAAAAATGGTCACTAATCTTATTGTTTCTTTAAGTTTAAAGTTTATTATTTATGCAACTACAACAAATAATGTATATTAATTTGTTTATCTTTTCATTCTTTGTAAAATCAGTATGTGATAGGAAGTTGTATTTGCTCACTCACATCTAATGATTCTCTTAGGCTATTCATATCTCCAAATAGGGGGAGATTGTTGGACTAGGATTTGAACAACAAATAGACTAAGTGTATGTACTGAGTGAAAAACACTATGTTTGTCATCTTCAAGATTTCAAGCTTCAGTGACCAAAGATGGTCAGCGGATAAAGAAGACTTGAACAAAGAAGACGACAACTCGGGCTATTTTTATATCTAAATAGGGAGAGATTGTTGGGTCAAGTTTTGACCCAATTGTTCCTCACAAGTATTTGAATATAAAATAGCAGCTGAAGACTTGAGGAATTGCTGAAGACATCTTCAGAATTAGCTAAAGACACTTGAGCACTAGGTCCAACACCAGTCTTGCTAAAGACAGTTCAACACCAACACTTCCAGAGTCTTTTGAAGACAAAGTCTTCACTTCAGTAGCTTATGCGGATCAGCACCTGAAGGACAAGGCCTGAATAAAGTTTCCTTCAGTTCAGCTTCGAGTGATAAACCAAGCTGAACGATGTTCATCTAACTCTTGAATTATAACCTGAAGATATTGTCGGGAACTTTCTAGAAGACAAGAGTACAAGAGTGGTTACTTGTATAGCCAATAAGAAAGACAAAAGTAATATTTACTTTTGTACTATGATGGGAAAGAACACATGGGAGCACATGGGCTTCACTTTAGTGAAAGCTTCTTTTGGAAGCTATAGTTTGCTTTTCCTATAAATAGATAGGTTGTAGGTAGAGTTAGATAAGATTTCCATTCCACAAAATACACATAGTGTAGTGTTAGGATATCTTCCTCTCTTGTTCATCAAGAGGGAAAACTTGTCATTCAATCTCGGTTGTTATTCTGCAAACAACCGGGTATAATTCTTTGGTATAGTTATACTAATAATGAATTAGACGTTGAAAAGTACAAGTTGTGTTATTAGTAGTTAATTGGTCTAATCGTGTTTATATTACATGATTTCGAGGACCCAACATAGCGAGAGAGTGAAGGTCCAAATAAAAACAAGTACCTTGGTTTGGGATCCTAAGAATGAGAGAAAATTGGTCTAAAGAGTAAGAGTAGTCATTACCATTTGCTTGAAAATTCAAGAAAAAATGCGGTTTTCATCAAAGGTTACATTGACGATCATGTAGAACTCAAGAACGAATTCGGGAAAATTTTTTCATCTATGTCCAAAAGGCAATCAGGGTTTATCCTAGAGAACAATTAATGGATGTTGGTGTTATCCGTGAAGGATGGATGAACTACACGACCTTCATGAAAGGTGCGGTTTCTAGCTCTTTGCACAAAGCTTTTTTTACGAATGCAAGTTTTTAGATCTATGGAAATTGAGTATGTAACTAGAGGTGTCATTGTGGTCATAGGTCAAAGCGGCCGACATGTTTGATCCTAAGGCATAATTTTTCCAAGTTAGTCAAATTTTGGGAAATAACTTAAGGAATGCCTAGTGTGTGCCTATATGCAACAAATGTGGATGTGCGATTATCTCGACCCAAAAATTATTTGCAAAAGGAATGAAGAATGCATATTTTTTAGATAACCCAAACACTCCTTAAGTTCAATGTAGCTTCGAATGAACGTACCCAAAAATGCATATGAATTATGCAATTCCTTTAGCGTTCATGAGTCTGTATGCCATGATTAAAACATTGTTTTTAGATAATTGGTATTTACAATATTGAAAAACTGATTTTCAGCATGACCTTAGTAGTGAGAAGAGATTTTGAAAACCTTTTGATCAAATTGGGATTCCTAGTAATGCATATTGATTTGGGTTTGAGGGAATTATGCATACCAAGTAGTTTTAACATCATAATTAACTAATGTATTTGTTAATTTGACTAATCTAGATGAATACCCAATTTTGATTTTATGTAATCCAATGGAACCCTTAAATCAGATTGAGAAGGATGTAGTAATTAAAGAGTGAATTAAGCAAAGAATATTTTAAGTGGATGATTTTACACAAAGAAAATGGTTAGTTATGGCCTAGACTGATTAGAGAGATGGAAAATTGGTGGTGATGGTCGTGTTTTGTAGAAAGTGGGAGTGGAGTACTATGTTTTATGTGTTTGTTTAACTGATTAAGTTTTGGAGTACTCTGTAGTCCTACGTCCCCTTCCACGACCCCTTGGGGGAAGGGGCCGATGAGTGCCGTTTGTGCAGGGGACATAATGGTTGTTTATCAAGACGATATTTTCATTAATCCTAATCCTAGTCTTATCAAGTTAAATAGTTCACACTTAAGTTGTTTGGTCAAGATATCGGCAATGATATCTCCAGAGGCTACATTTTCTTTGGAAATATTACCTTTTTCGACATTGTCCCGTAGAAAATGATGCCGAATCTCGATGTTTTTGGTTCGTGAATGCAACACGAGATTATTTCTTAGATCAATAGCTGCTTTGTTGTCACGGAGAATGGTCACATCCTTTAACTTGATATCATAGTTAATAAGAGCTTTCTTCATCCATAATGCTTGTTGAGATGCTTTACCCCCCCCGACACGTACTCGGCCTCGGTTGTGGAAATATCAAGTGTCGTTTGCTTTTTCGAGAACCATGAGGTAAGGCAACATCCAATAAATGTACATACACCATTTGTACTCTTTCTATAGACATAGCCACCGGTGTAACACCCATTTAACAGGATAGAGTGCTATAATAAATTATGGCGTATCATCAAAGCATGCAAGGTAAATGTCTAAACATTCATGACCATAAATAGAAATACCGGAATCAAACATCGGTAGTCTAGTAACTCACAAACAAGCAATATAAGTACTGTAAAGGGAAAGGACTAAACAAGGTTCAAAAGAGATAAAGTATGAATAAGTAGGAATAAATGCGTAAGGTAAAAGAGGCCGGATAGCTTCCAATCCGAATGCACATACTCTGGAGTTCCTACTTGCGTCCTTGGGTACCTGCCGTTTGGGAACATGGAAAAGTAGACGG
The DNA here is from genome assembly GCA_025667525.1 of Glebionis coronaria. Lineage (NCBI taxonomy): Eukaryota > Viridiplantae > Streptophyta > Magnoliopsida > Asterales > Asteraceae > Glebionis > Glebionis coronaria. Next base: position 295,831,748 of record CM046874.1, read on the forward strand.
CTGAGCATAACGCTCAGTGCACGGATATACAATAAAGCATGGAAGACATAGAATATGGAAGCATATAAAGAGTATAAAGCATGAATGGCATCGGAAATGAATAAGTCCTGGAAAACCTAATTGTCTGTCATGTTATCTTGTTTTAGTTCTGAAAACATAGCTTATGTTACTTATGAAAATCTGTATAGTTAATGTACCATAATAGCCAATATAGGTCATGAGGTCAACAACATGCATGAATACTTGGAGGGGAGACCTCATCATGCAATTAAAGGGGTTGCCTCTAATTTAACTGGTCAATGGGTATGAGGGATCAGCTCCTTGTGAAGGATGCAAGGCACACACCACATTCACCATGAAAATCTTGACTGAAACATGTAGCTAGGATGCACCCATACGCCCCACATGATAATATAATAATAAAATGGCCAAATAACTGAAAAGGGACGCCACGAGCTATCACACCGCCGTGGTGAAGTCATAACACTAGTGCCTCTAGTGTTATGGTTATGGTACCTCCATAACTAGGTGAAACTGGTCATGCATGTATATGGCTAAGGTAACTAATAAACATAAGCATTTAATCTGTAACTACTGGGGAAAACAGTTGGCTGCATACGAGAAATCCTAATAAAGGAAGAGATTGTCCTTACTGAAGGACGGGAAATCCGTACCTTATGTCCAGTAGAAGCTAACGGGAATGATGAAGATAAATCCGCATTGACGGATATCACTACATAAGAAGTATGGACGTGTGTGAGTTATCGGAATTACATGTGTTTTACTGGTTCCGTGAGTTATTAGATTGTTATACGTATTATGTCATGTTTTACAGTTGTACTGAGTATTCTGTAGTTATTCTGATGTTCTATTGTGTACTATTCATGTATTAGTGTATTATAATACTTGTATTGTAATACTAAGTAACTTTATAAAAATAGCAGGTTTCCATAAATAGTAAGTTTCTAAAAATAGAAATTTTCCAAAAATAGTAAGTTTCCATATTTAGAAATAAGCCGAATTATAAATAATAAGTGAAGTTAAATTAGTACAATACAAGTCATGGTCATAGTTAGTTAATTAAATAACTAGTTAATTTAATTAAACTATATGTTATATGATTTTAATTAAAATACATGTTTAATTAAAATAACTAAGTATAAATACCTTAGGTTATACATGAATTAATTAAATTAATTAATTAACCTAAAGTTTAATATGACATGTTTTATAAAATAGTATTTATAAAAACGCAAATCCCGAGCCCGTGTTTTAACATAAGCCGAATCAAAAAAGCTATAAACAAGTCCCACTGAGACCTTGGAAAGGATCTCGGTTGACACTACTTAATCAACTAAACATGTAAATATACCCCAACTCGAAGTCGGGGTCCCATGGTCTCGGGTCCGAACAACAAAACCAACCGAGCACCCCTTTGGGTCTCGGTGGTGTCTTGGCTCCACCCTAAACCGAAAACAAACACACCTCAACCCAAGATCTGGGTTCCCTTGTCTTGCCGAGCCAACAACCAACCAAGCCGAGACCTTGAACGGTCTCGGTGGTGGTGATAAAAACCAACCGAACACCCCCTTTGGGGGTTTCGGTGCCTCGGCCGAACCACAAACACAAACCAAAGGTACCCTTGACCCAAAATTAATTAATCCTAATTATTTGTTTTGCATGTTCATGTGATTAATTAATTTTTAAACAAATCATAAGAAGATAAAATAAAAGAAAAGGTTTTTGAATATACCACTATGCGTAGAAGCACGAGATGATCACAAATAATTAAACAACAAAGAAAATTGTCCGTTTTTGCCTTGTTTGATGATGTAGGCCGGCGGCTATGGTGAACCAAGGAGGAAGGAGACAAAAATTTTATAAACCTAAAATATGAGAAAAATAATCTCCTGATGTTTTAGTTAAATGAGTTTTTGGGCCCAAAGGCCCATCTTGGTCCTCCTCTCTTGTTTCCGCGGATATGGGGCCCATGGGGTAACCCGTAGCTTTTCTCGAGTCTAATTATTTATCGAGTGTGTTCGTGATTTAATATTTGAGATTTTGGTGTTCGTGATCGTGTCATATTTATAATATTCATGATTATTCATTATTTAATGTCATGACACGTGTATTAATATTATTAATGGAAAGTTTAAATTTGACCATGTTTTCGTATGTCACTGTTCACGTGTACTGTTCATAGGTTTTTAATGCGGGTTTTACAACTCTTCCCCTCGAATAGAACAATTTGTCCTCGAATTGGAGAAAGTAAACTGAAAGAAAACATACCCGAATTAGAACTGGAAATGAGGGTAAGAAGTCCGTATAGACTCCTCCGTCTCCCAAGTGGCTTCCCGCTCAGGATGATCCCTCTAGAGGATTTTGAAGAAAGGGATCGTCTTCCTCCGCATGACACGATCTTGCCGCTCAAGAACTCTCTCGGGTTCTTCAACATATGAAAGATCCTCTCGAATCTGGCCGAGTGGATACTGGACAACATGAACTGGATGATAGTTGTATCCTCTTAGTAAGGACACATGGAACATGTTGTGAACGTGTGATAGCTGAGGCAGTAACGCTAAACGATATGACACTTCACCAACGTGTTTTATGATGTCGAACGGTCCGATTAAGCGAGGACTGAGCTTCCCTCTGATTCCAAAACGTCTAACTCCTCGTGCAGGTGATACATTGAGGAAAACATGGTCACCTACGTTGAAAGACACATCTCTACGACGTTTATCAGCATAGCTCTTCTGACGAGCACGAGCTTCCTGAAGTTTTGCCTTGGCAACAACGACCTTTTCATTGTTCACTTTAGTCGTCTCTGGACCTTCAAGTAGTCGTTCGCCCACTTTATCCCAGCAGATTGGAGCACGCCACTTTCTGCCATACAACATCTCAAAGGGAGCATACTTGATGATAGCGTGCCAGCTGTTGTTGTATGCGAATTCTACTAGGAATATATAATCATCCCAGCTTCCTAACCATTCTAGAGCACACGACCGCAACATGTCCTCTAATGTCTGAATGGTACGTTCTGACTGTCCGTCGGTCTAAGGATGAAAGGCAATGCTAAGCTTAAGTCTGGTGCCCCAAGCTTTCTGCAGACTCTGCCAGAAACGTGATGTGAAACGGGGATCTTTGTCGGAGATGATTTCTGATGGAGTACCATGTAGTCTCATGATCTCCCTCTGGAATGAGTCTGGTAATTTGCTGACCGGATGCTCCTTGCGAATTGGCAGAAAATGAGCAGATTTAGTCAATCTATCTACAATGACCCAAATAGCGTCATTCTTCTTCCGAGTAACAGGAAGACCAGTAACAAAATCCATGGAGATTTTGTCCTACTTCTATGCTGGAATATCTAATGGTTGTAGCAATCCACTAGCACAGTGATGTTCGATCTTCACCTGTTGGCAGATCATACACTTAGAAACGAAGGTGGCAACATCTTGCTTCATACTACTCCACCAAAAGTGTTGCTTGATGTCGTGGTACATCTTGGTAGAACCAGGATGTATGGTAAATGGAGAAATGTAAGCCTCAGTCAACACAGCTTCCCTGAGAGTAGAGTCATCAGGAACCACTAGTCTAGTGCCCTGCCATAAGATACCGTCGTCGTCAACACGAAACTCCGTCTGCTGATCGAGGTTTTGAAGGATAGCCCAAATATTACCATCGTCCTTCCGAGCTTCCTTGATCCTAGAATGTAAGTCTGGTTCCACTCTAAGATTAGCCCAATAACCGTGCTGTCCTCGTACAAAAAACTCAATATCAGTCATCTCTAGGTCACGAATGATCTCCTTTGCAATCCATATGCTAGCAATCATACCCGACCTTCTACTTAGAGCATCTGCCACAACATTCGCCTTACCAGGATGGTACTAAATGTTTGTGTCTTAGTCCTTTAATAGCTCTAACCATCTCCTCTGTCTCATGTTCAGTTCCTTCTGAGTGAAGATGTACTTGAGACTCTTGTGGTCGGTGAATATGTCACATGATTCACCAAACAAATAATGTCTCCATATCTTCAACGCGAAGACAACTGCTGCAAGCTCTAAACCGTGAGTAGGATAGTTTTCTTCATAAGGTTTCAACTATCGTGATGCGTATGCAATAACCTTCCCATGTTGCATGAGAACACAGCCTAATCCCTTTCCTGAAGCATCACTATATATCTGAAATCCATCTGAGCCAGATGGGAGAGTAAGAATAGGTGCAGTCACTAACTTCTGCTTAAGATCTTCAAAGCTCTTCTCTCGCTCTTTCGTCTAGACGAATTTTTCTCCTTTCCTCATTAGCTTAGTCAAAGGTAAGGCTAACCGTGAAAAGTTCTCTACAAACCTACGGTAGTAGCCAGCTAAACCCATAAAACTTCTAACTTCTGTTGTAGATGTAGGTCTCGGCCATTTAGTGATAGCTTCAACCTTGGTAGGATCAATGGTGATCCCCTCTACAGATACACTATGGCCCAGAAATGCTACCTTGGTTAACCAGAACTCACACTTAGAGAACTTGGCGTACAGCTGCTTCTAGCGAAGAATCTGTAAGACTGTACGAAGGTGTTCCTCATGTTCCTCCTTGGATTTGGAGAAAATCAAGAGGTCATCAATGAACACAATAAAGAACTTGTCTAGAAACTCATAGAAGACAAGGTTCATCAAATCCATGAAGACAGCTGGAGCATTAGTGAGTCCGAATGGCATGACTACGAACTCATAGTGCCCATAACGTGTACGGAAAGCAGTCTTGGATATATGATACAAATGCTTTTGCCCGTATAAAAATTATCGTTCTAGTGTTCCTGTCTAATCGAATTGATCTTTGCTCTCTATGTGACTTCGTTTTATTTTGGTGGGAACAAAGATGTGTCGTTGTAGTGTTTAAAAATTAAAAGGTGCAAAACAATTAAAGTAAATGTGCTCTTAACGTAAATCTAAGTCTATTTAAATTAAAATGCAAGTATTTAAAGCGAGACTAAACTTAAAAGGCACTAAAGTAAATGACGTAACTTAAATCTATCTAAGGCAAACTTAAAGTGCAACTAAAACTAAGGCAAATAATCTAAAAGTGCAATTAAATAAAAGACAAGAAAAATAAAGCTTGAAAATAAAAATCAAAGATAAAAGCTAATAAGAACCTGAATACAGCTCATTCGGAATAAACCTTCGTTTGGAATAATCACTCGTCCTAAATGTCACCTTTGGTTGAAATGATTCTTTTTCACTTGGAATATTACCAAAATCCTTGATCCGGAACAAATTGGTCTGAATATGTCACTTATCCAAATCAATGCTTCGTTCGGAACTGACTGATTCGGAACTAGTAAAATCTGCCTTGATTCGGAACTTTTAGGTCACCCCTTGATTCGGAAGTTTCCGGATGAAGCTCTTGATTCGGAACTTTTGGAAGTTCCGAATGAACAACCTTGACTCGGAAGTTTATGACTTCCGAATGAAAAGCCTTTATTCGGAACTTTGTTCCTTGATTCGGAACTTTAAGTTGATTCGGAACTTTTGAAAAGTTCCGAATGAAACCCTTGGTTCGGAACTTTGGAGTTCCGAATGAATCCCTTTGGTTCGGAAGTTTTAACTTCGTCCGGAACTTTGAAAGTTCCGGATGAACAAGCTTGGTTCGGAACTTTTGGAGTTCCGGATGAAACCTTGATTCGGAACTTTGGAAGTTCCGAATGAGCTCTTCCCTCCTTCTTTGATTCGGAACTTCTCCTGGAAATATCAGAAACAAAGCAAAAACCCCCCGAAGAACAAGGAGATAGATACCGTAGCAGATATAAACACAAATTAACCAAAATCAAACACAAGTATTAATATAAACAGTAACGATTTAACAAATAAACATCAACAAGCAATTTAAAACACGAAATCAAACAACTTTTACCACAATAATCAAAAACCATTAAGATCAAAATAAAAGCATAAACATGAACATAACATAAACACATGAATCAAAGAATGAGAAAGGTAGATAAGAGATTGACAAGATAAAATAAAGATTTGACAAGAATTAAAATGAAAACTTACTTGGAATTAAATGGTAATTAAGGTGCATAACATGAACTTAAATGACATGAAAAGTAAATGACAAGTATTTAAATGGTGGAAGACTAATTGTCACCTTAGCCAACAAAATGAAAAATGACTAATCCTAAACTATTTATAGGGGAGGATTAAGGAAGCTTCCTCCCCTCTTTCCTTTTCTCTTAATTGCATAATTAAGTCCCTCCTTCTTTTAATCTTCATTAATTACGTACTTAGTCCTTTTCTTCTAATCTTCTTTAATCTTGGACTTAAGGGACTTTTGACTTCGGGATTTCTTTTGAACTCGTCTTTAAATTCTTCAATAAAATAGACTTGAATTCTTCGGCTTTTGATAAACTTCCGTCTTTTGACTTTTTCTTCGATAAATCTTCAGAATTGGTCGTGGACTTCCGTTCTTTTTGCACTCCTGATTTCTTGACTTCGTCTTTCATCCTTTTCTTCAATAAAAGTCCGTAAATGCCCGTGAATGTCCTTGTTTTCTCCACTTTTCACCTTTTCATCCTAAATCACAACAAAAACACAAACCACGCATAATTCCGACATAAAAGACATAAAATACACGTTTAGGTCCGGTTATTATTGTAATTAAGTGGTAGAAAAGATGGGTGTTTACACACCTATCAAATCCCCTACACTTGACCATTGCAATGTCCTCATGCAATGCATTAGTTACAAAGCAAGATTACACTTTTCATCATAATCAATCCACGTTGGCCTTTATTAAAGAGATAGAAAAAACATACAAAATAAAGAAATCAAAAGCATACCTTGGGTTTTGGAAATGTTATGAATAATCATCATTCTCAAGTTTTCACTTTCTCCATACCAAGCTTAAAAACGAGATCATTGTTATTATAAGTTAGTAGACTATCACGAACTCATGTGGGCCAATTACTCACTTAGACTCCCTTATTCCTATGGGTATCTCTTATATTTTATTATTTGTCTTGAATGATCACGAAGATGCATTGTTTGACTTATTTCGATAATTATTTAGTCTGAAAATAAAGTGCACGATTTAATCAATAATTAGCTAAAGGACCAAATCTTTTAAAACTGCTTCTCGGGATATCGAAAAGTTCATATCTTGGCATAACTTGGTTCGCGATTTGAGACATTTCTCGGACCGATATTTGGCAGCGACTTCATACTTCAAATCTTGAGAGACGTTCATGAAATAATGTTCTTCTCTTCATAATTGGAATTTCTTCACTTGAAGTTTTGAGAGATTCATACTTGGACCACGACTTCTTCATTTTTCTACAATCTTTATTTTGGACTTTGATATACAACGATCCGCCTCTTTTTATGACTTGGATCTATTTATCCTCATACCTTGTTAGGGTCTTTTCGGATACACTTCTCCATGACTTTTGGGGAGTTTTGCTTTACGTCGTGTGTCTCGATCCTTCATATTGATTTTCGATAAATGATTCTTCACGTCACTTTGGATCTTTAGCAACAAAACATAGCCCTCATGCCTTGTTAGGGCCTTTTCGGACTCGCCAATCTTCGCGCCCCGCTTCATAAGTTATGCCTTGGCTATGAACTCTCGTCATTACCGAGCAACTTTTAAACGATCTGGGGCTAGAAGCTAAGTAACTTTTCAAATCGTACAACCTTATTTATTAGCAGATAAATTTATTAGCAAGCGATGGGAGAATAGGCTTATAATTAACTCACATAAATTCACGAAAGAATACCGAACTTATAATTGGCTCTATCATCTCTCGTTCTCCACAGTTTAAAATCTCAAGTAATGAGACTCGTGGATGCTTAGCCTATTAAATCAAAGTTTTGGGTTTTCGAGTCGCCTATAGGATCTTGCAAATTCTTAGACTTTTTTCAAGTTTAGAAATCGCATCTTAAAGTTCCCTTGATAAACGACTCTCTAGGATCAATTATAGGAACTTGCGAAAAGTTCTTGTTCTTAACCCGTGAGAGTTAAGACTTTCGCGTTTTATAGCTCCCTATATAAAAGCCTAGCAAAACTTGACTTAAACATGTTAAGGATACTAGCTAGAGTAAACTCGGATTGAGTCAAAAGATTCACAACGTTTGAAAACCACTTATGAAACATTTATTCTAGCAAAGAAAGAAAATAACTATACAAAAGGGAAAAACTAATAGGCCAAAATAGATCAAAAATTTTGAAAAATGTCGAAAAATTGATTTTCCGGTTAAAATGAGGACAAATACAAGGAAAAGACCACTTAACTTCGATAGAAGTCCCCCCTACACTTAAGATAAACATTGTCCTCAATGTTTAAGCATGTGGGAGTAAGCTCCCCTACACTTAGGACATTGTGCACGTTGTTTAAATCTCGCTAAGGAAAGGATAACTAAAGAGATTCCTATTTTAATATTTGAGAAAATATATAAAATAGTGAATCGAAAAGAGTTTAGAATAGAACCGGGAAGAAATAGAACACGGAATCACGGGTCGTCAAGAATCATCAAGAGTGAATCATTGAAGCTCGAATCCCTGAGTAAGAAGTGAGGAGAGGAAATAGCAATCCAAAGGGTCCCCCCTACACTTATGGTAAAGAAAGCGAAAGGATAGATGCATGGGTTGCCTCCCAAGAAGCGCTTGGTTTTTGTTAACCGAGTCGTGAGCCTGACTCGACCTTGATCATCAACGGAAGAAGCATGAAACATATCCACCAGGATCGAAGACATAGTTTTCATCCATCAATAAACAAGAGCTTAAGGCGAACAAGGCAAGCCAAAAGAGAAGTGGCAAGGTTCCCGTAAGCAGTGATGGAGCACAGTAGAAGCAAGTATGGTGCGGTGCAAGCATGTCTTCAATGGGTCCAAAGATTTTTCCTTTTATTTCATCAGGTGGATACTGAGATGGCTTAAAGACTTCAATACCGGGGTCGAACACCTTTTCCTTTAGGGGAAAATAGCACTCAGGCTCAGCCGAGTGTGAAGAAGATCCGCAAAGAAGCACAACCTCGTCCTCAGAAGTGGGACAAAGAGGTGTCAAATCATACGTGCAACGGATTTCGGTGTCGACCGGTTTCTTCTCCTTTGACAAAATGCTCTTCAAATCCAAAGTAGGATCAAGACGATAATCTTCAAAGTCAAAAGGAGGAGCATCACTCTCATGAGGGAAGTATGTGTTGAGAAATTCAGAGAAATCTTCCTCAAATGAATAATCGTCCAAAGTAGGATCGAGTGATGGCGGAGGATCTTCATCATGTGAAGAATCACTCGAGAGAGTATCAGCCTCATCGAAATCATCGAAAGTAGGCAGCTCGGGATACTCAGAAGTACAATCAAAATCATCCGAATCTGAGCTAGAATCATCATCATCATAAGCATCAAAGACCGGTGGTGAATCATAAATGGGAGAAGCGTCCAAAGTAGGGAGAGAATCATCCACATTATCTTCAAAGAGTGGATTATCAGTGGAAGACTCGAATAGAGGATTGTCATAGACGGTAAAATCATCGAGCACATTGATCATATTCACTGATTCTCGGCCTCCAAAGGATTTGCCTATAAGCTTCCCCATTTTAAAAACTTTTGAATCATCCCCGACTCGTAAGATTAGCTCACCTTCGGCCACATCTACTAAAGCACGTCCGGTTCTCAAAAATGGCTGACCAAGTATTAAAGGAATACGAGGGTCCATTTCATAATCAACTACGACAAAATCGACCGGGAAAGTAAATGTGCCAACTTTGATAAACACATCTTCGGCTATACCAACGGGGTAAGCGAGAGTGCGATTTGCAAGTTCGAGAGTCATCTTTGTAGGAATGAGATCGGGCAATGATAGTGTTTTCCAAACACTCAGTGGCATCAAATTAATACTAGCCCCGAGATCAGCAAGGGCAGTAAATTCTTCAGTTCTGTTGAACACGCAAGGCAACACAAAACGACCGGGATCTCCAAGCTTTTCCGGAAGTTCTCTAAGAAGGACTGCAGAGCAGTTTTCATTTAACCGTGTGTTGGAGAGTTCAATCAGCTTCTCCTTCTTGCTAAGCAATTCCTTGAATGCTTTGACAAATTTCGGCATGTGGCAAAGTGCTTCAACAAGGCTAATGTTGATGGTCATTTTAGATAGCATATCCACATATTTCGATACTTGACAATCATTCTTGGTTAGCTCGTTGGTCTTGCCTATGCGAGAAGGGTATGGGATTCTAGGTTGATAAGGGTTGGGTGGAGGTGTAGTTGGTGAAGGTTGTGATGTTGAAGGGTCCTTCCGAGATACATCGTCATGACGAGGCGGAGACGGTAATGGTGCACTACTACTAGGTGTAGGAGGAGTAGGGATACATGGTGGTGGAGTAGGTGGATCGACAATGGTAAGTCCACTACGCGTAGTTATAGCACTCACATTAGCTCGCGGATTGGGGACGGTGTTTGAAGGTAGAGAACCCGAAGAAGGTTGAGCTTCGGGCAAGAAACTAGCCAACAGATTCTTTAATTCAGTTGTTTGAGTGATGAAGGAAGATTGAAGATTTTCACGAACCTCGGTTCTGATGTCATTACCTTGCTTCAAGATATCTCCTTTCAAATTGATTATTTGGCTCTGTAGATTCTTGATTTGCTCACCTTGAGTTCTCATGATTGTGTCAACATCGGGATTAATGGGTGGGTGTTGTTGGGTGGGTGGTTGATAAGGGTTAGAAGCACGAGGTGGGATTTGGTTGCTTCTATTGTAGTTGTTGGTGGGGTTTTGGTTTTGAGGAGAAAAACCGGGTGAAAGGTAATTGTTGGAACGGTAGCTCAGCAGATTTCTATCCCCTTGTTGTCTAGCTTGGTAATTTTCCGGTGAATAATTACCGTAAGCAGCATACACATTTTCCGGATTTCCTTGTGTCGAAGGACAATCGGTGTATGAGTGAGGACCGCCACATGTTTCACAAGGATTAGCAACTGCTTTAACTTGATGTTGTTGTTGGTTTGAAGCGAGAAGCGTAATACTTTTGCTCATTTCGGCCATCATGCGGGTGAGTTCGGTCATCTCAGGGTTTGCTGAGGTTGAGGAAACATTGACTCTCGGGTTGTTCCTTGAAGATGCAGAGGAATCCCAGTTCTTGTGGTGAGTAGTCATGTTCTCAATTAACTCTCTACACTCCTCGGGTCTCCTTTTCATGAATGTGCCACCGGCGGCTGCATTGATCGTATCACGATCTCGAAAAGTCAATCCGTTGTAGAAAGTATCTATCAAAGTGACGGGAAGCATGTTGTGGTTTGGACAACGGTCGATCAAGACATTATATCTCTCCCAAGCGTCAAAAAGAGATTCATCGGGGTCTTGCATGAAACCGCTGATCTGATTGCGAAGGCTTGTGACCATGGATGGTGGAAAGTAGCGCGAAAGAAAGCGTTGAGTCATATCATCCCAAGTGTGAATAGAATTCTTCGGGAGACGATCAAACCATTTCTCGGCATGATGCGATAAAGTATGTGGGAAGAGTTGTAGGCGGAGAACATCCATTGTGGCCCCAGGCAACTTCATGCTTTGGGTGATTGTAATGAACTTGTCGAGGTGTTTGTTGGCATCATCATCAGGCAATCCTCTAAATGGGTTTGTTTGTACTTGCTGAATCATGTGATGCTTCAACGAAAACTCAGGAGCGTTGATTTGCATCGGCGCAATCGGTCCTCCTCGTCCAAACATTGTTGGTTGACAAAGTTCCTCCATGGTCCGAAGATCGGGCTGTGGAAGAGCATTGTTGTTATTATTATTATTCAGGTTCGGTGGAATGTTGTTGTTGTTAACACCTGCCATATCTAAATCTTCTTGAGGCTCGGGCTCTTGATAATTAGAAGATCTAGTACGCATACACCTGAAAATGCAAAAGAAAAAGAAACCAAACACAAAAACAATATATATACACAATAAAGATAAAATATTTTTGGATTTTTGAAATTTTTAATTTTTATGGTTTTTTTATCAATTTTTAATTTTTATGATTTTTTTGAATTTTTTTAGGCAAGAAAAATAACGTTCACAAGTAAACGGATCCCAAAAAGCAACGTGTCTAGCACAGAAAACTGTTGATCTTAACGAAAAGAGCCGGCAGCGGCGCCATTTGATACAAATGCTTTTGCCCGTATAAAAATTATCGTTCTAGTGTTCCTGTCTAATCGAATTGATCTTAGCTCTCTATGTGACTTCGTTTTATTTTGGTGGGAACAAAGATGTGTCGTTGTAGTGTTTAAAAATTAAAAGGTGCAAAACAATTAAAGTAAATGTGCTCTTAACGTAAATCTAAGTCTATTTAAAATAAAATGCAAGTATTTAAAGCGAGACTAAACTTAAAAGGCACTAAAGTAAATGACGTAACTTAAATCTATCTAAGGCAAACTTAAAGTGCAACTAAAACTAAGGCAAATAATCTAAAAGTGCAATTAAATAAAAGACAAGAAAAATAAAGCTTGAAAATAAAAATCAAAGATAAAAGCTAATAAGAACCTGAATACAGCTCATTCGGAATAAACCTTCGTTTGGAATAATCACTCGTCCTAAATGTCACCTTTGGTTGAAATGATTCTTCTTCACTTGGAATATTACCAAAATCCTTGATCCGGAACAAATTGGTCTGAATATGTCACTTATCCAAATCAATGCTTCGTTCGGAACTGACTGATTCGGAACTAGTAAAATCTGCCTTGATTCGGAACTTTTAGGTCACCCCTTGATTCGGAAGTTTCCGGATGAAGCTCTTGATTCGGAACTTTTGGAAGTTCCGAATGAACAACCTTGACTCGGAAGTTTATGACTTCCGAATGAAAAGCCTTTATTCGGAACTTTGTTCCTTGATTCGGAACTTTAAGTTGATTCGGAACTTTTGAAAAGTTCCGAATGAAACCCTTGGTTCGGAACTTTGGAGTTCCGAATGAATCCCTTTGGTTCGGAAGTTTTAACTTCGTCCGGAACTTTGAAAGTTCCGGATGAACAAGCTTGGTTCGAAACTTTTGGAGTTCCGGATGAAACCTTGATTCGAAACTTTGGAAGTTCCGAATGAGCTCTTCCCTCCTTCTTTGATTCGGAACTTCTCCTGGAAATATCAGAAACAAAGCAAAAACCCCCGAAGAACAAGGAGATAGATACCGTAGCAGATATAAACACAAAGTAACCAAAATCAAACACAAGTATTAATATAAACAGTAACGATTTAACAAATAAACATCAACAAGCAATTTAAAACACGAAATCAAACAACTTTTACCACAATAATCAAAAACCATTAAGATCAAAATAAAAGCATAAACATGAACATAACATAAACACATGAATCAAAGAATGAGAAAGGTAGATAAGAGATTGACAAGATAAAATAAATATTTGACAAGAATTAAAATGAAAACTTACTTGGAATTAAATGGTAATTAAGGTGCATAACATGAATTTAAATGACATGAAAAGTAAATGACAAGTATTTAAATGGTGGAAGACTAATTGTCACCTTAGCCAACAAAATGAAAAATGACTAATCCTAAACTATTTATAGGGGAGGATTAAGGAAGCTTCCTCCCCTCTTTCCTTTTCTCTTAATTGCATAATTAAGTCCCTCCTTCTTTTAATCTTCATTAATTGCGTACTTAGTCCTTTTCTTCTAATCTTCTTTAATCTTGGACTTAAGGGACTTTTGACTTCGGGATTTCTTTTGAACTCGTCTTTAAATTCTTCAATAAAATAGACTTGAATTCTTCGGCTTTTGATAAACTTCCGTCTTTTGACTTTTTCTTCGATAAATCTTCAGAATTGGTCGTGGAATTCCGTTCTTTTTGCACTCCTGATTTCTTGACTTCGTCTTTCATCCTTTTCTTCAATAAAAGTCCGTAAATGCCCGTGAATGTCCGTGTTTTCTCCACTTTTCACCTTTTCATCCTAAATCACAACAAAAACACAAACCACGCATAATTCCGACATAAAAGACATAAAGTACACGTTTAGGTCCGGTTATTATTGTAATTAAGTGGTAGAAAAGATGGGTGTTTACACACCTATCAATATATCATGCTCTTTAACCCGTAACTGATGGCAGCCGGACCTCAGATCGATCTTGGAGAAGTACATGGCGCCCTGAAGTTGATCGAATAGGTCATCAGTTCGCGACAAAGGATAACGATTCCTGATCATGATCTTGTTCAACTTATGATAGACTATACATAAACGTATGTTGCTGTATTTCTTCTTCGTGAACAGTACTGGTGCACCCCATGGTGATGCACTAGGACGGACAAAACCTCGTTCCAGAAGTTCCTGCAGATGATCTTTTAGTTCCTTAAGCTCTGTAGGAGCCATACGGTAAGGAGCTTTGGAAATTGGCTCTGCACCTGGTATGACCTCGATTCCAAACTCGACTTCACGAACAGGTGGTATGCCCGGAAGTTCATCTGGAAATACGTCAGGAAACTCTGACACAATAGGCTGCTCTTGGATCGATGGAGACTCAGCAGTAATGTCATGAATATTGGCTATGAAGCCCCAACAGCCGTGTGATAGTAATACACGCGCCTTCATGGATGAAATAATCTGTACTGGCCTTCCTGGCAGGAAACCACGGTGTATGTACTATGGGGATTTAACATCATCGAAGATAACCCGATAAGTGTGGCAGTCAATCGTGGCCTGGTGTTTGGATAACCAGTCCATGCCCAAAATCAAGTCAAAATTGCACATGTCCAAAGGAAGTGCGTCAACTCTACGGATCTTGTCATCAAACTCTACGGGAAGATCTCTATACACTTGAGTGATTCGTACAGAGTCCCTAAGTGGCGTGGAAATGGATAAGGCATTATCTAATGGCATCTTGGAAATCCTAACACGTACAACAAAAGTAGTGGACACGACTGAATGCGTCGCTCCAGTATCAAATAGAACACATGCTGCCAAACCATTCATAAAGAGATTTCCGGTGATTGTACCTGAGGTCTTATTCGCCTGATCTGGAGTAGTAGTGAACACGCGACCCGAAGTAGGAGGTGGCTTGGTGTCGGCGTGTCCAAAGGTGCCTTCTATCTCACCCTGGCGATAGTCCTTCTGCTGATGGCCTTGTTGGCCACACTTGAAGCAACCACCAGTACCTCGACAACAAATACCCGAATGTCCGCGTGAACAAGTAGGACAGATAGGATGCGTGAATCCTCCAGCAGGTGTCCTAGTTATCTGAGAGCCTGTTCAAGGATTACATGCATGATACATGGTCGTGGTACATAAACTTGATTACATAGAAGGTATAAAATTGACCAGATGAGGTAGAACGGTTAGGCTGTGAACCCCTAGGGTCCTGATCCCTGCCGTTACCATTGTTCCTGATTTAACAATTATTGGAGTGTCAGAGTATCATAACATAAAATAGTTGAACATGGAAGAAGGTTAATGTAGGGACCTGCTATTGTTCGAGTTGTTAGCGTTGTTACTATAACTATCGTTACCGCCACGCCTCTCAGAACCAGAACGATCGTTAGTCTGACCGTTTCCCTTGGATGCTGGCTGCTGAGCGGCCGCAGGCTTACAGTCGTCAGTCTTCTGCCTGGATTATATATATTGTTGAACAGAGGGTTATATGAAATGAATAATACAGATGGAGATGAATTGTTTACAATTGGTGATTGAAGATACCTCTTCACGGCTCTGTCATCACCGAACTCCTCCCGTTCCTAAAGCATCTCGAGCCTACGGGCTGCATCGGCCACCTATGCCACCGTAGTGAAAGTAGCACATACCAGGTTGTTGGCAACCGAAGTGCGAAGTGCCCAGCGAAACTTCTCTGCCTGCTCTGCAGCTGTTCCTGCGGCTGGACCCAGAAATTCTGCTAACCGGAGAAAACTTTGCATGAATTCATTGTTGTTTTCACCAACAATCTGCCGAATGTTGTGGTAGTCCCTCTTGAGCTTCTCTTGCTCAGCATGTGGAAAGTACTGATTAAGGAAGAGCTCCTTAAACCGGTCCCATGTCAGCTGTGCAACCAATTGTCACCACCATTGGACTGCTTGACCGATTTCCACCATTGTAGCACATCACCTTCAAACTAATAGCAAGCCAGCCTTGCCTTGTAGACACAATCATAACCCATCGGATCAAAAATCTTCTCAATGTGAGAAATCCAAGCTTCAGCCTCATTGGGGCTGTCAGTTTGTTCGAACGAACGGGGTCACTGTTTGTTGAATCTCTCCAACCAAGTCATAAGAGTAACCGATGGAGGAGGAGGAGGGTTGTTGTGATTACCATGAGCTTGGAATTCCGCCTGAAGCTCATCCCTGATTTCATTGTGAAGTTGGGAAAGTAGGGCTTGCAGAGCTGCATTGACAACTGCTGTCAAATCTGGAGTATTGCGATTGTTCACCATCTGACAGTTTAAAACCACAAAATGCAACATAAATTATAAATCTGAAATGAGATAACATAAGAATGCATGAACAATGTATAAATCAAAGAAGCAGTTTATAATGCATGGAACAATGTAGAAATGCATGCTGCAGTTTATAAAACTTTTATATGAACGAGAGTGAACGCCTATGGTCAGTTCACCCAAAACAAAAGACATGGCGCAGGGACGCCAATGGGTCAGTCCCAAAGTTAAAAGTTTCGATAAAAGCACATGCGACTAAATAGGGGCAGTCCTGTACCAACCATTACTTAGTCATAAACCTGCTACAATGATATGAATGCATGAAATGAAATGAAAATGAATGAATGCATGAAAACCAACTGTCAGTTCTAGGAAGACACTGGTGACTACCCGTAAGCCACAGGTCGTTTTTACAGAGCTACAGGTCGAAACCTTGGCTCTGATACCATAATTGTAACACCCCATTTAACAGGATAGAGTGCTACAGTAAATTGTGGCGTATCATCAAAGCATGCAAGGTAAATGTCTAAACATTCATGACCATAAATAGAAATACCAGAATCAAACATCGGTAGTCTAGTAACTCACAAACAAGCAATATAAGTACTTTAAAGGGAAAGGACTAAACAATGTCCAAAAGAGATAAAGTATGAATAAGTAGGAATAAATGCATAAGGTAAAAGAGGTCGGATAGCTTCCAATCCGAATGCAAATACTCTGGAGTTCCTACTTGCGTCCTTGGGTACCTGCCGTTTGGGAACATGGAAAAGTAGACGGCTGAGCATAACGCTCAGTGCACAGATATAAAATAAATCATGGAAAACATAGAATATGGAAGCATATAAAGAGTATAAAGCATGAATGGCAGCGGAAATGAATAAGTCCTGGAAAACCTAATTGTCTATCATGTTATCTGGTTTTAGTTATGAAAACATAGCATATGTTACTTATGAAAATCTGTATTAGTTAATGTACCATAATAGCCAATATAGGTCATGAGGTCAACAACGTGCTTGAATATTTGGAGGGGAGACCTCATCTTGAAATTAGAGGGGTTGCCTCTAATTTAACTGGTCAATGGGTAGGAGGGAGTAGCTCCTTGTGAAGGATGCAAGGCACACACCACATTCACCATAAAAATCCTGACTGAAACATGTAACTAGGATGCAGGCATACGCCCCACATGATAATATAATAATAAAATGTCCACAAACTGAAAAGGGACGCCACGAGCTATCACTCCGTCGTGGTGAAGTCATAACACTAGTGCCTCTAGTGTTATGGTTATGGTACCTCCATAACTAGGTGAAACTGGTCATGCATCTATATGGATAAGGTAACTAATAAACATAAGCATTTAACCTGTAACTACTGGGGAAAACAGTTGGCTGCATACGGGAAATCATAATAAATGAAGAGATTGTCCTTACTGAAGGACGAGAATGATGAAGCCTAATCCGCCTTGACGGATATCACTACATAAGAAGTATGGACGTGTGTGAGTTATCTGAATTACATGTGTTTTACTGGTTCCGTGTGTTACTAGATTGTTATACGTATTGTGTCATGTTTTACTGTTGTACTGAGTTATGTAGTTATTATGTTCTATTGTGTATTATTCATGTATTTGTGTATTATAATACTTGTATTGTAATACTAAGTAACTTTATAAAAATAGCAGGTTTTCATAAATAATAAGTTTCCAAAAATAGAAAGTTTCCAAAAATAGTAAGTTTCCATATTTAGAAATAAGCTAAATTATAAATAATAAGTGAAGTTAAATTAGTACAATACAAGTCATGGTCATATTTAGTTAATTAAATAACTAGTTACACTACAAGAAAAATGTGTATTTGGGAAGGGGAAAAATTGTGCCAAATACTTAAAAACCGGTGCAAATGCTATTTGGGACGGCTTTGGCACGCTTTTGGCTTTGTCCTAAATATGAGGGTGCCAAATACATTTGGTTCGAGTTAAAAATGTCCCAAACAGTATTCGACACGGATTTTGGAACAGTTTTGTTTTTTGTGCCATTTGTTAGGTATTTGGCACAATATATATTTTACCGTTCTAAATGCGCATTTGACACAATTTCATCTCCCATGACAAATACTTATTTGGACGATTTCACATCTCGTGCTAAAAAGATTTGAGACCGTTTTCTCACTAGTTCCAAAAATATTTAGCGTCCTTTTTTTGCTTTATCGTATGCATTTGGCACAATATCAATATTTTGTATGTCGTTTCTGGTGCTCCAAAATTGTTTGGCACAGTTTTTGTTGGAATTAGACCGTTGGATTTGACCGTTGGAGAATAAATGAATAAGTGGGTGGCCTGGTCAAGGATGCACGTGGGTTTTACCTAGTCCTTCGTTTGTTACCTAGTCTTTAGTTTGTTTCTGTTTTGTATTCAGTCTTCCTATTTTGTTGGTATTTCTGTTTCTGCTTTGATATATTTATAGCCTCTTGGCTCAATGAATAAACCGCAATTCATTCAGTGAGATTAAGGTATCAATTTACTGTCCATTAAATTGGTATCAGAGCGAAATCACTTTCAAACGAGCGATAAGATGAATGAAGAAAAGATGAATGTACCGGTCTTTGATGGTCACTATGAACACTGGAGTGAGATGATGGAGAATTTGCTGCGGGCAAAACAAGTGTGGAACCTGATAGATCCAGGAATCAGAGAGCCGACTGTTGGGATAGCTCAAAGTGAAGGTGAAAGAAAGAAGTTAGAAGAGTTGCGTATGAAGGATTTGCAGGTCAAACATTACTTGTATCAAGCCATTGATCGAGTGACGTTTGAGCAAATCATGGACAGGAGCACGTCAAAGGCAATATGGGACTCCATGAAACAGAGGTTTGCAGGCAACGAGCGAGTCAAGAGATCTATGCTTCAGAAACTTCGTAGAGACTTCGAAGTTCTGGAGATGAAGACGGATGAGACGATCCATGAGTACTTTGGGAGAGTGCTCACAGTTTCAAATCAAATACGAAGCAATGGCGAACAGATAGGTGATGTCAAAATTGTCGAAAAAATCCTCAGAACACTGACAAATAAATACATGTACGTGGTGGTTTCAATCGAAGAATCAAGGAATGTAGAAAAGATGTCCATTGAAGAACTTCAAAGTACGTTGGTGGTTCATGAGCAGAAGTTCAGAAAGGTTGACAAGGAAGAAGATCAAGCGCTAAGGGTGGAGCACATTCCTAATCGTGGTAGAGGAAGAGGACGTGGCACCTCTAGGGGAAGAGGACGAGGTAGAGGAAGACTCTCCTTTTACAAAGAAACTGTTGAATGCTACAATTGTCATAAGCTTGGTCATTATTCTTATGAATGCCCTTCGACAAAGGAGGTCAATTATGCAGGTTTCGATGAAGACGAAGAAGTCATGCTCATGGTCAAAACAAACACAGACGAAGAGGCGTTTGTAACAGACATGGTGATTGAAAACAGAGGCATGATGTGGTTTTTGGACTCTGGTTGTTCAAATCACATGTGTGGTGACAAGAGTAGATTTGTTGATCTTGATTCAAGCTTCACAAGCTCAGTTAAGCTGGGAAACAACACAAGAATGACAGTGACAGGAAAAGGAAACGTGAAGCTGTATCTGAAGGGAACAACCTATGTCATAAACGAAGTGTACCTCGTGCCTGATCTGAAAAACAATTTGCTTAGCATAGGTCAACTCCAGCAGAATGGTTTGTCATTTCTCTTCCAAATTGATGTGTGCAAGGTGTTTCATCAAGAGAAAGGTTTGATTTTTCAAAGCCAGATGAGCAAAAATCGAATGTTTCCAATTTGTGAAGAAGCAGGGGTCATCACAGAGCACAAATCAGAGGAGTGCATGTACACCAGTGATGAAGATAATGCAAAGTTGTGGCATGACAGAATGGGGCATCTTAGTTATACCAGCATGAAAACACTCCAGAGTAAAGGTATGGTTCGCGATCTACCATCTCTTATTATTAGCAAATCGGTATGTGAAGAGTGCTTGATAGGAAAACAGACAAAGCAAAATATTCCAAAGGTTAGCAATTGGAGAGCTGAAGAAACATTAGATCTGATTCATTCCGATATTTGTGGGCCTATCACACCGGCCTCACACACAGGTAAACGGTATTTCTTGAGTTTTATCGATGACTTTAGTCGAAAGGGTTGGGTTTATCTCTTGACAGAAAAATCTCAAGCTCTCGAAAGCTTCAAGCACTTCAAGAGCAAAGTCGAAACGGAAACTGGGAAGAAAGTGAAGGCTCTAAGAACAGATCGCGGAGGTGAGTATCTGTCTAATGATTTCACGAAGTTTTGTCTGGAGAATGGGATTAAAAGGCAGCTCACCACTAGATACACGCCGCAGCAGAACGGGGTCGCTGAAAGAAAGAACAGAACTGTCATTAACATGGTGGTATCTGTAATGGCTGCGAAGAACATGCCAAAGAAATTCTGGGGAGAAGCTACAGTGTGGAGCTTCTATGTGCTCAATCGATGTCCCACAAAGGCACTTAACGATATGACACCTCAAGAAGCTTGGAGTGGAGTCAAGCCCATTGTTCACCATTTCCGCACATGGGGTTGTATTGCTCATGCTCATATTCCAAAAGAAAAGAGAACCAAGTTGGATGATAAAAGTCTAACTTGCATTTTGACAGGCATAAGTGAGGAATCAAAGGCATATCGGTTAATCAATCCAAAGACACTAAAGGTCATTGTGAGCAGAGACGTGGTGTTTGAAGAACACAAAGCCTGGAATTGGAACGAAAGCAATGAAAGGGTTGAAGGAGATACTGAGAAGGAGATCGTGTGGGGAGATTATAATCTTACAGAAGAAGACTATGAATTTGTAAATGATGAAGCCATTGATTACATCAACAATGAAGATAACGAAGAAGAAAATTTCTCCGATCCTGAAAGTCCTGTTCCAAGTGCTCCAATATCTCAAGGAGGAAGACCACAAAGAAATAGAAGACCTCCAACTTACCTATCTGACTATTTTGCAGGTGATGATCAGATTCCAGGAATCGATGGAGATGAAGAAGTCAACCTAATTGATCACTATGTCTATCAAGATCCGATGTATTATGATGAAGCAGTTAAGAATAAAAAATGGAGAGAGGCTATGGATCTTGAAATTCAGGCAATAGAAAGGAATCAAACTTGGAGTCTGGTGGATCTTCCAGAGGGAACGAAGTGCATTGGAGTCAAATGGGTTTACAAAACCAAACTAAATGAAAAGGGAGAAATCGAAAAACACAAGGCGCGTTTGGTGGCCAGGGGATATGGCCAAGAATTTGGCATTGACTATGTTGACGTGTACGCTCCTGTGGCTAGAATGGACACAATTCGTGTAATGATAGCTGTGGCAGCTCAGAAAGGGTGGAATCTGTACCAGATGGATGTTAAGTCAGCATTTCTCCATGGAAAACTGGAGGAAGATGTTTATGTTCAGCAGCCACAGGGATATGTTGTGAAAGATAAAGAGCACAAGGTTTATAAGCTTCATAAGGCTTTATACGGACTTAAACAGGCTCCCAGAGCCTGGTTTAGTCGGATTGAGTCTTATTTTCTGAAAGAAGGGTTCCTGAGAAGCAGCTCTGAACACACTCTGTTCATCAAAACGAAGAAAGATCTAAAGATATTAATGGTGAATGTGTATGTTGATGATCTTCTTTATACTGGAAATGATGAAAAGATGCTACAAGAATTTAAAGAATCAATGAAAAGGGAGTTTGAAATGACAGATTTGAGAAAAATGAAATTTTTCCTTGGAATTGAAGTGTTTCAGTCATCAACTGGAATTCATATTTCCCAGCAGAAATATGCAGCCGAAGTGTTGAAACGTTTTAATATGGGTGATTGCAATGCGGTAAAGAATCCTATGGTGCCTGGCTGTCGATTGACAAGAGAAGATGGATGCCCTGTAGATGAGACTCTGTTTAAAAGTCTTGTTGGAAGTTTAATGTACATTACAACAACAAGACCAGACATACAATTTGTCGTGAGCTATATTAGTCGATTCATGTCTAACCCAACGGAGATCCACTTCGCGGCTGCAAAAAGAGTTCTTCGTTATCTATAAGGAACTTTGAACTATGGAATTTGGTACAAAAGAGGAGGAAGTGGAAAAATGGAAGTTTTTACTGATAGCGACTTCGCCGGTGATCAAAGTGACCGGAAAAGCACTTCAGGGCAGTTGATCTTGTGGGATGGTGCAGCAGTAACTTGGTCCTCAAAGAAACAAAGCATAGTTGCCCTGTCCTCTACAGAGGCAGAATATGTAGCCGCAGCTTCATGTGCTTGTCAAGTCATTTGGATAAGAAGAGTTCTTGAAGAGATGGGTATAGAACACGAGAGAAAGACAGTCATCAAATGTGACAACACCTCAACCATTAAGCTATCAAAAAATCCTGTCTTTCACGGTAAATGCAAGCATATTGGAGTGAAGTTTCATTTTCTTCGTGACTTGGTTGGAAAGGGGTTCTTGGAGATGCAACATGTTGGCACAAAGGATCAGATAGCCGATATTCTCACTAAACCAATGCACCGGGAAGTTTTTCTGAAGCTAAGGGAGAAACTAGGGGTATGCTCTCTTGAAGACAAACTGAACATTGAAAATAATGTTTAGTTTGGGGGAAGATTTGTTGGAATTAGACCGTTGGATTTGACCGTTGGAGAATAAATGAATAAGTGGGTGGCCTGGTCAAGGATGCACGTGGGTTTTACCTAGTCCTTCGTTTGTTACCTAGTCTTTAGTTTGTTTCTGTTTTGTATTCAGTCTTCCTATTTTGTTGGTATTTCTGTTTCTGCTTTGATGTATTTATAGCCTCTTGGCTCAATGAATAAACCGCAATTCATTCAGTGAGATTAAGGTATCAATTTACTGTCCATTAGTTTTATGTCTGTTGTTAAATTCATTTTGAATGGCTTTAGTCATCATTTTGAGTCTCTATTTACCCCTATATATTTCATCACGATAAAAATATGTAAACAAAATACAATTACAAAGCCAATATACACACAAATCAAATTCTAATTAGCATATTTTGAATATTACACCTTGAATTATATACAATAACTAATAACGCTAGAAACAATAAGCATATCATTCACATCAGCATTTTAAACCAGGTAACCTTTGGTGTTTAACAAGTGGCAGAATTGAATAAATCAAATTATCAAAATTCACAAATCAGTCTCGCAAAATTCTCGAGCTTGCATGTGCTTCTCTTTTGTATTCCGTGCTTACGTTTTGGCCTGAAAAAATGAAATAAGCCAATTGCGATTCCTTTCAAATACATCAGTAAATCCATTATGATATCAATTATATTGAACAAAGAAATAAATTACCTTTATAAACAAGTTCTTATTGATGGAAAAACAGTTTTGATCACAAAAGATATCTGTTAAAGACTTCAAAGGGTGTCATCACCCCAAAGATACTTACCAAACATCACTTGTATCTTTAAAAAATTTCAACAAAATGCAACCATTATACATTACTTGCAATTTTATAAGTACTAACCAAACAATACCACTACAGAATTCCAGATCTTGTTTGATAACAACTATGTAGAACAAGAAAAGAAACATAAAATTGTTAGCAATAAATTATAATTAGTTACTAGTAACTTTTTACCTAAACCCCATAAAGTTATATTCGTTTTATTTCCGTTCAATGATAATCATAACCTCCACCTACACAAAGTACAAAAACGTATATTTAATGAAATAACTGCCATCGATTTCATGTTTACATATCTTACCAGTGATTGATTTGGAAGGAAGAAACAAGATAATTGTTTTGGTGTTTTTTCTTTCGAATATGTAAATAAATAAGAAAGGAGGTGCATATGTTAAGTTGAGGCGTTGAGCTAGGTTAAAAAAGAAGGTACATGAAACTTTGGGCTTTTGATTTTGGGTAAAAAAGATGGGCAGGGGGACTTCAATTGGCTAGGCGCCGAGAGATTAGTAAATTTTTATTTATGTTCACAAAAGTACATAAATTAGTTAGCGGGTGATTTAAAATATAGGTGTCGTTTTGTTCAAAATATTGAAATTATAAAATTCTAAATTCTAATAAATTAAAATTTTTAATAATTAAAAGTTACAGAATTTAAAATACCTAAGCATGTTTGGTTGACAAAAGTTCATAATATTTTGAAATTTTGATTTTGTGTTGAGCAATTAACGAATAAATACTTTTTATAAAACTTTTATTGAAAAGAGTAAAAATCGAATTTTAAATTTTTATATAAATTTTATAAAAAAATTTATATAATTTTTATAAAAATTTAATAAAAATTTATATAAATTTTATAAAAATTTATATAATTTTTTATAAAAATTAAATAATATTTTTAGAGAATTTATATAAATTTTACAAAAAAAATCTATAAGTTTTATAAAAAATTTATATTAATTTTATAAACAATTTATATAAATTTTATAAAAAAAATTTATATAAATTTTATTTTTATTTAAAAGGGTAAAAACCAAAAAAAAAGTTTTATATAATTTTTTATATAAAAATAAAAACCCGAATAAAAACGACTAAAAAAAGTTTATAAAATATAATTTTCAAGTAAATTAAAATTTCTTACTTTTTTGAGTAATTCTAAGATCCTCCATTTTTTGGGATTTTGAGAATTTTAAATTCCTTCGTTAGTTATTCAAAACACAATATTTAGAGAATTAAAATGTAAATATTTTGAATATCCTCCAATATCTTTTAATATCCTCAACTAAACGGCACCTTAGATTTATTTTTGTGAGCAATAGTCACTACATAGTAATAGAAAAGATAATCATAGATAAGAAAAGTTATGATAAAATTGGTGGGGTGATGAGTCGAATCGTTTGTGAAAAGTTTAGGATCGAATAAGTGAAAAGATCGAACGATCTATACTTAAGAAACATTATTTATTAATTGAGCTCGAGCTTTACACACAAAGTTTAATTAGGCTCGTGAGCCTAAATAACGCTAGAACGCGCTAGGTATAAAGTATATATAAAACTTTATGAATTTTTATTATAAGCGAGCTTATCACTAGCTCAAGAACGAACCTTTTAACGAGCTCAAAATATAACATGTATATAAGTTTAATCGAGTTTATGTCTATAAATAATAACATGACATGCGGGTACTCGTGGTTCGGGTTACGCTAACCATTTTATAAGTTTAATCGAGTTCAAGTCTATTAATAATAACATGATGTAGAACATACATGTCGATTTCGTATAACTAAATGAGAGTTAGTAGATAAAAACATATAAATGGTTTCTTCCGGTTTCGGGTTTTTAAGTTTCAGATTGAATGGTTCGGCTCGGTTCATCGATTTCTTGGGTTTTTTGAACACCCCTAATTCCAAATACATATATGCACCGGTGGTACTAATTGCTCCACATACATATAGTTTCCTCACTAACATTAGATAGCGCTCGAAACATATATACAAATTTAGAACTGATGGTACAAACCGTCCCAAATACATAAGTAATTAGCACCGTTAACTCATATTGTCCCAAATACACATGTATTTGGTACCGTTATTTGAAACCGTTCCAAATGCATATGTATTTGGAACAATTTTTAATATCCGTCCTAAATACCTATATTTTTTGGCACACTTATTCAAAAGGTGCCAAATAGGTGTATTTGGCACCATTCTTTGAACGTTCCAAAAAATCTCGTCCTAAAAGCCTCATTTTCATGTAGTGTTAATTTAATTAAACTATATGTTATATGATTTTAATTAAAATCATGTTTAATTAAAATAACTAAGTATAAATACCTTAGGTTATACATGAAATAATTAAATAAATTAATAAACCTAAAGTTTAATATGACATGTTTTATAAAATAGTTTTATAAAAACCCAAATCCCGAGCCCGTGTTTTAACATAAGCCGAATCAAATAAGCTATAAACAAGTCTCACCGAGACCTTGGAAAGGATCTCGGTTGACACTACTTAATCAACTAAACATGTAAATATACCCCGACTCGAAGTCGGGGTCCCATGGTCTCGGGTCCGAACAACAAAACCAACCGAGCACCCCTTGGGGTCTCGGTGGTGTCTCGGCTTCACCCTAAACCGAAAACAAACACACCCCGACCCAAGGTCTGGGTTCCCTTGTCTTGCCGAGCCAACAACCAACCAAGCCGAGACCTTGAATGGTCTCGGTGGTGGTGATAAAAACCAACCGAACACCCCCTTTGGGGGGTTTCGGTGCCTCGGCCGAACCACAAACACGAACCAAACGTACCCTTGACCCAAAATTAATTAATCCTAATTATTTGTTTACATGTTCATGTGATTAATTAATTTTTAAACATGGAATCATAAGAAGCTAAAATAAAAGAAAAGGTTTTTGAATATACCACTATGCGTAGAATCACGAGATGATCACAAATAATTAAACAACCAAGAAAATCGTCTGGTTTTGCCTTGTTTGATGATGTAGGCCGGCGGCTATGGTGAACCAAGGAGGAAGGAGACAAAAATTTTATAAACCCAAAATATGAGAAAAATAATCTCTTGATGTTTTAGTTAAATGAGTTTTTGGGCCCAAAGGCCCATCTTGGTCCTCCTCTCTTGTTGTCGCGGCTATGGGGCCCACATGGGGTAACCCGTAGCTTTTCTCGAGTCTAATTATTTATCGAGTGTGTTCGTGATTTAATATTTGAGATTTTGGTGTTCGTGATCGTGTCACATTTATAATATTCATGATTATTCGTTATTTAATGTCGTGACACGTGTATTAATATTATTATAAATGGAAAGTTTAAATTTGACCGTGTTTTCGTATGTTACTGTTCACGTGTACTGTTCATAGGTTTTTAATGCGGGTTTTACAACCGGCATGGTCCGAATCCGCGTAGACAATAGTTTGCATTCCCGTGTCCTTGGGAAACCAAATCCTAAGATGAGTGGTTCCTTTAGTATATCTAAAAACCCTCTTGATGACTTCAAGATGTGATACGTTTGGATTGTATTGAAAGCGAGCACACATACAAACACTAAACATGATATCCGGCCTACTTGCCGTCAGATAAAGTAAACTACCAATCATACCTCGATATTTTGTGCTATCAACATAGTCATTAGTACCATCTTTGGTTAGTTTAGTTTCCGTTGACATTTGTGAGTTAGTTGGTTTAGATTATTCTAGTCCAAATTTCTTGAGCATTTCTCATATATATTTAGATTGATTGAAGAAAATACCGTCTTCCATTTTGTTAGCCTCAAAATATTGAGTCAAACAAGAATGCTCGGTCATATGATTATTATGTA
This sequence comes from Glebionis coronaria, assembly GCA_025667525.1. Taxonomy (NCBI): domain Eukaryota; kingdom Viridiplantae; phylum Streptophyta; class Magnoliopsida; order Asterales; family Asteraceae; genus Glebionis; species Glebionis coronaria. The sequence goes on from CM046874.1 coordinate 295,859,427, forward strand.
TCGTATTTTAGAACGTTGTAATAGGTAGTATATTAGTCGTGTATAACGGGCTTAACTTTAGGCTAAAGTTCATTAATAAGTAACTAAAGCCCAAAAGGAAAGCCTGGCCCAAACCATATAGTCCATAAAGAAGCCCGCATGTGGGTGGATTATATATACCCTTCCTAGCATGTTAGGAAGGGTGTTGGTTCATTTGTATTCTCACTTCTCAATCTAACATTCACCTAGTTCCAACCATTTTCTCTCTACTTTCTCTCTCTAGAATTCTTCTCATATCTACCTTTCTTTCTTTAATTCGTGTATTACAATCATCATATATTAGGGACAACAATTGGTATCAATCGCCATGGGGTAGTTTTGTGATTGGTTGTTGTTATTATACTTGATTCGTATGATTTAATCCATAAATCATCTCGAATTCAATTTTTTTTTGTGTTTTTCGTGTTCTATATCTTGCTACAATTCTTCTATATAGTTGTTGTAGAGATTTGGTTGTTTTGGTTTGGTTAAAAACACGATCTTGTTGTCTAAAAGTTGCTAAATTTGTTGCCTAAAAGTTGCTAAAATCGTTGCCTAAAAAGTTGGAAATAAGGTCCCTTATTGCGACAGCTTAAATTTCGGAAAAGGTAAGTACGGTTTCGATCGCAATAACCCTAGGGTTTTACTTTGCGATCAGTATTGCGATAGCCCCCTTATTCCGACGCTTATTGCGATCGTTATTGCGATCGTGGATTGCGACGGACTTAAGGCATTCTTGAAACGTTACTCTGCCCACATTGCGACAACCACATTGCGATAGGTGTTATTGCGACAGATTATTGCGATCTAAATATTCCGATCTGGGATTTCGATAGGTACACATTGCGATCTGAATATTCCGATCTGGGATTTCGATAGGTACACATTGCGATCTAAACATTCTGATCTGAAGGATTTCGACAAGTACACATTCCGATCTAAGGATTCCGACAGGTACACATTGCGATCAAAACAACATTCCGATCTAAGGATTTCGACAGGTACACATTGCGATCTAAAGGACATTCCGATCTGAACATTTCGACAGTACATTGCGATCTAAAGGACATTCCAATCTAAGCATTCCGATGGCACATTCCGATGGACATTCCGATGACTTGTTTAGCTAAACTTTGTTCGAGTATTTTTTTCGACTTAGCCACCATCTAGACTAGTTTCGTAATATCGTTTACACGAACATTAAAAAAAAAAAAAATTATTTTTTGGCGGGAAAACCATTTTAAAATTTATTTTTTCCTAGACCATTTTTAGGCCATTTAAGCTTCGATTTCAAATTTTGACGATGCGAAAAATTTTTCGGACCAAAATTCAAATTTTTAGGCCATTTTTAGGTTTTATTTTTGTTGAAATTTTTCACTTTTCAAAATTTTTCCCTATTAGTTTTTGGCTATTTCGGACTTGATTTCAAAATTTGGTAAGACAAATTGTTCAGTTTACCGTTTTGTCGGACTGAGGAATTTATTGTCGGACTGGGAAAAAATCGGAATTTTCGAAATTGCAACCACAAACCAATCACACCATATCTACTTAAGATCCAAAGTCAATTCATCAACTGTGTCACCCATTATGGATTCCGTAACACAAGATGTGCATGCACTCAAATCCAAGATGTCGGTTGCAAAAGAACGATGCATGACACACTTTAGAGCACTCCAGTCACACCTTCAAGTTATTTCAAATGACGATTTAAAAGGCACTCGCGTCGAACTTGGATTCAAACGGGTATTCATGTCACTAACAGGTCAAGATGTTGAAACATTCACAAGAACAATGTTACTCAATGCAGCTCACCTTGAACAATAACTTGCCAACGATGAATTTCAAGAGGTTGAATCCATAGATGCCGTTTTGGTTCTCGAAAATCAGTTTCAGCAATTCATTGGTACACAGGTGTCTGTACACTATGATCGAGAATTCATAAACTATTACTTCTTTAAATATACTCGGTTAGAAGTTCAAGAATTCAAGGAGACGTTTCTTCAACACATGAGAGATGTAAGGAAGTTAATTGCCGAAAGAACACGTCATAAACTACCAGTTGAAAGACGGGTGAATGAAAGACTGATGCAGACGAACGAGATCAATGTCGATGATGGTCAAACATTGGATGATTGTTCGATTATCACAGAAATCAGCGGGATAGAATCAGAACAGCAACAAACCATCCACAGCTCAGGGAATGATCCAGCAGCCGATGATGCAGATATCAGACCCATTTCTGATGAAGAGCCAATGGCTGAGGTACAATTAAATGCTGTGTATGATGAACATCAATATATTGATTCTAAGATTCATGAGCTTGAAACTATGTTAGCTCAAAAGACAAAAGATTTTGAGGATGCCAAACTCGAGTTTTTAAAGAAAACTGACAAATTTGAATCTTATTTTGAAAAACTTGAAAAAGCAAACGTTGTTCTTGAACAAAAACTGGATCGTAAGATTCAAGATTCTAATGCGGAAAAAGAACATTTTGTGAAACAAATAAATTTGTTAGAATCAAAGTTGGCTTCTCAAAATCCAAGTCCTCCGCCTGCTTCAGTAAGTGAAATATCTGTGCAACCTATCGACACTGTAGATAGTAATGATGCGAATGCTGATAACGAAATATTTGATAATATAAACATTAAGTTAGAACAACGTGTCGCTCAATTACTTCTACAAAATGAGCAATTGAAAGCTCAGATTCAGGAAAAGGTTTTTGCATTCACAGCAGTGAAAAATGAATTAAGGAAGCTAAAAGGAAATAGTGTGGATACTAAGTTAGCAAATCAGTCTATCTTGGGGAAACCTCCTACTCAACCATTCAGAAACCGCTCAGTTGCTAGACAACCGAATGCGTTTAAATCTGAACGACCCAAAACCATCGAACTCGAGGTTTGCATCCCAAGTTGACATGCGTATCAATTTGCCAAACACTGTCACTCCACAATCTAGATATTCCTTAAGATATTCTGCCTATGTAAAACCCAATCACATGAATGATTCAAGCAACTCTAGCAATAGCCATAAGAACATGCCTAGGCGAAGTTCAAATGACACGGGTCATAAAAGCTATCTAGAGGAGGCTAAGATAAAGACACAAGCAAGAGATAGGACCCAACCGAAACCTAGGAGCGCTAATCACACATCTAGGAATTCTAGACCCTTCTATGATGTGCCCAAATCAGCCTATCCTAGGAACACTAGATCCTTCTCAGATGCTAAGCACTTTGTTTGCACGAAATGTAACAAATGTGTGTTTAATGCCATTCATGATGATTGCATCACTAAAGTCCTGAACAAGGTGAACCAAACATCTAGAGCATCTCAAAGATGGAACCCTATAGGAAATAGTTTTTCTCCAATTAAATCTTCCGCGATGCATGAGAAAGCTAAGTTTCCTAGACTCTGTCTTAAGTGGAGACAAACAGGTAGAATCTTCAAAACAACTGGTCTTAAATGGGTTCCTACTGGAAAAATCTTTCCCTCTAGCACGAAAAAGGTTCACTGTGAACCCCCACATGGTTCTCACAAAGATATCACTAACAAATATGCAAGCATACAAACTACTGATGAAAGTGCAGGTAATCAAGTAAAGGTTCAACAAGAACATAAAGGTTTTCCTTATTCATACCGTTCAACAAAAGACACTCTCAGAGTTTGGTTGCTGAAGAAACAAATATCAGAGAAATATGTGTCTCAGGGGTTTCACAAGTAAGCAACATAATGGCACTTGAACAAAGCAGTTTAAGTCCCGATCCACAACGACAAACGACTTCCGTTCACAACCGCACGGAACTCGGAACTCAAGACCACAACAATAATCCGTCAAGTTCAAAGCTGGTTCCTGAACATGTTCCTAGAGCAGATATGACAGTGGAAACGACACTTGAAGAGTTGGAAATGTTATATGGACTAATGTATGATGAATATTTCACGGGGGAGAAACAAGTTGCATCGAAGTCTTCCGCTGTCACTCATGATAAGAATGATGATACCGTTCATCGTCAACAAAAGGATACAACTTCATCTACTTCAACACGGGTTGTTGCAGATTTACCTCCTCATAATATCACTTTAACAATCGATCCTACAACATCCACAACTACTGTCATTGCTACAGCGAACGCAAATCAAGCAGACGGTGCATTATCTGACAATGATGATTTTCACAACCCATTCGGTACACCGGTACATGAAACTGGAGAGTCTTCTACTCGCCATGTTGATCCGTCAAATATGCATACGTTCTATCAACGACATCCTTCAACACATCATTGGACCCGAGATCATCCTTTGGTTCATGTAATTGGAAACCCTTCACAGCCTGTTCGTACAAGACGACAACCAGCCACCGATGGCGATGTTTGTATGTTCGCACTCGCCGTGAGTACTGCTGAACCGAAAAACATCAAAGAAGCCATGGCTGATCATGCTTGGATTGAATCGATGACGGATGAACTTCAACAATTTGAAAGACTTAAAGTCTGGGAACTTGTTGACAGACCATACGATGTGACTCCTTTAAATCTTCGTTGGATCTGGAAAAACAAGATGGATGAAGAAAACACGATCATCAAGAATAAAGCTAGGCTAGTGGCTAAGGGGTATGGTCAGAAAGAGGGAATTGATTTTGATGAATCATTTGCACCAGTTGCTCGTATGGAAGCAGTCAGGATTTTTCTTGCTTATGCTGCACATAAGGGATTCACTGTTTATCAAATGGACGTAAAGACGACATTTCTTAACGGTCCTTTGAAGGAAGAAGTCTATGTCACGCAGCCGGAAGGATTCGTCAATCCTCATTATCCTGACAAGGTGTATCGTCTCCACAAAGCACTTTATGGACTCAAGCAAGCTCCAAGGGCGTGGTACGACGAGCTCTCAAAATTTCTGGTATCCAAAGGTTTCTCAAAAGGTTCCATTGATCTAACTCTGTTCACTTATAAATATGGGGATGACATTTTGCTTGTGCAAATTTATGTTGATGACATTATTTTCGGGTCTACAAACCCAAAACTTTCAAAATGGTTTGAAAAAGTAATGCACAACAAATTTGAAATGTCAATGATGGGCGAACTAAAATTCTTTCTAGGAATTCAAGTTCACCAATCCCCAAGTGGTATCTTTATAAACCAAGCTAAGTATTGTCAAGAGATAATCAAAAAGCATGGTATGACCTCATGTGACCCCGTTGGGACACCATTATCAACCACCTCCCTAGATGCTGATTTGGAGGGAGTTGCTATAGATCAAACGAGATATCGTTCTATGATCGGCTCCCTCATGTACTTAACAGCAAGCCGACCAGATATATCACATGCTACGTGTTATTGTGCACGATATCAAGCACGACCCACTGAAAAGCACCTCAAGGAGGTTAAACGGATCTTTCGGTACCTCAAGAATACCATTCATTTGGGACTCTGGTATCCGAGGGAAACCGGTTTCTTTCTAACGGCCCATTCAGATTCTGATCATGCAGGGTGTCTTGATACACGAAAAAGTACTTCTGGTGGTGCACAATTTCTAGGTCAAGATAAGCTTGTGGGATGGTCTTCCAAGAAGCAGGATTGCACGTCACTTTCATCAGCCGAAGCGGAGTATGTGTCTCTATCTGCGTGTTGTGCTCAAGTTCTTTGGATGAGAACACAACTCACGGATTATGGCTTCCACTTTGATAAAGTACCTATGTACTGTGACTCAAAGTCGGCCATAGCCATCTCCTGCAATCCGGTACAGCATTCTCGCACGAAGCACATTGATGTCCGATATCACTTCATTAAGGAACAAGTTGAAAGAGGTATCGTTGAATTATACTTTGTTGGAACGGATTACCAATTAGCCGACTTGTTTACGAAAGCTCTGTCGAAAGATAGGTTTGAGTACCTCGTTAGGCAAATTGGTATGAGATGTTTGACTCCAGCAGACCTGGAGATTCTGGCAAAGGTGCCTGCTTGATTTATCTATCAAACATCAACCTGTAAATATCTTTGAAAAAGCAAAATACAAAAATATAAAACACATAAAAGCAAAACACAAAATTAAAAATCTTTCAAAATCCAAAAATATTCTTCTCGACATGTCTTTCCGTATCGATAATATGGACGTGCCTAGAAATGTCGCTTAATAACGACACGGGTGTGTACATAAAGCTCGAATGAAAGTTGTAAATATTTTTCAAAACATGTCATTTCTTCTTTTAATAATGGAAATTGTCTATTTTGGACAAATATTTCCAAACAACGGGTAGAGCAATCTATCACGGGTTGAGCTTGTCACAAAACATTCAACGTTTTGAGCTCAACACAATGGCTTGTAATCACTTTTAGATTGCAACCCGGATCTAAATTCACGGGGGAGTGTACGCTTTTGTACTCTTACCCTTAGCAAAAGAAGTTAAATCTTCTTACACTTGAGTGGATTCGTCAAGACATTCAAAGTCTATGAACTCAAGTTTATGCTTTAGAAAAACCTTTCGACAAAAAGAATTGATTTTTTCAAAAAGCGTTGAACACAATTTTTTCAAGAATTTTTCAATGATATTCAAAATCTTTCAAAAATTGTGTGTTCAACAACTCCCATCCTCAAAAAGCAAAATGTGGATCATATCCTCACAATGTTAATTCAATTGGATCAATTTTTGAGGGGGATCATTTAAACTTCATGCAAAAGATTAACACATCTTTCTCCCGGAGATTTCAAGACCATTTTTCAAAATATATTTTAATCAAATTTGGTATCTCTAATATCAAAAGATTTTATATATTAGAGATAGGGGGAGAAAATGTGATTAAAATGTGATCTAATATAAGACTCAAGCACTTTAACTCTTACCTACATGTGTGAAACACTTTCGATTATCGATGCACATGTGAAGGGGGAGCATTTCTAAAACGACAAAACTAGCAAGGTGTTAAATGTTTTTCAAACACTTTGTTAGAATTTAAAGTGGTTTTCATGGTTACGATCAAATACCCACAACATCTTTAATTCACGACGTTATTGGTGTCAAAAGGGTGGTTAGGTTTAAGTCCTATGATCCAACCAGAACCGGAGGGATCTTCCCAGGGACAATCCAATTGATTATTAGAAGTCCTTAGGAAAGATGGAGTAGAATGTGAACGTAGCTGAATGCCGACTAAGTATTGATGATAGCACTGGAACAATCACAACAAGGTGCTATTTATGATGTCTTGGTAAGCATTGAAGGGGTTGAAGAATGAAAAAGAAATGTAAGGATAAAGGGTGTAAAGAAAGAAGCCCTCCATAGAACTTAGGCAGAAACCGAGTCAACTCATCATGAAGACAAACTCATCATGGACCCAGTGATTTGAAGCACAACCCTTTCCTATCTACTCAGGCTTCTCTCAAAAGAAGTTTGTTTTATTGTCACGGAGATCAACACGATTTCTATTGACTTTCTCACTCCGAGATAGTTGATATTGAATAGGTGGCATCTGCTCCAGCTTCCGACCACTAAAAGTACACAAATAGAGTCTAGAGCCAAGAGATCAATCAAATCTCGTTAGGACACACGGATGAAGATCAACAAAGTCCTACGCTATATCCTTGTGATATTGCTAGAACACTCAGAGTGATACTATTTAGTATTCCCAATGATGAGTGGAAATCCTTCTAGTGTTAACATCAAACAGCACTGCGGTAGGTCATATGCAAGATTCTTTATGAATTGAACATGTGCAAAACTGAAAAGCAACAGTGGTTTGATTCTTAATTGATTCAAACTCGTTTCAGGTTTCTACGCAATATCTTTATGGTCTTGCCAGAACATTCAGAGTGATATTCATTAATATCCACAGTGACGAATGGAAATCCTTCTAGCGTCAACATCAAACAGCGCTACGGTAGGTGACTTGTGAGATTCTTATGAATCAAACTTGTGTCAACTGGAAAGCAACAATGGTAAGATTCTTAATGAATCAAACTTGTTCCAGGAATTTGAATTGACGACTTTAATCAAGCGGATATCTATCCAATTGATTCACTCTTTATGTTCGCAGTCTTGCTTTGAGACGGTCGAGTAAAGAGAACGGCTAGTACAACCGCGAAACCCTGTCAAGGAGATTCTTAATTGAATCTACCTGATCACAGGTACGATATTTAATATCGTATAACGGTCTTCACCGACCAGAGGTAAAACGCTACCGATTTAGGACGAATGTCAAAGCCATTCTGTCCGTGTCTATGTTTTGTCTCGAGAAGGTGGCGTCACGGTGTACTCAGCAAAGTCAATGATTCAGAAACCACATACTCATGCCTAAAGACATATTCAACAATTAATAGTGTGAGCATGTGGATGAAGACACAAGATCGCAAGATGGCAAAGACAAGTCAAGGATGATTTGAAGATCTCAAGCTTAAAGACAAAGTCGAAAGACAACGACAAAGGCTCAAAGATCACAGCATGAAGGAACAAGACTACGATTACACGTTCAAGACTCATTTATGGCGAGATTAGTAATCTCTACAAATTTCCTAAATGACTAAGGTTTATGACCTCTCATTGGGGGAGATTGTTAGCCTCAAAATATTGAGTCAAACAAGAATGCTCGGTCATATGGTTATTATGTATCGTATTTTAGAACGTTGTAATAGGTAGTATATTAGTCGTGTATAACGGGCTTAACTTTAGGCTAAAGTTCATTAATAAGTAACTAAAGCCCAAAAGGAAAGCCTGGCCCAAACCATATAGTCCATAAAGAAGCCCGCATGTGGGTGGACTATATATACCCTTCCTAGCATGTTAGGAAGGGTGCTGGTTCATTTGTATTCTCACTTCTCAATCTAACATTCACCTAGTTCCAACCATTTTCTCTCTACTTTCTCTCACTACTTTCTCTCTCTAGAATTCTTCTCATATCTACCTTTCTTTCTTTAATTCGTGTATTACAATCATCATATATTAGGGACAACACATTTGCTTAATTTGTAAGCCTAAGAAAAAATCTTAAGTTCACCCATCATGCTCATTTCAAATTCATCATTCATGATTTTAGAGAAGTCATCACAAAGTTCTTGACATGTAGACCCAAAAATAATATCATTGACATAGATTTGTACAATTATTATTTGTGACCCCTTTTTCTTAGTAAACAAAGTTTTATCTACTTGACCCATTGAATATTTATGTTAATTTAGAAATGACTTAAGTCGGTCATACCATGCCTTGAGTGCTTGCTTGAGACCATAGAGAACCTTTTTGAGTTTGTAAACGTGATTAGGTTTTTCAAAGTCTTCAAAACTGGGAGGTTGTGCAACATACACTTCGTCGTTTATAAAGCCAGTTAGAAAAGCACTTTTAACATCCATATGATAGAGTTTAAAATCGTGAGCACAAGCATAAGTAGGTAAAATTCTTATGGACTCAAGCCGAGCAACCGGGACATAGGTTTCATCATAATCTATACCTTCTTGTTGGTTATACCCTTGAGCAAAAATCCTAGCTTTGTTTCTCGACACAACACCATTTTCATCTAGTTTGTTTCGAAAAACCCATTTTGTCCCAATTACCTTTTGATTCTTTGGTCTCGGTACTAAGTACCAAAAATCATTTATCACAAATTGGTCTAATTCTTCTTGCATTGCTAGTACCCAAATTTCATCAATGATGGCCTAATCAATATTTTTAGGTTCAAGCAAAATAAATTACTTTCATTTTGAGCATGAGACCTTAAGGTCCGTTCATTTAGTTTGCCAATAACGTTATTTAAAGAATGTCCTTTTGATTCTTTGATGTTTAACGGTTCAAGTTTTAATGGTTTATGACAAGTATAAAAAATCTCCTAGATCGAGGGGTCGGGGATGAACAAAGAACATATATGACATTGTTGGTTCTAGTGAGAGAAAGTAGAGAGAGGTGAAAGAAAAGATGTGTGTATTATTCCCAAGTGAAAACAATACAAATGAAAAATGTAACTATTCTTCCACACCACCATGATGAGTCATAGGGGATATTGATGAGACTACTATTATACATAGTCTCATTGTCCAAATCGGGCTTAAAACGCTTAAAATATCATCAAAATACCCAAATATATGCTTGTGTTTGTTCATTGTGTATTTTAGGTACGGATATCGTGAAATCAACAAAAGATCACAAGAATGAAGCAAACACAAACACGGGAAACGAAGCCGCACAAAGAACCGGGCCCAAGTATGAAAGTTCCAAAAATACCCTTGAAGTTTGAAGATTTGGCAAGAATGGTCCCTCATCTTTGGAGAAATTGTCAACTTTAGCCGTTGAAGAATCACTATTAACAACATTGGTCCTTTAAGAATGAAGATTGTACAAGTTATACCCTTGAAGATTGATCAAATGACACTAAAAGCCCTTGAAACAAGTTATGAGAACTTTTGGTGGCCAAAGTCTAAAAAAGAAAAGTTTTATTATCAAAGGAATTGGTTGATAAGCTGGGAAAACTTAAAATGCATATTCTATGGATTTTCAGGGGGTGTTTTTGCCATTTTACAAACCCAATACCCATCACCACCCTGGCCCAAACCCACCATCCCCACGTCACCACCAGTATATTAATACTGGTCAAGCTAAGTCAAATCCCCCTAATTACGCGCTAAACAAACACTATTACCCCATCACCCCCAATTTAACCAAACGAACCCTAATTCCCTCTTTTCTTATTAAACCAAAATTACCCCCTAATCTATTCCGGAAAACTGATTCAACTATCTTAAACCTGAACCTCACTCCACAATGTATTCCCCGTGACTTCCTGGGCCCACACAAGACTTCCATCTTTGAACAAAAATAGCAATATACGAATCCTACAGAGAATCAAAGGCTCAACACCTCTTTCTTGTCCTCCAATACAACAATCAAGGGCTGTAATCTACTCATACAAGCTGGCACATCACCATCCTTGCAGAATCATCACATGGGCAATTTGAAGACTTTTGACCAAGGGCAAACAAGGAAATTTGTCTTCTAGGGTTTCAGTTTTTTATTTGTATCTATAATGATCCATCTAGTTGTATATAAAGGGTGCATGTACCCTTTATTTTTCTTGTTCCAACATTGTAATTTTTAGATTTTATAAAATAGTTAAAGTTGATCTTTAAGAATTTTCAATTGCTGAGTTCCCACTTTGTTACTGTTTTGTAGTGTCACAACTTCAGTTTTTGCAATTTAATATAGGTTTTATCAAAGAAATATTGTTGTTCAAAAAAAAGATTTTTGACAAATCAAATTTTTTGAGATCCAAAATCATATAAGCTGTTTATAAGCTTATAACCTGACACGTTATAAGCTCATAAAGCTTATAGGACTTTGTTATCTTCATTGTTAGTTGCATTTTAAATTACTTGCAAGTGTTTCCTTTCTAAGAGTGTGCTTTGAAGATTTCTGAGAAAAAAATAGGGTACTCATTCTTTTTGTGATCATCTCACTGTTCCCAAAAGCAAGCCACAAGCTTCATGACAAGAAACTTGTGACTAGCTTTTGTTGAGCTTGAAGGCTTCTCGTGTATGTTCTTTACTTTGACAGTTTTCAAGATATGCCATTTGTTTGAAGACATATGAATCATTCTCTACAGCAGCATCCTTAAATCCATGGTCAATCTCTCATCTAAATGAGTTAAGCTGGCGGAATCAAGAATGAGGTCTTAGGCTGAATAAGTCTAAGAAGGGTAATCTTTGAACTCCCTTCTCAATTTACTTGAATGTTTTTTCCTTGTGTGAATTTGTGGTTGTTTGTTGTTGTTGTTGTTGTTGTGTTGTTCACTATCGTAGTTAATCTTATTTAGCACTTTAAACTTGTTCCTGGTCATTAGATAATTTAGTTCGAGATAATTTGCTAATATCTTTGTTAGAAATTTTGTTAACAAAAGTTTAAGGGGTGTTTGGATTTGTGGATAACAAATACTAGGGGTGACACCTAGGGCCCATCATAAGTTTAGACATCATCTATTCGGGTAGTATAAGTACTAATGTTGGTTGGTTTGCATCAGTTAAGATTCTGATATAGAAATTGCCTAATTGCGTATTCTTTTTACCAAAGATATGTCAATCTAGATTGTGGACTGCTGTGGGATTGATATTGAGTTTTATAAGCCCAAACCTTGTAATCATTAGCACTAGATGTAATATAGGGCTTGAAGTTTGTTAGCTGTGTTTTGGTATTGATTTGCCCAAGATTTGGTTGATAGAAATTCGTCTAAGTAGTCATTTGAACCAGCAAGCTATCATTCAGACCCCATTGTCTGTGAACAGTAACCCGTTTAGCCTCTTTTTTGTGATTTTTGTGTTATAGTTCGGTGTTTTCTTGCATAAACTGACTCCCCACACTTCCATGAGTGTGGGGGTGCCCATTGTTCCAAAAGAAACAAGCCACAACGGCTCAAAACCCACTCAAACCTTCTCTCTTTTTTCTGTCTGTGCAAAGCAGTGGGAACAAAGTTCCCAATGACTGCCTTAGAGTTTCCACTGTTTTGCATAAGGACAAAAGTCTTGGAAGTGTCAACATCAGTTTATTGAAATTTTGTCTTTAGTGGTCTTTTTCAAGAGTTTTTAGCCGATTTTAGTTTTATTATTTTTCTTATTTAATTTTTCATTTTTCTATTTAGTTTATTTTCTTGTCACTGTTCATTTACTATTTTTTTGATTAAATAGCATTTTTTATTTATTTTTAATTGACTGTTTTTGTCTTTTAGTGCAAAAATTTATTATTTTTCAGTTTTAAAATTTTTCTTAGATTTAGAAAAGTACTTTAAGGTTTTTAGTTTAAAAATATTTTACTGTTCACTTTTTAAGTAATTTTTAGATTTTATTTAAGTTTAATTAGGGTTTTATTATTTCTATTTTGTCTTTTAGTGAAAAAATTTTATTTTTTTAAACTTTTTCATTTTTCTACTATTCACTAGTATAATTTAGGATTTTTAAAATAGTCAAATTAATTTTAGCATTATTTTATTATTTTTAATCATTATTTTAGTTTAAAAATAGTTTTTAGTGTTTTAAAAATAGAAAAATAGTTTTAAAAATTTAGGAAAAATACTTTTTAGTCTTTAAATAATATAAGTGAGTTATTTGTTCAATAAAATAATATTTTAGGCTTTTTCTTAATTATATTTAATTTTAGGGCTTTAATTAGCATTTAAAATTAAATATTTAATTAATAAAAGGTTTTAAAATATATTTATTGGATTTTTATTCTTATTTATATTATTTTAGACTTAGTTTTAATTTTCAATTAATTTTTAGGTTTAATTTTTAATTTTGTCACGTTTTACGTATTTACGTTCGCGTTTTACGTTAATTCGTCGTAGTGTAATCGTAATCGTAGCTCGTCTTTAATTTTTCTCTCTTAAATAAAAAACGTCACTAATCCAAACTTTGATTTTATATATTGGCACACTTAATCCTCACACCTCCTTCGAGAACGAACCCACATTTATTCGACTTGTCGGTTTTCCTAAATCGTCGAGTTTAATACTTGTCCATTATACGTTGTTTTCCTAAACACATATTTTTACCACAATCATATATTAATAGGCCTATCTAAACTAGACTATCTTTCGTTTACATATTAAGTCCATGCGTATAGCTATGGATATATATCTAGTCCAACTCATGTGAAAGGTGCCAGCTTACCAAAAAGTAAGTCTAACAATCTACCTCCAAGATGGTGACTCACGTGAGTTGGTTACAATGATTCCTACAAGCAAAAATAAAGAAAAATGATAAACATGAATTTCTGCATTCCTTGAGACAGTCTTCAGCGACCTTCGTCTTCTTGAATACTCCAGCTCTATTTCTTTAGCTTGTAGAATCTAGTTGAGTTTTACTCCTTACCAACTAGAATGCCTTTCATTAAACAAGTAGTAAAGACTGCTCCCTCCCAAACAGACCCTTCAGAGGAAATCTTTGGGAGGTGATAACGTCATCAAGATTTTCTCATAATTTGAAGCAATCCTAATCTTGATTCTTTAAGAGATAACCAGAAGTACACACTATATCCCAAACATGAAGTCAACCCGTAGCACCAGAGTCAATTAAGTCCTGGAAATGCACTTTTCTTCTTCCGGAGACTCACCAGAGTCAGTTAAGTCCCGGAAATACACATTTCTTCTGACAGGACCGTGATGATATAAAATAGCCACATCAAAGTCAATTAAGTCCCGAATGTAGACAATTTCTCCCTTTATGTAGAAACGGTAACACCAAAGTCATGTGACCCCGCATGTACACATTTCTCCCTTCATGTGTATACGTGGTATGCCAACTGGAACCGCTTACTTAGTAACCAATATTATGTGAGAAGATGTCAACAATCTCTCTTCTAAAAAAATTCTCTCTTGATCACCCCGATCTGAATCCCCTTATCAATTCTGATGGATATTGATAGTGACCACTGATGAAGATAACTCGATAATCCAAACTTGAAACTGAAGTAGAATTACCCAAACTTGAACTTAAGCTTGCACTATTGTAGAATGAAGAGCGGTGCAGAGAAGTCTTAAACGTACCCTATACCAAAAGGCGGTATAAAAAAAGGAAAAACTTCTCTAAAGTACCCTATTACAAAACAAGCGGTATAAGAAAAGGTACCACACTTCATGAAAATATCCACAACTACAAGTGCGTGTGACACGAGAACCGTAACGAAGCTCCCAAAAAATGATAGTTATCTGATGAGATGGCATTTATACATGATCTCATCGTTCTTTTCGGGCTTTAAATGCATAAAAATGTCATAAAATACCATATATATGCTTGTATTTGTTTACTTGTGTGTTTTAGGTATGGATATCGTGAAAAATACAAAAGATCACAAGAAACAAGAAAAAACGGACACGAGAAACGAAGCCGTACAAAGAACCGGGCCCTAGTTATGGATTTCTCAAAGAAAAACCCTTGAAGATTTGAAGATGTACAAGATTGATCCCTCATTTATGAATAAATGACACTTAATACCCTTGTATATTCATAGTTACAAGTTTGGTCCCTTAAGTTTGTCAAAATTACAATCAGGTCCTTCAACTTTGAAGAATTGGGAAGTTTAGTCCCTCAACAATTCTGAATTGTCAATAATGGTCCCTCATGAAGTCAAAGATACATTGAAGACCTTTAAAGATCAAGAATGACCAAGATCAGTCCTCAACAAAAATGGCAAAAACAACCCTTGAAACCCTTATTGCAAAATTTGGTGGCCAAAGTGTAAAATTAGAAAGTTTAAATACAAAGGAAAACGTTTGTTTTGCTAAATAAACATTGTTTACACACTTTACCAAAACACAAGGGCTCATATTGTCAATAATGAAAGTTTAAACCAAACAAACACCCGCCAAACACTTTTATCCCACAAAAAACGGATCAGAAGAGTTACTGTTTCACGTGATGAACCCAGTTACTATCCTACTTAAAACAAAGGGTAAATCAAAATTACCCAGGCACATGCTTGATTCATATGCCCAGAAACCCATCTCACATTCAAAACCCCAATCTCCACTCACCAAAGGACCCCACCTATTCACACATCAACCAATCACAATCCAACTTCCTCTACAAGGAATGACACGTGGCCAAATCAACAGCCCACACTCCTTGCTTGGATACAAATCTAAAATGAACGATTTGGATGCATTTAAACAGCTCATCAACAAAATTCGTCTAGAAGATTCAAGGGGCATTTTAGGGACTTTGTAGCTAGGGTTTTCATTGTAATCTCAGCCCTTGTGGCCTATATAAAGACTCCTCAACCTGTGAGAGAGCCTTGTTCCAGTTTTACTCTTTATACATTGTAATTCCTTTTTAAAATTTATAAAAGTTGGTATTTTAAGAAAATTGTAATTCCTTTTTATGTTTTTGAAAGTTGGTGTTGTTTAAGGGTAGTTCTAAGTTCCATTTGATGTTATAGAGGTGTTTAGATCTTGTGGTTTAAGCACGTTTATTTTTGGTATGGATTTCAAAGTTGAAAAAACCTTGAAATCAGTCATCTGTTTTGGTTATTTATCTTGTACTAACCTTTATCCAAAAGCTATAAGCCCTTGCAAGCTTGTTGACACCAAGCTAGTGAAGGTTTATCAACCTTTGGATAGGTTGTTTGCTGCTTGTGTTGAAGAAATCAAGCCCTTGAGGTTCTGCTTTGAACCATCAACCAAGGCACATATCATCTTCTTTGTTCAAGGACCTTGGTCACTCTCTAGTTGTTAAGAGTGGTCCAAGGAGCATAGCTGATCCCTCTAGGAAGTTGTGGGGGATAGGTATAACCTCTTTTTAAGTTTCCTCTAAATTGTTTTATGTTTATGTCTGATATGAAGTTTGCCATGTGATTTGTTGTTCTTGTGTTTGTGTTTTATAGTTGATATCTCTTAGTTGTCACCTAGTTGAGCTAATTGAACCATAAAATCAGTAGGTTGTTTGATTGAATAAAAAGTTTGTTTGAAAAAGGACTAAAACAAGGCTGTTTGGTATTTTGGGATCATAAGGCCTTGTGGCCTTGTGCCCTTGGTTCTTAGGGGTTGGGGAGTCTAAACAAGTCATATGTAACAAGTTTTGGCCACTGGTTAAGGCTCAAGTGGTTTGGTTAAGGTTTTTAAAGTTTTGGAAAAATCTGATATAAGTGGTTTGAAATTGGTCAAACACATCAGATCCAATAAATTCTTTGTTTGTTGGATCTAAGGTCTGAAATCTGGTTTGGGAAGAGTTTAGGTGATAAGCAATCTGTGCAATATCTGTTTGTTGAATTTTGTGGCTTATTGTGGGTGCTAGAGCTTATCAAAGTTGGCTGAAGTGGTCATTTGCATCAGCAAAGTGACCACCTCAATTTTGCCTTGCATTTTGTTATCTAGTGTATGCCCTGCTTGTTTGTTTCTTGGAACTTGTTCTTGTGCTGCTTGTGAGACTATTTGGCTATTTGGTTTGCTGTGTTGCTGGCTTATAAGCTAACTGGCTTATTGGCCTTATTTGCCAAAATCTGTTGTCATTTGGTCAACTGACCACTTGATTCACAAGGACTCTACCTTGAGTTCTTCACAAAAATTGCTTAAAACAAGCCTACAAACAATCCCTGAGCATTTGGTTAATTTTGGTGGACTTTGACTTTTGGTCAAATAAGCACATTTTGGATTATTTTTGAGAACTGCTTATTAGTACATGCAACAACTTGGCTTTTGTAATAGGTTTCATTTTTCTCAACTTAATATCAAATCTGGAAAGTTACAAGTCAATTGGTTAAGCTTTTGCTAGAAAACTAGCTTATTTGTCTTTTTCAGCCAGCTTATTTGCTCCTACACCTTATTCTACTTGGCTTTTTGTGAATTTTATGATTGATTATTCTTAGTTAAGCTATTTGTGAGCTTTTGCAACAAACCAGAGCTTCTAAAACGTCCTAGAACTTTAACCCGACTATTTTGTCGTTTAGTGAAATTCTACTTTGCTTATTTCTGGCTCATTGAGTGTGCTTTTTCATAACTTTATTTCACAGATCTCTTAGGCATCTCAAAAGAAGGTTGTGTGTCTAATCTGAGCTTATGGCATTGGCTTATTGCTTAATGGGCTTATTGGCCCAATAAGAATAAGCTGTTGACCTTTTAAGCTGCGATAAGCTCAAAACCAGCTTTTGGGCCTTCAGACTTTTGTGTTTAGAATTAAATTTTGAGTCAGATAGGGCTTTTTCAAGTCAATTGGGCTTAGTTTGAGTTTTTGGGCCAAAAAGCCCATTAGTTTGGATTGTTTTCTATTTTAGCCCATTTGGGGTATTTTGGTAATTTCACTTTCACTTTCTGATTATTTAGGTTAAAATAAACTAGTTTGCAAGTTTTTAGAATTTCTAGATTTTTAATATTGTTTTAATATTATTTTACTATTAAATTTCAATTTTCACATTTTTGCACTTTTTATATTTTTCTTTGGTTTAATACATTAAAATAAGATTTTTGCAACTCTTAGATTAATTTTATCTTCATTTTTCTAAGTTCTAGAATTACTTTTAAGTTTTTAATAGTTTTTAATCATTTTAAATAGTTTTATTTATTTTAAAAATTCATAAAAATAGTTTTTATTCTTATTTAGTCATTTTAGAGGTTTACAAAGTGAAAAATTTTTATTTGGGCTTTTTAATAATTATTTTGATTTTTAGGTCTTTAATTAGCATTTAAAAATTAATATCTAATTAATTAAAAGGTTTGAAAAAGTTTTGATCATTTGTAAACTCTTAATTTATTTAATTTGAGTTTTGGTAATTTTTTGGGAATTTTTAGAGTGTATTTTTATTTTAGTTCTTTTTACGGTTTTAATTAGTCGTCGTAGTAATAATTTTCACGTCTTCATCATTCTATTTTCTCATCTCTTCTTTCATATATTAATCTCAAATCTCATTGCATTTTAGTCACACACATATACCTCCTTGTGAAACGAACTTAATTGGGTCATTAACACTTGATTTTCCTAAGTCATTTGTTTAATACTTACCGCTCATTTACGCTCTTTTGTTTCCTAAACAAGAGACGTATTTTACCACAATCATTTTGGAGCCGCTGCCGGGGAGGTGTGTCGTGATTAATTTGTCATTTTGTTTTTAATATTAGCCAAAAATAGTATTTGTATTATTAGAACTCTACTAATACGTATTATCGGTTTTTTCGTTTTTCTTGTGAAATTATTATTACTATATTGTATTCAGTATCACAACACAATCAAAATATCTCCAAAAGTGTGAAAACACAACCTTAATTGGGATTTGATCACCTAATTATTGTATTCGAATTTCAAACAAAAAGAAAAAGGCAAAAATAGATAAATACTTTCGTGAAGCTCGATTTTGAAAAATACAAACTATAAGGTGGGTATAAGGCGGGTATTATAAAATATACCCTAAGGAAAAAGGCTCTTAAGTGCTTCGCGGCGCCTCATTTCCCCGCTTGCTTGTGAGTACTTTGAGATTGAAAGCTAAGCGAGGGTTTTGCCGGCCAATGTATTATTACGTATCATATATATTTGCTTGGTTTTCTTTGTGATTAAACCCTCTTGAACAATTTGGTTTTCACCAAAGTTCTAAAGTCATTCGAAGGCGTTCACTCCACGTGATCATTTTCATTCTGTTGAGGCTTCTTTAATCAAGAGTTTGATTCGAGGAGAGATTTGGTAGATTGTTGTCTACGAAGATACACAAAATCCAAAAAAAAATTAAAAACAATCAAAAACACAAAAAAATTGAAAATCCACAAAACAACCAAAAAGAATCTTCTTTGCTCACCTCCCATTCTTCGTCAAGTTTATGCTAACTCGTAATCAAGCAAAACAAGCTCGTAAACGTCGTCAAAGTCAAGGAAATCAAGAGCCTTTGATTGAAGAACAAACTCCAATTGTCAAACCCGTTGTAGAACCAATAGTCGTCATGGCTAATCGTATTATGATGGAGTTTCTTCAAGCACCCACCGAGGGTTTTAGAGAAGCTATTGTGATTCCCGTCATCCTTGCGGAGAACTTCGATATTAAGACGGGTTTAATGTCGATGTTGCAAGCAAATAAGTTTAGAGGTCATGAAAGACAACCCGCATTATCACATAAGGAATTTTAATCGTCTCACCGCAACAAGCAAGTTTAAGGATGTTCCACATGACACCATTAAGATGATGTCGTTTCCATACTCGTTAGATGGACCCGCTAAAATTTGGCTCGAGAAAGAACCGCCAAATTCGATTTTGACATGGGGTGATATCGTTTCTAAGTTTGTGAACCAATTTTTTCCACCATCTAAAACAACACATTTGAAAAATGAGATTTCAAGGTTTACACAACGTAATAATGAAAGTTTTTCAATGGCATGGGACCGATTTAAGGAAATGTTACATGAATGTCCACACCATGATTTTTCGGAATTGCATTGATGTGATCGTGATAGTATAGTGATAATTAAGATACGTTATAGGGTAAATTAAAAACTTACCTTTAGGAAAAAGTAATAGACTAATATTACCAAAGAAGAATTTAATTAAACACGTGAATGAACCAAGTTCGTAGTACACGAAGATCGAGTGAATTTGAGACGTCTTGTTTTGATTTGGACAATTGATTCGAATTGGTTTTCGGTTTTTAAACTAGAAATTAAATCTACCAATTTTAAACTATTTAATTTTAACCTAAAGTGCATAAATCGTAAACCCCAAAATTATCTTATTCTAATAACAAATACATAAAATTTAAAACTATTTAAAAATTAAACTAATTTAAAAAAATCTATAAAAATAATTTTATTTAATTAAAAATTACTTTTAAACTATTTTTAGAAATCTAGTTAACTTTAAAACTTACTTTTACTCTTTTATTAAACCAAATCTATTTTTAAGCTATTTTTATTTAAATCTAAAAATATTAAAGATCTAATTATTTTAAAACTAATTAAACTTTTAAAATTAATATAAACATTTTTTTATTATTTTTTTTTATTTTTTTTATATATATTTTTTATTTTTATTAATCTATTTATACTAATTATTTTTTAAATTAAATAATAAAACTTTTATTTGTTTAAAGAAAATAATATCTATTTTTAAATAAAAAGTGTAACTAAGCTGAAAAGTCAAAGATACAAAGCGTTTATTAATTATATTAAGCAAACCAAAACTAAAATGAACCTTTGGCTCAGTTGGTAATCACGTTGGAAATGCAAACGAGAGGTCCAAAGTTCGAATCCACAGGGGTGGATTTTTGATGATGTTAATTCTTTTTTACAGTAAAAAGATAAGTTGGGTCACAGGAGTGACTTAATTTGAAGCTGCTATAATTTTAACAGCTTATTTTGAGCAATAAAAAGCTATCAGATCAATAGGATCTGATAGCCAGAATTACAAAACAAAGCTAGGCAGCAAAAAATAATAGAAATTAACTCAAATCTTAAATAGCAATCACCAAAGATCACAAAAAACTAGCATATCAGTAATTCTAATAAAGCAGAAACTAAACTTAACAAGAAAACCTAATACGAAAGCTTCATAAGCCTAACAAAATAATCAGCAAGACAAAATCTAAGACAAATGTCCAACTGAAATTAACAATTCTAAATAAGAAACAAACAGCAGGTAAACTCAATTAGCTTTAAAAGACCCTAGCATCTACAAATCCAAATGCCCAAGACAATAACCCACAAAACTTATCAGTAGGTAAACACTGAATGAATAATTAGTTGAACCAAACGACAGATCATTAAGTATACCCATATGAGCAGAAATCAAGAAGTGAACGCATACATTCATATTCATATCTAAATCATAATAGACAGATTCGACTCTTCACAAATCTAATATCAGAACAGTAAAACAAAAGTAAAATGACCTTAACCAGCCAGCAAAAATATAAATCAGAAATTCTAGCACCATATATCAAATCAGCTCAATTAAAACATCAATTTGCATAAAAACTCACTAGAACAGATTAAATCAAAACTACCACACGAATCTAAAAACCTAACAATCACTCATAAAACGTTTTAACATAAGCATCAAATACAAACACATTCAAATAGCAGTAATTCTTAACATCATCTATAATAAACAGATTTATCAAATAAATTTAACAATAAAATTAAACAAAAAGCAGAACCTATTGGAGGTGTCCATTGGGAAGATGTGCAGCGCTGAGCTGACATAGAACCTAAACGACTCCATCGATCACCATTTAAAAACCACCACCATCAATTGATCATTCGAACCACTTAACCAACAAGATCCAACGAACCACCATGTATTATACCTCGAACCTTATTTTTTTCTTAAACTTTCAGTAGGAAAGTTTACTTCCCAAATCTTACTTATAATTATCCACTTAAACTATTTCAGAAGTTTAAATGAACAAATAATATTCATAGCATCAATTAGATTAATTAGAAAATGCAAATTAAATTTAACAATAGCAGTAAATAAAGTGTAAGCAAGAAAATTATTAAACTGAAAATTCAATTTTATTAACTCCAACTTTTCATTACAATGCTAATAAAGAAAATACATTATTCTAATTCTAATTTGACATTACGACATTAAAAGAAAGAAAAAGGATCATGAATTACAAGAAAATGAAGGTTTTTTATAGCCATCCCAAGGCTGTTGAGGAAGAATATTCGCATCTTCTTGAGCATATTCCTCTTTCAATCTTAGCCCTTAGATCTTCTCTCTCTCATGGTTGTTTTGATCGGAGGGTTGATAAGACACAACTAGCACAAGGATTGCCAACGTGGCATCCGTTTGTGCTAGTTGTGTTAGTTTGATGTTGAGGTGTCTTTCAATGATTGGATGATGGGGAATAATGAGGTGTATCATCCGGTAGAAATCTACCACGTACCCCTGCTAGCCCACTCTTCTCTTCCTAAAACTTGGGGGATTTAATTCCCCCACGCTTGAATCAACCGTGTGCCAAAAAGCCCCAATTTATTTTTGTGATTTATTGGTTTAGGGTTTGTGGGAACAGTGTCAATTGCGTCTGGTTTTCTTTTTGGGGAAGGAGATAGTAACATAGAGGGTATCGACTATTAAATTAATGTGTGTGTGTGATGGAAAATAGTGTGAGTGGGTGACGTTTATTTAATAACTTGTGAATGTATGGAACGTTTGACCGAGTGTAACTTAAATGCACTTCACAAATTGCTGTTAAAAGTAGCAAAACCCTAAGCCCAATACTTGACTTCATTCGTTCCTTTACCCATTTTGGGCTTGGGCCCTTATTATTTCCCATCCGTTACATTCTTCTTCTCTTTGGGTCTGGATTTGGGGCTTGTAAACCGAAATTTAATAGTTTATTTCCTCAAATGGGCCTTTGGGCCCATTTACCCAAATGTGGGTCCCACTTGGCCCATAATCTTCAATAAATGTAAAATCCACTAATTCGAACTCGATTTTGGCTTCTTTGATCTTTTTCTTCAAACTCGTGCCGGTTTCGCAGGTTTTCGCGATCTGGGTACCTACACACATTAAAACAAGAAACATACAAATACAAGGCATTTTTGATACATTTATGCATTTGTTCATTGTTATTTTATATAAATGATATGAGTATTTAAGCTCATATCAAACTCCCCCTTGCTAAGCAATTGCCGTGTCCTCACGCAATGATAAAATAAGACTATAAACTACACTTTTATTCAACTTTTGACTTCTTATTTTGCAAAGACATAATGTATTGATTTCATTATTGAAAAATAACTTTAAGGATCATAAAACTCAAATAGATTCATCGTCCCCGACTTTTCACTTTTCCATGCCAAGTGCAAAAACAAGATCATTGTCAATCATAAGCCCCAAAATTAAACCAACTCATACAAATAATTTGTGTTAAACTCAATCTCCTATTATTCCTAATTGTATGAAATGTGTATAGTTGAAGTTCCTTTTCTCAATTCTTAACAAATTGAAAGTCCTAACAAGAACGGGTTTTTAATTGTTTTTGGTTGGTAATGTTTTTTGGATATTCTATTGCTAATTCAAACAAGCCTTGCTACAATGAAAAATATCGTATACTTATATGTAAAACAAAGTGCAAATACCAAGCTTTTATTCAATTAAAATGCTAAAAGTAAATTCCACAAACTATAAGGGCTGAAAATGTAAATTCTATGGATTATAAATGCCAAAAATTTAAAGCCAAAAAGTATAAGGACTAAATGTGTAAATCCAGTAAACAATTTGGACTGAAAATGAAAACTATTCAAACTATGTAACTAATTTCCAACTAACTTGAAACTACCTAACTAATTTTGAACAATTGTGAAAATTAAAGGACTAATTACTTGAAAACCCTAAAAAGTAGAAAGATTAGCCTGGATTAAAAACAGCTTAATATTTCAGGGACCAAAATGCATTTTTCAAAAACTTTTCAACAAAAACGGGTTTAAAACTCCAATAAGCTCGTTTGAGCTTATTTCTCAACCAAATTTGACCAAACAAGTTGCAAACGACTTAAAATCAAATTTTAGCTAGACCTATCCAAGGAATTTGGCTGAAAGTAACTAAAACTCTAATAAGCTGAATTCAATAAGCACAAAATAAGCTACCAATTAAGCTAGACTTGCACAACTAGATTTTAATGGAAATTCTTGTTAATAAGCTCAAAAGAAAGACGGAAAATCAAGTCTCAAGGAAAATGATCCAATAATAAGCCATGAATCTGAAAATAAGCCAAAATTGTTCTTATGTTGACTTTCGTTGACCAGAAATTTCAAAAAGCTTAAAATCTTAAAATCTATCCAGGAACACTAATGGAATGAAATTGTGAAAGAAAATCAGCTAGTTATTGAAGTAGAAATGGAGATATGAAAAATCAGTTTGCGCAAGTTACATAAACTTGCATTTGCTCTTGATCTTATACTTTTGTTTATTTCTAGCTCAATACTTGATAATGTACAAATTCCTTATACAAATTCAAAGTTCATATGTTGACTGAAAGATTAGGACTAGTTTGGAATGATTTCATCAACTAACAAAGAAATGCCAAGCAAATCAAAATCACAACTTTCTGAAAATATACTTGAATAAAACTGACGCAAACCTTTTTTATGAACAATTGCCTTTTTGACCAATTACTTGACTTAAAAGTGACTCAAAACTAATTGTTATGACTTGTTAACTGGAAATGAACCAAAGTTTGCCAATTTCTAACACTTGAAAATCAAATACAAGCTAATACCAAACACCACTTTTCTAACATATTTGAAACTTTTATGAAGACTTTCTGATCTAATGATCAAACTGAATTAGGAGTAGTATCACACTAAGTTTTTTTTAGCTAAAATGAAGTGAATGAGAACTAGTAACAAGCAGTTAAAACAACTAGAACTCAAAATGACAATTAAGGCTAAAGTTACTGATAAAAGCTGAAAAACAGGACAAGTACTAGGCTAATAAGCAAGATTAAGCTACTAATAAGCTACAACAACACTGAGATCAGATCAATAACAGGCTAAAACATCTTTTATCATGCAATCAAGCAAAATTAACTAGGAATGAAGCAGGCATTCAACAATTTAGTGGAACTGAAAATCAGAAAGTGTATACTTTTTGCTAAGGCCTCCTTTGGGGAGTAGAGGAGCGTTGAGCTCTCTAATCTAGTGCTAACCACCACCTTAGCACTAGAACACACTAATCAACAACCAATCAACAACTACAATCACCAACAATCACCATAACTAGACTGAATTCTTCAAAATCTGCTAGAACTTGGAATTGGATAAACAAACAGGAACAAGCAGCTACAATCTTCACAACTAGCCAATTATGATCAAGTAATGATCATAACAAACTAACAGCATCACAAGGTATCAATGAAGCAGGTATGAACATTAGAGAAGTATGAGAATTTGGAGGGAAAAATGGAAATTTATATTGATTGAATTGAAAAGTAGTTACAAATGCTGGTAATCAGTTACAACTAACTATAAAAGACTCAAGAGTGTGTCAGACTCTTGAGTTGTTAATCTACAACTAAGAAGGTTGAGAGAAAAACTAAAAGTGTGTGTGATTTCACACTTTTTCTACTACACAAGAAATGAGCTAATCTAGGGTATTTATAGATTGCAGGAGTGAAGTTGTTGGGGTTGGTGACGTGTTAGATCCAATTTAGAAGCTTCCACGTGTACAATTCAGTTCAATTGAATTTTGTAGATTATAAACACATTTGGGGTTTTCTTTGTTATTGATCTTGAGTGTAATTGGTTGTGATCATTGGATTCGTCTCTCAAAAACGAGCAAGTTTCATGTTTATACCATCTCCTGAAATTGCTTCTAACTCAAGAACGATTCTGCTGTTGTGTTGAAGAAGATGACACGTGGCAAGATTTCATTGGTTAAGAGCTAGGAACACGGATCATTATCCTTAGTGGATAATCTGATAATTGCATGGCGCTCTCTAATTGGCTGAGAGAGAATTAGTGCGCTTGCACTGTTGAGATACTGGCCAATTAAATGCTGGCGGCTAGTGGGTAATAAATGAAGTGAGTTGGCAATCCTGGGCACATGTTTCTTGCATTCTCATTGGACAATATTGGTTCACACGGATTAAGCTTGAATAGACTTTCCAAAGTTGGCAGAATAAGCCCTTGTACTTGACAGAATGTAATTTTGAGCTAGTAACTTCATTCTCTTGGCAATTTAAGTCCTTCCACTTGCAAACTTGATCAAAAAGCTCCTTTGACTTGGTTGACTTGAGAGTTGACCAAATTTGACTTTGATCTTGACTTTGTCATATTTACACCTTTGGTCCTTCATCTTTGGCAGATTGTCAAGATAGGTCCTTTGTCTTCAAAGTCTTGTCACTTTTGATCCTTCTTGTCTTTTTCATCAGATTAAGCTTGATTTTCCTTTGTTTGCTTGAAATTGTATCCTTCTTACCTATTTGAGCACAAACACAAAACATACCACATAATTCCGCTTTATAGCACAAAGTTTAGGTATTTTTATTGTGTTTTAGGGTGATTTGTTGATAAATTGATATGAGTTTTTGCTCATATCAAATCCCCTACACTTGAACATTGTCATGTCCTCATGCAGTGCTATATATTTTAAAGCACAAATTTATATTCTCCTCATAATTAATCCTCCTTGGACATTATGGAATGCATCTACACTACTCTAAACTAAATGATGCATGATTTTAATTTTTAACAATGCAATGAACAAAATATAATTCTATCTATATCTTTTTGGTATTTCTTGAAATGGTTTTGATGGAAATAACTCATAAAGAATTCAATGACTTTGATTAGGGCTTGGGTACCATGGACATTTATCACCCTCAAGTTTCACTTTCCCCATACCAAGCTTAAAAATGGGATCATTGTATTCACAAGTAAAAAGTGCATCAACTTATTCATGAAAATTAAATGTGGAACCGGTTATTATTTGAGCAAATTGCTTGTGGGCAAATTTGTCATTATTTCAAGTGTGAAGTATAAGAAATGTAAAATCCAAAAATAAGGAAGCACGGTTTTAATCCTAAGTAATCTTCTCATCCGTTACTTGAAAAACCGCTCACACTTAATATAAGTCCGTTTCAAGAGTAATAAGTCATTCGCCTTATGTGTAAAATCCTCATGTCATGCTTTCATAAGTAGCTACACACTCGCTAAGGAAAGAAAAATAAAACTCACGCAATAATTTACATCCGCCATCTTTTTGAGACTTTGGATCTTCAACCCCGCAACCCGTCAAGGTAATATTGGATTGGAGCAATCTATTGAATCCCCGCAACCCGTCAAGGTAATATTGGAACTCAATAGTCACTATAATTAACACCACACTTCCCCTCTTGGGAGTCTTGTATTATTTTTTTTCTTTTTTTTCTTTTTCTTTTTTCTAGCCACTCATATTTTTTCATAAGCCGCTCTTATTTTTCTTTATTCCTCACAAAGAAAGTTGAAAATAATAAAAGGAAAAACACCCGCTAAATATTGAGCATGACATAAGTCTAGTACACATAAAACGTTCTAACTTAGAATCTTAAGACGTACTCATACCAACCACGAATGATTAGACAAAAATGCATAAGAGATTACAAACCAATTAAAACCGTTCTTGATTATTTATTAACAATTATATACATGCGAAGAAAATAGATGCAAAGAAGAGAAGGGTTTAGCCACAAGTAATTATCATGAAGTTTATCTAGCCCTTTTATACTTGCTTCAACTCTATCATTTCCCATTCTCCACAAATTTAAAATCTCAAATAATGAGAGTGGTGGATGCTTAGCCTAATAGACCAATTAAGGTCTACATGGTTAAGGATACTAGCTAGAGAATGCTAAGATAAGCAAACTCGGGTTGAGTCAAAATATCCATGGCGGGCCTAATATGTCAAAGAAATCTAAACTTGTTAAACCATGTTTTTATTATATTTTTCCTTTTCATATATTTTTGATGAAAAATAAAAGAAGAAATATATACAATGCAATATTGATATGTAAATGAAAAGTGATTGATGCAAAAGTTATGAATGCATATTTTTTGTGGCCAAAGTAGATCAAAAACTTGAAAAATGTTTGAAAATTAATTTTCCAAGTTATCATGAAAGACAATGACAAGTTCTAGGTAAGGTTACTTCGATAGAAGACCCCCCTACACTTAAGCTAAACATTGTCCTCAATGTTTAAGAGCATGGAAGTATAAAAACTTCCTCTACACTTATGACAATGAATAGACTTTGCTTAACCCAAGTTAAGGAAAGGACAACTATTAGTGAATTCATGTTTAAGCACAAGGTGTCAATGCAAGATCACAATAGTAACGAAGTGAACCGGATACAAGGGTCTCCTCCATAAGCTCCAAAGCATGAAATGAGTGAGCAACCCTACAAACAACATGAAGACAAAAGAAGGTCTCCCCTACACTTATCTCCAAGTCTATACCCTTATTGCTAACCTACAACACTCTAAACCTAGTTATACGATGCTTGAGTTAATGAGTCTCTAGCTCGACTCGTCCCTCAATGAATTAATTCATGGGGAAAATGGGGATCTCTTGGACCATTTCAACGGAAATGTCCTCCCTAAAATAATGTTTCACACGGTGACCATTCACTTTAAAATTTGGACCATCGGGTTATGACAACTCAATAGTTCCATATGGAAACACTTGAGCAATAGTGAATGGACCGGACCATCTCGACTTAAGCTTGCCCGCAAAAAGTTTCAACCTTGAGTTAAAGAGGAGAACCGGCTCTTCAACTTTGAACTCATGGTTCTTGATCTTAGCATCATGCAATTTCTTAGTCTTTTCCTTGTAAAGCAAAGAATTTTCATAGGCATTGACTCTCAATTCATCCATCTCATTAAGTTGATCTTTCCTATGTGAACCGGCTTGGTTTAAATCAAAGTTAGCCCACTTGAGAGCCCAAGATGCCTTGTGTTCTAACTCGAATGGGAGGTGGCACGCTTTACCATAGACAAGCCTATAAGGAGTACAACCAATTGGTGTCTTAAAAGCCGTCCTAAAAGCCCACAAAGCATCATCAAGCTTATCCGACCAAGAAGCTCGATGCTCTCCCACCGTTCTCTCTAAAATTCTCTTTAAACCACGATTTGTGACCTCGGTTTGACCATTGGTTTGAGGGTGATACGCGGTAGAAAGTCTATGATTAACTCCATATTTCTTCATAACTCTCGTGAATTGATCATTACAAAAGTGCGTACCACGATCACTTATGATGGCCCGAGGTGCACCAAATCTAGCAAACAATTTCTTTAAGAACTTTATAACAACTCTAGCATCATTGGTAGGTAAGGCTTTAGCCTCCACCCATTTCGACACATAATCCACCGCCACAAGTATATACTTGTTTCCCTTAGAAGATGGAAAAGGTCCCATGAAGTCTATGCCCCATACATAAAATATCTCACACTCTTGAATAAAATTTTGTGGCATCTCATCACGTTGCGTAATTTTTCCTTGTCTTTGACACACATCACAAAATTTTACCATCTCATGGGCATCTTTGTAAATGGAAGGCCAATAGTAACCCGAATCAAAGACTTTCTTGGCAGTATAGTTGGGCCCAAAATGTCCACCCGTAGGTCCTTTATGACATGCTTCTAAGATCTTAAATGCCTCGGGCCCATCTACACACCATCTAATGATTTGGTCCGCACATTGCCTAAAAAGATAAGGATCATCCCAAAAGTAGTACTTAACTTCCTTAAGAAATTTCTTCTTTTGTTGGTAAGTAAGACCCTCAATAAGCACATTGCCCACAAGATAGTTTGCTATATCCGCAAACCAAGGAGTGGCATCCTCTTGGGAAGAGATAGACATGAGCTCCTCTAATGGAAAGGATTCATTGATTTCTTGATGTGGAAAATCTACTTGAAAAGGATACTCAAGTCTACTCAAGTGATCCGCCGCTAAATTCTCGGCTCCTTTCTTATCACGAATTTCTATCTTAAACTCTTGAAGCAACAAAACCCATCTCAAAAGCCTAGGCTTAGCATCTTGTTTTGTCATGAGATACTTGAGAGCGGAATGATCCGTATACACTATGGTTTTGGATAGCACAAGGTATGGTCTAAATTTCTCAAATATAGACTATAGCAAGCAACTCTTTTTCCGTGGTAGTGTAATGAAGTTGTGCACCGGTCATGGTTTTAGCATAGTGTATAGGTTGAAAATGCTTATTCACTCTTTGTCCTAAGACGGCCCCCACCGCATAATCACTAGCGTCACACATAAGCTCAAAAGGTAATTCCCAATTTTTAGAAACCAAAACGGGAGCCTTTGTCAATTTCTCCTTAAGAGTCTCAAAATAGTCCAAACAATCTTGGTTAAAAATGAAAGGAGCCTCTTTTTCCAAGAGGTGAGTCATCGGTCTAGCTATCTTAGAAAAATCTTGTATAAAGCGCCTATAAAATCTAGCATGACCTAAGAAACTCCTCACACCTTTAACCGAAGTGGGTGGGGGAAGCTTAGCAATCACATCAATTTTAGCTCGATCCACTTCTAATCCCTTGTTGGATATTTTGTGTCCTAAAACAATTCCCTCTTTCACCATAAAGTAACATTTCTCCCAATTAAGCACTAAACGTGTTTCCTCACAATGCTTAAGCATTCTCTCTAGATTGGTGAGACATGAGGTAAATGAATTTCCAAAGACGGAAAAATCATCCATAAAAACCTCCATAGTTTGCTCTATCATGTCATGGAAAATCGCCATCATGCACCTTTGAAACGTCCCCGGTGCATTACATAAGCCAAAAGGCATCCTCTTGTAAGCAAATGTACCGTAGGGACAAGTAAATGTGGTCTTTTCTTGATCCTTAGGGTCAATGGGTATTTGGAAATAACCCGAAAAGCCATCAAAAAAGCAATAGTACTCATTTCCCGCTAAGCATTCAAGCATTTGATCCATAAAAGGTAATGGGAAATGGTCTTTCCTAGTAGCCTCATTGAGTTTCCTATAGTCAATACAAACTCTCCAACTGGTAACAAGTCTTGTAGGAATAAGCTCATTGTTCTCATTAGGCACGACGGTGATTCCACCCTTCTTTGGAACACAATGTACCGGGCTAACCCATGGAGAGTCGGAAATGGGGTAAATCATACCCGCATCAAGGAGTTTAATCACTTCCTTATTAATGACCTCATGGATTTTTGGGTTAACTCTTCGTTGACTTTGAATGGTGGGTTTGTAATCATCCTCCATAAGGATTTTGTGTGTACAAAAATGTGGATCAATTCCCCTTATGTCGGATATTTTCCATGCTAAAGCTTTCTTGTGTTTCTTAAGGACTTCAATAAGTTGCTCCTTCTCATCCTCTTTCAACTCTTTAGCAATGATCACGGGTAATTGGTCTTTGCCCTCTAAGAAAGCATACTCTAGGTGGGATGGAAGGTCCTTAAGTTCAATTGGAGGTGGACTCTCTATGGAAGGTTTAACTATGGAAGGATTCTCATTGGTAACTTCTTGTGGAGTAGGAGAAGGAATAGGGTCCTCATTGAGCAACTTTTGGATAGTAAGAATATCTTCTTCCCAATTAATGGGAGAATCATCATCACCAAGAAAGTTTGACTCAAATTCCTCCAAGAGGAAATCACTCTCTCCAAAAGGTGTTAAAGAGGGAGCAATTGAGGCCACGGTTTCAACATGGGGCATTTCATCACTAGTACTCTTGCAAGCATCATGAAAGTGTTCATCACACACTTCATCTAACACATCAACTATGTTAATAGTCTCACATGGTCTAGACTCCTTAACCTCTTTCCTATCACAAACTTTCCCTAACTTAAACACAACTTTCTCATCCTCTACTCTCATAATTAATTCTCGTTCCGCCACATCTATCAAAGTACGACCCGTTCTCAAAAACGGTCTACCAACAATCAAAGGAACTCTAGGATCCATGTCATAATCAACCACTACAAAGTCGGTCGGAAATGTAAACTTATCCACACCTACAAACACATCCTCCGCTATACCTACGGGGTAAGCTATGGTTCGGTTTGCTAATTCAAGGGTCATCCTAGTGGGAGTGAGCTCGGGAAGAGAGAGTTTTTTCCAAACCGATAAAGGCATGAGGTTAATGCTTGTCCCTAGATCCGCCAAAGCCATGCAATTTTCTACACCGGGAAAATTACAAGGTATCAAGAAGCGCCCCGGATCTCCAAGTTTTGTTGGTAAGGTTGTAAGTAGCACGGCGGAACAATTCTCATTAAGGGATGTGTTGGGCAAATCAACCAATTTTTCTTTGTTTGAGAGTAAATCCTTGAACATCTTAGCAAACTTTGGCATATAAGCAAGAGCTTCCGCAAAGGATATATTGATGTTGAGTTGCTTGAACATCCTTAAGAAATTTGAGACTTGGATGTCATCCTTGTTCTTTAACTTGTCCTTTTTCAACCTTGAAGGATATGGAAGAGTTGGTTTTGGTGTAGGTGGAATAGGTGTTGTAGTGGAAGATTTATCTTTGTTAGCTTCTTCATTGGGAGGTGTGGAAGGTAAAGGAGAAGTAGGAATAGGTTGAGAAGGTGTGTTTGATTGAATGTGAACATTTTGAGGTGGTGAAGTAGAGGTAGAAGGCTTGTCACAAGTAGGAACAAAAGTGGGTGGAACAATAGGAGGTTTAGGAGGTGAAGGATCCTTTGTTGTCTTTCCACTTCTTGTTGTAATAGCATTGACATTTGGCCTTGGATTTGTTTGTGTGTTGGATGGTAAAGCCCCTTGTGGTCTTTGATTGAATTCCATTAAAAGCCTATTGGTTTGTGTATCCAATGCAAGTTTCATTTGGTCATTCATTCTCTTTTCAATTTCACGAATTCTCTTGTCAACATACTCATGAGTCTCTTGTATCCCATATCCTTGATTTTGAAGTTGAGGGTAAGCTTGATTTGGTATTTGAGAATATCCTTGATTTGGGAAAGGTGGAAGTGGTTGATTAAATCCTTGATGTGGTGGATAAAAGTTATTTCCTTGATTTTGAAAATTGTTGGGTGCCTTGTAGTTATTTCCTTGGTAATGTGGTCTTGTACCTTGATTCCTTTGTAACACTTGAGGAGGATTTTGTTGAAGTTGGGTGGGTGGTTGGGGTGGGAATCCCGGTGGAGTAAGGTAATTTTGGGACTTGTAAGAAAGGTTATTGAGATTGATATTTGGCTTGAAGTGTTCTTGATGTTCCTCTTGGTAAGCATAACATTCCCCTTGATAACCTTGCACCTTATCACATTGTTCATAGGAATGGGGACCTCCACAAGTTACACAAGAAAGAGTAATGGCATTCACATCATTTGAAGAATTTTTCAATGAAAGGCTCTTAATAGCTTGAATCATTTCTTGTTGTGCCTTAAGATTCATCTCATGACCTCTATCCATCTTTTGAATGATCTCTTAGTTATACTTGAGGAATTGGTTATCACAAGGTGTTTGAGAATTGTTTTGGATAACATGAACCCTTTCTTCACATTGAGTGTTTGTTTGAACCATTGCTTTAGTCTCAATGATGTCCAAAGCCTCTTGAATGGATTTACGAAGAATATTCCCTCCCGCGAAAGCATTGAGTGAATCTTGGTGATGAGGTTTAAGGCCATCATAGAAAGTATTGATTTGGTGAACTTCATCCAATCCATGGTTAGGGCATCGCCTCAATAACTCTCTAAACTCCTCCCAAGCATCACTAAAGGATTGACTAGGTTTTTGTTGAAAGCCTATAATTAAGTTCCTCAAAGCCGTAGTCTTAGATGGGGGAAAGAACTTGTTCAAAAACTTAGTGGTGAAACCATCCCATGTGGTGATACTATCGGGTGGTTGGGTGTCTAACCAATGCTTAGCGGGTCCTTCTAGTGAAAATGGCACTAATATCAACTTAATAGCATCATGTGGAACTCCATTGTACTTAAGGGTATTGCAAAGAGCAAGGAATCTCTTAAGGTGATCACGAGGATTATCATTCTTGTGACCATAGAAAGGTGTGTTTGAAACCAAAGTAATCATAGCCGTTTTTAGCTCAAATGAATTTGCGGGAATGTCGGAAATCTTGATAGCATCGGCATATCCGTGAACATTGGATTGCAAACGTTCCATCAAAGAACGATTATCAACAGCCATGGCTTCTTGTTGTGGATGAATCAAAGCACGATTCTCGTGATCGGCTTGATGGACGGTGGTGGTCTTACTCTTTCTCTTTTTCTTCCTTTTTGGAGGAAGAGGTTGTACACCAATCGGTATTTGTGCACGCCCGCGAGTGAGCATGCAACTCAATACGAGGAATGAGAGAGAAGCTCTCGTGTGAATTTGAAGAGAAAAGGATTATCCTCTTCGAGTTTCAATATGAAATATCCACAAGAAAATAATAATATATGTATGTACTACTTGGGTGCAAGACCCCCAATGAAGCCTTCCCTCTTAGAATACTCACAGGTGAAACGGGGGGTTAGGTGGCGCGAAGCACTTATGTACCTATTGACCCTTAGATGGCATTTTATAGCACATCGCCTTTCTATTCACTTAATTGTTTGTATTCTTCGAATTGTTGCTTATTGGAAGTATTTATCTATTCTTGCTTTATTTTGTTTGATCGATACACGTGTCAAGGACCGGAACGCCCCTCAACACGTGATCATTTTCATTCTGTTGAGGCTTCTTTAATCAAGAGTTTGATTCGAGGAGAGATTTGGTAGATTGTTGTCTACGAAGATACACAAAATCCAAAAAAAATAAATTAAAAACAATCAAAAACATAAAAAAATTGAAAATCCACAAAACACCCAAAAAGAATCTTCTTTGCTCACCTCCCATTCTTCGTCAAGTTTATGCTAACTCGTAATCAAGCAAAACAAGCTCGTAAACGTCGTCAAAGTCAAGGAAATCAAGAGCCTTTGATTGAAGAACAAACTCCAATTGTCGAACCCGTTGTAGAACGAATAGTCGCCATGGCTAATCGTATTATGATGGAGTTTCTTCAAGCACCCACCGAGGGTTTTGGAGAAGCTATTGTGATTCCCGCCATCCTTGCGGAGAACTTCGAGATAAGGACGGGTTTAATGTCGATGTTGCAAGCAAATAAGTTTAGAGGTCATGAAAGACAACCCGCATTATCACATAAGGAATTTTAATCGTCTCACCGCAACAAGCAAGTTTAAATGTTCCACATGACGCCATTAAGATGATGTCGTTTCCATACTCGTTAGATGGACCCGCTAAAATTTGGCTCGAGAAAGAACCGCCAAATTCGATTTTGACATGGGGTGATCTCGTTTCTAAGTTTGTGAACCAATTTTTTCCACCATCTAAAACAACACATTTGAAAAATGAGATTTCAAGGTTTACACAACGTAATAATGAAAGTTTTTCAATGGCATGGGAACGATTTAAGGAAATGTTACATGAATGTCCACACCGTGATTTTTCGGAATTGCATTGATGTGATCGTGATAGTATAGTGATAATTAAGATACGTTATAGGGTAAATTAGAAAATTACCTTTAGGAAAAAGTAATAGACTAATATTACCAAAGAAGAATTTAATTAAACACGTGAATGAACCAAGTTCGTTGTACACGAAGATCGAGTGAATTTGAGACGTCTTGTTTTGATTTGGACAATTGATTCGAATTGGTTTTCGGTTTTTAAACTAGAAATTAAATCTACCAATTATAAACTATTTAATTTTAACCTAAAGTGCATAAATCTTAAACCCCAAAATTATCTTATTCTAATAACAAATACTTAAAATTTAAAACTATTTAAAAACTAAACTAATTTAAAAAAATCTATAAAAATAATTCTATTTAATTAAAAATTACTTTTAAACTATTTTTAGAAATCTAATTAACTTTAAAACTTACTTTTACTCTTTTATTAAACCAAATCTATTTTTTAAGCTATTTTTATTTAAATCTAAAAATATTAAAGATCTAATTATTTTAAAACTAATTAAACTTTTAAAATTAATATAAACATTTTTTTATTATTTTATTTTTATTTTTTTTATATATATTTTTTTATTTTTATTAATATATTTATACTAATTATTTTTTAAATTAAATAATAAAACTTTTATTTGTTTAAAGAAAATAATATCTATTTTTAAATAAAAAGTGTAACTAAGCTGAAAAGTCAAAGATACAAAGCGTTTATTAATTATATTAAGCAAACTAAAACTAAAATGAACCTTTGGCTCAGTTGGTAATCACGTTGGAAATGCAAACGAGAGGTCCCAAGTTCGAATCCACAGGGGTGGATTTTTGATGATGTTAATTCTTTTTTACAGTAAAAAGATAAGTTGGGTCACAAGAGTGACTTAATTTGAAGCTGCTATAATTTTAACAGCTTATTTTGAGCAATAAAAAGCTATCAGATTAATAGGATCTAATAGCCAGAATTACAAAACAAAGCTAGGCAGCAAAAAATAATAGAAATTAACTCAAATCTTAAACAGCAATCACCAAAGATCACAAAAAACTAGCATATCAGTAATTCTAATAAAGCAGAAACTAAACGTAACAAGAAAACCTAATACGAAAGCTTCATAAGCCTAACAAAATAATCAGCAAGACGAAATCTAAGACAAATGTCCAACTGAAATTAACAATTCTAAATAAGAAACAAACAGCAGGTAAACTCAATTATCTTTAAAAGACCCTAGCATCTACAAATCCAAATGCCCAAGACAATAACCCACAAAACTTATCAGTAGGTAAACACTGAATGAATAATTAGTTGAACCAAACGGCAGATCATTAAGTATACCCATATGAGCAGAAATCAAGAAGTGAACTCATACATTCATATTCATATCTAAATCATAATAGACAGATTCGACTCTTCACAAATCTAATATCAGAACAGTAAAACAAAAGTAAAATGAACTTAACTAGCCAACAAAAATATAAATCAGAAATTCTAGCACAATATATCAAATCAGCTCAATTAAAACATCAATTTGCATAAAAACTCACTAGAACAGATTAAATCAAAACTACCACACGAATCTAAAAACCTAACAATCACTCATAAAACGTTTTAACATAAGCATCAAATACAAACACATTCAAATAGCAGTAATTCTTAACATCATCTATAATAAACAGATTTATCAAATAAATTTAACAATAAAATTAAACAAAAAGCAGAACCTATTGGAGGTGTCCATTGGGAAGATGTGCAGCGCTGAGCTGACATAGAACCTAAACGACTCCATCGATCACCATTTAAAAACCACCACCATCAATTGATCATTCGAACCACTTAACCAACAAGATCCAACGAACCACCATGTATTATACCTCGAACCTTATTTTTTTCTTAAACTTTCAGTAGGAAAGTTTACTTCCCAAATCTGACTTATAATTATCCACTTAAACTATTTCAGAAGTTTAAATGAACAAATAATATTCATAGCATCAGTTAGATTAATTAGAAAATGCAAATTAAATTTAACAATAGTAGTGAATAAAGTGTAAGCAAGAAAATTATTAAACTGAAAATTCAATTTTATTAACTCCAACTTTTCATTACAATACTAATAAAGAAAATACATTATTCTAATTCTAATTTGACATTACGACATTAAAGAAAGAAAAGGGATCATGAATTACAAGAAAATGAAGGGTTTTTATAGCCATCCCAAGGCTGTTGAGGAAGAATATTCGCATCTTCTTCAGCATATTCCTCTTTCAATCTTAGCACGGCATCCGTTTGTGCTAGTTGTGTTAGTTTGATGCTGAGGTGTCTTTCAATGATTGGATGATGGGGAATAATGAGGTGTATCATCCGGTAGAAATCTGCCACGTACCCCTGCTAACCCACTCTTCTCTTCCTAAAACTTGGGGGATTTAATTCCCCCACGCTTGAATCAACCGTGTGCCAAAAAGCCCCAATTTATTTTTGTGATTTATTGGTTTAGGGTTTGTGGGAACAGTGTCAATTGCGTCTGGTTTTCTTTTTGGGGAAGGAGATAGTAACATAGAGGGTATCGACTATTAAATTAATGTGTGTGTGTGATGGAAAATTGTGTGAGTGGGTGACGTTTATTTAATAACGTGAATGTATGGAATGTTTGACCGAGTGTAACTTAAATACACTTCACAAATTGCTGTTAAAAGTAGCAAAACCCTAAGCCCAAGACTTTACTTCATTCGTTCCTTTACCCATTTTGGGCTTGGGCCCTTATTATTTCCCATCCGTTACATTCTTCTTCTCTTTGGGCCTGGATTTGGGGCTTATAAACCGAAATTTAATAGTTTATTTCCTCAAATGGGCCTTTAGGCCCATTTACCCAAATGTGGGTCCCACTTGGCCCATAATCTTCAATAAATGTAAATCCACTAATTCGAACTCGATTTCGGCTTCTTTGATCTTTTTCTTCAAACTCGTGCCGGTTTCGCTGGTTTTCGCGATCTTGGTACCTACACACATTAAAACAAGAAACATACAAATACAAGGCATTTTTGATACATTTTATGCATTTGTTCATTATTATTTGATACAAATGATATGAGTATTTAAGCTCATATCAAACTCCCCCTTGCTAAGCAATTGCCGTGTCCTCACGCAATGATAAAATAAGACTATAAACTACACTTTTATTCAACTTTTGACTTCTTATTTTGCAAAGACATTATTGAAAAATAACTTTAAGGATCATAAAAATCAAATAGATTCATCGTCCCCGACTTTTCACTTTTCCATGCCAAGTGCAAAAACAAGATCATTGTCAATCATAAGCCCCAAAATTAAACCAACTCATACAAGTAATTTGTGTTAAACTCAATCTCCTATTATTCCTAATTGTATGAAATGTGTATAGTTGAAGTTCGTTTTTCTCAGTTCTTAACAAATTAAAAGTCCTAACAAGATCGGGTTTTTAATTGTTTTTGGTTGGTAATGTTTTTTGGATATTCTATTGCTAATTCAAACAAGCCTTGCTAAAATGAAAAATATCGTCAACGTATATGTAAAACAAAGTGCAAATACCAAGTTTTTGTTCAATTAAAATGCTAAAAGTAAATTCCACAAACTATAAGGACTGAAAATGTAAATTCTATGGATTATAAATGCTAAAAATGTAAATCCAAAAAGTATAAGGACTAAATGTGTAAATCCAGTAAACAATTTGGACTGAAAATGAAAACTATTCAAACTATGTAACTAATTTCCAACTAACTTGAAACTGCCTAACTAATTTTGAACAATTCTGAAAATTAAAGGACTAATTACTTGAAAACCCTAAAAAGTAGAAAGATTAGCCTGGATTATAAACAGCTTAATATTTCAGGGACCAAAATGCAATTTTCAAAAACTTTTAAACAAAAACGGGTTTAAAACTTCAATAAGCTTGTTGAGCTTATTTCTCAACCAAATTTGACCAAACAAGTTGCAAACGACTTAAAATCAAATTTTAGCTAGACCTATCCAAGGAATTTGGCTGAAAGTAACTAAACTCTGATAAGCTGAATTGAATAAGCACAAAATAAGCTACCAATTAAGCTAGACTTGCACAACTAAATTTTAATGGAAATTCTTGTTAATAAGCTCAAAAGAAAGACGGAAAATCAAGTCTCAAGGAAAATGATCCAGTAATAAGCCATGAATCTGAAAATAAGCCAAAATTGTGCTTATGTTGACTTTCGTTGACCAGAAACTTCAAAAAGCTTAAAATCTCAAAATCTATCTAGGAACACTAATGGAATGAAATTGTGAAAGAAAATCAGCTAGTTATTGAAGTAGATATGGAGATATGAAAAATCAGTTTGCCCAAGTTACAGAAACTTGCATTTGCTCTTGATCTTACACTTTTGCTTATTTCTAGCTCAATACTTGATACTGTACAAATTCCTTATACAAATTCAAAGTTCATATGTTGACTGAAAGATTAGGACTGGTTTGGAATGATTTCATCAACTAACAAACAAATGCCAAGCAAATCAAAATCACAACTTTCTGAAAATATACTTGAATAAAACTGACCCAAACCTTTTTTATGACCAATTGCCTTTTTGACCAATTACTTGACTTAAAAGTGACTCAAAACTAATTGTTATGACTTGTTAACTGGAAATGCACCAAAGTTTGCCAATTTCTAACACTTGAAAATCAAATACAAGCTAATACCAAACACCACTTTTCTAACATATTTGAAACTTTTATGAAGACTTTCTGATCTAATGATCAAACTGAATTAGGAGCAGTATCACACTAAGTTTTTTAGCTAAAATGAAGTGAATGAGAACTAGTAACAAGCAGTTAAAACAACTAGAACTCAAAATGACAATTAAGGCTAAAGTTACTGATAAAAGCTGAAAAACAGGACAATTACTAGGCTAATAAGCAAGATTAAGCTACTAATAAGCTACAACAACACTGAGATCAGATCAATAACAGGCTAAAACATCTTTTATTATGCAATCAAGCAAAATTAACTAGGAATAAAGCAGGCATTCAACAATTTAGTGGAACTGAAAATCAGAAAGTGTATACTTTTTACTAAGGCCTCCTTTGGGGAGTAGAGGAGCGCTGAGCTCTCTAATCTAGTGCTAACCACCACCTTAGCACTAGAACACACTAATCAATAACCAATCAACAGCTACAATCACCAACAATCACCATAACTAGACTGAATTCTTCAAAATCTGCTAGAACTTGGAATTGGATGAACAAACAGGAACAAGCAGCTACAATCTTCACAACTAGCCAATTATGATCAAGTAATGATCATAACAAACTAACAGCATCACAAGGTATCAATGAAGCAGGTATGAACAGTAGAGAAGTATGAGAATTTGGAGGGAAAAATGGAAATTTATATTGATTGAATTGAAAAAAGTAGTTACAAATGCTGGTAATCAGTTACAACTAACTATAACAGACTCAAGAGTGTGTCAGACTCTTGAGTTGTTAAGCTACAACTAAGAAGGTTAAGAGAAAAACTAAAAGTGTGTGTGATTTCACACTTTTTCTACTACACAAGAAATGAGCTAATCTAGGGTATTTATAGACTACAGGAGTGAAGTTGTTGGGGTTGGTGACGTGTTAGATCCAATTAGAAGCTTCCACGTGTACAATTCAGTTCAATTGAATTTTGCAGATTATGAACACATTTGGGGTTTTATTTGTTATTGATCTTGAGTGTAATTGGTTGTGATCATTGGATTCGTCTCTCAAAAACGAGCAAGTTTCATGTTTATAACATCTCCTGAAATTGCTTCTAACACAAGAACGATTCTGCTGTTGTGTTGAAGAAGATGACACATGGCAAGATTTAATTGTTTAAGAGATAGGCACACGGATCATTATCCTTAGTGGATAATCTGATTATTGCATGGCGCTCTCTAATTGGCTGAGAGAGAATTAGTGCGCTTGCACTGTTGAGATACTGGCCAATTAAATGCTGGCGGCTAGTGGGTAATAAATGAAGTGAGTTGGCAATCCTGGGCACATGTTTCTTGCATTCTCATTGGCCAATATTGGTTCACACGGATTAAGCTTGAATAGACTTTCCAAAGTTGGCAGAATTAGCCCTTATACTTGGCAGAATGTAATTTTGAGCTAGTAACTTCATT
The DNA here is from genome assembly GCA_025667525.1 of Glebionis coronaria. Taxonomy (NCBI): domain Eukaryota; kingdom Viridiplantae; phylum Streptophyta; class Magnoliopsida; order Asterales; family Asteraceae; genus Glebionis; species Glebionis coronaria. The sequence goes on from CM046874.1 coordinate 295,900,945, forward strand.
CTCTTGGCAATTTAAGTCCTTCCACTTGCAAACTTGATCAAAAAGCTCCTTTGACTTGGTTGACTTGAGAGTTGACCAAATTTGACTTTGATCTTGACTTTTTCATATTTACACCTTTGGTCCTTCATCTTTGGCAGATTGTCAAGATAGGTCCTTTGTCTTCAAAGTCTTGTCACTTTTGATCCTTCTTTGTCTTTTTCATCAGATTAAGCTTGATTTTCCTTTGTTTGCTTGAAATTGTATCCTTCTTACCTATTTGAGCACAAACACAAAACATACCACATAATTCCGCTTTATAGCACAAAGTTTAGGTATTTTTATTGTGTTTTAGGGTGATTTGTTGATAAATTGATATGAGTTTTTGCTCATATCATTGTATCTCTAGATTTTATTTGTCATTCACCCAAAGGCTCATTTGACTTTATTTTGATATTTATTAGTCCAAAAAAGAAGGCAAGAACGGTGTAAACTCAACACTTAAAACCTAACCTCGACTTCAAAAACCGTTGTCACTAAAGAAAGCCCACATCAAGGATAACTTAACACGATTTAGGGATAGATCCCGGACCCGAAATTTGGCTAATATGGCTACTTAAAGCAACAATAAAAACCTCCAAAGTCAATTATGACCTTATTAATGGAGTTAGTAACAACTACATCATAACACCTTGTGGCTGTTTAAGATGCAATTGTGCTCCTTATTTAAAATCCACACCCTAAGTCTCCTTGGACAAAAATAAGAGAATTGACTTCACCATCCCACCTTACGGATCATGATGATGAAGCAATTTTTATTCAACACGCCCCTTGACATACACCCTAAGGCTCTAATGACAAGGTTAGTGCTACATGACTCCCACCCGAAGGATCCTAGAGAACATGTTTTTATTTATTCTTCTTTATTAATATGATATTTATAGTAAGCCAAATTTCCGCAATCCCATGATCAAAAGTCCATGACGCTGACACCCTTAATGTGTTCTCACTTTAATTACAAGGGAAGAAAAAGAAGGAGTTACGAGTTAAGATATCAAGCCTAAACTGCTAAAAACTTCATTTATTAAGCAATTATTATTCAAGTGTGGAAAGTAAATACGAGGAGATTAAATCAAACACAAAAATACTTGCACAAAGAAGAATTTAACCTTAGAAACTTATGATTGAACTCTATCATTTCTTGTTTTCCATATTGTAAAATTTCAAAAATGTGAAATCAATGGATACTTAGCCTATTAAATCAAAGTTTTGGGTTTTCAAGTCATCTATAGGATCTTGCATCTTCTTATACTTTTTCAAGTTTTAGAATTTGCGTTTTAAAGTTCCTTTGATAAACGACTTTCTAGGATCAATTATAGGAACTTGCGAAAAGTTCTTGTTCTTAACTCGTATGAATTAAGACTTTCACATTTTAAAGCTCCCTATATAAAAGCCTAGCAAAACTTAATTCAAATACGTTAAGGAAAAGCTAAGGTAAAAAACCGAGTCGAGTCAAAAACTATTTTTATTTTCACCAACGGAAAGCCTACATTCGTGTCAAAAGCACTTATTTTATTAATTAAAACTTAAAAATAACACTAAAAATTTAAAATTTTATTGAAAAATGAGAAAAACAATACGTTTGGACACGACAAAAGCAATAACAAGCGATTATATCGATTGACTCCCCGATGCTAAAACCAAACATTGTCCTCAATGTTTCTTAGCTTAAGAGTAACACCCCCTTGCTAAAATACGAAGAGTCTAATGCAAATTCCTAGCATGGAAAGAGCACGCAAATCTATAAGCCGTTTATTAATTATGCCTCAAGATAAAATGTTAGTCGATAAAAATCAAGAGATAAAGAGTGTGCCCCTTTTTGGCCTTCGAAGAATGGAAGATCAAGTGGACCGACAAAAACCGAACACGAGAGTCTTCAAATATTAGGGTCATACCTAAGATCACAACACAACAAAACACGAGCTTGAAAGATCAAGCCTTATTAGTTGTTAGAAAATAGATAGAAGATAGAATGTATGGGACTCCCCCACAAGGCACCTCATTTTTGTTCACCGAGTCATGAGCTCGACTCAATCCTCGCATTCATTGGTCCTTAAGGAAAGTGGTAAAAACCGGCATAATGGAATAGAATCCAACATAAAGCACGATGCCGGGGTCAAAGATCTCATCCTCGTTGTCGGATGACAAACGAAAGGATAAAACTCCAACACAAATCTCTAAAAAGAGATGGTAGTCATAAATAATGGTATGGATGTAGCATGCTCCCCGAGATAAACTCGCACCAAGATGATTAAAAAGTCTTTCAATTATTACATCGGTGAAAGGCCGAGACTTCCCTAAATCAACGATTCTGGGCAGTGGAGAAAGGAATAGACAACACGGTGTCGTCCCCCCATGCTAATCCATGATCATATGAAGCACATGGTAAAGGTGGTATAAAATTCTCAACACTAGTGGTTTCAACTTGCATGACTTTTTTGACCTTATCACTCTTATGAATGTGAACAAAGGGGTCATGATACTCAAAATGAGTCGCATGAAAAACCCGCACATTAAGATCAAAGCGAGTAGGAAGGATAATTGGTGCAAAAGTAATTTCTCCCTCCGGGTCAACATTTTATCATCATAAATCGGGTGATCAAGCCAAGAATCTTCATCACCGTCATTAGAATCTTCCTCAAATTCCGAAGGAATGTCTATATAAAGAAACTCATCAACCTCCTTCATGAGAAGCTCATCATCACAAAGGTTGTGAGATGTAGGAGGTATGATGCTCTCAAAATCCTCTTGAAACAATGGATTATTGTTCAATGAAGCTTCAAAGAGAGGATTTGAGTAAGTCACGAAAGTGTCGTCATCCTTGTCATCACAAGAAATATCCGACAAAGTATCGAGTGTATCACACTCGGATACAAGATCATCATTCTCATTAGAAGGAAATTCATCGGCGAATTCCTCGAGAATGGTAGGTAAAACACGAGAATCACGCTCGATCTTGAGATCGATAACGTCTTCACTTCCCCGTAGAAGTGGATCAATGATAGCAAAAAGTTCATCGATGAACTTATCACATGAATAGTCACTAACCTCACTCGGTGTGAAGTTAGGAATCAAAGGCTCTTCAATGGAAGATTGTGCCTTAGGAATATCAACATGATCCTTAGAAGAGAGTGTAAATGAGTCCATTTTCAAAGATTGTTCAATTAAAGCAATATCACTCTCGGGATCAAAATTCTCACTACTAAACTCACTAGCATCAAATGGCTCACTTAGGTAATTATCAATTTGTTTTTCAATCTTATCATCCTCGTGTAAAGTGAATGGAGATGAGGAAAGATTACAACATGTTTCAACAAAGCAAGCTTCTTCATTTGAATTTAACTTTTTTACTTTCACAAAATAGAGTTTCCAAAATTGGAAAAACACCTTTATCAAAAAGAGCTTTTTTTATTACTTTCAATTGTCTCAACACGTTTTACACTTTCAACTTTCTTAGAAACAAATCTTGGAATCTTTTCCGGTTTAAAAATAGTGCTTTTATCACCATAAAACAATTTAATTTCCTCTTTCCTCATATCAACTTGAATTTGAGCCGTGCACAAAAATGGACGTCCTAAAATGATAGGCACACGAGGATTGGTCTCATAATCAACTATAGCAAAATCGGCTAAGTACAAGAAATTTCCCACTTTCATAATGACATTTTCCGCTATACCAACCGGTCGAGTGGTGGTACCATTAGCAAGTTCAATGATCATTCGAGTGGTACTAAGTGGTGCATAATCAATAGTTTTCCAAAGGGCTAGGGGCATTAAGTTAATGCTAGCTTCTAGATCGGCTAGGCCTTTGCAAACCCCAAGCTCATTGAAAACACAAGGTATCAAGAATTGACCCGGATCTTTATACTTCTCGGGAAAGAAATCAAAGAAAACCGAGGTACTAATCACATTCAAAGTAGCCTTGGTGACATCTAGAAAAGTTTCCTTAGGTGGAGGATTAAACTCAATCACTTCAACTTCATCTAAATTTTCACAATCATCATAAACGGTTATGGCCTTAAGCTCTCCCTTCGGGTTTGGAATGGTATTACTAGGTAAGCAACCCGAAGAAGATGATGGTTTAGACATGAATCCCTCAAACATCGAAAGCAATTTATTTTGACCTTGTTCCAAACTTTGTTGCATACGATTATGACTTTTCTCTAATCTTTGCTCAAAACGGTTTTGGTTTTGTTCAAGTCTTTGTTGGTTAAGCTCAATCTTATTGTTTTTCCCTTTAATCGTATTTTGAAACTCATTTTTCAAAGTCGCCATTTGTCCTTGAATGTTGTTTTGAAAAGCCTTCAAATTTGCCTCATTTGACTTAATGTAGCTTGACAAATCATTTAGGTTATTGCTTTGAAAACCTTGATTGTTTTGATTAGCATTAAACCCATTTCCTTGATTATAATTTCCTTGGTTACCACGGTTAAAATTATTCCCATTGTTTCCATTGTTGTACCTATTTTGAACCGGTGGAAAACCCGGTGGAGCAACATGATTTTGACGAGGAACTTGACCGTTGGAGCCATAAGTTCCCGTCGCGGCAAAAGCACTAGCTTGATCAAACCTCGTGGTTGAACAAGCATAATTAGGATGTGCTCCACCACATGATACACAAACATTCTCAACCATATTAATGGATCCATGAGGATTCTTCCTAATCTCATTCAACAAAGTCGCGAATCCACTATCAATCTTAGAGTGCAATCTAGCAATCTCGGGATTTAATGAATTCACATTAGAAACACTCGGCGTGTTTCGTGAATATTGTGCTCTAGACTTATCCTCATTTATTCTCCACGCGTCTCTAGGAGTTTTTCTTAAAAGATTACCACCCGCGGCGGCATTTAAAGAATCTTGTTCAATCATATTAAGCCCAGTATAAAAAGTATTTGTTTGATGCAATTCCGAGAAACCGTGGTGTGGACATTGTCTTAACAAACCTTTAAATCTTTCCCAAGCAACCCCAAACGATTCATGCACTTTTTGTTCAAATTTAGTGATCTCGTTCTTAAAGTGTGTTGTCTTAGATGGTGGAAAGAAATAATCCATAAACTTAGACACTAAATCATCCTATGTTAAGATCGAACCCAGTGTTTCTTTCTCATACCAAAGCTTAGCATTACCCTCGAGCGAGTACGAAAAAAGCATGAGCTTAATCGCGTCATTTGGCACATCTCTAAACTTGAGAGTCGAGGTAATTCGAAGAAAATTCCGAATGTGAGAATGCGGGCTATCGGTCTCATTGCCATGAAATTGGTCGGCACGAATGAGCGATAAAAGACCCGTCTTAATCTCAAAATGATCCGCCAAAATAGCCGACACAACGATTGCTTCCCCATACCCTTCGGTGGGTGCACGGAGCAATTCCTCCATTGTTCGGTTATCGGCCATCTCTACAACAATAGGTGGCAGCTCGGGTTCCACTATTCGTTGTTGACGATTTCTATTTCTACGAGGAATATTTTCAAGCCTATTAAAATCAATTACAAGACGAGAAGAACGTAATTGCATACACTACAAAGACGAGAATTTAGAGGATTGAAGAAAAGAAATTAGACAAGAAGAAGATTATTTTTGGTATTTTATTTGGTATTGCTCAATCAATTATGATCGATAAAAAAACAAGGAATAAGGATAACTACTATGGAAGTAAATTACCCTCGGCCGACTTTGAAACGATAGGTGAAAACCTAAACGTCTCGAGTTCAATAAGTAAACTACAAAAATAAGATTTATTACTACTTGAGTCGGCAAACCAATAATAGGTCGTCCATCTCAATATATGCACAAGCAAGCGAGGAAACGAGGTGGCACAAAGCACTTAAAAACCTTTTTCCTTAGACGGCTTTTCATAGCACGTCGCCTTATACCCACCTTATAGTTTGTATAAATCGAGTTCAAACTTCTTATTAGTATTTATCTATTTTGCCTTTTATTTTTGTTTTGGATTCGACTACAATAGCTAGGTGATGAAATCCCAACTAAGGCCTTATTTGAAAAGTATGTAAATTTATTGTTCTACGTAATACAATATATTATTCACAAAAAACGAGAAAAACGATACATACTATATAATAGAAAAATAACAAAACTTTCTGAGGACGGAAAGGGTCTTCAAATCAATGATCAACAAATCTCCACAAAGACGAATCGTACACAAGATCCCCGGCAGCGGCGCCAAAATTTTTGGTATGATCGTGATAGTATAGTGATAATTAAGATACGTTATAGGGTAAATAAGAAAATTACCTTTAGGAAAAAGTAATAGACTAATATTACCAAAGACGAATTTAATTAAACACGTGAATGAACCAAGTTCGTTGTACACGAAGATCGAGTGAATTTGAGACGTCTTGTTTTGATTTGGACAATTGATTCGAATTGGTTTTCGGTTTTTAAACTAGAAATTAAATCTACCAATTTTAAACTATTTAATTTTAACCTAAAGTGCATGAATCATAAACCCTAAAATTATCTTATTCTAATAACAAATACTTAAAATTTAAAACTATTTAAAAATTAAACTAATTTAAAAAAATCTATAAAAATAATTCTATTTAATTAAAAATTACTTTTAAACTATTTTTAGAAATCTAATTAACTTTAAAACTTACTTTTACTCTTTTATTAAACCAAATCTATTTTTAAGCAATTTTTATTTAAATCTAAAAATATTAAAGATCTGATTATTTTAAAACTAATTAAACTTTTAACATTAATATAAACATTTTTTATTATTTTTTTTTTGTTTTTTTATATATATTTTTTATTTTTATTAATCTTTTTACACTAATTATTTTTTAAATTAAATAATAAAACTTTTATTTGTTTAAAGAAAATAATATCTGTTTTTAAATAAAAAGTGTAACTAAGCTAAAAAGTCAAAGATACAAAGCGTTTATTAATTATATTAAGCAAACTAAAACTAAAATGAACCTTTGGCTCAGTTGGTAATCACGTTGGAAATGCAAACGAGAGGTCCCAAGTTCGAATCCACATGGGTGGATTTTTGATTATGTTAATTCTTTTTTTACAGTAAAAAGATAAGTTGGGTCATAGGAGTGACTTAATTTGAAGCTGCTATAATTTTAACAACTTATTTTGAGCAATAAAAAGCTATCAGATCAATAGGATCTGATAGCCAGAATTACAAAACAAAGCTAGGTAGCAAAAAATAATAGAAATTAACTCAAATCTTAAACAGCAATCACCAAAGATCACAAAAACTAGCATATCAGTAATTCTAATAAAGAAGAAACTAAACTTAACAAGAAAACCTAATACGAAAGCTTCATAATCCTAAAAAATAATCAGCAAGACGAAATCTAAGACAAATGTCCAACTGAAATTAACAATTCTAAATAAGAAACAAACAGCAGGTAAACTCAGTTAGCTTCAAAAGACCCTAGCATCTACAAATCCAAATGCCCAAGACAATAACCCACAAAACTTATCAGTAGGTAAACACTGAATGAATAATTAGTTGAACCAAATGACAGATCATTAAGTATACCCATATGAGCAGAAATCAAGAAGTGAACTCATACATTCATATTCATATCTAAATCATAATAGACAGATTCGACTCTTCACAGATCTAATATCAGAACAGTAAAACAAAAGTAAAATGACCTTAACCAGCCAGCAAAAATATAAATCAGAAATTCTAGCACAATATATCAAATCAGCTCAATTAAAACATCAATTTGCATAAAAACTCACTAGAACAGATTAAATCAAAACTACCACACGAATCTAAAAACCTAACAATCACTCATAAAACGTTTTAACATAAGCATCAAATACAAACACATTCAAATAGCAGTAATTCTTAACATCATCTATAATAAACAGATTTATCAAATAAATTTAACAATAAAATTAAACAAAAAGCAGAACCTATTAGAGGTGTCCATTGGGAAGATGTGCAGTGCTGAGCTGACATAGAACCTAAACGACTCCATCGATCACCATTTAAAAACCACCACCATCAATTGATCATTCGAACCCCTTAACCAACAAGATCCAACGAACCACCATGTATTATACCTCGAACCTTATTTTTTTCTTAAACTTTCAGTAGGAAAGTTTACTTCCCAAATCTTACTTATAATTATCCACTTAAACTATTTCAGAAGTTTAAATGAACAAATAATATTCATAGCATTAATTAGATTAATTAGAAAATGAAAATTAAATTTAACAATAGCAGTAAATAAAGTGTAAGCAAGAAAATTATTAAACTGAAAATTCAATTTTTTTAACTCCAAATTTTCATTACAATACTAATAAAGAAAATACATTATTCTAATTCTAATTTGACATTACGACATTAAAAGAAAGAAAAGGGATCATGAATTACAAGAAAATGAAGGGTTTTAATAGCCATCCCAAGGCTGTTGAGGAAGAATATTCGCATCTTCTTCAGCATATTCCTCTTTCAATCTTAGCCCTTAGATCTTCTCTCTCTCATGGTTGTTTTGATCGGAGGGTTGATAAGACACAACTAGCACACGGATTGCCAACGTGGCATCCATTTGTGCTAGTTGTGTTAGTTTGATGCTGAGGTGTCTTTCAATGATTGGATGATGGGGAATAATGAGGTGTATCATCCGGTAGAAATCTGCCACGTACCCCTGCTAGCCCACTCTTCTCTTCCTAAAACTTGGGGGATTTAATTCCCCCACGCTTGAATCAACCGTGTGCCAAAAAGCCCCAATTTATTTTTGTGATTTATTGGTTTAGGGTTTGTGGGAACAGTGTCAATTGCGTCTGGTTTTCTTTTTGGGGAAGGAGATAGTAACATAGAGGGTATCGACTATTAAATTAATGTGTATGTGTGATGGAAAATTGTGTGAGTGGGTGACGTTTATTTAATAACGTGTGAATGTATGGAAAGTTTGACCGAGTGTAACTTAAATACACTTCACAAATTGCTGTTAAAAGTAGCAAAACCCTAAGCCCAAGACTTTACTTCATTCGTTCCTTTACCCATTTTGGGCTTGGGCCCTTATTATTTCCCATCCGTTACATTCTTCTTCACTTTGGGCCTGGATTTGGGGCTTGTAAACCGAAATTTAATAGTTTATTTCCTCAAATGGGCCTTTGGGCCCATTTACCCAAATGTGGGTCCCACTTGGCCCATAATCTTCAATAAATGTAAAATCCACTAATTCGAACTCGATTTTGGCTTCTTTGATCTTTTTCTTCAAACTCGTGCCGGTTTCGCTGGTTTTCGCGATCTTGGTACCTACACACATTAAAACAAGAAACATACAAATACAAGGCATTTTTGATACATTTTATGCATTTGTTCATTGTTATTTGATACAAATGATATGAGTATTTAAGCTCATATCATGCATCAAATAGATACTTTTTATAATGGGCTTAATGATCATGAATGAGATTATTTGAATGCCGCAGTGGGTGGTAATTTTTTGTGCAAAACGACCGATGAAGCTTTAAAGATTATCGAGAATAGATCTAAGGTTTATAACCCTCGTAACACACCGAGTGTTGCCAATATGGGTTCGTCATCATCGTCATCGTCTCGTCACATTAATGCCTTACATGATGAAGCAAATGAGGAAAATCGGTTTTTCGATAGGTTTTCGACGCTTATGACTCATTAGAAAGCACAAGATGCTTTGAATTCAACATCGGTTAAAGCGGTTGAAAAGCGTTGTTTATCTTGTGGTGGAGCTCATGATCTTTCCGAGTGCATTACCACCGGTGGTAACACTTCGAGTGCTTACGTAGAAACGGGAACTTACAACCAAAATGGCCAAGGTTCCCGGCCAAATCAAGCTCCACCAAATCAAAATGCTAACAACTATCAAAACAACAACCAAAATGGTGGTTATCAAGGCAATTTACGTAACTACAACAAAGGGAATTATCAAAGTGGGAATGGAAAAGTTGCAAATCAAAACCAAAACCATGATTTTCAAAACACTACACAAGGTTTTCAAAATGCTCACACTAAAACTCTTAATGGAGAATTTTTGGATTATGCAAAAGCAAACGATGCTAAGTTTGATAATATGCAACGTGAGATGATTAGCTTATGATCTGAGTTGATGAGCTTAAAAACGAACATGCTAATGAACTTAAGACTCATGCTAATAAAATGGAAGGAAACGTTCAACGTCTTCAACAAAATCAACAAAAGATGGAACAAGGACAACATGAGATTAAGAAAGAATTGTTAAAAGTGGATGCTAGGCAATAAAAATTTGAAGACCGAATGGCAAAAATGTTTGAAGCAATCATGTGTAAACCCTCTTCCTCGGGTGGTCTTCCTAGTGATACTATTGTAAACCCGAAGGGAGAAATGAAGGTTATTACTACACGTAGTGATAAAACTTTCAATGAACCAATCTCTCGTCCAAGTACTTCTACGGAGAAGGAAATCGAGAAAGAGCCCGAGGTGATGGTCGTTAAGGAGCATATCACAAGCCCACGAAGTACCGCTCATACCACACCTACGGTTGAACCAATACCTATCATGGAACCCGAGATTCCAAGGCCGTTGCCTAATGTCTAACCCACACCACCCTTACCTTACCCTTCGAGACGAAACAAAGAGAAATTGCAAGAATGTAACAAACAACAAATCGATCTTTTTATAAAAATGTTTCAACAAGTTCATTTTGATGTAAGTTTAGCCGACGCGTTGTTATATATGCCTCGTTTCGCTTCCACTTTTAAAAGTATGATGAATGACAAGGAAAAGCTTTCAAAGCTTGCTGATTGTTCTTCGGTTTATCTTAACCGCATACCAGAAAAAGTTGGTGACCCCAGAAAGTTTCTCATTCCTTGTGATATACAAGATATGAAAGAATGGCTCGCCTTGGCCGATCTTGGTGCGAGCATTATTTTGATGCCATTTTCCATTTGGAAATCGCTTTCGCTTCCGGCTCTTACTCCTTCGAACATGTCTATCGAGATGGCCGATCATTCTACAATTTTAGCATGTGGAGTAGCTGAGGATGTTTTCGTGAAAGTGGGGAAGTTCTACTATCCGTTGATTTTATAGTAGTTGACATCCCCGCGGATCCTCAAGTTCCTCTAATTTTAGGTCGTCCATTTTTAGACACCTCGAGATCGCTTATCGACGTTCATGCAAGAACTATTACTTTGAGATTCAACGAAGAGGAAATTGTTATAAACGCTACTCAAAACTCGACACCTTCTTATGTTTATGCAATCACTACCATCAATCACATCGACTTAGTTGATGTGGTTTGCGATGAGTTTTCACAAGAAGTGTTAGGTTTTTCTGATAGCTCGTCAAGTGGCAATCCCACTATTTTGGATCCGATTGCTAATTCCACACCAAATCTCACTCCATTCCAAGGAGGTGATTTTACTTCAAATGAAATAGACAATGAAGATGAGGTGATTATTAGTGATGATACTTCTATTCCACCATTTCTTCCGCCGATGGAAGTTATGAGTGTTGAGCAAAAATCTTATATCGAGGAACCGCCTATCCTTGAATTGAAAGATCTTCCATCTCACCTTGAATACGCATTCTTGGAAGGTGATGACAAGTTTCCGGTTATTATTGCAAAAGGTATTGCTAATGATGAAAAAATCGCCCTCTTGAAAGTTCTTAAAGCTCATAAAGGGGCAATTGCGTGGAAAATTTCCGACATTAAGGGTATTGACCCAAAATTTTGTACTCACAAGATTTTAATGGAGGAGGACTACAAACCCGCAATTCAAAGTCAAAGAAGTGTAAACCCCATAATTCACGATGTCATCAAAAAGGAAGTTTTAAAACTCCTTGACGCGGGAATGATTTATCCTATCTCCGATAGCCCATGGGTGAGCCCAATCCATTGTGTCCCTAAAAAGGGAGGAATGACCGTTGTGCCCAATGAAAACAACGAGTTAATTCCCACTCGTGTTGTGACCGGTTGGAGGGTGTGTATTGACTATCGAAAGTTAAATGACGCCACTCGTAAAGACCACTTTCCTTTGCCCTTCATGGATCAAATGTTGGAGCGACTCGCGGGAAATGAATTCTATTGCTTTTTAGATGGTTTTTCCGGTTACTTTCAAATCCCTATCGACCCTCGTGATCAAGAGAAAACTACGTTTACGTGTCCTTATGGAAAGTTTGCTTATCGTAGGATGCCTTTCGGACTTTGCAATGCACCAGGTAGTTTCAACGGTGTATGATGGCTATATTTCACGATATGATCGAGAAGTCGATGGAAGTGTTTATGGATGAGTTTTCGGTGTTTGGCACTTCGTTCACGTCGTGTTTATCTAATCTTGAGCAAATGTTAAAACGTTGTGAAGAAACCAATCTTGTGCTTAATTGGGAAAAATGTCATTTTATGTGTAAACAAGGAATCGTCTTAGGACATAAGGTCTCGAAAGCGGGGATTGAGGTCGATAAAGCTAAGGTAGACGTCATCGCCAAGTTACCTCATCCCAAAACCGTTAAGGGAGTTAGGAGTTTCCTAGGCCACGCGGGCTTTTATCGTCGTTTCATCAAAGACTTTTCGAAAATCTCTCGACCTATGACACACCTTCTCGAGAAGGATGCTCCTTTTAATTTCAATAAGGATTGTGTTATAGCTTTCGAAACTCTCCAAAGGAAACTTACCGAAGCTCCCATTCTTGTTGCTCCTAATTGGGAATTACCCTTTGAAATCATGTGCGATGCAAGTGATTATGCTATAGGGTCCGTTTTAGGGCAACGTTATGAAAAGCATTTCTGTCCTATCCATTATGCTAGTAAGACGATGACCGCGGCTCAATTAAAGTACACCACAACGGAAAAGGAATTCCTTGCCGTGGTCTATGCTTTTGAGAAATTCCGACCTTATCTCATCTTAACTAAAAGCATCGTGTATACCGACCATTCGACTATCAAGTATTTCTTAGCTAAGCAAGATGCTAAGCCGAGATTGCTTCGTTGGATGCTCCTCCTCCAAGAATTTGATGTCACCGTGCTTGATAAAAAAGGAGCCAAGAATCTAGCGGCCGATCATCTCTCTCGTCTAGAAGATCCTCACAAAGATGTTTTCGAGAACAAGGAAATCACCGAAACATTTCCTCTCGAGACTCTCGGTGTAGTGAATTCTAAAGACACCACCCCATGGTTTTCCGACATTGCAAATTACCATGCGGGCAATTTCATAATCAAGGGTATGACGACACAACAAAAGAGAAAATTCTTTCGTGACGTCAAGTTCTATTTTTGGGACGACCCTTATCTCTTTCGGGTTTGTGCGGATCAACTCGTTCGACGTTGTGTTTTTGGTGCCGAAGCTTCTAACATCCTTAGAGCTTGTCACGAGGGACCCACAGGTGGTCACCACGGTGCTAATCTCACGGCTAAGAAAGTGTTCGATGCCGACTTCTTTTGGCCTACTATCTATCGTGATGCACACGCACTTGTGAAGTCGTGTGATTCGTGCCAACGTCAAGGAAAATCGTCTCAACATGATGAAATGCCGCAAAATATAATTCAAGTGTGTGAGATTTTCGACATTTGGGGCATAGACTTTATGGGGCCGTTCCCATCGTCTCATGGTAACAAATATATCCTCGTCACTGTCGAATACCTTTCTAAGTGGGTGGAAGCTAAGGCTTTACCTACTAATGATGCTCGTGTGGTAGTGAAGTTTTTGAAGCAACTATTCTCTCGGTTTGGAACCCCTCGCGCTATTATAAGCGATCATGGAACCCATTTTTATAATGACCAATTTGAGAAGGTCTTAATGAAATATGGAGTTACTCATCGTCTTTCTACGGCTTATCACCCGCAAACGAGTGGGAAAGTCGAGGTTTCAAACCGAGCTTTGAAGAGGATTTTAGAGAGGTCGATTGGAGAAAACCGTGCTTCATGATCCGACAAACTCGATGACGCTTTATGGGCCTTTAGGACCGCTTATAAGACACCTATCGGTTGTACTCCTTATAAGTTAGTCTATGGAAAGAATTGTCATTTTCCCATTGAATTGGAGCATAAGGCATATTGGGCCCTTAAGCATGCTAATTTTGATCTTAAGACCGCGGGAGATCACCGGAAAATACAATTTAATGAATTGGATGAATTAAGAGATAATGCTTATGAAAATTTATTGATTTTCAAAGAAAAGACTAAAAAGTTTCATGATGCAAAGATTAAAAACCGGTTTTTAACATTGGTGATCAAGTGTTACTTTTAAACTCTAGATTAAAGATATTTTCCGGGAAATTGAAATCTCGTTGGTCGGGTCCTTTCACCATTACACAAGTGTTTCCTTATGGGACCATCGAGCTAGCTCAAAATGATGGTCCTAACTTTAAGGTGATTGGACATAGGCTTAAGCACTACTTTGGTGGGGAAGTTCCTTCATTGGATGACCTCGACCAAGTCACCTTCCCCAATGATAATTAGCATTGAGGGGATCGAGTTGAGCTCATGACTCAGTAATTAAAAACGAGGTGCCTCATGGGGGAGATCCCATGCTTATCTTTTTAATGCTTTCTAATAAATAATGAGAGGGGATTTGTGCCCTTCCAACTCGTTGTCTCGTGGTCGTTTGTGATTGTGTTATCTAGATCATCATCATCACTACGATTGAAGAATCTCGTGTTCGTTTACGTGAGCCTCGATCGTTTGCTTGAAGAAGTTTTTCACGAATCCATGACATATCCTTTATTATTCTAACAATTATCTTTTAGCATACTTAATAAACGGTTTTAGATATATTGTTGATCACCCTTTCCATGCTAGATCCTAAGCATTCGACTCTTCGTCTCTAAATGGGGGTGCTCCACCTTTAGACTCGAAACATTGAGGACAATGTTTAATTTTAGTATGGAAGGGGGGGGGGGGGGTGGGGGGAATAGATACTTGCTTTGCTATACTTGCTTTTCTACGCCCTCACGTTTTCCAACTTTCAACGTTTTGTTTTAATAAGGCTAAAAATGGCCAAATTTTAAAATTTTTCTTAGTTTTCATAAGTGTTTTTAAGACACGAATGTATATTTTCCGATGGGTAGAATAAGAGCTAATTTTTGAATTGAAGGGCATTTGGAGCCCTTTACATTCCTTAACCCGCTCGAATCAAGTTTTGGTAGACTTTTATATAGGGAACTTTAAAACGCGAAAGTCTTAGCTCATTCGGGTTAAGAACAAGAACTTTTCGCAAGTTCCTATAATTGATCCTAGAAAGTCACTTATCAAGGGAACTATAAAATGCATTCTCTAAACTTGAAAAAGTCCAAGAAAGTGCAAGATCCTATAGGTGGCTTGAAAACCCAAAACTTTGATTTGATATAGTCTTAATGAAAGCTAATCCAAATTTGGCTTAATTTTGACTTGCATGGCTAAGTATTCACGAGTCTCTTTAATTAGAGGTCTTTAAATAGTGAAGAACGAGAGATGATAGAGTTAGACAAGTGATCATGCTAAACGTAGAACATGAAAATGTTCTTTCAAAAACTCATATGTTTTTAATTGTGGCTTTTTCTCCCATAAGATCAATGCATTAGGAATAAAAATAATTGCAATAAGTAAGGTCGTACGATTTGAAAGGTTACTTAGCCTCTAGCACAAGATCGTTTAAAAGTTTCTCGGGGTTGAATAGAGTTCATAGCCAAGGCATAACTTATTGAAGCGGGATGCTAAGATTGGTGAAGATCCAAAAAGGCCCTAACAAGGCATGAGGAGCTCTATTTTGTTGCTAAAGATCCAAGATGATGTGAAGTATCATTATTCCTAGATCAATATGAAAGATCGAGACACACGACGAAAAGCAATTACTCCCCTAAAGATCATGGAGAAAGTCTATCCAAAAAGACCCTTACAAGGTATGAGGATAAATATATCCAAGTCCGAAAAGGAGGCGGATCGTTGTATATCAAAATCCAAAATAAAGAGTGAAGAAAAATGATGAAGTCGTGGTCCAAGTATGAAGAACCTCTCAAAAATGTCAAGTGAACAAATTCCAAAATATGAAGAGAAGACCATAATTTCAAGAACGTCTTCCCAAGATTTGAAGTATGAAGTACATGCCAAATATCGGTCCGAGAAAGGTCTCAAATCATGAAACGAGTTATGTCAAGATATGAACTTAAGGAGATACACGAGAAGCCGTTTTAAAAGATTTTGTCCTTCGGCTAACTATCGATTAAATCGTGCTACTTTACTTTAGGACTAATAAATACTCAAATAAGTCAATATGAATCACTTGTGATCCATGAAAAATAGTTAAAAAAAATTCTAGAAACCCATTTCTTTTCATAATAACTAGGATTGCGGGGAGAAAAAGAATTACACAATTTGGACGTATGAGTAGTGTTAGCATTGTGACTTGTACCAACAATGATCTCGTTTTTTCACTTAGCATGGAATGTATGACAATCAAGGATGACGAAATTTACTCCATGGGAAATTTACTTGTTTCTATTCATTGACCCTAAAAGTCACACACGTGATGAAAATCATACATTTTGTCTTTTCACATCTTCGTAGTATTGTTCCAAGTTTTTACTTTTCAATAAAGGGTAATAAAATTGAATTTCGGTGATGCTTAGATACTTTATTCTAGCATTGGGTGAGGGCACGACAATGGCTTAGTATGGGGGAGTGATGAGATGGCATTTATACATGATCTCATCGTTCTTTTCGAGCTTTAAATGCATAAAAATGTCATAAAATACCATATATATGCTTGTATTTGTTTACTTGTGTGTTTTAGGTATGGATATCGTGAAAAAGACAAAAGATCACAAGAAACAAGGAAAAACGGACACGAGAAACGAAGCCGTAAAAAGAACCGGGCCCTAGTTATGGATTTCTCAAAGAAAAACCCTTGAAGATTTGAAGATGTACAAGATTGATCCCTCATTTATGAAGAAATGACACTTAATACCCTTCTATATTCATAATTACAAGTTTGGTCCCTTAAGTTTGTCAAAATTACAACAGGTCCTTCAACTTTGAAGAATTGGCAAGTTTAGTCCCTCAACAATTCTAAATTGTCAATAATGGTCCCTCATGAAGTCAAAGATACATTTAAGACCTCTAAAGATCAAGAATGACCAAGATCAGTCCACAAACTATGCGAAAATGGCAAAAACAACCCTTGAAACCCTTATTGCAAAATTTGGTGGCCAAAGTGTGAAATTGGAAAGTTTAAATACAAAGGAAAACGTTTGATTTGCTAATTAAACATTGTTCACACACTTTACCAAAACACAAGGGCTCATATTGTCAATACTGAAAGTTCATACCAAACAAACACGCGCCAAACACTTTTATCCCACAAAAAACGAATCAAAAGAGTTACTGTTTCACGTGATGAACCCAGTTACTATCGTACTTAAAACAAAGGATAAATCAAAATTACCCAGGCACATGCTTGATTCACATGCCCAGAAACCCATCCCACACTCAAAACCCCAATCTCCACTCACCAAAGGACCCCACCCATTCACACGTCAACCAATCACAATCCAACTTCCTCTACAAGGAATGACACGTGGCTAAATCAATAGCCCACACTCCTTGCTTGGATACAAAGCTAAAATGAACGATTTGGATGCATTTAAACATCTCATCAACAAAATTCGTCTAGAAGATTCAAGGGATATTTTAGGGACTTTGTAGCTAGGGTTTTCATTGTAATCTCAGCCCTTGTGGCCTATATAAGGACTCCTCAACCTGTGAGAGAGCCTTGTTCCAGTTTTACTCTTTAAACATTGTAATTCCTTTTTAAAATTTATAAAAGTTGGTATTTTAAGAAACTTGTAATTCCTTTTTATGTTTTTGAAAGTTGGTGTTGTTTAAGGGTAATTCTGAGTTCCATTTGATGTTATAGAGGTGTTTAGATCTTGTGGTTTAAGCACATTTATTTTTGGTAAGGATTTCAAAGTTGAAAAAACCTTGAAATCAGTCATCTGTTTTGGTTATTTATCTTGTATTAACCTTTATCCAAAAGCTATAAGCCCTTGCAAGCTTGTTGACACCAAGCTAGTGAAGGTTTATCAACCTTTGGATAGGTTGTTTGCTGCTTGTGTTGAAGAAATCAAGCCCTTGAGGTTCTGCTTTAAACCATCAACCAAGGCACATATCATCTTCTTTGTTCAAGGACCTTGGTCACTCTCTAGTTGTTGAGAGTGGTCCAAGGAGCATAGCTGATCCCTCTAGGAAGTTGTGGGGGATATGTATAACCTCTTTTTAAGTTTCCTCTAAAAATTTTTTGTTTATGTCTGATATGAAGTTTGCCATGTGATTTGTTGTTCTTGTGTTTGTGCTTTGTGTTTTATAGTTGATATCTCTTAGTTGTCACCTAGTTGAGCTAATTGAACCATAAAATCAGTAGGTTGTTTGATTGAATAAAAAGTTTGTTTGAAAAAGGACTAAAACAAGGTTGTTTGGTATTTTGGGATCATAAGGCCTTGTGGCCTTGTGCCCTTGGTTCTTAGGGTTTGGGGAGTCTAAACAAGTCATATGAAACAAGTTTTGGTCACTGGTTAAGGCTCAAGTGGTTTGGTTAGGGTTTTCAAAGTTTTGGAAAAATCTGATATAAGTGGTTTGAAATTGGTCAAACACATCAGATCGAATAAATTCTTTGTTTGTTGGATCTAAGGTCTAAAATCTGGTTTGGGAAGAGTTTAGGTGATAAGCAATTTGTGCAGTATGTGTTTGTTGAATTTGGTGTCTTATTGTGGGTGCTAGAGCTTATCAAAGTTGGCTGAAGTGCTTATTTGCATCAGCAAAGTGACCACCTCAATTTTGCCTTGCATTTTGTTATTTAGTGTATGCCCTTCTTGTTTGTTGCTTGGAACTTGTTCTTGTGCTGCTTGTGAGACTATTTGGCTATTTGGTTTTCTTTGTTGTTGGCTTATAAGCTAACTGGCTTATTGGCCTTATTTTGCCAAAATCTGTTGTCATTTGGTCAACTGAACACTTGATTCACAAGGACTCTACCTTGAGTTCTTCACAAAAACTGCTTAAAACAAGCCTACAAACAATCCCTGAGCTTTTGGTTTTGGTGGACTTTGACTTTTGGTCAAATAAGCACATTTGGCTTATTATGAGAACTGCTTATTGGTACATACAACAACTTGGCTTTTGTAATAGGTTTCATTTTTCTTAGCTTCATATCAAATCTGGAAAGTTACAAGTCAATTGGTTAAGCTTTTGCTAGAAAACTAGCATATTTGGCTTTTTTAGCCAGCTTATTTGCTCCTACAACTTATTCTACTTGGATTTTTTTGAATTTTATGATTGATTATTCTTAGTTAAGCTATTTTTGAGCTTTTGTAACAAACCAGAGCTTCTGAAACGTCCTTGAACTCTAACCCGACTATTTTGTTGTTTAGTAAAATTCTACTTTGCTTATTTCTGGCTTATTGAGTGTTCTTTTTCATAATTTCTTTTCACAGATCTCTTAGGCATCTCAAAAGAAGGTTGTGTGTCTAATATGAGCTTATGGCATTGGCTTATTGCTTAATGGGCTTATTGGCCCAATAAGAATAAGTTGTTGACCTTTTAAGCTGTGTTAAGCTCAAAACCAGCTTTTGGGCCTTCAGACTTTTGTGTTTAGAATTAAATTTTGAGTTAGATAGGGAATTTTCAGGTCAATTGGGCTTAGTTTGAGTTTTTGGGCCAAAAAGCCCATTAGTTTGGACTGTTTTCTATTTTAGCCCATTTGGGGGCCCATTAGGGGTATTTTGGTAATTTCACTTTCATTTTCTGATTATTTCGGTTAAAATAAACTAGTTTGCAAGTTTTTAGAATTTTTTATAATTTTCGGATTTTTAATATTATTTTAATATTATTTTATTATTAAATTTGAATTTTCATATTTTTGCACTTTTTATATTTTCCTTTGGTTTAATACATTAAAATAGGATTTTTGCAACTCTTAGATTAATTTTATCTTTATTTTTCTAATTTCTAGAATTATTTTAACTTTTTAATAGTTTTTAATCATTTTAAATAGTTTTAATTAGTTTTAAAATTCATATAAATAGTTTTTAATCTTATTTAGTCATTTCAGAGGTTTACAAAGTGAAAAATCTTTATTTGGGCTTTTTAATAATTATTTTGATTTTTAGAGCTTTAATTATCATTTAAAAATTAATATTTAATTAATTAAAAGGTTTGAAAATTTTTTGATCATTTGTAAACTCTTAGTTTATTTAATTTGATTTTTGGTAAATTTTTGGGAATTTTTAGAATTTATTTTTATTTTAGCTCTTTTTACGGTTTTAATTTTAGTTGTCGTAGTAATAATTTTCACGTCTTCGTCATTCTATTTTCTCATCCCCTTCTTTCATATATTAATCTCAAATCTCATTGCATTTTAGTCACACACATATACCTCCTTGGGAAACGAATTTAATTGGGTCATTAACATTTGATTTTCCTAAGTCATTTGTTTAATACTTACCGCTCATTTACGCTCTTTTGTTTTCCTAAACAAGAGACGTATTTTACCACAATCATTATCCATGTCATCGTCCATCCTCCCCTTGACACTGGATACTATATATTTCAAGTCTTATTCATAACCTTATATGCTCGAACAAGTTATCTTATAAAGTTGTAAGTACTCCTTTAAAGATAAAATTAGAACGCCTCTGAGAAATCTCACTTCAACCCCAAATAAGTAGCATCGAATCATCTTCGTAATCACATAAACCCTAATAGCCGTTAGGAATTTAGGTGAATTTTTGATAAGGATCGTTTTAGTGTAATGTATCGTGTTTGTTGTGTTTTTTGTTCGTGAAGAAATGTCATGATCGAGAAAAATGGATATCCGGCCTTGAATGTCATTGTTTAAATGGCCCGCCAAAGTAATAAAATCCGGTCACATACGCGTTTTACCCGTCAAATATTTTACCACTCAGTTCTTATGAAATACCCGGCTCAATCCAATAACATCGAAAAATAAATTAATCCCAAATGATTAATTTGCAACATTCAGATATAAAATTACTCATTCCGAGTTCAGTTGCAAAATTAATCGACTCGGCCCACTATATACCTTCGATTAGAGTGGTTATCGGCTCAACAATCGATAACCAAATGTTGGAAAAAATACGGTCCATGAAAAACCAATGGCGAAATATACTATTACTACCATATAATATTAAATGGTACTAGTATACGAGATAAACCCCCCAAATTGCATTCACATGAAGAAATTAAATGTGGCCCATCCGAGACTTTCTTTGGAGACTAACGTGGTGATGATAGAACTAATATGTGGCCCATTGGAAACATTTATACCCGATTCACAATTTAAGGTCTAAAATGCACTAAAACCTAATAGTTAGGTCACTCATTAACCTAATCTCATTTAACAAAATCATCCGCCGCTTTTGACCCTTCTTTCCCAAAAACATACTCTGACCACCAAATCCCATCCCCATCTTTTAGATATCTGAATCTCACAGCATAAATCCAATGAGATATGCTACAATCACACTATTTGTACATAAAAACTTCCACATAATGAGATGTAATAAAATAATTGGTTATAAAATAAAGTATTAGTGGAGAAAGAAAGCATTCATTGGTCCAAGTCACATGCCACATCATTATGTGGAAAATTTTATGTAAAAATTATGTGATTGTAGCAATTCTCAAATCCAATAGTCATTCATCAAACGAATATCTATCCAATACCATGATTCAATTCTCGAAACCCTTTCAATCGAAACATAAATCTTCTTTCTTTTACGACTAAAGAGTGCGGCTTCAAGGTCTTTTGAGGTCTCGGGTAGGTATAGATTTCTCTTTTGTTTTAACTGATCATTGATGAATTCATTTCGTGTTATTAGATCTTTAAAGATCTCGACTTGCATGTCGATACACGAAATGAATCTGAGATCTTGTTTGTTTAATTGATTCGACTCAGTTTAGATGGGACAGGTGATGATGTCAATTAGGTTTAGAGTTATGTTGGATTTGGTTTGGAGTTAAAAGGTAGTGGTGTACTGGTCTCGGTATAGAAATTTTAATTTTATTTTTTATTTTTAAAAAAAAACACCATTTCTCAATGTTTTTAAACTACCATTTCGCAATAATGGAGAACATCATTTCACAATGTTTTATAAACTTCGTTTCACAATGTTTTCTGATGTTCCTATTTCGCGATGTTTTTGCATATTAACGTGTCATTTCGGAATAGATCCAAAAACCCCATCCCGCAATATTAAAAACCTCATCTCGCAATGTTAGGAACCCCATTTCGTAATGTTAAAAACCTCATCTCGGTCAAAACATGATCTCGGAATAACTAGGGTTTAGCCATATTGTCCTTTTCCCGAGAAAAGTGGATCTTTTTTTTTTCAGATCTGAACACAGCACCAAAAACTTATGAGACTAATAAAATTTAACAAAAAATTGATGCTGATGACTTTCTCGAAAATGATGAGACTGAAAATGATAAAAAATTTCTGATGTAAATACATAAAAAGAGGATAAAAAATTGATAGATGGTAAAAAATGGATTATGGTGAATTGATGAAAAATCTGGTGATGATGAAGAACTGGGAAAATAGATGAAGGTGATGACGAGAATGATAGAAAAATGGATGTTTGAAAAACTGATAAAAAAGAACGAGATGAACTGACAAAAAAAAACCAGAAAAGAACAGATGCTGAAAAACAAACAGCCACGAATCTGGATTTGGACAAACACGAACACAAACACACGGTACGCAACACCTCCTGTTAGCTCTGATACCAATTAACAAGTGTAAAAAACCACCTAGATCGGGGGGTCGGGGATGATCAAAGAACATATATGACATTGTTGGTTCTAGTGAGAGAAAGTAGAGAGAGATGAAAGAAAAGATGTGTGTATTATTCCCAAGTGAAAACAATACAAATGAAAAATGTAACTATTCTTCTAAACCCCCATGATGAGTCATGGAGGATATTAATAGACCTATCTAAACTAGACTATCCCTCGTTTATATATTAAGTCCATGCGTATAGCAATGGATGTATATCTAGTCCAACTCACGTGAAAGGCGCAAGCTTACCAAAAAGTAAGTCTAACAGTTTATTTCCATTGTATTTTTCAAGATTAACTTGTTGGTTTTTAGCTTGACTTTCAACTAGATCATCATCTACCAAAGGTGATGTTCTAGAGGTAGGTGGACTTTCGTTGAAGGCTATGTTCAACGATTCCTCGACACACATGGTTTGCTTATTTAAAACAATGTAAGCTTTACTATTTTGAGAATACCCAAGAAAAACTCCTTCGTACGACTTTGGGTCGAACTTGGTGAGATAATCCTTGGTCTTAAGAATGAACATTTGCTTCCAAACACTCTGAAATATCCAATGGTCAGTTTTCTACCGTTTAATATTTCGTAAGGTGTTTTATCAAGAAGTGGTCTAATTAAAACACGATTGAGAATATATGTTGAGGTGTCCACGACATGAGACCAAAACTTTTATGGCATAGATGACTCATTTAGCATTGTTCTACTTATTTCTTGAAGTGTTCTATTTTTGCGTTTTACTACCCCATTTGATTGAGGCGTTCTAGGAGCCGAGAAATTATGTGTGATACCCTTGATGTCACAAAATGCTCCAAATTGTGCCTCATTGTCAAACTCACGGCCATGATCCATACGAACTAACACAATATGACAATTTAGTTTATTTTCAACTTTCTTGCTCAAAATCTCAAAATGATCAAAAGCCTCATTTTTAGTTTTCAAAAACTTTGTCCATGTATCTTGAGTAGTCATCTACGATGACCAAAGTGTAAAGATTACCTCCATAACTTTGCACCACGGATGGACCAAACAAGTCCATATGTAAAAGTTCTAGACACTTAGCTATGTACACAACATTTTTAGTCTTATGGCTTGAGAGTGTTTGTTTTCCCATTTTACATGGCATCGCGAAAGTATTGTTCATATTTTACTTTTGGTAGATTTCTAACAAGATATTTGTTGGCCAAAGATTGTAAAAGACCCATGTTAATATGAACAAGACACATATGCCAAAGGTTGGAGGTGTCATCTATAGTGGTCAAACAAATGGCGTCTTTTGATGAATCAAACTTTATCACATATATGTTATTTTTCCTAATTCCCTTTGCTATATGCCTCTTTTAGTAGTTTACTTCCGTGTTCTTCAAAGAGAACTTTGCATTTGTTACTACAAAGTTGAAATATACTAAGTAGATTAAACCCTAAGTTTTCGACATGAGAAACATTATCTATTGTGATATGGTCATTAGAAATCATACTCTTGCCAATGATTTTGCTATTGAAGTTTCCACCAAAAAATAACATTACCTCCGTCCGTGGATGTGTAGGTGCTAAAACGATTCCTATTACCCATCTGTGTCTTGAACATCCACTGTCCTTGATCCATTTATCCAGTTCAAGTGCAACTTTCAAGCATACCTACACATTATGAAACTCGAACGTTTGGTCCCCATCGTCTCATGGGTCCATTTGGGTTAAACATACTTCTCATGAAAATTCCAATTGGAGTGTTGCCAACTACATCCCATGGTACCAAGTTTACCATTGAGAATTGGTTATGATAGTCATAGTTGAATGGAACTTGACTATATCTTCCTAGTATCCCTTAGTTACTTTTTGGAAATGGGCGTTTGGGATAAGATGGTCTTGGTCGAGATTGTACATTTCTAGCTCTAATGTTTCTTTCTAGGTTTCTAATGTTTGTATTATATCTTTCTGGATTAATTTGTTTTGGTTTTCGAGACACAACCACAAATATGACACGATTTCGTTTCTGGTCATCTGTCAGAACCACAGCCCCTTTGCAGGGTGTCAGACCCTTGTGTAGAGGGGTCGGACGGGGTCCGGTACTGTTTGTGATAATTTTTGTTAAAACGTTTATTGTGTCGTTTTTTGGTGGTGTTGTTGAGCTAGAAGGTATATCTTGTTTCCCAAACCCCATCCCTGTTTTGTCTTTGCCATGTCTTTGATATACTTAGCATTTCATCAATGCAATTTGCGTTTTTGGTAAACTTCACAAATTTTAAGGTTTGTTTGGTTAACGTCTCTTGATTAATTTTAAGTTTCTCAATTTCGAGAGTGAGCTCTTGACACGTTTCACATTTATCTTTAGATGATGTAGCTCATTTACTCTTTGTAATTTAGCCTTTAGTTCATAAACTTCGTTTTCTAAGCTTTCATTTTTGGTTTTCAAAAGTTTGTTTTTGTTTCTGATTTTAAGACTTAGTTCACATATTTTGTTATATTGAATTTGTAAGGTGTCATTATCTAATAAAGAGGAATAATAAGATGATTCAAAATGTACCTCATTAGTTTCATGTGGCATAAGTGCTAGTTCTTCCTTTTTGGAGTCGTCTCCTTCATCATCACTTGCACTTCACGCTCCAATTACGAAAGATCTTTTTGTTTTTGTTTTTGACTTTGGACAATTACCAATGAAGTGAATTGGATCACCACATTGGAAACATTTTCTTCCATATTTGGCTTTCTTAATGTCAAAGGGATTTCGAGGTATCTTTTTATTATCACATGGTTGCTTCACAAGTCTTCCTCGCCTTTTGAAGAATTTCTTGAACTTACGAATGGCCATGTCATAATCTTCGTCGTCGTTATCGGACTCTTCATCATCACTAGATTCAACTCTAGCTTTCAATGCCATTGATCTTTGTTTTTCTTTCTTTCCTTTGATGATATCGGAGTCCTTTTCCATCACCATATCGTATACCTTGAGATTCCTTATGAGTTCGTCTAATGACAAGCTTGAGAGGTCTTTAGTCTCTTCTATGGCCGTGACCTTTGCTCTCTATTGTGGATGAAGAGCTCTAAGAAATTTTGTAAAACCCACATAAAATACATGAAAGCATGAAAATACACGAAAATACCAATTAATTAAAATTTTATTATTTATTTATTACAAGTATTACGTCCATTTAATTAGGTCACGACAAGTATGACGTATATTAAATAAATCACGACAAATTAATTACGTAATTAAACCCGACAAGATATGACATGAAAGTGTAAATCAAGAATTTATAAATAACCAGAAAATAAACATGGCACGGAATTAATTAACAAATGGGCTCTATGTAAATTAAATAAACCTTACAAATTTTTTTAATAAAATTTATAAGTTAAAAGGCCGAAGGCCGGGTCCATTAAGAGTATAACCAAAACATACGTATGTTTACATTCCCCTTTACTACAAAATAGAAAAAACAAGGAAAAAACCTAAAAGGGTGTTTGAGCCGCCGATGCAAAACAAATCTATATATATTCTAGTGCAAATTGAATATGGGACGTGGTTCACACCAATCTTGTTCGTGTTCGATACTAGTACGATAGTAGGACTCTCGTTTCATTTGCTACTTCGAACCGGTGCGGAGGTGTGATCGAGGGGAGTGTGTCTTTTTTGGAGGAGCCTCAGTTTTAGGTTCACGTTCAACAATGGTTCTCAAGAGTGTTCGAATTAAGCTATGTTCCGAGACATGTTCATGTTTGGAGTTCCTAGGCGGGCTGAATATGACTCGTCGAGTTCGTATCCATGTCACAGTTATGGGATATATAATGACGGGAAATACTACAGTTCCAAGTTACTTCTTGTGCTCATGTTCTCGTGCTCGTAACCGTTCGAGTCAAGTCAAGTTCGGCGTTGTTCCTTTCTAGGTAATATTTTGATCCATGTTATTAACTGCCGAAATCATATGTAAATAAAACCATAAGCTGATGTTTACGAATGTGGTTTTTAGATCGAATACTAATGTGATCTGATCGTTCGTAAAACTGTCGTATATGTTGACCTCGTTAAAACATGAACTGTGTCATTTAAATTATAAATACTTGCAATGCTAAAACTGTCTAAGGTTGTATGATATGTTTATGATATAGATGATATGTTAATAACATGAATATAAGTGACGTGGTTATGAAACAAATAAGGATGAGGATGTTGACGTAGTAATAGTCATTTTATGACTTTATAATCAAGGTTTAAGAATTTACGCTTGTGTGAATCAATTTTTAAACATCAAACATGCATGCCAATGCAAACTGTAGTCGCTGAATAAACATCGAATATTCAGTGCCACATGATCACTATAATAATGTAAAACCCGCATGCTTTTACCATGAACAGTACATCTATAATCATACGTACATGATTAGAACTTTCCTTATTTAGCACGTTTACGTTTCACGGTAGAAAATTACAAGTATTAAGTACGTGTTATAACACGATAAGTATTTAATACGTATTAAGACACGTTAATTATTTCAATAATAATTATAATCACGAACATACGAACATGAAATCATGAACGTATATAATCACGAGCTTAATATTATGTGTTTACGTATATCTATTTAGATTATGAATAAATATAATACGACACGAACGATAACTAATAAAATCAAGTAAAACACGACACGAGAACACGTATAATTTTAGACATGAGAAAACATATGGGTTACCCCATGTGGGCCCCCTTACCCGCGGCTAGAACAAAAGAAAAGGGCCTAGCCCATTTGATTTTATTAAAACAAGAAATAAAGGGAAAATATATTTTCATAATTATAGAAAATTAGAAAATAAACAAAACCCTAATCTCTCTTTTGTCCTCTCTTGGGCGCCGGGTATAGAACACCAAAGGGGGTGTGTTTGTGATTTTTGGTGATTGATTTCTTGCAAGATTGTTAGTGTTTTCGTTCTCCATTGTTTCACGTAAGCGGTAAATCCTTAAACCCCTTTTCTTTATGTTATTATTTAATCAAGAACACATGAAATCATGGTTTATTAAAAACAAGTAAATAACATGTTAATAAATGATGGGGGGTAAATTAATTAGGGTTTAAGGGGTGTTTGTTTCGACCGGTACACACAAACCGAGAGCCCAAGATGTGCCTCGTGTGAACAAAGCCGAGACCTACGGGTCTCGGTGTGGTGTTGTGATGTCGGCCGCAAGAACAAGAGAACCCCCGACCTTGTCGGGGGGTGTGTTTGGTTTCTGTTGGGTATCGAAAGAAACAAGGACCACCACCGGCTTAAGCCGGTGGCTAAATAAGGAAAGCAGGGGGAACCCATGGCTGCGGCAGCAGGGGGAACACCGGCTAGCCGATGGGAACTCTTGCTAGCCGGCGGCTAGCCAAGATCAAGGACACCACCGGCACAACCGGTGGCTGTTTTACACAAACAGTGGCAACTGTTAGCCACTGTTAAGGGTGCGTTTGTTGACCGGTTCACGGGTCCGATTCACGAGGTTTACGAATACGATTCACAACACGTTTAATAAATAAGACACGGGTTTCGGTCACGACATTATTTTACAAGGTTAATTATTTTTTTACAAGATTAAATTAAATTAATTAAAACATGTACATGATTAATTTAATTTATACATGACTTAGGTTATTAATATTATTAATAATACATGGATTTTAACCTAAGTAATTATCGTTTTATTTAGACTATATAATTAATTAATTATTAAAATCATGACTTATAATTAATTAATTTCCACGACTTAGGTTATATTAATATATAAATTAATACATGTTTAACCTAAGTATTTTTACTTTTATTTAATTAAATCATGATATATTTAATTAAATACTTTAACCTATAGCTTATTTAATTTACATGAAATAATTAATAAACTATACTATTTAATCATATGACTTAGAATATAAATCAGTAAACACTTAAGCTTATATTATTATCTTAATAATCCAGCTTATTTCTATTTTTTAACTTTCTATTTTTAGAAACTTATTTAATTAAGGCTGCTAATCTATTTATGGAAACTTTCTATTTTTAGAAACTTATCTATTTTAAGCAGTAAATCTATTTTTGGAAACTTTCTATTTTTGGAAACTTTCTATTTTTGGAAAGTTTCTATTTTAGGAAACCTGCTATTTTTAAGAAGTTACTTATTATTACACAACAAGTATAATAATACAAGAAATACAAGTAATACTTAATCAGAATAGAAAGAATACATGATAAACGCAATATAGAGCTTAAATCAGTAAAACATGACATGAACATATAAAACAAGCTAAGACATGACATAAAACCAGTTACGTACTCAGTAATCAGATACTTATACACGTATATTATTTATGTAGCATTAGTGATACCGAAGTAGGACTCTCTTCCGTTCGTCTTCTTCGTTCACTGGACACAAGGTACGGATTCTCCGTCCTTTCAGTATGGACATTCTTCCTTATTAGGATTTCCCGTATGCAGCCAACTGTTTTCCCCAGTATATGTTTTATATGTTTATGAATTGCTTATGTTTAATTAGATACCTAAAGCCATATACATGCATGACCAATTTCACCTAGTTATGGAGGTATCATAACCATAACACTAGAGGCACCAGTGTTATGACTCCACCACGACGGAGTGATAGCTCGTGGTGTCCCTTCAGCTTTTGGACATATTATTATTATTATTATGTGGGGCGTATGGTTGCATCCTAGTTTACATGTTTTCAGCAGATTATTCAGGTGGATGTGGTGTATGCCTTGCATCCTTCTCAAGGAGCTGATCCCTCCTACCCAAACAGTATACTAAATTAGAGGCAGCCCCTCTAATTTGCATGACGAGGTCACCCCTCCAAGTATTCAAGCACGTTGATATTTCATGACCTATGTTGGCTAAATGGTAAACATGTTAAACAGTTTTTATAAGATAAACATGAGGCTTTTCAAACTATAAAACCAGTTTTAATAAGATATACCAGGTTATCCAGGACTTAGTCTTTTCTGCTGCTTCATGCTTATATGCTTATATTATTCATGCTTTATTTTTATATTCGTACACTGAGCGTTATGCTCAGTCGTTTTCCTTTCATGTTCCCAAAATGGCAGGTACTCAGGGACGCTCGTAGACTCTAAGCGTACGTGCATATGGATTGGAAGCTTCCTAGCCTTCATTACTTTATGCATTTCAGTATACTTTGATACTCTTTTCCATGGACATTGTTTAGTCCTTTCCATTTATAGTACTTATGTTTGTGTGTGACGAGTTCTACTTTTGGGGTACCGATGTTTGATTCCGGTATTTCCTTTATGGTCATGTGATGTTTTATACATTTATCCTTGTATGCTTTGATGACACGCCATAATCACGCGTGACATTCCATTTATCAAAATGAGGTGTTACAATTATGGTATCAGAGCCAAGGCTTCAACCTCTAGGCTCTCAAAACACGACCTGTGATTAGTGGGTAGTCACTATGGTCTTCCTAGAACTGACAGTCGGTTTTCATGCATTCATCATTTTCATGCATACATATATATGTCATTGTCACAGGTTTATGACTAAGTAATGGTTGGTATAGGACTGGCCCTATTTAGTCTCATGTGCTTTTATCGAACTTTTAAGTTTGGGACCGACCCATTGGCGTCCCCTCGCCATGTCTTTTGTTTTGAGTGAATTGACCATAGGCGTTCACTCTCGCGCATACAAAAGTTTTCATAAAACTGCATCATGCATTCATGTATAAATTTTCTTGCATAAAATTTTTCTCATGATTTATTGGTATAAATTTTTTTCATGTATATAGTTTATGTTTTGATCAGTTTAATCATGTATTTTATGTTATACTGTCAGATGGTTCTCACACGTGAGCAAGAACAAATCAATGCAGCAATCCAAGTTGTATTGCAAGCTATGCTTCCTCAGTTGAGGAACGAAATCAGGGCTGAGGTTCAGGCTGCCAACAATCAGCAGCAACACCCAATACCTCCTCCTCCTCCTCCAGCAACATTGGTCACATGGCTGGAGAGATTTAATAAGCTACGCCCTCGAGCTTTCGAGAGAATAGATAGCCCCAGTAAAGCTGAAAGCTGGTTGGCTCACATTGAGAAGATCTTCGATGCTATGGGCTGTGACCCCGTCTTCAAGTCGAGGTTGGCCTGCTACCGGTTCGAAGGTAATGTGCTATCATGGTGGATGGCACTGAAGCAGTCTGAGGGAGGTGATAATTGGGTGGCTGGTTTGACTTGGGCTCAGTTCAGGGATTTTTTGATGGGAAAGTTCTTTCCCAAGGCTGAGCAAGACAAGCTAAAGAGAGAGTACCATGGAATCCGACAGAGATCTGGGGAGAATAGCAACGAGCTCATGCAGCACTTTCTTCGCTTGGATGGTTTTCTTGGTGCAGCAGCAGGTACTCCTGAAGAGCAAGCACACCACTTCAGGTGGGTTCTTCGTACATTGGTCGCAAACAACTTGGTGTGTGCTACGTTCAACACGGTGGCATAAGTGACCAATGCAGCACGTAAGCTGGAGATGCTGCAGGAAAGAGATGAGTTCGGGGAAGCAGAGAGACCCGATAAGCTGTAAACATTCGTATTCAGCGGTGACCAATCCGTATTCTTTCAATATATTTCAAATTTTCATCTCTTTAAAACTATATCTTCCAGGAAGAAGACTGGGGACCGGTCTCAGCCGGCTACTTAGCAACAGCCTACTCAGCCCAAGGGAAACGGTCAGACTCACGACCGTTCTGCTACGGATAGGCGTGGCGGTAATGATAATTACCGTAGCAACGCTGGACACTCCAACAGCAACAGGTCCTTATACTTACTCATTTTCTTATGATTACATGCTATAAGTCTTAATTCTGACACATTAGAGAATCTTCTACCAGGAATCATGGTAACGGGAGGGACCAGAACCAGAGAGGTTCACAGCCTAACCGTCAAGCTATCACTGGTATTCCATCTTACGATTTATCCACATTGTCCTTTGTGCCTACTATCGTGACTCATGAATATTGTTCTTATTAGGCTTACCGCCAGTCAGGACACCTGATGGGGGATATACTCATCCTCTTTGCACTACATGCCACCGTAGGCACCCAGGGCCATGTCGCCGCGATAGAGACACATGCTACAAATGTGGTCTTCCTGGCCATCGCATGAAAGACTACCGTAAGGGCGAGATGGAGGGCACATCAGGACATGCTGATATCAAGCCGCCTCCTACCAGTGGACGCGTTTACATGACATCTCGCGATCAGGCCAACAAGTCTATTGGTACCATCACTGGAATCTTGTATATGTATGGTTAAGCTGCATGTGTTCAGTTTGATACGGGTGCTACTCACTCGGTCATTTCTACTGCTTATGCCAAGAATGTTAGGATACTCCCCATGCCACTAGAGAATATACTTAATATGCCAAGAATGTTAGGATACTCCCCATGCCCTAGAGTTTGATGACAAGATTCGTCCTGTTGACACACTTCCGCTGGGCATGAATGATTTTGACATGATTTTGGGCATGGATTGGCTATCCAAGCATCATGCTACCATAGACTGCCATGCATATCGAGTCATCTTCGGTGATGTTAATGCGCCAGAGTACATTCACAACGAGTTCGTACCCGGAAGGTCTGTACAAATCATATCAACCCTACAAGCACGTGCATTACTTTCACATGGTTGTGAGGGCTATCTAGCTACTATTCATGACATGGATGCTGAATCCCCATCAATTCAGAATCAGCCGATAGTGTCAGAATTTCTAGATATATTTCCAGAAGAACTTCCAGGCATACCACCTGCACGTGAAGTAGAATTTAATATCGAGCTCATCCTACGAGCTGAGCCGATTTCCAATGCTCCTTATCGCATGGCTCCCATAGAGTTGAAGGAGAAATTGCAAGAACTTCTTGAACAAGGTTTTATTTGACCGAGCGCACCTCCATGGGGCGCACCAGTCTTATTCGTTAAGAAGATGGACGACAATATGCGTCTTTGCATAGACTTTCACGAGCTCAACAAGATTACCATCAGGAATAGGTATCCATTACCACACATAGACGATCTGTTTGACCAACTACAAGGGACCAAACATTTCTCTAAGATTGATCTAAGGTCGGGCTATCGGCAGCTACGGGTTAAGGAGCAGGACATCGCCAAGACTGCTTTCCGTACACTCTATGGCCACTACGAATTTGTAGTCATGCCATTCGGCCTTACCAATGCTACAGCAGTGTTCATGGATCTGACGAACATAATCTTCCATGAATTTCTGGACAAGTTCGTCATTGTCTTCATTGACGACATCCTGATATTCTCGAAGTCCAAGGAGGAACACGAAGACCATCTTTGTACAGTACTACAGATTCTTCACCAGAAGCAGCTGTATGCTAAATTCTCTAAGTGTGAGTTCTGGTTAGACAAGGTGGCATTCTTAGGTCACATTGTATCAACAGATGGATCCAGCAAAGGTTGAGGCTATTACCAAGTGGCCAAGACCGACATCAGCAACTGAAGTCCGCGGTTTCCTAGGCTTAGCTGGTTATTACCGTAGGTTCGTGGAGAACTTTTCCCGTTTAGCACTACCATTGACCAAACTGATGCGGAAAGGGGAGAAATTCGTCTGGACTGAAGAAACAGAGAAGAGCTTTGAAGACCTAAAGCAGAAGTTAGTATCTGTACCAATTCTTACTCTCCCATCTGGTACAGGTGAATTTCAGATCTATAGTGATGCATCGGGGAAGGGACTTGGTTGTGTTCTCATGCAACATTGGAAAGTGATCACGTACGCTTCACAACAACTTAAGACTTATGAGGAAAATTAGCCTACGCATGACTTGGAACTTGCAGCAGTCGTGTTTTCATTGAAGATATGGAGGCACTACTTGTATGGAGAATCGTGTGACATTTTCACGGACTACAAGAGCTTGAAGTATATCTTCACTCAACGTGAATTGAACATGAGACAGAGGAGATGGTTAGAGCTGTTGAAGGATTATGACATTAATCTGCAGTATCATCCCTGTTAATGCAAGTGATGCCTAAAAACATTATTAGTGTTAACTAATCTTTCTTAGTTTTGATCACAACAAACTATACAATACATTTAGTGTAAAACACAAAAACGAATTATTTAACTAACACTATCATCAAGGTAATAATCATATCACTAACTTTTCTTAATCATACTTAGTGATCATCAAAGTGATTATCCTTAAAACTCACTTTTTTTAATATGACAAAAGATTTTTTAATAAACTTTCTTTTTAAGAAAATGTTTTATTAAAATGGAAAATGTAAATTTGAAAATGGCATATTCCATATGCCATAAGAATATCCTTTGAAGGTTTAAAAAATCTCAGTTATTCCTACCCCACTAAAAGACAAAAAAGGGAGCGGACTCTACTGGGCGGTACCTTAAATAGCTAGGCGGTTCCTTAGCGATATGGAACCGCCGACTAGATAAGGATCCGCGCCCAGCTAGCCGTTGGACTTTGTCTTCTATAAATAGTGGATCAGATCTCATTTTCCAATAAGCCTCTTGGACGTTTTTCTCAGGCCCCTTTCTCTTTTCTATTGCATAATCATTAGTAAATGATCATTTAAAGTGTTAAGTATGTTTACATATGATTATCCTCTTGATCCCCTCCTTTACCTTGTCCAATGAGAAGATCACTCACTCACTAGTGTTGTGATAAAGATGAATCCATGAATTAGTCATGTTCATCATGTTAGCCTTTTTGTTTTTGTTGATCCATTTGTATTTATGAATACTTGGACTAGTTGTGTTCATCTAAGCTATTTGTGAATACTTGGATTTGTTGTGTACATCCATTGCATATGTGTTTGCTTGGATTTGTGTTGTGTAGATCCAAGCTACATGTGTGTACTTGGATATGTCTAGTTGATTTGTAATAGATTTATGTAGTAGTTCTCACTAAACTATAAAGTGATGTGGTTGTGTCTTGTGAGTTCTCACTAAACTTGAAACTGATTAGTAGTTGTGTTGTGTCAAGTTCTCACTTAGCTTCAAAGTGAAGAGTCAGGAATATTGGTTCTAGCTTTGGATTAGAACTCGACATCTAGCCTTGTGTTGTAAAATGGTGAAGTAGGCAACATCGTGAAGATTGGTTCTACCTTGAGATTAGAACTCGACATCTAGCCTTGTGTCGTGAAATTGTGAAGTAGGCAACATTGTGTAGATTGGTCCTAGCTAATGACTAGGTCTCGACATTTAGCTTAGTGTCGGAAAATAATGTAAGCGACGATGTAAGGCTTTCTCCGCCAAGAAGGGAGCTTGTGGATATAGTGGAAATCTCGAGTAGGTGTACTCGAGGAGTGGAGTAGAAACGAGGATAGAGCCTCGTTGTCGAACCACTATAAATCTTGGTGTCTTGTCACTAGGTTGTCTCTTTCCTTACTCTTTACTTATTTCATTATCATTATACCTACCTATTACCATTGCTAATGCATTTGAATTGAACCTAATCATTATGCAACTTAGCTTCAAGTAAAAGATAGTTTTGATACACACTTAATTCAAATTAATTTAAATTAGGTGACTAATAGAAGAGAAACTATTCAACCCCCCTTCTAGTTTCTACAATTGGTATCAGAGCGATGGTCACTCAAGATCTTTGAAGTATATTGTACTTTAAAACTTGGATCGATCCATTGTCTCCTCAAATTAGAAGGTCAAGTTGTACTAAAGTTTCTCTTTGGTTAAAACAATTTTTTCTTGGAAAATAGGTCTTTTAATTGGTAATATTGCATCCCTCTTAGATTAGTAGCCCTTATTCATTTTAGATCTACTCTTGAAATGTATCTACTAGTTTGCATCTTGCTTTGTGTAGGTACTCATGAAGATCAATCATTTAATTGGTTGTGGATTGAGTTACTTGCACTTGTAGAAGACTCATCTTCATTGATCTTCAACATCGTTGAATGATGATATCAAGATGATTGGGAATGATACTAGTCCTTGAAGACTTAGTACTCATCATAGTCATTGTTGGGCATTACATTGATTCCTTGATGGATTGCTCTTTGTGGCCAAGGTACGCTTTCGTTCTTCCACACGCCCTTTGATCATTCTTTTGATCATTACTTGACTATTTGATTGTTCTTGGCATCCTTGCCTTGACATTTGTTTGTGGTTTGTGATTCTTTTCTTTTATCCTCTCAAACCTTCATTGCTTGGATACTTGACTCACTATGGTGATGTAGAGTGAGTTAGTAGTAGCTTAAAGTATCAAGCATGATTTCCATGGTTTGCACCCATACGGTTAGTAGGCCCTTTGTGTGAGAGAAAGTGAATCAATACCTTGCTCATATTTTGGTTTAGACTAAGACTATTATTGAAAGTGATCTTAGTCTATGCATCAATAATTGCTTTGTGTTTATTCATTACCAAAGCCGTTTAATGTTTCGCCAGAAAGGCACGTCTTAAACCACTATATATGACACAAGCTCTTCGTCTCCATGATTTGAAGATTGTAATTAATCCCTTGAGCATTGATCTTAGTCTTGATTCACTTCCCTTGAATTTTCTCCACTTTGCCTTTTCGCTACGAGTAGTCGTTTGTCCGTTTCGGTTCTTTTCGATCTCGATTCAACTCGTAATCCTTCATTAAGGCATATTGCTTACTGTTGTGATGATCCAAATGATATTCTAAAAGGTTTAAGATATATTTTTAAGTATTTTAGAAAACTTGGTTTTCAAAATTTTGGCGTGTTTCATTGATAAAAACCAGCCTCTACAGGCGGTTCCTTATCTCTGGCGGCTCAAACCTGCGGTTCCTTATCGATAAGGTACCGCGGGCAGTAAAGTTTGTCAGAGCGCCAGTTTCATTAAAATAACCTTTTTCAAACCAAACCCTCTCTCTCCCAAAAACTCACACCAACGGGTTTCACCTTTTCCACCATTGTTAAAGCTTCAAAAATCTTCAATCACTCAAATTAATTGATTCCAAGTTGTGGGTTTCACTCATCCTTCATCAAACATCAATTAATTGTAAGTACTTTCTTTCAGTTTCATCTATTTTGTTCTAGGGTTCATCCTTTCATAATTGGGGATTTATAAAATTGAAATTGAATTAAAACCTTAATAGGAATATGGGTTGACATGGTTATTTTACTATGATTCCTTAGGTTAATATTCATTAAGATTTCACTAAAATGCACTTGTAGAACAAATCCGAATTTTGGCTAAATGATCTTGGTAAAAAGATGGAATTGAGATGAACCCATGAACAAATAGGTAGTTGCATTGTTAATGCTTACCTAAAAACCTTGTTTTGAAAAACCAATGCTCTAGTCCATTGTTGATCCAACATAGGTCATATGTTCTTGGTTAATAATGGAATAGACACATTGTGAACATGAGAATGTTATGGATTCAATCCTTTGTTTGTCAAGAAATTGATATAACACATTCTCATATTTTTGAGTTTAGAGTTTATTTTTCATATGAGTGATTAGAAAAATATTTTCTTGTGTTTATTTAGGTACTAATCATGCCTTCACAATACCAAAAGGATCATCAACTTACTAAACAATACATGACAAACCTTTCCCAAACCTATGCTTCCACTCAACTTCGAAACTCCTTTCCATCCCTTTCTACTCGATGTTTCCATGAGGGTAGAGTTGTTGATGAGGGAATAACGGGTTATGACTATATCCAATCTATGTTTGAGCTTTCGGGGTTTGATTGCTTGCTCAACATAGAAGAAGATATCTACCCCTTGTTTCTTCTAGAATTCTTTAGTACTTACTCCGTGTTTGAATACAATGGCGAAATCTTCATTCGATTCTTGTTGAATGATCAAATGGTTCAATACTCTCTTGAAAATTTTGGTGAAATTCTTGGTGTGCCATATGAAGGCACTTGTCGTTTCACGGATAAATAGAGACTTGATGCTCTCTTGGAATCCTACGATACACCTCCAAATGACCACACCGAAATTGATCCGGAGTTTATCCTTGACATCATTTCGAAAGAGCGTGATGGAAACATTGTGAGAAGCCTTCATTCTAATGTGCGAAATGTGAATAGCTATGAAGTTCTCTCTAGAGACCTTAAGGATTTTATGGTCCAATGGGAAAATATCCTTAGGGAGAATGTACTTTGTCTTGGTGGAAACCGAGATCATATCCCGGCTTGTATGGTGCATATGTTGAGTTGCGTCTTTACATCAACCAAGTACAATTTGGCATTCTATATCGCTCGACGAATAAATTATGCCCTTTCAAAGCCCAAAACAAACCTTCCCTATGCTATGCTTCTTACTCGCCTTTTCAAAAGGGTTGCTATGACTTTCCCCACCTCGACCTTTCTCGCTTTCACCCGGTTCATCGGGTTATCTTGCCTATTCAAGAGGTATATGCAAGAAAGCCTAGAAGTGATCGAGGTTCGCGAAAATCCGATCATCAAGAGATGAATGATGAGGACACCTATATGCCAACAAGTGATGGTGATGGCATAGGTTCTAGTTCTCACTTCAACTCTTCGAGTAATTCCCACCCATCCTCAAACTCATTCGTGGATGGACTTGAAGACTTAGCTCCCCCACCTCATTACTCCTCTAGTGAAGTACCAGAAGATCTCAACATGGAGCATCTCTACCGTGAAAATCTTAGGACTCGAGGTGAATTGCATGAACATCGGGTTGAGTCAAGGAAGGGATTCAAGTATTTGGGGAATATGATCAAGGGATTGGGCAAGAAAAGAAGGTGAAGACTTTGAAGTGTTTTCAAAGAATACATGTTGGTAAACATGTAATGTTGAACATTTTTATCTTGGATGTGTATTAACTAAATTCTACTTGTTTGGATTATTTGTTATTTATCCTAAATGTTTGCCATTGTGATTATGATTTGCATAGCTTTGTGCATCCTATGTGTTAGTTAGCTTCCTTGATTTTGGTCAGTAGTTAACTTTGGCTTGAAAATCCTTTGGTAAAAATCTGGGCTAACCAAAGTTTGAGGAAGTAACATTTTTGAACACCATTGGTCGCGGTTCCTTATAGACCCACGGTACCTTATTGATAAGGTACCGCCGACCCTAGATAAGGAACCGCCGGCTACTGTGTCCGACAGAATATTTGCTTTACACTATTTTCCTTAATCTGTGTAAACCTTGCTTGATTCTTTGCCAAAACCTGCACATTTCCTAAACTAGGTTAACTAAATTCATTGTTCACATAAAATGTTTTTAACCCATTACTAGTTTGGATCATACCCTCACCCTTTTAAACCCACCTTGTTAGCCATGTTCTTCACACATCAAACCATTCTTCCTCAAACCTTAAACCTCTCATTTCAACAATGGTTTCTACAAGAAGCTCAAACTCATCCAAAACCTCCACCTCAAGAAAAAATCTTAAGAATAAGATTAAAATGCCTAAACCTAACTCCTCACCCTTTCACACACCCAAGAATGAGATTGTCCCAATTCTCATTTCTTCATCAAACTCACCACCTCTTGCTCCATGCAAGACTACCTCTACCAATGGAACCAACCATTCTCATGGTTCTACCTCCTCTTCATTCCAATCTAGGATGAATGAGCTTTCCTCACCCTTAACTCCAAGTAATCTCTTGGATGTGACTACCCAACCACAACCCATCCAAAGCATTCCAATTGTGAATGACTTTGATGATACCATGGTGACTTCACCATTTACCCCTCCAAACTCACCCTTTTCACCCTTGAAGAGTATGCCTCCACACTCACCAACATCACCCTTGGAGAACATACCTCCTCCACCTACACCTCCCTCAAACACTCCCATTTTGGGTGTTCCACTTCCCTTCTTTATGGGTGATCCTTACTTCCTTGGGTTCCTAGAAGCTCATGGTTCTCATTGTCCATGTTGCCTCTACAATAACTACATCATTCAAAACCTTAGGATGGAGATGTTGGGACTTCACATGAGGTTGCAAGATTTCTTGCTCACCTTGCTTAACATGCCTCCTCCTAGGAGATGAATGGTTATTTTCTTTTAAAAAAATAGTTTTCAAGAAAATTCAAGCCAAGGAAGATTACTAATCAAGATCTAGTTTTAATTTATCTTTAGTTTAGTTAATTGTTTTTTCTTTATTTCCTTTATGTATCTCTTTCATGAGTGTTTTATGAGTATGAATTATGGACTTAGCATTGTGTGTTTCTATCTTTATATGCACATTAATCAACTTTAATTCCAAATTAAAATTGAACCTAAATCTATCACAACCTCTAAAACTTGACTAAAATTGGTTCAAAATGTTATCTAAATATTTTGTCACCCTTTGTCAAGACATTCTTGGTGAATATGTTGCTTTTATGCAACCCTAGCATAATTTAGTGCTAATAGAGGTAAAATTCCAAGATTTGCAATTTTTTGAAAAAGTCTTAGTTTTTCTCAAAACCCTGGAAAATCAAGGTTTCAAGTCTACTGCACGTGGCTCCTTAAAGTCGCGCGGTTCCTTAAGTGATAAGGAACCGCCGGTCCCTATAAGGTACCGCGGACAGAAAGTCATTTTATGGCTCGTTTTTGGTCTTTCTTCATCACCCTATTCCCAGTCAAGATTCCATGTTTACTCAATTTAGCTAAACATTCCTTGACACTTTACATTTGATTTTCAAACCTTTGCCTTGTATACTTTCTTCTTATACCCCCACCTTGAGATTTCATTCCCACACCTCAACAATGCCTAACTCTCCCTTTCATAACCTTGACATTTCATTGTCACAAACCTCCTCACCCAAAGCTTCCTCATCCAAGCTTTCCAAGAAACCGAAAATCTCGGTTAGACCTATTTGGATCAAGAAAAATGAACCCTCTTCATCCAAACCACCCAAGAACCCCACCTTCTCTCCAATCAAGTATTGGAATGAGACCTACTCCATTAACCCCATCACCGGAGAAAAGGAAAATCTCCCCCCACCACCAAAACCCTTTGACACCCCTCAACTCAATGATCTTTCAACCTTCCCAAACCTCACAAGGCATTGTGAAAACATTACCTACCCACTCTCCTCACCACCACCAAACCCTAGGTGTGATGGCCTTCCCCCATCAACCGAATTTGTGTTGCATCATGGATCCTCGTGTGCTTGTTGTCGATTTCAACAAATTGAACTTGCTCATGTGTATGAAAAGTTAAATTTTCTTGAATTCCTCCTCTCTCGACCTTCTCTCAAAGTTTTTGTTCCCGTGGACAAAACTTCGAATGATGCATCATCGTCTTATTTTTCCAACTAAAGGGACTACACTCCTTTGGAGTCAATAAAACTTTAGTTGTTTTAGAGTCATTAGTGTTTTTTAAGCAATCTTGGAAAATTATCACTATTAGACTAGCTTACGCTTTGTGGTTTATTTTCCATATCTTTTGCTTTAGATACTCATATTGTGTGTATGACTATCTACTTTGTTTGTCTTTTTCATATTTATGTAATATGAAATATTTGTGTTGTGTTTGTTTTCTTTATTTGATCATGCTCTCTTCCTTTTGAGTTGATCGTGGTTAATCTTTACAATTGTTTATGGGTGATTCCATCAATTCTAAATTTTAACCCCTTGACAAATTTATCATCTTCATTGGTTGGATGTTTCTTTTCTACCTCCATTCCACCAATTGAACCTTGATGTTGTCATTTACCTCTTTGGACATACTTAGCAAATACTTGCTTCTAATTTGAGATTTCTTCTCCTTCTCCCTCTCAAGTTACTTAGTAGGTAGTGATCATATATACATTGGTGTTTCTTTCCGTTCTACTAACCTTTGTGTAGCATGTTACCTTAGCTCATACACTTGGTGCCCCAAGAAAGGGGGAGCAACCACCAAGGGGGAGCTACTAGCAAAGTCTGGATATCTTCAAATACTTGTGCTTACCTTTTTGCTACGACAAAGGGGGAGAAATGATAGTGATAAACTCGTTAATAATTCGATATTTTGTATTTCTAAGTAAATGAGTTTATAGTTTGTCGTAATCAAAAAGGGGGAGATTGTTAATGCAAGTGATGCCTAAAAACATTATTAGTGTTAACTAATCTTTCTTAGTTTTGATCACAACAAACTATACAACACATTTAGTGTAAATGTAACACCCCATTTTAATAATGGAATGTCACGCATAATTATGGCGTGTCAT
This sequence comes from Glebionis coronaria, assembly GCA_025667525.1. Lineage (NCBI taxonomy): Eukaryota > Viridiplantae > Streptophyta > Magnoliopsida > Asterales > Asteraceae > Glebionis > Glebionis coronaria. Next base: position 295,942,878 of record CM046874.1, read on the forward strand.
CAAAGCATACAAGGATAAATGTATAAAACATTACATGACCATAGGGATAACCAGAATCAAACATCGGTTCCCAAACATAAGCCCAAAACATAATAAAGCAAAAGAAATGAATGAAAGACTAAACAAGCATAAGTATATGAAGGCAAAAAGGAAAAGAAGTCTCTAGCAGCTTCCATCCTATGCACGTCCTCCAAATGCTCGAGTCTTTCCTAGGGTACCTGCCGTTTTGGGACATGGAAAGGAAGGTAACGGCTGAGCAAAACGCTCAGTGCACGGATATAAACATAGTATAAGTGACTAAAACATAATAGAGACTTAATAGCAGCGGAAATGTATATGTCCTGGAAAACCTGGAACATGTTCATAAAACTGGTTTTATAGTTTGAAAAGCCTTATGTTTATCTTATGAAAACTGTTTAACATATTTTACCATTAGCCAATATTGGTCATGAAAATCCACCGTTCATGAATACTTGGATGGGTGACCTCATCATGCAAATTAGAGGGGCTGCCTCTAATTTAATATACTAGTTTTGGGTAGGAGGGATCAGCTCCTTGTGAAGGATGCAAGGCACACACCACATTCACCATGAAATCCTGACTTAAAACATGCAACTAGGATGCACCCATACGCCCCACATGATAAATATAATATAAATGGCCAAAAGCTGAAGGGACGCCACGAGCAATCACTCCGCCGTGGTGAAGTCATAACATCAGTGCCTCTAATGTTATGGTTATGGTACCTCCATAACTAGGTGAAACTGGTCATGCATGTATATGGCTTTAGGTATTCTAATTAAACATAAGCAATTCAAAAACATATAAAACAAATATTGGGAAAACAGTTGGCTGCATACGGGGAATCCTAATAAGGAAAGAATGTCCATACTGAAAGGACGGGAATCCGTACCTTATGTCCAGTGAACGAAGAAGATGAACTGAGAGGAATCCTACTTCCGTATCACTAGTGCTACATAAATACATACATGAATAAGTATCTGCTTACTAAATACGTAGCTGGTTTTATGTCATGTCTTAACTTATTTTATATGTTCTTACCATGTTTTACTATTTAAAGCCTTAAACTGTGATTATCTTATATTCTGTTTAATCTGATTAAGTATTTCTGGTATTTAATGTATTATTATACTTACTGTGTAATAATAAGTAACTTTCCAAAAATAGCAGGTTTCCTAAAATAGAAAGTTTCCAAAAATAGAAAGTTTCCAAAACTAGAAAGTTTCCAAAAATAGAAAGTTACAAAAAATAGAAAGTTACCAAAAATAGAAAGTTTCCAAAAATAGAAATTTCAAAAAATAGTAAGTTTCCAAAAATAGAAAGTTTCCAAAAATAGAATCACTGCTTAAAATAGACAAGTTTCTAAAAATAGAAAGTTTCCATAAATAGATTAGCTGCCTTAATTAAATAAGTTTCCATAAATAGATTAGCTGCCTGAAATAAATAAGTTTCTAAAAATAGAAGGTTTTCATAAATAGATTAGCTGCCTTATTTAATTAAGTTTCTAAAAATAGAAAGTTTCCATAATTAGAAATAAGCTGGTTAAATAAGCTAAGTATATAAGCCTAAGTGTTTTCATGATTATTTTCTAAATCATATGATATAATATATAGTTTAATAATTATTTCATGTAATTAAATTAAACTATAGGTTAAAATATTTAATTTAAGTATAACATGTTTTTAATTAAATAAAGTTAAATACTTAGGTTAATACATGTATTATTATTTATTAATAATATAACCTAAGTCATGTTAATTAATTAATTATATCCATGGTTTTTAAATAATTAATTAATTAATAAGTCTAAAATAAAAAAATACTTAGGTTAATTAATTTCATGATTATTAATAATTAAAATAACCTAAGTCATGACATTAAATTAATCATGTCATTTTATTAATTTAATTTTTAACATAAGATCATAAAAAATAAAAACTAAACATACACCATGAACCGGATCTAGACCAAAAACCATGAACCGGACATGAAATCAACACCGTACCCCGAACCGAATCGGGGTACCCCTTGTCTTGATGCTGCCATGGGACCCACACCAACCAACCGGGACCATATGGTCTCGGTGGTGGTTTCTAGGCCAAGCCGTGACCCCCTTAGGTACGGTCTAGGCGTCGGCCAAACCAAACACCCGTAAAACACCCTTTTGATTTTACCCCTTAACCAAATACATGTTTAGTTTATGTTTTTAATTAGGTTATTAAAAACATCATGTTCTTAATTAATTTTACTAAATCAAATCAAAAGAAAGGATTAAAAGAAAGGTTAAAAAGGTATACCGAATGTGTGGAACAATAGAGGATGAACAAACATTAACACTTGTACAATATCCAAGATCAAAATCACAAGAACACCTCCTCTTGGTGTGTTGTAGGTGGCGGCCACAAAAGGAAAAGAGGAGAGGAGAAAAACGTTTTTAGGTTTTGTGTTTATTTCCTTGAAAAGTAAAAAATGAAATTAGTTTTTACCTTTACCCCCCCCCCCTTTCATGTAAAACTTGATGGGCTTAGCCCATTTCTTGATTGTAGCCGTGGGTATGGGGCCCCACATGGGGTGACCCGAATGTTTTCCGTGTCTAATTAATAAGTGTGTTCTCGTGTTCGTGTTTTACGTGTTTGTTCGTATTTATTTGTGTTCGCGTTTTGTATGTTCTCATTTAAATAATTACCGTGACCTAATATATTTATTTACGCTCGTAATAATATATATATGTAATTAATAATAGTTCGTGATTTAATTACGTTCATGATTTCATGATCGCATGTTCGTGATTAATTATTGTCAAATAATTATTGCGTGTTCGTGCGTAGTAAATACTTATCGTGTACTAACACGTATGTAATACGTAAAATCCTAACACGTAAACGTAATCGTACTATAAAAGGAAAGTTTTAATCTAGTACGTACGATCTTAAGGGTACTATTCATGATAAAAGCATGCGGGCTTTACAACTCTTCCCCCCTAAAAAGAATAATTCGTCCCCGAATTATAGATAACGTAACTGAAAGAGAAACATACCCGAATCAAACTGAGAGGGTATGTAAGATTAATGAACGTACAGGTGACATGGTAGAAGGAACGTGGAACGTGACATGTCTTGAAAGGACATGGAACGTGACGTGACTGGAAGGACATATCTAATTGATAAGAGAAAAACGGATAAAAGTCCGGATGAACTTGTCCGTTTCCAAGTGGCCTCCCTCTTGGAACGGTTCCTTCAGAAGATCCTGACACTAATGATGAATCTTGGTCCTCCTGACCTTGACTCGAAATACGAAGAAATTCTTGGTTATCAACGGAAGATAGATCCCCTAAATTCGATCGAGGAAAATAAGAGTTAACGTGCTAGGGTAACTGAAACGTTACGATGCAAGACTGATACAAGGCTTTTACCTTGTAAGAAAATATCGTTGTTCCAGTCTCTTCGAATTGAAAAATGGATTACTATGCGACTCAGTCGTTCTTTGGTGGAAACAAATATTGTGTCGTTGTAGTATATTAAAAGGTGCAAAACAAATAAAGTAAATGACTTTAAAGTAAATCTAAGACTAATTTAAAGTAAATGGCGAGTATTTAAAAGCGTGACGAGAATTAAAAGACACTTAACGTAAATAACGCAAACTTAAAACTATCTAAGGCAAACTTAAAACGTAACTAAAGCTTAAAACTAAGGCAAGGCTAAAATAAATCTTAGGCAATTAATCTTAAAGTGCGACTAAGGAAAAAGGCGGAAAAAGTAAAGCTTGAAAATCAAAGAATCGAAAATAGAAACTAAAAAAAACCTGAACACAACTTATCTGGAATAATCCTTCGTTCGGAATAAACATTCATCCGGAATGTCACCTTCGTTCGGAATGTTCTTCTTTACTCGGAATATTGACCAAAACCCTTGATCCGGAATAAATCCTTTATCCGGAATATGTCACTTATCCGGAATAAAGTCTTGATTCGGAATACTTAAGCTTGATCCGGAATAACGCCTTGATCCGGAATATTTTCTTTGCTGGTCCTTGATCCGGAATGTTGGTGATTCCGGATGAAACTTCTTGATCCGGAATAAAGCTTTGATCTGGAATATCAAATATTCCGAATGAACCACCTTTTCCACTGATCCGGAATACCTTCCTTGATCCGGAATGTTTCTTCACAAAACCTTGATCCGGAATGTTGAAGCTGATCCGGAATATCCACTTGATCCGGAATATGTCACTTATTCCGAATGGAAGCCTTTGATTCGGAATATTTTCTTCACAAACCTTCACTCGGAATGTTTTGTGTTTGATCCGGAATGATCCTGGGAACAGAAACAGAAAGCGAAGAACACGGGATACACAAAGCTACACGAATCTAACCAAAACTTAATCAAATCAAACAAAAGATTAAATCAAACTAAACAAATAACATCTACTAATGATAAACAAATAATCCAAAAAAATCAAACTAACAAAACTAATCAAAATAATCAAAACCCACTTAAATAAATCAATAAAAATCAAAAACATGAACATAAACAATAAAGCATGAAGATTAAGATCAAATAAAGAAAGGTAGATAGGAGATTGACAATAAAAATAAAGATTGACAAGAATTAAAAGAAAAATTACTTGAAATTACATGTATTTAAGGTGCAAGACAATTAATGTAAATGGACATGAATTTAAATGTGCAAAAATTAAAGTGGAAGAGCATAGTTTGTCAAACTAACCAACAAAACTAATGAAATGAAATCCTAATCTATTTATAGGGGAGGATTAGGAGGTGCTTAGGAAGCTTCCTCCCCTCTTTCATCTTTTCTTAATTGCACCATTAAGTCCTTTAGTCTTTAATCTTCTTAAATCTTGGACTTTAATGACTTTGTCTCGGGATTTCTTTAAACTCGTCTTGACATTTCTTCATAAACAAGACTTGAGTTTTTCGGCTTTTAGTAAACTTCCGTCTTTTGACTTTTTCTTCGATAAATCTTCAGAATTGGTCTTGGACTTCCGTTCTTTTTGCACCCTTGATTTCTTGACTTCGTCTTTCGTCTTTTTCTTCGATAAAAGCCCGTGAATGCCCGTGTTTTCTCCACTTTTCACCTTTTCGTCCTAAATCACAACAAAAACACAAACCACGCATAATTCCGACATAAATGACATAAAATACACGTTTTGGCTCGGTTATTATTGTAATTAAGTGGTAAAAAGGATGGGTGTTTACACACCTATCAAATCCCCTACACTTGACCATTGCAATATCCTCATGCAATGCATTAGTTACAAAGCATGTTTACATTTTTCAACACAATCAATCCATATTGGCCTTTATTAAAGAGATACAAAATAACAAAACAAGTAAAGAAATCAAAAGCATACCTTAGGGTTTTGAAAATGTTGTGAATAATCATCATCCTCAAGTTTTCAATTTCTCCAAACCAAGCTTAAAAACGAGATCATTGTTATTATAAGTTAGCAAACTAACACGATCTCATGTGGGCCAATTATTCACTTAGACTCCCTTATTCCTAGGTGTATCTCTTATATTTTATTATTGTCTTGAATGATCACGAGGATGCATTGTTGATTTATTTCGATAGTTATTTAGGCTGAAAATAAAGTGGGACGATTTAATCAATAGTTAGCTAAAGGAAAAAATCTTTTAAAACTGCTTCTCGGGACCTCAAAAAGTTCATATCTTGGCATAACTCGCTTCGCGATTTGAGACCTTTCTCGGACGGATATTTGGCAGCGACTTCATACTTCAAATTTTGAGAGACGTTCATGAAATAATGGTCTTCTCTTCATAATAGGAATTTCTTCACTTGAAGTTTTGAGAGATTCTTCATACTTGGACCACGACTTCTTCATTTTTCTCCAATCTTTATTTTGGACTTTGATATACAACGATCCGCCTCCTTTTTGGACTTGGATCTATTTATCCTCATACCTTGTTAGGGCCTTTTTAGATAGACTTCTCCATGATCTTTTGGGTAGTATTTGCTTTTCGTCGTGTGTCTCGATCCTTCATATTGATCTTTGAGAAATGATTCTTCACATCACTTTGGATCTTTAGCAACAAAATGTAGCCCTCATGCCTTGTTAGGGCCTTTTCGGACTCGCCAATCTTCGCGTCCCGCTTCAGTAAGTTATGCCTTGGCTATGAACTCTAATCCATACCGAGCAACTTTTAAACGATCTTGGGCTAGAAGCTAAGTAACTTTTCAAATCGTACAACCTTATTTATTGCTGATAAATTTATTAACAAGCGATGGGAGAATAGGCTTATAATTAACTCACATAAATTCACGAAAGAATACCAAACTTATAATTGACTCTATCATCTCTCGTTCTCCACAGTTTAAAATCTCAAGGAATGAGACTCGTGGATGCTTAGTCTATTAAATCAAAGTTTTGGGTTTTCGAGTCGCCTATAGGATCTTGCAAATTCTTAGACTTTTTCAAGTTTAGAAATCGCATTTTAAAGTTCTCTTGATAAACGACTCTCTAGGATCAATTATAGGAACTTGCGAAAAGTTCTTGTTCTTAACCCGTGAGAGTTAAGACTTTCGCGTTTTATAGCTCCCTATATAAAAGCCTAGAAAAACTTGACTTAAACACGTTAAGGATACTAGCTAGAGTAAACTTAAATAAGTAAACTCGGGTTGAGTCAAAAGATTCACAACGTTTAAAAAATTAAAACCACTTTATTAAAATTTTATTCTAACAAAGAAAGAAAATAACTATACAAAGGTTAAACTAATAGGCCAAAATAGATCAAAAATTTTGAAAAATGTCAAATAATTGATTTTCCGGTTAAAATGAGGACAAATACAAGGAAAAGGTCACTTAACTTCGATAGAAGTCCCCCCTACACTTAATATAAACATTGTCCTCAATGTTTAAGCATGTGGGAGTAAACTCCCCTACACTTAGGACATTGTGCACGTTGTTTAAATCTCGCTAAGGAAAAGACGACTAAAGAGATTCCTATTTTAATATTGAGAAATATAAAATAGAGAATCAAAAAGAGTTTAGGATAGAACCGGGAAGAAGGGAACACGGAATCACGGGTCGTCAAAAATCATCAAAAGTGGATCATTGAGCGCTCGAATCCCTGATTAGTAGAAGAGAGGAAATAGCAAACACCAACGGGTCTCCCACCTACACTTATGGTAAAAACAAAGAAAAAGATAGATAGATAGTCGGGTTGCCTCCCGAGAAGCACTTGTTTTTTTTAACCGAGTCACGAGCCTGACTCGTCCCCGAATTAAATGGTCCATGGGGAAGCCTCGAATGTAATACCAGGATCAAAGACCTTGTCCTCGTTCCCGGTTGACATCAACAAAGGGGAGGCGGGAGGATAAGTTTTAAACGGTAGAAAGGTCCATTCAACATATGAGAAGTATGTGAAGTCGTGATCCACGGGAGGTGGGGTGGGTAAAGGAATCACATTTTCATCCTCCAAAGACAATGGATGCTGACCAATTGGCAAAGCCGTAAGGTTATCAATCATAGAATGGTCATTGTCACCTCCCGGGTCAAAGCACTCATCCTCATTTCCCGGAGAGTGAAATTGATACATCACCCGCTTGAGCGTGCATTCAGTGGGATGAGGGGGCAATATAGTAGGAGAAGTAAGAGAAGAATTACCTTCCACATGCGGTGCTTTTCCAGTAGCGTCAGAACTCTCCACCTCCGCGATAGAACGGGGCATGGCTAACAAAGTATGTTCATCAATAGCAAGAGAAGCAGAGATATCAATGTCCTCAATACCTTCGTCAAAGAGAGGATTCACCTCACTAGATATGTAAGCGTCATCAAAATCAAATAAAGGGTTCGAATAAATCTTGAAAGTTTCCTTCAGAACATCTTCATCAGACAGTGACTCGTCATCACTAGAAGTACAATCATCATCTTGATCAAAAAGAGGATTAGAGAAAGCCAAAGATACCTCTCCCAAAGTGTTGGTGGAAGGAACATCATCAGAAGAAAGTGCATCATACTCATCTTCGCTGTCGGATGTCAACTCAGATTCACTTGGGATTGGGACAAGGTTATCAGCACTAGACTTACTGAATTCGTCGGATTCCTTTGCAGGAATTGTGCTAAGATCCTCATCCCCTAGGATGGGTGAATCCTTAGGCTCCAGAGCCGGCAAATCGGGCGAAGGAATAGAATTCTCATCGTTCCAAGAAATAGGACTCTCATCATCATCACTATCATAATAATATGGAGGCACAAGAGGAGGAGTATAAGCATTAAGGTTAGATACTTGCTATTGTTGCTGATCCGCTTGACATTTCTCCATGATCTTGTTGCAAGCTTCTTGAACTTTGTGAAAGTTGTCAAAAATTATGGCAAGTTGTTCAGGAGGAAGTGCACAAAAGGGTTGATGATTGACGGTGTGACGTGGGGGCTCAAAGTTATACACACTGGGATGATAGCACGGAACTTTCTCAAAGACCTTCGACGGATCACAAGAAGAAGCATCGTGAGGGCCCCCACAAATATAGCACCACGGGTATGGAGAAAAACCCGGTGCATATTGAGGATAAGGATTGTCATAGACGGGAGAAGGTGAGAAAGTATTGTAAGAGGAGAAGTATGAATTTGTTGAATTGCAAAATGGACAAAATCCAAATTGTGTATCGTCGATATCAAAACTACACCGCTCACAAGTACACCATTGACATGTTTGAAAACCATGCCATGGTCTCCCACACCGTACACAAGACGAATCCATGAAGAATTATAAATAAGAGGGGTAAAGAAAAGAATTAAACATAATAGAGGATAAAGAGGAATATTTTTGGTGTAAAACTTTGAAAAAGAAATGTTGTTTATGATTTTTCAAATGTTTTTGGGATTTTTTGAAAATCTTTGACACGAAAAATAACGTTCACGAGTGAACGGATCCCAAAAAGCAACACGTCTCTCACAGAAAACCGTTAATCTTTACGAAAAGAGCCGGCAGCGGTGCCATTTAATACAAGGCTTTTACCTAGTAAGAAAATATCGTTGTTCCAGTCTCTTCGAATTGAAAAATGAATTACTATGCGACTCAGTCGTTCTTTGGTGGAAACAAATAATTGTGTCGTTGTAGTATATTAAAAGGTGCAAAACAAATAAAGTAAATGACGTTAAAGTAAATCTAAGACTAATTTAAAGTAAATGGCGAGTATTTAAAAGCGTGACGAGAATTAAAAGACACTTAACGTAAATAACGCAAACTTAAAACTATCTAAGGCAAACTTAAAACGCGACTAAAGCTTAAAACTAAGGCAAGGCTAAAATAAATCTAAGGCAATTAATCTTAAAGTGTGACTAAGGAAAAAGGCAGAAAAAGTAAAGCTTGAAAATTAAAGAATCGAAAACAGAAACTAAAAATAACCTGAACACAACTTATCCGGAATAATCCTTCGTTCAGAATGTTCTTCTTCACTCGGAATATTGACCAAAACCCTTGATCCGGAATAAATCCTTTATCCGGAATATGTCACTTATCCGGAACAAAGTCTTGATTCGGAATACTTAAGCTTGATCCGGAATAATGCCTTGATCCGGAATATTTTCTTTGCTGGTCCTTGATCCAGAATGTTGGTGATTCCGGATGAAACTCCATGTTCCAGAATATCTTCCTTGATCCGGAATAAAGCTTTGATCCGGAATATCAAATATTCCGAATGAACCACCTTTTCCAATGATCCGGAATACCTTCCTTGATCCGGAATGTTTATTCACAAAACCTTGATCCGGAATGTTGAAGCTGATCCGGAATATCCACTTGATCCGGAATATGTCACTTATTCCGGATGGAAGCCTTTGATTCAGAATATTTTCTTCACAAACCTTCACTCGGAATGTTTTGTGCTTGATCCGGAATGATCCTGGGAACAGAAACAGAAAGCGAAGAACACGAGATACACAAAGCTACACGAATCTAACCAAAACTTAATCAAATCAAACAAAAGATTAAATCAAACTAAACAAATAACATCTACTAATGATAAACAAACAATCTAAAACAATCAAACTAACAAAACTAATCAAAATAATCAAAACCCACTTAAATAAATCAATAAGAATAAAAAACATGAACATAAACAATAAAGCATGAAGATTAAGATCAAATAAAGAAAGGTAGATAGGAGATTGACAATAAAAATAAAGATTGACAAGAATTAAAAGAAAACTTACTTGAAATTAAATGTATTTAAGGTGCAAGACAATTAATGTAAATGGACATGAATTTAAATGTGCAAAAATTAAAGTGGAAGAGTATAGTTTGTCAAACTAGCCAACAAAACTAATGAAATGAAATCCTAATCTATTTATAGGGGAGGATTAGGAGGTGCTTAGGAAGCTTCCTCCCCTCTTTCATCTTTTCTTAATTGCACCATTAAGTCCTTTAGTCTTTAATCTTCTTAAATCTTGGAATTTAATGACTTTGTCTCGGGATTTCTTTAAACTCGTCTTGACATTTCTTCATAAATAAGACTTGAGTTTTTCGGCTTTTAGTAAACTTCCGTCTTTTGACTTTTTCTTCGATGAATCTTCAGAATTGGTCTTGGACTTCCGTTCTTTTTGCACTCTTGATTTCTTGACTTCGTCTTTCGTCTTTTTCTTCGATAAAAGCCTGTCAATGCCCGTGTTTTCTCCACTTTTCACCTTTTCGTCCTAAATCACAACAAAAACACAAACCACGCATAATTCCGACATAAATGACATAAAATACACGTTTTGGCTCGGTTATTATTGTAATTAAGTGGTAAAAAGGATGGGTGTTTACACACCTATCAAAGACAATATGACTTAACTGATAATTAGAAACGATGCGCGAGACATAAAGAAACGTAGTACGTGAAAAATTTTAAACATGATACGTGAAAATTTTTGAACGTGCTACGTGGAGATATGGCGAGGGTAGTATGAGTAAACATATCGTGATCCATGATATGTGTAACATATCTTGATCATGATATGAGGAACGTGGAATGAACATGACATGTGAAACATATCGTGATCATAGAATATAATGGCGGTAACGCCAAACGCTACAAGGTGAGACGTGGAATATGACATGAAACGTCTATCTGATGATGGAGAGTTATACTAAACTTGGGTCTGGTCTCTCAAGTTCTTGCAAAACTTCCCAAATGAGAAAAATGAACGTAAAATCGTAAACCAAGATACGATCATGAACGTGAATAGTGTCATGAACACGAGCGTGAAAGCAAGTCGTGAAATTTGAACAAGGATGTGAAGTAAATTAGGAGCACAATTATGAATATTTGTCTGACCCGATAACTGAGGGATTGCCAAGTGATCGGATGAGCCTTGGCTGGAACATGTCCGATCAATCTGTTGGTTCTGAAATCCCTACGGATGTAAGGATTCTGCAGACTTGATCAAACTATTGACAATAACCCAGATAGCATCATGCTTCTTCTGAGTTTGTTGAAATCTGGTAACTAAAATCCTCGGAGATCTTGTCCCTTTTCGATTCACAATTTCATATGATGAAAACATCCCAGTCTGTTGGTGTCCTATCTTAACCTGTTTGTATGACAGGTATGAAGATATGAACGTAACTTTATCTTGCTTCATCGAACTTGATAAATAGGAGCTTGCGAAACTCTGAGTCTATGAATCAAAACTTCTCTTAGCGTAGGATTTTCTAGAACACCTAATGTAGTGTAGGGTTATCTCCTTTACGCATAAGCTGAGTCATGGTAAGATTAACCGTAGGAAGCCATGTGATTCAGCGTGTCACTGAATCAAACAGAATTGATATTGGAAAAATTTACAGGGTAAAATTTCTCTTGTCATAGAATTTGCAATATAGTGCAGATATGGTCTTCTTGTTCTTCTCTAGGCTTAGAGGAAATTAGGTTATCCTTAATGAAAAACACTGATGAATTTGCTTATGAGTTCATGGAAACTCAATTTATTAAGTCCATAATGCTGTTGGAGCATTGATGAGACTAATTCAAAATCATAAATTTAGCATGACCGAGTCGTGCACGAATAGCAGTCATGGACATGTCCTGCTCTTTCACCCGTCACTATTGGCAGCATGATCATGAATCCGATCTTGTCAATACATGGAGGAGAGTAACGATCGTAAATGGTGATTTGTTTAAAAATCGACGGTAGTCGACACATAATCTTATGTTACCGTCCTTCTCCTTGAAGGTTCTTCTGGAGTGTAAGGAACAATTTTGGAATAATCCGTTGGTTATGCGTAAAAGGACTTTAGTAGTCGTGTCTTACTGACCACTAGAAAATTTTAGCAATCATGGCTAACAAAGCACATGCTTGGGAAGCATAGATAATTTGTACAGATTTTCCTGATGGAGAATCAAGTTGAATGTATTCAGGGGCCTGAACACTACTGTACATAATTATGAATCGTAGCATGGTGTGCTGTTCATAGTCCATAATTAGGATAAAATTCATCTCGTGTCTGTCCAAGGAAATGCGTTAGCAGCTTGGATCTCATCATTAAACTGAAGGAAAACCTTCGTGTGCGTGGGAATACGAAAGGTGTCCTTCATGGTCATGAATATATGAACTATGGTGGAAGAAATGAAAGTGACATCAGCAACGTGACAGTTCTCACTGATGTGCCGATAATGGTATTGAAATTCTTGTGGCCTGATTTATACATGGCACAACAAAATAGATATACCCTTGGAGGGTACCCTGAATTCCTTAGAAATGTTCCATAGTTGGACGTGAGTCATGTGTATTGACTCGTTTCTTGGAACTATAAGCATGACATATGTCTTGACTGGTGTCTTGACATGTGTCTTCAGGAGGTATACGTGAGACATGTGTCTTGACTGATGTCTTGACATGTGTCTTCAGAAAGTATACGTGAGACATGTGTCTTGACTGATGTCTTGACATGTGTCTTCAGAAAGTATACGTGAGACATGTGTCTTGACTGATGTCTTGACATGTGTCTCGAGATGTGAAACAAATATAACCACAATATAAGGTTATTATGCCAGAATTGGCGGATCAATTGGACTACTAATCCTTGTATTTCTGATCACGTCCGTGGCCAGAGTTTCGGTTGCGATTTCTAGGATAGTTGTTGTCATAGTAGTGGTTACTTTCGTCCTGTCTGTCAGTTCCATGATGGTCATTCTCATGACCGTGGTTCATGTAACTATTCAGCTGAGTGGCCGGCTGGTACCAGTTTGCACTCATATGGCTGAAATGACAGTCGAATGACGTGTGACATGTAACTAAGAATTAGGGACAATGATTGATGGGAATCGTCTGATGGTGAAGCATCTTCTCGTCCAATTGCTTTGCTCCGACGCCTTTGTCTTCGTCTTGTAGGATCTCTAGGTTGTGAACAGCATCCGCATCTCGTAGCGTCTCCGAACGTCAGCAGCATCAACCTTTAGTAACATTTCCAAGTTATGAGCGGCATCAGCAATTTGTAGAGTATTAGCAAGTGGACAAATGCCTGAGATGATTCAGAATCGACTAGCGAATACGCGTGCAGTATTGCAAGTGAAATACGCATGGATTTAGGTATGTGTAATACATATGGAACACGGTACATGGAGTACACGTTGAATGCACATGAAATGATCGGTATGGGGTCGATCGTTTGTCATGATTTAAGAAAAGTATACTGGTTAAACGGTTAGGAAAACCATCATGATAACTTGGCAGTATTAGCATAGACATCATTCTGGTTATAACGGAAACGTTAAAGTATGGTTACACAAAATTCAACGATGCTTTGCCTGACAGCATGATTAATGAAAACCAACCATGACTATCATGAAAGCATGATTCAATGAAATCTAACAATGTCTTGCATGACAACGTAAATAACAAAAAAGGCATAAAACATAATCAACATGAAGACGGAATTATCATGAAGAAACATGAAACCATCTATCACGAAGAAGTGTATAACATAATCAACATGAAACCAAAGTTAACCATGACAGTATGAAAACATACTTGACATAAAAACATAATAACTTATGAGGGGACATGAAAAAGTTTTATGCCAATTTAAATCATGAGAAAAATTTTATGCATGAAAAACAGTGCATGAATGCGTAATGTAGTTTATAAAAACCTTTATATGTGCGAAGGGACGCCTATGGGTCAGTCCCAAAACAAAAGACATGGCGAGGGGACGCCTATGGGTCGATCCCAAAATTAAAAGTTTCGATAAAAGCACATGCGACTAAATAGGGTCAGTCATGTACCAACCATTACTTAGTCATAATCCCTACAACAATGATACATGAAACATAAATAATTGAAACTCATATGTCAAAACTTATCAGAAAATTTTTTATGTGACTAATTATGAACTACTGGGGCTCAGTCCATATAGCCACAGTTCACGAGGAACATTATTCATGAAACAATGACACATAACTAAATATGAATGACGGTTGTCCATCCATATTAGTAAAACAATCTCGATGAAAACGTCAAGGTTAAAACCTCAAGGTGCTGAAAACATCACGGTTAAAACAACAATGCGCTGAAAACATCAATACGTAGAATAACAAACGTTGGCTTTGGAAGCTTCTGGTGACTACCCACTAGTCACAGGTCGAGTTTTAGAGCCTACAGGTCGAAGCCTTGGCTCTGATACCATAATTGTAACACCCCATTTTGATAATGGAATGTCACGCGTAATTATGGCGTGTCATCAAAGCATACAAGGATAAATGTATAAAACATTACATGACCATAGGGATAACCGGAATCAAACATCGGTTCCCAAACATAAGCCCAAAACATAATAAAGCAAAAGAAATGAATGAAAGACTAAACAAGCATAAGTATATGAAGGCAAAAAGGAAAAGAAGTCTCTAGAAGCTTCCATCCTATGCACGTCCTCCAAATGCTCGAGTCTTTCCTAGGGTACCTGCCGTTTTGGGACATGGAAAGGAAAGTAACGGTTGAGCAAAACGCTCAGTGCACGGATATAGACATAGTATAAGTGACTAAAACATAATAGAGACTTAATAGCAGCGGAAATGTATAAGTCCTGGAAAACCTGGAACATGTTCATAAAACTGGTTTTATAGTTTGAAAAGCCTTATGTTTATCTTATGAAAACTGTTCAACATATTTTACCATTAGCCAATATAGGTCATGAAAATCCACCGTGCATGAATACTTAGATGGGTGACCTCATCATGCAAATTAGAGGGGCTGCCTCTAATTTAATATACTGGTTTTGGGTAGGAGGGATCAGCTCCTTGTGAAGGATGCAAGGCACACACCACATTCACCATGAAATCCTGACTGAAAACATGTAACTAGGATGCACCCATACGCCCCACATGATAAATATAATATAAATGGCCAAAAGCTGAAGGGACGCCACGAGCAATCACTCCGCCGTGGTGAAGTCATAACATCAGTGCCTCTAATGTTATGGTTATGGTACCTCAATAACTAGGTGAAACTGGTCATGCATGTATATGGCTTTAGGTATTCTAATTAAACATAAGCAATTCAAAAACATATAAAACAAATATTGGGAAAACAGTTGGCTGCATACGGGGAATCCTAGTAAGGAAAGAATGTCCATACTGAAAGGACGGGAATTCGTATCTTATGTCCAGTGAACGAAGAAGATGAACTGAGAGGAATCCTACTTCCGTATCACTAGTGCTACATAAATACATACATGAATAAGTATCTGCTTACTCAATACGTAGCTGGTTTTATGTCATGTCTTAGCTTATTTTATATGTTCTTACCATGTTTTACTGTTTAAAGCCTTAAACTGTGATTATCTTATATTTTGTTTAATCTGATTAAGTATTTCTGGTATTTCATGTATTATTATACTTACTGTGTAATAATAAGTAACTTTCCAAAAATAGCAGGCTTCCTAAAATAGAAAGTTTCCAAAAATAGAAAGTTTCCAAAAATAGAAAGTTACCAAAAAAAGAAAGTTTCCAAAAATAGAAAGTTTCCAAAAATAGAAAGTTTCCAAAAATAGAATCACTGCTTAAAAGAGATAAGTTTCTAAAAATAGAAAGTTTCCATAAATAGATCAGCTGCCTTAATTAAATAAGTTTCCATAAATAGATTAGCTGCTTGAAATAAATAAGTTTCTAAAAACAGAAGGTTTCCATAAATAGATTAGCTGCCTTATTTAATTAAGTTTCTAAAATAGAAAGTTTCCATAATTAGAAATAAGCTGGTTAAATAAGCTAAGTATATATGCCTAAGTGTTTTCATGATTATTTTCTAAGTCATATGATATAATATATAGTTTAATAATTATTTCATGTAATTAAATTAAACTATAGGTTAAAATATTTAATTAAAGTATAACACGTTTTTAATTAAATAAAGTTAAATACTTAGGTTAATACATGTATTATTATTTATTAATAATATAACCTAAGTCATGTTAATTAATTAATTATATCCATGGTTTTTAAATAATTAATTAATTAATTAGTCTCAAATATAAAAATGCTTAGGTTAATTAATTCCGTGATTATTAATAATTAAAATAACCTAAGTCATGTTATTAAATTAATCATGTCATTGATATTAGTGATTTTGCTAGGTTCAATTTTCTCTCGATATCCTCTCGAATTGATCTAGGTCTTATGTGGAATGATTGTTCTTGGTTACTGAATAAAGGGGTTTGGTTTTCTATTCTAATAGGAAGTGGAAATGAAAATTTAAATCAAAGACAATTACTTCAATTATGATTAACAAAGACTTGTATTAAACTTAAGATTAAAATTAGGATTAAAATTAAAATTTGAAATTAAAGTTCAATAACATTAAGAAACAGTGAAACAGATAAACAGTAACTTAAAAGGAAAATTAATCCAGAACTTTTAACCTTGGTTCGGAACTTTTCAAAGACAACTCATCCGGAACATCCTCATGCGGAACTTACTGATTCGGAACCTTCCGGATGAAGGCTGATTCGGAACCTTCCGGATGAAGGCTGTTGATTCGGAAGTTTTGAATCTTCCGAATGAAAGACTGGTTCGGAACTTTCCGGATGAAGGGTGTTTTCTCTTGATTCGGAACTTATGCTAGATTCGGAACTTACTGGTCCGGAAGTCACAGATTCGGAACTTAATGCTTGGTTCGGAAGTTTCCGAATGAGGGCTTCATTCGGAACTTTTTCTTTGATTCGGAAGTTCTGGAGATCAGATACAGTAGCAGAATAACGAAGAACACGGAACACAAACTTTAATCAAAATCGAACCTAATACTTAAAAAGGATTTACCAAATTAAACACAAATCATTTAGACACTATAAGCAACGAATCCCACTAATAAAAACACAAATCCAAACAACTTTTGAAGATCAAATCAAGAAACTAAAAACTTAAGAACTTGAAGATAGAGATGATGATGAACAAGATGAAATGAAATGATTAAACAAGAACTTGCATTGATTGATTAATGTTTTGACAAGATAAAACAAAGATTAAAATTACAAGCTTAAAGAATTAAAGATGAAAATCACCAATCACCCTAGTGGTGATGGTGTAGCTACGAACCAGGAAGAAAAGTGGGGAGGAAGAAAGAATGAAAAAACTTGTCTAAAATGTGTGAGGGGAAGGCTATTTATAGTCTTGTCCTTTGGTTGGTGAGTGGGCTTTCTCCCGTTCTTCTTGTCTTTTCGTCTTTTCAGAAAAGTTTCCGTTTTCGATTCTGATTCGGGATTTGTCGTCGATTAAATTCAACTCGTCTTTTAATTTCTTCGTTTAATAGACTTGAGTTTCTTCGACTTATATAAATCTTCCATCTTTGGTCCTTTTCTTCGATAAATCTTCGAATAGGCCCAGTGACTTCAAATCTTTTGCATCTCTTGGACAATAGACTTTATCTTGAGTCTTTTTCTTCAGTAAAACCCGTGCAATCCCATGTTTTCTTCAATATTTATCCGGTTGGCTCTGAAAACACAATAAACACAAAAACCACGCATAATTCCAAACAAATGATATTAAATACGTGTTTTGGTCTCGTTTTAGCCCGAATTAAGTGGTAAAAGGATGGGTGTTTATACACCTATCAAATCCCCTACACTTAACCATTGCCATGCCCTCATGCAATGCTTAGTGATAAAGCAAATTTACACTTTTCTCATAATTAATCAACCTTGGCCTTATTTAAAATTCTACTTAAAATAAAACTTCAAAAATAACAAAGGGATAGAAAACCATTTTCACTTGAAAATAGCTACATGGAAATAACTTGCAAAGAAATCGATGACTTACATTAGGGCTTTGGTGCTGCGAAGATTTATCACCCTCAAGTTTCACGTTCCCCAAACTAAGCTTAAAAACGAGATCATTGTTATTATAAGTTAGCAATTCAAACACTTACACACATGGCTTAATTAAATGCTTAAACTCCCTTATTCCTAGTTGTATCTCTTATATTTTATTTTTGTCTTAGAATGATCATGAAGATGCATTTTTGGACTTATTTCGATAGTTTATTAGGGCTGAAAGCAAAGTAGGACGATTTGATCAATAGTTAGCTAAAGGACAAAATCTCTTAAAACTGCTTCTCGGGATATCAAAAAGTTCATATCTTGGCATAACTTGGTTCACGATTTGAGACCTTTCTCGGGCCGATATTTGGCATGTACTTCATACTTCATATCTTCGAGAGACGTTCTTGAGATAATGGTCTTCTCATCATAATAGAGTTTCTTCGCTTGGAGACTTTTGAGGGGTACTCCAACTTTGTTGACCACGACTTCATGATTATTTCTTCAATCTTTAATTGGGATTTTGAGATACAACGATCCGCCTCCTTTTCGGACTTGGATCTATTTATCCTCATACCTTGTTAGGGTCTTTTCGGATAGACTTCTCCATGATCTTTATGGGAGTTGATTGCTTTTCGTCGTGAGTCTTGATCCTTCATATTGACTTTAGGAATAATGCTTTTCACATCACTTTGGATCTTCAGCAATAAAATTGAATCCTCATGCCTTGTTAGGGCCTTTTCGGACTCGCCAATCTTCGCGCCCCGCTTCATAAGTTATGCCTTGGCTATGAACTCTTATCATTACCGAGCAACTTTTAAACGATCTTGGGATAGAAGCTAAGTAACTTTTCAAATCGTAAGACCTTACTTATTGCAGATAAATTATTAGCAAGTGATGGGAGAATAGGCAAATAATTACACCAAGTGAGCTTGCGCAAGAATACCGACTTATAATTGACTCTATCATTTCTCGTCCTCCACAATTTAAAATCTCAAGTAATGAGACTCGTGGATAGCCTAATAAACCAATTAAGGTCTACATGGTTAAGGATACTAGCTAGAATAAACTTGGTTAAGTCTATTCGGGTTGAGTCAAAATAAACGCAACGGGCCTAATATGTCAAAGACCTCTAAACTAGCTACACCACTTTATTAAAAATTTTTGATTTTATTGCGGAATATATACATATGAAAGCAACGATAAAAATTTAAAAATTACAACTAATTGGCCAAAGTTAATAAAAAATTTGAAAAATGTTGAAAAATATGATTTTCCGGTTAATTGAAGGCATTTTCATGGAAAAGTCCACTTAAAACTTCGATAGAAGTCCCCCTACACTTAAGATAAACATTGTCCTCAATGTTTAAGCATGTGGGAAAAGTTTCCCCTACACTTATGACATTGTGCACGTTGGTTAACTCAAGCTAAGGAAGAGACGACTAAAGTGATCAATTTCAAATGTGAGTATGAAGAAAATTGAATCACGATAGTTGAGAGATAGAACCGGATTTTGGATAAACACAGGAGCACGGTTCTTCACAGATTCCAAGAGTGCACTTATCCCTGTAATCACACCATACAAAGACAAACGCATATACAAGGCCTCCCCTACACTTAGGGGATTAGAATATAAAAGGATAGATACTCGGGCTGCCTCCCGAGGAGCGCTTGTTTTTGATAACCGAGTCACGAGCCTGACTCGACCCAAAATTAGTTCATGGGGAACGTGGTGAGGGATGGAATCACCTCCTTAGAGGTGTCCTCACCAAAGTACAACTTCACTCGTTGGCCATTCACCTTAAAATTTGGTCCATTAGGTTGAGCGAGCTCGAGAGTACCATATGGAAAAATTTGGGCAATGGTGAATGGGCCGGACCAACGAGATTTTAGCTTTCCCGAAAAGATTTTCAACCGAGAGTTAAAAAGTAAGACTTTGTCTCCAACATGGAACTCTCGGTTTTTGATCTTGGAGTCGTGAATGAGCTTAGTTCTTTCCTTATAGATCAAAGAATTTTCATAAGCCTCATTACGGAGTTCATTCAGCTCATTGAGTTGGATCTTGCGTAGGTCACCGGCTTTGTTTATATAAAAATTAGCCCACTTCAAGGCCCAATAAGCCTTGTGCTCCAACTCAATGGGGAGGTGGCACGCTTTCCCGTACACAAGACGATAAGGCGTACAGCCGATCGGGGTCTTGTAAGCAGTACGGAAAGCCCACAAAGCATCATCCAGTTTATCAGCCCATGAGGCACGATGCTCTCCCACGGTCCTTTCAAGAATTCGCTTAAGACCTCGGTTGGATATTTCGGCCTGGCCATTAGTTTGTGGGTGGTAGGCTGTGGAAAGACGATGGTTTACACCGTACTTAGCCATGACTCGAGCAAATTGATCATTGCAGAAATGAGTCCCACGATCACTAATAATGGCGCGAGGCACACCGAATCTAGCGAATAGAGCTTTCAAAAAGTTACAAACCACCCTTGCGTCATTAGTAGGCAAAGCTTTGGCTTCAACCCACTTTGAAACGTAGTCAACGGCTACAAGGATGTATTTGTTTCCTTTAGACGAAGGGAATGGCCCCATAAAGTCGATACCCCAAACATCAAAAATTTCACACTCTTGAATAAAATTTTGAGGCATCTCGTCTTTATGTGTGATTTTGCCTTGCTTTTGGCAAACATCACATCGCTTGACCATATCGTGAGTGTCACGGTATATGGAGGGCCAATAAAATCCCGAATCAAACACTTTTTTAGCGGTGTAGTTGGGACCAAAGTGACCACCGGTGGGTCCTTTGTGGCAAGCATCAAGGATGTCCGACGCTGCCGGTCCATCAACACATCGGCGAATTATCAAATCAGCACATTGTTTGAATAGGTAAGGGTCGTCCCAAAAGTAAGTCTTTATGTCGGTAAAGAACTTCTTCTTTTGTTGGGACGTCAACCCTTCCTTGAGAATTCCACTCGCCAAGTAGTTTGCAAAGTCCGCAAACCACGGGGTTTCATTCGGCTTCGAGTTTATAGACAATAAGGTCTCCAAGGGAAAAGAATCATTGATTTCTTTGGTCGGATGATCCCCTTGGTATGGATCCTCAAGTCTGCTAAGATGGTCCGCGGCTAAGTTTTCTGCTCCTTTTTTATCGCGGATTTCGATTTTAAATTCCTGGAGCAGCAAAACCCAGCGAAGAAGTCTTGGTTTGGAATCTTGCTTTGTCAACAAGTACTTCAACGCGGAATGATCGGTGTACACAATGGTGGTGGAAAGGACAAGATAGGGGCGGAATTTTTCAAAAGCATAGACAACAGCTAAAAGCTCTTTTTCGGTTGTCGTATAATGCAATTGTGCCCCAGTCATTGTCTTGCTAGCGTAATGGATCGGTTGGAAGTGTTTGTTCACTCTTTGTCCAAGAACCGCTCCAATAGCAAAATCGCTAGCATCGCACATCAACTCAAAGGGAAGCTCCCAATTAGGGGTAACCAAGACGGGTGCCTTAGTTAGCTTATCCTTGAGCGAGTTGAAGGCATCAAGGCACTCTTTGGAGAAGATAAAAGGAGTATCTTTTTCCAAGAGGTGGGTCATCGGGTGAGCGATTTGAGAAAAATCTTTGATGAATCGACGATAGAAGCCCGCATGACCCAAGAAACTTCTCACACCCTTCACAGTGGAAGGTGGAGGCAACTTTGCTATAACATCAACTTTAGCACGGTCTACTTCAAGACCGGCTTTTGAAATCTTATGTCCAAGCACGACGCCTTCTTTTACCATAAAATGGCATTTTTCCCAATTTAGAACAAGGCGAGTGTCTTCGCACCGCTTTAGCATACGTTCTAAATTGGCAAGGCAAGCAGAGAAGGAGTCCCCGAAGACAGAGAAATCATCCATGAAGACTTCCATGGTTTGTTCAACCATGTCATGGAAGATAGCTAACATGCACCTTTGGAAAGTCCCGGGCGCATTACATAAGCCAAAAGGCATTCTTTTGTAAGCGAAAGTACCATAGGGACAAGTGAATGTAGTCTTCTCTTGATCTTGGGGATCGATGGGTATTTGAAAATAACCCGAGAAACCATCAAGAAAGCAGTAATATTCATTACCGGCTAATCGTTCAAGCATTTGGTCCATGAAAGGTAGAGGGAAATGATCCTTTCTCGTGGCATCATTGAGTTTGCGGTAGTCTATACAAACTCTCCACCCAGTAACGAGACGAGTGGGAATCAACTCGTTATGTTCATTGGGAACAACGGTTATTCCGCCCTTCTTGGGCACACAATGGATTGGACTAACCCATGGTGAATCCGAAATAGGGTAAATCATACCCGCATCAAGAAGTTTGATAACCTCTGTTTTGATGACTTCATGTATTTTTGGATTCACCCTTCGTTGACTTTGAATGGTGGGCTTAAAGTCGTCCTCCATGAGAATTTTGTGCGTGCAGAAGTGAGGATCAATTCCACGAATATCCGAGATTTTCCAAGCGATAGCCTTCTTATGATCTTTCAACACAGCAACAAGTCGGGCTTTCTCTTCATCCTTCAAATCCTTAGCAATGATGACCGGCGACTTCTTCTCTTCTTCGAGGAATACATACTCAAGATGGGGCGGCAACTCCTTAAGTTCTAAATCCGGAGGATTTTCGACGGGAGGCGTATTCGAAGTCGGAGTCTCGATAGCAATAATAGTGGGAGATGGAGGGGAAGGGTTGTCTTCTTTGAGGAGGTTTGCAATGAAACTGAGGTCTTCATCCCAAGTGGCAGTAGAATCGTCATTGTCTTGCTTCACATCTCCCAAGGTGGCTTCCAAATATTTCCAAAGGAAATCACTTTCTCCAAATAGAGATAGTGATGAGTCGATAGAGGAAACGGTCTCAACATTGGGAAGAGAGGTAGGAATGTTTTTACAAGCATCCTTGAAGTGTTCTTCACAAGCCTCATCAAGAACGTCAATACAATTAACGTTCTTGTAAGAAGAAGGCTGTTTAGATAACTTTCCCATGTTGAAGACTACTTTATCGTCACTCACTCTCATGATAAGCTCACCGGCTTCAACATCAATGAGAGTGCGACCGGTCCTCAAGAATGGACGACCAACAATGAGTGGCACACGGGGGTCCATCTCGTAGTCGACGACAACAAAATCGGCAGGGAAGGTGAATTTGTCGACTCCTACAATGACATCTTCGGCTATCCCCACTGGATAAGCAACCGTACGGTTAGCTAATTCCAAAGTCATTTTGGTGGGGACTAGCTCTGGGAGAGATAATTGCTTCCAAACACTTAGAGGCATGAGATTAATACTGGCACCTAGATCGGCTAGGGCCATGCAATTCTCTACTCCCGGGAAATTGCAAGGGATAAGAAAACGACCCGGATCACCAAGCTTGATTGGCAATTTCCTTAAGAGCACTGCAGAGCAGTTCTCATTAAGTTGGGTGTTGGCGAGATCGAGGAGCTTTTCCTTGTCGCTCAGAAGATCTTTAAACATCTTGGCATACTTGGGCATGTGAGCGAGAGCCTCAGCGAAGGAGATATTGAAATTCAGTTTCTTGAACATTTTTAGGAAGTTCGAAACTTGAATATCATCCTTGCTCTTTTGCTTCTCTTTCCTCAACCTTGAAGGATAAGGTATATTGGAAGAAGAGGAAGGCTTTAAGGGAGTAGGATCACTCACAACCACGGGTGGAGGAGGGGTAGAAAGAAGAGGTGGAGAAATTGGGGAAGGAGAAGGAGGAGGAATAGGAGCAGGCGACTCGTTCTCCTTAGTCACAACCACCGGTGGAGGTATAGGAAGCTCGGGTTCCGTAGTACCTTTGCCACTTCGAGTGGTGATTGCTTTCATCTCCCCTCTTGGGTTCGCAACGGTGTTACTCGGAAGAGTACCCGAAGAAGAGGGTTGATTACCTTGGAAGAAACTAGCCATCATGTTCCTTAGGTCATTTGTTTGGGTATCCAACGTATTTCTCATGTCAGCTCTCAAATCATTTCTTTGCTTGACCAAATCTGCCTTCAAGTTGCGCACTTCCTCTTGGAGATTTCCCACTATCACATCATTGGTTCTCATGTAGGTTGCAACCTCTTGGTGTAATGCAGTGGTGGCTTGGTTGGGAGGAGCATTGTATGCAGGTGGTTGGTAAGCAGGTTGTTGGTAGACTTGATTGTTACGTGGAGGTGGTTGTTGTTGCTTGTGAGGTGGGATGTATGGTTGTCGAGGTTGTTGTTGTTGTTGAGGAGAGCGGTTAAGGTTTTGTTGTTGGTTTGGGTTGGTAGGAGGGAAACCAGGTGGTGAAAGATAGTTGTTGCTGCGGTAGCTAAGCAAGTTACGGTCACCTTGAGGTTTTGCTTGATAAGCAGGTTGTTGGTAGGTGCCATATGCCGCATTCACATTCTCAGCAGGGTAATCTTGGGTGGCGGTACAAGTTGTGTAAGAGTGGGGACCACCGCATATCTCACAAGGTTGGCTGACAGCGTTCACTTGTGCATTTTTGGCGTTGTTGCTGTTGTTGTTGCTGACGGTGTGGGTGACAAGCGATTCAAGAAGCGTGGTGATTTTGTCTAATCGCTTGTCGCTGTCATTAGTGCTAGCACTAGCAACATTGGTCCTAATGCTCTTGGTTTGCACACGAGACTTGTTCTCAATGATGTCCCAAGCAGCATTGGAAGTCTTAGCCAATAGATTACCCCCCGAGGCACTATTCAGTGAATCTTGGTCATTCATGCTTAAACCATTGTAAAAAGTATTTATTTGATGAACTTTGGTAAAACCATGTTGTGGGCATTTTCTTAAAAGATCTTTAAAGCGATCCCAAGATTCACTGAATGACTCGTCGTACTTTTGTTCAAAGGTTATAATCTCATTCCGCAAAGCGGTAGTACGAGAGGGTGGAAAAAAGTAGTTGATAAACTTTGTTTCCAAATCCGTCCACGAGAGAATACTCTGTGGCGGTTCCTTAGCAAGCCAATGCCGGGCTTGTCCCTCTAAAGAAAAGGGAAAAAGTTGTAACCTTATCACTTCTTGTGGAACGCCATTGAACTTGACCGTGTTCGTGAGTTGTAGAAATCTCTTGATGTGATCGTGTGGGTCATCAATGGTTCGTCCAAAGAATGGTTGAGCTGAGACCATCTGGATAAAGCCTGACTTTAGCTCGAAATTGTTGGCGGCAATTGGTGGAATAACAATTGGATCCATGTTGCCATCGACATGAGCTTGCAGCAATTCAATCATTGGGCGGTTATCCGGAAGGTGCTCATTGTTGTTGTTATTCATGTTGTTGAAAGGCGGGTTGTTGTTGTTATTATTGTTGTTCGGAGGTGGTATGTTATTGTTGTTTTGTACACCAGCCATGTCTAAGTTATCGAGAGGCTCGGGCTCTTGATAAGACGTGGATCGAGTGCGCATACACCTGCAAAAGAACGAACAAAGAAAAACAAAGCAAAAATATTTTTGGTTTTTATGTTTTTTACTTTTTAGGATTTTTTGAAAATTTTATATTTTTTAGTGTTTTTGAAGATTTTTGAAAAAGTAACGTTCACGGGGAACGGATCCCAAAATCCAAGTTCTCACAAAAAACTTTTGATCTTAACGAGAAGAGCCGGCAGCGGCGCCATTTGATATTAGTGATTTTGCTAGGTTCAATTTTCTCTCGATATCCTCTCGAATTGATCTAGGTCTTAAGTGGAATGATTGTTCTTGGTTACTAAATAAAGGGGTTTGGTTTTCTATTCTAATAGGAAGTGGAAATGAAAATTTAAATCAAAGACAATTACTTCAATTATGATTAACAAAGACTTGTATTAAACTTAAGATTAAAATTAGGATTAAAATTAAAATTTGAAATTAAAGTTCAATAACATTAAGAAACAGTGAAACAGATAAACAGTAACTTAAAAGGAAAATTAATCCGGAACTTTTAACCTTGGTTCGGAACTTTTCAAAGACAACTCATCCGGAACATCCTCATGCGGAACTTACTGATTCGGAACCTTCCGGATGAAGGCTGATTCGGAACCTTCCGGATGAAGGCTGTTGATTCGGAAGTTTTGAATCTTCCGAATGAAAGACTGGTTGGGAACTTTCCGGATGAAGGGTGTTTTCTCTTGATTCGGAACTTATGCTAGATTCGGAACTTACTGGTCCGGAAGTCACAGATTCGGAACTTAATGCTTGGTTCGGAAGTTTCCGAATGAAGGCTTCATTTGGAACTTTTTCTTTGATTCGGAAGTTCTGGAGATCAGATACAGTAGCAGAATAACGAAGAACACGGAACACAAACTTTAATCAAAATCGAACCTAATACTTAAAAAGGATTTACCAAATTAAACACAAATCATTTAGACACTATAAGCAACGAATCCCACTAATAAAAACACAAATCCAAACAACTTTTGAAGATCAAATCAAGAAACTAAAAACTTAAGAACTTGAAGATAGAGATGATGATGAACAAGATGAAATGAAATGATTAAACAAGAACTTGTATTGATTGATTAATGTTTTGACAAGATAAAACAAAGATTAAAATTACAAGCTTAAAGAATTAAAGATGAAAATCACCAATCACCCTAGTGGTGATGGTGTAGCTACGAACCAGGAAGAAAAGTGGGGAGGAAGAAAGAATGAAAAAACTTGTCTAAAATGTGTGAGGGGAAGGCTATTTATAGTCTTGTCCTTTCGTTGGTGAGTGGGCTTTCTCCCGTTCTTCTTGTCTTTTCGTCTTTTCAGAAAAGTTTCCGTTTTCGATTCTGATTCGGGATTTGTCGTCGATTAAATTCAACTCGTCTTTTAATTTCTTCGTTTAATAGACTTGAATTTCTTCGACTTATATAAATCTTCCATCTTTGGTCCTTTTCTTCGATAAATCTTCGAATAGGCCCAGTGACTTCAAATCTTTTGCATCTCTTGGACAATAGACTTTATCTTGAGTCTTTTTCTTCAGTAAAACCCGTGCAATCCCATGTTTTCTTCAATATTTATCCGGTTGGCTCTGAAAACACAATAAACACAAAAACCACGCATAATTCCAAACAAATGATATTAAATACGTGTTTTGGTCTCGTTTTAGCCCGAATTAAGTGGTAAAAGGATGGGTGTTTATACACCTATCAGTCATTTTATTAATTTAATTTTTAACATAAGATCATAAAAAAAAATAAAAACTAAACATACACCATGAACCGGATCTAGACCAAAAACCATGAACCAGACATGAAATCAACACCGTACCCCGAACCGAATCGGGGTACCCCTTGTCTTGATGCTGCCGTGGGACCCACACCAACCAACAGGGACCATATGGTCTCGGTGGTGGTTTCTAGGCCAAGCCGTGACCCCCTTGGGTACGGTCTAGGCGTCGGCCAAACCAAACACCCGTAAAACACCCTTTTGATTTTACCCCTTAACCAAATTCATGTTTAGTTTATGTTTTTAATTAGGTTATTAAAAACATCATGTTCTTATATAATTTTACTAAATCAAATCAAAAGAAAGGATTAAAAGAAAGGTTAAAAAGGTATACCGAATGTGTGGAACAATAGAGGATGAACAAACATTAACACTTGTACAATATCCAAGATCAAAATCACAAGAAAACCTCCTCTTGGTGTGTTGTAGGTGGCGGCCACAAAAGGAAAAGAGGAGAGGAGAAAAACTTTTTCAGGTTTTGTGTTTATTTCCTTGAAAAGTGAAAAATGAAATTAGTTTTTACCTTAACCCACCCCTTTCATGTAAAACTTGATGGGCTTAGCCCATTTCTTGATTGTAGCCGTGGGTATGGGGCCCCACATGGGGTGACCCGAATGTTTTCCGTGTCTAATTAATAAGTGTGTTCTCGTGTTCGTGTTTTACGTGTTTGATCGTATTTATTTGTGTTCGGGTTTTGTATGTTCTCATTTAAATAATTACCGTGACCTAATATATTTATTTACGCTTGTAATAATATATATATGTAATTAATAATAGTTCTTGATTTAATTACGTTCATGATTTCATGATCGCATGTTCGTGATTAATTATTGTCAAATAATTATTGCGTGTTCGTGCGGAGTAAATACTTATCGTGTACTAACACGTACGTAATACGTAAAATCCTAACACGTAAACGTAGTCGTACTATAAAAGGAAAGTTTTAATCTAGTACGTACGATCTTAAGGGTACTATTCATGATAAAAGCATGCGGGTTTTACAGTAAAACATAAAACGAATTATTTAACTAACACTATCATCAAGGTAATAATCATATCACTAACTTTTCTTAATCATACTTAGTGATCATCAAAGTGATTATCCTTAAAACTCACTTTTGTTAATATGACAAAAGATTTTTTAATAAACTTTATTTTTAAGAAAATGTTTTATTAAAATGGAAAATGTAAATTTGAAAATGGCATATTCCATATGCCATAAGAATATCCTTTGAAGGTTTAAAAAACCTCAGATATTCCTACCCCACTAAAAGACAAAAAAGGGAGCGGACTCTACTGGGCGGTACCTTAAATAGCTAGGTGGTTCCTTAGCGATATGGAACCACCAGCTAGATAAGGATCGCGCCTAGCTAGCCGTTGGACTTTGTCTTCTTAAATAGTGGATCAAATCTCATTTTCCAGTAAGCCTCTTGGACGTTTTTCTCAGACCCCTTTCTCTTTTCTATAGCATAATCATTAGTAATTGATTACTTAATGTGTTAAGTATGTTTACATATGATTATCCTCTTGATCCCCTCCTTTACCTTGTCCAATGAGAAGATCACTCACTCACTAGTGTTGTGATAAAGATGAATCCATAAATTAGTCATGTTCATCATGTTAGCCTTTTTGTTTTTGTTGATCCATTTGTATTTATGAATACTTGGACTAGTTGTTTTCATCCAAGATATTTGTGAATATTTGGATTTGTTGTGTACATCCATTGCATATGTGTTTGCTTGGATTTGTGTTGTGTAGATGCAAGCTACATGTGTGTACTTGGATATGTCTAGTTGAGTTGTAATAGATTTATGTAGTAGTTCTCACTAAACTATAAAGTGATGTAGTTGTGTCTTTTGAGTTCTCACTAAACTTGAATGTGATTAGTAGTTGTGTTGTGTGAAGTTCTCACTTAGCTTCAAAGTGAAGATTCGTGAAGATTGGTTCTAGCTTTGGATAAGAACTCGACATCTGGCCTTGTACCGTAAAATGGTGAAGTAGGCAACGTCGTGAAGATTGGTTCTACCTTGAGATTAGAACTCGACATATAGCCTTGTGTCGTTAAATTGTGAAATAGGCAACGTTGTGTAGATTGGTCCTAGCTAATGTTTAGGTCTCGACATTTAGCTTAGTGTCGGAAAATAATGTATGCGACGATGTAAGGCTTTCTCCGCCAAGAAGGGAGCTTGTGGATATAGTGGAAATATCGAGTAGGTGTACTCGAGGAGTGGAGTAGAAACAAGGATAGAGCCTCGTTGTCGAACCACTATAAATCTTGGTGTCTTGTCACTAGGTTGTCTCTTTCCTTACTCTTTACTTATTTCATTATCATTATACTTGCCTATTACCATTGCTAATGCATTTGAATTGAACCTAATCATTATCCAACTTAGCTTCAAGTAAAAGACAGTTTTGACACACACTTAATTCAAAGTAATTTAAATTAGGTGACTAATAGAAGAGAAACTATTCAACCCCCCCCCCCTCTTCTAGTTTCTACAATCCCGGCAAGGCAAATGTAGTGGCAGACACACTTAGCAGAAAGTACGAAATGATAAACAACATTAAAATTAAGGAGGAATTTATAAGAGACTTGGAGCGACTAGACATAGAGATCATGGTACATGGACAGCACGGTTACTGGGCTAATCTTAGAGTGGAACCCGAGTTACTCTCTTAGATCAAGGAAGCTCAGAAAGATGATGGAGAAATCTGGGCGATAATTTAGAATTTGGAGAAGCAGATAGAATTCCGAGTGGACGCAGATGGTATCTTATGGCAGGGCATGAGACTTTGTGTCCCTGATGATCAAGAACTCCAGGAAGCACTGTTAGCTGAGGCTCATAGCTCCCCATTCTCTATTCATCCTGGTTCGACCAAGATGTACCATGACATCAAGCAGTACTTTTGGTGGAGTGGTATGAAACAGGACGTTGCGACTTACGTCTCCAAATGTCTTACCTGCCAGCAGGTTAAGATCAAGCATCAGCGATCTGGCGGTCTTCTTCAACCGTTAGATATTCTAGAGTGGAAGTGGGATAAAATCACCATGGATTTTGTTACCGGTCTTCCGCCGACAAGGAAGAAGCATGATGCGATTTGGGTTATCGTTGATCGACTTACCAAATCAGCTCATTTCTTACCAATCCGTAAGGAAGATTCGGTCAGTAAACTCGCCGATACTTACAAGAAGGAGATCATGAGACTTCATGGTGCTCCATCCAGCATCGTCTCAGACAGAGATCCTCGGTTCACTTCGCGATTCTGGAGAAGTCTGCAGAAAGCTTGGGGAACAAAGCTTAAGCTTAGCACGGCTTTTCATACTCAAACAGACGGGCAGTCAGAGCGAACGATTCAGACATTGGAAGACATGTTGAGGTCATGTACGTTGGAATGAACGAGAGATTGGGACGATTACATCTGTTTGGTAGAGTTTGCATACAACAACAGTTGGCACGCAAGTATCAAGTGTGCTCCATTCGAGATGTTGTATGGCAGAAAGTGTCGCGCCCCAATCTGCTGGGATTAGGTTGGTGAGCGAACACTTGAAGGACCAGAAATGATAGAATTGACTAATGAGAAGGTCGCAGTAGCTAAGCAGAAACTGCAAGAAGCACGATCATGTTAGAAGATTTATGCAGACAAGCACCGTAGGGACTTACATTTTAACGTAGGATATCATGTTTTCCTTAAGGTTTCGCTGGCACGTGGTGTTAGACGTTTTGGAATCAAAGGGAAGCTCAGTCCTCGATTCATCGGACCGTTTTATGTCATTGAACGAGTCGGTGAAGTATCTTACCGCTTAGTGTTACCTCCGCAGCTTTCTCATGTTCACGATGTTTTCCATGTTTCCTTAATCAGAGGGTACAAGTATCATCCCCTTCACATGGTTCAATATCCACTGGAACAGATTCGTGAAGATCTCACTTTCATAGAAGAACCGCGAGTTCTTGACAGACAAGAACGAGTCATGAGAATGAAGACGATTCCATTCGTCAAAATCCTTTGGAGGGATCATATCGAGCGGGAAGCCACTTGGGAAACAGAGGAGTCCATCCGGGCTTCTTACCTTCATTTCATATTTTGAATTCGGGTATGTTCTTCTTTTCTAGTTTACATTATCTATAATTCAGGGACGAATTATTCTTTTTAGGGGGGAAGAGTTGTAAAACCCGCATGCTTTTACCATGAACAGTACATCTATAATCGTACGTACATGATTAGAACTTTCCTTATTTAGCACGTTTATGTTTCACGATAGGAAATTACAAGTATTACGTACGTGTTATAACACGATAAGTAATTAATACGTATTAAGACACGATAATTATTTCAATAATAATTATAATCACGAACATACGAACATGAAATCATGAACGTAAATAACCACGAGCTTAATATTATGTATTTACGTATATCTATTTCGATTATGAATAAATATAATATGACACGAATGATAACTAATTAAATCACGTAACACACGACACGAGAACACGTATAATTTTAGACACGAGAAGACATATGGGTTACCTCATGTGGGCCCCCTTACCTGCGGATAGAACACAAGAAAAGGGCCAAGCCCATTTAGTTTTATTAAAAGAAGAAATAAAGGGAAAAGATATTTTCATAATTACAGAAAATTAGAAAATAAACAAAACCCTAATCTCTCTTTTGTCCTCTCTTGGCCGCCGGGTATAGAACACCAACGGGGGTGTGTTTGTGATTTTTGGTGATTGATTTGTTGCAAGATTGTTAGTGTTTTCGTTCTCCATTGTTTCACGTAAGCGGTAAATCCTTAAACTCCTTTTGTTTATGTTTTTATTTATTCAAGAACACATGAAATCATGGTTTATTAAAAACAACTAAATAACATGTTAATAAATCATTGGGGGGGGGGGGGGGGGGGTAAATTAATTAGGGTTTAAGGGGTGTTTGTTTCGGCCGATACACACAAACCGAGAGCCCAAGGCTCTCGGTGTGCCTCGTGTGAACACAACCGAGACCTACGAGTCTCGGTGTGGTGTTGTGATGTCGACCGCAAGAACAAGAGAACCCCCGACCTTGTCGGGTGTGTGTTTAGTTTCGGTTGGGTCTCCGCAGAAACAAGGACCACCACCGGCTTAAGCCGGTGGCTAAATAAGGAAAGCAGGGGGAACCCATGGCTGTGGCAGCAGGGGGAACACCGGCTAGCCGGTGGGAACTCTTGCTAGCCGACGGCTAGCCAAGATCAAGGACACCACCGGCAGAACCGGTGGCTGTTTTACACAAACAGTGGCAACCGGCTAGGCTGGTTAGCCACTGTTAAGGGTGCGTTTGTTGACCGGTTCACGGGTCCGGTTCACGGGGTTCACGAATACGGTTCACAACACGTTTAATAAATAAGACACGGGTTTCGGTCACGACATTATTTTACAAGGTTAATTATTTTTTTACAAGATTAAATTAATTACTTAAAACATGTACATGATTAATTTAATTTATACATGACTTAGGTTATTAATATTATTAATAATACATGGATTTTAACCTAAGTAATTATCGTTTTCTTTAGACTATATAATTAATTAATTATTAAAATCATGACTTATAATTAATTAATTTTCACGACTTAGGTTATATTAATATATATATATTAATACATGTTTAACCTAAGTAGTTTTACTTTTATTTAATTAAATCATGATATATTTAATTAAATACTTTAACCTATTGTTTATTTAATTTACATGAACTAATTAATAAACTATATTATTTAATCACATGACTTAGAATATAAATCAGTAATACTTAAGCTTATATTATTAGCTTAATAATCCAACTTATTTCTATTTATGGAAACTTTCTATCTTTAGAAACTTATTTAATTAAGGCAACTAATCTATTTATAGAAACTTTCTATTTTTAGAAACTTATCTATTTTAAGAAGTAAATCTATTTTTGGAAACTTTCTATTTTTGGAAACTTTCTATTTTTGGAACCTTTCTATTTTACGAAACCTGCTATTTTTAGGAAGTTACTTATTATTACACAACAAATATAATAATATAAGAAATACAAGTAATACTTAATCAGAATAGACAGAATACATGATAAACGCAATATAGAGCTTAAATCAGTAAAACATGACATGAACAAATAAAACAAGCTAAGACATGACATAAAACCAGTTACATACTCAGTAATCATATAATTATACACATATATTATTTATGTAGCATTAGTGATACCGAAGTAGGACTCTATTCCGTTCGTCTTCTTTGTTCACTGGACACAAGGTACGAATTTTCCGTCCTTTCAGTATGGACATTCTTCCTTATTAGGATTTCCCGTATGCAGCCAACTGTTTTCCCCAGTATATGTTTTATATGTTTATGAATTGCTTATGTTTAATTAGATACCTAAAGCCATATACATGCATGACCAGTTTCACCTAGTTATGGAAGTACCATAACCATAACACAGGAGGCACCAGTGCTATGACTCCACCATAACGGAGTGATAGCTCGTGGCGTCCCTTCAGCTTTTGGCCATATTATTATTATTATTATGTGGGGCATATGGGTGCATCCTAGTTTACATGTTTTCAGCAGATTATTTAGGTGAATGTGGTGTATGCCTTGCATCCTTCACAAGGAGCTGATCCCTCCTACCCAAACAGTATATTAAATTAGAGGCAGCCCCTCTAATTTGCATGATGAGGTCACCCCTCCAAGTATTCATGCACGTTGATATTTCATGACCTATATTGGCTAAATGGTAAACATGTTTGATACTTTGGTTTTCATTGGGGTTCAGATTAATTCTCGAAATCTTCTCGAATTGATCACGGTTCAAATTGGAATAGTTGTTCTTGGTTAAAAAGGGGTTGGTTTGTTTGGTTATCTAATTTTTTAAACTAAATGCAAGTAATTAAAATTGTCGTTGAGTAAAATCGAAATCTTAAAATTAAACTACAAATAAAAGCTTGCAACCCTGGAAACTAAAATGTAAGTGATTAAAAATTAGGAAAGATGTTTAAAATATACTAAGACAAAAGGCGGGAAAGAGTAAATTTGAAACTTAATAAAACAAAGACTAAAATAAATGTGCACTAAAATCGCACTCCATCGTAACCACTCCATCGCAATGCTCCATCGTAACCTTCCATCGCAACTTACCATCACAATGCTCCATCGTATCCTGATCGCAATGTGGATCGTACCAACCAATCGCACTCAATGCAATTACAACAAAAGGGATCCGATCGTACTCACTAGTACGATGGGAGGGGCGATCGTACTACCAGATCGCAACCACGATCGCAACCACGATCGCAACTAGTGATCGTGGTCTTTGATCGTGGTTCCGGATCGTAACAAACCGATCGCAATCAATGCGATCAAAGCAGGGAAGGGAGACCCGATCGCACCCCAGATCGCAATAAGTGATCGTGGGCGTGGATCGTACCTGGGAAAGAACAACCGATCGCACTCTAAGCGATCGTAGCCAGATGATCGTACCAAGTAAACCCTCCTACGATGGAAAAGGCGTCCAACAAGGAAAATAAGCTTAAGCAAATAAGCAGTAACCAATAAGCATTTTCAAACTGTTAAAAGAGTAAATAAGCACAAATTACAAAACTTTTGAAATCTAAAACATTCAAACTTCCACAAAACGAACTTACACGTAATGAATCTTTAGGAAAACTTAAAAGGTAAATAAGCCAAAATCAACGAATAAGCCAATAAGCATCGAGAGCTTATAGGCTTGAACGTCTTTTAGCTTATGCTGGAACGGAAGAAATGAACTTTCTTAACACAAAACCTCAAATTTAATCACGAATCATGAAGGATTCGGATCAAGATTAAGGATTCAGATCAAAAATTAAGCAAGAAAGAAATGTAGAAGGAGATTTAAAAACACAAAGCTTAAACTTTAACTTGATTAAAGGAAATTCAAATACACAAAGTTTAAACTGAACTTTCTCTCTCTAAAAAACTACACAATGAAAAATGAAACTAAACTAAAACTAACTCCCCAAAATTGTAAGGAGAAGTCCTATTTATAGGTGTTGCTTGTGGGCTTGTAAATGGGCTTGTACATGGGCTTCTCTTCTTTTTTCTTCTTTAGTCTTTACGTTTTTGTAAATAAACGTTTCCGACTTTGGATTTTGAGAAGTGTCGGTGAATAATTCCAACTCGTCTTATAATCTTTTGTTTAATAGACTCGAGTTCTTCGACATATATGAATTTTCCATCTTTGGCCATTTTCTTCGATAAATCTACAATTAGGCACAATGACTTCAAATCTTTTGCATCTCTTGGACAATAGACTTCGTCTTGAGTCTTTTTCTTCGATAAAACCCGTGCGATCCCATGTTTTCTTCAGTATCTATCCGGTTAGCTCTGAAAACACAACAAGCACACAAACCACGCATAATTCTAAACAAATGATATTAAATACGCGTTTTGGTCTTGTTTTAGCAAGAAATAAGTGGTAAAAGGATGGGTGTTTTCACACCTATCAAATCCCCTACACTTAACCATTGCCATGCCCTCATGCAATGCTTAGTGATAAAGCAATTTTACACTTTTCTCATAATCAATCAACCTTGGCCTTATTAACATACTACTAAAACAAAAATTAAAGTACTAAGGGAAATTTAAAACTTTAAAGGAAACAAAAGGTTAGAAAATCATTTTCAATGGAAATAACTTGCAAAGAGATTAAGGACTTACATTAGGGCTTTGGTGCTGTGAAGATTTATCACCCTCAAGTTTCACGTTCCCCAAGCTAAGCTTAAAAACGAGATCATTGTTATTATAAGTTAGTAAAACAAACACTTACACACATGGCTTAATTATATGCTTATACTCCCTTATTCCTAGGTGTATCTCTTATATTTTATTTTTGTCTTAGAATGATCATGAAGATGCATTTTTGGACTTATTGCGATAGTTTATTTAGGCTGAAAGCAAAGTAGGACGATTTGATCAATAGTTAGCTAAAGGACAAAATCTCTTAAAACTGCTTCTCGGGATATCAAAAAGTTCATATCTTGGCATAACTCGCTTCACGATTTGAGACCTTTCTCGGGCCGATATTTGGCATGTACTTCATACTTCATATCTTCGAGAGACGTTCTTGAGATAATGGTCTTCTCTTCGTTAATAGAGTTTCTTCACTTGGAGACTTTTGAGGGGTACTCCAATTTTGTTGATCGCGACTTCATGATTATCTCTTCAATCGCTAATTGGGATTTTGAGATACAACGATCCGACTCCTTTTCAGACTTGAATCTATTTATCCTCATACCTTGTTAGGGTCTTTTCGGATAGACTTCTCCATGATCTTTATGGGAGTTGATTGCTTTTCGTCGTGAGTCTTGATCCTTCATATTGATTTTGGGAATAATGCTTTTCACATCACCTTGGATCTTTAGCAATAAGATTGAATCCTCATGCCTTGTTAGGGCCTTTTCGGACTCGCCAATCTTCGCGCCCCGCTTCATAAGTTATGCCTTGGCTATGAACTCTTATCATTACCGAGCAACTTTTAAACGATCTTGGGCTAGAAGCTAAGTAACTTTTCAAATCGTACGACCTTACTTATTGCAGATAATTTATTGGCAAGTGATGGGAGAATAGGCAAATAATTACACCAAGTGAGCTTGTGCAAGAATACCGACTTATAATTGACTCTATCATTTCTCGTTCTCCACAACTTAAAATCTCAAGTAATGAGACTCGTGGATGCTTAGCCTAATAAACCGATTAAGGTCTACATGGTTAAGGATACTAGCTAGAATAAACTTGGATAAGTCTATTCGGGTTGAGTCAAAATAATCGCAACGGGCCTAATATGTCAAAGACTTCAAAACTAGCTACACCACTTTATGAATATTTTTGACTTTATTGCGGGATATATACATATGAAAGCAACGATAAAAATTTAAAAGTTACGACTAAATGGCCAAAGTTAATAAAAAATTTGAAAAATGCTGAAAAAGATGATTTTCCGGTTAAATGAAGGCATTTTCATGGAAAAGTCCACTTAAAACTTCGATAGAAGTCCCCCTACACTTAAGATAAACATTTTCCTCAATGTTTAAGCATGTGGGAAAAGTCTCCCCTACACTTATGACATTGTGCACGTTGGTTAAATCAAGTTAAGGAAGAGACGACTAACGTGATCAATTTCAAATGTGAGTATGAAGAAAATTGAATCACGATAGTTGAGAGATAGAACCGGATTTTGGATAACACGAGAGCACGATTCTTCAAAGGTTCCAAAAGTGCACTTATCCCTGTAATCACATCACCACACAAACACAAATAACCTATAGAGGTCCCCCTACACTTAGGAGGTTAAAACGGAAAAGGATAGATACTCGGGCTGCCTCCCGAGGAGCGCTTGTTTTTGATAACCGAGTCACGAGCCTGACTCGATCCGAAATTAGTTCATGGGAAACGTGGTGAGGGATGGAATCATCTCATGAGAGATGTCCTCACCAAAGTACAACTTCACTCGTTGGCCATTCACCTTAAAATTAGGTCCATTAGGTTGAGCGAGCTCGAGAGTACCATATGAAAAATTTGGGCAATGGTGAATGGGCCGGACCAACGAGATGTCAGCTTGCCCGAAAAGATTTTCAACCGAGAGTTAAAGAGTAAAACTTTGTCTCCAACTTTGAACTCTCGGTTTTTAATCTTAGAGTCGTGAATGAGCTTAGTCCTTTCCTTATAGATCAAAGAATTTTCATAAGCCTCATTCCGGAGTTCATTCAGCTCATTGAGTTGGATCTTGCGTAGGTCACCGGCTTTGTTAATATCGAAATTAGCCCACTTCAAGGCCCAGTAAGCCTTGTGCTCCAACTCAATGGGGAGGTGGCACGCTTTCCCGTACACGAGACGATATGGTGTACAACCAATCGGAGTCTTGTATGCGGTACGAAAAGCCCACAGAGCATCATCAAGTTTATCGACCCATGAGGCACGATGCTCTCCCACGGTTCTTTCAAGAATTCGCTTTAATCCTCGGTTAGAGATTTCAGCCTGGCCATTAGTTTGTGGGTGGTAGGCGGTGGAAAGACGATGATTTACACCATACTTAGCCATGAATCTTGCAAATTGGTCATTGTAAAAATGAGTCCCGCGATCACTAATAATGGCACGAGGCACACCGAATCTAGCGAACAACGACTTCAAAAAGTTACAAACCACCCTTGCATCATTAGTGGGTAAAGCTTTGGCTTCAACCCATTTAGAAACATAGTCAACGTCTACAAGGATGTATTTGTTTCCTTTAGATGAAGGGAATGGCCCCATAAAGTCGATACCCCAAACATCAAAGATTTCACATTCTTGTATGAAATTCTGAGGCATCTCGTCTTTATGTGTGATCTTGCCTTGTTTTTGGCAAGCATCACAATGTTTAACCATCTCGTGAGCATCACGATAAATGGTGGGCTAATAAAATCCCGAGTCAAACACTTTTTGGCGGTGTAGTTGGGACCAAAGTGACCACCGGTGGGTCCTTTGTGGCAAGCTTCGAGAATGTCTAAAGCTGCCGGTCCATCAACACATCAGCGAATAATCAAATCAACACATTGTTTGAATAGATACGGGTCATCCCAAAAGTAAGTCTTAATGTCTTTGAAGAACTTTTTCTTTTGCTGGGATGTTAACCCGTCAATGAGAATTCCACCCGCCAAGTAGTTTGCAATGTCTGCAAACCACGGGGTTTCATCAGAAGTCGAGTTGATAGGCATTAAGGTTTCCAGGGGAAAAGAGTCATTGATCTCTTTTTTTGGATGATCCCCTTGGAAAGGATCCTCAAGTCTGCTGAGATGATCCGCGGCTAGGTTTTTAGCTCCCTTCTTATCACGAATTTCGATTTTAAATTCTTGAAGTAGCAAAACCCAGCGAAGAAGTCTTGGTTTGGAATCTTGTTTAGTTAACAAGTACTTCAACGCGGAATGATCGGTGTAAACGATTGTGGTAGAAAGGACAAGATAGGGGCGGAACTTTTCAAAAGCATAGACAACAGCTAAAAGCTCTTTTTCGGTTGTCGTGTAATGCAATTGAGCCCCTGTCATTGTCTTGCTAGCGTAATGGATCGGTTGGAAGTGTTTATTCACTCTTTGGCCCAAAACCGCTCCAATAGAAAAGTCGCTAGCATCGCACATCAACTCAAAGGGAAGCTCCGAATTAGGGGTAACCAGGACCGGTGCCTTAGTTAACTTATCCTTAAGAAGGTTGAAGGCTTCAAGAAACTCTGTGGAAAAGATAAAAGGAGTATATTTTTCCAAGAGGTGGGTCATCGGGCGAGCGATTTTAGAAAAATCTTTGATAAAGCGACGGTAGAAGCCCACATGACCCAGGAAACTTCTCACACCCTTCACGGTAGAAGGTGGAGGCAACTTAGCAATAACATCGACTTTAGCACGGTCCACTTCACGACCGGCTTTAGAGATCTTGTGTCCTAGCACGATGCCCTCTTTTACCATGAAATGGAATTTTTCCCAATTAAGAACAAGGCGAGTGTCTTCACACCGCTTAAGCATACGTTCTAAATTGGCAAGGCAAGCAGAGAAAGAATCGCCATAAACTGAGAAATCATCCATTAATACTTCCATAGTTTCTTCAACCATGTCATGGAAGATAGCCATCATACACCTTTGGAACGTTCCAGGAGCATTGCATAAACCAAAAGGCATACGTTTGTAAGCAAATTTTCCATAGGGACAAGTGAATGTGGTCTTTTCTTGGTCTTTGGGATCGATGGGAATTTGAAAATACCCGCAGAAACCGTCTAAGAAGCAGTAATAGTCATTACCCGCTAGACGCTCGAGCATTTGATCCATGAAAGGAAGAGGAAAGTGATCTTTTCTCGTGGCATCATTGAGCTTGCGATAGTCAATAAAAACTCTCCACCCAGTAACGAGGCGAGTGGAATCAACTCGTTGTGTTCATTGGGAACAACGGTTATTCCGCCCTTCTTGGGCACACAATGGACGGGACTTACCCACGGCGAATCCGAAATAGGGTAAATCAAGCCGGCATCAAGAAGTTTGATAACCTCTTGTTTGATGACGTCATGAATGCGAGGATTAACCCTTCTTTGGCTCTGGATTGCGGGTTTGAAGTCATCTTCCATGAGAATCTTATGAGTACAAAAGTTTGGATCAATTCCGCGGATATCGGAAATTTTCCAAGCGATTGCCTTCTTATGATCTTTAAGCACGGCGATGAGGCGAGATTTCTCTTCTTCTTTCAAGTCCTTAGCAATGATGACGGGCGATTTCTTCTTATCTTCAAGGAACACATACTCGAGATGGGGCGGCAACTCTTTAAGTTCTAAATCCGGAGGATTTTTGATGGGAGGCGTATTCAAAGTCGGTTCATCGATAGCAATAGACTTGGGAGATGGTGGAGAAATATGGTCCTCGTTGAGAAGTTTCTCAATAAGACGAATGTCTTCATCCCAATCGGTGGGAGAATCGTCATTTTCTAAGTTCACATCTCCCATGGTGGCTTACAAATCTCTCCAAAGGAAATCACTTTCTCAAAATAGAGATAGTGATGAATCAATAGAGGAAACGGTCTCAACATTGGGAAGAGAGGTAGGAATACTTTTACAAGCATCTTTGAAGTGTTCTTCACAAGCCTCATCAAGAACGTCGATACAATTAACACTCTCGTATGAATAAGGCTGTTTAGAAAGCTTTCCCATGTTGAAGACAATTTTATCGTCACCAACTCTCATGATAAGCTCACCCGCTTCAACATCGATGAGAGTGCGACCGGTCCTCAGGAA
This sequence comes from Glebionis coronaria, assembly GCA_025667525.1. Classification (NCBI taxonomy): domain Eukaryota; kingdom Viridiplantae; phylum Streptophyta; class Magnoliopsida; order Asterales; family Asteraceae; genus Glebionis; species Glebionis coronaria. Next base: position 295,984,132 of record CM046874.1, read on the forward strand.
TGGACGACCAACGATCAATGGCACACGAGGGTCCATGTCGTAGTCAACGACAACGAAATCGGCAGGAAAAGTGAATTTGTCGACTCCTACAAAGACGTCTTCGGCTATCCCCACTGGATAAGCAACCTTACGGTTAGCTAATTCCAAAGTCATTTTGGTGGGGACTAGCTCAGGGAGAGATAATTGCTTCCAAACGCTTAGAGGCATTAAATTAATACTGGCACCTTGATCGGCTAGGGCCATGCAATTCTCTACTCCCGGGAAGTTGCAAGGGATTAAGAAACGACCCGGATCACCAAGTTTAGTTGTCAATTTCCTTAAGAGCACTGCAGAGCAATTCTCATTAAGTTGGGTGTTAGCAATATCAAGAAGCTTCTCCTTGTCGCTAAGAAGATCTTTGAACATTTTCGCGTATTTAGGCATGTGAGCGAGAGCCTCAGCGAAGGAGATGTTGAAATTCAATTGTTTAAACATTTTGAGAAAGTTCGAAACCTGAATATCGTCCTTGCTTTTGAGCTTCTCTTTCCTCAACCTTGAGGGATAAGGTATATCGGAAGAAGAGGAAGTCTTTGGGATCGAAGGATCACTCACATCCTTGGGTGGAGGAGGGGTAGAAGTAAGAGGTAGAGAAATTGGGGAAGTAGAATGTAGATTTGTAAATCTATGCTTATGTTTTTAGAGAGAGAAAGAGATAGAGAAATGGTGGATTTCACACTTTAGAGAGAGAAACTAAGAAAGAACTATGTGTAAAATAATGAAAACCACACCCCTCTCCATCTAAGGAGAGGGTTTATATACCCAAGCCCATGAGATGGGCTTGGGTTTACATTAGGCCGCCAGCCCATACACTTCATGGGCTCGGTTTTGGGCTTTGTTTAATAAATGTAAATAACTAAACTACGAGCTATAACGTAGACTATTGTTGGAGTGACCGATCCTTTCTAATACGTAAAACGTATTTCCAACAATCTCCCCCTAAGGAAGGTCACTCCAAACAAGGGCGTTACCCAAGTTACAATAATAAAATAAACCTAGCATACTATGCTTGTCTTGAGCTCGTAGTCTTCGTCTTTCTTTTCTTTTTCCGTTTCTGGTGAACATGCTGATGTGATCTTTGATATCAATCTTGAGCATTAATCTCTTGCCTTGATCTCGTGCATCCATCACTTGTGATCTTCGCCTCCTTGTGACACCATGTCCCACATACTTATACCTTCGTAATTCTTGAAAGCTTCAGAGTTTGATACAGCGGAAGACTTGACCTTCAGACTTTCTTGAATTCGTTGAAGTACTGAGTGTATTGTGGAGACGACTTCTTATTGGATTCCGCAACGCCACCGTCTTCAAATGCCGCAACATAAGTAGACACGAAAGAAATGGCTTTGAACATTTCATTCTAAATCGGTAGCATTTTACCTCCGGTCGGTGAAGACCGTTGGACGATATTAGATATCGTACCCGTGACGGATAGTTTCAATTAAGTAACTTCCTGACAGGATTTCGCGGGTAAACCCGTTCTCTTTATTCGACCGTCCAAAGCTGACTGCGAACATAAAGAGTGAATCATTTGGATAATAATATCCGCATGATTTGAAGTCGTCAATTCATGTTCCTGGAACAAGTGAAATTCAATTAAGAACCGCACCATCGTTGCTTTCCAGTTGTCACGAGCTTGATTCGTAGAATCTTGCAAGTTACCTACCAAGTGCTGTTTGAGGTTAACACTAGAAGGATTTCCACTCATCACCGTGAACACAAAGGTATCACTCTGAGTGTTCTGGCAAGATCACTAAGATATTGCGTAGAGGCCTGGAACGTGTTTAAATTCAGTTAAGAATTAAACAGCTGTTGCTCTCAAGTTATCACAAGTTTGATTCATAAAGAATCGCACAAGTCACCTACCATGAGCTTTTTGATATTTGCTCAAGAAGGATTTCCATCTTCATTGTAAATACTTTCGTATTACTCGGATGTTCAGGCAAGATCATGAAGATTTTGCGTAGGACTCTTAAGATCTTACTTTTCACAGTGTGTGAAGATGCAAGGAATTATGAAAGTGTGTCCTAATGAGATATTTGATGATCTCAAATGGCTCTAGACTCGATCGTGCATTTTGGATTTTAGTGATCGGAGGCTGGAGAGGAGTGCCACCATTTCAATACCAATTTATTCGGAGTGAATAGATCGATAGATAACGTGTTATCTCTGTGTGATTAAAACAAATATCTTTTAAGAGATATCTGAGTTAGCTGGGATGGGTTGTGCATTGCATCACTGGGTCCATGATGTCTATCTTCAATATCGAGAATCATTAAAATGATCTCAATAGCATATGTGTTGACCCGGTTTCTGCCTAAAGTTGTAAGGAGGGCTTCTTTCTTTACACCCTTTATCTTTACAATTCTTTTTCATTCTTCAACCCCTTCAATGCTTACCAATACGTCATAACTGGCACCTTGTTGTGATTGTTCCAGTGCTAACTTAAGTACTTGGTCGGCATTCAGCTACGTTCACAATCTTTCTCCAACTTTCCTAAGGACTACTATTTCTAGCTATGGAATGTCCTTGGGAAGATTCCTCCGGTTCTGGAAGAATCATAGGACTTAACCTATCCTACCATCCTTATGTCACCACAATCTTCATCGTCGTGAATTAAATGAGGTTTGGGTAAGTATATGTCACCATGAAAATCCATTTTGATATGCAAATCCGTTTTGCTCCCCCTTAACATATGCCACGATATTCGAAAACATTTCGCATATGTCGGGATGAGCCAGCACATTAAGTCAAACCGTTTGTGATACTATCCCATATTAAATCACATTTTCTCCCCCATATTAAAAATATTAACCCAATCGATGTTTTTAATATCAATTGATTTAATGAAGTTTTAACAAAGGTTTTGGAAAAAAAAATGCAAGTCCGTTTTATCTCCATGATATCAAACGTATAAGATTTGATACCGATTTGTAACATGATCACATATTCACCATATTAGAAAAGAATTGACAAGGTTGGACCTGATAGATGAGAACATCATATGAAAAGATCAAATGGTTCGTGTCAGCATATGTTGGTCGCCTCGTCATATCTGAAGTCATCTCTTAACACCACGTGTACGATTGGTATTGTTGTCTTGACACCAGTTAGTGAGCTTGGCACGTTCGGCATCGAAGATTCTGAATGCTTGACAATTGCTCCCCCTCAATTGTTGACCCATGTTCTATCGAAAGAGCTGTAGTCGTCAGTTGAGTAGTCGCATCGTCGAGTATGTAGATACCAATTGTAGATAGCAATGGTTGTAGAGATGATAGCTTCATAAAAACAAGACTTCTCTTGTTTTAACAAATAAATGCACTGAGGCGTACATAGATTTGTGTTAGACCAAGTTATAAAGTAAATTTGATCCCTTACAAGGTTTTAAAGTAAACCTTGCCCGAGAAAATTAATTTCTGTTGTTAGCCAAAGCTTTCATAAGAAATACCTGACTTTAATGTGAAAACCGGGTTGCAGTCAGAAATAACTACAAGCCATGTAGGCATGTTTTATGAAATATTTACAACTTTTGTACGAACTCTATTTATGGCGCCGTGTCAATATTAATCAACATTTCTAAAGCCGTAAATATTATCGTACCAAAGGACATACCTTAGAAAAATAAAGTAAAAATATTTTTGGATTTTTCTAGATTTTTCAATTTTTATGGTTTTCATATGGTTTTATATTTTTGTATTTTGCTTTTGTGGATACAAATATAAACAATGTATACAAATGATCACCAAGGATACGGAGAATAGTTTTACCACCACTATTCTTTCGCTTCATCTGCGAGTTCCTTTAGAGTCTTAGGCGAGAAAGTTCTCATTCCTAGCTTGTCGGCCAAAAATTCAATTCGAGCGCAATCTAAAGCCTTCGTGAAAATATCCGCCAATTGATACTCAGATCGGACAAAGTAAAGCTCGATTACTCCATTTTCCACTTGCTCCTTGATGAAATGGTAGCGAATGTCAATATGCTTCGACCGGGAGAATTGAACATTGTTGCAGCATAAGGCAATTGCACTTTTGTTGTCGCAGTACATCGGAATCTTGTTGAAACCTAGACCATAGTCGGTTAATTGCGATCTCATCCAAAGAATTTGAGCACAGCAACCGGACATAGCTATGTATTCTGCTTCCGTACTTGAAATTGCAGCGCTTTTCTGCCTTTTCGATGCCCAACTGATTAGTCGATCTCCTAATAGTTGCAAAGTTCCACTCGTGCTACGCCTTGTATCTTGACAACCCACGTGATCCGCATCTGCATATGCCATTAGTGCAATAGAAGAGTCCTTCGAATACCAAAGTCCCCGATTAATGGTTCCTTTAAGATATCGAAAGATCCTTTTAACAGTAGCTAAGTGTAACTCAGTAGGCCTAGTTTGATACCTGGCACACATACATATAGCAAACTGAAGATCAGGTCGACTGGCTGTGATATACAGAAGAGTACCGATCATTCCACGATAAAGTGTCGGATCAACGGCAACTCCATGTGGATCTGCATCAAGCTTAGATTTCTCCACCATTGGAGTGTCCACGGGGTCGCAAGATTCCATCTTATATTTCTTAAGCGATTCAAGGGAATATTTGGATTGATTAATAAAGATGCCTCTGGGACTCTGAGATATCTGAAGACCTAAGAAGAATGATACCTTGCCCATCATTGACATCTTAAACTTGGAAGACATGAGTGTCCCAAACTCATCCGATAAGGTTTGGGTCGAGGCTGCAAATATAATATCATCAACATATATTTGTACCATAATCATATCTTTGCCTCGTTTCTGAATGAACAGCGTGGGATCCACCTTGCCTTTTGCGAAGCCTTGAGTAATGAGGAATTGTGACAATAGATCATACCATGCGCGTGGAGCTTGCTTCAACCCATAGAGAGCCTTCTTAAGCTTATACACATGATTAGGGTAATTAGGATTCACAAAACCATCCGTCTGTTGAACATAGACTTCTTCCTTGATTTCACCATTAAGAAATGCCGTCTTCACATCCATCTGATAGACGATCATATTCATATGGGCTGCATAAGCGAGGAATAGTCTAATAGCTTCCAAACGGGCAACAGGTGCAAAGGATTCCATAAAGTCGACGCCCAATAATTGCTTGTATCCACGAGCTACTAGTCGAGCTTTGTTTTTCAATATTCCGCCTAACTCATCGAGTTTCACCTTGTAAACCCATTTCAAAGTGAGTAACTGCACTTGATCCGGGCATGGGACAAGTTCCCATACTTCAAGACGTATAAACTCATTAAGTTCTTCTTGCATAGCTTCTATCCAACAGGATTGAGTAAAAGCTTCTTTCCATGTCTTAGGTTCAACTTCAGTGAGAAAAGCATCAAAGTGACAAAACATTGCACTTTCTTGTAACTGACTTCGTGTGGATACCGGACGATTAGGGTCACCAATAATAGAATCTATAGGATGATCCTTTGTCCACTTGCTGTCATGTTCACGAATCCGTGGATTGGAGTAAATCGTAGAGGGAGCTTCCTCTGAGGTGGACGACCCGACGTGATTAGGCTCGGGAATTGGTACACCAAAGAATGGAAGTTCATGCATTTGAGCGAATTCCAAATCATGATCATCATCATCCTCTTCATCATCAATAGGCATGACATGGATAGTTGAAACATGTGTTGGTTGAGAATTACTTGTTGAAGGTATATCTTGACCAATTGTAGGTGCAGATGTATCTGATTGTGCAACGGTTGCTGGAGCGACAACTTCGGTTACCGGAGCTATTACCTCAGGTTCTGGAGCAACAATAGTTGGAGGAGTAAAGAATTCATCAAAGAACGGTTGAAACAACGTATCCCATTCCTTCCTAGTAGGTGGTGTAAATGATGATGAAGTAGGGTTGTTTGGGACAAGACCAGAACTAATATTACTGGGTCCCATTTCATGAAGTGCGGGTTCAGAGCTGCTTTGCTCAGAAGCCATAGTTGTCAGCTCATCAAAATCAACATTCATAGTTTCAAGGATTTTGCGAGAGTTACGGTTATAGATTCGGAATTCCTTCTTTGCGGGTGCATAACCAATGAAGATACCAATATCAGCCTTTGGTTGAAGTTTTCCCAAATTGTCACCATCATTATTTGGATAGCAAAGAGAACCGAATACATGAAGATAGGATAAATCTGGTACTTTACCATGGAGAAGCTCATAAGGTGTTTTACCATGGCGTTTACGGATTAGTGACCGGTTTTGGGTGTACACTGCTGTAGATACTGCTTTTGCCCATAAAAACAATGGAGCCTTTGCGTAAATTAACATCGTTCTAGCAGCTTCCATAAGTGTGCGATTTCGCCTTTCAACGACACCGTTTTGCTGTGGAGTGCGAGCAACGGATGTTTCATGAGAAATGCCAACTTCCTCATAATAATCACGCAAAATTTGATTCACAAATTCGGTTCCATTATCTGTACGAATGCGTCGGACAGTAGTGTTGAGACGCACTTGAATCATCTTGAGAAATCTGATGATGAATTTAGGTGCCTCATTTTTTGCTTTAAGAAATTTCACCCATGTAAACCGAGAGTAATCATCGACAATGACGAGGATGTACTTTTTGCCACTAAGACTTTCAACACGCATTGGCCCACAAAGATCCATATGCAACAGATAAAGTTTCTCTTGGTTGGTGTCTTCAGTCTTGGGTTTGTAAGACTTCTTAGTGCTTTTCCCCATTGTACACGCGGAACACAAATGATCCTTGTGAAATGATAGTTTAGGAAGACCTCGAACAAGTTCGTTTTTCGCCAAGTGATTAATAGCGTCAAAGTTAAGATGAGATAACCGTCGATGCCATAACCATGACTTAGTCTTCGATGCTTTGGAGAGAAGACATATGGGAGAAGCGGCCATCATGTCTTGTAGAGACAAAGTATACAAATTATTCCCTCGAGTACCTTTCAATAAATCAACCCCTTCCAAATTACGAATGAAGCAGGTATGCTCTCGAAAAGCGACTTCTAGGTTTGCATCACAAAATTGTCCCACAGAAAATAAGTTGTGACTGAGACCTTCCACATAATACACTCTCGAAATTATAACATTCCCAATATGATATTCACCATAACCCATTATCTTTGCAATATGATCATTTCCAAATCGAACCGTACCAAGAAACTTGCTGACGAAATTTTTGAGCTGAGAGCGATCTCCGGTCATATGCTTGGAGCAACCAGAGTCCAAATACCAGAGAAAAATTTGGACCACCTGTTTTCAATAACAACAGTAGACAATGCATTGGAAACTATTGGTTCCGGAGTGTTAGCAGATACAGATATAAGATTATCAGAATTGCTAACATGTTTGTGACCCTTAGATCTCCTGCTTTTTCTAATGTAAGTTTTAGCACTAACAGGTTTTACTGTTCCAACTTTCTTAGGTTTTGGATTATTTGCGGGCACTACAGTGGGAGTAGACCTAGTTAAAGGACACTTGGTTCCTACAATAGTGTCAGTGTTCCTAGTTAAAGGACACGCTTGTGTTTTGGTAGCCTTGGTACGCCTAGTTAAAGGGCACGCTTTCTTCACTTCAGTGGGAGTGATCCTAGTCAAAGGGCACGTATTTCCTACTATAGTGAAAGTTCTACCAGTGGGGCGCCACATCCAGCCAACTTAGGTTAACACTTTCCCCGTCGGTTTCCATTCTAATCCATTTTTCCGGGCATACATCTCATTCACATGGTCAATAAGGCAAGAATCATGACGACTAGAAAACATACATTCATTGCAATTCCAACATTTTAAATTAGAATTCACAGTAGGCTTAGAACGCTGCACAACCGCAGAGCCTTTAGGTTTAGCTACATGATTCTTTTTATTCAAAACAGAAATAACATTCCTAGGATGGGCTTCTACTTTCTTCTTCACTTGACTACTAGATGGGGGCAAGATCCTATCATTCTTCTTGTTTCTCTTAAGCTTAGATCTTTGAGCCTTAGTAGTGGTGCTTACTCCTGTAGAAGGCAACACGAGAATATTAGAAGCTGGTTTTGATTCTGCCTTATCTTTAGTGACCAAAGTTTGAGATGGTTTAGTCCTAGGGCCCTTGTTAAGTGGTGTGATGGCTATAAGGTTCCTTTTGATTGCACTAGAGGACGATGCTGAGATAGTGGCTGCGTTATCCACAATATTCTTACCTTTTAGAGTTTGAAGTGTTTCCTTTAACTCAGCCAAGACCAGATTCTTATCACAAATTTGTTCCCTCAAATCAGATATTTCCACCGACTTTCGATTCAATTGTTCAATCAACGATTGATTCTGTGCAGTGGTATTAGCACATGCGGGCTGTACTGAATCGAAAAGTCGTGTATTTTTCTGTTTTAAGTTATCAACTTTGGATAAAATCTTGGAAACTCGATTATCTAGATCAAGTTTAAGATTCTCAGCAGCCTCAAGTACGTTCACACAGTTAAGCTCCTTAGATTTCTCTATTTCTATCGGCAATGAGTTAGCAACTTTGTCACTTGGCTGACGCTGTTTTGATTGTAAATTCAATCGAAAATTCTTTTCAAAATTTGCATCATCGATATTAACACCTCGAATGACGTTTCAAAGATTTCTTGAATGAATTGTTGCTTGCATTCAAGCGAAATACAATGTGTTTTAATCTCATCAAAACGTTTTGAAAGTGATGAATATGAATCTTGAAGCTTTAAAAATTCAGCGCCAGATTCGTGACAAGTACTATCTACCACAGTATCCACAGATTCAACATTATGCACAATAGAATCATTATCAACACTTGTATTCACACAGACAGAAACTATATCATGACACATCACTTGATTCAGAAGCAGATCATTATGGCGTGAAACCCGTTCTATTTCAAGTAAACTGTTTTCATAAGCATCTTCCATTTTATTGAAAACACGTCTAACCTCTTCTATTTCCAAAAACAAATCTTGATCAATATTACGAAGACAAGCTTTTACATTGTTTACAAACGGAACAAATTCATCTCGAAACGCAGCTCTAGTGTGCTCAAAGTTCCATTCACCTTCCGTTATGGCCGTGGCCGTCGTACGTTCCAAAATGACCTTGTCAAAATTGGCTAAGTGTTGGTGAACCGTATTTAAGTTAACGGATGCCTTACTTACCGGTGGAATTAACTTCGTTAAATCCTTTTTGACGAGTGTAGGAGACGTACTAGGAAGGTTTTCACTTGACAAACTTTGGGGTACAAGAACTGTTAATTCTGCTAATTCCTTTTGTAAGCGAATGCGTGTCTTTTTCGAAAATTGATCTTTGTTATGTTGATCATAATCAATTGTATGGAATTTTGAAAGAATTTTAGAATGACTTTCATCCCCAAGTGATTGTGTCTCCTCAGTACTACGAACAAAAGGTGCTTCTTTCGATTTTCCAATTATGGTCATATCATAAAGACCGGGAATATATTCCTGAGCTTGTTTTGCATAACCGGGATTTGGTGGTAAATCTTGAAGACGCTTAAGTTCGAATTCTTTAAATGATTTAGTTAAAAGATGAACCTTTTCTGTGGAAGCGTATTGTTTTAAAAGTTGTTGTTCTTTGAATTTAAGAAGTTTGGTAGCATTAATTTCCGATTCAACCTTTTTAGACTCGAGAGTTTCGAAATCCATTTTAAGTTTTTGAAAATCATTGACAACTGACTCTTTTTCTTTTAATTCATTGGAAATGTTAGCTTTTAATGATTCTATTTCTTTCAAGTGTTCAATCTTTTCAAAACGAAATTGGTCAAATTCAGAACATGTTATTTTCTCTTCTTGAGGGACCATTTCAAAAGTTTTAACTTTTTCTTTATGCAACGCAAGCTCAGCAGTTAGGGTGGAATTCGTATCTACAGATTGTCTGAGTGCCATATGCATTTGATCAATAATATGTTTAGGCACCATGACCAAATCATGTGGAGCATAAGATTCCATACCCGTCGTAGCATTTGGTTGAGGTTCACTCAAATGTGTAGAATTGGGTACCACATCATTTGAGTTACTAGTTCCCGAATGCTGTTCGAGGTTGTCATTTTCATGCCCAACTTGATGTTGGTTATCATCAATATTATTAGATGTGGTTGGTACCTCACTGATGACATCAGAACCGTAGTGAGAGAGATTAGCAACGAGAGCAGCTTGGGCAGAGTGAATGTCATCACAATCCGAATCGTATGCATCAAGATCGTCCGCTTGATAAGCTGCATTAGAAGTGGAAACAACTGCAATGCCTTCAGTATCTGCTGCCCCTGGGTCTGCCAGAAATGCTAACTCCTCTGAATCCAAAATCTTCCCCTTAGACTGAGCATCAACCAAATACATCTTCTCACGAAACCATGCATCATCCCTTCTCCTTTTTGGCTGAGTACATTCCCTAGCCATATGACCTTGTCCTCGGCAATTGTAGCAAGTCACAACCTTCTTAGGACCAATAGGACTCCCATTTCCACTAGCTTGAGAATTCACAGCTTGATTGCTCCCAGTCCTTGTAGGAGGTCCATATGAATTTTGCCTTCCCTGAATAGGTTGCACCGTCACTTGACCATCTTGAACAGTGGCTTGTTGTCGAGGATTTGATGAGGTGCGGAGCTGATTGTTTGTTGGTGGAAATCCTCTAGTTGCAACAAGTTTCGACAAGTAGGCAGTGAGATGGTTTAGTACATCAGCTGGCGTATCATTTGGAGTAAAGACCGGTGCTTGGATTGGTGGAAGTTCATTAGAGTAGAAGGCTTGTGCTGGTTGTGCTTCAATAGGAAAATATCCTTGCTGAGGATTATAGCCCAATGGAGAAGTGTTGGCTTGTGATGGTGATGTTTGATATGGTGGTTGCTGTTGAAAAGATTGTTGATGAACACTTTGTTGATATTCTTGCTGTGGCATCATTGGTGGTTGATAAGATGGTTGATGTGGTTGCTGATAGATGTGTGGTGGTGGTTGCTGCAAGTATGATGGTTGTTGATAAGTATAAGCCATGTTTTGTTGAGAAGCATACATTGCAAGTGGATCATGAACTTGAGGTGTAGACAACCGAGCCTCGATCACATGGCATTCGTGTTGTTGAAGAAAAGCTTGAAGTTGATCCACATTGGTGTTATGCAAGTCCTTAGCCAATTTAACATCCGTCACGTATTTTTTCCATTCTGGAGGAAGAGTGTTCAAATACTTGGTGTTCAATTGAAAGGTAGGAATTGCCATGCCATAGATATTAAGCTCATTCAACAATAGGGTAAATCTCAGATAGTAATCATTGAGAGTCTCCCCTGGCACATAGGCAAACTTATCAAAAGTATCATAAAGCTTACACTCTCGTTCTTGTTTAGTTAACGAGGTGCCTTGCATTAGAACCCGAATTCTATCCCATAACTCTTTGGCAACTTTATGTTTGCTGACGAGTTTGTAGACATCTGGAGGAAGGGCTTGAAGAATGATGTTTGTAGCATACTTATCACATTTATCTTGAATCTTCATATCTCCAGTCAACTCACCCGTTGTGCGAGGACGAGTGGTCGTACCTTCCGTCACAGTACCATAATCTAATGGTCCATTGAGTACCGATGCCCAAATAAGATGTCCATTCTCCTTGTTCAACATATAAAGTTCCATTCGGGAAGCCCATTCCTCATACATGGTCTTTACCAACATTGGTGGACGATTATCCGTACCCGAGAGGATGGACTTATCCGTAAGAGATGTGTACTCCATTTCAATAAGTTAAGATTTACAAAGTTGATCGAACAATGAAATAAGGTTAAGTATTTTTGTGTTGTTGTGAGTTATAATCGAGAAACAATGTTAAAATCCCCTAAAATATGTTCTCGATAAACCAAAAATTCCAAGTCAAAATTACACACGAAAATTTTTTATGGAAAAAATTGTGATTATCGGAATGCCAGATCGGAATGTCGGATCGTAATACCAGATCGGAATGTCAGATCGTAATACCAGATCGGAATGTCAGATCGTAATACCAGATCGGAATATAGAACTGTCGAAATGTTGTTGGTATCGAAATGCCTAGATCGCAATGCAAAGCTGTCGCAATAATTCAGATCGCAAAGTCCTATCGTAAAGAATCAGATCGCAATGTACTATCGGAATACTCAGATCGCAATACCCAGATCGCAAAGTAGCTGACAAAATTCGAGCAGAGTAACGACTTAAAATACTTCCTTATACCCGTCGGAATCTCAGATCGCAATAGCTATCGGAATGATTCAGATTGGAATAAGTGATAAAAATCCAACGATCACAATGTAGAAACCTAACCCTTTCCGATGGTTAAGTTATTGCGATGGAGGCCCAAGTACAGTTTGTACTTTCCGATGGATCTTTCTGCTAGAATTTCGGAATGAAGAACAAAGCCTTTTTTCGCACTTTTGATCCAAGAAAACTGATGTTTTAATGAAAACCAAGATACCAAGAACACTCTTAAGCACAAATCCCTATGTTACACTACTTTAAACTTCGATCCAACACAAAAATTTTTGAAGATTTCGGCAAAAACAAACCTATACTCCACGAATTGTTTTGAAAACAAAACGCAACACAAAAACAAACCTATATTTCATCCCAAGCTCTTGATACCATTTGTAGATTTGTAAGTCTATGCTTATGTTTTTAGAGAGAGAAAGTGATAGAGAAATGGTGGATTTCACACTTTAGAGAGAGAAACTAAGAAAGAACTATGTGTAAAATAATGAAAACCACACCCCTCTCCATCTAAGGAGAGGGTTTATATACCCAAGCCCATGAGATGGGCTTGGGTTTACATTAGGCCGCCGGCCCATACACTTCATGGGCTCGGTTTTGGGCTTTGTTTAATAAATGTAAATAACTAAACTACGAGCTATAACGTAGACTATTGTTGGAGTGACAGATCCTTTCTAATACGTAAAACGTATTTCCAACATAGAAGATTGAGGAAGAGGAGCAGGTGACTCGTTTTCCTTAGTCACAATCACCGGTGGAGGTATAGGAAGCTCGGGTTCCTTAGTACCTTTGCCACTGCGAGTGGTGATTGCTTTCATCTCCCCTCTTGGATTCGCAACGGTGTTACTCGGAAGAGTACCCGAAGAAGAGGGTTGATTACCTTGGAAGAAACTAGCCATCATGTTTCTTAAGTCATTCGTTTGACTTGCCAAAGTGTTTCTCATATTAGCTCGAAGATCGTTCCCTTGTTTCACCATGTCTGCTTTCAAGTTGAGCACTTCCCGCTGGAGATTGTCCACGATCACATCATTAGTCCTCATGTATGTTCCAATATCTTGGGGTAATGCGGTGGGTTGGTTGGGAGGAGCATTGTAGGCGGGTGCTTGATAAGCAGGTTGTTGGTAAACTTGGTTGTTTCTTTGAGGTGGATATGGTTGTTTGTGAGGTGGTTGGTATGGTGCACGAGGTTGTTGTTGAGGGGGGCGATTGAGGTTTTGTTGTTGGTTTGGGTTGTTAGGAGGAAAACCGGGTGGGGAAAGAAAGTTGTTTGAGCGGTAGCTAAGCAAGTTGCGGTCACCTTGAGGACGTGCTTGATAAGCGGCCGGAGGATAGGTACCGTATGCTGCATTAACATTCTCACTAGGATAGTCTTGGGTGGTGGTACAAGTGGTGTAAGAATGAGGACCCCCGCATATTTCACATGGTTGGCTTATAGCATTGACTTGAGCGTCTTGAGCGTTTTTAGCGTGGATGATGTTGGTATTGTTAGCGGTGTGGGTAACAAGCGATTCAAGAAGCGTAGTAATTTTGTCAAGTCGCTTGTCGTTGTCACTAGTACTAGCACTAGCGGCATTGGTCCGAACACTCTTTGTTTGCACACGAGACTTATTTTCAATAATATCCCAAGCGGCATTAGAAGTCTTAACCAAAATATTACCCCCCGAGGCACTGTTTAGTGAATCTTGTTCGTTCATGCTTAAACCATTATAAAAAGTATTAATTTGGTGCACTTTGGTAAAACCATGTTGTGGGCACTTTCTTAAAAGATCTTTAAAACGGTCCCAAGATTCACTAAAAGACTCATCGTACTTTTGTTCAAAATTGATAATTTCATTCCGCAAAGCGGTAGTACGAGAGGGTGGGAAAAAGTAGTTTATGAACTTGGTCTCCAAATCCGTCCACGTCAGAATACTTTGTGGCGGTTCCTTTGCAAGCCAATGCCGGGCTTGTCCCTCTAAGAAAAAGGGAAAAAGTTGTAAACGGATTACCTCTTGTGGAACACCATTGAATTTGACTGTATTCGTGAGTTGTAGGAACCGTTTGATGTGGTCATGAGGATCATCAATGGTACGCCCCAAGAATGGTTGAGCAGAGACCATCTGAATAAAACCGGATTTGAGCTCAAAGTTGTTGGCTGCAATCGCGGGTATGACAATTGGATCATTGTTGCCCTCTGCATGTTCTTGCAAAAGTTCAATCATCGGGCGATTGTCCGGTAGAGGTTCATTGTTGTTGTTATTATTGTTGTTGATAGGTGGATTGTTACTGTTGTTATTGTTTTGAGGTGGGTTATTGTTGTTGTTGTGTACAACGGCCATGTCTAAGTCTTTGAGAGGCTCGGGCTCTTGATAAGACGTTGATCGTGTACGCATGCACCTGCAAAAGAACTAACAAAGCAAACAATAAATATTTTTGGTTTTTCGGGTTTTTTAATTTTTTTGTATTTTTGAAAGTTTTAAAATTTTAGGGTTTTTTGAAATTTTTATGAAAAAGTAACGTTCACGGCGAACGGATCCCAAAATCCAAGTTCTCACAAAAAACTATTAATCTTAACGAGAAGAGCCGGCATCGGCGCCATTTGATACTTTGGTTTTCATTGGGGTTCAGATTAATTCTCGGAATCTTCTCGAATTGATCACGGTTTAAAGTGGAATAGTTGTTCTTGGTTAAAAAGGGGTTGGTTTGTTTGGTTATCTAATTTTTTAAACTAAATGCAAGTAACTAAAATTGTCGTTGAGTAAAATCGAAATCTTAAATTTAAACTAAAAATAAAAGCTTGCAACCTTGGAAACTAAAATGTAAGTGATTAAAAATTAGGAAAGATGTTTAAAATATTCCAAGACAAAAGGCGGGAAAGAGTAAATTTGAGAACTTAATAAAACAAAGACTAAAATAAATGTGCACTACAATCACACTCCATCGTAACCACTCCATCGCAATGCTCCATCGTAACCTTCCATCGCAACTTACCATCGCAATGCTCCATCGTATCCTAATCGCAGTGTGGATCGTACCAACCAATCGCACTCAATGCAATTACAACAAAAGGGATCCGATCGTACTCACTAGTACGATGGGAGGGGCGATCGTACTACCAGATCGCAACCACGATCGCAACTAGTGATCGTGGTCTTTGATCGTGGTTCCGGATCGTAACAAACCGATCGCAATCAATGCGATCAAAGCAGGGAAGAGAGACCCGATCGCACCCCAGATCGCAATAAGTGATCGTGGGCGTGGATCGTACCAGGGAAAGAACAACCGATCGCACTCTAAGCGATCTTAGCCAGATGATCGTACCAAGTAAACCCTCCTACGATGGAAAAGGCGTCCAACAAGGAAAATAAGCTTAAGCAAATAAGCAGTAACCAATAAGCATTTTCAAACTGTTAAAAGAGTAAATAAGCACAAATTACAAAACTTTTGAAATCTAAAACATTCAAAATTCCACAAAACGAACTTACGAGTAATGAATCTTTAGGAAAACTTAAAAGGTAAATAAGCCAAAATCAACGAATAAGCCAATAAGCATCGAGAGCTTATAGGCTTGAACGTCTTAAAGCTTATGCTGGAACGAAAGAAATGAACTTTCTTAACACAAAACCTCAAATTCAATCACGAATCATGAAGGATTCGGATCAAGATTAAGGATTCGGATCAAAAATTAAGCAAGATTAAGAAATGTAGAAGGAGATTTAAAAACACAAAGCTTAAACTTTAACTTGATTAAAGGAAATTCAAATACACAAAGTTTAAACTTGCAAAATTAAAAGAAAGAAAAGATGAAAAATTTAGTGAGAGAAAGTTGGGAACTTTCTCTCTCTAAAAAACTACACAATGAAAAATGAAACTAAACTAAAACTAACTCCCCAAAATTGTAAGGAGAAGGCCTATTTATAGGTGTTGCTTGTGGGCTTGTAAATGGGCTTGTACATGGGCTTCTCTTCTTCTTTCTTCTTTAGTCTTTACGTTTTTCTAAATAAACGTTTCCGACTTTGGATTTTGAGAAGTGTCGGTGAATAATTCCAACTCGTCTTATAATCTTTTGTTTAATAGACTCGAGTTCTTCGACATATATGAATTTTCCATCTTTGGCCATTTTCTTCGATAAATCTTCAAATAGGCACAATGACTTCAAATCTTTTGCATCTCTTAGACAATAGACTTCGTCTTGAGTCTTTTTCTTCGATAAAACCCGTGTGATCCCATGTTTTCTTCAGTATCTATCCGGTTAGCTCAAAACACAACAAGCACACAAACCACGCATAATTCCAAACAAATGATATTAAATACGCGTTTTGGTCTAGTTTTAGCAAGAAATAAGTGGTAAAAGGATGGGTGTTTTCAAACCTATCAATGTTAAACAGTTTTTATAAGATAAACATAAGGCTTTTCAAACTATAAAACCAGTTTTACTAAGATATACCAGGTTATCCAGGACTTAGTCTTTTACGCTGCTTCATGCTTGATAAGAATCAGTTTCCTAATTATGTAGATTATTTGAAGATATATAAGTTTGAAGTATTTATAAATCAGCTTATTGAACCGGCTTAATTAAATCATGAAACCTTATGAAACGGTTGTTTAATTATTGGAATTTATCATGAACCGGTTAATTATTTTTGGGCTTATTATGAACCGGTTTAGTTCGACTTATTTTAGACTTATTAAGATTGGCTAAGTTACGACTTATTTATAATGGGACTTAATTAACACAGGCTTATTATAATTAATTTATTTATCATGTTCAAGGCTTAATGTATAATTAATTATATTCATGACATACTATAATCTGATAATTAATTATAAAATATATGACATGTTATTATTTAGTATTTAATTATAATCTATGACATACTATTATTTATAGTTAATTATAATTTATGATATATTATTAATTAATAACCAAGTATAAAACATGACACATTATTAATTAATAATGATTTACAAGATTATGACATGTTAAAGTATTTATTTAAAATAAACTTTACGATTATATCACTTAATAAATCATGACTTATAAAATATGTCTTTAAGCATCGGCTTACTATTTTTGGAAAGTTTGCTATATATGGAAACCGACTAATTTTAAAAAGTTTCTAATTATGAAAATTCAAGTATAATAACACATGAAACATGAAATACGTTAATAAAGAACACATGAAACACTAAGAAATACATGATAAAACATAAAACAGTAAAACAAGTCAAGAACATGTAAAACAAGTCAAGAACAAGTAAAGTAAACTAAGAATCAGTAAGTTATACATGAACAAACGACTCATACACGTCCTTTATTATGTAGCATTCGTGAAGTCGGAGTAGTTACTTTCCGCCTTTCATCTTCATTCGTTACTGGACATAAGGTACGGATATTCCGTCCTTTCGTATGGACATTCCTTTGTATGTTTGATTAGGATTCCCCGTTTGCAGCCATCTGTTTTCCCCAGTTATTTTATATGTTTTAAATGCTTATCTTATATTTTAAATCCCTGAACTATATACATGCATGCCAGTTCATCTAGTTATGAAGGTACCATAACCATAACACTGGAGGCACCAGTGTTATGACTTCCTCGCGACGGAGTGATTGCTCGTGGCGTCCCTTCAGTTTGACCGTTTATTTATATTATCATGTGGGGCGTATGGGTGCATCTTAGTACATTTTTATCAAGATTTTCATGGTGAATGTGGTGTGTGCCTTGCATCCTTCACATTGGAGCTGATCCCTCCTACCCAGACCAATATAATTAGAGCCAACCCCTCTAATTGCATGATGAGGCCACCCATCTAAGTATTCATGCACGTTGATACTCTCATGACTTATATGGGATTTTGGCTTATTAAAATACAATTTTTCATAAGTTAAAACATAAGCTTTTAAAGTATAAAACCAGTTTTATAAACATGTTCCAGGTTTTCCAGGACTTATACATTTCCGCTGCTTTTTAGTCTCTATGTATGTTTCAGTCATTCATACTATGTCATATATTCATTCACTGAGCGTATTTCTCAGCCGTTACTTTTATTCCATGTCACAAAACGGTAGGTACCCAAGGTCAGACTTGAGCATTTGGAGGACGTGAGGATGGAAGCTACCTGAGACTTCTTCTCCTTTTGCCTTCATATACTTATGCTTTCTTGGACACTTGTTTTTTCCTCTTTATTTTATTTATGTTTTGGGCTTATGGTTGGGAATCGATGTTTGATTTCGGTTATCCCTTTGGTGATGTACGTTTTAGGACATAATACCTTGTATGCTTTTGTTGGGAATTATTTGTTAAATTTCAAGTACCGTTAGTGTATTTCAAGTATTGTTAGTGTTATGTAAGTACCGTTAGTATTAACGCGTTACATAGTAAGTACTGCTACTTATAAAGTAAGTACTGCTATGATGATTAGGACGAATATATCTTTGTATAAGATATGTCATAGTTATAGTTAGAGTATATCTTATGTCATATACCTAAATAGTTAGAATATTGATAATATCGTCTGTGATATAGTTATCTTTATAGAATATTCTAAGGTTTCTAGGGTTCCTTACTCTATAAAAGGAACATAGGTACAATGTCTTTCATGTACCTCATTCAATTCGATTAATAAGACAATCGAATAGTTAAAATTAATTCTGTTCTTCTGTGCTTTATAAGTTATATTCCGCATAACTTATTAAGTGTTAGTAAGAGTGCTCAAAGTGTTTTAGTTTGATTACAAACTACTAGACTAATTCTTAACAGAATATAGATCCAACCAAAGGGATCAACAAGTGGTATCAGAGCCTGGTTGAGAAACTCTGAAAAAGAAGAACACAACCCCAAAAAACTCCACACATCCCAAAATTCAATCTCTCAACCAAAAGGTGATGATGCTCACTTGAATGATGCTCAGATCCCTGATCCTATACCACAGGGACAACTACAAGTTGTGCATCCTGCACAAACACAAGGTGTTCAAGCCGTGAATGTTGTAGCTACCTCTACACCAACACCTTCCCATACTCTGTCTGCTGTTAAACTCCCAGTTCTCAAAGGTGACAATTATTAGACATGGGCTATGCCGATGGAACATTACTTGAATCACACAGATCACACTGTGTGGCAAGTTATCAAGAATGGGAATACACCAAAGAAGCTAGATTGGTTGCCAGACAATACATGCTATGTTCTACCTGCTGTGACTGCTGAAGAGGTACAAGCAGAGATCAGAGAGAGAAAAGCCAGAACTGCCTTGGCTATGGCTCTTTCTGAAGACATTCTACCAAGCTTTCATCATTATAAGGATGCTAAAGCTATGTGGGATGCTATAAAACTTAGATTTGGGGGAAATGACAAATCTAAGAAGATTAAGAAGATTGTTCTTAAGCAAGAATTTGATAACTTCTCAATTACCACTATAGAGGGGATACATGGTGGATATGGAAGGTTCAGCAAATTGCTTATTCAGTTAGCAGTTTATGGACAAGTAATTCCTAATGAAGAAGCTAATTTAAAATTCTTAAGAAGTGTTCCACCAGAGTGGAAAGCAATGGCTATGCACTTCATCACAAGAGATGATTTGGAAACAATTCCTTTTGATCATCTCTAAAACAATCTTAGAGCATATGAGATGGATGTGAAAGGCACTAAAGTAAAGACAACAACTACTTCAAAGTCTAACTTGGAGTTTGTATCAGATGGGAACAACGGTACTTACTTTCATAATACCGCTAGTGGATCTAGCAGCGGTACATACTTCACAAATACCGCTGGAGGACTTACAAGAAGTACTTACCCACAAAGTATTGAAAGCAGTCCATTAGTCTCTCAAAATCCACATGGAAGGTCTTCACCATTGTTTAGTGACAATGATGCCTTCTCATTCTTCGCTGGACAAGACAACATGCCAAGGTTAACACTCAATGACTTGTTCCAAATGGATGATGCTGATGTTGAAGAGATGGATCTTAAATGGCAAGCTGCTATGGTGTCAGTAAGATCTAATAGGTTTTTCAAGAAGACTGGAAGAAAAATGACTGTTGATCCTAATGAGCCATTAGGATATGACAAGTCCAAAGTTGAATGCTATAACTGTGGAAGGAATAGACACTTTGTAAGAGAATGCTCTAGAGATAAAGCTGAGGATAGCAATCAGAAGTCCAAGCACAACTATAGAACCAGTCCAAGAATAACTGAAAGCTTTCCAAAAGGAAACAATAGGAGTCCTAAAGGAACCAAATCATTGATTACTGTAGATGGAGTGGTGAACTAGGTAGAAGAAGAAGAAGAAGAGCTTGGTTTAATGACTCTCTCACATGGAGATACTGAGGTACATCCTTGTTCTAAAGACCGTGTTCTTAAATTTAATAGCCTAAAAGTAGAACTAGAGGAACAATATCAAAAAGTTAACACATGCACTATAGAATTAACTGCTTTTAAACATGGTGTTTTTAAATTAGAAGAAAATATAGTTTTGTACAAAAAGGCTAAACAAAAACTATGAAGAGAAAATAAGGATTTTGACTCTTCAAATGAGGGAAAAAGATATGGAAATAAAAGCTTTTGAAAGACAACTGTTAAAATTTCAACATAAAATGAAGCTTTAAAAGCCAGTCTTTGTAATGAAAGGGAAGTGATTAGTCATTGGCAAGAATCCTCTAAAGGATTGGGAAAATTGATTAATTCACAAATGGGGTATTATGATAACACAGGCCTAGGATATGTTGAGGACCAACCTGGGATAACCTTAACTGACAAGGACTTATCAAAAGGGATTTTTGATAGTCCTAGTGAGGTAGATAATACACCTGAAAATGATAGATATGCTGAAGGAATGAAGGCAGTTCCTCCACCATTATCAGGAATTTTCATTCCCCTTGTAATGATACTAACATAGAGTTAGAAGAACCTAAGGTTAATAATGTCTTTAACTCTAGTACTTTGTCCCAAGAAAAGATTGCTGTGACCAAAAATATTGTTTATCCACCTTTAATGAACAACTTTGTTTCTAAGGAATCTAAGACTAGTTCTGCTCCCAAGCAGGTAAAAACACCTAGCAAGATAATGGAAAACAATGTAAAACATAATAAAGCTAAAAGGGGTGGGCTAGGTTTTGACAAAGTAAAGTCAAAACAACCTATTGGGTCTTTTTTAAGAAGAAAAGGATGTTATATATGTGGTAGTCTAAATCATTTTATCAAAGATTGTACACTACATGAAGATAAAATTGTGAAACAAAAGGCTACACAAAGGGTCATGAAAAATAGTAATGGGAAAAATGCACAGGTTTATAGGAATCAGAAACTTAAAGATGACAAACCTAAGTTTGATCACACACGGGTAGTTAAACAGGCTAAAAATAACTCTACCAAAAGTTTTATTCCTAGGGCAGTACTTATGAAACACGGTCTAGTACCTTTAACGTCTGGTAAAGCAAGTATCAGCAAGTCTAGACCTCCAAGTACTGCTAGACCAAATTTATGTATTGTTGGTTTAAAGTCTGTAAAACCAAAGTTCTCCAAGACTTCTAAGAAAGTTTTTGAAAAAGTTAAAACACCTAGAAGTAAGGATAAGAACAAACTAGTGCAAATGTGGGTTCCTAAAAGAGATAAATCATGTGTTAAAACAAGTACCGCAAAAGCAGTACTTAAGTCAAAGAAGTCTGAGCACATAGAGTCACCCTATGACTTTGACTACATAAATGAAACCATGAAGTATAAGAGTAGAAGTAGCATTACTGGGAATGCTTCAGTACAAACTCTTAAATGTGTAGGTCCCACAAGATCTGAGCCAAATGTGATTTGGGTCCCTGTTAAAAACTAATGAGTTTTATTTGTGTGCAGGGGCATCTAATTGATGAATTGAAAGATAAAGGAATAGTAGATAGTGGATGCTCAAGACACATGACAGGAAACAAAGATTTTCTAGCTGAATTTGAAGAATTCAGAGGAGGACCAGTAGCCTTTGGGGGTAGCAAAGGTAGAATCACTGGCAAAGGGAAAATCAACACAGGAAAGTTGGAATTTGAAGATGTGTTCTTTGTAAAAGAATTGAATGAGTTCAATCTCTTTTCTGTATCACAAATGTGTGATAAGAAGAACAAGGTGCTATTCACAGACAAAGAATGCTTGGTGTTGTCTAAAGACTTTGAGATGCCTAAGGAATCTCAAATACTGCTTAAAGTACCCAGGCAAGAAAATATGTACACCTTTAATTTTCATAATATTACTCAAACAGGTGGTATTACATGTTTGCTAGCTAAGGTTTCTTTAGATGAGTCAAATTTGTGGCATAGAAGGTTAGGTCAAGTGAATTTCAAGAATCTTAATAGATTGGTGAAAAGGAATTTGGTTAGAGGTCTACCTAACAAATTTTTTCAAAATGATTTTACATGTGCTGCTTGTCAAAAAGGTAAACAACATAGAGCCTCTTGTAAGACCAAGACTGTTAATACTGTGACAAAACCTTTGCAGCTTTTGCATATGGATTTGTTTGGTCCAGTTTCTATCAGAAACATTAGTCATAAGACCTTTTGTCTAGTCATAACTGATGATTATAGTAGATTTAGTTGGGTTTTCTTTTTAGCTCTTAAAAGTGAAACAAGTGAATTACTTAAGGATTTTATCATTTTAGTTAAAAAGTAGTTCACTAAACAGGTTTTAATCTTTAGGACTGATAATGGGACATAATTTAAGAATGCTGAATTTGATGAGTTATGTAGGCCTAAAGGAATTAAGAGACAATTTAGTAATCCTAGAACTCCACAAAAAAATGGAGTAGCTGAAAGGAAGAATAGGACACTAATTGAGGCTGCTAGAACTATGTTGGCTGATTCACTTTTGCCAAATACCTTTTGGGCAGAAGCAATCAATACTACATGTTATGTGTTAAATAGAGTCCTAGTGACCAAGCCTCAAAACAAAACACCTTATGAACTCTTGACTGATGTAAAGCCTAACATAAGTCATTTAAGACCTTTTGGGTGTCATGTGTCCATACTAAATACTCTTGATTATTTGGGAAAGTTTGATGGAAAGTCTGATCCAGGATATCTTGTAGGATATTCTTTGCAAAGTAAAGCATATAGGGTTTATAATTTGGCAACTAAGAAGGTTGAAGAAAATTCTCATGTCAATTTCTTAGAAAATAAACCCAATGTCCCAGGAATAGGTTATGCTTGGATGTTTGATTTAGATTATCTAACTAACTCCGTGGATTACTATTCTTTGCAAAAGGATTGTCAAACTAACAATGCAGGTGAGGAGTCAAGTGCAACTAATGCAGGTACTAAAGAAGATGTTTCTTCATCAGATGATGATGTTCATATCTATGTGCCCAACATGCCTACTGTTACTCCCATGTCTGTAACTCCTAAGAAGCAAACCATGCCATCAAATGATGATCAAGCCTCCCAGGAGCTTCAGAGGCTTCAAGATCAAGAAAAGAATGCTACATCTGCTAATAAGCATTCAAGAGAAGAATCTTTTGAGTCACAACACTCAGCAGTACATACTACACCTAGTGATACTTCATCTGCAAGTACTGCTAAGTCAAAATCTGCTAAATCTGTTGACTCACTAGAAGAGATTTTACAAGCCTTGGACGATGAAGACTTATATGCTAGTCCACCTGAAGGAATCTTCTCCAAAGCTTCCTATGATGAGCATGATGCAGTAACTGATTTCAACAATTTGGAAACAGAAATTCCAGTCAGTTCTATTCCCACTCATAAAGTCAACAACAACCATCCTACTACATAGATTATTGGAGATCCCAAATCTGCTGTACAAACCAGAAGACAACTGCAAACCAATATTGAAACTCATGCACTTGTGAGTTATGTCAAACAACAGCAGAGAACAAATCACAAAGATACTCAACATTGTTTGTTTGCCTGTTTCTTATCTCAAGTAGAGCCCAAAAACATTTCTTAGGCTCTTGATGAAGAAAGTTGGGTAGATGCCATGCAAGAAGAATTAACATAATTTGAGCTACAAAAAGTTTGGATTCTTGTGGATCTTCCCTCAGGTAAAAGAGTAATTGGTACTTGATGGGTATTCAGGAACAATAAGGATGAAAGAGGGGTTGTTGTGAGGAACAAGGCAAGACTTGTTGCTCAAGGCTATAGACAGGAAGAAGGGATAGACTATGATTAGGTTTTTGCACCAGTGGCAAGGATAGAAGCCATTAGGTTATTTTTGGCCTTTGCATCATATATGGGATTTATAGTCTATCAAATGGATGTGAAAAGTGCCTTTCTATATGGTACTATTTCAGAGGAGGTATATGTCTCACAACCTCCAGGTTTTGTAGATCCTAAATTCCCTAATAGAGTCTACAAGGTTATCAAAGCACTTTATGGTCTGCATCAAGCTCCAAGAGCCTGGTATGCAACCTTATCCAATTTTCTGCTAGAACATGGATATAGGAGAGGAACCATTGACAAAACTCTGTTCATCAAGAAGAATGCTAAGGACATCATTCTAGTTCAAGTCTATGTTGATGACATCATTTTTGGTTCTACTAAGAAGACATGGTGTGAAGAGTTTGAAGCTTTGATGAAAGGAAGATTTCAAATGAGTTCTATGGGAGAAGTAACTTTCTTTTTGGGACTACAAGTCAAACAAAGGAAAGATGGAATATTTATCAGCCAAGATAAATATGTTGCTGAAATCTTGAAGACATTTTATGTATGGATAAAAGGAGTACAAGCACACCTTTTGAATCCAAGAAGTCTCTATCAAAAGATGAACATGGAGAAGATGTTGACATTCATCTATACAGATCAATGATTGGTTCATTGATGTATCTTACTGCTTCAAGGCCAGATATAATGTTTGTTGTGTGTGCCTGTTCAAGGTTCCAAGTTCATCCAAAGGTGTCACATCTACATGCTGTGAAGAATATTTTTAAATTTCTTAAAAGTCAACCCAATTTAGGATTATGGTATCCTAGAGATTCCACCTTTGAATTGGAAGCTTACTCAGATAGTGATTATGCTGGAGCTAATCATGATAGGAAATCCACAACAGGAGGTTGTTAATTCCTAGGCAGAAGACTCATATCATGGCAGTGTAAGAAGCAAACCATTGTTGCTACTTCTACAACTGAAGCTGAATATGTAGCTGCTGCTCATTGCTGTGGACAAGTACTTTGGATTCAAAATCAATTGTTGGACTATAGGTTTAACTTCATGAACACCAAGATTTACATTGATAATGAAAGTACTATATGCGTTGTCAAGAATCCAGTATTTCACTCCAAGACCAAGCATATTGAAATAAGACATCACTTTATAAGAGATGCTTATGACAAAAAGCTAATTCAAGTCTTGAAGATTCATACAGACAACAATGTAGCTGATTTGTTGACCAAGGCATTTGATGCAAAGAGATTTGAATTCTTGGTGACACACATTGGTATGCTTAACCAATAACATGCTGCATATGTTGAGGGGAGGTAATAGCTGTACAAATTTTTATAATTTTTATTCTATAGTCTATGTTTTGTGTTTTTGATGTGATTGCAGGTTAATAGAAAAAAATAAAAGAGGTTACATTGTTAGTGGAAAGCATGAACTGGTCAAAATTGTGAGGTACTTTGGCAATCCAAGTACCGCTAGCGCAAATCCAAGTACCGCTTATGTTCCATGTACCGCTACATGTCCGTTGTACCGTTAAGGGTCTGTTTTGTAAATTTGGTGGTTTCTTCGCGCTTGGGTTTGTTATTTACTTAAATACTTACTCCAATTACACAATTGATTCACCTAATCTTTTATATTTATCTCTTGATTCTATAACCTTCTCTCTAATCTTTCGATCATCAAAAGTACTAATGGATGCTTTACAAGTAATCTCTAAGCATAATTTGGTTGCGAATCTTGCTACGAATGATGACTCTCTTGGTTTCCATGAGATGATTGGTTTCCTATCTCGAAGTCATGTTCGCTTTGCACTCACTGTATGTCTAGTTGTCTCTATTTCCATTGTTGAACAATTTTGGAATACTGCTGTATTAGGTACTCGGTTTGATCAACCTTGCATTAAGGCTTGGGTGAATCATAGAAACATATATGTAACTGAGGTACTGCTACGAGCAAGTTTGAGATTAAATGATGAAAATGGACTTAGTATGCTTAATAATATAGAGATTCATGATGGCCTTGCAGCCATGGGCTATGGAGGTGGTAGGGAAAGTCTTACTTTCTTTAAAGCATTATTTTCACCTCAATGGAAATTGCTTTTTCATGCAATTATTCACTGTTTAAGTTCCAAAAGTACATCTTTTGATCAAATTCCTGCTGCATTGGCATCAGCTGGTGTTTGTCTAGCAAATAACAGGGTTTTTAATTTTTCAAAATTAATTTTTGAAGGCATGACTAGGAATTTGGAAGGGACTAAGAAGTTTTTAATGTATCCTAGATTCATTCAGACTTTAGTTAGTGATCAAATACCTAACCTACCAGAGTTAACTGATATATGAGATGTTCCTACATTCACAAAGAGAAATTTCTCTTTCTTGACCAAACAAGGCAATGCCTTTACAAGAACAGTAACACTATTGTTTGCTCATATATTAGCCCAACCTGCCAATCAAGAAGGTGAGGAACCTAGCAATGCTAGTGCTTCTCAGCAAACTCCCTCTCACCAGAGTTCCCATTCCCTATAAGATTCACAATCTTCTTCTCACAATATTGGTGTTCCACCAAACACTGATGAGATGATCCACACACCTGTTGCTTCTATTGCTGCTAGTGGTTCACCACAAGCACAAGCACCAGAGATGGTGGATGTTGCAAATTTAACTACTTTGTGTACAAGTTTGTCCTAACAGGTACATGTATTGTAGAAAGAAAAACTTGTTCAAGACAAGAAAATTGCTGAATTGGAAGCTAGCCTAATCAAGCTGAGAAACAAAGTGTCACCTTGGATGAGGCAACATAGATCTATTTAGAAGTCTGCAATCAAGAAGCAAAGATTCAGGAACCACAAGAAAAGGCAACTGAACACAACCAAACATGGGAGGAATTATGAAGGACAACCACCTTCTTCTGATAATCAGACAAGGATCTCTGGCAATGACATCAATTTTGAATTGGATACAAATGTCATGGGGACTTATGCAGATGGAACTGGTTTAGAGACTGGTGTGGATGGACCTTCAGATATGGAGATTCAACAGCAAGAACCACAACCTACTCCAGAGGAGCCACAAGTTGAAGTAACATTGGTAACTCAACCAGAACCATCACCTCAATCACCACTTCACACAAATTGGAGTGCTTTCTATGAGAAGTTGGAGGAAATTAATGTTTAGTTACCTGCTCCATCACCACAAAGCAATAAATCAGATAAGACTGAGGAGGTGCAAGTTGATATGATGACTTCTATGGAAGAAAAGGTATCTGGGGATACACAAGTGATTGAATAAACAAGTGTGTCTAATACTGGTGAAACCAACATTGTTGAAGATCCAAGTACTGCTAAGCCAACTAAGCCGACTGCAAGTACTGCTAACATTGTTGAAGACCCAAGTACTGCTAAGCCAACTAAGCCGATTGCAAGTACCGCTGGTGATCATCCTTCACTAGAAAGTTAAACTCTTTTTGGAGAAGATGAGACTTTAGCCCAATTGCTGCTTGATTTAAGAAAGAAGACTAAACAAGCAGAGGCAGAGAAAAAGACACAACAAGAAGTTCTTGCCAAAAAGAATCAAATTCAAGGTAAGAAAGTTCAAGCTTCAAACCCTACTAAAGGTATAGTTATTCAACAACAAGCTAATGAAGAAAGAGCTACCAAGCTGAAGAAGAAGCTACCTAAGATTGATCCAAAAGATAAGGGGAAGAAGCAATTATTATCAGAGTCTGAAGATGAAAGTGATTCAGATGATGATATAAACAAAGTCATGTACAAATTTAATAAAATAGACCATGATGAGGAATTTGCTTATAGAATGCAAGCACAAATTCGTGAAAATGAATTATAGGAAGAACTTGCAGCAAAGCAGAATTTGCTAGAAGCTAAAAGAATACAGCAAGAATGGAACATACAAGAGTATGACAGGATTCAAGATGAAATACATGCAAGTGAGCTTCTTGCAGACTCATTGATAACTGAAGAGAGAGATCATATGATGAAGAAGAGAAATCAAAATTGATTGATGATCTGGTAAGGGAGCAACAAAGATTCTTTGCTGAAAAGAGAAGAAAAGAAAAGATTAAGCCTCCAACTACTATGCAGATTAGAAATCAGATGATGAATCTTCTTAAGAAAGTTAAGGGATTTACTCCTATTCAACTGGTCAAGAAGAATTTTGAAGATATCAAGACTTTGTATGAGCAAAGTAATAGAACTGAATTGAATTTTGTTGAGATTGGATCTGAAGCAGATAGAAAAGCTGTTGAAGAGTTTAAGAGACATCTACAACAACAAATGCAATTTGGTAGTGCTCCTAGAATTGAGCCAAGTACTGCTGAACCTACAAACACATCTCCACCTATCAAGACCACTTATGTGAGGAAGAATATAAATGATAAGGTAAGTTCAAGGGAGGAAGAGACTGCTCAAAGGATGAATACAGGAGTTGAAACTCAAGACATTGCTCAGACTGAAAATGTACAAGCAGTACATACACAGTCAACAGTACATACTGAGGAGACGGTACATACAAACTTGGAAGAGGGTTCAACAGAACTTGAAGGAATTTCCAAGGGTGTTGAAAGGAAAAGGTCAACAAAGACAAAGAAGAAAGCCAAGAGAGCTAAAACAACAGCAGAGGATAGTGATGATGATGAGAGTTTGAAGAAGTACTTGAAGATTGTAAATTTTGAAGATCAATGTATTGATACAGAGATTTTTTGGAAAGAAAGCATCTATGGCTAAATGGATTTACTCTACAGATCAATGACTTGAAGCTCATGGAATTCAGAGAAGTGATCGCACAACAAGGGTATTCAGACTTTTGGAGGATATTCTTCATATTCTTGACAGACAAGATATTCAGGATCTTTCAAGGTTAGTTCAAGAAGCTAGTGGAGGTAAAACTGAAGTGTCACTATTATACTGGGAATTTCTCTTTATGTATGAGCCACACAATTATGATCAAGAAATGTTGAAAGAATTAGAGAATCAGGTTCCTAGTTACTGGAGATATTACAGGTCACGTGGATTGCATATTTTGGATATAGATGATGTTACATACTATATGCTGCAAGAGAAAACTTACCCTTTCAAAAGAAAATTGTTGGAAAGGATGTTAGAACAACAATTGGAAGTTACAGAAGAATCTGCTGATGCTTTGGAGTTGATCAGAATGGTTAAACAACAAATCAAGGATTTGAAAGATGAGGAAGTAGCTGAGAAAGAGCTTTAAGTGTTTGACTTTCAGTCACACTTCACAAATGATTCTCAGTTCACCATGTCTAACACACATAAGAACTGGCTAGTCTATAAGCAAACGGTTTGTGGTAAAGACTTATCAAATCCGTTGAAAGCTGATAGTTTGCTAAAACTATATGGTTCTAACTCACCTTGTTTCGAGACAAAGAGTTGGCTAGTCCTATACAAACGGTACTAGGTAAAGACTTCATCAAATCCGTTGATGGTTGACAATTTACCAAAAATTGTAAGGTTTTCATTACACCTTATTCTTTATGAATAAAGTATTGGCTATTCTAGAGTGTACGGCTAACTGGTAAAGAATTTAACAAATCCGTTGATAGCTGGTGATTTGCTAAAAATCATGAAGCCAATACAGATTGGTGTTTGTTGTTAACTGTTTTATTTCAGGTATGAAGATTGCAAGCAAAGAAGTATTCAAAGAAAAATACTTAGAAGGTTTTGTCTCATCAAATCAAGACAAAGGTTCATGGTTCAGAGTTCAAAGACTAAACTCAAGAAGACAATAACCGATGCCGCAAAGATAAGTGAATGTTTAGAAGACGCAAGAATATCATAGTTTGAAGACAAAGATGATATTCATGATGTTTGAAGATTATCTTATCAAAAGAAGATCTACATTTGAAGTGTTTGGCTACATTAAGTTGGATACAAATACAAATTACCAAGTTCAATCCAAGGATGAAGGAAAGACTAAAGACATGTATTTTAATACATCCAGTACAAGAGAAACAAGAAGACAACAAGATATCATTTCTTGTTTAGGGGAGGATTGTTGGGAATTATTTGTTAAGTGTCAAGTACCGTTAGTGTATTTCAAGTACTGTTAGTGTTATGTAAGTACCGTTAGTATTAACGCGGTAAATAGTAAGTACTGCTATTATAAAGTAAGTACTGCTATGATGATTAGGACTAATATATCTTTGTATAAGATATGTCATAGTTATAGTTAGAGTATATCTTATGTCATATACCTAAATAGTTAGAATATTGATAATATATCGTCTGTGATATAGTTATCTTTATAGAATATTCTAAGGTTTCTAGGGTTCCTTACTCTATAAAAGGAACATAGGTACAATGTCTTTCATGTACCTCATTCAAGTCGATTAATAGTAGAATCGAATAGTTAAAAGTAATTCTGTTCTTCTGTGCTTTATAAGTTAGATTCCGCATAACTTATTAAGTGTTAGTAAGAGTGCTCAAAGTGTTTTAGTTTGATTACAAACTACTGTACTAATTCTTAACAGAATGTAGATCCAACCAAATGGATCAACAGCTTTGATGACACGCCATAATTATCATGTAACGGTCTACTTATCAAAGTGGGGTGTTACAATTATGGTATCAGATCCCAAGGTTTCAACCTGTAGGCTCTAAAACTTGACCTGTGATTAGTGGGTATTCAACAGGCTCTTCCTAAACAACGTTTATTTCATTCCATGTCACAATATTTTTTAGTATTGGTGATCCTTACTCACGATGTTTTCATTGAAGTTTTGACTAGTATGGATTGGACCACAGCCATCCATATTTAGTCCAATATTGTTAATTTCTACATGACATTTTCTTGAAATTTTGACAAGTATGGATTGAACCATAATCATCCATACTTATTCACATTTCTTTTCTTCGAATTTTGTGGATTGAACCATAGCCGTCCACACCAGTCAATGTTAAACCTCAGTTGATTATGTTTTTATGACAATCATATTTTCATACTATCATGTTGATATCGTTTTCATGCTGATTATGTTCATGCCTCCTTATGTTGGTTATGTTTTCATCATGTTTATTTTGTTTTCATGATTAGACATTGATAAATTTCATTTAATCCTATTTTCACGATATCCATGGTTGGTTTTCACTAATCATGCTTTCATGCTAGTCGTTATTCGATTTCGTTTAATTACGCTTTCGTGTTTCTCCATGCAACTAGAATTATGTCTACGTTGAAATAACAAGGCTATCATGTTGCTCGCTTCAGTTCGGTTTACTAACCGTTTAATCAATCAATTACCTTACTTTGATCATTTCAGATGGTTGACACCCGTATCAAACATCTCATGTGAATTCCATGTGTACTCCATGTACAGTATTCCATGTGTACTCCATGTACCGCATTCCAGGTGTATTCCATGTACCGTATCCCATGTGTATTACACGTACCGTAATCCATGTGCGTTTTCCTTACAATACTCCACGAGTATTCGCTAGTCAATTCTCAATCATCTCAGGCGTATTCCACTTGCCGATATTCTACAAGATGCTGATGCTGTTCATAATTTGGAGATTTTACAAGATGCTGATGCTGCTCATAATTTGAAGATTTGTTGGAAATACGTTTTTACGTATTTAGAAAGATTCGGTCACTCCGACAATATATTAAGTAGTAGCTCGTAGTCTAGTTACTTTACATTATTTAAACAAGGAAAAGCCTGGTCCATGTCATGTATGGCCGACCCAACTTGTAAGCCCAAGCCCATCTCATGGGCTTGGTATATAAACCCTCTCCTTAGTTGGAGAGGATGTGGTTCACATTGTTTTTCACATAGTAAAGTGTGTTTTACACAACTTTCTCTCTCTCTATGTGTGTGTGTTCTCACCATCTGTCTATCTCTTTCTCTCTCTAGAATATAAGCAAGATTTACAATATCCTACAAATGATATCAAGAGCCATGGGATGATTGTATTGTTTATGTGTTTGTGTTCTTGATTTTTGTGTCTTTTTTGATTCAAATCATTCGATCCAATTTTTTTTGTGTTTTTATGGTTTAATCTTGATACAAATTATCTACATAGTTGTGGTAGAGATTTGGTATATTTACTTTGGCTAAAAATGCAAAACTTTTTGGGTGTTTGGATCAATTTTTGGCTTAAAATCTCAAATTGGGTGAGTTTTATCCGATAAAAGTGGAAGTTGGGATACTAATGAGACTGCTTTTATACATGATCTCATCGTCCAAAACGGGCTTAAAACAATAAAAATATCATAAAAAGTGCCATATATATGCTTGTGTTTGGTCAATGTGTATTTTAGGTATGGATATCGAGAAAATGACAAAAGATCACAAGAATCAATAAAAAATGAACACGGGAAATGAAGCCGCACAATGAACCGGGCCCATGTGTTGAATTTCTAAGAAAAAGTCCTTGAAGAATTGAAGATGTATAAGAAAGGTCCTTCATCATTGAAGAAATGACACTTTAGACCCTTGTATATTCATAATTACAAGTTTGGTCCCTAAAGTTTGTCAAAGTTACAAAAGGACCCTTAACTTTGAAGAATTGGCAAGATTGGTCCTTACTAAATGAAGACTTGTCACTTTTAGTCCTCCACAAAGTCAAAGATACAAGAAAAGACCTTAAAGTACCAAGATATGTCAAGAATGGTCCTTCAAATACCAAGATATTGCAAAATATACCCTTGAAAATACTTTTCATAAGTTTTTGTGGCCAAAGTATAAATTTTGAAACTTCATTAACAAAGGGTTTCTAGTTTGGGGTTGTGTAAACTTGTTTGAACACAAGTTGGAAAATGAGGGACCATTATGGGCAGACAAACAAACTCTTTCCCTCCACTCATGTCATGACACCTCATCACCACTACCCCACTCCACCAATCACAATCCACCAAACCTCCACGTCCACTTAACCCTTTTATTAACAGATTTTTAAATAATCTGTTTAAACAAATTTGAGTGGGAAACAACTACTGTCCCCTTAATCCTCATCTAAACACCCTTCTGAAAACCCAGCTATGAACCAAGAACCCTAATTGGGTATATCTTAATTACCCAAAATCAAACTGTCAAACCCTCCCGAACCCTAATTTACACTAACCATAACCAAACCCAAGTCTCACTTTTGGTCCCCCTAGCCACGTGGTCTCCCCAACCTTCCCCTGCTATAATTTTGGGAAAAAGACAAGGAATTCCAGAGAATCAACGCCCCACATGATTAACTTTTCCCCTACGCTCAATTAGACGACCATGATCAATTTCAAGCTGCAATCCACATGGGCAAGTCACATGAAGCCAGAATCATATTCAAAATTTAACATTAGGGTTTCTTAGTTTTATACACTCTTGTAAGCCTATATAAGGCACCTTAGGGTTTCAGTTTAAGCTATTCTTGGTTTTCTTTTGGTCAAAAACATTGTAAAGCCTTTTTCTCATGAATGAAAAAAAGAGTATTGTTTTGTGACGAATTCCAAGTGCCATCATTTACTTTGATTGTTTGTTAGTTAATGTTCTTAGTTTGTTGCTTGTTCAAGGTTCCAAAGTTTCTTTTCTTTAAGGTTTTTCAAAAGGTTGTTCTACTTTTCTGGTTTCTAAGTTTTTCATTAAGTTGCTGTTAAGAGTGGTGTTTTTGGTATCTTGGTAAATCATATCAAGTGTTATCAAAACCTCACACCAGTTTTCAAAGTTCCATTTACTTTTTGCAAGAATTGATTAAGCCTAAGTTGGATAGAATGTGTCCCTTTTGCAGTTTGGTTACTTAGAGTTGAACTTGATCATAGCTCCCTGATATCTTGAAGATATCAAGGAGTTGTGAAGGTTCAATCCTACGTGATTGACCTTGTGGGAAAAGACTAGTCAACTTTGGTCCAAAGTTTCAAGAAAGGAAGTAAAAAAAATCAGTTCTTACCATTTTTTATATATATCTATGCTACTATTGTGTTTGTTAAACCTTAGCTCAGAATTCGAGGGTGTGGATAGTACATCCCTGAGGTTTTCTATTTTCCCTTTTTCTTTCTCTATTTTTTGTTACGATTCATTTTTATGAGTTTCTTTTATGTTGCCTGTTCTAAATGATTTGATGTTAATGTTTAAGTGATATGTGACTTGAATGATTCTTTGAGAGTATCTTGTAGTCAAAAAAATATTTTGTCTTGCAAAATCTTGCTTATCAGTTTTGTAAGGGTGTTTGGATTTGTAGTTTACAAAAGCTTTGATAGCATGTGAGTAGGTTTTACGAACTCTAGAGTGTTTAAATCTGATTTGGTGTAGTTTAGCTCTAAAAACCTTCATACTTGGTGACATAAACACTTAAACTGAATCATTGTCCAAAACAAGGTTTTTTTTAAGTTTTTATGAACTGATATTTGGTAATCTATTAGATATCATGCTTAGTTAGGATTGCATGCTTTTGGTTTAGGTTCTTGTATGTTAGTTTATTAGTCATCATAGCTCAAAATTCATCAACTTGTCAACTGCATCAGATAGAACACTATCAGACCTAATTTTTGCTTAATTGTGACATGTTTGATCATTCTGTGCTCATTGGTGTGACTACTTGTTGATTATTTGTGTTATTTGTGACTCCCACAAGTCCACTGACTTGTGGGGTGCCCCTATTGTCCAAACAAACCAAGCAACAAGGCTCAATTAGACATTTTTCACTTTTTGTTAACCATCAGTGGGAACTCCTTTCCCACTGATAGCACTTTGCTAGCCACTGCTTAGCTAAAAAGCAAAAGCATTCAAACTTGTCATTATCAGATTCTTGAAATTTTGTCTTTTGTGCCTTATAATCAATGTTTTTAAGATTTTAAGTTTTTCCCTTGATCTTTGTGTTAGTCGTATTTAAAGTGATGGTCATATAATATAGTGTTGCGAAGCTCGTGGAAAATGATATTCAACGGTGTCGAGAGTTCTTAGCTTATGTTATGTATGTAACGGGAATTAGTCCCGAACACACAAATAAGGAAGGCCTTCTACACATTACACTTGTAGTATAAAAGGCCCCAAGCACCTCATTTGTGTGTTTGTGTTTTCCATTTCATAGTTGGTAGAGAGAGAAACATCATGTCTTTCTCTCAATAGGAAATCACAACTCTTTTGCTTTCTCTTTTATTCTTCATCTTAATCTAATCTTTCTTTTTGGTTTAATCCATCATGTTATTCGTGTTTGGTTAGTCGTGTGTTACATCCTACAAGTGGTATCATTCGCCAAGGGATTAGTGCATTGTTTTTTAGTGTTGTTTTAGATATCTTGTATTTCGTGAGTTCTCTTGATAAAACATTCCAAGATTCCAAGTTTTTTCGTGTTTTTGTTATTCTAAGTGATCCATATATCTTCTACATAGTTGTGGAAGAGATTCCGGTTCTTTGGTTTGGTTAAAATCACGTTGTTCTAGGCAAAAAGTCTCAAGTTTTTTCTTACATTTCGGAACTGTAACCCTTATTGTGACAGGAACAGTAACTCTCATCGCAATGGCTTAGGGTTTTGGATTACGACACAGTCTGCGATCGGTATTGCGACATGATTTTATTGTGATATCGCGACAGTTTTTTTGCTTGAACATTGCGACAGTAATCTACTTGGACATTGCGACAGGAACTAATTTGGATATTGCGACAGTTTTTGTTGGACATTACGACAGGAACCTGCTTGGACATTGTGACAGGAACCTGCTTGGACATTGCGACAAGAACCTGCTTGGACATTGCGACAGGAACTAATTTGCAACATTGCGACAGGTTAAAGTTTGCATCATTGCGACAAGTTCAAGTTTGCAAAATTACGACAGAAGGTTTTTGGGCATTGCGACAGATATCATTTTCCAACATTGCGACGTGTTGAATCATTGCGATTTCTTCACAAAATTATTCTGAAAGAATTTTGAACGAAACTCGTGAGTTTTTGTTGGTATTGAAGAAATTTTGGTTTCTCGAGCTCACATTTTTAGTGAAATTACTCATTTTAGGGGATTTTAACTACAATACTTTACTTTCTATGAATTGTGATCCTGTATTACACACGACTTCTACGATGATGTCTCAACAAGATATTTATGCTGCGGGTATTGAGAATCGTCCACCCATTCTTACCAAGGAGAATTACACTACATGGGCTAGTCGTCTCCTTCGTTATGCAAAATGTAAACCTTTGGGAAAGTTGATTGTCAACTCGATTCAAAAAGGTCTATATGTTCGAAGAACCATACTTGTGCCTGGGGACCCCACTAATGCTAACCCAGTAGCGGACTCAAGTCATGAGCAAACGGATGAAGAATTAACTGAAGTTGAATCCAAACAACTCGACGCTGATGATCAAGCAATTCAAGTCATTCTCATGGGACTCCATGAAGATGTTTATGCTGCTGTCGATAGTTGTGAAACCACACACGAGATGTGGCTTAGGATCTAGAAAATGATGAAGGGGAGTGAAATTGGTTTACAAGAAA
The DNA here is from genome assembly GCA_025667525.1 of Glebionis coronaria. NCBI lineage: Eukaryota > Viridiplantae > Streptophyta > Magnoliopsida > Asterales > Asteraceae > Glebionis > Glebionis coronaria. The sequence continues at coordinate 296,020,943 of CM046874.1, forward strand.
AGGAAACTAAGTTGCTTCGTGAAAGGGAGAAATTTACATCTACTGAAGGGGAACAAATTGAACCTTACTATCATCGGTTTTCAACCCTCATGAATCATCTTAGAAGAAACAAACATGAACCTGCACAAATTGCTGCCAACATCAAATTTCTTGAGAATCTTCCTTCTGAATGGTCACGATATGTCACTCTCGTCAATCAAACCAAGGATCTTCATGTCGTGGACTACACTCAAGTATATGATTATTTGAAGATGAATCAAGATGAAGCCAACGAAGTTAGGGTTAAAAGACGTGCCAAAACACAAGATCCATTGGCTTTTATGGCAAACTCTCCGTCATCTATGTCATATCCCATGGTACCCTACCATCAACCCTCATCAAGTAACTTCATGCCACAACAACAACAACAACTCACCTCTTATGTATATCAACTTCCTGCTGTTGTGAACTACTTACTGTAGAACAATGATAATCTTTGTATTTCAAGAGGGTTGATGTATTTCTAGAGAGAGAAACTTAGAGAGAGAAGTAAAAGAAACTATGTGTATTACTTTTGAGAAATGAAACAACCAACACCTCTTTCCATGGTGGAAAGAGGTTTATATACCCAAGTCCTTAATGGACTTGGGCCTCCGGCCCATGAACATGCTCATGGGTCGGGCTTAACATAAATGTAACTTAAACACTACTACCCATTGCTTGTTTTGATGACATCACCGACCCTACTCATGCGATTAATACTGGTCTTGCACTTCTTACAAAGGCATTCAAATTTACCATTAACCCCACCAACAACAATCAGAGAATCACCTCGATGACTAGAAATAGGCAGATTCCTCAACCTTTTATGAATGCAAATCAAGATCGCCAATTGGTAGTTGCTGGGAATACGGGGACACACTTTCAACAATATGGTCAAATGCTGGGTAGACTGTTGGGAATGCAGGAAATCAGTATGGACAAAACCATGGTCAGAATCCGAGTGTTCCGAATGTGGGTAATCAGAATAGGTTAATTGTTGTACCAGCGTTTAGTAATCAGATGGGAAATATTGTGGCTGAAAGGGCTGAGAATACTGGTACGGGAAATGGAAACAACAATCGTCAGGTTCAGTGCTACAACTACAGGGGATTTGGTCATTATGCTCGAGATTGCACAGCTAAAAAGAAGATGGATGCTGCTTATCTTCAGACTCAGCTTCTTATAGCACAAAAGGAAGAGGCAGGGATTCTACTTCAAGCTGAGGAATTTGATCTTATGGCTTCTGTAGCATAATATGACGAGGAAGAAGAAGTGAATGCCAACTACATCTTTATGGCAAACTTACAGCAAGCATCTACCTCAGGAATGCATGATGACAACGCTCCTGTCTATGATTCAGGCGGTCCCACTGAGGTACACCCACGTTTCGATAATAATGATATATATAGTATGTCTAATCAGGAGGAAGAGTATACTGAGATGCTTGAGCCCTACATTGAGACACACGGGGATCAAACGAATAATAGTAATATTATTTCGAATGAGCCCAGTGTGGACCTTAGTGTAGATCAAGTCGCCCAGCCTACAACCCTTTCTGATGCGACACATGCATATTATAAATCTTTATTTGATAAGCTTGCTAAGGATGTTGACCATGCTATGGTGGTTAATAATAAGTTTAGAGAAACTAATGCCAAATTGACAATTGAGCTTGCGGGATATAAGGAACGGGAGAAAAGTTTTGAAATTCATCATGCTAAAATTAAAGAACTTAAGCAAGATCATGCTACATCGGTTTATCAAGAAAAATGCACAACTAAGAAGTTAAATGCATTACATACAAGTAGTGCTAAAAAGATAAGCGAATTGAATGATGAAATCACCTCTCTTAATAAACAGCTTTCAACTGAAAAATCTATTATTTTGGAACTAAAAAAAGAACGAAAAAAGCTGAAACATGATTTCAAAATTCGAGAAGATGGGCTTCTTGAGGATTTTTGCAATGCTCAGGATAGGATCAGAGAAGTAGACAACCTTTTGGTAAAACGTGGCCAATCTATGCAGACAATAAACATGCTCACACCAAAAGTGAATGAGATTAATTACACCCGTTACAAAATGGCTTTAGGTTGTCCTCTTCCTCTGAATCCCGAATATCTTAAGCATGCTCAGACCACCCATCAATGTTTATATAATGGTAAAGTGTTGCTAGATAAGCTCGATCCTCCTATTATGTGTGATTCGAAACAAACCCTTGAACTGGCTGAAGAGAATCGTTTATGATTGCAAAAGCTTAATAGAGAAGTCACACCCGTTTATTATCCAAAAGTTAATCCTCCAACAGTTTTTGTTCGGTCTAAAACAAGTACTAAAATGCTTTTGGTACCGAGTGAGGAATTGTCTGATGAACCTCCTAATCCGAGTATCGCACGACGATTTCTAAACGAGTTAAAAGATAACTTTGCCATACTTAAACGTGTTGTTAATTCCAAAATCACCGGATGAAATTATACATCAGCAGTTCAGATTGAGGTCTAGAAAATTCTTCAAAACGATATTAATCCGATTATTAATCAAGTTGATGCTCGGATAAGCAATTTGGAAAACGCTTTTCTAAAAAAATTAGCCAACTTTGTTGAAGAATTTAAATCTTTGGCGAAGGAGGCTGATGAATCTCTTGATAAAATCAAAGTTTTGGAGAACGATCTTGAACGCCTCTCTAAAGCACGTGATAATGTTGACAGTAGCCTGTTGGAAATTCACTTTATGTGACGACATTTAAGAATTCCCATTAGTTATCATAGTCACACACGCTTAGACTAGACTAGAAAACAATGTATAGTTTAGGTGCGGTGTGTGACTATATATACCCCTCCAAGGCTTCCAAGGAGGGGTGTTGCTTGTGTTTCATTTGTGTTTTTAATACATTTTCTATCTTTTCACACACAACCCTCTATCTCTCTCTCAACCATGGCATTCATCTTCCACCACCACCCTAGACCACCGGATTATAGTAAAAAGCAAACCCACAATTGGCATCAGAGCCTCGGTTTAATCCTTGGATCGTGTTTTTGTTTTCGATTTGGTGGTCTAAATTTTTTTTTGGTCTCGATCTGTTGATTTTTTTTGTCACGATGGTCAAATCTTTCTAAAATTTTTTGTCCTTTTTGTGTCATGGCAGTCTTAACATTCTTTTTGTCACATCTGGTCTTAGTTTTCTGATTAGTCCATGGCTTTTTTGTTTCTCGGGTTCATAACCTATCTATCTGTCCACTGGTTTCATTTTTTAATCTGGTAAAAATCTTTCTTTTTTCTCTCAAGTCACATGTCTTTTGTGAAGATGAAGATAATGGCCAGTTCACTTTACTGGTAAAAAGGACGGTGTTAGCTTCATTCACAGATTTAGTTTATAAGTTTTTTTTTGGGTTTCTTTATGTTATGAACATGAAGTTGAGCCCAAAAACTCAAACTTGCCCAGAAAATCAAATCCAGATGAAGATTTGAACCCAGAAATCTTAGATCCACAAAAATAAAAAATAGTACAACTTTTGGATAAGATTTTCAGATGGTCACATTCAGATTGGAATATTGCGATCGCATAAACCAGGGGTTTCTACTTACGATCGTATATTCCGATAGATCACATTCCGATGGAACCATTTCGATGGTACCATTACGATGGAACCATTGCGATGGAACCATTGTGATTGAACCATTGTGATGGGTACCATCGCAATGGGGCATATTAGGTTGCGATGGATATATACTAGACTGCGATGGCTTGTTCAGAAAACATTGCGATGAAATTTTTAAACATTGCGATGACTTGTTTGTTTTCAGAAACCAAGTTGACCAGTTTAACAAAATCAGTAAAACAAGACTCTGACCAGTTTAAACATTACCCGAGACCAGAACCAACATATAAATCCAACCTTTTAACTCCTCAACACCAAATCTAATCCTAACTCCCATCGTCACCTAATCCCCATCGTTTCTAGACTCGAACTTAACAGATTAAAGGACCTCAGATTCAATTTTTTTCGTGATTGGACATGTAAACCATGATCAATTAAGATCTATATGCACGAAAATCAGAAATCATCATAGATACCAATGTTTGATATTCGAAACCTTAAAACAAAGATCTATAACATGTTCGTTATCAACTGTTTTCGTTTTGATTTCAACACACAAAACAAATCATCATTGGTCATGCATGTAAAGGATTTCACCCTTTCGCTTGATCTTCGAATATTTAAAATGGAGCTATAACAAGATTGTTACACTCCATCTTTGTTTCGATTTAACACAAAACGAAATTAAATCGACATGCAACTAATACACCTTACCCGAGACCTTTATCATCAAGGTCTTGAAGACTTACATTCGATGGGTGGTACTTGTTTAAGCCGAACGAATAAAGGGGTTCTGGTGATGATTCGTTATTGATCTCGAGTTAAACAAGTATGAAGGGTTGTATTAGATTGATGATGATTTACTGGTTTTAAGTTTAGGTAACTGGCCAGTAATTCGTTTTTGGTGATTGTTATAGATTTGAAGATGTAGAGATGGAGTATGTTTTGTTGGGAGATGAGATTAGGTGAGATTTATTTTGTAAGTTGGTGGCTGAGTATTAAGAGATTGTGAGATAAGTTAGGAGAAGGGGGCGGAGGAAATTATGAGAATGTGATTAGGGTTGCGTTGGATTATGGATTGACTAAGTAATATATATCTCGTATTTTTTTGGACCGGATTGTTACTTGTGTTCAGTTGGGCCTCGGGTTATTAAATTAGACAGGGAATGTACTGGGCTGAACTTTGGATCGAGTTTAATATAAATTATTGGGCTGGACTGGTGTTGGATGGGCCGGCTATAAATGATACTTTGGACTCGGGGACGAATTTTGGTTGTTGTGTATTCATTTCACAAAAATGATGCGTAATAGTATTATTTTTTGTGCCACATGCAATTGGATAAATAGATTGGGCTGGAATTTTTATACACTTTATGACCAACTTTGGCACTAAAATCATCTTTATTTTTTTACACAAATTTTTGTTATAAACTTTGTTTCAAAAGATATTCTTTGTCAAACTTTTGTTATCTTAAGTTGTAATTTGGACTCCGTGGTGACAAAAGTGACGAGATAAAGTGACAAAATTTATTTTGACAAGACCAAGAAAAAATGGCTATTTTTTAGTGGCTACGGATTTGTTTGATTGGGTATTATTATTATTTGAAGTTGGAGACGAATTTTTTCGAAGGCGTGAACTTATTTTATCTTTGAAGATAACTTGCTCGTGCTTAATCTTAGAATGAAGACTTGTTTATCTAGTTTCTGGGTTCGGGGTGGTTGGTTGATGACTCGGATAACTATCACTTAAAGGGGTTACATTGTTGTACTCAGTGTCACGCGCTTAGTCGACGTGGATAATTTCAAGAGGTGTTGTGCTTATATACTTCTTCAGTGATGTATTGGGTACTTAGAGATTTTTCCACCGTTCCTCATTCAACAATTGTGCAAGCTTAAGTCACAAGACCGAGGGATTCTTATTCAGTTTCACGTTTGATGTATCTGGTTCATTCTATCAGTGGTCACTTCAAATTGCTTACAAGGGGGTTGGTAAATATGGCCATGGAGAGGTTATGAGTAGAGAATTTCAATCAACAGCTGATTCTCACAAAATATATAATTCATCTTATTTATTATTCTCACGAGATTTCAGGTATATGTGCGTACGATTTATTGCTGGTTCCGAATTTCGAAACCATCAAGGGGGAAGAAGAAGACACATTAAACGCACAACGAGTACACGTGATGAACTTCATACCTTCTTTTGATTTGAAGACATTCCGGGAAGACAATTGTCATAACCGTAGAGAAAATCTGTGTTTTAACTCGTGGCGTTATCAATCTCTAAACAGTACACTACTTATTCGATGTTTAATTGTTTTGATGTTGTAATTATTCATCATCATTATCCTATATGGAGAGTTATGCACTTCCGGGACTTAATTGACTCTGGTGCATCTCTGGAAGAAGATATGTGCATTTCCGGGACTTAATTGACTCTGGTGTTACGATGTCAACTTCATGAATGGGAAAGTGTCTAGTTTAGTATTTAAGCTTTATACTTGGGATTGGTTTATTTTCATCAACTTTGTGGGGTAAGAAATGTCTTGATTCTTTCTAGTATGCATAACTTGAACTCTCAGGGGGAAGAAAATTCAGAAGAATTATTCAAGTGTGAGAAGAGACGTTGTTGATCTACTTGGTGTGCCCCTTACTTTCAATCACTCATAGTAACATTATCATGTTATATGATGGGGTTTGCTTTTTAAATTCCGTTGTGCGCTTAATCATTCTAAGCTTTATTGAAAGCTTTGAAGTTGATTTTGAGGATTGTCGGTTTAGGGGGAAGCTATTTAAAAGCTTCTACATCAAGTTTATGTGGCATGAATTAGGGGGAAGTTAATTCAGAAGCTTCTCCTTAACCAGAAGTATATGGATTACTTAGCTCGTGCCGTTACAGTATTTCTACTACAAGTTACTTTAATGATGAGTCATTTTGAAGTGAAGACTTGAAGTTAAAGGCCTCAGAAGACATCATCAGCATTGGATGCTTCATGAAAGCTTTTGTTCTTAATCATTAAGTACTTGTTAGGAAAAATATTGTAAGGAATTCTACACGTCGTCCCATGGGGAAGATTGTTGAAAATTCATGTTATGTGACGACATTTAAGAATTCCTATTAGTTATCATAGTCACACACGCTTATACTAGACTAGGAAACAATGTATAGTTTAGGTGCGGTGTGTGACTATATATACCCCTACAAGGCTTCCAAGGAGGGGTGTTGCTTGTGTTTCATTTGTGTTTTTAATACAATTTCTATCTTTTCACACACAACCCTCTCTATCTATCTCAACCATGGCATTCATCTTCCACCACCACCCTAGACCACCAGATTATAGTAAAAAGCAAACCCACATAGCCCCGTTGCGTTAGATACCTCTTTGTCGAATCACGAAACCTCCAAACTGAGCTTGAACGTACGAAAGAGAAAATGGAATCTGTTGTCATTAAAAAGGAAACAGAATTTACCGATCTTTGGAGTAAATTTATCAAAAAATGTGATGAATGTAAATATGACAAAATTTCGTATGATAAAGCCTACAATGAAATGCAACAAACTATCGCACGGTTGCAGGCTCAGTTAGGAGGGGTTAAGGAAAGGAATTTGGCTTCTATAGGGTTAGAGAATGCCAGTGATGGGAATGTTCAGAAGCTTAAAGCTAAGATTGCAGATTTAGAATATGTTGTTGTTTCATATAAGCGGGCTGTAGAAAAAAGTAAGTCTGTCTATCAGAAACTAATCGATAAAATCTGTTAGAACTGTAAGTTAAAGGCCTTGTTAAAAGATAACACTTATGAGACTTCTGAGCCTAACTCGATTGTGGACACGATGATCCAGAAACCAGTAACCTCAGGACTTACTCGTATTGCTGTAACACCTTTTTCCACGGTTGCTGGAGCGAAAGCTGTTGTGATTGCCCCAGGAATGTTTCGTGTTAGTTCTCCCTCTATGCCTAGCAAACAACGTAAAGCAAGCGTTAGGACAAAACCAACCACTATATCTCAACCACAAGTCATAGATTTAAAAAGTGCTAATTCTAATAGACGCGTGTCTGCTTCTACAGGAATAAACAACTACACTAAGAGCAGAAGGCCACAACCTACGAGCAATACAAGGAATCATAGGGTCCTTTTTGCCTCTAGAAGTAGTCGCCCCAAGATCAATAATGTGGAAGTAGAAGAACACCCTAGGAATTTACCGTTTTTTAATCATAATCAGAAACTTAATTGATCTGAATGTAATGACTTTAAGCTTGCTATTCGGAATGAAAAATCTGAAGTTATTTGTGCTAAATGTAATAAATATTCTTTAATTTTAGTCATGATGCTTGTGGTTTGACTATGAATGGTTTGAATTATGGTGGTTACACTCGAATTGACAAGCTCTCAATCAGTGAAAAACATAGCACTCCTAAGGCTAAGATGTATGTTCCAAAAAGTACGCACGTAGGGTCCACAGAAAGTCTTGTTAAGCCTAGTAACCCTAGATTCACCTCTAAATGGTTGCCTCCTGGTAAAAATTTTGACTGTAGTTGCAAAATTATCGACACTAGTAGATCTCATACTGACAGTGAAATGTCGGTATCTGATAAGGCTTAATTATCATCTAACCCTACCGGAACCTATTTCATCGGTTGCCAAAATATTTTCTTCTCTTATCATTGGCAGGCTGTTGAAATTTGTCTCTGGTGCATGGACTCGGGCTGTTCCAAACATATGACTGGGAATCGAAGCCTTCTCAAGAACTTTTTTTGGCGATTCATGGGAACTGTTTGATTTGGAAATGATCATGTTGCTGCAATTCTAGGCTATGGTGATCTTCATTGGGGAAATATAATCATCACCAGAGTCTCTTTTGTTGATGGCTTGGGACACAATTTGTTCTCGGTTGGGCAATTCTGTGATTCAGACTTGGAGGTAGCCTCCAGAAGTCATACATGTTTTGTAAGAGATCTTGAAGGAATTGATTTGTTGAAAGGAAATCGTACCACCAACCTTTACACCATTGATCTTTTTCAAATGTTTGCTGCTTCTCCAATTTTTCTCATGGCCCGAGCCACATCAACAAAGTCATGGTTATGGCATCAAAGGTTATCTCATCTCAATTTCGATGCCTCACCCAACTCGCGAAAGATGATCTCGTTACCGGTCTTCTAAAGTTCAAATATACAAAAGACCATCTTTGTCCTTCATGTGAGCAAGGTAAAAGTAATAAGAAGCCTCACAAACCCAAACATGTTCCCAACTCTACGAATAGGTTACATCTCCTACATATGGATTTGTGTGGCCCAATGAGAATCAAAAGCATCAATGGTAAGCGATACGTCCTAGTGATTGTGTATGATTGTTCTCGTTACACATAGGTTCATTTTCTTGCTTCAAAAGATGAAGCCCATGGAGTGATCATCAGTTTCTTGAAGAAAACATCAGTGCTACTTCAAGCCCTTGTCATCATTGTAAGAACGGATAACGGCACCGAATTCACCAACCAGCAACCGAAAACTTATTTTGACGAAGTTGGGATTTCTCATCAAACTTCGGCTGTAAGAACTCCATAGCAGAATAGAGTTGTGGAACGGAGGAATCGTACGTTATTTGAAGCTGCTCGGCCGATGCTTCTCTCCTCCAGTGCACCGTTATTCCTTTGGGCCGATGCTATAGCAACTACATGTTATACTCAAAACCACTCCATTATTCACATACGATTCAACGAAACACCTTATGAGATCATTAATGGAAGAAAACCGGATATTTCAATTCTACATGTCTTCGGTGCATTATGTTATCCGAAGAATGATCGTGAAGATATCGGTAAACTTGAACCTAAAGGTGATATTGTCTTTTTCATTGGTTATTCATCAACTGCTTGCGCTTACAGGGTTTATAATCGAAGGACAAGAACGGTAATGGAGACTATGAATGTTACCTTTGATGAACTCTCGGGTATGGCCTCTCAACATAGAAGTTCACATCCCGAGCTTCAAGGTCAGACTTCTGGACACGTAAGTTCAGGACTCGGGCTTCAATTTGCACTGTCAGCAATATCATCGTTACAACCTTCGGAACATGACTTGGAAGATTTATTTGGCCCAATTTATGATGAATATATGGAGGGTCCTTTGTCATTTGGTTCTACTCAAAATGCCCCGGCTGTACCTGCTACGGTAGTTCAAGAACCTCCAATTGCATCTACACCAACAACGTCTTCTTCTACACCATCTACGTCAACCTCAACCATATTGACTCCAACTATTCCAACCACTTCTCCGACTGCTGACGCGACTCAACAACATTCTCAGCAAATTCCTAATCATGTTCATCTTCAGAATGAAATAGTTGCTGAAAATGCAAACAATGCGATGCTCAACGAACATGAGTTTGTTAATCTATTTACGGCTTCCACAAGTTCTACTCAGCCTTCAACACCATATATGGATTCGTCGAGATCGCGTCAAGTTTCTCATACACTTCCACATGAACACAAATGGAATAAGAATCATCCTTTGGTTCAAGTGATTGGCAATCTCTCACGACCAGTCTCGACACGAAATCAGCTGCGTACCGATGGTGATATGTGTATCTATGCACTATCAGTCAGCACAATGGAACCAGTAAGTGTTAAAGGAGCAATGACAGACGCATCATGGATTGAGTCTATGCAAGAAGAACTCAATCAATTCATCCAGCTTGATGTATGGGAGTTAGTACCACGCCCGGACAATATCGATCCCCTTACCCTGAAATGGTTATTCAAAAACAAGATGGATGAGGAGCAAACGGTCATTAGGAATAAGACTCGGTTAGTTGTGAGAGGTTATAAACAGAAGGAGGGAATTGATTTCACAGAATCCTTCGCCCCGGTTGCTCGAATGGAAGCTATTAGGATTTTCTTGTCATATGCTGCTCACAAATCATTCACTGTGTATCAAATGGACCTAAAGACGGCTTTCTTGCATGGGCCGTTAAAAGAAGACGTGTACGTATGTCAACCTGAAGGTTTCATCAACACCGAACATCCAAGCCATGTCTAGAGATTGAAAAAGGCAATTTATGGTTTGAAACAAGCACCGAAGGGCATGGTACGACGAATTATCATCATTTCTTCTCCAAGATCACTTCAACAAATGAACCATTGATCCAACGTTGTTTATCAAGCACTAGGGCAACGACATCTTGGTGGCTCAGGTCTATGTAGATGATATAATATTTGGCTCTACAAACCTAAAATATTCCACATTATTTTCCGACCTTATGAAAAGCCGATTTGAAATGTCCATGATGGGGGAAATGACGTTTTTTCTTGGTCTCCAAGTTCACCAATCCCCCCGTGGTATTTTCATAAATCAGTCCAAATATGTGCTCGAGATTCTAATGAAATTTGGAATGGAAAACTATTATCCCATTGGTACTCCAATGGACACTAAACACAAGCTTGATTTAGATAAGAAATGGACATTTGTAGATGCTACAAAATACCAAAGTATGATCGGGTCCCTTATGTACTTAACCTCAACCAGACCGGACATTGTGCATGCTACTTGTTTATGTGCTCGGTACCAGGCTAAGCCAACCGAGAAGCACCTCAAGGAGGTTAAAAGGATCTTTCGTTATCTCCGGGGAACCATTCACATAGGTCTCTGGTATACGAAGGAATCTAACTGGTTTTTCAGATGCCTACCATGCAGGGTGTCATGATACATTCAAGAGCACTTCCGGTGGAGCACAATTCTTAAGCGAAAAGCTACTGAGCTGTATAACAACCTGAAAATTTTGACCAACGTTTAAACAAAGATTTTTCGACACATTTACAGAACTTGTTAATTATTTTCGATAATTCTACGAAGATCGTGTTAACTAAATTCAAATTTATTTTCAACATTTTTCTATAATTGGACGAACTGAGAAATTTAAAACTTTTACGTTTACGTTTCATAAATTAAATAATTATTATTTAATTACTTGTAGTATTTTTCGACATTTTAGAGTCGGACTGAGCAAAAATAAAAAAATTAATAGTTGAAACGATTCAAAACTAAAACTTTGAAAATATGAAGAAATAGTATTTTTCATTATATTCTAAAACGTTGCTAATAACGTGATTATTAGAGTCTGCATTTTATTTTTACGTTAAAATCTAACCGAAATAGCTAAATTAATTAAACGAGCATTTAAATAAATAATAGCAAATATTTTCGAAACGCGACGAAGTAAGGACTCATTTTTATTAGAAAAATGATTTTAAAAACAATGGCGCAAGTCTCGTGTCTTGAATCGTCTGTTAAGTCGTCCAAACGAGCCTCGAACACTTATTGAACAAAAGTAAATAAAACATTTACGAAATCTACCCTATACTACCCATTATTTGCCACTTCCATTTTATACTTTCTGGTATAAAAGGAAAATATATACATTTTCTCTCATTTCACCTCAAACAAAACACACACACATATTCAACAAGCTCTCAAGATTTCATCAATGGCTTCCACCGGAAAACTTTTCCGGCGAGGTTTTCCAGCAACCTCCATTTTTTCGGCGAGACCAAAAGTGCTCCTAAACCCCGGACCTACACGAATCCCACACCCACTCTCCTCCACTCGCTGCCACCTTGCGCTGCCGCCATGGTGGTATTATTCCCGCCGCCGCCACCTTATGGTGGTGTGTGGGTGACGAATTTGTCATCTTTCCTAGTGGGTATACCATAAAAACCCCAAAAACTTGTAGATCTAGGCCGAATCTATCCATGCATGGTGGTTACCTCAAGTGAAACTTGTACTAGTCCGGATCTATCCATGCATGGTGGTTGCATCAAGTGTTGACAAGATCTTGTATGGTTGCTTGCATGCATCACTCACAATTACAATGACTTTGATAAGCCTCATAAGATATACATCTCGTTCTTATTTATTATTCTTTTTATTTTTCCTGATCTTATATATATATTCCGAATATATATATATATATATATATATATATATATATATATATATATATATATATATATATATATATATATATATATATATATATATATATATATATATATATATATATATATATATATATATATATATATATATATATATATATATATATATATATATATACCAAATGGATTAATGAGTATTGGGACATTGTATATGAAATTTTGAACACTAAAAATAAAGCTAAACAAGCCCTAGTAACGATTTGATTTATAACGATTTTTGAACCGTGGCAAAAACAGATTTCATGTCGAACTCAGTAGGTTTGGGATACTAAAAACTTACATATTAAGATAGATAATTGTTTTATGATTAATTCCCCGGGTGGCTCGTCCCGTGACGATTTTTAGAATGCAAGATATGACCAAAATACGAAACAAGGTCAAAATCTGACCTACTGTAAAGACGGGCTGTTTTATCATATAATTTGTATATTGAACTATGATTATATAAAACTAAAAGTAGATAAAATCATGTAGAATTAGAATCAATTGGATGGTTTACCAACTATTTACGGTTCAGAAATGGTGGCCAAAATAGTAAAAACTAGTCAGATTTGAACATACTGTCTTGATGGACTGAAAATCCTTATCAGAACTCCGAACCATTGAAAAAGATAAAACTATAGGTTGTAGATAAAATCATTAAAAATTAGAATCAATTGGATGGTTTACCAATTCCTTACGGTTTGGAATGGCGACCGAAATGGTGAAAACGAGTTTGGCTGCCAAAAACAGCCAACTCTTCTAAGTTAAGAAATGGGTTAATTAGCTATGAAAAATATAAATTGGGGATAATTAAACATATAATCAGTAAAGTACATGAGTTAATAATAATTTTGGTAAAAATAACACACTTAGATGATTTAGGGTTCAAGAGATATGAGTAAATTAGTGGGACATGTCGGGAAAATTGTAATAAACAGACTATACCCCATTAACATAAAAAGTGATGTTTTCATACAAACCGACGTGGTAAGACCCACTTGTCGGGAATTTTAGACTTAGTTATATATTGATAAATATGGAAATCGAGACCCGACCAACATAAAATATTAAGTGTACGTGTTTGTGATGCGTTCTAGAACCCAAAAACTATACAAAATGGACTTGGGCCATATAAGCCCAACTTACTCTTGTAATGACTATTGGGCCATTATTGGGCCTGAGATTTATAACCAATTTAGAGTGAAATACTGAATTTAAAATAAAACTAATTTATATAATCATGTAATGGACCACTATTGGGCTTAGGATGGGCTAAAAGTATCAATTGGATATTACACTAAAATGGTTAAGTTTACATTTAAAAGTTCTATAAAGAATCATAAAACTTATGCAATATCCAAGAACTTATTAAAATATACTTATTACATATATGTACTATTCATTTATCGTCTCGAGCCTAAGACGTGCCTCGTTATCTTTAGGTCTCGTGTGATCATGTATCGACCATTGACATTTATTCTCGATTGACGTTCGTTCGCTATTAACTATTGTGACGATTTTATCAGGTGAGTCTATAGCCTCGCTTTTAACATGTTTACTTGTTTTATAAACCCGCGAGGGTGATAACATGCTTGTTTTATTAAATTAAAGGGGTGCCACGAGAAGTTGTGGAAACCCTAATTATTAGAAAAGTATGTGTGCAACGAGAAGTTGTGGAAACTCTACATATTGGAAAAGCATTTATTATAAATGAAGGGTGCAACGAGAAGTTGTGATAAACTCATGCTTGCTTTAAAATTGAATATAAGGGACCCGATTGTATGTTTAGAAGAAAGTTATTACATAAGTTTGCTTTAGCCTTAAAAGACCCATGAATCGTAAATTGTTAATCGAAGGAACGCTAATACTATGGATAGATCTATCGGGGTGACGCCCAGTCCGGTCGCGACTAGCTATCGCGTGGTGTTGTGATGAACTAGTAATGAAACATCGGATGCATTGTATAAGAGAAATATACGCACTTGGCTAGGTGTGTTGGGCTGAAATAATATATGTTAACGTTCAATGTCACGAGGCTTATGTAATGACACCGATAATTATGTCCGTACAACATAATTGTCTTTCGATGAATTATTAACCATAAAAGGTTATTTTGAATACTTGTGTTCTCTTTATTTAACTTAAACTCTATAGATTCACTCGGTAAGTTTTGCTGACTTTTTAACATGTTTTATCTCAAGTCCATATATAAGGCACTCAATGAAGGTGGTTTCGTAAAGCTTGCATATTTGAAATGTTTTGGCCCGCTTTTATAAATTATATCCATTCAAAGAACTTTATCATTTATTGTGTTTGTAAAAATTAAATTATCTGGGACCGTGTGAAAAGTTTTATTGTTAAATGAAAATGAATGGATTTTTTTATTAAAACGACTCGTTTTGAGCCGTTTTCTATGATTATGAGATTGAACCATGATATTATCACCCAATGACCCTTCCACTGCTATGACCAAAAATTGGGGGTGTTACAGATTAGTATCAGAGCTCAAGTTATAGAGAACGAAAAGATTTTCCAAAAATATAATTTTGAAATCTTTTAACTATAACAGTTGCAAGCGAAACCTCAGAGTTGTCAATGGACGAGAATGATAGTATTTATATATATATATATGAGATTATATATATGTTGTAATCTTTATTGATTATTTGTACTTGTGAATTACAAGGTATATTCTCATTTATTTAATTATAAATGACAATTTCATATTTATACGAGTAAAACCGTCAAATAATTCCATTTGAACCTATGTGTATATAGGAATGGTAGTATGTACATGTATAAATATACTATGGTATTTGAAGGCATTATGCGCGAAGAAATGGTCCTTGAATGATTGACGTACCTCCTATAATGCGGTTTCGTATCGGAATTGGCCTCACCGCCAATCACCGATCTTGATGATTATGTATTATCTCAATACGAGCATGAAACTAGTTTGATACTTTGGGTACATATATATTGTTTCGTAATATATCGCATATCGATTTGTTTAAGTTTGATTGTTGTCGTCACATCGTGATGTGCCATTTTTTTTGACATCTCATTTCGAAACGTAATTGATTAACGTGATATTCGTGTTTTTGTTATATCTTATGATTTTGAAGAATCATTTATCCGAGGCGACATCTTCTATGTAATGTGATGTCTAATTGATTTTATATGACTATGTTTTATTGGCAAAAGGAGGATGCCAATGTTGGACTTAAGATATATATATCCTAATCAAATATATATAGTTTGGATACAACAATGATATGCTCGTAGTAGTCATTCGGTTGAGTGACTTAATATTGTGTATCTAAATGGAATGGGACATTTAGATATATAGATTTTAACTCACCCAACTAAGAGTCGTTTAATGTTGTCTTATTTAAATGGATTAGGAGATTTGAATAAGAAAATTTTAAACTACTGGACCTTAGATTGTCGTGTTTTCCTTATTCAAATGGAATGGGACGTTTGAATACGGAAATCATGATTGACACCTTGTATTTATTATGGTATTTGGATATGATATTATGTGGAAAGGTAGTAATACTTGAGTAGGATGGCTTATAATCGTCTTGTTGAAATGGAGTGAGACGCCTTTTCATTTGAACAAGAAAGTTATAAGTTCCCGAACCGTAAATTTATAAACTCTTGTATACATGAAAAGGGACACCATTTGATGTAGACAAGGAGTTATAAATGAGTGGACCCAAGTATGTCTGGCTTGATTTATGAATGTATGGTGTGCGTACGTCTTCCTTCGAATCGTGTTTCGTTGGTAAGAATCATTCGGTTTCGTCGTCATTATGATGATTGTCGATTATCATCTATGTACGAGTAACCTGTTCTACTTCTCTCGAGTTGTGATTTGTTTCGATGGACCATTTCTAATGTGTCCCGATGATCGCGAGCTCTACAAGCTAATTGTTAAGAACCGTTGACCGTTCCGAGAATAGGCGACTTGTTTAAGTGTCACCAGGATTTAAGCATGTACTTATGGATTGGCTGAGGATCAAGTATATCAACGGCGACTAATCATGGATGTGACGATTTTGTAATTTTACTTGCTATTATTAGGGGTTCATTCAAGGTTTTCTCGATGATCAACGGTGGAGATTTATGTTTGATGTTTATGTTCGATCTTTTTTTAGATACTTATATGGTATGTGATCTAGTCGAATGGTCGTAAGTTGTGAGAACTTCAGACGGCATTGTCCAATGACGTCCGATCATGGAGAACGTGTACTATATAATATCTTTTGACCTTCCTTGGAAACCTAGATGATGACTTGTCTGTTTTCACTCTTCACTGTTAGACTGAATTAAGCACCGGGACGTCGCTTCCTAAAAGGAGTGGATAATATAACAACCTGAAAATTTTGACCAACGTTTAAACAAAGATTTTTCGACACATTTACGGAACTTGTTAATTAATTTCGATAATTCAACGAAGATCGTGTTAAATAAATTCAAATTTATTTTGAACATTATTCTATAATTGGATGAACTGGGAAATTTAAAACTTTTACGTTCACGTTTCATAAATTAAATAATTGTTATTCAAGTACTTGTAGTATTTTTCGACGTTTTAGAGTCGGACTAAGCAAAAATAACAAAAATAATAGTTGAAACGATTCAAAACTAAAACTTTGAAAATATGAAGAAATAGTATTTTTCATTATATTCTAAAACGTTGCTAATAATGTGAGTATTAGAGTTTATATTTTATTTTTATGTTAAAATCTAACCGAAATAGCTAAGTTAATTAACGAGCATTTAAATATATAATAGCAAATATTTTCGAAACGCGACGAAGTAAGGACTCATTGTTATTGGAAAATTGATTTTAAAAACTATGGCGCAAGTCTCGTGTCTTGAATCGTCCGTTAAGTCGTCAAAACGAGCCTCGAACACTTATTGAACAAAAGTAAATAAAACATTTACGAAATCTACCCTATACTACCCATTACTTGCCACTTCCATTTTATACTTTCTGGTATAAAAGGAAAATATATACATTTTCACTCATTTCACCTCAAACAAAACACACACATATTCAACAAGCTCTCAAGCTTTCATCAATGGCTTCCACCGGAAAATTTTTCCGGCGAGGTTTTCCGGCAACCTCCATTTTTTAGGCGAGACCAAAAGTGCTCCTAAACCCCGGATCTACACGAATCCCACACTCACTCTCCTCCACTCGCTGCCACATTGCGCCACCGCCGCCGTGGCGATATTATTCCCGCCGCCGCCACCTTATGGTGGTGCGTCGGTGACGAATTTGTCATCTTTCCTAGTGGGTATACCATAAAAACCCCAAAACCTTGTAGATCTAGTCCGGATCTATCCATGCATGGTGGTTACGTCAAGTGAAACTTGTAGATCTAGTCCGGATCTATCCATGCATGGTGCTTGCATCAAGTGTTGACAAGATCTTGGATGGTTACTTGCATGCATCACTCACTAGTACAACGACTTCGATAAGCCTCGTAAGATCTACATCTCGTTCTTATTTATTATTCCTTTTATTTTTCTTGATCTTATATATATATTTCGAATATATATATATATATATATATATATATATATATATATATATATATATATATATATATATATATATATATATATATATATATATATATATATATATATATATATATATATATATATATATATATATATATATATATATATATATATATATATATATATATATATATATATATATATATATATATATATATATATATATATATATATACACCAAATGGATTAATTAGTATTGGGACATTGTATATGAAATTTTGAACACTAAAAATAAAGCTAAACAAGCCCTAGTAACGATTTGATTTATAACGATTTTTGAGCCGTGGAAAAAACAGACTGCATGTCGAACTCAGTAGGTTTGGGATACCGAAAACTTACATATTAAGATAGATAATTTTTTTGTGATTAATTCCCCGGGTGGCTCGTCCCGTGACGAATTTTAGAATGCAAGATATGACCAAAATACGAAACAAGGTCAAAATCTGACCTACTGTAAAGACGGGCTGTTTCCTCATACAATTTGTTTATTGACCTATGATTATGTAAAACTAAAAGTTGTATATAAAATCATGTATAATTAGAATCAATTGGATGGTTTACCAATTATTTACGGTTTGGAAATGGTGGCCAAAATAGTAAAACCTAGTCAGATCTGAACATACTGTCTTGATGGACTGAAAACCCTTATAAGAACTCAGAACCATTGAAAAAGGTAGAACTATAGGGTGTATATAAAATCATGAACAACTAGAATCAATTGGATGGTTTACGAGCTCTTTACGGTTTGGAAATGGCGACCGAAATGGTGAAAACGAGTTTGGCTGCCAAAAACAGCCAACTCTTCTAAGTTAAGAAATGGGTTAATTAGCTATGAAAAGTATAAATTGGGGATAATTAGACATATAATCAGTGAAGTACATGAGTTAATAATGATATTGGTAAAAACAACACACTTAGATGATTTAGGGTTTAAGAGATATGAGTAAATTAGCGGGACATGTCGGGAAAATTGTAATAAACGGACTATACCCCATTAACGTAAAAAGTGATGTTTTCATATAAATCTACGTGGTAAGACCCACTTGTAGGGAATTTTAGACTTAGTTATATACTGATAATTATGGAACCCGAGACCCGACCAACACAAAATATTAAGTGTACGTGTTTGTGATGCGTTCTAGAAACCAAAAACTATACAAAATGGACTTGGGCCATAAAATCCCAACTTACACTTGTAATGACTATTGGACCATTATTGGGCCTAAGATTTATAACCATTTTAGAGTGAAATATTGAATTTAAAATGAACCTAAGTTATATAATCATGTAATGGACCACTATTGGGCTTAGGATGGGTTAAAAGTGTCAAATTGGATATTACACTAAAATGGGTAAGTTTACATTTAAAAGTTTTATAAAGAATCATAAAACTTATGCAATGTCCAAGAACTAATTTAAATATACTTATTACATATATGTACGATTCATTTATCGTCTCGATCCTAAGACGTGCCTCGTTATCTTTAGGTCTCGTGTGATTATGTATCGACCATTGACATTTATTCTCGATTGACGTTAGTTCGCTATTAACTATTGTGACGATTGTATCAGGTGAGTCTATAGCCTCACTTTTAACATGTTTACTTGATTTATAAAACCCGTGAGGGGGATAACATGCTTGTTTTATTAAATAAAGGGGTGCAACGAGAAGTTGTGGAAGCCCTAATTATTAGAAGAGTATGGGTGCAACGAGAAGTTGTGGAAACCCTACTTATTGGAAAAGCATTTATTATAAATGAAGGGTGCAACAAGAAGTTGTGATAAACTCATGCTTGCTTTAAAATTGAACACAAAGGACCCGATTGTATGTTTAGAATAAAGTTATTACATAAGTTTGCTTTAGCCTTAAAAGACCCATGAATCGTGAATTGTTAATCGAAGGAACGCTAATACTATGTATAGATCTATCAGGGTGATGCCCAGTCCGGTCGCGACTAGATATCGCGTGGTGTTGTGATGCACTAGTAATGAAACATCGGATGCATTGTATAAGAGAAATATACGCACTTAGCTAGGTGTGTTGGGCTGAGATAATATATGTTAACGTTCAATGTCACGAGGCTTATGTAATGACACCGATAATTATGTCCGTACAACATAATTGTCTTTCGATGAATTATTAACCATAAAAGGTTATTTTGAATACTTGTGTTCTCTTTATTTAACTTGAACTATATAGATTCACTCGGCAAGTTTTGCTGAATTTTTAACATGTTTTATCTCAGGTCCATATAGAAGGCACTCGATGAAGGCGGTTTCATGAAGCTTGCATATTTGAAATGTTTTGGCCCGCTTTTATAAATTATATCCGTTCAAAGAACTTTATCATTTATTGTGTTTGTAAAAATTCAATTATCTGGGACCGTGTGAAAAGTTTTATTGTTAAATGAAAATGAATGGATGTTTATATTAAAATGACTCGTTTTGAGCCGTTTTCTATGATTATAAGATTGAACCATGATAGTATCACCCAACTACCCTTCCGCTGCTATGACCAAAAATTGGGGATGTTACACGCTGGTCCTCAAGAAAACAAGATTGCACGGAGTTGTCCACCGCGGAAGCAGAATATGTGTCTCTATCCGTGTGTAGTGCTCAAGTCCTTTGGATGAGAACACAACTCACGGATTATGGCTTTCACTTTAACAAAGTTCCTATTTATTGTTATTCACAATCAGCCATAGCCATATCCTGTAACCCGGTCCAACACTACAAGACCAAGCACATTGCTGTCCGATTCCATTTCATAAAGGAGCATGTGGGAAGAGGAACGATCTAACTGTACTTTGTCAAGACGGACTACCAACTAGCCGACATCTTCACCAAATCTCTTTCTCAAGACATATTTGAATTATTGGTTCGTCGACTTGGTATGCGTAGTTTCACCCCAGATGAACTTGAACGTCTTGAAAATTCGCAGTAACCTTGTAAATATCTATCAGAAAATCCAAATACAAAAATATAAAATCTATAAAAACAAAATAAAAATGAGAAAATCTTTCAAAAATACCAAAAATATTCTCCTTCGACATGTCTCTCAGCATCGATAATATGGACGTACTTAGAAATGTCGCTCACTAACGACACGGATATGTACATAAAGTTCAAAGAGTTCAAATGTTTTCAAAACATGTCTTTTCTTTTTTCTTCTCATAATGGCTTATAGTCACATGTCAGACTATAACCCGATCCCCAAAGAAAGGAAAGTCTATGACTTATCCTCAACAACATGAAATTAACTTTTCTCGGTCATGGGTTTATATTAAAACAATCAAAGTTTTATGCTCATGAACTCAAGGAAAATGTTCGCTTATGTACATTTTTCCTCAACAACAGGAAATTCAGTTTTCTCGGTTTTGAGCACAATTTTTCAAGATATTTTCAAACGATATTTTTCAATGTCTTTCAAATCGTGTGCTCATATACCACCCTATTTCTATCAGATTTTTTTCGAGGGGGAGTATAAAAAATCTCATAACATATAGTTCCAATTTTTCATGAAACATTATCCTCTCCATGTTACATCACGAGTATATCAAAAAATTTTACAAACACATGCAATTTTTGAGGGGGAGAATAGTGATAAATGTGTTCAAAATGTGTCATCTTGGATAAGATCTTTGATATAAGTGCTTTTTCTTCCTAATATGTGCAAAAACCTTTCTTTTTATGATGCACATATGTAGGGGGAGCATTTTGGTGTAATAGAGAACTTTCAAGGTGTAAACATTGATTTCATCAACACCTTGATTGCCTTTTCAATAGGATTTTTTGGTTACGATATCTATACCCTTCAACACATTAATTCATGACAGTATTGGTGTCAAAAGGTGGTTAGGTATTCGTCCTATGATCTAACCAGAACCGGAGGGATCTTCCCAGGGACAATCCATTAGAATTTAGAAGTCCTTAGGAAAGATGGAGTAGTTGAGTGTACGGGAAAAATGCCGACTAATGACTTAAGCTAGCACTAGAACAATCACAACAAAGTGCTAGTTATGACGACTTGGTAAGCATTGAAGGGTAAAATTGAGTATAATGCAGTTCGTTTTTTCTCAGTTCTTGCTAATGGAAAGTCCAACCAATATCGGGTTTTTAACTGTTTTTGGTTGTTAAACTTGTTTGGATATTCTATTTGCTAATTCAACAAAGTCTTGCAAAAAGGAAAAAAATATTACCTACTTATATGTAAAACATCTTGCAAATACCAAGTTTTTATTCAAGTAATATTCAAAATGTAAAATATGAAACTTAAAGGACTGAAAATGTAAATTCTTGAAAGATGAATGCTTGAATTGTAAATTGTAACAAGTCTAGGGACTAAAAGTGTAAATCAGTAAACTACAAGGATCAAATATGTAATTTCTATAACAAACTAACTAAAATGTAACAACTTAACAAACTTGCTAACTGAAAATAACAAATCTCAAAATTACAAGGACTTAAAAAATGCAAACCCTAAAAACAATGAAGTTTAGCCAAGTTTAGAAACTGATTAAAACATTAAGGACTGGATTGCAATTTTAAAAACTCATTAAGCCAAAAACGGGTTTAGAAAGAAAATAAGCTCGTTTGAGCTTATTACTGAACCAAATTCAATGAGACAAGTTGCAAAACTCTTTAAATCCAAAATAAGCTACGTGTGTAAAAGGATTTAGGCTAGAGTTGTAAAATAAGCAAATGAGAACTTATCAATAAGCCCAAAATAAGCTACAACAATATCTAGACAATCACAACTTGCTTTTCTTGCTAAAACTGATTAAGCTACTCAAAAGATGAACGGGAAATCAAACTAGAACAATTTTCATCCAGAAATAAGCTAGAAATCATGATTAAGCTGAAAAGAGCTTATCGTTGACCAAGCGTTGACCACTTTTTTGTCAAAAAGTTGAAACTCTCAAAAATCAAGTAACATCATAATCTAAAGTGATTTGTGAAGAAAAATGGCCAGGTTTATGAAAAGGATCAAGAGATACAAAATCTCAGTTTCAATTTACCGAAACTTGCCTCAACTTTGCTTATCTGAATTTTGCTTATTCCTATTTGCTTATTGAAAACTGTATAAAATGCTCTTGGAATCTGAAACCTTATGATGTTAGCTACAACTGAGAACAAATTTGGTGCAATTTCATCAAGTAATGAGTGAATTCTAACCAAAAGAAAATGGTAACTTCTAATGAGCAAATCTGCATAAGAATGACCCAAACCTTTTTATTTCCATTTGCCTGTTTGACTCTCAAATTGACTTGTAAATGACTTGAAACACTATATAACCACCTAATGACTGCAAATGAACTTTAAAATGCCAAGACTCAATTCTTGAAAACTTTTTATAAGCTAATCCCAAACACTCCTTTAACTGAGATTACAAACTTTTGCAAAGTCTTTTAAAGAACTGATTTAAGCTGAATCAAATGCTTTTGACTACCAAACTTTAGACTCAAAATGAGATGATTAAAGACTAAAAGAGAGCACTAAGAACAACAATGACCATATAAGATACAAGAACCAAATTTCTGCTGAAATTAAGCTAAGACTAAGCTTAATCCAAAACTAAGAACAAGTAACAAAAATCAAGCTACAAGTGATCAATATCAAACAATGAGTAAATCTAAACAACTTTTATCAGGCAAACATCAAGATTACACTATGAAAAGTAGCATGCATTTGACTTATTGAGTGGAACAAAAATAAGAACTTTAAAACCTTTTGTAGTAAACCATTGGGAAAAAGAGGAGTGCTGAAATCTCTTACCCTAGTGATAACCACCACCTTATCACTAGTTCAGCTAATCAATCATCAAAACAGCCATCAATCAACAGAAATCATTAAAATGCTTGAAAACTTTAATGTAACTAGTTTCTGAACTGGAATCACAACAAAATGCTCTCAAACTTCTTCAAGGTCAGTTATGATCAATCAATGATCATAACAAACACAATGCAGCAACACAAGTATCCAATATCAGCAAGAAATGAATAGTAGAATGAAGAACAGATTTGGCGGGAAATGAGAAATTTGAATTTTATTCCATGAAAGTTGTTACAAAGCTGTTAGAAAGCTACTAACTAACTAACTAACTCAAGAGTTTGTCAGACTCTTGAGTAGTTAGGGTAAAGAGGAAGGAAAAATGAAAGGAAATTGAGAAGTGTGTGTTTTTACAAAATTAAGCTACAAGTTACAAATGATGTCCTATCCATCTATTTATAGACTTGAGAAAGATGATTGTTGGGGTTGGTGACGTGTCAGGACCAATCCCAGCTCTCCACGTGGATAATTGCATTTGCAGGTGAAGAACTCTTTTGGGCTTTTCTTTATTATTGATCTTCAGGCTAATTAAGCACGTGGGATCTCTTCCTCTCTTAATTTAGGCCAACTTTGATGTTCATATCATTTGCTGAAATTCACTCTAGCTCTTTCTCGTCCCTGGCAATTTTTGTTGAAGAAGATGATGCGTGGCAGATTCTTATTGGGTGAGAGAAGAAGTTGTGGATCATTATCCAATTCCTCATTTTCTATTGGTGGAAAAAACTGAGTGCGTTGCACTGTTGGGATACACCCATTAAATGAAGTGTCGGCTGAGTGGGCAATAAATGAGGCTGAGTTGGTGATCCGTGTATCACATTTCTTGCAATCTCATTGGTCCTTTCCTCTTCACATGGATCAAGCCTTGAATAACTTTCAAATGTTGGCAGAATTAGTCCCTTGATTTAGCAGATTGTTGTTTTGAGCTAGGGACTTCATTCTTTTGGCAATTTTAGTCCTTCCACTTGCAAACTTGATCAAAAAAACCCCCTTTGACTGAGTTGACTTGAAGGTTGACCAATTTTGACTTTGATCTTGACTTTTCACAATATTTGCACTTTAGTCCCTCAACTTTGGCAATTTGTCAAGATAGGTCCTTAAACTTCAAAGTCTTGACACTTTTGATCCTTCTTTGTCTTTTTCATCCATTTGAGATTGATTTTTCTTTGTTTGCTTGAAAACGTATCCTTTTACCTACACAAGTGTACACAAACACAAACATACCACATAACACTGTTTTTTGCAAGATAAATTGGTATTTTGCTTCATGTTTTAGTGTTATTTGTTGATAAAAGGATATGAGTTTAAGCTCATATCAAAATCCCCTACACTTGAACATTGTCATGTCCTCATGCAATATTATATATTAAAGCTCAAATTTACATTTCCCTCATAATTAATCCACCTTGGCCATATGAGATGCTTCTACACTACTCTAAACTAAATGATGCATGATTTTGACTTTTAATAATGCAATGAACAAAATACAATTCTATCTATATCTTTTTGATTTTTCTTGAAATGGTTTTGATGGAAATAACTCATAAAGAATTCAATGGCTTAGATTAGGGCTTGGGTACCATGGACATTTATCACCCTCAAGTTTCACTTTCCCCATACCAAGCTTAAAAATGGGATCATTGTATTCACAAGTAAAAAGTGCATCAACTTATTCATGACAATTAAATGTGGAACCGGTTATTATTTGAGCAAATTGCTTGTGGCAAATTTGTCATTATTCAAGTGTGAAGTATAAGAAGTGTAAAATCCAAAAATAAGGAAGCACGGTTTTAATCCTAAGTAATCCTCTCATCCATTACTTGAAAAACCGCTCACAATTAATACAAGTCCGTTTTAAGAGTAATAAGTTATTCGCCTTATGTGTAAAATCCTCATGTCATGCTTTCATAAGTAGCTACACACTCGCTAAGGAAAGAAAAATAAAACTCACGCAATAATTTACATCCGCCATCTTTTTGAGACTTTGGATCTTCAACCCCGCAACCCGTCAAGGTAATATTGGATTGGAGCAATCTATTGAATCCCCGCAACCCGTCAAGGTAATATTGGAACTCAATAGTCACTATAATTAACACCACACTGCCCCTCTTGGGAATCTTGTATTATATTTTTTTTTCTTTTTCTTTTTTTTCTCTTTTTTTTTCTAGCCACTCATTTTTTTTTCATAAGCCGCTCTTATTTTTCTTTATTCCTCACAAAGAAATTTGAAAAGAAGAAAAGGAAAAACACCCGCTAAATGTGGAGCATGACATAAGTCTAGTACACATAAAACGTGCTAACTTAGAATCTTAAGACGTACTCATATCAACCATAAATGATTAGACAAAAATGCATAAGAGATTACAAACCAATTAAAACCTTACTTGATTATTTATTAACAATTATATACATGCGAAGAAATTGGAGGTAGAGAAGGGAAGGGTTTAGCCACAAGTAATTGCCATGAAGTTTATCTAGCCCTTTTATACTTGCTTCAACTCTAACATTTCCCATTCTCCACAAATTTAAAATTTCAAATAATGAAATTGGTGGATGCTTAGCCTAATAGACCAATGAAGGACTACATGGTTAAGGATACTAGCTAGAGAATGCTAAGATAAGCAAACTCGGGTTGAGTCAAAATATCCATGGCGGGCCTAATATGTCAAAGAAATCTAAACTTGTTAAAACCATGTTTTATTATATTTTTTTTTCTTTTTATATATTTTTGATGAAACATAAGAAGAAATATATACAATGCAAATGTGATATGCAAAATTTATTGATGCAAAAATTATGAATGCATATTTGGTGGACAAAGTAGATCAAAAATTTGAAAAATGTTGAAAAATCAATTTTCCATGTTATCATGAAAGACAATGACAAGTTCTAGGTAAGATCACTTCGATAGAAGACCCCCCTACACTTAAGCTAAACATTGTCCTCAATGTTTAAGAGCATGGAAGTATAAAAACTTCCCCTACACTTATGACAATGAACAGAATTTGCTTAACCCAAGTTAAGGAAAGTACAACTATTAGTGAAATCATGTTTAAGCACAAGGTGTCAATGAAAAATCACTTAAAGTAACGAAGTGAACCGGATACAAGGGCCGCCTCCATAAGCTCCAAAGCATGAGATGAGTGAGCAACCCTACAAACAATCATGAAGACAAAAGAAGGTCTCCCCTACACTTATCTCCAAGTCTATACCTTTATTTCTAACCTACAACACTCTAAACCTAGTTATACGATGCTTGAGTTAATGAGTCTCTAGCTCGACTCGTCCCTCAACGAATTAATTCATGGGGAAAATGGGGACCTCTTGGACCATTTCAACGGAAATGTCCTCCCCAAAGTAATGTTTGACACGGTGACCATTCACTTTAAAATTTGGACCATCGGGTTGTGACAACTCAAGAGTTCCATATGGAAACACTTGAGCAATAGTGAATGGACCGGACCATCTCGACTTAAGCTTGCCCGCAAAAAGCTTCAATCTTGAGTTAAAGAGGAGAACCGGCTCTCCAACTTTGAACTCACGATTCTTGATCTTAGCATCATGCAATTTCTTAGTCTTTTCCTTGTAAAGCAAAGAATTCTCATAGGCATTGGCTCTCAACTCATCCATCTCATTGAGTTGATCTTTCCTATGTGAACCGGCTTGGTTTAAATCAAAGTTAGCCAACTTGAGAGCCCAAGATGCCTTATGTTCTAACCCAAATGGAAGGTGGCACGCTTTTCCATAGACAAGCCTATAAGGCTTACAACCAATTGGTGTTTTAAAAGCCGTCCTAAACGCCCACAAAGCATCATCAAGCTTATCCGACCAAGAAGCTCGATGCTCTCCCACCGTTCTCTCTAAAATTCTCTTTAAACCACGATTTGTGACCTCGGTTTGACCATTTGTTTGAGGGTGATACGCGGTAGAAAGTCTATGATTCACTCCATATTTCTTCATAACTCTCGTGAATTGATCATTACAAAAGTGCGTACCACGATCACTTATGATGGCCCGAGGTACAACAAATCTAGCAAACAATTGTTTCAAAAACTTTACAACCACTCTAGCATCATTGGTAGGTAAGGCTTTAGCCTCCACCCATTTGGACACATAATCCACCGCCACAAGTATATACTTGTTTCCCTTAGAGGATGGAAAAGGTCCCATGAAATCGATGCCCCATACATCAAATATCTCACACTCTTGGATAAAATTTTGTGGCATCTCATCACGTTGTGTAATTTTTCCTTGTCTTTGACAAACATCACAAAATTTCACCATTTCATGGGCATCTTTGTAAATGGAAGGCCAATAGTAACCCGAATCAAAGACTTTCTTGGCGGTGTAGTTAGGCCCAAAATGTCCACCCGTAGGTCCTTTATGACATGCCTCTAAGATCTTAAATGCCTCGGGCCCATCTACACACCGTCTAATGATTTGGTCCGCACATTGCCTAAAAAGATATGGATCATCCCAAAAGTAATACTTAACTTCCTTAAGAAACTTTTTCTTTTGTTGATAAGTAAGACCCTCAATAAGCACATTGCCCACAAGATAGTTTGCGATATCCGCAAACCAAGGTGTGGCATCCTCTTGGGAAGAGATAGACATGAGCTCTTCTAATGGAAAGGATTCATTGATTTCTTGGTGTGGGAAATCTCCTTGAAAAGGATGCTCAAGTCTACTCAAATGATCCACCGCTAAATTCTCGGCCCCTTTTTAATCACGAATCTCTATCTTAAACTCTTGAAGCAACAAAACCCATCTCAAAAGCCTAGGCTTAGCATCTTGTTTTGTCATAAGATACTTGAGAGCGGAATGATCCGTATACACTATGGTTTTGGAAAGCACAAGATATGGTCTAAACTTCTCAAAAGCATATACTATAGCAAGCAACTCTTTTTCCGTGGTAGTGTAATGAAGTTGTGCACCGGTCATGGTTTTACTCGCATAGTGTTTAGGTTGAAAATGCTTATTAACTCTTTGTCCTAAGACGGCCCCCACCGCATAATCACTAGCATCACACATAAGCTCAAAAGGTAATTCCCAATTTAGAGAAACCAAAACGGGAGCCTTAGTCAATTTTTCCTTAAGAGTCTGAAAAGAGTCTAAACAATCTTGGTTAAAAATGAAAGGAGCCTCTTTCTCCAAGAGGTGAGTCATCGGTCTAGCTATCTTAGAAAAATCTTGTATAAAGCGCCTATAAAATCCCGCATGACCTAAGAAACTCCTCACACCTTTAACCGAGGTGGGTGGGGGAAGCTTAGCAATCACATCAATTTTAGCTCGATCAACTTCTAATCCCTTATTGGATATCTTGTGTCCTAAAACAATCCCCTCTTTCACCATAAAGTGACATTTCTCCCAATTAAGCACCAAACGTGTTTCCTCACAACGCTTAAGCATTCTCTCAAGATTGGTAAGACATGAGCTAAATGAATTTCCAAAAACGGAAAAGTCATCCATAAAAACCTCCATGGTTTGCTCTATCATGTCATGGAAAATCGCCATCATACACCTTTGAAACGTCCCCGGTGCATTACATAAGCCAAAAGGCATCCTCTTGTAAGCAAATGTACCGTAGGGACAAGTGAATGTGGTCTTTTCTTGATCCTTAGGGTCAATGGGTATTTGGAAATAACCCGAAAAACCATCAAGAAAACAATAGTACTCATTTCCCGCTAGGCGTTCAAGCATTTGATCCATAAAGGGAAGCGGGAAATGGTCTTTCCTAGTTGCCTCATTGAGTTTTCTATAATCAATGCAAACTCTCCAACCGGTCACAAGTCTCGTGGGAATAAGCTCATTGTTCTCATTAGGCACCACGGTGATTCCACCCTTCTTTGGAACACAATGAACCGGGCTAACCCATGGAGAGTCGGAAATGGGATAAATCATACCCGCCTCTAAGAGTTTAATCACTTCTTTCTTAATAACCTCGTGGATTTTTGGGTTAACTCTCCTTTGGTTTTGAATGGCGGGTTTATAGTCATCCTCCATAAGGATTTTGTGTGTACAAAAATGTGGATCAATTCCTCTTATGTCGGATATTTTCCATGCTAAAGCTTTCTTATGTTTCTTAAGAACTTCAATAAGTTGCTCTTTCTCATCCTCTTTCAACTCTTTAGCAATGATCACCGGTAATTGGTCTTTTCCTTCTAAAAAAGCATATTCTAAGTGGGATGGAAGGTCCTTAAGTTCAATGGGAGGTGGACTCTCTATGGAAGGTTTTACTATGGAAGGTTCCTCAATGGTGATCTCTTGTGGAATAGGAGAAGGAATAGGGTCCTCATTGAGCAACTTTTGGATTGTAAGAATATCTTCTTCCCAATTGATGGGAGAATCATCATCACCAAGAAAGTTTGACTCAAATTCCTCCAAGAGGAAATCACTCTATCCAAAAGGTGTTAAAGAGGGAGCAATTGAGGCCACGGTTTCAACATGGGGTATCTCATCACTAGCACTCTTACAAGAATCATGAAAGTGTTCATTACACACTTCATCTAGCACATCCACAATGTTAATAGTCTCACAAGGTCTAAACTCCTTAACCTCTTTCCTATCACAAACTTTCCCTAACTTAAACACCACTCTCTCATCTTCTACTCTCGTAATTAATTCTCCTTCCGCCACATCTATCAAGGTACGACCCGTTCTCAAAAACGGTCTACCAACAATCAAAGGCACTCTAGGATCCATGTCATAATCAACCACTACAAAGTCGGCCGGAAAGGTAAACTTATCCACACCTACAAACACATCTTCCGCGATACCTACGGGGTGAGTTATGGTTCGGTTGGCTAGTTCAAGAGTCATCCTATTAGGAGTGAGCTCGGGAAGAGATAGTTGTTTCCAAACCGATAAAGGCATGAGGTTTATGCTCGCCCCTAGATCCGCCAAAGCCATGCAATTTTCAACACCAGGAAAATTACAAGGTATCAAGAAGCGCCCCGGATCTCCAAGTTTTGTTGGTAAGGTTTTAAGTAACACCGCGGAACAATTTTCATTAAGGGATGTGTTGGGCAAATCAACCAATTTTTCTTTGTTTGAGAGCAAATCCTTGAACATCTTAGCAAATTTTGGCATATAAGCAAGAGCTTCCGTAAAGGATATATTGATGTTGAGTTGCTTGAACATCCTTAAGAAATTGGAGACTTGGATGTCATCCTTGTTCTTTAACTTGTCCTTTTTCAACCTTGAAGGATATGGAAGAGTAGGTTTTGGTGTAGGTGAAATAGGTGTAGTAGTGGAAGATTTGTCTTTGTTAGCTTCTTCATTTGGAAGTGTGGAAGGTAAAGGAGAAGTATGAGGTGGTTGAGAAGGTGTGTTTGAGTGAATAGGAACATTTTGAGGAGGTGAAGTAGAAGTAGAAGGCTTGTCACAAGTAGGAGCACAAGTGGGTTGAACAATAGTAGGTTTAGGAGGTGAAGGATCCTTTGTTGTTGTTCCACTCCTTGTTGTAATAGCATTGACATTGGCCCTAGGGTTTGTTTGTGTGTTGGAAGGTAAAGCCCCTTGTGGTCTTTGATTTATTGCCACTAAAACCCTATTGATTTGGTCATCCAATGTACGTTTCATTTGGTCATTCATTCTCTTCTCAATTTCACGCATTTTCTTGTCAACATACTCTTGAGTCTCTTGCATCCCATATCCTTGATTTTGAAATTGAGGATAAGCTTAATTTGGTATTGGAGCATATGCTTGATTGGGGATAAATGGAAGTGGTTGATTAAATCCTTGTTGTGGTGTATAAAAGGTATTTCCTTGATGTTGAACATTGTTGGGTGCCTTGTAGTTATTTCCTTGGTAAGGTGGTCTTTGCCCTTGATTCCTTGGTAAAATTTGAGGAGGGTTTTGTGGAATTTGGGTGGTTGGTTGGGGTGGGAATCCGGGTGGAGTAAGGTAGTTTTGGGATTTGTAAGAAAGGTTATTTGGATTGATATTAGGCTTGAAGTGTTCACGATGTTCCTCTTGGTAAGCATAGCATTCCCCTTGATACCCTTGCACCTTATCACATTGTTCATAAGAATGGGGACCTCCACAAGTAACACAAGAAATGGCAATGGCATTCACATTATTTGAAGAATTGTTCAATGAAACAGTCTTAAAAGCTTGAACTATCTCGTGAGTCATTTCTTGTTGTCCTTGTTTGACTTGTTGAAGGATCTCTTGTTTAAATTTAAGAAGTTGGTTGTCACAAGGAGTTTGAGAATTGTTTTGGATAACATGAACCTTTTCTTCAAATGGATTGTTTGTTTGAACCATTGCTTTAGTCTCAATGATGTCCAAAGCCTCTTGATATGTTTTAAGAAGAATATTCCCTCCCGCGGAAGCATTGAGTGAATCTTGGTGGTGAGATTTAAGGCCATCATAGAAGAGGTTGATTTGGTGAACTTGATCCAATCCATGATTAGGGCATCGCCTCAATAACTCACTATACTCTTCCCAAGCATCACTAAAGGATTGACTAGGTTTTTGTTGAAAGCCCATAATTAAAGTCCTCAAAGCCATAGTCTTATGTGGAGGAAAGAAATTGTTCAAAAACTTAGTGGTGAAACCATCCCATGTGGTGATACTATCGGGTGGTTGGGTGTCTAACCAATGCTTAGCGGTTCCCTCTAAAGAAAATGACACTAACATCAACCTAATCACCTCATGTGGAACTCCATTATGCTTAATGGTATTGCAAAGAGAAAGGAATCTCTTAAGGTGAGCATGAGGATCCTCATTCTTGTTACCAAAGAAAGGTGATTGTGAAACCATATTGATCATAGATGTATGTAGCTCAAATGTGTTTGCGGGAAAGTCGGGAATCTTAATAGCACTAGCATATCCATGAATGTTGGTTTGCATACGTTCATACAAAGAGCGATTATCAATAGCCATGGCTTCTTGTGGTGGAGTCAAAGCACGATTCTCGTGATCGGCTTGGTGGACGGTGGTGGTCTTACTCTTTCTCTTTTTCTTCCTTTTCGGAGGAAGAGGTTGTACACCAATCGGTATTTGTGCACGCCCGCGAGTGAGCATGCAACTCAATACGAGGAATGAGAGAGAAGCTCTCGTGTGACTTTGAAGAGAAATGGATTATCCTCTTCGAATTTCAATATTAAATATCCACAAGAAAATAACAATATACGTATGTACTACTTGGGTGCAAGACCCTCAATGAAGCCTTCCTTCTTAGAATACTTACAAGTGAACGGGGGGTTAGGTGGCGCGAAGCACTTAAGTACCTATTGACCCTTAGATGGCATTTTATAGCACATCGCCTTTCTATTCACTTAAATGTTCGTATTCTTTGAATTGTTGCTTATTGAGAGTATTTATCTATTCTTGCTTTATTTTGTTTGAGCGATACACGTGTCAAGGACCGGAACGCCCCTCAACACGGTGTATTGCCTCGGCAATACTTATGGAAGATATGTAGATTGGTTGTTCTTATACGTATACGTATTTACTTATAATAATATATGGAAAATATTTTTGTATTTATGAGTTTTTTAAGAGAAAATACTATATGTACATAAAAACCGAGAAAATCCAATAATCTATATTTTTGGTTGCAATCTCTTAGGAAAAAGATTGCTTTTTGGATTTTTTTATTTTTTTTTTGGTCAATTGTTTAGGAAAAGAATTGTTTTGTTAATTTTTTAGTTTTTATATATTTTTATATTTTTGATTGTTTATTTGTTTTTGATTTATGATACGTAAAAATAACGTTCACAAAGTGAACGGATCCCAAAAGCCAATGATAACCGTCAATCGATAGTCTCTCCTGTAGTCAAAGAACCGGCAGCGGCGCCATTTAAAATTGAGTATAATGGAGTTCGTTTTTTCTCAGTTCTTGCTAATGGAAAGTCCAACCAATATCGGGTTTTTAACTGTTTTTGGTTGTTAAACTTGTTTGGATATTCTATTTGCCAATTCAACAAAGTCTTGCAAAAAGGAAAAAAATATTACCTACTTATATGTAAAACATCTTGCAAATACCAAGTTTTTATTCAAGTAATATTCAAAATGTAAAATATGAAACTTAAAGGACTGAAAATGTAAATTCTAGGAAAGATAAATGCTTGAATTGTAAATTCTAACAACTCTAGGGACTAAAAGTGTAAATCAGTAAACTACAAGGATCAAATATGTAATTTCTATAACAAACTAACTAAAATGTAACAACTTAACAAACTTGCTAACTGAAAATAACAAATCTCAAAATTACAAGGACTTAAAAATTGCAAACCCTAAAAACAATGAAGTTTAGCCAAGTTTAGAAACTGATTAAAACATTAAGGACTGGATTGCAATTTTAAAAACTCATTAAGCCAAAAACGGGTTTAGAAAGAAAATAAGCTCGTTTGAGCTTATTACTGAACCAAATTCAATGAGACAAGTTGCAAAACTCTTTAAATCCAAAACTTGTGTAAAAGGATTTAGGCTAGAGTTGTAAAATAAGCAAATGAGAACTTATCAATAAGCCCAAAATAAGCTACAACAAAATCTAGACAATCACAACTTGCTTTTCTTGCTAAAACTGATTAAGCTACTCAAAAGATGAACGGGAAATCAAACTAGAACAATTTTCATCCAGAAATAAGCTAGAAATCTTGATTAAGCTGAAAAGAGCTTATCGTTGACCAAGCGTTGATCAACTTTTTTGTCAAAAAGTTGAAACTCTCAAAAATCAAGTAACATCATATTCTAAAGTGATTTGTGAAGAAAAATGGCCAGGTTTATGAAAAGGATCAAGAGATACAAAATCTCAGTTTCAATTTACAGAAACTTACCTCAACTTTGCTTATCTGAATTTTGCTTATTCCTATTTGCTTATTGAAAAATGTTCAAAATGCTCTTCGAATCTGAAACCTTATGATGTTAGCTACAACTGAGAACAAATTTGGTGCAATTTCATCAAGTAATGAGTGAATTCTAGCCAAAAGAAAATGATAACTTCTAATGAGCAAATCTGCATAAGAATGACCCAAACCTTTTTATTGCCATTTGCCTGTTTGACTCTCAAATTGACTTGTAAATGACTTGAAACACTATATAACCACCTAATGACTGCAAATGAACTTTAAAATGCCAAGACTCAATTCTTGAAAACTTTTTATAAGCTAATCCCAAACACTCCTTTAACTGAGATTACAAACTTTTGCAAAGTCTTTTAAAGAACTGATTAAGCTGAATCAAATGCTTTTGACTACCAAACTTTAGACTCAAAATGAGATGATTAAAGACTAAAAGAGAGCACTAAGAACAACAATGACCATATAAGATACAAGAACCAAATTTCTGCTGAAATTAAGCTAAGACTAAGCTTAATCCAAAACTAAGAACAAGTAACAAAAATCAAGCTACAAGTGATCAATATCAAACAATGAGTAAATCTAAACAACTTTTATCAGGCAAACATCAAGATTACACTATGAAAAGTAGCATGCATTTGACTTATTGAGTGGAACAAAAATAAGAACTTTAAAACCTTTTGTAGTAAACCATTGGGAAGAAGAGGAGTGCTGAACTCTCTTACCCTAGTGATAACCACCACCTTATCACTAGTTCAGCTAATCAATCATCAAAACAGCCATCAATCAACAGAAATCATTAAAATGCTTGAAAACTTCAATGTAACTAGTTTCTGAACTGGAATCACAACAAAATGCTCTCAAACTTCTTCAAGGTCAGTTATGATCAATCAATGATCATAACAAACACAATGCAGCAACACAAGTATCCAATATCAACAAGAAATGAACAGTAGAATGAAGAACAGATTTGGCGGGAAATGAGAAATTTGAATTTTATTCCATGAAAGTTGTTACAAAGCTGTTAGAAAGCTACTAACTAACTAACTAACTCAAGAGTTTGTCAGACTCTTGAGTAGTTAGGGTAAAGAGGAAGGAAAAATGAAAGGAAATTGAGAAGTGTGTGTTTTTACAAAATTAAGCTACAAGTTACAAATGAAGTCCTATCCATCTATTTATAGACTTGAGAAAGATGATTGTTGGGGTTGGTGACGTGTCAGGACCAATCCCAGCTCTCCACGTGGATAATTGCATTTGCAGGTAAAGAACTCTTTTGGGCTTTTCTTTATTATTGATCTTCAGGCTAATTAAGCACGTGGGATCTCTTCCTCTCTTAATTTAGGCCAACTTTGATGTTCATATCATTTGCTGAAATTCACTCTAGCTCTTTCTCGTCCCTGGCAATTTTTGTTGAAGAAGATGATGCGTGGCAGATTCTTATTGGGTGAGAGAAGAAGTTGTGGATCATTATCCAATTCCTCATTTTCTATTGGTGGAAAAAACTGAGTGCGTTGCACTGTTGGGATACACCCATTAAATGAAGTGTCGGCTGAGTGGGCAATAAATGAGGCTGAGTTGGTGATCCGTGTATCACCTTTCTTGCAATCTCATTGGTCCTTTCCTCTTCACATGGATCAAGCCTTGAATAACTTTCAAATGTTGGCAGAATTAGTCCCTTGATTTAGCAGATTGTTGTTTTGAGCTAGGGACTTCATTCTTTTGGCAATTTTAGTCCTTCCACTTGCAAACTTGATCAAAAAAACCCCCTTTGACTGAGTTGACTTGAAGGTTGAACAATTTTGACTTTGATCTTGACTTTTCACAATATTTGCACTTTAGTCCCTCAACTTTGGCAATCTTTCAAGATAGGTCCTTAAACTTCAAAGTCTTGTTACTTTTGATCCTTCTTTGTCTTTTTCATCCATTTGAGCTTGATTTTTCTTTGTTTGCTTGAAAACGTATCCTTTTACCTACACAAGTGTACACAAACACAAACATACCACATAACACTGTTTTTTGCAAGATAAATTGGTATTTTGCTTCATGTTTTAGGGTTATTTGTTGATAAAAGGATATGAGTTTAAGCTCATATCAAAGGGGTTGAAGAATGAAAAAGAAATGTAACGATAAAGGGTGAAAAGAAAATATCCCTCCATACAACTTAGGCAAAACCGGGTCAATACATCGACTATCAGAATCACGTTGATGATTTCTGGTATGAAGACAACGCATCATGGACCCAGTGATGCAAAGCACAACTCTTCCTAGCTTACTCAAGCTTCTCTCAAAAGAAGTTTGTTTTATTGTCACAGAGTTCAACTCATTTCTATCAACTTTCTCACTCCGAGATAGTAGATATTGAAAAGGTGGCAGTCTGCTCCAGCCTCCGATCACCAAATAAACGTGCACTTATAGAGTCTAGAGCCAACGAGATTCATCAAAAATCTCATTAGGACACTTATTCCATATATCAATTGTTGTTCATCATTAGAACACAAGCGATAATTTACAGAGTCCTGCGCTATATCCTTGTGGTATTGCTAGAACATTCAGAGTGATACTCTCTAGTATTCATAGTGATGAATGGAAATCCTTCCATTGTTCACATCAAACAGAACTGCGGTAGGTCATATGTAAGATTCACTTGAATTAAACATATGCTAACTGAAAAGCAACAGTGGTTTGATTCTTTTTTATTCAAACTCGTTCAAGGTATCTACACAATATCTTTATGATCTTGCCAGAACATTCAGAGTAATACTCATTAGTATTTACAGTGACGAATGGAAATCCTTCTAGTGTCATTATCAAACAGCACTGCGGTAAGTAACTTGTGAGATTCTATATGAATCAAACTTGTGTCAATTGGAAAGCAACAATGGTTTGATTCTTAATTGATTCAAACTTGTTCCAGGAAATGAATTGACGACTTAATCAGTAGAATGGAACTGCATGATTCACTCTTCACTATCTAATATCTTTTGAGATATTCAAGTATTGAGAACGACTACCACTGCCAGAAACCTTGTCAAGGAAGTTCTTTTAACTTACCTAATCACAAGTACAGTATTCGTACTGTATAACGGGAAACTGGAGGAATGCAAACGGTGGCGTAACCTCAAGAGTCGTGATTCAAGACCACATACTCAAGTAAATGAAGAAAGCTCAAGAACATCTAAAGACATAGACTTCCGCTACTCTGATCATCAAGGGGGATTGTTAACAAGCTTTCAAGACAACACAAAATATGAGTATGTGGGGAAAGACACAAGATCACAAGTTGGCAAAGTTTTAAGATCAAGTCAAGGCAAAGACCAAAGGTCCAATATCATAAGTCATGAAAGGAACTATGAAGGAACTCTCAAGACAACGAGCTTCAAAGTCTGCAACATCAAAGAAGTGAAGTCACATATTACATGACCACCCCTTAGGGGGAGATTGTTAGCCGTATTTAAAGTAATGGTCATATAATATACCGTTGTGAAGCTCGTGGAAAAAGCTATTCAACGGTGTCGAGAGTTCTTAGCTTATGTTATGTATGTAACGGGAATTAGTCCCGAACACACGAATGAGGAAGGCATTCTACACATTACACTTGTAGTATAAAAGGCCCCAAGCACCTCATTTGTGTGTGTGTGTTTTCCATTTTCATAGTTGGTAGAGAGAGAAACATCATGTCTTTCTCTCACTAGGAAATCACAACTCTTTTGTTTTCTCTTTTATTCTTCATCTTAATCTAATCTTTCTTTTTTTGGTTTAATCCATCATCTTATTCGTGTTTGGTTAGTCGCGTGTTACATCCTACAATTTGATTTATCTTAGGAATTTGAGAAAAAGAAATTTTAATTTTCTGATTAGTTTAATATTTATTGCATTATTTTAAATCTAAAATAGGGTTTTATTAATCTATTTTTTGTCCTTTAGTGGAAAAAAGTAGTGTTTTTCACTTTCAACAATTTTCCAAGTTTCAGTCATGTGATTTAATATTTTTAGATAAGAAATTTCATTTTTCACTTTATTTAATCTTTTTTAGAATTATTTTAAGTTAAATCTAGTTTTAATTAAATTTTTTTGTCCTATTAGGGTTAAATTAATATTTTTTCAACTTTTTCATTTTTCTCACTTTAAATACATTATGTTTAGATTTTTGGAAAAGAAAAATTATTTTTCCCATCTTTAAATTAATTTTTAGGATTATTTTAATATTTTAATAGTTTTTAGCCTTTAAAAATAGTAAATTAGTTTTAAAAAGTCAAGAAAAATACTATTTAGTTTTTATATAATATAAGTAAGATTCCATTTGATAAAATCATATTTTTTATTTATTTTTGATTTTATTTAATTTAAAGGATTTAAATAGCATTTAAAATTGAATATTATATTGGAAATAAGTTATAAAATATTTTCGTCAAATTTTTATTCTTATTTATATTATTTTAGATTTGTTTTTGATTTTTAATGAATTTTTAGATTAAATTTTTAATTTCGTCATGTTTTTACGTTTTACGTTTTATCATTCGTCGTAGTTTAATTTTAATCGTAACCGTCATCATTTTCATTTTCCTTCTTCTCATTAATATTAATCTTAAATACCATCAAGTTTAACACACACATTAATCCTCCTCGAGAATGAACTCATAAAAGGGTCATAAGGGTTTTGATTTTCATAAATCGATTCCTTTAATACTTACCGCTTTATACGCTCTTTTTCCTAAAAGACATATTTTTACTACTATCATTTTGGC
This sequence comes from Glebionis coronaria, assembly GCA_025667525.1. Taxonomy (NCBI): domain Eukaryota; kingdom Viridiplantae; phylum Streptophyta; class Magnoliopsida; order Asterales; family Asteraceae; genus Glebionis; species Glebionis coronaria. The sequence goes on from CM046874.1 coordinate 296,060,508, forward strand.
ACCGTTTCCGGGGAGGCGTGTTATGTTAAGTTTGAATTTTTGATATTATCCATAAATAGTATTTGTGTGATTAGCACTCTAATCATACGTATTATCGATTTTCATTGTTTTTGTGAATATTATTACTATATTGTATTACGTATCACAGTAAATCCACAATATCTCCAAAAGCGTGAAAACACAACCTTAATTGGGATTTCATCACTTAATTATTGTATTCGAATTTAAAGCAAAAGCCAAAGGCAAAATAGATAATTACTTTCGAGAAGCTTAATTTTGATTAACACAAACTATAAGGTGGGTATAAGGCAGTTGTATTTCACGACCTAAGGGAAAAAGGCTCTTAAGTGCTTAGCGCCGCCTCGTTTACCCCGCTTGCTTGTGCGTGTTGAGAGAAAAAGGGCTAATCGAGGTTTGCCGCCAAAGTATTATCTACGTATCATATATATTTGCTTGTTTCAAAGATTAAACCCTCTTGAACGTTTTGGTGTTTCACCAACGTTCTAAAGTCATCGAAGGCGTTCACTCAACGTGATCGTTTTCATTCCTTGAGGATCGTTTAGTCGATAAGTCGATTCAGGAGAGATTTGTAGATTTGTGTCTACATAATTCACAAGAAAAAACCAAAAAAGTTAAAAACAATCAAACACACAAAAAATTGAAAAATGTAAAAACACCAAAAAGAATCTTCTTTGCTCACCCCACTTTGTACGTTACGTTTATGCAAATTCGCTCCAAAGAAAAACGTGCACGTAAACATCGTCAAAATGAAGGAACCACACACCTTCTAGTGAAGAATTTCCCATTGTCGAACCCATTGTAGAACAAGAAGCTTCCATGGCTAATCGTACTATGATGGAGTTGCTTCAAGCACCCACCGAGGGTTATGGAGAAGCGATTGTGATTCCCGCTATCCTTGCGGAGAATTTTGAAGTTAAGACGGGTTAATTGTCCATGATCCAAGCTAACAAGTTTCATGGTGACGAAAAGGACAACCCTCATAACCACATTCGCCATTTCAATCGTCTTACGTCGACTTGCAAGTTTAAGGACGTCTCGAATGACGTGATTAAGATGATGCTTTTTCAGTATTCCTTAGCGGGGCTCGCTAAAAATATTAAAATGGTGCCGCTGCCGGCTCTTTTCGTAAAGATTAACGGTTTTTTGAGAGACGCGTTGAATTTTGGGATCCGTTCACTTGTGAACGTTATTTTTTCTTGCAAATTTCAAAATTTTCAAAAATCCAAAAAAATCAAAAATTTCAAAAACCCAAAAAATTAAGAAAAAATCATAAAAAGCATTTCTTTTGTAAAGTTTTGCACCAAAAATATTTCTTTTTACATTAACTTCATTTCTTCTTCTATTTTTTGTCCATATTTTTCTTTTTTAGGTGTATGCGTACTCGTGGGCGCAAGAGGAAACCACTCAAGCCGATATCGAGACTCGTGCTATTGACACCATGGATAACTGCCCAATGATCGAGCTCTAGCAATCACACGTTTAGGGTACTGACAATGCTATTGTGGTGCCAGATATTGGAGCCAACAACTTTGAGCTTAAAACCGGTTTTTACATCAAGAGGTTTTTACATCTAACTAATACTGTGAAATACAATGGGGTCTCACAAGAGGCAATTCGTTTGCTCCTCTTTTCTTTTTCCCTCGAGGGAAAGCCCGGACTTGGCTTGATAAGGAACCACCCCAAAGTACTGCCACATGGGCGGACTTAGAGACTAAATTCATTAATTACTTCTTTTCACCCTCACGTACTACCGCTTTGCGGAATGATATCATCAAGTTTGAACAAAAGTACGGTGAGACGTTTAGTGAATCTTGGGATCATTTTAAGGAACTTTTGAGAAAGTGTCCACAACACGGTTTTACTAAAGTGCATCAAATTAATACTTTTTACAATAGATTAAGTTTGAATGACCAAATTTCACTAAATATTGCTTCGGGGGTAACATTCTAGTGAAAACAACACAAGTTGCTTGGGATATAATTGAAAACAAGGCCAAAGTGCAAACTAAAAGTGTAAGGGCTAGTAAGGCAAGTATCTATTCACCCCATACTAAAGTTAAACATTGTCCTCAATGTTTCGAGTCTAAGGGTAGAATACCCCCATACTAGAGACGAAGACGAATGCTTAATCTAGCATGGAAAGGTTGGAACCATTAAATCTATAGCCGTTTTATGAAGTGTGCTAAAAGACCTAAGGTTAGAACATCAAAGGATATATCATTTGGATATTGAGAAATTATTCAAAGCAAACGATCGAGTGCTCACGTAAAACGAACACAAGAGGCTCCAATCGTGAAGATGATGATCTAAATAACTACAATTCACAAACAACCACGGAACAAAGGTTGGAAGGGCATAAATCCCCTCACTTTAGCTACATTAGAAAGCGATAATATGTACATGGATAAGCATGGGATCTCCCCCACGAGGCACCTCGTTTTTTATTACCGAGTCATGAGCTTGACTCGATCCCCTCAATACTAGTTATCATTGGGGAAGGTGACTTGCTCGAGGTCGTCCAAAGAAGGGACTTCCCTACCAAAGTAGTGCTTCAACCTATGACCATTCACCTTAAAGTTAGGACCATCATTTTGAGCTAGCTCGATGGTCCCATAAGGAAACACTTGGGTGATGGTGAACGGTCCAGACCAACGGGATTTGAACCTGCTGGAAAATATTTTCAATCTTGAGTTAAAAAGCAACACTTGATCTCTAATGTTAAAAACCCGGTTTTTAATTTTAGAATCAGGAAACTTTTTAGTTATCTTTGTAAATCAATGAATTTTCATAAGAAATGTCTCTTAATTCATCTAATTCATTCAATTGCATTTTCTGGTGTTTTCTCGCGGTCTCAATGTCATCATTACAATGCTTTAGGGCCCAATAAGCTTTGTGTTTGAGTTCAATTGGCAAGTGACAATTCTTCTCATACACGAGCTTATAAGGAGTGCACCCAATGGGCGTCTTATGAGCGGGACGAAAGGCCCATAAAGCATCGTCTAACTTATCCGACCAAGATCGTCGGTTCTCTCCTATCGACCTTTCCAAGATCCTCTTCAATGCTCGGTTTGAAACCTCTACTTGCCCACTCGTTTGTAGGTGATAAGCCGTAGAAAGCTGATGTGTAATCCCATATTTCTTTAGAACCTTATCAAATTGGTCGTTACAAAAATGGGTTTCACGATCTCTTATGATTGCATGAGGGGTTCCAAACCGAGAGAACAATTGCTTCAAGAACTTGACTACCACACGAGCATCATTCATGGGCAAAGCCTTAGCTTCCACCCACTTGGATAGGTAGTCAACAGCGACAAGATGTACTTATTACCACGAGATGATAGGAACGACCCCATAAAATCAATGCCCCATACGTCAAAGATCTCACGCACTTGGATGATGTTTTGTGGCATTTCATCGTTTTGTAATGCTTTTCCTTGACGTTGGCACGAGTCACACGACTTGACAAGTGCGTGCGCATCTCGGTAAATAGTAGGCTAAAAGAAACCAGCATCAAAGAACTTCTTAGCCGTGAGATTAGCACCATGGTGACCACCCGTGGGTCCCTCGTGACAAGCTCTAAGAATATTAGTAGCTTCGGTGCCAAACACACAACGTCGAATAATTTGATACGTGCAAGTCCGAAAGAGATAAGGGTCATCCCAAAAGTAGAACTTGACGTCACGAAAGAATTTTCGTATTTGTTCTGTCGTCATACCCTTAATGATGAAATTGCCCGCATGGTAATTTGCGATGTCCTCAAACCATGGGGTAGAAGAATCTTCCTTGGAATTCACTGTACCAAGTGTCTCGAGAGGAAATGTTTCAGTGATTTCCTTGTTCTCGTACACACTTTGGTGAGGATCTTCCAATCGAGAGAGGTGATCGGCCGCAAGATTCTCGGCTCCTTTTTTGTCAAGTATGGTGACATCAAATTCTTGTAGGAGGAGAATCCAACTAAGAAATCTCAGCTTAGCATCAAGCTTAGAGAAGAGGTACTTGATAGCCGAATGATCCGTATACACTATGCTTTTAGTCAAGACGAGATAAGGTCAGAATTTCTCAAATGCATACACCACGACAAGTAATTCCTTTTCTTTTGTGGTGTATTTAAGTTGAGCCTCGGTCATCGTCTTACTAGCATAGTGAATAGGCAAGAAATGCTTATCATGACGTTGCCCCAAAAAGGCCCCAATAGTGTAATCACTAGCATCACACATGAGTTCAAAGGGGAGGTTTCAATTTGGAGCAACAAGAATGGGAGCTTCGGCTAGTTTCCTTTTAAGAATTTCAAAGGCTCGAACACAATCTTCATTAAAGACGAAAGGAGCATCTTTTTCGAGGAGGTGTGTAATGGGTCGAGATATCTTTGAAAAATCTTTGATGAAACGACGATAAAAGCCCGCGTGGCCTAGGAAACTCCTAACTCCCTTGACGGTTTTGGGATGAGGTAATTTGGCTATGACGTCTATCTTAGCTTTGTCTACCTCAATTCCGATTTCGAGACCTTGTACCCTAAGATGATCCCTTCCTTACACATAAAATGACATTTTTCCCAATTGAGCACAAGGTTGGTTTACTCACAACGTCTTAGCATTCTCTCAAGGTTGGATAAACACGAAGTGACCGAATTACCAAACACCAAAAAGTCATCCATGAAAACTTCCATCGTCTTCTCGATAATATCATGAAAAATAGCCATCATGCACCTTTGAAAGGTTCCCGCTGCATTGCAAAGTCTGAATGGCATTCTACGATAGGCAAACGTTCCATATGGACACGTAAACGTAGTTTTTCTTGATCACGAGGAATGACGGGGATTTGAATGTAACCGGAAAAACCATCTAAAAAGCAATAGAAATCGTTTCCCGCAAGACGCTCCAACATTTGATCCATAAAGGGCAAGGAAAAATGGTCTTTACGAGTGGCGTCATTTAACTTACGATAGTCAATACACACCCTCCAACCGGTCACCAGTCGAGTTGGAATTAACTCGTTGTCATCGTTTGGCACAACGGTCATTCCTCCCTTTTTAGGGATACAATGAATGGGGCTCACCCAAGGGCTATCGGATATAGGGTAAATCATTCCCGCGTCAAGGAGTTTAAGGACTTCCTTTTTGATAACATCGTGAATTTTAGGGTTTACCCTTCTTTGACATTGAATTACGGGCTTGTAGTCCTCCTCCATTAAAATCTTGTGTGTACAAAATTTTGGGTCTATACCCTTAATGTCGGAAAATTTCCATGCAATTGCCCCTTTGCGAGCCTTCAAGACATCGATAAGTGCGGTTTTTTCATCATCGGAAAGATCTTTCGCAATAATAACTGGCAACTTATCGTCTCCTTTCAAGAGTACGTATTCGAGGTGAGGAGGAAGATCTTTCAATTCAAGGATTGGTGGCTCCTTGATTGAATATTTTAGTTCAATACTCATAACGTCCACCGGCGGAGGAAATGGAAAATCGTTAAGAAAATCCTTAATAATCAAAAAATACTCATCATCTTCGAGGTCTTCGTTTGAAGTTCGAGGTACATCAAACTCTTCCAAAGTAAAACCACCTCCTTCAAATGGAGTGAAAGATGGTGTCGAATTATCAAGAATTGGATCGAGCATAGTGGGATTGCCACTATTTGCTTCATCAGCAAAACCTAAAATTTCTTGTGAAAATTCTTCGCAAAAGACATCGATTAAATCAACATGGTTCATAGTCGTGATAGAATAAACATGAGAAAGTTTGGAGTTTTGAGTTGCGTTTATAACAAGTTCCTCGTCGTTGAAGCGTAAAGTGATTTTTCTAGCATGCACATCAATGACCGCTTTCGACGTATCTAAAAACGATCAACCTAAAATGAGAGGAACTTGAGGATCCGTGGGAATATCGGAAACGATAAAGTCTACCGGATAATAGAACTTTCCCACTTTCACAAAAATGTCTTCGGCCGTTCCACATGCGAGAATTGTAGAATGACCGGCCATCTCGATAGACATTTTTGTAGGAGTAAGATTAGGAAGATTGAGCGACTTAAATATTTCAAGAGGCATCAAATTAATATTAGAACCAAGATCGGCCAAGGCGTAGCATTCTTCCATATCTTGGATACCACACGAAATTAAAAATTTACCGGGATCACCGACTTTTTAAGGAATGCGGTTAAGAAAAATCGATGAACAATGATTAAAATTTTGCAATCTCTCTTTATCGTTCAACATATTCTTAAAGTTGGCGGCAAATCGAGGCATCATGATTAAAGCGTCGGCAAAACTTATGTTAAAATGCAAATCACGAAACATCTTAATAAAAAGCTCAAATTGATAATTGTTACGTTCTTGCACTTTTTCCTTGTGACGTCTCAATGGATAAGGTAAGGGTGGTGTTGGGTGAGGCATAGGCATATACTTTGGAATCTCGGGTTCCAATATAGGTAAAGGGTCGACCGTAGGTGTGGTTTGAGCGGTACTTCGTGGGATTGAAACGTGCTCCTTTTCGACCACCACCTTGGGTTCTTCCTCAATTTCCTCCACCGTAGGAGTAATTGGTTGAGGATTCGACTCCTTAAAGGTCTTACCACTACGTGTGGTAATCACTTTCATCTCTACCTTCGGGTTTGACACGGTGTTGCTAGGAAGACCACCCGAAGTAGAGGCTTTTGTAGGATATGTAAATCTTACATATGTTTTAGAGAGAGAAAGAGATAGAGAGATGGTGGATTTCACACAATTCTAGAGAGAGAAAATAAGAAGAACTATGTGTAAAAATGAATAACCACTACCCTCTCCATCAAAGGAGAGGGTTTATATACCCAAGCCCTTGTCATGGGCTTGGGCTTACATTTGGGCCGGCCTACACATGTTGTAGGCTAGGCTTGGATTTGTTTGTTAAATAAAGATAAGTAACTAAACTATGAGCTATTACATGGACTATTGTTGGAGTGACCGATCCTTCTTAATACGTAAAACGTATTTCCAACAATCTCCCCCTAAGGGAGGTCACTCCAAACAAGGGCATTAACCAAGTTACAATAATGAGATAAACCTAGCATACTATGCTTGTCTTGAGCTCGTAGTCTTCGTCTTTCTTTTTCTTCTTCTTTTCTGGTGAACATGCTGATGTGATCTTTGATATCAATCTTGAGAATTAATCTCTTGCCTTGATCTCGTGCATCCATCACTTGTGATCTTCGCCTTTTCGTGACTTCATGTCCCACATACTTATACCTTCGTAATTCTTGAAAGCTTCAGAGTTTGATTCAACGGAAGAATTAACTTTTAGGCTTTCTTGAATTAGATGAGGTATTAAGTGCATAAAGTATAAGCATGCGGGCACGACTTCTTCTCGGATTCCGCAACGCCACCGTCTTCAAATGCCGCAACATAAGTAGACATGAACGAAATGGCTTTGAACATTTCATTCCAAATCGGTAGCATTTTACCTCCAGTCGGTGAAGACCGTTGGATGATATAAAATATCGTACTTGTGGTAGGTAGATTTAATTAAAAATCTCCTTGACAAGATTTCGCGGGTAAACCCGTTCTCTTTACTCGACCGTCCAAAGCTGACTGCGAACGTAAAGAGTGAATCATTTGGATAAAATTATCCGCATGATTAAAGCCGTCAATTCTGATTCCTGGAACAAGTTTGATTCATTAAAGAATCGCGCCATCGTTGCTTTCCAGTTTTCACGAGCTTGATTCATATTGAATCTTGCAAGTTACCTACCAAGTGCTGTTTGATGTTAACACTAGAAGGATTCCCACTCATCACTGTGAACACTAAGGGATCACTCTGAGTGTTCTGGCAAGATCACTTAGATATTGCGTAGAGGCCTGGAATGTGTTTAAGTTCAGCTAAGAATTAAACCACTGTTGCTTTCCAGTTATCACAAGTTTGATTCATAAAGAATCACACAAGTCACCTACCATGAGCTTTTTGATATTCGCTCAAGAAGGATTTCCATCTTCATTGTAAATACTTTCGTATTACTCGGATGTTCAGGCAAGATCATGAAGATTTTGCGTAGGACTCTTAAAATCTTTCTTACTTTTCACAGTGTGTGAAGAAGCAAGGAATTATGAAAGTGTGTCCTAATGAGATATTTGATGATCTCAAATGGCTCTAGACTCGATCGTGCACTTTGGATTTTAGTGATCGGATGCTGTAGAGGAGTGCCACCTTTTCAATACCAATTTACTCGGAGTGAATAAATCGATATATAATGCGTTGTCTCCGTGTGAATAAAAAAATACCTTTTGAGAGATATCTGAGTTTGCTGGGATGGTTTGTGCATTGCATCACTGGGTCCATGATGTCTATCTTCAATATCGAGCATCATTAAAATGATCTCAATAGCATATGTGTTGACCCGGTTTCTGCCTAAGGTTGTAAGGAGGGCTTCTTTCTTTACACCCTTTATCTTTACAATTCTTTTTCATTCTTTAACCCCTTCAATGCTTACCAATACGTCATAACTAGCACCTTGTTGTGATTGTTCCAGTGCTAACTTGGCATTCAACTACATTCACAATCTTTTCTCCAACTTTCCTAAGGACTACTATTTCTAGCTATGGAATGTCCTTGGGAAGATTCCTCTGGTTCTGGAAGAATCATAGGAGTTAACCTATCCTACCATCCTTATGTCACCACAATCTTCATCGTCGTGAAATAAATGTGTTTAGGGTAAGTATATGTCATCATGAAAATCCATTTTGATATGCAAATCCGTTTTGCTCCCCCTTAACATATGCCACGATATTCGAAAACATTTCGCATATGTCAGGATGAGCCATCACTTTAAGTCAAACCATTTGTGATAATTCCCATATTAAATCACATTTTCTCCCCCATATTAAAAAATTAACCCAATCGATGTTTTTAATATCAATTGATTTAATGAAGTTTTTAAAAACGGTTTTGGGAAAAAAAATGCAAGTCCGTTTTAACTTCATGATACCAAATGTATGAGATATTTTTGTTACATGATCACATATTCACCATATTATAAAAAAATTGACAAGGTTGGACCTGATAGATGAGAACATCATATGATTAGATCAAATGGTTCTTGTCAGCATATGTTGGTCGCCTCGTCACGTCTGAAGTCATCTCTTTACACCACATGTATGATTGGTATTGTTGTCTTGACACCCGTTAGTGAGCTTGGCACGTTCGGCATCGAAGATTCTGAATGCTTGACAATTGCTCCCCCTCAATTGTTGACCCGTGTTCTACTGAAAGAGTTGTAGTCGTTGGTTGAGTAGTCGCATCGTCGAGTATGTAGATACCAATTGTAGATTGCTATGGTTGTAGAGATGATAGCTTCATGAAAACAAGAGTTCTCTTGTTTTAACAAATAAATGCACTGAAACGTACATTGATTTGTGTTAGACCAAGTTATAAAGTAAACTTGATCCCTTACAAGGTTTAAAGTAAACCTTGCCCGAGAAAAATAATTCTCGTTGAGAGCCAAAGCTTTCATAAGAAATACTTGACTTTAATATTAAAACCGGGTTGCAGTCAGAAATAACTACAAGCCATCTTGGCATGTTTTATGAATTATTTACAACTTTTGTACGAACTCTATTTATGGCGTCGTGTCGATATTAATCAACATTTCTAAGGCCGTAAATATTATCGTACCAAAAGACATACCTTTGAAAAATAAAGTAAAAATATTTTTGGATTTTTCTGAATTTTTCAATTTTTATGGTTTTTATATGGTTTTATATTTTTGTATTTTGCTTTTGTGGATAACAATATAAACAATATATACAAATGATCACCAAGGATACGGAGAATAGTTTACCACCACCATTCTTTCGCTTCATCTGCTAGTTCCTTAAGAGTCTCAGGCGAGAAGGTTCTCATTCCTAGCTTGTCGGCCAAAAATTCAATTCGAGCGCGATCTAAAGCCTTCGTGAAAATATCCGCCAGTTGATACTCAGATCGGACAAAGTAAAGCTCGATCACTCCATTTTCCACTTTCTCCTTGATGAAGTGGTAACGAATGTCAATATGCTTCGACCGGGAGAATTGAACATTGTTGCAGCATAAGGCTATTGCACTCTTGTTGTCGCAGTACATAGGAATTTTGTTGAAACCTAGACCATAGTCGGTTAATTACGATCTCATCCAAAGAATTTGAGCACAGCAACCGGACATAGCTATGTATTCTGCTTCTGTACTTGAAATTACAGCGCTTTTCTGCCTTTTAGATGCCCAACTAATTAGTCGATCTCCTAGTAGTTGCAAAGTTCCACTCGTGCTACGCCTTGTATCTTGACAACCCGCGTGATCCACATCTACATATGCCATTAGTGCAATCGAAGAGTCCCTCGAATACCAAAGTCCCCGATTAATGGTTCCTTTAAGATATCGAAAGATCCGTTTCACAGTGGCCAAGTGTAACTCAGTAGGTCGAGTTTCATACCGAGCACACATACATATAGCAAACTGAAGATCATGTCGACTAGCTGTGATATACAGAAGAGCACCGATTATTCCACGATAAAGTGTCGGATCAACAGCAACTTCATGTGGATCTGCATTAAGCTTTGTTCGTTCCACCAGTGGTGTATCTACGGGATCACAAGATTCCATCTTATATTACTTAAGCGATTCAAGGGCATACTTGGATTGATTGATAAAGATGCCTCTAGGACTCCGAGATATCTGAAGACCTAAGAATAATAATACCTTGCCCATCATTGACATCTTAAAATTTGAAGACATGAGTTTCCCAAATCCGTCGGATAAGGTTTGGGTCGAGGCTGCAAATATAATATCATCAACATATATTTGTACCATAATCATATCTTTACCTCGTTTCTGAATGAACAGTGTGGGATCCACCTTGCCTTTAGCGAAGCCTTGTGTAATGCGGAATTGTGACAAAAGATCATACCATGCGCGTGGAGCTTGCTTCAACCCATAGAGAGCCTTCTTAAGCTTGTACCATCTGGCTGTTGTACATAGACCTCTTCCTTGATTTCACCATTCAGAAATGACGTCGTCACATCCATCTGATAGACGATCATATTCATATGGGCTGCATAAGCGAGGAATAGTCTAATAGCTTCCAAACGGGCAACAAGTGCAAAGGATTCCATAAAGTTGATGCCCAATAATTGTTTGTATCCACGAGCTACTAGTCGAGCTTTGTTCTTTGATATTCCGCCTAACTCATCGAGTTTCACCTTGTAAACCCATTTCAAAGTGAGTAATTGCACTTGATCCGGGCATGGGACAAGTTCCCATACTTCAAGACGTATAAATTCATTAAGTTCTTCTTGCATAGCTTCTATCCAACAGGATTGAGTAAAAGCTTCTTGCCATGTCTTAGGTTCAACTTCAGTAAGAAACGCATCAAAATGACAAACATTGCATTTTCTTGTAGCTGACTGCGTGTGGATACCGGACGATTAGGGTCACCAATAATAGAATCTATAGGATGATCCTTTTTCCACTTACTGTCATGTACACGAATCCGTTGATTGGAGTAGAATGTAGAAGGAGCTTCCTCTGAGGTGGACGACCCGACTTGATTAGGGTCGGGAACTGGTACACCAAAGAATGGAAGTTCACGCATTTGAGCGAATTCAAAATCGTGATCATCATCGTCCTCTTCATCATCAATAGGCATGACATGGGTAGTTGGTTCGAGTGGTGGTTGAGAATTACTCGTTGATGGTATATCTTGACCAATTGTAGGTGCAAACGTATCTGATTGTGCATCGGTTGCTGGAGCGACAACTTCGGTTACCGGAGCTACTACCTCAGGTTCTGGAGCAACAATAGTTGGAGGAGTAAAGAATTCATCAACGAACGGTTGAAACAACGTATCCCATTCAGTCCTAGAAGGTGGTGTAAATGATGATGAAATATGGTTGTTTGGGACAAGACCAGAACTAATGTTACTAGGTCCCATTTCATGAAGTGCGGTATCAGAGCTGCTTTGCTCAGAAGCCATTGCTGTCAGCTCATCAAAATCAACATTCATAGTTTCGAGGATCTTACGAGAGTCACGGTTGTAGATTCGGTATGCCTTCCTTGCGGGTGCGTAACCAATGAAAATACCAATATCAGCCTTTGGTTGAAGTTTTCCCAAATTGTCACCATCATTATTTGGATAGCAAAGAGAACCAAATACATGAAGATATGATAAATCTGGTACTTTTCCATGGAGAAGCTCATAAGGTGTTTTACCATGGCGTTTACGAATTAGTGACCGATTTTTGGTGTACACTGCTGTAGATACTGCTTCTGCCCATAAAAACAATGGAGCCTTTGCGTAAACTAACATTGTTCGAGCAGCTTCCATAAGTTTGCGATTTCGCCTTTCAACGACACCGTTTTGTTGCGGAGTGCGAGCAACGGATGTTTCATGAGAAATGCCAACTTCTTCATAATAATCACGCAAAATTTGATTCACAAATTCAGTTCCATTATCTATACGAATGCGTCGGACAGTAGTGTTGAGACGCACTTGAATCATCTTGAGAAATCCGATGATGAATTTAGGTGCCTCATTTTTTGTTTTAAGAAATTTCACCCATGTAAACCGAGAGTAATCATCGACAATGACGAGGATGTACTTTTTACCACTAAGACTTTCAACACGCATTGGCCTACAAAGATCCATGTGCAACAGATAAAGTTTCTCTTGGTTGGTGTCTTCAGTCTTGAGTTTGTATGATTTCTTAGTGCTTTTCCCCATTGTACACGCGGAACACAAATGATCCTTGTGGAATGAAAGTTTAGGAAGACCACAAACAAGTTCTTTTTTCGCCAAATGATTAATAGCGTCAAAGTTAAGATGAGATAACCATCGATGCCATAACCATGAATTAGTCTTTGATGCTTTGGAGAGAAGACATACGGGAGAAGCGGCCATCATGTCTTGTAGAGACAAAGTATACAAAATATTCCCTCGAGTACCTTTCAATAAATCAACCCCTTCCAAATTACGTATGAAGCAGGTATGCTCTCGAAAAGCAACTTCTAGGTTTGCAACACAAAATTGTCCCACAGAAAATAAGTTGTGACCGACACCTTGCACATAATACACTCTTGAAATAATAACATTCCCAATATGATATTCACCATAACCCATTATCTTTGCAATATGATCATTTCCAAATCGAACCGTACCAAGAAACTTGCTGACGTAATTTCTGAGCTGAGAGCGATCTCCAGTCATATGCTTGGAGCAACCACAGTCCAAATACCAGAGAACAATTTGGACCACCTGTTTTCAACAACAACAGTAGACAATGCATTGGAAACTATTGGTTCTGGAGTGTTAGCAGATACAGATATAAGATTATTAGAATTGCTAACATTTGTGTGACCCTTAGATTTCCTGCGTCTTCTAATGTGAGTTTTAGCACAAACAGGTTTTACTGTTCCAACTTTCTTAGGTTTTGGATTATTTGCGGGCACTACAGTGGGACTAGACCTATTGAAAGGGCACTTGGTTCCTACAGTAGTGTCGGTGTTCCTAGTTAAAGGACACGCTTGTGTTTTGGTAGCCTTGGTACTCCTAGTTAAAGGGCACGCTTTCTTTGCTTTAGTGGGAGTGATCCTAGTCAAAGGGCACATATTTCCTACTATAGTGAAAGTTCAACCAGTGGGGCGCCACATCCAACCAACTTGGGTTAACACTTTCCCAATCGGTTTCCATTCTAATCCATTTTTCCGGGCATACATCTCATTCACATGGTCAATAAGGAAAGAATCATGAAGACTAGAAAACATACATTCATTGCAATTCCAACATTTCAAATTAGAATTCACACTAGGCTTAGAACGCTGCACAACCGCAGAGCCTTTAGGTTTAGTTACATGATTCTTTTTATTCAAAACAGAAATAACATTCCTAGGATGGGCTTCTACTTTCTTCTTCATTTAACTACTAGATGGAGGCAAGATCCTATCATTCTTCTTGTTTCTTTTAAGCTTAGATCTTTGAGCCTTAGTAGTGGTAATTACTCCTGTAGAAGGCAACACGGGAATATTAGAAGCTGGTTTTGATTCCGCCTTATCTATAGTGACCAAAGTTTGAGATGTTTTAGTCCTACGGCCCTTATTAAATGGTGTGACGGCTATAATGTTCCTTTTGATTGCACTAGAGGACGATGCTGAGACAATGGCTACGTTATCCACAACATTCTTACCTTTTAGAGTACGAAGTGTTACCTTTAACTCAGCCAAGACCAAATTTTTATCACAAATTTGTTCCCTCAAATCAGATATTTCAACCGACTTTCGATTCAATTGTTCAATCAATGATTGATTCTATGCAGTGGTTTTAGCACATGCGGGCTTTACTGAATCGAAGAATCGTGTATCTTTCTGTTTTAAGTTATCAACCTTGGACAAAATCTTGGAAACTCGATTATCTAGATCAAGTTTAATATTCTCAGCGGCCTCAAGTACGTTGACACAGTTAAGCTCCTTAGATTTCTCTATTTCTATCGGCAAAGATTTAGCAACTTTGTCACTTGGCTGACGCTGTTTTGATTGTAAATTCAATCGAAAATTCTTTTCAAAGTTTGCATCATCGATATTAACACCTTCGAATAACGTTTCAAAGATTCCTTGAATAAATTGTTGCTTGCATTCAAGCGAAATACAATGTGTTTGAATCTCATCAAAACGTTTTGAAAGCGAAGAATATGAATCTTGAAGCTTTAAAAATTCAACGTCAGATTCGTGACAAGTACTATCTACCACATTATCCACAGATTCAATATTATGCGCAATAGATCCATTAGCAACACTTTTATTCACACAGACGGAGACTATATGATGAGACATCACTTGCTTCAGAAGCTGATCATTCTGGCGTGAAACTCGTTCTATTTCAAGTAAACTGTTTTCATAAGCATCATACATTTCATTGAAAACACGTTTAACTTCTTCTATTTCCAAATAAAAATCTTGATCAAGATTACTAAGACAAGCTTTAACATTCTTTACAAACGGAACAATTTCGTCTTGAAACGCAGCTCTAGTGTGCTCAAAATTCCATTCACCTTCCATTATGGCCGAAGCCGTCGTACGTTCCAAAATGACCTTGTCAAAATCGACTAAGTGTTGGTGTACCGCATTTAAGTTAACGGACGCCTTACTTACCGGTGGAATTAACTTCGTTAAATCCGTTTTGACAAGTGTAGGAGACGTACTAGGAGGGTTTTCATTTGACAAACTTTGGGGCACAAGAACTGTTAATTCAGCTAATTCCTTTTGTAAGCGAATGCGGGTCTTTTTAGACAATTGAACTTTGTTATACTGATCATAATCAATCGTATGGAATCTTGAAAGCATTTTAGAATGAGTTTCTTCCGCAAGTGATTGTGTCTCCTCAGTACTACGAACAAAAGGTGCTTCTTTCGATTTGCCAATTATGGTCATATCATAAAGACTGGGAATATATTCTTGAGCTTGTTTTGCATAACCGGGATTAGGTGGTAAATCTTGAAGACGCTTAAGTTCGAGTTCTTTAAATGATTTTGTTAAAAGATGAACCTTTTCTGTGGAAGCGTATTGTTTTAAAAGCTGTTGTTCTTTGAATTTAAGAAGTTTGGTAGCGTTAATTTCCGATTCAAACTTTTTAGACTCGAGAGTTTCGAAATCCATTTTAAGTTTCTGAAAATCATTGACAACCGACTCTTTTGCTTTTAATTCATTGGAAAGATTAGCTTTTAATGATTCTATTTCTTTCAAGTGTTCAATCTATTCAAAACGAAATTGCTCAAATTCAGAATAAGTTATTTTTTCAGCTTGAGGGACCATTTCAAAAGCTTTGACCTTTTCTTTATGCAACGCAAGCTCAGCTGTTAGGGTGGAATTCATATCTACGAATTGTCTGAGAGGCATGTGCATTTGATCAATAATATGTTTAGGCACCATGACCAAATCATGTTGAGCATAAGATTCCATACCCGTCGTAGCATTTGGTTGAGGTTCACTCAAATGTGTAGGATTAGATACCACATCATTTGAGTTACTAGTTCCCAAATGCTGTTCGAGGTTGTCATTTTCATGCCCAACTTGATGTTGGTTATCATCAATATTATTAGATGTGGTTGGTACCTCACTAATGACATCAGAACCGTAGTGAGAGAGATTAGCAACGAGAGCAGCTTGGGCAGAGTGAATATCATCACAATCCGAATCATATGCGTCAAGATCATCTGCTTGATAAGCTGCATTAGAAGTGGAAACGACTTCAATGCCTTCATTGTCTGCTGCCCCTGGGTATGCAAGAAATGTTAACTCCTCTGCATCCAAGATCTTTCCCTTAGATTGAGCATCGACCAAATACATCTTCTCACGAAACCATGCTTCATCCCTTCTCCTTTTCGGCTGAGTGCACTGCCTAGCCATATGACCTTGTCCTCGGCAATTGTAGCAAGTCACAACCTTTTGAGGACCAATGGGACTTCCATTTCCATTAGCTTGTGAATTCACAGCTTGAGCATTCACCGTCCTTGTAGGAGGTCCATATGAATTTTGCCTTCCCTAAATAGGTGGCACTGTTACTTGACCATCTTGAACAGTAGCTTGTTGTCGAGGATTTGAGGAGGTGCGGAGCTGATTGTTTGTTGGTGGAAATCCTCTAGTTGCAACAAGTTTTGACAAGTAGGCAGTGAGATGGTTTAGAACATCAGCTGGCGTATCATTTGGAGTAAAGACCGATGCTTGGATTGGTGGAAGTTCATTAGAGTAGAAAGCTTGTGCTGGTTGTGCTTCTATTAGAAAATATCCTTGATGAGGAGTATAGCCCATTTAAGAAGTGTTAGCTTGTGATGGTGATGTCTGATATGGTGGTTGCTGTGGAAAAGATTGTTGATGAACACTTTGTTGAAATGCTTGTTGTGACATCATTGGTGGTTGATAAGATGGTTGCTGATAGGTGTGTGGTGGTAGTTGCTGCAAGTATGATGGTTGTTGATAAGTATAAGCCATGTTTTGTTGAGAAGCATACATTGCAAGTGGATCATGAACTTGAGGTGTAGACAACTAAGCCTCGATCACATGGCAATCGTGTTGTTGAAGAAAAGCTTGAAGTTGATTGATAGGTGTGTAAACACCCATCCTTTTACCACTTAATTCTGGCTAAAACAAGACCAAAACACGTATTTAATATCATTTGTTTGGAATTATGCGTGGTTTTTGTGTTTATTGTGTTTTCAGAGCTAACCGGATGAATATTAAAGAAAACATGGGATTGCACGGGTTTTACTGAAGAAAAAGGCTCAAGATAAAGTCTATTGTCCAAGAGATGCAAAAGATTTGAAGTCACTGGGCCTATTCGAAGATTTATCGAAGAAAAGGACCAAAGATGGAAGATTTACATAAGTCGAAGAAACACAAGTCTATTAAACGAAGAAATTAAAAGACGAGTTGAATTTAATCGACGACAAATCCCGAATCAGAATCGAAAACGTCAACTTTTTTTAAAAGACGAGAAGACAAGAAGAAAGGGAGAAAGCCCAACTCACCAACCAACCACTAGGACTATATATAGGGTTTTCTTTCACATTTTAGGGAGTTAGTTTTTCATTTTTCTTTTCCCAGTTCCTTAGGGTCGTTTCATCACCAACACCATTAGGGTGTTTGGTGATTTTTAAATTCCTTTCAATCTTGTAAGTTTTAATCATTACTCTTGTTACTTTTACATTAATATATCAATTCCAATCTTTCTATTCATCTTGTTCTTCATCATCTTCTATTGCAAGTTCTTAAGTTTTTTATTTGATTCAAGTTTGATCTTAAAAAGTTGTTGATTTAGTGTTTTTATTGTTGGGATTTGTTACTTATGGTATTTAAATGATTTGTGTTTAATTTGGTAAAACCTTTTTGAGTATTTGAGTCGATTTGGATTAAAGTTCGTTTTTCCCTGTTCTTGAGTTACTGTGTCTGATCTTCGTCCCCAGATATATTTCGAATAGACCATTCTTTCCGAATAGAGCTCATGTACTTTCCTTAATTCGGAATCTTTCAGTTATTCTGAATTGCCTGTTTAGATTTTTCCCTTACTCGGAATGTTTTGACATTCCGAATAGAGCTGTTTTTCCGAATAAAACATCTTTTCCGCATAGGCTATATTTTTCCGAATAGGAAATGTTTTCCGAATAGCATTTTTTTCCGCATAAGGCACTTTTTCCGCATAAGGTTATTTTTCCGCATTGACCACTTTTTCCGCGTAAGGTCATTTTTCCGAATAGTACAATTTTTCCGCATAAGGTTATTTTTCCGCATAGTCCACATTTTCCGCATAAGGTAATTTTTCCGCATAGCACATGTTTTTCCGCATAGAACAATTTTTCGAGTAGATCTCCACATTCCGAATAGGGAACATTCCGCATAGGGTAATTCTTCAGTTGCTGTTTTGTTTAAATTCAAGTGTTGCCTTTTAATTGTTGATTGTTTTAAGTTTAAGTCTTTCTTTACTTTATTCTTTTCCCTGTTTCAATAGAATAGAAAACCAAAACCCCTTTTTGTCACCAAGAACAAATCATTCCACTTTAAACCGAGATCAATTCGAGAGGATTCCGAGAATCACATTTTGAACCCAATGAAAATATCGTGTATCAAATGGCGCCGCTGCCGGCTCTTCTCGTTACGATCAAAAGTTTTTTTGTGAGAACTTGGATTTTGGGATCCGTTCCCCGTGAAAGTTACTTTTTCATCAAAAATTTTCAAAAAAATCCTAAAAAAAAAAATATAAAATTTTCAAAAATACAAAAAAAATTAAAAAAAAAACATAAAAACCAAAAATATTTTTGCTTTGCTTTTCTTTGTTCGTTCTTTTGCAGGTGTATGCGCACTCGATCCACGTCATATCAAGAGCCCGAGCCTCTCGATCACTTAGACATGGCCGGTGTACCACCTCCAAACAATAATAACAACAACAACCCACCTTTCAACAACATGAACAATAACAAAAACAATGAGCCCCTTCCGGATAATCGCCCGATGATTGAATTGCTGCAAGCTCATGTAGATGGCAACACGGATCCAATTGTCATACCTCCAATTGCCGCCAACAATTTCGAGCTAAAATCAGGCTTTATCCAGATGGTCTCCGCTCAACCATTCTTGGGACGTACCATTGATGATCCACATGACCATATCAAGCGATTCTTGCAACTCACCAACACGGTCAAGTTCAATGGTGTTCCACAGGAGTTTATAAGGTTACAACTTTTTCCCTTTTCTTTAGAGGGACATGCCCGGCATTGGCTTGCTAAGGAACCGCCACAGAGTATTCTCTCGTGGACGGATTTGGAAACAAAGTTTATCAATTATTTTTTTCCACCCTCTCGTACTACCGCTTTGCGGAATGAAATCATAAATTTTGAACAAAAGTACGATGAGTCGTTCAGTGAATCTTGGGATCGCTTTAAAGATCTTTTAAGAAAATGCCCACAACATGGTTTTACCAAAGTACATCAAATCAATACTTTTTACAATGGTTTAAGCATGAGTGACCAAGATTCACTGAACAGTGCCTCGGGGGATAATCTATTGGCTAAGACTTCCAATGCTGCTTGGGACATCATTGAGAACAAATCTCGTGTGCAAACCAAGAGTGTTCGGACCAATGTCGCTAGTGCTAGCACAAGTGACAGCGACAAGCGATTGGACAAAATCACCACGCTTCTTGAATCGCTTGTCACCCACACCGTCAGCAACAACAACAGCAACAACGCCATGAACGCTCAAGTTAATGCTGTCAGCCAACCTTGTGAGATATGCGGTGGTCCTCACTCTTACACCACTTGTACCGCCACCCAAGACTACCCTGCTGAGAATGTGAATGCGGCATATGGCACCTATCCTCAACCTGCTTATCAAGCTAGACCTCAAGGTGACCGTAACTTGCTTAGCTACCGCAGCAACACCTATCTTTCCCCACCTGGTTTTCCCCAAAACAACCCAAACCAACAACAAAACCTCAATCGCCCTCCTCAACAACAACAACAGCCTTGACAACCATACATACCTCCTCACAAGCAGCAACAACCACCTCAACGAAACAACCAAGTTTACCAACAACCTGCTTATCAACCACCTGCATACAATGCTCCTCCCAACCAACCTACCGCTCTTCACCAAGAAGTAGAAACTTATATGAGGACTAACGATGCGATAGTGGGAAATCTTTAGAGAGAGGTGCTCAACCTGAAAGCAGACTTGGTCAAGCAAGGAAACGATTTGAGAGCCGACATTAGAAATACGTTGGATAGCCAAACTAATGATCTGAGGAACATGATGGCTAGTTTCTTCCAAGGTAATCAACCCTCTCCTTCGGGTACTCTTCCGAGTAATACCGTTGCGAATCCAAGAGGGGAGATGAAAGCAATCACCACTCGAAGTGGCAAAGGTACCAAGGAACCCGAGCTTCCTATACCTCCACCGGTGGTTGTGACTAAGGAGAACGAGTCACCTGCTCCTATTCCCCATCCTTCTCCTTCCCCAATTTCTCCACCTCTTCCTTCTACCCCTCCTCCACCCATGGTTGTGAGTGATCCTATTCCCCTAAAGCCTTCTTCTTCATCCAATATACCTTATCCATCTAGGTTGAGGAAAGAGAAGCAAAAGAGCAAGGATGATATTCAGGTTTCGAATTTCCTTAAAATGTTCAAACAACTGAATTTCAATAACTCCTTCGCTGAGGCTCTCGCTCACATGCCCAAATACGCGAAAATGTTTAAAGATCTTCTGAGCGACAAGGAAAAGCTCCTCGATATTGCCAACACCCAACTTAATGAGAATTGCTCTGCAGTACTCTTAAGGAAATTGCCAACCAAGCTTGTGAGGCTTATTCCAACGAGAGTGTTAATTGTATTGACGTTCTGGATGAGGCTTGTGAAGAACACTTCAAAGATGCTTGTAAAAGTATTCCTACCTCTCTTCCCAATGTTGCGACCGTTTCCTCTATCGACTCATCACTATCTCTATTTGGAGAAAGTGATTTCCTTTGTAGAGATTTGGAAGCCACCATGGGAGATGTGCATTTAGACAATGACGATTCTACTACCAATTGGGATGAAGATCTCAGTTTCATTGCTAACCTTCTCAAAGAAGACAATCCTTCCCCTCCATCTCCCACTGTCATTGCTATCGATACTCCGACTTCGAATACGCCTCCCGTCGACTATCCTCCGGATCTAGAACTTAAGGAGTTGCCGCCCCATCTTGAGTATGTATTCCTCGAAGAAGAGAAGAAGTCGCCAGTCATCATTGCTAAGGATTTGAAGGATGAAGAGAAAGCCCGACTTGTCGCCGTGTTGAAAGATCATAAGAAGGCTATTGCTTGGAAGATTTCGGATATTCGTGGAATTGATCCTCACTTCTGCACACACAAAATTCTCATGGAGGACGACTATAAGCCCACTATTCAAAGCCAACGAAGGGTGAATCCAAAAATCCATGAAGTCATCAAAACAGAGGTTCTCAAACTTCTTGATGTGGGTATGATTTACCCTATTTCGGATTCACCATGGGTTAGTCCAATCCATTGTGTGCCCAAGAAGGGCGGAATAACCGTTGTTCCCAATGAACACAACGAGTTAATTTCCACTCGTCTCGTTACTGGGTGGAGAGTTTGTATAGACTACCGCAAACTCAATGATGCCACGAGAAAGGATCATTTCCCTCTACCTTTTATGGACCAAATGCTTGAACGATTAACGGGTAATGAATATTACTGCTTTCTTGATGGTTTCTCGGGTTATTTCCAAATACCCATCGATCCCCAAGATCAAGAGAAGACTACATTCACTTGTCCCTATGGCACTTTTGCTTACAAAAGAATGCCTTTTGGCTTATGTAATGCGCCCGGGACTTTCCAAAGGTGTATGTTAGCTATCTTCCATGACATGGTTGAACAAACCATGGAAGTCTTCATGGATGATTTCTCGGTCTTCGGGGATTCCTTCTCTTCTTGCCTTGCCAATTTGGAACATATGCTTAAGCGGTGCGAAGACACTCGCCTAGTTCTGAATTGGGAAAAATGCCATTTTATGGTAAAAGAAGGCATCGTGCTTGGACATAAGATCTCTAAAGCCGGTCTTGAAGTAGACCGTGCTAAAGTCGATGTTATCGCCAAGTTGCCTCCACCTTCAACCGTGAAGGGTGTGAGAAGTTTTCTGGGTCATGCGGGCTTCTACCGTCGATTCATCAAAGATTTTTCTCAAATCGCTCGCCCGATGACCCACCTCTTGGAAAAAGATACTCCTTTTATCTTCTCCAAAGAGTGTCTTGAAGCCTTCAACTCGCTTAAGGATAAGCTAACTAAGGCACCCGTCTTGGTTACCCCTAATTGGGAGCTTCCCTTTGAGTTGATGTGCGATGCTAGTGATTTTGCTATTGGAGCGGTTCTGGGACAAAGAGTGAACAAACACTTCCAACCAATCCATTACGCTAGCAAGACAATGACAGGGGCACAATTGCATTATACGACAACCGAAAAAGAGCTTTTAGCTGTTGTCTATGCTTTTGAAAAATTCCGCCCCTATCTTGTCCTTTCCACCACCATCGTGTATACCGATCATTCCGCGCTGAAGTACTTGTTGACAAAGCAAGATTCCAAACCAAGACTTTTTCGCTGGGTTTTGCTGCTCCAGGAATTTAAAATCAAAATTCGCGATAAAAAAGGAGCAGAAAACCTAGCCGCGGACCATCTTAGCAGACTTGAGGATCCTTACCAAGGGGATCATCCGACCAAAGAAATCAATGATTCTTTTCCCTTGGAGACCTTAATGTCTATAAACTCGAAGCCGAATGAAACTCCGTGGTTTGCGGACTTTGCAAACTACTTGGCGGGTGGAATTCTCAAGGAAGGGTTGACGTCCCAACAAAAGAAAAAGTTCTTCACCGACATCAAGACTTACTTTTGGGACGACCCTTACCTATTCAAACAATGTGCCGACCTGATTATCCGCCGATGTGTTGATGGACCAGCAGCCTCAGAAATCCTCGATGCTTGCCACAAAGGACCCACCGGTGGTCACTTTGGTCCCAACTATACCGCCAAAAAAGTGTTTGATTCGGGATTTTATTGGCCCTCCATATATCGTGATGCTCACAATATGGTTAAACGATGTGATGTTTGCCAAAAGCAAGGCAAAATCACACATAAAGACGAAATGCCTCAGAATTTCATACAAGAATGTGAAATCTTTGATGTTTGGGGTATCGACTTTATGGGGCCATTCCCTTCTTCTAAAGGAAACAAATACATCCTTGTAGCTGTTGACTACGTTTCTAAGTGGGTTGAAGCCAAAGCTTTACCCACTAATGACGCAAGGGTGGTTTGTAATTTTTTGAAAGCTCTCTTCGCTAGATTCAGTGTGCCTCGTGCCATTATTAGTGATCGTGGGACTCATTTCTGCAATGACCAATTTGCTAGAGTCATGGCTAAGTACGGTGTACATCATCGTCTTTCCACAGCATACCACCCACAAACTAATGGCCAGGCTGAAATATCCAACCGAGGACTTAAGCGAATTCTTGAAAGAACTGTGGGAGAGCATCGTGCCGCATGGGCTGATAAACTCGATGATGCTTTGTGGGCTTTTCGTACTGCTTACAAGACCCCGATCGGCTGTACGCCTTATCGTCTTGTGTACGGGAAAGCGTGCCACCTCCCCATTGAGTTGGAGCACAAGGCTTACTGGGCCTTGAAATGGGCTAATTTTGATATAAACAAAGCCGGTGACCTACGCAAGATCCAACTCAATGAGCTGAATGAACTCCGTAATGAGGCTTATGAAAATTCTTTGATCTATAAGGAGAGGACTAAGCTCATTCACGACTCTAAGATTAAGAACCAAGAGTTCCATGTTGTAGACAAAGTCCTACTTTTTAACTCTCGGTTGAAAATCTTCTCGGGAAAGCTCAAAACTCGTTGGTCCGGCCCATTCACCATTGCCCAAATTTTTCCATATGGTACTCTCGAGCTCGCTCAACCTGATGGACCGAATTTTAAGGTGAATGGCCAACGAGTGAAGTTGTACTTTGGTGAGGACACCTCTCAGGAGGTGATTCCATCCCTCACCACGTTCCCCATGAACTAATTTTGGATCGAGTCAGGCTCGTGACTCGGTTATAAAAAACAAGCGCTCCTCGGGAGGCAGCCTGAGTATCTATCCCTTTAACCCCCTAAGTGTAGGGGAGGACCTATTTTGGTCGTTTGTGTTTGCGTGGTGATGTGATTACAGGGATAACTGCAATCTTGGAAATCTCTGAAGAACGTGCTCCCGTGTTATCCGAAATCCGGTTCTATCTCTCAACTATCGTGATTCAATTTTCTTCATACTCACATTTGAAATTGATCACTTTAGTCGTCTCTTCCTTAACTTGAGTTAACCAACGTGCACAATGTCATAAGTGTAGGGGAGACTTTTCCCACATGCTTAAACATTGAGGACAATGTTTATCTTAAGTGTAGGGGGGACTTCGAAGTTTTAAGTGGACTTTTCCATGAAAATGCCTTCATTTAACCAGAAAATCCTATTTTTCAACATTTTTCAAATTTTTAATTAACTTTGGCCATTTAGTCGTAATTTTTAAATTTTTATCGTTGCTTTCATATGTATATATCCCGCAATAAAATCAAAAATATTAATAAAGTGGTGTAGCTAGTTTAGAAATCTTTGACATATTAGGCCCGTTGAGTTTATTTTGACTCAACCCGAATAGACTTATTCAAGATTATTCTAGCTAGTATCCTTAACCATGTAAACCTTAATTGGTTTATTAGGCTAAGTGTCCATGAGTCTCATTACTTGAGATTTTAAATTGTGGAGGACGAGAAATGATAGAGTCAATTATAAGTCGGAATTCTTGCGCAAGCTCACTTGGTGTAATTATTTGCCTATTCTCCCATCACTTGCTAATAATTTATCTGCAATAAGTAAGGTCTTACGATTTGAAAAGTTACTTAGCTTCTAGCCCAAGATCGTTTAAAAGTTGCTCGGTAATGATAAGAGTTCATAGCCAAGGCATAACTTATGAAGCGGGGCGCGAAGATTGGCGAGTCCGAAAAGGCCCTAACAAGGCATGAGGATTCCATTTTATTGCTGAAGATCCAAAGTGATGTGAAAAGCATTATTCCTAAAGTCAATATGAAGGATCAAGACTCACGACGAAAAGCAATCAACTCCCATAAAGATCATGGAGAAGTCTATCCGAAAAGACCCTAACAAGGTATGAGGATAAATAGATCCAAGTCCGTAAAGGAGGCGGATCATTGTATCTCAAAATCCCAATTAGAGATTGAAGAAATAATCATGAAGTCGTGGTCAACAAAGTTGGAGTACCCCTCAAAAGTCTCCAAGTGAAGAAACTCTATTATGATGAGAAGACCATTATCTCAAGAATGTCTCTCGAAGATATGAAGTATGAAGTACATGCCAAATATCGGCTCGAGAAAGGTCTCAAATCGTGAACCGAGTTATGCCAAGATATGAACTTTTTGATATCCCGAGAAGCAGTTTTAAGAGATTTTGTCCTTTAGCTAACTATTGATCAAATCGTCCTACTTTGCTTTCAGCCTAAATAAACTATCGAAATAAGTCCAAAAATGCATCTTCATGATCATTCTAAGACAAAAATAAAATATAAGAGATACACCTAGGAATAAGGGAGTTTAAGCATTTAATTAAGCCATGTGTGTAAGTGTTTGATTTACTAACTTATAATAACAATGATCTCGATTTTAAGCTTAGTTTGGGGAACGTGAAACTTGAGGGTGATAAATCTTCGCATCACCAAAGCCCTAATGTAATTCATTGATCTCTTTGCAAGTTATTTCCATGTAGCTATTTTCAAGTGAAAATGGTTTTCTATCCTTTTGTTTATTTTAAAGTTTTAAGTTCTCTTAGTATTTTAATTTTTAGTAGTATTTGAATAAGGCCAAGGTTGATTAATTATGAGAAAAATGTAAAATTTGCTTTATCACTAAGCATTGCATGAGGGCATGGCAATGGTTAAGTGTAGGGGATTTGATAGGTGTGTAAACACCCATCCTTTTACCACTTAATTCTGGCTAAAACAAGACCAAAACACGTATTTAATATCATTTGTTTGGAATTATGCGTGGTTTTTGTGTTTATTGTGTTTTCAGAGCTAACCAGATGAATATTAAAGAAAACATGGGATTGCACGGGTTTTACTGAAGAAAAAGGCTCAAGATAAAGTCTATTGTCCAAGAGATGCAAAAGATTTGAAGTCACTGGGCCTATTCGAAGATTTATCGAAGAAAAGGACCAAAGATGGAAGATTTACATAAGTCGAAGAAACTCAAGTCTATTAAACGAAGAAATTAAAAGACGAGTTGAATTTAATCGACGACAAATCCCGAATCAGAATCGAAAACGTCAACTTTTCTGAAAAGACGAGAAGGCAAGAAGAAAGGGAGAAAGCCCAACTCACCAACCAACCACTAGGACTATATATAGGGTTTTCCTTCACATTTTAGGGAGTTAGTTTTTCATTTTTCTTTTCCCAGTTCCTTAGGGTCGTTTCATCACCAACACCATTAGGGTGTTTGGTGATTTTTAATTTCATTTCAATCTTGTAAGTTTTAATCATTACTCTTGTTACTTTTACATTAATATTTCAATTCCAATCTTTCTATTCATCTTGTTCTTCATCATCTTCTATTGCAAGTTCTTATGTTTTTTATTTGATTCAAGTTTGATCTTAAAAAGTTATTGATTTAGTGTTTTTATTGTTGGGATTTGTTACTTATGGTATTTAAATGATTTGTGTTTAATTTGGTAAAACCTTTTTGAGTATTTGAGTCGATTTGGATTAAAGTTTGTTTTTCCCTGTTCTTGAGTTACTGTGTCTGATCTTCGTCCCCAGATATATTCCGAATAGACCATTCTTTCCGAATAGAGCTCATGTACTTTCCTTAATTCGGAATCTTTCAGTTATTCCGAATTGCCTGTTTAGATTTTTCCCTTACTCGGAATGTTTTGACATTCCGAATAGAGCTGTTTTTCCGAATAAAACATCTTTTCCGCATAGGCTATATTTTTCCGAATAGGAAATGTTTCCCGAATAGCATTTTTTTCCGTATAAGGCACTTTTTCCGCATAAGGTTATTTTTCCGCATTGACCACTTTTTCCGCGTAAGGTCATTTTTCCGAATAGTACAATTTTTCCGCATAAGGTTATTTTTCCGCATAGTCCACATTTTCCGCATAAGGTAATTTTTCCGCATAGCACATGTTTTTCCTCATAGAACAATTTTTCGAGTAGATCTCCACATTCCGAATAGGGAACATTCCGCATAGGGTAATTCTTCAGTTGCTGTTTTGTTTAAATTCAAGTGTTGCCTTTTAATTGTTGATTGTTTTTAGTTTAAGTCTTTCTTTACTTTATTCTTTTCCCTGTTTCAATAGAATAGAAAACCAAAACCCCTTTTTGTCACCAAGAACAAATCATTCCACTTTAAACCGAGATCAATTCGAGAGGATTCCGAGAATCACATTTTGAACCCAATGAAAATATCGTGTATCATTGATCCACATTGGTGTTATGCAAGTCCTTAGCCAATTGAACATCCGTCACGTATTTTTTCCATTCTGAAGGAAGAGTGTTCAAATACTTGGTGTTCAATTGAAAGGTAGGAATTGCCATGCCATATATATTGAGCTCATTGAACAATAGGGTAAATCTCAGATAGTAATCATTGAGAGTCTCCCCTGGCACATAGGAAAACTTATCAAAAGTATCATAAAGCTTACACTCTCGTTCTTGTTTAGTTAACGAGGTGCCTTGCATGAGAACACGAATTCTATCCCATAACTCTTTGGCAACTTTATGTTTGCTGACGAGTTTGTAGACATCTGGAGGAAGGGATTGGATAATGATATTTGTAGCTTGTTTATCACACTTGTCTTGTATCTTAGCATCTCTAGTTAGTTCACCCGTAGTGCGAGGACGAGTTACAACACCTTCCGTCACAGTACCATATACCAATGGTCCATTGAGCACCGATGCCCAAATTAGATGTCCATTCTCCTTGTTCAACATATAAAGTTCCATTCGGGAAGCCCATTCCTCATACATAGTCTTCACCAACATTGGTGGACGATTATCCGTACCCGAGAGGATGGACTTATCCGTAAGAGATGTGTACTCCATTTCAATAAGTTAAGATTTACAAATACTGATCGAACAATGAGAGAAAGTAAATGTGTTTGTTGTTGTGAGTTGAAGTCGAGAAACAATGTTAAAATCTCCTAAAATATGTTCTCGATTAACCAAAAATTCCAAGTCAAAATTACACACGATTGTTCGAAATTTTTTAAGGAATAATTTTGGATTGTCAGAATGTTGATCGGAAAGCTGTCGGAATAAGCCTATCGGAATAACCTTGATCGGAATGTCCTATCGGAATAATCTTGATCGGAATGTCCTATCGGAATACTCTTGTCTGGATGTACCAAATTGGAATGTACCAAATCAGAATGTACCAAATAGGAAAGTACCAAATGGGAATTTCCCTTATCGGAATGTACCAAAATCGGAATACCAAATCGGAATGTCCCTTATAGGAATGCACCAAATCGGAATACCAAATCGGAATGTCCCTTATAGGAATGCACCAAATCGGAATACCAAATCGGAATACCAAATCGGAATGTCCCTTATAGGAATGCAATCGGAATCCCTAAACCCTATTCCGATGACACTGATCGGAATAGCTATAAACCCTTTTCAGATGACTCTGATCGGAATAAATCCCATGTTTCTCGGACAAAACTCAACCAATTCAAGATTTTAAGCCAAAAAATGATCAAAACACCCAAAATATTTGCGTTTTAACCAAAGAAACAATACCAAATCACTACCACAACAATGTAGATGATTTGTATCAAGAAAAAAACCATAAAAACACAAAAAAAATTTGGACGTGTGTTTATATAGATCAAAAGGATACAAAAATCAAGAACACGAACGCATAAACAATACAATCATCCCATGGCTCTGATACCATTTGTAGGATATGTAAATCTTACTTATGTTTTAGAGAGAGAAAGAGATAGAGAGATGGTGGATTTCACACAATTCTAGAGAGAGAAAATAAGAAGAACTATGTGTAAAAATGAATAACCACTACCCTCTCCATCAAAGGAGAGGGTTTATATACCCAAGCCTTTGTCATGGGCTTGGGCTTACATTTGGGCCGGCCTACACATGTTGTAGGCTAGGCTTGGATTTGATTGTTAAATAAAGATAAGTAACTAAACTACGAGCTATTACATGGACTATTGTTGGAGTGACCGATCCTTCTTAATACGTAAAACGTATTTCCAACAGCTTTGTTCATCATAATTGCTTCCAAAATAACATTAAGCTTGACGTCTTGCTTAGCGGCACTTTGGTCTATCCTTTTTTCAAGACAAGATTAAGTTTGCTCAATTTTGTTGTTTTAACCTCTAATTTGATTGCAAAATCGTTTTTCAACTCAATTTTCATGTTGGCATTTTCCCTTGCAAAATTTGCTAATTCCCTTGTGTTTTTAGCCGTTTCCCTAGCTTGACTAGCCAATTGCTCTTGGATATTTTCGAGAAATTTGTCATTTACCGTAGCGTAATTCAAAAAGTCATTTGGAACCTCTTTAGTGTAAGCATTTGAAATCCTTGACTTGGGTTTTGCAAATTACGGTTTTGATTTTGGTTTTGCACTTGATTACTAGTCCCTTGATTCCCATTGTTGTAATTGTTACCCTTATAATTGTTCCTTTGAATTCCTTGGTAACCACTTTGATTGTTGCGATAATTGTTAGCATTTTGATTTGGTGTAAAACTCGGTGGAGTCAATTGATTAGTGCGGGTAACTTGACCGTTTTGGTTATAAGTTTCTGTGGCCGCGTAGGGACTCGAAGTGTTACCACCGGAGGTAATGCACTAGGAGAAATCATGAGCTCCACCACAATAAACATAAGAAACCTCAACCGCTTTAGCCGTAGCGAGAGTGGGTTCTTCACCAACTTTAAATTCTTTTAACAATCCCTTAAGCTTATCAAACAACTTGTTTTCCAAATTAGCCTCAATTTGTTGAGCATCAATGGTAGATGAAAATGAAGGCGAAGACGAAGTCTTGTTAACACTTGGTGTGTTACGAGGGCTATAAACTTTGGACCTATTTTCAATGATTGTCAATGCTTCCTCGACCATTTTACACAAAAAATTACCACCCGCGGCGGCATTAAGATAATCTCGTTCATGATCATTCAATCCGTTGTAAAACGTGTCAATTTGATGTAAGTCGGAAAAATCGTGATGAGGACATTCATGCAATATTTTCTTAAACCTATTCCAAGCCGTTGAAACACTCTCTTTATATTATTGTAAAACTTTGAAATCTCGTTTTTCAAATGCGTAGTATTAGAGGGAGGGAAAAATTGGTTCACGAACTTTGAAACGAGATCCTTCCACGTCAATATAGAATTGGGTGGCTCTTTCTCTAACCAAATTTTAGCAGGCCCCGCTAAGGAATACGAAAAAAGCATCATCTTAATCACGTCATTCGAGACGTCCTTAAACTTGCAAGTCGACGTAAGACGATTGAAATGGCGAATGTGGTTATGAGGGTTGTCCTTTTCGTCACCATGAAACTTGTTAGCTTGGATCATGGACAATAAACTCGTCTTAACCTCATAATTCTCCGCAAGGATAGCGGGAATCACAATCGTTTCTCCATAACCCTCGGTGGGTGCTTGAATCAACTCCATCATAGTACGATTAGCCATGGACGCTTCTTGTTCTACAATGGGTTTGACAATGGGATATTCTTCACTAGAAGGTGCTTGGTTTCCTTCCTTTTGACGACGTTTACGTGCACGTTTTGCTTTGGAGCGAGTTTTCATAAACGTAACGTACAACGTGGGGTGAGCAAAGAAGATTCTTTTTGGTGTTTTTACGTTTTTCAATTTTTTGTGCTTTTGATTGTTTTTAACCTTTTTGGATTTTTCTTGTGAACTACGTAGACACAAATATACAAATCTCTCCTCGAATCGATTTCTCGATTAAAGGAGCCTCAAGGAATGAAAACAA
Organism: Glebionis coronaria; assembly: GCA_025667525.1. NCBI lineage: Eukaryota > Viridiplantae > Streptophyta > Magnoliopsida > Asterales > Asteraceae > Glebionis > Glebionis coronaria. The sequence goes on from CM046874.1 coordinate 296,091,614, forward strand.
TCACGTTGAGTGAACGCCTTCGATGACATTAGAACGTTGGTGGAACACCAAAACGTTCAAGAGGGTTTAATCTTTGAAACCAAGCAAATATATATGATACGTATATAATACTTTGGCCACAAACCCTCGTTTAGCCCTTTTTCTCTCAACACGCACAAGCAAGCGGGGGAAACGAGGCGACGTTAAGCACTTAAGAGCCTTTTTCTGTTAGGTCGTGAAATACAACCGCCTTATACCCACCTTATAGTTTGTCTTAATCAAAATTAAGCTTCTCGAAAGTAATTATCTATTTTGCCTTTGACTTTTGCTTTAGATTCGAATACAATAATTGAATGATGAAATCCCAATTAAGGTTGCGTTTTCACGCTTTTGGAGATATTGTGGATTTATTGTGATACGTAATACACTATAGTAATAATATTCACAAAAACAACGAAAACCGATAATACGTATGATTAGAGTGATAATCACACAAATACTATTTATGGATAATATCAAAAACAAAATTGTTCAAACTTAACACAACACGCCTCCCCGATAGCGGCGCCAAAATGATAGTAGTAAAAACACGTCTTTTAGGAAAAAGAGCGTATAAAGTGGTAAGTATTAAAGGAATCGATTTAGGAAAATCAAAACCCTTATGACCCTTTTGTGAGTTCGTTCTTGAGGAGGATTAATGTGTGTGTTAAACTTGATGGTATTTGAGATTAATATTAATGAGAAGAAGGAAAAATGAAAATAATGACGGTTACGATTAAAATTAAACTACGACGAATGATAAAACGTAAAACGTAAAAACGTGACGAAATTAAAAATTTAATCTAAAAATTTATTAAAAATAAAAAACAAATAAAAAATAGTATAAATAAGAATAAAAATTTGAAAAAAATATTTTAAAACTTATTTCCAATTTAATATTCAATTTTAAATGCTATTTAAAGTCTTAAAACTAAATAAAATCAAAAATATGATTTTATCAAATGAGAATCTTACTTACATTATATAAAAACTAAAAAGTATTTTTTTTACTTTTTAAAACTAATTTACTATTTTTAAATGGCTAAAAACTATTAAAATATTAAAATAATCCTAAAAATTAATTAAAAGATGGGAAAAATATTTTTTCTTTTCTAAAAATCTATACTTAATGTATTTAAAGTGAGAAAAATGAAAAATTTGAAAAAAATTATTAATTTAACTCTAATAGGACAAAAACAGATTAATTAAAACTAGATTTAACTTAAAATAATTCTAGAAAAAGATTAAATAAAGTGAAAAATGAAATTTCTTTTCTAAAAATCTTAAATCATATGACTGAAACTAGGAAAATTGTTGAAAGTGAAAAACACTACTTTTTTCCACAAAAGGACAAACCACAGATTAATAAAAACCTATTTTAAATTCAAAATAATGCAATAAATATTAAACTAATCAGAAAATTAAAATTTCTTTTTCTAAAATTCCTAAAATAAATCAAAGATCAAGGGAAAAATTTAAAATCTTAAAAACACTGATTATAAGGCACAAAAGACAAAATTTCAAGAATCTAATAGTGACAGGTGTGAATGCTTTTGTTTTTTAGCTAAGCAGTGGCTAGCAAAGTGCTATCAGTGGGAAAGGAGTTCCCACTGATGGTTCACAGAAAGTGAAAAATGGCCAATTGAGCCTTGTTGCTTGGTTTGTTTGGAAAATAGGGGCACCCCACAAGTCAGTGGACTTGTGGGAGTCACAAATAACACAAATAATCAACAAGTAGTCACACCAATGAGCACAGAATGATCAAACAGGTCACAAGTAAGCAAAAATTAGGTCTGATAGTGTTCTATCTGATCCAGTTGACAAGTTGATGATTTTTGAGCTATTAAGACTAATAAACTAACATACAAGAACCCAAACCAAAAGCATGCAATCCTAACTAAGCATGATATCTAACAGATTACCAAATATCAGTTCATAAAAACCTAAAACAACCTTGTTTTGGACAATGATTCAGTTTAAGTGTTTATGTCACCAAGTATGCAGGTTATTAGAGCTAAACTACACCAAATCAGATTCAAACACACTAAAGTCCTTAAAACCTACTCACATGCTATCAAATGTTTGTAAACTGCAAATCCAAACACCCTTACAAAACTGATAAGCAAGATTTTGCAAGACAAAATATTTTTTTGACTACAAGATACTCTCAAACAATCAATCAAGTCACATATCACTTAAACATTAACATCAAATCATTTAGAACAGGCAAAATAAAAAAAACTCGTAAACATGAATTGTAACAGAAAAATAGAGAAAGAAAAAGAGAAAATAGCAAACCTCAGGGATGTACTGTCCACACCCCCGAATTTTAAGCTTATGTTCTAGCTTAAACAAGAACAAGCTTCCTTAACACCCCTGGTAAGATTTAACAAAAACAACAGTAGTATAGATATATATAAAAAATGGTGAAGACTGATTTTTTTTACTTCCTTTCTTGAAACTTTGGACCAAAGCTGGCTAGTTTTTCCCCACAAGGTCAATCACCTAGGATTTAACCTTCACAACTCCTTGATATCTTCAAGATATCAGGGAGCTATGATCAAGTTCAACTCTAAGTAACCAAACTGCAAAGGGAATCATTCTATCCAACTTAGACTTAATCAATTCTTGCAAAAAGTAAATGGAACTTTGAAAACTGGTGTGAGGTTTTGATAACACTTGATATGATTTACCAAGATAACAAAAACACCACTCTTAACAACAGCTTAATGAAAAACTTAGAAACCAGAAATGTAGAACAACCTTAAAGCAAAAAAACTTCGGAACCTTGAACAAGCAACAAACTAAGAACATTAACTAACAGACAATCAAAGTAAATGATGGCACTTGGAATCCGTCACAAAACAATACTCTTTTTTTTTATTCATGAGAAAAAGGCTTTACAATGTTTTTGACCAAAAGAAAACCAAGAACAACTTAAACTAAAACCCTAAGGTGCCTTATATAGACTTAAAAGAGTGTATAAAACTAAGGAACCCTAATGCTAAGTTTCTAGAAGTGCCTCTCTTGAAGATTTGAATATGCTTGTTTGATGCCCAAATTTTGAATATGATTCTGGCTTCATGTGACTTGCCCATGTGGATTGCAACTTGAAAATTGATCCTGGTCGTCCAATTGAGCGTAGGGGAAAAGCTAATCATGTGGGGAATTGATTCTTTGGCATTCCTTGTCTTCTTCCCAAAAGTATATCAGGGGAAGGTTGGGGAGACCACGTGGCTAGGAGGGACCAAAAGTGGGAGTTGGGTTTGGTTAAGGTTAGTGTAAATTAGGGTTCTAGAGGGTTTGACTGTTTGATTTTGGGTAATTAAGATAAACCCAATTAGGGTTCTTGGTTCATAGATGGGTTTAGGAAGGGTGTTTAGATGAGGATTAAGGGAACAGTAGTTGTTTCCCACTCAAATTTGTTTAAACAGATTATTTAAAAATCTGTTAATAAAAAGGTTAAGTGGAATCAAACGTGGAGGTTTGGTGGAGTGTTATTGGTAGAGTAGGGTAGTAGTGGTGAGGTGTCATGACATGAGTGAAGGGAAGGAGTTTGGTTGTCTGCCCATAATGGTCCCTCATTTTCCACCTTGTGTTCAAACAAGTTTACACAGCCCCAAACTAGAAACTCTTTGTTAATGAAGTTTCAAAATTTATACTTTGGCCACAAAAATTTATGAAATGTATTTTCAAGGGTATATTTTGCCATCTCTTGGTATTTGAAGGACCATTCTTGACATATCATGGTACTTTAAGGTCTTTTCTTGTACCTTTGACTTTGTAGAGGACTAAAAGTGACAAGTCTTTATTTTGTAAGAACCAATCTTGCCAGTTCCTCAAAGTTAAGGGTCCTTTTTGTAACTTTGACAAACTTTAGGGACCAAACTTATAATTATGAATATACAAGAGTATAAGGTGTCATTTCTTCAATGATGAAGGACCTTTCTTGTACATCTTCAATTCTTCAAGGACTTTTTCATGGAAATTCAACACATAGGCCCGGTTCATTGTGCGGCTTCATTTCCCATGTTCGTTTTTTATTGATTCTTGTGATCTTTTGTCATTTTCTCGATATTCGTACCTAAAATACACATTGAACAAACACAAGCATATATATCGCACTTTTTATGATATTTTCATTGTTTTAAGCCCGTTTTGGACGATGAGACCATGTATAAAAGCAGTCTCATCAGATACTATTTGTATTATTGCGAAACTTGAGCTTCAAAATCCATCGCAATGTGCTAGGGTTTCTGTATTGCGACAGGTATTGCGATACATATTGTGACATATCATTTGTTTAGTATTGCGATACATATTGCGACAGATCATTTGTTTGGTATTGCGACAGGTATTGCGATACATATTGCGATAGATCATTTGTTTGGTTTTACGACAGGTATTGCGATACATATTCCGAAGATACCAAAACTATTCCATAAAAAATTTCGAACTCGTGAGTTTTTGTTTGTCTTGGAATTTTTTTGGTTTACCGAGAACATATTTTAGGAGATTTCAACAATTTTCTTGACTTCTACACATGAAAACAAACACATTTACTTTCTCTCATTGTTCGATCAACGTTTGTAAATCTTTAACTTATCGAAATGGAGTTTACTTCTCTTACGGATAAGTCCATCCTCTCAGGTACGGATAATTGTCCACCAATGTTGGTGAAGACTATGTACGAGGATTGGGCTTCCCAAATGGAACTTTATATGTTGAATAAAGATAACAGACATCTCATTTGGGCATCAGTGCTCAATGGACCATTGGTATATGGTACGGTTACGGAAGGTGCAGTTACTCGTCCTCGCACAACGGGTGAATTAACTGGAGATGCTAAGATTCAAGACAAGTGTGATAAACAAGCTACAAATATCATTCTCCAAGCCCTTCCTCCAGATGTCTACAAACCCGTCAGTAAACATAAAGCTACCAAAGAGTTATGGGATAGAATTCGTGTTCTAATGCAAGCACCTCGTTAACTAAACAAGAACGAGAGTGTAAGCTATATGATACGTTTGATAAGTTTGCCTATGTCCTCGAGGAGACTCTCAATGATTACTATTTGAGATTCACTGTATTGATGAATGAGCTCAACCTCTATGGCCTGGCAATTCCTACGTTTCAATTAAACACCAAGTATTTGAACACTCTCCCTTCTGAATGGAGCAAGTATGTGACGGCTGTTAAATTGGGTAAGGATTTGCATCAAACCAACGTAGATCAACTTCAAGCTTTTCTTCAACATCATGAATGCCACGTGATCGAGGTTTGGTTGTCAACACCTCAAGTTCATGATCCACTTGCCATGTATGCTTCTCAACAAATGACTCCCCAACAAAACATAGCTTACACTTATCAACAACCATCATACTTGTAGCAGCCACCACAACACACCTATCAGCAACCACAACAACCATCTTATCAACCACTAATGATGCCACAACAAGCATTTCAACAAAGTTTTCTTCAACAGTCTTATCCACAGCAACCAACACATCATGCATCACCATCACAAGCTATCACTTTTCCAATGGGCTATACTCCTCAGCTAGGATATTTTCCAATTGAAGCACCACAAGCACAAGCCTTCTAATCCAATGAACTTCCACCAATTCAAGCACCGGTCTTTACTCCAAATGATACACCTACTGATGTCTTAAACCATCTCATTGCCTACATGTTGCAACTAGAGGTTTTCCACCAACGAACAATCAGCTCCGCACTTCTTCAAATTCTCGACAACAAGCAACTATTCAAGACGGTCAAGTGACAGTGCAATCCATTCAGGGAAGGAAAAATTCATATGGACCTACTACAAGGACTGTGAACGCTCAATCTGTGACTTCTCAAGCTAGTGGAAATTGAAGCCCTATTGGTCCTCAAAAGGTTGTGACTTGCTACAATTTTCGAGGACAAGGTCATATGGCTAGGCAATGCACTCAGCCGAAAAGGAGAAGGGATGCAACGTGGTTTTGTGAGAAGATGTATTTGGTCAATGCTCAATCTAAGAGAAAGATTTTGGACTCGTAGGAATTAGCATTTCTTGCAGACCCAGGCGCAGCTGATAATGAAGGCATTGCAGTCATCTCTACTTCTAATGCAGCATATCAAGCAGATGATCTTGATGCATATGATTCGGATTGTGACGACATTCACTCAGCCCAAGCTGCTCTCGTTGCTAATCTCTCTCACTATGATTCTGATGTCGTCAGTGAGGTACCAAAAATAACTAATATTGTTCATGACAATCCATATCAAGTTGAGCATGAAAATGACAACCTCGAACAGCATTCGGGAACTAGTAACTCAAATGATGTGGTATCCAATCCAACACATTTGAGTGAACATCAACCAAATTCTACGACGGGTATGGAATCTTATGATCAACATGATATGGTAATGGTGCCTAAACACATTATTGATAACATGAATGTGGTCGTCCTACAAACCGTGGATTTGAATGCCAATCTAACTATTGAGCTTGCGCTGTATAAGGAAAAGGTCAAAACTTTTAAAATGGTCCCTCAAGCAGAGAAAATAACTTATTCTGAATTTGACTAATTTCGTTTTGAAAAAATAGAACACTTAAACGAAATAAAATCATTAAGAGCTAATCTTTCCAATGAATCAAAACAAAAAGAGTCGGTTGTAAATGATTTTCAAAAACTTAAAACGGATTTCGAAACTCTCAAGTCTAAAAAGTTTGAATCGGAAATTAATGCTACCAAACTTCTTAAATTCAAGGAACAACAGCTTTTAAAACAATACGCTTCCACATAAAAGATTCATCTTTTAACTAAATCGTTTAAGAACTAGAACTTAAGCGTCTTCAAGATTTACCATCTAATCCCGATTATGCAAAACAAGCTCAGGAATATATTCCCTGTCTTTATGATGTGACCCTAATTGGCAAATCGAAAGAAGCACCTGTTAGAAATACGTTTTTACGTATTTAGGAAGATTCGGTCACTCCGACAATATACTTAGTAGTAGCTCGTAGTCTAGACATCTTTATTAAACATACAAAGCCAAGCCTAGCCTACAACATGTGTAGGCCGGCCCAACAATGTAAGCCCAAGCCCATCACAAGGCTTGGGTATATAAACCCTCTCCTTTGATGGAGAGGGTGTGGTTTCATTATTTTTCACATAGTAAACATTACTTTCTCTCTCTAGCTTTGTGTGAAATCCACCATCTCTCTATCTCTTTCTCTCTCTAAAACATAAGCATAGATTTACAAATCTACAAATGGTATTAGAGCTTGGGATGAAATATAGGTTTGTTTGTGTGTTTAATCACAAAATGGATTTGCTACATCAAAATGGATTTTCATGGTGACATATACTTACCTAAACCTCATTTAATTCACGACGATGAAGATTGTGGTGACATAAGGATGGTAGGATAGGTCAAGTCCTATGATTCTTCCAGAACCGGAGGAATCTTCCCAAGGACATTTCATAGCTAGAAATAGTAGTCCTTAGGAAAGAAGGGGAAAGATTGTGAACGTAGTTGAATGATGTTCTCCATCATTCAGGTCTTACCTCGTAAATTGCTAATCTTGTGAATTCATTATCATATATGATCTTTGCACGTAATAAATACCTTACACTTGTGTTTAAAAGGTATTTAATTTACGTTTCAGCACACCCTCATTAATTTGAGGGGGAGCTTGTGTAATTCATGAAGATAATTGGATTTGCATTTTTCTTCCCAAATTTTCTTAAAATGCTATTAAATCAATTGATATTAAAAACATTGATTGGTTTAATATTTTTAATATGGGGGAGAAAATGTGATTTAATATGGGATATTATCACAAATGGTTTGACTTAAAAGTGTTGGCTCATCCCGACATGTGCGAAATGTTTTTGAATATCGTGGCATATGTTAAGGGGGAGCAAAATGGATTTGCTACATCAAAATGGATTTTCATGGTGACATATACTTACCTAAACCTCATTTAATTCACGACGATGAAGATTGTGGTGACATAAGGATGGTAGGATAGGTCAAGTCCTATGATTCTTCCAGAACCGGAGGAATCTTCCCAAGGACATTTCATAGCTAGAAATAGTAGTCCTTAGGAAAGAAGGGGAAAGATTGTGAACGTAGCTGAATGCCGACCAAGTACTTAAGTTAGCACTGGAACAATCACAACAAGGTGCTAGTTATGACGTATTGGTAAGCATTGAAGGGGTTGAAGAATGAAAAAGAATTGTAAAGATAAAGGGTGTAAAGAAAGAAGCCCTCCTTACAACTTTAGGCAGAAACCGGGTCAATACATATGCTATTGAGATCATTGTAATGATTCTCGATATTGAAGACAGACATCATGGACCCAGTGATGCAATGCACAACCCATCCTAGCTAACACAGATATCTCTCAAAAGGTATTTGTTTTAATCACACGGAGACAACACATTATCTATTGATTTATTCACTCCGAATAAATTGGTATTGAAAAGGTGGCACTCCTCTCCAGCCTCTGATCACTAAAATCCAAAATGCACGATCGAGTCTAGAGCCATTTGAGATCATCAAATATCTCATTAGGACACACTTCCATATTTCCTTGCTTCTTCACACACTGTGAAAAGTAAGAAAGATTTTAAGAGTCCTACGCAAAATCTTCATGATCTTGCCTGAACATCCGAGTAATACGAAAGTATTTACAATGAAGATGGAAATCCTTCTTGAGCGAATATCAAAAAGCTCATGGTAGGTGACTTGTGCGATTCTTTATGAATCAAACTTGTGATAACTGGAAAGCAACAGCTGTTTAATTCTTAATTGAATTTAAACACGTTCCAGGCCTCTACGCAATATCTTTGTGATCTTGCCAGAACACTCAGAGTGATACCTTAGTGTTCACAGTGATGAGTGGAAATCCTTCTAGTGTTAACCTCAAACAGCACTTGGTAGGTAACTTGCAAGATTCTATACGAATCAAGCTCGTGACAACTGGAAAGCAACGATGGTGCGGTTCTTAATTGAATTTCACTTGTTCCAGGAACATGAATTGACGGCTTCAAATCATGCGGATATCTTTATCCAAATGATTCACTCTTTATGTTCGCAGTCAGCTTTGGACGGTCGAATAAAGAGAACGGGTTTACCCGCGAAATCCTGTCAGGAAGTTACTTAATTGAAACTATCCGCCACGGGTACGATATCTAATATCGTTCAACGGTCTTCACCGCCCGGAGGTAAAATGCTACCGAATTAGAATGAAATGTTCAAAGCCATTTCGTTCGTGTCTACTTATGTTGCGGCATTTGAAGACGGTGGCGTTGCGGGATCCAAGAAGAAGTCGTCCCCGCATGCTTATACTTTATGCACTTAATACCTCATCTAATTCAAGAAAGCCTAAAAGTTAAGTCTTCCGCTGTATCGAACTCTGAAGCTTTCAAGAATTACTAAGGCATAAGTATGTGGGACGTGAGGTCACGAAGAGGCGAAGATCACAAGTGATGGATGCACAAGATCAAGGCAAGAGATTAATGCTCAAGACTGATATCAAAGATCACATTAGCATGTTCACCAGAAAAGAAAAAGAAAAGAAAGACGAAGACTACGAGCTCAAGACAAGCATAGTATGCTAGGTTTATTTTATTATTGTAACTCGGGTAACACCCTTGTTTGGAGTGACCTCCCTTAGGGGGAGATTGTTAGAAATACCTTTTTACGTATTTAGGAAGATTCGGTCACTCCGACAATATACTTAGTAGTAGCTCGTAGTCTAGACATCTTTATTAAACATACAAAGCCAAGCCTAGCCTACAACATGTGTAGGCCGGCCCAACAATGTAAGCCCAAGCCCATCACAAGGCTTGGGTATATAAACCCTCTCCTTTGATGGAGAGGGTGTGGTTTCATTATTTTTCACATAGTAAACATTACTTTCTCTCTCTAGCTTTGTGTGAAATCCACCATCTCTCTATCTCTTTCTCTCTCTAAAACATAAGCATAGATTTACAAATCTACAACACCTTTTCGTGATATTGAGGAGACAATGTCACTTGCGGAAGAAACTTGATCTAAAATGCTTTCTGTTAATGCAAAGCAATGCCTAAAAACATTGTTAGTATTAATTAATCTTTCTTAGTTTTAATCACGACAAATTACAAAGACATTTATTTTCAAACACAATCATAAAACGAATTATCTAACAAACACTATCATCAAGGTAATAATCATTACACTAACATATCTTAATCATGCTTAGTGATCATAAAAATGATTAGCCTTAAAACTCACTTTTGTAAAACATAACAAAGATTTTTAATAAACTTTATTTTTAAGAAAATGTTTTATTAAAATGAAAATGTAAATTTGAATATGGCATATTCCATATGCCATAAGAATATCCTTTGAAGGTTTAAACAGCCTCAGATATTTCAAATTCACTAAAAGACAAAAAGGAGCGGAGTCTACGCCGGTGGTACCTTAGCACCTATGGCGGTTCCTTATCGATAAGGAACCGCGGGCTCCAATAAGGAACCACGGGCAGATATAGCCGTTGGATGTTTTGTCTTATAAATAGTGGATCAAATCTGCATTCTCATCAACCCTTTTTGGATATCTTCTTCAGCCTTCTTTCTCCTATCTAATCCTAGTCATTTGTAAATGATCACTTAATGTGTTAAGTATGTTTACTCATGATTATCCTATTGATCACCTTCTTTACCTTGTCCAAAGAGAAGATCACTCACACACTTGTGATGTGATTAAAGATGTAGCATTGATGAAGATCACCTTCTCCTAAAGATCTAGTCATGTTCATCATTTGTTTATTTATGTCTTGTGTAGATCGAATGTATTTGTGAATACTTGGACTACTTGTGATCATCCAAGCTATTTGTGAATACTTGGATTAGAGTTACATCCATTGCACATGTGTGTGCTTGGATTTATGTTGTGTAGATCCAAGCTACATGTGTGTATTTGGGCGACTACTTCTAGTGGCTCTGATACCACTTGTAGGACGTAAAACACGACTTATAGAACAAGAAATAGAGATGATGAAGAACATGATTAAACCAAAAAGAAAGATTAGATTAGATGAAGAATAAAGAGAAAACAAAAAGGTTGTGAATTCCTAGTGAGAGAAAGACATAAGTTTCTCTCTCTACAAACTATGAAATGGAAAACACACACACACAAATGAGGTGTTTAGTGCCTTTTATACTACAAGTGTAAGAGTAGAAGGCCTTCCTCATTTGTGTGTTCGGGACTAATTCCCGTTACATACCAAACATTATACTAGAACTCTCAACACCATTATGTAGCATTTTCCACGAGCTTTGCAACGGTATATTATATGACCGTCACTTTAAATACGGCTAACAATCTCCCCCTAAGGGGTGGTCATGTAATATGTGACTTCACTTCTTTGGTGTTGTTGACTTTGAAGCTCATTGTCTTGAGAGTTATTTCATAGTTCCTTTCATGACTTGTGATCTTGGATCTTTGATCTTTGCCTTGACTTGATCTTAAAACTTTTCCATCTTGTGTTCTTGTGTCTTTCCCCACATACTCAAACTTTGATTTGATATGAAAGCTTGTTAACAATCTCCCTTGATCATCAGAGTAGCGGAAGTCTTTGTCTTTAGATGTTCTTTAGCTTTCTTATTTTACATGAGCATGTGGTCTTGAATTACGACTCTTGAGGTTACGCCATTGTTTGCATTCCTCCGATTTCCCGTTAGACAGTACGAATACTGTACCTCTGATTAGGTAAGTTCAAAGAACTTCCTTGACAGGGTTTCTAGCTGTGGTAGCCATTCTCAATACTTGAATATATCGAAAGATACTTCATAGTAAGGAGTGAATCATGCAGTTCCATTCTGCTGATTAAGTCGTCAATACAATTTCCTGGAACAAGTTTGAATCATATAAGAATCAAACCATTGTTGTTTTCCAGCTGACACAAGTTAGATTCGTATGGAATCTCACAAGTCACCTACCGCAGTGCTGTTTGATGATGACACTGGAAGGATTTCCATTCGTCACTGTAAATACTGAGGAGTATTGCTCTGAATGTTCTAGCAAGATCATAAAGGTATTGCATCGAGACCTGGAACGAGTTTGAATCACAAAAGAATCAAACCACTGTTGCTGTCCTGTTAACATATGTTCAATTCAAGTGAATCTTACATATGACCTACCGCAGTGCTGTTTGATGATAACACTGGAAGGATTTCCATTCATCGCTGTGAATACTAATGAGTATCACTCTGAATGTTCTGGCAATATCACAAGAATAGAGCATAGGACTCTGTAAATTATCGCTTGTATTCTAGTGATGAACGACAATTGATATATGGAATAAGTGTCCTAATGAGATTTGTGATGTATCTCGTTGGCTCTAGACTCTATAAGTGCACGTTTATTTGGTGATCAGAGGCTGGAGCAGACTGCCACCTTTTCAATATCTACTATCTCGGAGTGAGAAAGTTGATAGAAATGAGTTGAAGTCCGTGACAATAAAACAAACTTCTTTTGAGAAAAGCTTGAGTAGGCTAGGAGGGGTTGTGCTTTGCATCATTGGGTCCATGATGCTTTGTTTTCAATACTAGAACTCATCAACGTGATTCTGATAGTAGATGTATTGACCCAGTTTCTGCCTAAGTTGTATGGAGGGCTTCTTTCTTTACACCCTTTATCCTTACATTTCTTTTTCATTCTTCAACCCCTTCAATGCTTACTAAGACGTCATAACTAGCACTTTGTTGTGATTGTTCCAGTGCTAGCTTAAGTCATTAGTCAGCATTTTTCCCATACACTCAACTACTCCATCTTTCCTAAGGACATCTAAATTATAATGGATTGTCCTTGGGAAGATCCCTCTGGTTCTGGTTGGATCATAGGACGAATACCTAACCACCTTTTGACACTAATACCATCGTGAATTAATGTGTTGAAGGGTGTAGATATCGTAACCAGAAAAACCTGTTGAAAAAGCAATCAAGGTGTTGATGAAATCAGTGTTTACACCTTGAAGGTTTTTTGTATCACCAAAACTCTCCCCCTACATATGTGCATCATAAAAGGAAAGGTTTTTGCACATATTAGGAAGAGAAAGCACTTATATCAAAGATCTTATCCAAGATAACACATTTTAATCACTATTCTCCCCCTCAAAAATTGCTTGACAATGAAATTTTTGTGAAACTGGTGACGAAACATGGAGAGAATAATGTTGCATGAAAGTTTGTACTCCCCCTAGAAAAAGAAATTCTAATTAAAATTAGGGGCGTATATGAGCATACAGTTTTGAAATACTTTGAAAAATTATGCTCAAAAACCCGAGAAAACTTACTTTCCCGTTGTTAAGGAATAATGTACATAAATGAACATTTTCCTTGTGTTCATGAGCTTAAAACTTTGAATGTTTTGATATAAGCCCATGACCGAGAAAAATTAATTTCTCGTTGTTGAGGATAAGTCAAAGACTTTCCTTTCTTTGGGGACCGGGTTATAGTCTGACATGTGACTATAAGCCATTATGAGAAGAAAATAGAAAAGACATGTTTTGAAAACATTTGAACTCTCATTCTAACTTTATGTACGTAACCGTGTCGTTATTGAACAACATTTCTAAGTACGTCCATATTATTGATGTTGAGAGACATGTCGAAGAAGAATATTTTTTGTATCTTTGAAACATTTTCTCATTTTTTATTTTGTTTTTATAGGTTTTATATTTTTGTATTTTCATTTTCTGATTGATATATACAAGGTTACTGCGAATGTGCAAGACGTTCAAGTTCATCTGGATTGAAACTACGCATACCAAGTCGACGAACCAATAATTCAAATCTTTCTTGAGAGAGAGCTTTGGTGAAGATGTCGGCTAGTTGGTAATCCGTCTTGACAAAGTACAGTTCGATCGTTCCTCTTTCCACATGCTCCTTTATGAAATGGAATCGGACAGCTATGTGCTTGGTCTTGGAGTGTTGGACCGGGTTGCAGGATATGGCTATGGCTGATTGTGAATCAAAATAAATAGGAACTTTGTTAAAGTGAAAGCCATAATCCGTGAGTTGTGTTCTCATCCAAAGGACTTGAGCACTACATACGGATAGAGACACATATTCTGCTTCCACGGTGGAAAACTTCGTACAGTCTTGTTTTCTTGATGACCAACTCACTAGCTTCTCGCCTAAGAATTGTGCTCTACCGGAAGTGCTCTTGAATGTATCATGACACCCTGCATGGTCGGCATCTGAAAAACCATTGAGATTAAAACCAGAATCCTTCGTATACCAGAGACCCATGTTAATGGTTCCCTGGAGATAACGAAAGATCCTTTTAACCTCCTTGAGGTGCTTCTCGGTTGGCTTCGCCTGGTACCGAGCACATAAACAAGTAGCATGCACAATGTCCGGTCTGCTTGATGTTAAGTACATAAGGGACCCGATCATGCTTTGGTATTTTTTAGCATCTAAAAATGTCCCTTTCTTATCCAAATCAAGCTTGTGTTTAGTGTCCACTGGAGTACCAATACGATCACTGTTTTCCATGCCAAATTTCGTTAGAATCTCAAGCACATACTTGGACTGATTTATGAAAATACCACGGGGGGACTGGTGAACTTGGAGACCAAGAAAAAACGTCATTTCCTCCATCATGGATATTGGCTTTTCCTAAGGTCGGAAAATAATATGGAATATTTTGGGTTAGTAGAACCAAATATAATATCATCTCCATAGACCTGAGCCACCAAGATGTCATTGTCGTAGTGCTTGATAAACAACGTTGGATAAATGGTTCCTTTGCTAAAGTGATTTTGTAGAATAAATGATGATAATTCGTCGTACCATGCCCTCGGTGCTTGTTTTAAACCATAAATTGCCTTTTTCAACTTGTAGACATGGCTTGGATGTTCGGTATTGATGAAACCTTCAGGTTGACATACATACACATCTTCTTTTAACGGCCCATGCAAGAAAGCCGTCTTCACGTCCATTTGATACACAATGAATGATTTGTGTGCTGCGTATGCCAAGAAAATCCTAATAGCTTCCATTCGAGCAACCTGGGCGAAGGATTCTGCGAAATCAATTCCCTCCCGTTGTTTATAACCTTTCACGACTAACCGAGTCTTGTTCCTAATGACCGTTAGCTCCTCATACATCTTGTTTTTGAATAACCATTTCAAAGTAAGGGGATCGATATTGTCCGGTCGAGGTACTAACTCCCATACATCAAGCCGGATGAACTGATTGAGTTCTTCTTGCATAGACCCAATCCATGATGCATCGGTCATTGCTTCTTTCACACTTGTTGGTTCCATTGTGCTAACTGATAGTGCATAGATACACATACCACCGTCGGTACGCAGCTGATTTCGTGTTGGGACTGGTCGTGAGAGATTGCCAATCAGTTGAACCAAAGGATGATTCTTAGTCCATTTGAGTTCATGTGGAAGTGTATGAGAAACTTGATGCGAGTTCGACGGATCCACATATGGTGTTGAAGGCTGAGTAGAACTTGTGGAAGCCGCAAATGGATTAACAAACTCGTGTTCGTTGAGCATCACATTGTTTGCATTTTCAGCAACTATTTTATTCTGAAGATGAACATGAGTAGGAGTTTGCTGAGAATGTTGTTGAGTTGCGTCAGTAGTCGGAGAAGTGGTTGGAATGTTTAGAGTCAATATGGTTGAGGTTGACGTAGATGGTGCAAAAACTGATGCCGTTGGTGTAGATGCAATTGGTGGTTCTGGAACTACCGTAGCAGGTGCAACGCGGGCATGTTGAGGAACACCAAATGACGAAGGACCCTCCATATATTCATCCTAGATTGGCCCAAATAAACTTCCAAGTCACGTTCCGAGGGTTGTAACGATGAGATTGCTGACGATGCAAATTGAAGCGCGAGTCCTGAACTTACGTGTCAAGAAGTCTGACCTTGAATCTCAGGATGTGAACTTCTATGCTGAGAGGCCATACCCGAGATTTCATCAAAGGAAACATTCATAGTCTCCATTACCTTTCTTGTCCTTCGATTATAAACCCTGTAAGCACACGCAGTTGAAGAATACCCAATGAAAAAGCCAATATCACCTTTAGGTTCAAGTTTACCGATATCTTCACGATCATTCTTCGGATAACATAATGCACCGAAGACATGTAAAAATGAAATATCCGGTTTTCTTCCATTAATGATCTCATAAGGTGTTTTGTTGAAACAGGTGTGAATAATGGAGCGGTTTTGAGTATAACATGTAGTTGATATAGCTTCGGCCCAAAGGAATAACGGTGCACTGGAGGAGAGAAGCATCGTCCGAGCAGCTTCAACTAACGTACGATTCCTCCATTCCACAACTCTATTTTTCTCTGGAGTTCTTATAGCCGAAGTTTGATGAGAAATCCCAACTTTGCCGAAATAAGCTTTCAGTTTGTGATTGGTGAATTCTGTGCCGTTATCCGTTCTTACTATGATAACAGGGGCTTGAAGTAGCACTGATGTTTTCTTCAAGAAATTAATAGTTACATCAGGGGCTTCATCTTTCAAAGTAAGAAAATGAACCCATGTGTAACGTGAATAATCATCCACAATCACAAGAATATACTGCTTTCCATTAATGCTTTTGATTCTCATTGGGCCACACAAATCCATATGTAAGAGATGTAACCTATTCGTTGAGTTTGGAACAGGTTTGGGTTTGTGAGGCTTCTTCTTACTTTTACCTTGCTCACAGGAAGGACAAAGATGGTCTTTTGTATATTTGAACTTTGGAAGACCGGTAACGAGATCATCTTTCACGAGTTGGGTGATGGCATCAAAATTGAGATGAGATAACCTTTGATGCCATAACCATGACTTTGTTGATGTGGCTCGGGCCATGAGACAAATTGGAGAAGTAGCAGACATTTGAAAAAGATCAATGGTGTAAAGATTGGTGGTACGATTTCCTTTCAACAAATCAATTCCTTCACGATCTCTTACAAAACATGTGATAGGTGTGTAAACACCCATCCTTTTTACCACTTAATTACAATAATAACCGAGCCAAAACGTGTATTTTATGTCTTTTATGTCGGAATTATGCGTGGTTTGTGTTTTTGTTGTGATTTAGGACGAAAAGGTGAAAAGTGGAGAAAACACGGGCATTCACGAGCTTTTATCGAAGAAAAAGACGAAAGACGAAGTCAAGAAGTCAACATACAAAAAGAACGGAAGTCCAAGACCAATTCTGAAGATTTATCGAAGAAAAAGTCAAAAGACGGAAGTTTATCAAAAGTCAAAAAACTCAAGTCTAATTTATTAAAGAATTACAAGACGAGTTTAAAGAAATCCCGAGACAAAGCCATTTAAAGTCCAAGATTAAGAAGATTAAAAGGCTTAAGGACTAATGGTGCAATTAACAAAAGATTAAAAAGAGAAGGACTAAGCATGCAATTAAGGAGAAAGGAAAGAGGGGAGGAAGCTTCCTAAGCACCCCTTAATCCTCCCCTATAAATAGTCATTAGGATTAATCTTTTCATTTTTGTTGGCTAACAGTGACAATTAGTTCTTCCATTTTTACTTATCTTGTCATTTACTTTTCATGTCCATTTAAATACCTTGTCTTGCACCTTAATTACATTTAATTTTAAGTAAGTTTTTCTTTTAATTCTTGTCAATCTTTATTTTTATTGCTTATCTCTCATTCTACCTTTCTTTAATCTTTTTGTTGATTTGTTCATGTTCATGTTCTTGATTTTTGTTAATTTATTTAAGTGGGTTTGGATTATCTTGATTAGTTTTGTTGTTTTGGATTGTTTGTTTATGATTAATAGTTATTTATTTGTTACTTTGATTTAATCTTGTTGTTGATTTTGCTTAGATTTGATTAGATCCGTATTATCCTTGCTTTCCTTGTTCTTCGCTGCAATTTCTGTTCCCAGGTACATATTCTGAATCAACTCAACATTCCGAGTGAAGGATTGTGACGAAAGTATTCCGTATCAAAGTCGTCAATCCGGAATAATAAATTATTCCGGATAAAAGTGCTCTATTCGGAATCTTCAAACATTCCGGATCAAGGTTTTAGCCAAGGTGGTTCATCCGGAATATCCAATATTCCGGATAAGGGAATTATTCCGGATAGGCAGAATATTCCGGATCAGCAAGAATATTCCGGATAGGCAGAACATTCCGGATAGGCAAGAATATTCCGAATCAAGGAGATATTCCGGATAAAGAGCTTCTATTCGGAATAAGTGACATATTCCGAGTAAGGTGTTCTATTCGGAATATTATTCCGGATCAAGAATTATTCCGGATCAAGCAACATTCCGGATCAAGACCATTATTCCGAATAGAGGTGTTTATTCCGGATAGGTGACATATTCCGAGTAAGCCATTTATTCCGGATCAAAGTTTTGAGGAAATATTCCGAGTGAAGAATAACATTCCGAACGAAGGTGACATTCCGGATGAATGTTTATTCCGAATAAGGGTATTATTCCGGATGAGCTAATTTTCAGGTTTCTTTAATTTCAGTTTTTAATTTTCTGCTTTTTAATTTCGAGCTTTATTTTTCCCGCCTTTTTCCTTAGTCGCACTTTACGTTTATTTTCCTTAGATTTATTTTAGCCTTGCCTTAGTTTAAGTTTTAGTTTTAGTTGCGTTTTAAGTTTGCCTTAGTTAGTTTTAAGTTTGCGGTTATTTACATTTAGTGCCCTTTAATTTTAGTCACGTTTTTAAATACTTGCACCATTTATTTTAATTAGACTTAGATTTACTTTACCTGCCCATTACTTTAAAGTCTTTGCACATTTTATTTATAAACAACCAAAAATATTTGTTTCACCAAAAACAATAGAGTCGTACTTTAAGCCGGAAATCAATTCGTTAAGATACCGAGAACAACAATTGAATTAAGTAAAATCTAGCTATCAAATGGCGCCACTGCCGGCTCTTTTCGTAAAGATTAACGGTTTTCTGTGAGAGACGCGTTGCTTTTTGGGATCCGTTCATTCGTGAGCGTTATTTTCTTGCTTAAAAAATTCAAAAAAAATTCAAAAAAAAAACCATAAAAATTAAAAATTTCAAAAATTCAAAAAGATTTTATTTTTATTGTGTATATATATTGTCTTTGTGTTTGGTATTGTTTTCTTTTGCCTTTGTAGGTGTATGCGTACTAGATCTTCTAATTATCAAGAGCCCGAGACTCGAGAGGATTTTAAGTTTTCAAAATGGGGAAGCTTACAAGCAAATCCTTTGGACGAGAATCTGTGAATATGATTAATGTGCTTGATGATTTTTTCGTCTACAACGATCCTCTATTCAATTCTTGCATTGATAATCCACTTTTTCAAGATGATGTGGATGATTCTCTATCCAATTTGGACCCTTCACCCATTTATGATTCTCCACCGATCTTCGATGCTTATGATGATGATTCTAGCTCAGATTTGGATGATTATGATGACCTTAGTTCTGAGTATCCCGATCTGCCCACATATGATGATTTTGATGAGGCCGATACTCTTTCGAGTGATTATTCACATGATGAAGATCCTCCGACATCCATGCTTAATCCTACTTTGGATGATTACTCTTTTGAGGAAGACTTCTCTACGTTTCTCAACACTTACTTCCCTCATGAGAGTGATGCTCCTCCTTTGGACTTTGAAGATTATCTTCTTGATCCTACTTTGGATTTGAAGAACATTCTTTCAAAGGAGAAGAAACCGGTCGACACCAATATCCACAGCACGTATGAATTAACACCTCTTTGTCCACCTACTGAGGACGAGGTTGTGCATCTTTTTCGCGGATCCTCTTCACATTCTGCTGAGCCTGAGTGCTATTTTCCCCTAAAGGAAAAGGTGTTCGACCCCCGGTATCGATATTCTGCATCCATCTCAGTATCCTTCTGATGAAATAAAAGGAAATATCTTTGGAACTTATGGAAATCTGCTTGCACCACTTCACCCTTGCTTCCACCGTGCTCCATCTTTACTTGAGGGAACCTTGCCTATTCTTCTTTGGCTTGCCTTGTTCGCCTTAAGCTTGTGCTATTTGATGGAAGAAAACTATGTCTTTGATCCCGGTGGATATGTTTCATGCTTCTTCCTATGATGATCAAGGTCGAGTCAGGCTCACGACTCGGTAATCAAAAATCAAGCGCTTCTTGGGAGGCAACCTATGTATCTATCTTTTCGCTTTCTTTATCCTAAGTGTAGGGGAGACCCGTTGGTGTTTGCTATTTCCTCTCCTCTCTTAATCAGGGATTCGAGCTCAATGATCCACTCTTGATGATTCTTGACGACCCGTGATTCCGTGTTCCCATTTTCCCGGTTCTATCCTAAACTCTTTTCGATTCACTATTTTTTATATTTTCCAATATTAAAATAGGAATCTCTTTAGTTGTCTTTTCCTTAGCGAGATTTAAACAAAGTGAACAATGTCCTAAGTGTAGGGGAGTTTCCTCCCACATGCTTAAACATTGAGGACAATGTTTATGATAAGTGTAGGGGGGACTTCTATCGAAGTTAAGTGGCATTTTCCTTGTATTTGTCCTTATTTTAACCGGAAAATCAATTTTTTCGACATTTTTCAAAATTTTTGATCTATTTTGGCATATTAGTTTTTTCCTTTGTATAGTTACTTTCTTTCCTTATTAGAATAAATTTTTAATAAAGTGGTTTTAATTTTCAAACGTTGTGAATATTTTGACTCAACCCGAGTTTACTTATCTAAGTTTACTCTAGCTAGTATCCTTAACATGTTTAAGTCAAGTTTTGCTAGGCTTTTATATAGGGAGCTATAAAACGCGAAAGTCTTAACTCTCACGGGTTAAGAACAAGAACTTTTCGCAAGTTCCTATAATTGATCCTAGAGATTCGTTTATCAAGGGAACTTTAAAATGCGATTTCTAAAACTTGAAAAAGTTTAAGAGTTTGCAAGATCCTATAGGCGACTCGAAAACCCAAAGCTTTGATTTAATAAGCTAAGCATCTATGAGTCTCATTCCATGAGATTTTAAAATGTGGAGAACGAGAGATGATAGAGCCACTTATAAGTTTGGTATTCTTTCGTGAATTTATGTGAGTTAATGATAAGCCTATTCTCCCATCGCTTGCTAATAAATTTATCTGCAATAAATAAGGTTGTACGATTTGAAAAGTTACTTAGCTTCTAGCCCAAGATCGTTTAAAAGTTGCTCGGTATGGATTAGAGTTCATAGCCAAGGCATAACTTAATGAAGCGGGACGCGAAGATTGGCGAGTCCAAAAAGGTCCTAACAAGGCATGAGGGCTATATTTTGTTGCTAAAGATCCCAAGTGATGTGAAGAATCATTTATCGAAAATCAATATGAAGGATCGAGACACACGACGAAAAGCAAAAACTCCCCAAAAGTCATGGAGAAGTGTATCCGAAAAGACCCTAGCAAGGTATTAGGATAAATAGATCCAAGTCATAAAAGGAGGTGGATCGTTGTATATCAAAGTCAAAAATAATGATTGGAGAAAAATGAAGAAGTCGCGGTCCAAGTATGAATCTCTCAAAACTTCAAGTGAAGAAATTCCTATATGAAGAGAAGACCATAATTTCATGAACGTCTCTCATGGTTTGAAGTATGAAGTCGCTGCCAAATATCGGTCCGAGAAAGGTCTCAAATCGCGAAGCGAGTTATGCCAAGATATGAACTTTATGAGGTCCCGAGAAGCAGTTTTAAAAGATTTTGTCCTTTAGCTAACTATTGATTAAATCGTTCACTTTGTTTTCGGACTAAATAACTATCGAAATAAGTCAACAATGCATCTTCGTGATCATTCAAGACAAAAATAAAATATAAGAGATACACCTAGGAATAAGGGAGTCTAAGTGAATAATTGGCCCACGTGAGTTCGTGTTAGTTTGCTAACTTATAATAACAATGATCTCGTTTTTAAGCTTGGTTTGGAGAAAGTGAAAACTTGAGGATGATGATTATTCATGACATTTCCAAAACCCAAGGTATGCTTTTGATTTCTTTACTTTGAATGTTTGTAATTTTCTATCTCTTTAATAAAGGCCACTATGGATTGATTATGATGAAAAGTGTAAACGTGCTTTGTAACTAATGCATTGCATGAGGACATTGAAATGGTCAAGTGTAGGGGATTTGATAGGTGTGTAAACACCCATCCTTTTTACCACTTAATTACAATAATAACCGAGCCAAAACGTGTATTTTATGTCTTTTATGTCGGAATTATGCGTGGTTTGTGTTTTTGTTGTGATTTAGGACGAAAAGGTGAAAAGTGGAGAAAACACGGGCATTCACGGGCTTTTATCAAAGAAAAAGACGAAAGACGAAGTCAAGAAGTCAAGAGTACAAAAAGAACGGAAGTCCAAGACCAATTCTGAAGATTTATCGAAGAAAAAGTCAAAAGACGGAAGTTTATCAAAAGCCGAAAAACTCAAGTCTAATTTATTGAAGAATTACAAGACGAGTTTGAACAAATCCCGAGACAAAGCAAATTAAAGTCCAAGATTAAGAAGATTAAAAGGCTTAAGGACTAATGGTGCAATTAACAAAAGATTAAGAAGAGAAGGACTGAGCATGCAATTAAGGAGAAAGGAAAGAGGGGAGGAAGCTTCCTAAGCACCCCTTAATCCTCCCCTATAAATAGTCATTAGGATTAATCTTTTCATTTTTGTTGGCTAATAGTGACAATTAGTTCTTCCATTTTTACTTATCTTGTCATTTACTTTTCATGTCCATTTAAATACCTTGTCTTACACCTTAATTACATTTAATTTCAAGTAAGTTTTTCTTTTAATTCTTGTCAATCTTTATTTTTATTGCTTATCTCTCATTCTACCTTTCTTTAATCTTTATGTTGATTTGTTCATGTTCATGTTCTTGATTTTTTTTGATTTATTTAAGTGGGTTTTGATTATCTTGATTAGTTTTGTTAGTTTTGTTGTTTTGGATTGTTTGTTTATGATTAATAGTTGTTTATTTGTTAGTTTGATTTAATCTTGTGGTTGATTTTGCTTAGATTTGATTAGATCCGTATTATCCTTGCTTTCCTTGTTCTTCGCTGCAATTTCTGTTCCCAGGTACATATTCTGAATCAACTCAATATTCCGAGTGAAGGATTGTGACCAAAGTATTCCGTATCAAAGTCGTCCATCCGGAATAATTAATTATTCCAGATAAAAGTGCTCTATTCGGAATCTTCAAACATTCCGGGTCAAGGTTTTAGCCAAGGTGGTTCATCCGGAATATCCAATATTCCGGATAAGGGAATTATTCCGGATAGGCAGAATATTCCGGATCAGCAAGAATATTCCGGATAGGCAGAACATTCCGGATAGGCAAGAATATTCCGAATCAAGGAGATATTCCGGATAAAGAGCTTCTATTCAGAATAAGTGACATATTCCGAGTAAGGAGTTCTATTCGGAATATTATTCCGGATCAAGAATTATTCCGGATCAAGCAACATTCCGGATCAAGACCATTATTCCGAATAGAGGTGTTTATTCCGGATAGGTGACATATTTCGAGTAAGCCATTTATTCCGGATCAATGTTTTGAGGAAATATTCCGAGTGAAGAATAAAATTCCGAACGAAGGTGACATTCCGGATGAATGTTTATTCCGAATAAGGGTATTATTCCGGATGAGCTAATTTTCAGGTTTCTTTAATTTCAGTTTTTAATTTTCTGCTTTTTAATTTCGAGCTTTATTTTTCCCGCCTTTTTCCTTAGTCGCACTTTACGTTTATTTGCCTTAGATTTATTTTAGCCTTTCCTTAGTTTAAGTTTTAGTTTTAGTTGTGTTTTAAGTTTACCTTAGTTAGTTTTAAGTTTGCGTTATTTACATTTAGTGCCCTTTAATTTTAGTCACGTTTTTAAATACTTGCACCATTTATTTTAATTAGACTTATATTTACTTTACCTGCCCTTTACTTTAAAGTCTTTGCACATTTTATTTATAAACAACCAAAAATATTTGTTTCACCAAAAACAATAGATTCGTACTTTAAGCCGGAAATCAATTCGTTAAGATACCGAGAACAACAATTGAATTAAGTAAAATCTAGCTATCAAATGGCGCCGCTGCCGGCTCTTTTCGTAAAGATTAATGGTTTTCTGTGAGAGACGCGGTGCTTTTTGGGATCCGTTCATTCGTGAGCGTTATTTTCTTGCTTAAAAAATTCAAAAAAAAAACCATAAAAATAAAAAATTTCAAAAATTCAAAAAGATTTTATTTTTATTGTGTATATATATTGTCTTTGTGTTTGTTATTGTTTTCTTTTGCCTTTGTAGGTGTATGCGTACTAGATCTTCTAATTATCAAGAGCCCAAGACTCGAGAAGATTTTAAGTTTTCAAAATGGGGAAGCTTACAAGCAAATCCTTTGGACGAGAATCTGCGAATATGATTAATGTGCTTGATGATTTTGTCATCTACAACGATCCTCTATTTGATTCTTGCATTGATAATCCACTTTTTCAAGATGATGTGGATGATTCTCTATCCAATTTGGACCCTTCACCCATTTATGATTCTCCACCGATCTTCGATGCTTATGATGATGATTCTAGCTCAGATTCGGATGATTATGATGACCTTACTTCTGAGTATCCCGATCTGCCCATATATGATGATTTTGATGAGGCCGATACTCTTTCGAGTGATTCTTCACATGATGAAGATCCTCCGACATCCATGCTTAATCCTACTTTGGATGATTACTCTTTTGAGGAAGACTTCTCTACGTCTCTCAACACTTAGTTCCCTCATGAGAGTGATGCTCCTCCTTTAGACTTTGAAGATTATCGTCTTGATCCTACTTTGGATTTGAAGAATATTCTTTCAATGGAGAAGAAACCGGTCGACACCAATATCCGCAGCACCTATGATTTAACACCTCTTTGTCCACCTTCTGAGGACGAGGTTGTGCATCTTTTTCGGGGATCCTCTTCACATTCTGCTGAGCCTGAGTGCTATTTTCCCCTAAAGGAAAAGGTGTTCGACCCCGGTATCGATATTCTGCATCCATCTAAGTATCCTTCTGATGAAATAAAAGGAAATATCTTTCGAACTTATGGAAATCTGCTTGCACCACTTCACCCTTGCTTCCACCGTGCTCCATCTTTGCTTAAGGGAACCTTGCTTATTCTTCTTTGGCTTGCCTTGTTCGCCTTAAGCTTGTGCTATTTGATGGACGAAAACTATATCTTTGATCCCGGTGGATATGTTTCATGCTTCTTCCTATGATGATCAAGGTCGAGTCAGGCTCACGACTCGGTAATCAAAAATCAAGCGCTTCTTGGGAGGCAACCCATGTATCTATCTTTTCACTTTCTTTATCCTAAGTGTAGGGGAGACCCGTTGGTGTTTGCTATTTCCTCTCCTCTCTTAATCAGGGATTCGAGCTCAATGATCCACTCTTGATGATTCTTGACGACCCGTGATTCCGTGTTCCCATTTTCCTGGTTCTATCCTAAACTCTTTTCGATTCACTATTTTTTATATTTTCCAATATTAAAATAGGAATCTCTTTAGTTGTCTTTTCCTTAGCGAGATTTAAACAAAGTGCACAATGTCCTAAGTGTAGGGGTGTTTACTCCCACATGCTTAAACATTGAGGACAATGTTTATGTTAAGTGTAGGGGGACTTTTATCGAAGTTAAGTGGTCTTTTCCTTGTATTTATCCTCATTTTAACCGGAAAATCAATTTTTTCGACATTTTTCAAAATTTTTGATCTATTTTGGCCTATTAGTTTTTTCCTTTGTATAGTTATTTTCTTTCCTTATTATAATAAATTTTTAATAAAGTGGTTTTAATTTTCAAACGTTGTGAATATTTTGACTCAACCCGAGTTTACTTATCTAAGTTTACTCTAGCTAGTATCCTTAACATGTTTAAGTCAAGTTTTTCTAGGCTTTTATATAGGGAGCTATAAAACATGAAAGTCTTAACTCTCACGGGTTAAGAACAAGAACTTTTCGCAAGTTCCTATAATTGATCCTAGAGAGTCGTTTATCAAGGGAACTTTAAAATGTGATTTCTAAAACTTGAAAAAGTCTAAGAGTTTGCAAGATCCTATAGGCGACTCGAAAACCCAAAGCTTTGATTTAATAGGCTAAGCATCCACGAGTCTCATTCCTTGAGATTTTAAACTGTGGAGAACGAGAGATGATAGAGCCAATTATAAGTTTGGTATTCTTTCGTGAATTTATGTGAGTTAATTATAAGCCTATTCTCCCATCGCTTGCTAATAATTTTTTCTGCAATAAATAAGGTTGTACGATTTTGAAAAGTTACTTAGCTTCTAGCCCAAGATCGTTTAAAAGTTGCTCGGTATGGATTAGAGTTCATAGCCAAGGCATAACTTATTGAAGCGGGACGCGAAGATTGGCGACTCCAAAAAGGTCCTAACAAGGCATGAGGGCTATATTTTGTTGCTAAAGATCCAAAGTGATGTGAAGAATCATTTATCAAAAATCAATATGAAGGATCGAGACACACGACGAAAAGCAAAAACTCCCCAAAAGTCATGGAGAAGTGTATCCGAAAAGACCCTAACAAGGTATGAGGATAAATAGATCCAAGTCATAAAAGGAGGCGGATCATTGTATATCAAAGTCCAAAATAATGATTGGAGAAAAATGAAGAAGTCGTGGTCCAAGTATGAATCTCTCAAAACTTCAAGTGAAGAAATTCCTATATGAAGAGAAGACCATAATATCATGAACGTCTCTCAAGGTTTGAAGTATGAAGTCGCTGCCAAATATCGGTCAGAGAAAGGTCTCAAATCGCGAAGCGAGTTATGCCAAGATATGAACTTTATGAGGTCCCGAGAAGCAGTTTCAAAAGATTTTGTCCTTTAGCTAACTATTGATTAAATCGTTCACTTTGTTTTCGGACTAAATAACTATCGAAATAAGTCAACAATGCATCTTCGTGATCATTTAAGACAAAAATAAAATATAAGAGATACACCTAGGAATAAGGGAGTCTAAGTGAATAATTGGCCCACATGAGTTCGTGTTAGTTTGCTAACTTATAATAACAATGATCTCGTTTTTAAGCTTGGTTTGGAGAAAGTGAAAACTTGAGGACGATGATTATTCATGACATTTCCAAAACCCAAGGTATGCTTTTGATTTCTTTACTTTGAATGTTTGTAATTTTCTATCTCTTTAATAAAGGCCACTATGGATTGATTATGATGAAAAGTGTAAATGTGCTTTGTAACTAATGCATTGCATGAGGACATTGCAATGGTCAAGTGTAGGGGATTTGATAGGTGTGTAAACACCCATCCTTTTTACCACTTAATTACAATAATAACCGAGCCAAAACGTGTATTTTATGTCTTTTATGTCGGAATTATGCGTGGTTTGTGTTTTTGTTGTGATTTAGGACGAAAAGGTGAAAAGTGGAGAAAACACGGGCATTCACGGGCTTTTATCGAAGAAAAAGACGAAATACGAAGTCAAGAAGTCAAGAGTGCAAAAAGAACGGAAGTCCAAGACCAATTCTGAAGATTTATCGAAGAAAAAGTCAAAAGACGGAAGTTTATCAAAAGCCGAAAAACTCAAGTCTAATTTATTGAAGAATTACAAGACGAGTTTGAAGAAATCCCGAGACAAAGCCATTTAAAGTCCAAGATTAAGAAGATTAAAAGGCTTAAGGACTAATGGTGCAATTAACAAAAGATTAAGAAGAGAAGGACTAAACATGCAATTAAGGAGAAAGGAAAGAGGGGAGGAAGCTTCCTAAGCACCCCTTAATCATCCCCTATAAATAGTCATTAGGATTAATCTTTTCATTTTTGTTGGCTAATAGTGACAATTATTTCTTCCATTTTTACTTATCTTGTCATTTACTTTTCATGTCCATTTAAATACCTTGTCATGCACCTTAATTACATTTAATTTCATGTAAGTTTTTCTTTTAATTCTTGTCAATCTTTATTTTTATTGCTTATCTCTCATTCTACCTTTCTTTAATCTTTATGTTGATTTGTTCATGTTCATGTTCTTGATTTTTGTTGATTTATTTAAGTGGGTTTTGATTATCTTGATTAGTTTTGTTAGTTTTGTTGTTTTGGATTGTTTGTTTATGATTAATAGTTGTTTATTTGTTAGTTTGATTTAATCTTGTGGTTGATTTTGCTTAGATTTGATTAGATCCGTATTATCCTTGCTTTCCTTGTTCTTCGCTGCAATTTCTGTTCCCAGGTACATATTCTGAATCAACTCAACATTCCGAGTGAAGGATTGTGACGAAAGTATTCCGTATCAAAGTCGTCCATCCGGAATAATTAATTATTCCGGATAAAAGTGCTCTATTCGGAATCTTCAAACATTCCGGATCAAGGTTTTAGCCAAGGTGGTTCATCCGGAATATCCAATATTCCGGATAAGGGAATTATTCCGGATAGGCAGAATATTCCGGATCAGCAAGAATATTCCGGATATGCAGAACATTCCGGATAGGCAAGAATATTCCGAATCAAGGAGATATTCCGGATAAAGAGCTTCTATTCGGAATAAGTGACATATTCCGAGTAAGGTGTTCTATTCGGAATATTATTCCGGATCAAGAATTATTCCGGATCAAGCAACATTCCGGATCAAGACCATTATTCCGAATAGAGGTGTTTATTCCGGATAGGTGACATATTCCGAGTAAGCCATTTATTCCGGATCAAAGTTTTGAGGAAATATTCCGAGTGAACAATAACATTCCGAACGAAGGTGACATTCCGGATGAATGTTTATTCAAAATAAGGGTATTATTCCGGATGAGCTAATTTTCAGGTTTCTTTAATTTCAGTTTTTAATTTTCTGCTTTTTAATTTCGAGCTTTATTTTTCCCGCCATTTTCCTTAGTCGCACTTTACGTTTATTTGCCTTAGATTTATTTTAGCCTTGCCTTAGTTTAAGTTTTAGTTTTAGTTGCGTTTTAAGTTTGCCTTAGTTAGTTTTAAGTTTGCGTTATTTACATTTAGTGCCCTTTAATTTTAGTCACGTTTTTAAATACTTGTACCATTTATTTTAATTAGACTTAGATTTACTTTACCCGCCCTTTACTTTAAAGTCTTTGCACATTTTATTTATAAACCACCAAAAATATTTGTTTCACCAAAAACAATAGAGTCGTACTTTAAGCCGGAAATCAATTCGTTAAGATACCGAGAACAACAATTGAATTAAGTAAAATCTAGCTATCAACATGTATGAATTATGAAAGCAACCTCCAAGTCTGAATCACAAAATTTCCCAACCGAGAAAAAATTGTGTCCCATGCCATCAACAAAAGAGACTCTGGTGATGATTATATTTCCCCAATGAAGATCACCATAACCTAGAATTGCCACAACATGATCATTTCCAAATCGAAAAGTTCCCATGAAACGCCATACAAAGTTCTTAAGAAGTCTTCGATTCCCAGTCATATGTTTCGAACAGCCCGAGTCCACGCACCAGAGACAAATTTCAACAGCCTGCCAATGATAAGAGAAGAAAATATTTTGGCAACCGATGAAATAGGTTCCTATAGGGTTAGATGATAATTAAGCCGTATCACATACCGGCGTTTCACAGCCAGTATGAGATCTACTAGTGTCGATAATTTTGCCACTACAATCAAAATTTCTACCAGTAGGCAACCATTTAGAGGTGAATCTAGGGCTACTAGGCTTAGCAAGACTTTCTGTGGACCCTACATGCATACTTTTTGGAACATATACCTTAGCCTTAGGAGTGCGTTGTTGTTCACTGACTGACAGCTTGTCAATTCGAGTGTAACCACCATAATTCAAACCATTCAAAGTCAAACCACAAGCATCATGACTAAAAGTAAAGAAACATTTATTACATTTAGCACAAATAACTTCATATTTTTCATTCCGAATAGCAAGCTTAAAGTCATTACATTCAGAGGAATTAAGTTTTTGATTATGATTAAAAAACGGTAAATTCCTAGGGTGTTCTTCTACTTCCACATTATTGATCTTGGGGCGACTACTTCTAGAGGCAAAAGGGGCCCTATCATTCCTTGTATTGCTCGTAGGCTGTGGCCTTAACACCATTCTTAGTTTCTCTCACTAGAATCACCTACTTTGTATCTTTCTTCCTTCTTTTTCATCTAATCTAATACTCCATTCTTAGTTTTAATCTTGTTCTTCATCATCTATATTATTTGTTCTATAAGTCGTGTGATTACGTCCTACAAGTGGTATCATTCGCCAAGGGATTCGTGGATAGCTCTTGGGTGTTGTCCATTTTTTGGTTATTCCAAGTGATCCATATATCTTATACATATTCGTGGTAGAGATTTGGGTGCTTTGGGTTGGTTAAAATCACGAATTTCTTGTAAAAAAATTCATTTTTTACCTATTGTCTCGGAACAGTGCAGTTATTCCGACAGAATCCATCGGAAAAGGGTTTATACAATCCTACAGAATCCATCGGAAAAGGGTTTAATATTCCGATACATATTCCGATACAGATTCCGATAGGTGTCGAACTCAGTTATTCCGACAGAGTATTCCGACAGGTATTCCGACAGACATTCCGGCAGAGTATTCCGACAGGTATTTCGATAGGTATTTCGATAGACATTCTGACAGGGTATTCCGACAGCATTCCGATAGAACATTCCGATGACACATTTCGATAGATATATTCCGATGGACATACCGATGGATATTTTGTTCGAGTATTTTTCAGACTTAGCCACTATCTAGACTTGTCCCGGAACATAGTTTATACGAAGATTAAAAAAAAAGAGTTTTTTGGCGGGAAAACCATAGTAAAATTATTTTTACCTAGACCATTTTTAGGCTATTTAAGCTTCAATTTCAAATTCTGGCAATGAGAAAAAATTTTCGACCAAAAATTCAAATTTTCGGACCAAAATTCAAATTTTTAGGCCAAATTTCTAATTTTTTAGGTTTTATTTTTCATTAAAAAATTCATTTTTTCAAACTTTTTCCCTACTAGTTATTGGATATTTCTAACTCGATTTCAAAATTTAGTGTTTCAAAATTTTTTCGGCTTACCGTTTTGTCGGACTGAGGAATTTTTTGTCGGGCTGGAAAATTTAGGCAAAGTTTGATTTTGTTGACATTCCAACACACACTTTCTACGAATTGAGATCCTGTTTTTCACACAACTTCTACTATGACTTATCAACAAGACAGTGATGTTGCGGGTTTTGAGCATCATGATAGCCATGTAAGAAAGAAGAGGAATGCTGCCCATCCCCAGTCTCAACTTCTTATAGCACAAAAGGAAGAAGCAGGAATTCCACTTCTAGCTGAAGAGTTTGATCTCATGGCATCTGCAGCACCATATGATGAGGAAGAAGAGGTGACTACCGACTCCATCTTGATGGCTAATTCGCAGCAATCATCCACATCGGTAGTTCAACCTGACAGAGCTCCTGTGTATGATTCAGACGGTTCCTCTGAGGTACACCCACGTCTCAATGATAATGAGTTATATAATATGTCTAATCAGGAGGAAGAGTATACTGAGTCACTTAAGCCTTCCACTAAGACACACGGGGTTCAAACGAATAATAGCAATATTATTTCTAATGCGGCCAGTGTGGACCTTAGTGGAGATCAAGTAGCGCAACCTACATTCCTTCCTGAAGAGATACATGCGTATTATGAATCACTATTTGATAAGCTTGCCAAGGATGTTTCTCATGCGAATGTGGTTAATAATAAGTTTAGAGAAACTAATGCCAAATTGACCACTGAGCTTGCGGGATTGAAATGTGTATAATGCAAGTTCGTTTTCTCAGTTCTTAACTAATAGAAAGTCCAATCAATATCAAATTTATAATTGTTTTTGGTTGTTCAAGCTTGCTTGGTAATCTATTGCTAATTCAAACAACACTAAGTAAAAATGAAAAATATAAACCTACTTATACGTAAAACAAGTTGCAAATTCCAAAATTTATTCAAGTAAAATATAAAAATGCAAAATTTAAAACTATAAGGACTGAAAATGTAATTTCTATGAAATGAAAATGCTTGAAATGTAAATTCTAAAAGTTATAAGGACTAAAAATGTAAAACAGTTAACTATAAGGACTAAACTTGTAAAAACTTTAACAAACTAACCAAATTTTAACAAACTAACAAACTAACAAACTGAAATTTAACAAACTAACAAAATCAGGGACTAAGTTTTGCAAAAACAACAAAATTAGTAAGATTAGCTAGGTTTAGAAACTGTTTAGAATTCTAGGGACTAAAGTGCAATTAACCAAACTTTTCAAGTAAAAACGGGACAAAGAGAAAAATAAGCTCGTTTGAGCTTATTACTCAACCAATTAAGCTGAAACAAGTTGCAAAACTCTTAAAATCCAATTATAGCTACGTGTATTCAAGGAAATAAGCTAAAAGTCCAAAATAAGCAATTGAGTGCTTATCAATAAGCTCAAAATAAGCTATAGCCTAATCCAAACATCCACAACTTGATTTTATTGTCAAAACTGATTAAGCACTTGATTTAAAGTAGGGGAAATCAAATTAGAACAAATTTCATCCAGTAATAAGCTAGATATCTGAAATAAGCTAAAATGAGCTTATGTTGACCAAACGTTGACCAAATTTTGGAAAAAGCTCAAAATCTCAAAAACTCATATTCAATACTTTCTAAATTGAAATATGAAAGAAAATTACAAGTTTTATGAAGAGGATTATGAGAACTAGCAAAACAGTAAGCTTCTTATATCAGAGAATTGAAAATGCTCAGGCTTGAGCTAATAAGCTGTTTTCTAGCTTATTACTTGAAACTGTATATTTTCCTTTTAGAGACAGAATCTTTATGATGTAAACTAAGACTGGAAACAAATTTGAACAAATTTCATCAAGGAATTAAAAAGAACTAGGCAAATGAAATTGACAAGTTTGTTAACCAAAGCTGAAAACAAGTATAACCCAAACTTTTTGATTACCAATTGCCTGTTTGACTATTGTATTGACTTGTAAAAGACTTAGAACCAATTTTTAACACCTAATGACTGATAAGGATCACTAAAACACCAATTATCAACACTTGAAAGCTGATTTAAAACTACTCCCAAACACTCCTTAAAAGGTTTTGATCAAACTTTAACAAAGGCTTTATGAGTTATGATTTAAACTGATTAAAGAGCTATAGCAGACTTGTTTTAGTGAACAAAATGAAATGTATTCAAGCTAATATCAAGCAATAACCAAGACTAGAACTGAAAGTAGCTATTGGACTAAAATGTTACTGAAAATATGCAGAAACTACAAAACTGAACACAATTATACAAAATCAAACTACAAATCACTAGAATCACTCAATCAACAACTACTTATCAATTAAAGCAGGCAGCCATCAAAGTTATCTAGGAAAATGAGCATGCAGTTTGACTGTTTAGAGGAACTTAAAACAAGAGCTTTGAAACCTAATGTAGAGGTCCTTTGGGAAGAAGAGGAGCGCTGAGCTCTCTTGCCCTAGTGATACCACCACCTATCACTAGCAATCAACTCAAATCAACAATCAAAACAGCTACAAATCATCATTCTGCCATAAATTCTTCAAGAACAATGGAAATGTTGGAATTCTGATCAAACAGCAACAATACTTCAACAATGTCAGTTATGATCTTTGGTTGATCATAACAAACATCTAACAGCATCAATGGAATCACACAACAGCAGGAAAGTAGCAGGAATTGAAGAACAGAATTTGGCGGGAAACTTGAATTTGAAATTTTATTGAAGAATTCAGTTACAAAAGGTAGTTACAAGCTTCTAACTAACTAACTGACTCAAGAGTTTGTCAGACTCTTGAGTAGTTAGGTGAAAAGGAGGAAAAAAGGGAAAAGGAATTTTAAGAACTAGGTGTTTGCAAAATTAAGCTACAATGAGAAATGAGGTACAAGCTAAGTATTTATAGGCAAGATAGGAGATTCTGTTGGAGTTTGTGACGTGTTCGGGCCAATCATGGCTTGACACGTGGAGGAATTCTGCAAATCCACTTTGAAGGTGATGAACTTGAATTGGGGGTTTTTGATTCAATGGATGATATGTTAATTAGATTGCACCATTGGATTCGTCTTCCAAAATTAAGCAACTTTGGTGTTTTGATCATCTCTTGAAACGGCTTAAATCTCAAACCCGATCCTGGAAATATTTTTGTTAAAGAAGATGGACACGTGTCATCTTCTTATTGGTTGAGAAAGAGAGTTGCGGATTGCACTGTTGTGATTTGGCAATTAATGAGGCGGCTGTGAGTGGATATTTAATACTTGATCCGTGTGAACTCTTTCCTCTCTTCTCATTGGTTACTTTCTTTAACACATGGATTAAACTTGCAATACTTTCCCAAGTTGGCAGATTTGGTCCTTCTTCTTGGCAGTTTGCTATTTAAGGCCAGAATCTTCATTCCTTTGTCATTTTTGGTCCTTTAACTTTGATTCTTCAACAAAATGGCCCTTTGACTTGAGTTGACTTTGTAGTTGACCAAATTTGACTTGAATCTTGACTTTTCATTTTTTGCACTTTAAGTCCTTCAACTTTCACAAATTGTCAAGATAGGTCCTTGAACTTCAAAGTCTTGTCACTTTTGATCCTCTTTTGTCTTTTTCATCCATTTGAGCTTGGTTTTTCCTTGTTTGCTTGAAATTGTATCCTTTTACCTACATAAGAGCACACGAACACAAACATACCACATAACACTGCTTTTTACAAGATAAATGGGTATTTTGCTTCATGTTTTAGGGTTATTTGTTGATAAAAGGATATGAGTTTAAGCTCATATCAAATTCCCCTACACTTGAGCATTGCCATGTCCTCATGCAATATTATATTTCAAGGCTTAAAAATTTACATTTCCCTCATAATTAATCCACCTTGGCCATATGAAATGCATCTACACTACTCTAAACTAGATGATGCATGATTTTGATTTTTAATTATGCAATGAATCAAAATACAATTCTATCTATATCTTTTTTTATTTTTCTTGAAATGGTTTTGATGGAAATAACTCATAAAGAATTCAATGACTTGAATTAGGACTTGGATACCATGAACACTTATCACCCTCAAGTTTCACTTTCCCCATACCAAGCTAGTAAATGGAATCATTGCATTCACAAGTAAAAAGTGCATCAACTTATTCATGACAATTAAATGTGGAACCGGTTATTAATTGAGCAAATTGCTTGTGGGCAAATTTGTCATTATTAAAGTGTGAAATATAAGAAATGTAAAATCCAAAAATAAGGAAGGACGGTTTTAATCCTAAGTAATCTTCTCATCCATTACTTGAAAAACCCTCACAATTAATATAAGTCCGTATTAAGAGTAATAAGTCATTCGCCTTATGTGTAAAATCCTCATGTCATGCTTTCATAAGTAACTACACACTCGCTAAGGAAAGAAAAATAAAACTCACGCAATAATTTACATCCGCATCTTTTTGAGATTTTGGATCTTCAACCCCGCAACCCGTCAAGGTAATATTGGATTGGAGCAATCTATTGAATCCCCGCAACCCGTCAAGGTAATATTGGAACTCAATAGTCACTATAATTAACACCACACTGCCCCTCTTGGGAGTCTTGCATTATTTTTTTTTCTTTTCTTTTTTTTTTTTCTAGCCACTCATTTTTTTTCATAAGCCGCTCTTATTTTTCTTTATTCCTCTCCAAAAAATTGGCAAAGAAGAAAAGGAAAAACACCCGCTAAATATGGAGCATAACACAAGTCTAGTACACATAAAACGTGCTAACTTAGAATCTTAAGACGTACTCATATTAACCATAAATGATTAGCCAAAAATGCATAAGAGATTACAAACCAATTAAAACCGTACTTGATTATTTATTAACAATTATATACAAGCGAAGAAAATAGAGGTAAAGAAGAGAAGGGTTTAGCCACAATTAATTGCCATGAAGTCTATCTAGCCCTTTTACACTTGCTTCAACTCTATCATTTCCCATTCTCCACAAATTTAAAATTTCAAAGAATGAAATTGGTGGAAGCTTAGCCTAATAGACCAATGAAGGACTACATGGTTAAGGATACTAGCTAGAGAATGCTAAAATAAGCAAACTCGGGTTGAGTCAAAATATCCATGGCGGGCCTAATATGTCAAAGAAGTCCAAACTTGTTAAGACCATGTTTTATTTTATTTTTCCTTTTTATTTATTTTTGATGAAAAATAAAAAAAAAAAATATATATACAATGCAAATGTGTTAAAAGAAAAATGATTGATGCAAAAATCATGAATGCATATTTTTGGTGGCCAAAGTAGATCAAAAATTTGAAAAATGTTAAAAATTTAATTTTCCATGTTATCATGCAGAACAATGACAAGTTCTAGGTAAGGTCACTTCGATAGAAGACCCCCCTACACTTAAGCTAAACATTGTCCTCAATGTTTAAGAGCATGGAAGTATAAAAACTTCCCCTACACTTATGACAATGAATAGACTTTGCTTAACCCAAGTTAAGGAAAGGACTACTATTAGTGAAATCATGTTTAAGCACAAGGTGTCAATGAAAAATCACTAAAGTAACGAAGTGAACCGGATACAAGGGCCTCCTCCATAAGCTCCAAAGCATGAAATGAGTGAGCAACCCTACAAACAAGCATGAAGACAAAAGAAGGTCTCCCCTACACTTATCTCCAAATCTATGCCTTTATTTCTAACCTACAACACTCTAACCTAGTTAAACGATGCTTGAGTTAATGAGTCTCTAGCTTGACTCGTCCCTCAATGAATTAATTCATGGGGAAAATGGGGACCTCTTGGACCATTTCAACGGAAATGTCCTCCCCAAAGTAGTGCTTAACACGGTGACCATTCACTTTGAAATTTGGACCATCGGTTTGGGACAACTCAAGAGTTCCATATGGAAACACTTGAGCAATAGTGAATGGACCGGACCATCTCGACTTAAGCTTGCCCGCAAAAAGCTTCAATCTTGAGTTAAAGAGGAGAACCGGCTCTCCAACTTTGAACTCACGATTCTTAATCTTAGCATCATGCAATTTCTTAGTCTTTTCCTTATATAGCAAAGAATTCTCATAGGCATTGGCTCTCAACTCATCCATCTCATTGATTTGATCTTCCCTATGTGAACCGGCTTGGTTTAAATCAAAGTTAGCCCACTTGAGAGCCCAAGATGCCTTATGTTCTAACTCAAATGGGAGGTGGCACGCTTTTCCATAGACAAGCCTATAAGGAGTACAACCAATTGGTGTCTTAAAAGCCGTCCTAAACGCCCACAAAGCATCATCAAGCTTATCCGACCAAGAAGCTCTATGCTCTCCCACCGTTCTCTCTAAAATTCTCTTTAAACCACGATTTGTGACCTCGGTTTGACCATTTGTTTGAGGGTGATACGCGGTAGAAAGTCTATGATTCACTCCATATTTCTTCATAACTCTCGTGAATTGATCATTACAAAAGTGCGTACCACGATCACTTATGATGGCCCGAGGTACACCAAATCTAGCAAACAATTGTTTCAAAAACTTTACAACCACTCTAGCATCATTAGTAGGTAAGGCTTTAGCCTCCACCCACTTGGACACATAATCCACCGCCACAAGTATATACTTGTTTCCCTTAGAGGATGGAAAAGGTCCCATGAAATCTATTCCCCATACATCAAATATCTCACACTCTTGGATAAAATTTTGTGGCATCTCATCACGTTGTGTAATTTTTCCTTGTCTTTGACAAACATCACAAAATTTCACCATCTCTTGAGCATCCTTGTAAATGGAAGGCCAATAGTAACCCGAATCAAAGACTTTCTTGGCGGTGTAGTTAGGCCCAAAATGTCCACCCGTAGGTCCTTTATGACATGCCTCTAAGATTTTAAATGCCTCGGGCCCATCTACACACCGTCTAATGATTTGGTCCGCACATTGCCTAAAAAGATATGGATCATCCCAAAAGTAATACTTAACTTCCTTAAGAAACTTTTTCTTTTGTTGGTAAGTAAGACCCTCAATAAGCACATTGCCCACAAGATAGTTTGCAATATCCGCAAACCAAGGTGTGGCATCCTCTTGGGAAGAGATAGACATGAGCTCCTCTAATGGAAAGGATTCATTGATTTCTTGATGTGGGAAATCTCCTTGAAAAGGATGCTCAAGTCTACTCAAATGATCCGCCGCTAAATTCTCGGCCCCTTTTTTATCACGAATCTCTATCTTAAACTCTTGAAGCAACAAAACCCATCTCAAAAGCCTAGGCTTAGCATCTTGTTTTGTCATAAGATATTTGAGAGCGGAATGATCCGTATACACTATGGTCTTGGAAAGCACAAGGTATGGTCTAAACTTCTCAAAAGCATATACTATAGCAAGCAACTCTTTTTCCGTGGTAGTGTAATGAAGTTGTGCACCGGTCATGGTTTTACTCGCATAGTGTATAGGTTGGAAATGCTTATTAACTCTTTGTCCTAAGACGGCCCCCACCGCATAATCACTAGCATCACACATAAGCTCAAAAGGTAATTCCCAATTTGGAGAAACCAAAACGGGAGCCTTTGTCAATTTTTCCTTAAGTGTCTCAAAAGATTCTAAACAAGCTTGATCAAAAATGAAAGGAGCCTCTTTCTCCAAGAGATGAGTCATCGGTCTAGCTATCTTAGAAAAATCTTGTATAAAGCGCCTATAAAAACCCGCATGACCTAAGAAACTCCTCACACCTTTAACCGAGGTGGGTGGGGGAAGCTTAGCAATCACATCAATTTTGGCTCGATCAACTTCTAATCCCTTATTGGATATCTTGTGTCCTAAAACAATCCCCTCTTTTACCATAAAGTGACATTTCTCCCAATTAAGCACCAAACGTGTTTCCTCACAACGCTTAAGCATTCTCTCAAGATTGGTGAGACAAGAGCTAAAGGAGTTCCCAAATACGGAAAAGTCATCCATAAAAACCTCCATGGTTTGCTCTATCATATCATGGAAAATTGCCATCATGCACCTTTGAAACGTCCCCGGTGCATTACATAGGCCAAAAGGCATCCTCTTGTAAGCAAATGTACCGTATAGACAAGTGAATGTGGTCTTTTCTTGATCCTTAGGGTCAATTGGGATTTGGAAATAACCCGAAAAGCCATCAAGAAAACAATAGTACTCATTTCCCGCTAAGCGTTCAAGCATTTGATCCATAAAAGGAAGCGGAAAATGGTCTTTCCTAGTTGCCTCATTGAGTTTTCTATAATCAATGCAAACTCTCCAACCGGTTACAAGTCTCGTGGGAATAAGCTCATTGTTCTCATTAGGCACCACGGTGATTCCACCCTTCTTTGGAACACAATGAACCGGGCTAACCCATGGAGAGTCGGAAATGGGGTAAATCATACCCGCATCTAAGAGTTTAATCACTTCCTTCTTAATAACCTCATGAATTTTTGGGTTAACTCTCCTTTGGTTTTGAATGGCGGGTTTATAATCATCCTCCATAAGGATTTTGTGAGTACAAAAATGTGGATCAATTCCCCTTATGTCGGATATTTTCCATGCTAAAGCTTTCTTATGTTTCTTAAGGACTTCAATAAGTTGCTCCTTCTCATCCTCTTTCAATTCCTTAGCAATAATCACCGGTAATTGGTCTTTTCCTTCTAAGAAAGCATATTCTAAGTGGGATGGAAGTTCCTTAAGTTCAATGGGAGGTGGACTCTCTATGGAAGGTTTTACTATGGAAGGTTCCTCAATGGTAATCTCTTGTGGAATAGGGGAAGGAATAGGGTCCTCATTGAGCAACTTTTGGATTGTAAGAATATCTTCTTCCCAATTAATGGGAGAAGCATCATCACCAAGAAAGTTGGACTCAAATTCCTCCAAGAGGAAATCACTCTCTCCAAAAGGTGTTAAAGAGGGAGCAATTGAGGCCACGGTTTCAACATGTGGAATCTCATCACTAGCATTCTTACAAGCATCATGAAAGTGTTCATTACACACTTCATCTAACACATCCACAATGTTAATCGTCTCACAAGGTCTAGACTCCTTAACCTCTTTTCTATCACAAACTTTCCCTAACTTAAACACCACTTTCTCATCCTCTACTCTCATAATTAATTCTCCTTCCGCCACATCTATCAAGGTACGACCTGTAGAAATGCTAAAATGGATCCGGTGGTCTAATGTGGTGGTAAGTGGTGGTGGAAGCCATTGTTGGCTTAGAGAGAGAGAAAGAGAGGTTGAATGTAAAAGTGTGTGTGTTCCTCAATGAACAAAATACAATCAACACCCCTCCTTGGAAGCTAAGGAGGGGTATATATAGTCACGCACTTTACAAAGGGCCTAGTCTAGACTGACTGTGCGTGACTATGATAACTAACGGGAATTCTTAAATGTCGTCACATAAAGTGAGTTTCCAACAATCTTCCCCCATGGGACGACGTGTAGAATTCCTTACAATATTCTACCTATCAAGTACAAAATAATTAAGAACAAGAGCTTTCTTGAAGCATCCAATGCTGATGAAGTCTTCTGAGGCCTTCGTCTTCAAAACGACTCATCTTTAACGTAACTTGTAGTAGAAATACTGTAACGGCACGAGCTAAGTAACCCATACACTTCTGGTTAAGGAGAAGCTTCTGAATTAGCTTCCCCCTAATTCATGCCACGTAAACTTGATGTAGAAGCATTTTAAATAGCTTCCCCCAAGTAGATCAACAACTTTTCTTCTCACGCTTGAATAATTCTTCTGAATTTTTCTTCCCCCTGAGAGTTCAAGTTATGCGTACCAGAAAGAATCAAGACACTTCTTCCCCCACATAGTTGAAGAAGGTAAATCAATCCCAATTATGAAGCTCAAATACTGAAGTGGACACTTTATCCCATTCATGAAGTTGACATCGTAACACCAGAGTCAATTAAGTCCCGGAAATGCACACGTCTTCTTCCGGAGATGCACCAGAGTCAATTAAGTCCCGGGAATGCATATAGGATAATGATGATGTTTAATTGCAACAATCAAACAATTAAACCTCGAATCAGTAGTGTACCGTTTGGAGATTGATAACGACACGAGTTAAAACACTGATTTCTCTGCGGCTATGACAAATGTCATCCCGGAATATCTTCAAATCAAAAGAAGGTATGAAGTTCATCACGTGTACTCGTTGTGCGTTCAATGTGTCTTCTTCTTCCCCCTTGATGGTTTCGAAACTCGGAACCATCAATAAATTGTACGCACATGAACCTGAAATCTCGTGAGAATAATAAATAAGCAGAATTATATATTTTGTGAGAATCAGCTGTTGATCGAAAATCTCTTCTCATAAACTCTCCATGTCCACCTTTACCATACCACATGAAAGCAATTTGAAGTGACCACTGAAAGAATGAACCGGATACGTCAAACGTGAAGCTGAATAAAAATCCTTCGATCTTGTGACTTAAGCTTGCACTATTGTTGAATGAAGAACGGTGGAGAAATCTCTAAGTACTCAATGCATCACTGAAGAAGTCTATAAGCACAACACCTCTTGAAATTATCCACGTCGACTAAGCGCGTGACACTGAGTACAACAATGTAACCCCTTGAAGTGATAGTTATCCGAGTCATCAACCATCCACCCCGAACCCGGAAACCAGATAACCAAGTCTTCATTCTAGGATTAAGCACGAGCAAGTTATCTAGTCAAAGATAAAATAAATACACGCCTTCGAAAAATCCGTCTTCAACGTCACGTAATTAATACCCGATCAAATAAATCCGTAGCCACTAAAAAATCGCCCATTTTTCTTGGTCTCGTCAAAATAAATTCGTGTCACATTTGTCACTTCATTTTGTCGCGTCACATTTCTCGTCAGCCCATCAGTGTCAAGAAAGAATTAAAGAACCACAAATGCGACAAAGAAACTACAAATTCAAAAAAGGAATTTGTTTGTTTGAGCATCCATTCTCTTTAATAATTTCTCGTCACTTTTAGTCTCGACCCGATGACGACCGAATTATAACTTAATACACAAAATTTTTTTTAAAAAATTTGTTAAAAAAAAAAAAAAAATTATGTGTATATAAGTAAAAGTCTACGGATCAAATCAAAGAATGTGAATCCATAACATTTGTACAGCCAGTCCAATCCACCCAATTCACATGTCTTAGCCCAAAGTGTGAGAAACGCGTTCAATTGTCCAGACATGAAATCATGGGCCAACACCCCTTGTGAGACCCGGTCCAAAAACTTGAGTTAAATAACTCTTACCCAAAATATCTCACAGTTTACCCTAAACACTTATCAAACACCAACTTCATCCGCCCCCATCTCTTCTTGTTCACTCCGCCCTCTCACCAAACACCAACTTCATCTCCTCACCCAGTAAATAACGCTCCATGTTTTCTCTCACCTAACTGCATCTCCCAAAACCTTGATACATCCGCCACCCTCATCCAATCTAACCCAAAACCCTTTGAATATATCTGTTTATCAGCCGATCCACACGAGACTACAAGAACGAAGACCCTTGCATCTTCAAGATTCGTTAAATGGGTCACAGGTAGGTTTGATTATGTGAAATACGAATCGAATGAATGAGATGTTTATAACATAATTTGTTATAAAGACCTCATAAATTTCGAATAGTAAAGATGCATGTCGGTTTGATTTTTTGTTTCTCATAGATCGAAACAATAAAGGTTCATAACATATTTGTTATGAAACTTTGATTATTTTCGAATATTAAAGATGGTGAAAACCGTTGACAGATCGTAGATGATCTCGACATGCATGGTGTTTACTGGTTATTAATCGAATAGACAAAAAGAGAATAACTTGTTTTAGTTATTATTCTTTTGTTATCTTCGAAAACAACACAGATCGATGATGATATCGTCGTGTTTTTGTTAGATCTTAAAAGATCCACACATGCATAACGAATAATCTGAGATCAAGATTTGATATCTCTGTTTTTGGTCGAGTCTAGATGTGATGGCGTGTAGGTGACGATGGGCTTTAGGTATTAGATTTGTGGTGTTGAGGTGTAAAAAGGATGGAATGAGTTTGTCGAGTCAGTGTGTTAAACTCAGTTGTTGACTGAGTCAGTGAATAGTTATGGCGACTCAGTGAGTGATCTGAGTCAACTCGGTAATTACCGAGTTGACTCGGTTGGTTGATATTGGTTTCAGTCTCATTTTTTGTTACACAAGTTTTTAACAAAAAACAGGCCAATCGGAATGTAAAGACAATCCAATCGGAATGTTTAAGTGTGTGTCATCGGAATATTTTGGTATGTCTCATCGGAATCAAACGAGCTCCCCAATCTGAATAATCAGTCCGAAAGTTCAATCTGAATGTTCAATGGGAAAGACCAATCTGAAAGTTCAATCAGAAAGTCAATCTGAAACCCAATCTGAATGTGCAAAAGTAAACCCAATCTGAAAATGCAAAAGTAAACCCAATCTGAAAAGTCAATCTGAATAACCAATCTGAAAATCCAATCTGAAAAGTGTAATCTGAATAACCAATCTGAAAAGGGTTTTGAATGACCCTAAAAAGATGGAACAGCAGACATGTCCTTTTCTAACTGCATAAGATGAACCCAGAAAGTTTGACCAAAAAGATAAGACATTTGACCATGAATATTATGATAACCGTGACACAAAAATATGATAAGACCCAAAAACTTGCTACGGTTTGGACAAATGGACTGAATAAAGTGACGTGACCCAAAAAAAATTTTGAGATAATGGACAGAAATAGTATAACGAGACTCAAAAAAAATGATATAGACCACCAAAATCGCATAAATAAACTCGATCCAAGGATAGAACCGAGGCTCTGATACCAAATGTAGAAATGCTAAAATGGATCCGGTGGTCTAATGTGGTGGTAAGTGGTGGTGGAAGCCATTGTTGGCTTAGAGAGAGAGAAAGAGAGGTTGAATGTAAAAGTGTGTGTGTTCCTCAATGAACAAAATACAATCAACACCCCTCCTTGGAAGCTAAGGAGGGGTATATATAGTCACGCACTTTACAAAGGGCCTAGTCTAGACTGACTGTGCGTGACTATGATAACTAACGGGAATTCTTAAATGTCGTCACATAAAGTGAGTTTCCAACACGACCCGTTCTCAAAAACGGTCTACCAACAATCAAAGGCACTCTAGGATCCATGTCATAATCGACCACTACAAAGTCGGTCGGAAAGGTAAACTTATCCACACCTACAAACACATCTTCCGCTATACCTACGGGGTGAGCTATGGTTCGGTTGGCTAGTTCAAGAGTCATCCTAGTGGGGGTGAGCTCGGGAAGAGAGAGTTGTTTCCAAACCGATAAAGGCATGAGATTTATGCTTGCCCCTAAATCCGCCAAAGCCATGCAATTTTCAACACCGGGAAAATTACAAGGTATCAAGAAGCGCCCCGGATCTCCAAGTTTTGTTGGTAAGGTTTTAAGTAACACCGCGGAACAATTTTCATTAAGTGATGTGTTGGGCAAATCAACCAATTTTTCTTTGTTTGAGAGCAAATCCTTGAACATCTTAGCAAACTTAGGCATATAAGCAAGAGCTTCCGCAAAGGATATGTTGATATTGAGTTGCTTGAACATCCTTAAGAAATTGGAGACTTGTATGTCATCTTTGTTCTTTAACTTGTCCTTTTTCAACCTTGAAGGGTATGGAAGAGTAGGTTTGGGTGTAGGTGGAATAGGTGTTGTAGTGGAAGATTTGTCTTTGTTAGCCTCTTCATTGGGAAGTGTGGAAGGTAAAGGAGAAGTATGAGGTGGTTGAGAAGGTGTGTTTGAGTGAATAGGAGCACTTTGAGGAGGTGGAGTAGAAGTAGAAGGCTTATCACAAGTAGGAGCACAAGTGGGTTGAACAATAGTAGGTTTAGGAGGTGAAGGATCCTTTGTTGTTGTACCACTTCTTGTTGTAATAGCATTGACATTGGCCCTAG
Organism: Glebionis coronaria; assembly: GCA_025667525.1. NCBI lineage: Eukaryota > Viridiplantae > Streptophyta > Magnoliopsida > Asterales > Asteraceae > Glebionis > Glebionis coronaria. The sequence goes on from CM046874.1 coordinate 296,136,551, forward strand.
GATTTGTTTGTGTGTTGGAAGGTAAAGCTCCTTGTGGTCTTTGATTTAATGCCATGAAAAGCTTATTGAATTGGTCATTCATTTTCTTGTCCATAGCTTGGAATTTCTTTTCATTCTCTTGATTCATCTTTTGCAAAAGATCCATTGTGTTTAACTCTTGTGGCACATAACCTTGAAAACCTTGAGGTTGGAAAGGTAAAGGTTGAGAGTTAAATCCTTGATTTGGTGGATAAAAGGTACTTGCTTGAGGTTGAAATTGATTTGGTGCCTTGTAGTTATTTCCTTGGTATGGTTGTCTTTGCCCTTGATTCCTTGCTAAAATTTGAGGAGGATTTTGTGGAATTTGGGTGGGTGGTTGGGGTGGAAAGCCGGGTGGAGTAAGGTAATTTTGGGATTTGTAAGAAAGATTATTTGGATTGATGTTAGGCTTGAAGTGTTCACGGTGTTCCTCTTGGTAAGCATAGCATTCCCCTTGATACCCTTGCACCTTGTCACATTGTTCATAAGAGTGTGGGCCTCCACAAGTAACACAAGAAATGGTGATGGCATTCACATTGTTTGAAGAATTGTTCAATGTCATGTTCTTCAAGGCTTGAACTAACTCTTGAGTCATTTCTTGTTGTCCTTGTTTGACTTGTTGAAGGATCTCTTGGTGATATTTAAGGAATTGGTTATCACAAGGTGTTTGAGAAGTGTTTTGGATAACATGAACTCTTTCTTCAAATGGATCGTTTGTTTGAACCATTGCCTTAGTCTCAATAATGTTCAAAGCTTCATGGTATGTCTTGAAATGAATACTCCCTCCCGCGGAAGCATTTAGTGAATCTTGGTGGTGAGGTTTAAGGCCATTGTAGAAGGTATTGATTTGGCTTAGATCATCCATTCCATGGTTAGGGCATCGCCTCAACAACTCACTATACTCTTCCCAAGCATCACCAAAGGATTGACTAGGTTTTTGTGTAAAGCCCATAATCAAATTTCTCAAAGCCATAGTCTTTTGTGGAGGAAAGAATTTGTTCAAAAACTTAGTGGTAAAATCATCCCATGTGGTGATACTATCGGGTGGTTGGGTGTCTAACCAATGCTTAGCACTCCCATCTAGTGAAAATGACACTAACAACAATCTAATGACATCAGGTGGAACCCCATTATGCTTAATGGTATTGCAAAGTGAAAGGAATCTCTTAAGATGAGCATGGGGATCCTCATTTTGTTTTCCATAGAAAGGTGATGCAGCAACCATATTGATCATAGATGTATGTAGCTCAAATGTGTTAGCGGGATAGTCGGGAATCTTAATGGCACTAACATATCCATGAACGTTGGATTGCATACGTTCATACAAAGTACGGTTATCAACAGCCATGGCTTCTTGTGGTGATGACAAAGCACGATTCTCGTGATCGGCTTGGTGAACGGTGGTGGTCTTACTCCTTCTCTTTTTCTTCCTTTTCGGAGGAAGAGGTTGTACACCAATCGGTATTTGTGCACGCCCGCGAGTGAGCATGCAACTCAATACGAGGAATGAGAGAGAAGCTCTCGTGTGACTTTGAAAAGAATAAGATTATCCTCTTCGAGTTTCGATATTAAATATCCACAAGAAAATAACAATATATGTAATACTACTTTGGGTGCAAGACCCTCAATGAAGCTTTCCTTCTTAGAATACTCCCAAGTGAACGGGGGGTTAGGTGGCGCGAAGCACTTAAGTACCTATTGACCCTTAGATGGCATTTTATAGCACATCGCCTTTCTATTCACTTAAATGTTCGTATTCTTTGAATTATTGCTTATTGAGAGTATTTATCTATTCTTGCTTTATTTTGTTTGATCGATACGCGTGTCAAGGACCGGAACGCCCCTCAACACGGTGTATTGCCTCGGCAATACTTATGGAAGATATGTAGATTGATTGTTCTTATATGTATACGTATGTACTTATAATAATATATGGAAAATATTTTTGTATTTATGAGTTTTTAAAGGAAAATACTATATGTACATAAAAACCGAGAGAATCCAATAATATATATTTTTGGGTGCAATCTCTTAGGAAAAAGATTGCTTTTTGGATTTTTTAATTTTTTTTGGTCAATTCTTTAGGAAAAGAATTGTTTTGTTAATTTTTTAGTTTTTATATATTTTTATATTTTTGATTTTTATTTGTTTTTGATTTATGATACGTAAAAATAACGTTCACCAAATGAACGGATCCCAAAAGCCAATGAAAACCGTCAATCGATAGTCTCTCGTGTAGTCAAAGAACCGGCAGCGGCGCCATTTGAAATGTGTATAATGCAAGTTCGTTTTCTCAGTTCTTAACTAATAGAAAGTCCAATCAATATCAAATTTATAATTGTTTTTGGTTGTTCAAGCTTGCTTGGTAATCTATTGCTAATTCAAACAACACTAAGTAAAAATGAAAAATATAAACCTACTTATACGTAAAACAAGTTGCAAATTCCAAAATTTATTCAAGTAAAATATAAAAATGCAAAATTTAAAACTATAAGGACTGAAAATGTAATTTCTATGAAATGAAAATGCTTGAAATGTAAATTCTAAAAGTTATAAGGACTAAAAATGTAAAACAGTTAACTATAAGGACTAAACTTGTAAAAACTTTAACAAACTAACCAAATTTTAACAAACTAACAAACTAACAAACTGAAATTTAACAAACTAACAAAATCAGGGACTAAGTTTTGCAAAAACCACAAAATTAGTAAGATTAGCTAGGTTTAGAAACTGTTTAGAATTCTAGGGACTAAAGTGCAATTAACCAAACTTTTCAAGTAAAAACGGGACAAAGAGAAAAATAAGCTCGTTTGAGCTTATTACTCAACCAATTAAGCTGAAACAAGTTGCAAAACTCTTAAAATCCAATTATAGCTACGTGTATTCAAGGAAATAAGCTAAAAGTCCAAAATAAGCAATTGAGTGCTTATCAATAAGCTCAAAATAAGCTATAGCCTAATCCAAACATCCACAACTTGATTTTATTGTCAAAACTGATTAAGCACTTGATTTAAAGTAGGGGAAATCAAATTAGAACAAATTTCATCCAGTAATAAGCTAGATATCTGAAATAAGCTAAAATGAGCTTATGTTGACCAAACGTTGACCAAATTTTGGAAAAAGCTCAAAATCTCAAAAACTCATATTCAATACTTTCTAAATTGAAATATGAAAGAAAATTACAAGTTTTATGAAGAGGATTATGAGAACTAGCAAAACAGTAAGCTTCTTATATCAGAGAATTGAAAATGCTCAGGCTTGAGCTAATAAGCTGTTTTCTAGCTTATTACTTGAAACTGTATATTTTCCTTTTAGAGACAGAATCTTTATGATGTAAACTAAGACTGGAAACAAATTTGAACAAATTTCATCAAGGAATTAAAAAGAACTAGGCAAATGAAATTGACAAGTTTGTTAACCAAAGCTGAAAACAAGTATAACCCAAACTTTTTGATTACCAATTGCCTGTTTGACTATTGTATTGACTTGTAAAAGACTTAGAACCAATTTTTAACACCTAATGACTGATAAGGATCACTAAAACACCAATTATCAACACTTGAAAGCTGATTTAAAACTACTCCCAAACACTCCTTAAAAGGTTTTGATCAAACTTTAACAAAGGCTTTATGAGTTATGATTTAAACTGATTAAAGAGCTATAGCAGACTTGTTTTAGTGAACAAAATGAAATGTATTCAAGCTAATATCAAGCAATAACCAAGACTAGAACTGAAAGTAGCTATTGGACTAAAATGTTACTGAAAATATGCAGAAACTACAAAACTGAACACAATTATACAAAATCAAACTACAAATCACTAGAATCACTCAATCAACAACTACTTATCAATTAAAGCAGGCAGCCATCAAAGTTATCTAGGAAAATGAGCATGCAGTTTGACTGTTTAGAGGAACTTAAAACAAGAGCTTTGAAACCTAATGTAGAGGTCCTTTGGGAAGAAGAGGAGCGCTGAGCTCTCTTGCCCTAGTGATACCACCACCTATCACTAGCAATCAACTCAAATCAACAATCAAAACAGCTACAAATCATCATTCTGCCATAAATTCTTCAAGAACAATGGAAATGTTGGAATTCTGATCAAACAGCAACAATACTTCAACAATGTCAGTTATGATCTTTGGTTGATCATAACAAACATCTAACAGCATCAATGGAATCACACAACAGCAGGAAAGTAGCAGGAATTGAAGAACAGAATTTGGCGGGAAACTTGAATTTGAAATTTTATTGAAGAATTCAGTTACAAAAGGTAGTTACAAGCTTCTAACTAACTAACTGACTCAAGAGTTTGTCAGACTCTTGAGTAGTTAGGTGAAAAGGAGGAAAAAAGGGAAAAGGAATTTTAAGAACTAGGTGTTTGCAAAATTAAGCTACAATGAGAAATGAGGTACAAGCTAAGTATTTATAGGCAAGATAGGAGATTCTGTTGGAGTTTGTGACGTGTTCGGGCCAATCATGGCTTGACACGTGGAGGAATTCTGCAAATCCACTTTGAAGGTGATGAACTTGAATTGGGGGTTTTTGATTCAATGGATGATATGTTAATTAGATTGCACCATTGGATTCGTCTTCCAAAATTAAGCAACTTTGGTGTTTTGATCATCTCTTGAAACGGCTTAAATCTCAAACCCGATCCTGGAAATATTTTTGTTAAAGAAGATGGACACGTGTCATCTTCTTATTGGTTGAGAAAGAGAGTTGCGGATTGCACTGTTGTGATTTGGCAATTAATGAGGCGGCTGTGAGTGGATATTTAATACTTGATCCGTGTGAACTCTTTCCTCTCTTCTCATTGGTTACTTTCTTTAACACATGGATTAAACTTGCAATACTTTCCCAAGTTGGCAGATTTGGTCCTTCTTCTTGGCAGTTTGCTATTTAAGGCCAGAATCTTCATTCCTTTGTCATTTTTGGTCCTTTAACTTTGATTCTTCAACAAAATGGCCCTTTGACTTGAGTTGACTTTGTAGTTGACCAAATTTGACTTGAATCTTGACTTTTCATTATTTGCACTTTAAGTCCTTCAACTTTCACAAATTGTCAAGATAGGTCCTTGAACTTCAAAGTCTTGTCACTTTTGATCCTCTTTTGTCTTTTTCATCCATTTGAGCTTGGTTTTTCCTTGTTTGCTTGAAATTGTATCCTTTTACCTACATAAGAGCACACAAACACAAACATACCACATAACACTGCTTTTTACAAGATAAATGGGTATTTTGCTTCATGTTTTAGGGTTATTTGTTGATAAAAGGATATGAGTTTAAGCTCATATCAGGGATATAAGGAACGGGAGAAAAGTTTTGAGATTCATCATGCTAAAATCAAGGAACTTGAACAAGCTCATGCTACATCGGTTTATCAAGAAAAATGCACCACAAAGAAATTAAATGCCTTACATTTAAGTAGTGCTAAAAAGATAAGAGAATTGAGTGATGAAATCACCTCTCTGAATAAACAGCTTTCAACTGAAAAATCTATCATTTTGGATTTAAAAGAAGAACTAAAAAAGCTGAAACATGATTTCAAAATTCGAGAAGATGGGCTTCTTTAGGGTTTTTGCAAAGCTCAGGATAGGATTAGGGAATTAGACAACCTTTTGGTAAAACGTGGCCAAACTATGCAAACGATAAATATGCTCGCACCTAAAGTGAATGAGATAAAATACACCCGTTACAAAATGGCTTTAGGTTGTCCTCTTCCTCCTAATCCCGAATATCTTAAGCAAGTTCAGGCCACAAATCAAACTCTATATAATGGTAGTGTGCTCTTGTCTGAGGAGCATGATCCTCCTAGTGTGCATGATTATGAGGAAACTACTGAACTTGAAGTAGAGACTCGTTTAAGAATGAAAAAGCTTGATAAAGAAGTAACACCCGTTTATTATCCGAAAGTTAATCATCCAACTATTTTGGTTCGGTCTAAAACGAGTACTGAAATGCTTTTGATACCAAGTGAGGAATTGTCGGATGATCCTCCTAAACCGAGTGTTGTACGACGATTTCTTAACGAGCTAAAAGATTGAATTTCAAAAAATTCTTCACAACGAGATCAATCCGATCATTTATCAAGTTGATGCTAGGATAAGCAATCTTGAGAATGCTTTTCTAAAAGAACTAGCCAAATTTGTTGAAGACTTTAAATCTTTGGCGAAGGAGGCTGATGAATCTATTAATAGAATTAATGTTTTGGAAAGCAACCTTGCATGTCTCTCGAAAGCAAGTAATAGTGGTGATTGTGTTGATAGTAACCTCGTTGCGGTAAACATCTCTTTGTCAGACAATGAAACCCTCCAAAATGAGCTTGATCGTACGAAAGAGAAAATGGAGTCTTATGTCATCAAAAAGAACAACGAATTCACTGATCTTTGGAATGAATATGTCAAAAAAATGTGATGAATGTAACGATGACAAACTTTCGTATGATAAAGCTTACAGTGAAATGAAACAAGAAATCAAACAGTTGCAAGCTCAGTTAGGAGGTGAATGTCGTGACAGTGATCCTTCAATAAATGTTAATCAAAAAGAGTTCACAATTCTTCAACACCGATATGATTTTCTTCAGAAACATTGTCATTCTCTTGAACTTGCTTTGCAAAACAAAGTTGGAAAAGTTCCTGATGACAGTAATTTACAAGTAAAACTCTCTGAATCATTTCGTGAATTGAATTAAAAGAGTAAGGATATTTCTGAGCTGAAAGCTCAGCTGCAAGACAACGACATCGCGATTGCTGAGTTGAAGAAACTTGTTGGAAAGATGGGTGAAAAACTGTGGAACCTAAGGTTGTAAAATCAGTTGTTAGACAACCCAATGCGTACAAAGTACCAAAGCCATCTATCTTAGGAAAACCGCCTTCTAATGTTTCTAGGTTACCTCCTAATACCGATGGACAATCAAGTGTTCCAAAACCAACCATATCACCCTATGTTCCACCATTTAGAAAACCCACTCTTGCTAAACCCAATCATGTGAATTCACCTTCCACTACTCCTAAGAGTAATCCCAAACATGTGATTCTTACGCCCACAAAGGAATCTAAAGGGTCAAATGATGTTATTCAAACCAACAATCTAGGGAAGGGTATGCCAAAAGGGAACATTCAGAAAGTAAACCTTGTGTATTCACAACCTAGTAACCAACCAACTGCTAGAGTTCCACACACTCCTAATGGTAGTCAACCAAAACCTAGGATCCCTTACCAGCAACCTAGGAATTGGCAACCACCAATGAGTAGCCGTGTATCGAACAAGGACTTTTGAGAATCCCAAACTCCATGTATGCCCCACGTGTAAAAAGGGCATTCATCATGGAAACCTTGCTCATTGCATTCTGCAATACCTCTATGAGGTAAACTCTCGTGCCTTCACACAGAGAAAGAATACAGAATCCCATAAGACAACAAGGAGATTCACACCCGTCACAAAGAAAAGCAATGACAAGAAATCTTCAAAGCGAATCAATGCAGGAACTAGTTTCTCTCCTAAGAAGTCTTCCGCTGTGAAAGAGAACACTACTCCTAGATCTAGTCTTCAATGGAAACCAACGGGTAGGATCCTAAAGGAAGTTGGTCTTAAGTGGATTCCCATCGAGAAGAGTGATGACACCTGCTCCAGCACTCATGCGAGTGTTCTGAATGTAGAAAATGCATTTGTTACTCATAACACTAGTATTTGTGCAAATTCTTCTTCTGTCATTGCAGGTACTTCAGCGGATTCTGAATCCATTTCTTCAAAGGGTTCTAATTTTTGACATTCGACATCACCTTCTTCTACTGTACAAAGGACTACTTTGGATTATTTTCGAAAACATTTAAAATCAAAAAAGAAAAATATAAAACCTATAAAAACAAAATAAAAACCAAAAAAATCTTTCAAAAATACCAAAAATATTCTTCTCGACATGTCTTTCAGTTTTGATAATATGGACGTGCCTAGAAATGTCGCTCATTAACGACACGTGTGTGTACATAAAGCTCGAATGAAAGTTCAAATGTTTTCAAAACATGTCATTTCCTTTTTCCTTAAATGATTTGCAATTACCTCAGATTGTGACTCGTGCCTCAAAGAAAGGGAAGTTGATCACAGATGATAACTTATCCTTAACAACGAGAAAATAAAAATTTCTCGGTCATGAGCTTCCGATAAAAACATTCCATGTTTTAAGCTCATGTAAACGACTTACAGTTAAATGTCAGACTGTAACTCGAACTTCAAATAAAGGAGAGTGTATCTTTAAAGATAACTTATCCTAATAACGGGTAGAGCAATCTATGTCGGGTTGAGCTTGTCACAAAACATTCAAAATTTTGAGCTCAACACAGTGGCTTATAGTCATATGTCAGACTATAACCCGGTCCCCAAAGAAAGGAAAGTGTATGACTTATCCTCAACAATGAGAAATTAATTTTTTGGTCATAGGCTTATATTAAAACATTCAAAGTTTTAAGCGCATGAACTCAAGAAAAATGTTCATTTATGTACATTTTTCCTCAACAACGAGAAATTAAATTTTCTCAGATTTGAGCATAATTTTTCAAGATATTTTCAAAAGATTTTATTCAAATTCTTTCAAAATTGTGTGCTCATATATTCCCCAATTTTTATCTGTATCCTTTTTCGAGGGGGAGTATAAAAATCTCATAACATACAGTTCCAATATTTCATGAAACATTATTCTCTCCATGTTACATCACTAGTATTTCAAAAAATTCATAAACACATGCAATTTTTGAGAGGGAGAATAGTGATTATGATGTGATCAAAATGTTTCATTTTTGGATAAGATCTTTGATTCAAGTGCTTTCTCGTCCTAACATGTGCAAAATGTTTACTTAAATGAATTCGCGTTTTGAAGCACATTTGTAGGGGGGGCATTTTTGGTGATTTAGAAAGTTTTTTCTAGTTATGATATCTATACCTTCAACACAATTATTCACGACGATATTGGTGTCAAAAGGTGGTTAGGTATTCGTCCTATGATCCAACCAGAACCGGAGGGATCTTCCCAGGGACAATCCATTAGAACTTAGAAGTCCTTAGGAAAGATGGAGTAGTTTAGTGTACGGGAAAAATGCCGACTAATGACTTAAACTAGCACTGGAATAATCACAGCAAGGTGCTAGTTATGACGTCTTGGTAAGCATTAAATGGGTTGAAGAATGAAAAAAAATGTAAGGATAAAGGGTGTAAAGAAAGAAGCCTTCCATACAACTTAGGCAGAAACCGGGTCAATACATCTATTATTTGAATCACTTTGATGATTTCTGATACTGAAGACAAAGCATCATGGGCCCAGTGATGCAATGCACAACCCTTTCCAGCCTACTCAAGCTTCTCTCAAAAGAACTTTGTTTTATTGTCACGGAGTTCAACTCATTTCTATCAACTTTCTCACTCCGAGATAGTAGATATTGAAAAAGGTGGCAGTCTGCTCCTGTAAAACCCGCATGCTTTTACCATGAATAGTACCTGTAAGATCGTACGTCCTAGATTAAAACATTCATGTGCTATTATTTAAATATTACATACGTGTATAAACATGATAAGTATCGATTACGTACGAACACATGATAAGTATTTAACAATAATTAATCACGAACGTAATTAAAACACGAACTAATATTAATTACGTATATAGATATATTTATTATGAAGACGAATAAATATAGTGAGTCACAATCGGAAACTAATTAATTACGTAAACTACGTAACATGTAATCACAAACATTTAAACGATTATTATTACGTATATTTAATTTAACACGACAAGTAATTATATACGTAATAATTACGTTTAACACGGGTATTGATAACTAAGAAACTTACGATACATTTAATACTCTTTTACGCGTACCATTTTAACAAGTCGCGTATTAAATAAATATTACAAGTGTTTAAGGGGTTGTTTTGGCAAAATAGAAAGGAGGAAGACTTGGGCTCAAAGCCCAAGTATGTGTGTGTTTGGCCGTGTAAATCAAAGAGACGGGGAGGGGGGAGTATACATTTTGGACAAACACAAAATCTAGATAAAACCCAAGAAAGAAAGATGCAGCCGTCACTTCTTTTTCTTCTCTCCTCCCTGCCGTGAGCTTTCAACACCACAAACAAGGGAATAAACGCCCTATAATCCTGAAGATCAAGGTGGGTTCGTGTGAAAAACCCTAACAGCATGTAAGAACTCGAATCTCATTTTTTTGTGCTTCCTTTTGATTTTGTTAATTGGCTAAAACCCTAATATTTATATAAATAAAACGTATAAACAAGAAAGAAAAAGGGGGAATGTCGTTTTCTCTTTGTTGTGTGCTAACTGCATGCAAACCGAGACCATCTATGGTCTCGGTGGTAGAAGTCAGTCACCAGCCGCAACCCTAGACGGGTGTTGGCTGGGTTTTGGTTCAGGCGGGGGCAACACAAACCCCAACAAGGGGGCGGTTTGTGCTAACAGTGGGAACCCCTTTGGGGTGTTTGTACTACCAGGGGGAACCGAGACCACCAAGTCTCGGTGGGTTAATAATAACGAGCAGTAGGAACGAACCACAGACAGGGGAAACGTGTAACTGCCAGTGGGAAAACTGGCAGTTAAGGGTACGTTTGGCAGTGGGTTTAACAGATTTAAGAGGGGTGTTTGGCTACCAGTTTTAACAAGATATTAAAGGGGGCTGTTTGGCTCGGCTTATTATAAAACATAATACGAGTGTTACGTTTAAATTAATAGAACACGGGTTCGGTTTCGACGCTTGTTAATAAAATAATACAAGAGTACGTGTCATTATTTTACGGGTAAATTTACTTTACATTACTTATTAATTTTACAAGGTATATTAATTAATAAATCATGACTTATTATTACAAGATTATTTATTTCAAGTTAATTAAATTAATTTAACATGCTATATAATTAATTTAATTAAAACGTGGACTTAGGTTTATTATTACTAATTGATAATACATGATTTTAACCTAAGTAATTAGTTATTAAATTAGACTAAGTAATTAATTAATTATTAAAACCATGACTTATAATTAATTAATTCTCATGACTTAGGTTATATTAATATAATTAATAATACATGTTTTAACCTAAGTATTTAACCTTATTTAATTAAAAACAAGATATATTTAATTAAATACTTTTAACCTATAGTTATTTAAATGACATGTAATAATTAATAAACTATACGTTATATCATTATGACTTAGAATATTAATCAGTAAACACTTAAGCTTATTTATTAGCTTATTTAACCAGCTTATATCTATTTAGGGAAACTTTCTATTTTTAGAAACTATTTAATTAAGGCAGCTAATCTCTTTATGGAAACTTTCTATTTTTAGAAACTTATCTATTTTAAGCAGTAATTCTATTTTTGAAAACTTTCTATTTTTGGAAACTTTCTATTTTTGGAAACTTTCTATTTTTGGAAACTTTCTATTTTTGGAAAGTTACTTAATATTGATCAGTAAGCATAATAATACATGAAATACCAGTGATACTTAATCAGAATATAAGATAAACATAGATTAAAGCTTAAAACAGTAAAACATGACTTAAAACATATAAAATAAGTCAAGACAAGACATGAAATCCAGTACGTAATTCAGTGATTCGATACTTATACACGTGTGTATTCATGTAGTGTTAGTGATCCAGAAGTAGGATTCTCTCTTCCGTTCATTCACAAGACTTGAGGTACGGATTCCAGTCCTTGTAGTATGGACATTCTTCCTTATTAGGATTTCCCCGTATGCAGCCAACTGTTTTCCCCAGTATTTGTTTTATTATTTTGAACTGCTTATGTTTAATTAGCATAATCTATAGCCATATACAAGCATGACCAGTTTCACCTAGTTATGGAGGTACCATAACCATAACATTGGAGGCACCAATGTTATGACTTCCCCACGGCGGAGTGATTGCTCGTGGCGTCCCTTTCAGTTTTGGCCATATTATTATATCATGTGGGGCGTATGGGTGCATCCTAGTTACATGTTTTATTCAGTATTTCATGGTAAATGTGGTGTGTGCCTTGCATCCTTCACAAGGAGTTGATCCCTCCTACCTAGACCAGTATATTAATTAGAGGCATCCCCTCTAATCAGCATGATGAGGTCACCCCTCCAAGTATTCATGCACGTGACCTTTTCATGACCTATATGGGCTATGGTATATATATGTTAAAACAGTTTTCATAAGATAAACATAAGGCTTTTCAAACTATAAAACCAGTCTTCTCAATACTTAACCAGTCTACTCAGAACTTAGTCTTCCGCTGTTATATGTTACATGCTTATCCTATTTCATGCTATATTGTATATCCGTGCACTGAGCGTTTTGCTCAGCCGTTACTTTCCTTTCCATGTCCCAAAACGGCAGGTACCCAAGACTCGAGCATTTGGAGGACATGCATAGGATGGAAGCTGCCATAGACTTCTTCTCCTGTTTCCTTCATATATTTATGCTTGTTTAGTCTTTCATTCAGTTCATTTACTTTGTTATGTTTTGGGCTTATGTTTGGGAACCGATGTTTGATTCCGGTTTTCCCTATGGTCATGTATGTTTTACTACATATTACCTTGCATGCTTTGATGACATGCCATAATCACGCGTGACATTCCATTTATCAAAATGGGGTGTTACAATTATGGTATCAGAGCCAAGGCTTCGACCTGTAGGCTCTAAAACTTGACCTGTGACTAGTGGGTAGTCACCAGGAGCTTCCTAAGTCAACGCTTGTTATTCCACGTATTGACGTTTTTCAGCACCTTTTTGTTTTAACCATTACGTTTTCAGCACCTTGTTGTTTTAACCATGATGTTTTCACCAGTATCGTTTTACCAATATGGAATGAACAACCGTCATCCATATTTAGTTATGTGTCAGTGTCTATGATGTTCCTAGTGAACTGTGATTATGTGAACTGAACCCCAGTAGTTCATAATTTTCACATAAAATTTTTTTCTGATAAGTTTTGACAATGATTTTTAATTATTTATGTTTCATGCATTCATGAATTTATATCATATGTCATCTATTGCAGGAATTTTGACTAAGTAATGGTTGGTACAGGAATGGCTCTATTTAGTCGCATGTGCTTTTATCGAAACTTTTAACTTTGGGACCGACCCATAGGCGTCCCCTCGCCATGTCTTTTGTTTTGGAACCGACCCATAGGCGTTCCCTCACACATATAAAGGTTTTATAAACTACATTACGCATTCATGCACTGTTTTTCATGCATAAAATTTTTCTCATGATTTAAATTGGCATAAATTTTTTTCATGTCCCCTCATAAGTTATTATGTTTTTATGTCAAGTATGTTTTCATACTGTCATGTTTAACTTCAGTTTCATGCTGATTATGTTATACACTTCTTCGTGATAGATGGTTTCATGTTTCTTCATGATAATTCCGTCTTCATGTTGATTATGTTTTACGCCTCTTTTGTCATTTACGTTGTTCTGCAAGACATTGTTAGATTTCATTGAATTTTACTTTCATGATAGGCATGGTTGGTTTTCATTGATCATGCTGTCAGGTAAATCATCGTTGAATTTTGTGTAACCACACTTTAACGTTTCCATTACAACCAAAATGATGTCTATGCTAATACTGCCAGGTTATCATGATGGTTTTCCTAACCGTTAAACCGTTATACTTTCCTTAAATCATGATAAATGATCGACCCCATACTAATCATTTCATGTGCATTCCACGTGTACTCCACGTACCATATTTCATGTGTATTACATGCACCTTAATCCATGTGTATTCCACTTGCAATACTTCATGAGTATTCCCTTGTCGATTCTGAATCATCTCGGGCGTATGTTCACTTGTTGATATTCTACAAGATTGCCGATTCCGCTCATAGCTTGGAGATGTTACTGAAGGTTGAAGCTGCTGACGTTCGGAGACGCTACGAGATGTGGATGCTGTTCACAACCTGGAGATCCTACAAGACGAAGACAAAGGCGTCGGAGCAAAGCAATTGGACGAGAAGATGCTTCACCATCAGACAATTCCCATCAATCATTGTCCCAAATTCATAGTTACATGTCACACGTCGTTCGGCTGTCATTTCAGCCATATGAGTGCAAACCAGTACCAGCCGGCCACTCAGCTGAATAGTTACATGAGTCACGGTTATGAGAATGACCGTCATGGAACCGACAGACAAGATGATAGTAACCACTACTATGACAGCAACTATCCTAGAAATCACAACCGAGGCTCCGGCCACGGACGTGATCAGACATACAAATGATCAGTAGTCCAACCGAACCGCCAATTCAGGCATATTAACCTAATATTGGTAGTTCTAATTGATCACATCTCGAGACACATGTCAAGACATCAGTCAAGACACATGTCTCACGTATACTTTCTGAGGACACATGTCAAGATACCAGTCAAGACATATGTCACGCTTACATTTCTCAAGACACGAGTCAAGACACATGACTCACGTCTAATTATGGAACATTTCTAAGAAATTCAGGGTACCCTCCAAGGGTATATCTATGTTGTTGTGCCATGTATTAATCAGGCCACAAGAATTTCTATACCATTATCGGCGCATCAGTGAGAACTGTCACGTTGCCGATGTCACTTTCATTTCTTTCACCATGGTTCATATATTCATAACCATGAAGGACGCCTTTCGTATTCCCACGCATACGAAGGTTTTCCTTCAGCTTAATGTTAAGATCCAAGCTGCTAACGCATTTCCTCGGACAGACACGAGATAAATTTTATCCTAATTATGTACTATGAACACCACACCATGCTATGATTCATAATTATGTACAGTAATGTTCAGGCTCCTGAATACATTCAGCTTGATTTTCCATCAGGAAAATCTGTACAAATTATCTATGCTTTTCAAGCACGTGCTTTGTTAGCCATAATTGCTAAAATTTTCTAGCTGTCAGTAACACACGACTACTAAGGTCCTTTTACGCATAACCAACGGATTATTCCAAAATTGTTCCTTACACTCCAAAAAAACCTTCAAGGAGAAGGACGGTAACATAAGATTATGTGTCGACTACCGTCGATCTTAAACAAATCACCATTCATGACCGTTATTTACCTCCACGTATTGACGACATGTGTTAATCACTTTTCCAAGATCGAACTCATGCTGCCAACAGTGACGAGTGAAAAAGCAGGACATGTCCATGACTGCTATTCGTACACGACTCGGTCATGCTAGATTTATGATTTTGAATTAGTCTCATCAATGCTCCAACCGCATTATGGACTTAATAAATTGAGTTTCCATGAACTCCTAAACAAATTCATCAGCATTTTCATTGAGGATAACCTGATTTCATTTAAGCCTAGAGAAGAACAGGAAGACCCTATATGCACTATGTTGTAAATTCTATGACAAGTGAAATTTTACCCTGGAGATTCTTTCCGATATCAATTCTGTTTGATTTCAGTGACACGCTGAATCACATGGCATTCTACGGTTAATCTTACCATGACTCAGCTTATGCGTAAAAGAGAGAACCCTACACTACATTAGGTGTTCTAGGAAATCCTACGCTAGGAGAAGTCTAGATTCAGAGACTCACAGTTCGCAAACTCCTATGTATCAAGTTCGATGAAGCAAGATACAGTTACGTTCATATCTTTATACCGGTCATGCAAACAGGCTAAGATAGGACACCAACAAACTGGGATGTTTCATCATCTGAAATGGTGAACTAAAATGGGACAAGATCTACACAGATTTTGGTTACCAGATTAACGCAAACTCAGAAGAAGCATGATGCTAACTGGGTTATTGCAAACAGTTTGATCAAGTCTGCAAAATCCTTACATCCGCAAGGATTTCAGAACCAACAGATTGATCGGACATATTCCAGCCAAGGCTCATCCGATCACTTGGCAATTCCTCAGTTATCTAGTCAGACAGATATTCATAATTATGCTCCTTATTTCTTCGCGTCCTTGTTCTAATTCCATGCCTTGCTTTCGCGCTCGCGTTCATGACACTATTCACGTTCATGATTGTATTTTTGGCTTACGATTTTATGTTCATTTCTTTTCTCATTCGGGGAAGTTTGCAAGAACTTGAGAGACCAGACCCAAGTTTAGTATAACTCTCCATCATCAGATAGACGTTTCACGTCATATTCCACGTCTCACATTGTAGCGTTTGGCGTTACCGCTATTATATTCTATGATCACGATATGTCTCACATGTCATGTTTATTCCACGTTCCTCATATCATGATCAAGATATGTTACACGTATCATGGATCACGATACGTTTACTCATACTACACTCGCCATATCTCCACGTAGCACGTTCAAAAATTTTCACGTATCACGTTCAGAATTTTTCACGTACTACATTTCTTTATGTCTCGCGCATCGTTTCTAATTATCAGTTCAGTCAGATTGTCTTGCATCGTAACGTTTCAGTTACCCTAGCACGTTAACTCTTATTTTTTCCTCGATCCAATTTAGGGGATCTACCTTCCGTTGATAACCAAGAATTTCTTCGTATTCCAAGTCAAGGTCAGGAGGACCAAGATTTATCAATTGTGTCAAGATCTTCTGAAGGAACCGTTCCAAGAGGGAGGCCACTTGGAAACGGACAAGTTCATCCGAACTTTTATCCGTTTTTCTCATCAATTAGATATGTCCTTTCAGTCACGTCACGTTCCATGTCCTTTCAAGACATGTCACGTTCCACGTTCCTTCTACCATGTCACATGTACGTTCATTAATCTTACATACCCTCTCGGTTTGATTCGGGTATGTTTCCGCTTCCAGTTACGTTATCTATAATTCGGGGACGAATTATTCTTTTTAGGGGGGAAGAATTGTAAAACCCGCATGCTTTTACCATGAATAGTACCTGTAAGATCGTACGTCCTAGATTAAAACATTCATGTGCTATTATTTAAATATTACATACGTGTATAAACATGATAAGTATCGATTACGTACGAACACATGATAAGTATTTAACAATAATTAATCACGAACGTAATTAAAACACGAACTAATATTAATTACGTATATAGATATATTTATTATGAAGACGAATAAATATAGTGAGTCACAATCGGAAACTAATTAAGTACGTAAACTACGTAACATGTAATCACGAACATTTAAACGATTATTATTACGTATATTTAATTTAACACGACAAGTAATTATATACGTAATAATTACGTTTAACACGGGTATTGATAACTAAGAAACTTACGATACGTTTAATACTCTTTTACGCGTACCATTTTAACAAGTCGCGTATTAAATAAATATTACAAGTGTTTAAGGGGTTGTTTTGGCAAAATAGAAAGGAGGAGGACTTGGGCTCAAAGCCCAAGTATGTGTGTGTTTGGCCGTGTAAATCAAAGAGACGGGGAGGGGGGAGTATACATTTTGGACAAACACAAAATCTAGATAAAACCCTAGAAAGAAAGATGCAGCCGTCACTTCTTTTTCTTCTCTCCTCCCTTCCGTGAGCTTTCAACACCACAAACAAGGGAATAAACGCCCTATAATCCTGAAGATCAAGGTGGGTTCGTGTGAAAAACCCTAACAGCATGTAAGAACTCGAATCTCATTTTTTTTTGTGCTTCCTTTTGATTTTGTTAATTGGCTAAAACCCTAATATTTATATAAATAAAACGTATAAACAAGAAAGAAAAAGGGGGAATGTCATTTTCTCTTTGTTGTGTGCTAACTGCATGCAAACCGAGACCATCTATGGTCTCGGTGGTGGAAGTCAGTCACCAGCCGCAACCCTAGACGGGTGTTGGCTGGGTTTTGGTTCAGGCGGGGGCAACACAAACCCCAACAAGGGGGCGGTTTGTGCTAACAGTGGGAACCCCTTTGGGGTGTTTGTACTACCAGGGGGAACCGAGACCACCAAGTCTCGGTGGGTTAATAATAACAAGCAGTGGGAACGAACCACAGACAGGGGAAACGTGTAACTGCCAGTGGGAAAACTGGCAGTTAAGGGTACGTTTGGCAGTGGGTTTAACAGATTTAAGAGGGGTGTTTGGCTACCAGTTTTAACAAGATATTAAAGGGGGCTGTTTGGCTCGGCTTATTATAAAACATAATACGAGTGTTACGTTTAAATTAATAGAACACGGGTTCGGTTTCGACGCTTGTTAATAAAATAATACAAGAGTACGTGTCATTATTTTACGGGTAAATTTACTTTACATTACTTATTAATTTTACAAGGTATATTAATTAATAAATCATGACTTATTATTACAAGATTATTTATTTCAAGTTAATTAAATTAATTTAACATGCTATATAATTAATTTAATTAAAACGTGGACTTAGGTTTATTATTACTAATTGATAATACATGATTTTAACCTAAGTAATTAGTTATTAAATTAGACTAAGTAATTAATTAATTATTAAAACCATGACTTATAATTAATTAATTCTCATGACTTAGGTTATATTAATATAATTAATAATACATGTTTTAACCTAAGTATTTAACCTTATTTAATTAAAAACAAGATATATTTAATTAAATACTTTTAACCTATAGTTATTTAAATGACATGTAATAATTAATAAACTATACGTTATATCATTATGACTTAGAATATTAATCAGTAAACACTTAAGCTTATTTATTAGCTTATTTAACCAGCTTATATCTATTTAGGGAAACTTTCTATTTTTAGAAACTATTTAATTAAGGCAGCTAATCTCTTTATGGAAACTTTCTATTTTTAGAAACTTATCTATTTTAAGCAGTAATTCTATTTTTGGAAACTTTCTATTTTTGGAAACTTTCTATTTTTGGAAACTTTCTATTTTTGGAAAGTTACTTAATATTGCTCAGTAAGCATAATAATACATGAAATACCAGTGATACTTAATCAGAATATAAGATAAACATAGATTAAAGCTTAAAACAGTAAAACATGACTTAAAACATATAAAATAAGTCAAGACAAGACATGAAATCCAGTACGTAATTCAGTGATTCGATACTTATACACGTGTGTATTCATGTAGTGTTAGTGATCCAGAAGTAGGATTCTCTCTTCCGTTCATTCACCAGACTTGAGGTACGGATTCCCGTCCTTTCAGTATGGACATTCTTCCTTATTAGGATTTCCCCGTATGCAGCCAACTGTTTTCCCCAGTATTTGTTTTATTGTTTTGAACTGCTTATGTTTAATTAGCATAATCTATAGCCATATACACGCATGACCAGTTTCACCTAGTTATGGAGGTACCATAACCATAACATTGGAGGCACCAATGTTATGACTTTCCCACGGCGGAGTGATTGCTCGTGGCGTCCCTTTCAGTTTTGGCCATATTATTATATCATGTGGGGCGTATGGGTGCATCCTAGTTACATGTTTTATTCAGTATTTCATGGTGAATGTGGTGTGTGCCTTGCATCCTTCACAAGGAGTTGATCCCTCCTACCCAGACCAGTATATTAATTAGAGGCATCCCCTCTAATCAGCATGATGAGGTCACCCCTCCAAGTATTCATGCACGTGACCTTTTCATGACCTATATGGGCTATGGTATATATATATGTTAAAACAGTTTTATAAGATAAACATAAGGCTTTTCAAACTATAAAACCAGTCTTCTCAATACTTAATCCGTCTACTCAGAACTTAGTCTTCCGCTGTTATATGTTACATGCTTATCCTATTTCATGCTATATTGTATATCCGTGCACTGAGCGTTTTGCTCAGCCGTTACTTTCCTTTCCATGTCCCAAAACGACAGGTACCCAAGACTCGAGCATTTGGAGGACATGCATAGGATGGAAGCTGCCATAGACTTCTTCTCCTGTTTCCTTCATATATTTATGCTTGTTTAGTCTTTCATTCAGTTCATTTACTTTTCTATGTTTTGGGCTTATGTTTGGGAACCGATGTTTGATTCCGGTTTTCCCTATGGTCATGTATGTTTTACTACATATTACCTTGCATGCTTTGATGACACGCCATAATCACGCGTGACATTCCATTTATCAAAATGGGGTGTTACAGCTCCAGCCTCCGATCACCAAATAAACGTGCACTTATAGAGTCTAGAGCCAATGAGATTCATCATAAATCTCATTAGGACACTTATCCCATATATCAATTGTTGTTCATCACTAGAACACATGCGATAATTTACAGAGTCCTACGCTCTATCCTTGTGATATTGCCAGAACATTCACAGTGATACTCATTAGTATTCACAGTGATGCATGGAAATCCTTCTAGTGTTAACATCAAACAGCACTGCGGTAGGTCATATGTAAGATTCACTTGAATTGAACATATGTTAACTAGAAAGCAACAGTGGTTTGATTCTTTTGTGATTCAAACTCGTTCCAGGTCTCGACGCAATATCTTTATGATCTAGCCAGAACATTCAGAGTAATACTCCTCAGTGTTTACAGTGACGAATGGAAATCCTACCAGTGTCATCATCAAACATCACTACGGTAGGTGACTTGTGAGATTCCATACGAATGTAACTTGTGTCAACTGGAAAGCAACAATGGTTTGATTCTTAATTGATTCAAACTTGTTCTAGGAAATTGAATTGACGACTTAATCAGCAGAATGGAACTGCATGATTCACTCCTTACTATGAAGTATCTTTCGATATATTCAAGTATTGAGAACGGCTACCACAGCCGGAAACCCTGTCAAGGAAGTTCATTGAACTTACCTAATCACAGGTACAGTATTCGTACTGTATAACGGGAAAACGGAGGAATGAAAACGGTAGAGTAACCTCAAGAGTCGTAATTCAAGACCACATGCTCACGTAAAAGAAGAAAGCTCAAGAACATCTAAAGACAAAGACTTCCGCTACTCTAATGGTCAAGGGATATTGTTAACAAGCTTTCATATCAAATCAATGTTTGAGTATGTGGTGAAAGACATAAGAACACAAGATGGCAAAGTTTTAAGATCAAGTCAAGGCAAAGATCAAAGATCCAAGATCACAAGTCATGAAAGGAACGATGAAAGAACTCTCAAGACAACGAGCTTCAAAGTCTTAACAACAAAGAAGTGAAGTCACATAATACATGACCACCACTTAGGGGGAGATTGTTAGAAGTATTTAAAGTGATGGTCAAAGAAGTGAAGTCACATTTTATATGACCACCCCTTAGGGGGAGATTGTTAGAATTATTTAAAGTGATGGTCAAATAATATACCGTTGCGAAGCTCGTGGAAAATGCTATTCAACAGTGTCGAGAGTTCTATGTTATTGTTATGTGTGTAACGGGAATTAGTCCCGAACACACAAATGAGGAAGGCCTCCTAACCTTGTAAGCCTTAGTATAAAAGGCACATCAACCTCATTTGTGTGTATGTCTCTCATAGTATTTTCTGTTCTTCTTGTTTTAGAGAGAGAAACTATCCTTAGTTTCTCTCACTAGAATCACCTACTTTGTATCTTTCTTCCTTCTTCTTCATCTAATCTAATACTCCATTCTTAGTTTTAATCTTGTTCTTCATCATCTATATTATTTGTTCTATAAGTCGTGTGATTACGTCCTACAGTTGAGTTGTAATTAGTTGTGTTAGTTCTCACTAAACTATAAAGTGATGTGGTTCTGTCTTGTGAGTTCTCACTAAACTATAAAGTGATGTGGTTGTGTCTTGTGAGTTCTCACTAAACTATAAAGTGATACGTAGTTGTGTTGTGTGAAGTTCTCACTTAGCTTCAAAGTGAAGAGTCGTGAAGATTGGTTCTAGCTTTGGATTAGAACTCGACATCTAGCCTTGTGTCGGAAAATGGTGAAGTAGGCAACGTTGTGAAGATTGGTTCTACCTTTGGATTAGAACTCGACATCTAGCCTTGTGTCGTAAAAGAGTGAAGTGGGCGACTTTGTGTAGATTGGTCCTAGCTAAGATTAGGTCTCGACATTTAGCTTATTGTCGAAAAATAATGTAAGCGACGTTGTAAGGTTTTCTCCGCCAAGAAGGGAGCTTGTGGATATAGTGGAAATCTCGAGCAAGGTGTACTCAAGGAGTGGAGTAGGAACAAGGATAGAGCCTCGTTGCCGAACCACTATAAATCTTGGTGTCTTCATACTAGGTTGTATCTTTCCTTACTCTTTACTTACATTCATTATCACTACACTTACTATATATTTTTAATGCATTAGAATTGAACCTAATCATTATGCAACTAGCTTTCAAGTAAAAGATAGTTTTGTGCACTCACCTAATTGAAAGGAATTTTAATTATGAGATAAACCGATGAGAAACTATTCAACCCCCCCCCCCCCCCTTCTAGTTTCTAGAATTGGTATCAGAGCGATGTTGACACAAGATCTTTAAAGTATATTGTACTTTAAAACTTGGATTGATCCATTGTCTACTCAAATTAGAAGGTTAAATTGTACTAAAGGTTTTCTTTGGTCAAAACTATCTTTTGTTGAAAATAAGCCTTTTAAAATGTTAATATTTCATATTACTTAAATTAGTAGTATTAATGCATTTTAGATTTACTCTTGAAATGTATCTACTAGT
Organism: Glebionis coronaria; assembly: GCA_025667525.1. NCBI lineage: Eukaryota > Viridiplantae > Streptophyta > Magnoliopsida > Asterales > Asteraceae > Glebionis > Glebionis coronaria. Next base: position 296,159,120 of record CM046874.1, read on the forward strand.
TTGCATCTTGTTATGTGTACGTACTCATGAAGATAAATCATTCTATTGATTTTGGATTGAGTTACTTACACTTGTAGAAGACTCATCTTCTTTGATTTCCAACATCACTTAATTATGATATCAAGATGGGTAGAAGTGATACTAGTATTTGAAGACTTAGTAGTCACTATTAGTCATAGTTGGGCTTTGCATCGGTTCCTTGATAGCTCAGAATGCAATTTGTGACCAAGGTATGCTTTCGTTCTTCCACACGCCCTATTGATCATTCTTTTGATCATTAATTGACTATATGCTTGTTCTTGGCATCCTTACCTTGACATTTACTTGTAGTTTGTGATTCTTTCCTCTTTCCCTCTCAAACCCTCATAGCTTGGATACTTGACTCACCATGGAGATGTAGGGTGAGTTAGTAGAAGCTTAAAGTATCAAGCATGATTTCCATGGTTTGCACCCTTACGGTTAGTAGGCCCGATATCATGTGTAACTTGTGAAATTAAGCTCATCTCTAGGATGATTAGTGAATCCCTTGAGATACCAATCTACTTCATTAAGTTATAGGTAGATTTTACACATTTGGAATTGAAATATTCCAAGGATATTGTTATTGTTAATTCTAGCAATAATTATCCGATCATGTAGGAGAGAAAGTAAATCTATACTTTGCTCATGTTTTGAAATAGAATAAGACTACTCTTAAAATGATCTTATTCTATGCATCAAAATTGCTTGGTATAATCCATTACCAAAGCCGTTTAGACTTTTGCCGGAAAGGCACGTCTTAAACTACTATATATGACACAAGCTCTTCACCTCCTCAATTTGAAAAATGCCATTTATCTCTTGAGCAATGTTCTTGGTCTTGATTCACTTCTCTTGACTCCTCTCCCTTTGCCTTTTTGCTACGAGTAGTCGTTTGTTCGTTTCAGTCTTTTCCTATCTCGATTCAACTCATAATCCTTCAACAAGGCATTATTACCTAGTGTTGTGGTGGTTCAATGATATCCTAATAGGTTTAAGATATATTTTTAAGTATTTTAAAAATTTTGGTTTTCAAAAATTCATTGTCTTTCTTTGATAAAAACATGCCTCTGAAGGCTGTTCTTTATCTCTGGCGGCTCAGAGGCGCGGTTCCTTATCGATAAGGACCGCGGGCAGTAACTTTTGTCAGAGCGCCAGTTTTATTAAAATATCTTTTTCAAACTAGTCCATCTCTATCCTTCACACACAGCCGACAGTTTTCTTTGTTTTTCCACCATTGTTGAAGCTTCAAAAACCTTCAATCACTCAAATTAATTGATTCAAATTTGTGGGTTTAACTCATCCATCATCCAAGATCAATTAATTATAAGTTATTTCTTTGAATTTCATCTAATTTGTTCTAGGGTTCATACATTCATAATTGGGGATTTTTAAAATTAACATTGAATTAGAACCTTATTAGGAATTAGAGTTGACATAGTATTGTTACTATGATTCCTTAGGTTCATATTCATTAAGATTTCATTAAAACCCATTTGTAGAACAAATCCGAATTTTGACTAAATAGTTTGGTTGATTGATGGAATTGATATGAACCCATGAACAAGTTGGTAATGTCATTGTTAAATGCTTACCTAAAAACCTTGTTTTGAAAAACCAATGTTCTAGTTCCTGTTGATCTTACATAGTTCATATGTTTTGATCAATGGTGAAATGGGTACATTGTGAACATGAGAATGACAAGGATTAATCCTTTGTGTGTCAAGCTAATGATGAAACAGATTTTCATCTTTTGAAATTTTTATTTTTATTTTTCTTATGAGTGATTGGAGATATATTTTTGTTTGTTATATTTAGGTACTAATCATGCCTTCAAGATATCAAAAAGATCACCGAGACACTAGACAATATATGCCTAACCTTGCTGACTTTTGTCACTCACCTCAACTTGCCAACACCTATCGTTCCCTTCAAACCCGTTGTTTCCACGAGGGTAGAGTTGTCCAAGAGAACATTAGGAATTATGCTTACATAAAGTCTATGTTTGAACAAATTGGGTTCGATTGTTTGTTATACATAGAAGAAGACATTTACCCCTAATTCCTCTTGGAGTTCTTTAGCACTTACTCTCTCATTATGGAAAATGATAGAATATTTGTTACGTTCATCTTGAATGGTCAACTCATTCAATACTCTCTCGAGGCCTTTGGTCAAATTCTTGGTGTGCCATTTGAGGGCACATGTCGGTTCATAGATAAATGGAATCTTGAAGCTCTCCTTGAGTCCAACGATTTTCCTCCAAATGACCACTTGGAAGTTGACCTTGACTTCATCCTTGACATCATTTCCAAAGTGCCTAATAGAACCGTTGTAAGAAGCCTTCATTATAAAAGACGTTTGGTGAAACGTCATGAGGTTCTCTTAAGCGACCTTAATAATGATTTGGTCCAATGGGCCAACATTCTTAGGGAAAATGTATTTTTTCTTGGTGGTAATAGGGATCATGTTCCGGCATGCTTGGTGCACATGATCTTTTGCATCTTTACCGAAACCGAGTACAATTTAGCATATTTTATCGCTCGACGGATCAATTATGCTATCTACAAGCCTAAAACTAACCTCCCTTATGCCATGCTCCTTACTCGCCTCTTAAAAAGGGTTGTTCATGACTTTCCTAATCTCAACCTTCCTCGCTTTCAACCGGTTCAACGGGTAATGTTTCCTATTCAAGAGGTATATGAAAGAAAGCCTAGAAGTGATAGAGGTTCAAGAAAAGTCGACCAACAAGAGTCCGATTGTGACAATCTAACATTTTCAGGTAGTGAAATATTTTCTCGTATAATATTTTGAAACTTATTTTTGTGTTGGTTGACGAACTCACAATTTACGGATTTAAATTTGGGCTTACGTGCATAATTTGGCGTCTTTTACGACTAAACCGGAAACCTTAGGATTACGTATTTACGTTTTTGAACTCCGTTTTTATGAGACAATTTTTATTGGATTCGTTTTGTGACGTTGATTCATAATTTATAAAAACGTTTTTCGTAAAACGACCCGAGGGCACGCAAATCGAGAAAACTAGAATCGAAAAATACCCGTAAACTAGTGAGATGGGACAAAACACATTGTCCCACCCCACTAGCTTGGTTGGGACGACATAACTTGACACCACACACTAAGGTGGCATCAAGTTAGCTAACACATTCCATGTGTAAGCTATGCTTACATATTAAGCTAACACATTCCACTAACTATCAAAACTAGCTACTTGTTTTCACTTCCACCATTTCTTACATGCAAACTCCTCTCAAACTCTCTCAAACTACCCTCCCTTGCCGTCCAAAATAAACCAACAAACACCCATTTGATCTCTTCTAGCCATGAAACACATGTTTACTAGCTCTATTAAGGAGTTCTCTTGAAGCCTTGATCATTTGGTGGCCATATTAACATCTTTGGAGGTGATTTGCTTGTGTCCTAGGGATGATTTTCCAACCTATGTTCTTGATATTTGATGGTCTTGGAGATACTTGTTGTGTTCATCAAGTTCTTGTCTTCCTAAAACAAGAAATCCACTTGGTTGGTAAAGAAGATCATCCTCTCCATTTTTCTCTTGTTATTTTGTAAAGAACAAATGTATTTTCTTTCATTTTGTATATGTATATGATGTATATATGATGATAAAAATGTTGTGTGGGGATCAAGTGTTGATAAATATGCTTAAAAAGGTTGATAACTATAAGAAATGAAGCTAAAATCTTGATTATTTAGTTGGCTGTATAAAAACAGTAGATAACTAAAAGATGAACTGATAAAATTGCATGGTTTGATCCATTTACAGTAAGTACAAGATGTTATACACATGTGAGAGTTGGCCATGCAATGGAATCAAAATAATGAGTGAGATATGATCAAAAAAAGTTAGGTGGTCTAATCTGAATAAGCAGTTTTGTAGGGACTGTTAAGGCATGATAAACTTAAAATTGGCAGTAGCTATAACTAAGTTAAATGTAGCACATAATATGAAGAACATGTCACCCAAAGATGAGCTTCTAATTCATTATAGAACTCTAGATATGGTAAAAATGGTGAACATGAAGATAAAAATCAGATTTTTGGAATTAATGTTTATTAATATTATATAAGCACTCACATTATAATGTATAAAATATAAAAATATAAACCCACTAACTTATAAAACTTATTTATATAAATATATAAAAGGACAATTAAATGGGTAAATTATATAAATGGTGGTAAAATAATATTTATAAGTAATAAAAACTATAAACTTGATTTTTACGACTTTTTCGGCTATCGCCGTAAAATTAACGTTTTTCGCCAAATAAAACTTAGGCGATCAAACCCGTCTAATGTAAAGTTTATAAAAGTCATATACTGATGTATAAGTAACTAATACAAGTAAAAACCGATAAAACCCGAACTATAAGAAATACGGACATTTACGAGCTAACTAAACATATTGGACTAATAATTGGACTTAATAAGATAAAAACATGTAAAAAGAACTTATTGGGCCTAACCCATTTGGGCCCAACATGAAAAGTATATATACTGATAATATAGGTATAAAATGGATTAAAACAAGTTAAAGAACTTATAAAAGGCTTAATTGACTTAAAACAGGTAAATAGGTAAAACTAGTAAACTAGTAAGACGTTACCAAAACGTGAACACTAAAATGAGTAAACAAGGATGTATAAACCCACTTGATCATCATCATATGTACAAAATCATCATATGTATATTGTTATTTTGATAAAATTCATTGGACCGAGTCTAAGACCGATTATTATTTATATAGGTTTCCGTGACCGAAGCACGCCCGTAGCCGATAATCCGCCTTTCATTAACAACGTGAGTTCATAGCCTCGCACTCTTTTAAATGTTTTATAAAATGATTTGTAAAACCGCGAGGGAGAAAACATGCTAGATTTTATAAAAATAGAACACAAGTAGTCCCGATTGTATGCTTAATGATATGGACCCGAATGATGCTATGACCCTGTAAACGAGACTAAAAGGATTATTAGTAGTTAGGTTATGTCACTTAAAGTCCCATTAGCATGAATTGTGAACTACCGGGATTTGGTAGACGCTTATGCATTTGATAGTACTATTTGGGGACGATCACCCCAGTTCACGCCTTGACGGTTGATCCCCGTCGTACCACATTGATTGGTAAGCGAATTTATGTATGAGAAGATTCCATAGCGTGATTTTTGTGACGACACGCTAACTTAGATGGGCAAATTGTTTGTCGGGTTCGCGGCCCGCTGTTTTCATAGTAAGGTAACAATGTCATGCGGCTAATAATAATCCTACAATGTATTCTAAAACGTATATAATCCAAATAAAAATGTATCCTATATATGATAACGACGCTATTAACGATGAATATATTACCTATCATGGTAATATAGAGACTACGGTCTCATGGACGGTTTAAGATGTATGCTTGATTTATATATTGCCTGACTAGCAATATGAGGACTTACTTCCGATATTATACTTGTGTTCTGATTTTAAATGATTGTTTTATATAACGATTTTCATTAAACTCTATGAATTCGCTCGGCATTCACTGATATGATTTTTGCATGTTTTTATCTCAGGTGCTTGAAGGTAATCCGGATGGAGATCGACTCTGATGGCCCACATAATATTAAAAATTTTCATTCGATCTATGTTTTGTAAACTAAATGACCTATATAATTTGGGACCTATTGTACACTTTAAAACTTTTTATCGAATGAATGTATGTTAAACCTTGTACAACCATTTTTATGTGTTGTCTGTGATTGGAGTTATTGTGCTATCCCGTAACACTCTGAAAGACCCTTCCGTTGTACCGATACGAAAAATGAGAGTGTTACAGTTTGGTACCAGAGCTCTCGTTATAGAGAACAAAAGATTTTAAAAACCAAGGTTTTGAACAAAACTTTTTAAAATCTTTTGACAATGAACATTTGAGAAAATATTTGAAAAATATTTTGACTATAACGGTGCCAGAGATCTCCGACGTTACCAACAAGCCCTATTGAGAAGATATATATTTTGATATATATAATTTAATTTATATATATGTATATATCGTGATTTCATTATGTAATTATTTAACTAGTATGTTATCCTAATACGAGATATATATATAAATGCAGATTGTCATGGCTGACCCTAATATTCCTGTAGAAAACCATGCTATTCCCGAACCTAATGTAGAAGATGATCCTTATTTAGACTTAGTAGATTATGATATGGATGATGAGGAGGAACCATTTGAGGATCCCGAGCCCGTGTTAGGACTAGGAGATCAGATTTCCCCTCAGGTTGACTTGGTAGAGAATGAGATTGAGAATGTTGATATTGAGAATGATGAGGAGATTGGGTTAGATAATTTAGATGATGAGATTGACGACGAGGATGTCGAGGAGGATGTAGGTATAGATGTTGAGGTTGATGACGATGAGGAAGCTGAGCTTATTTATCCGTATGATGTTCCAGAGGGCGAGCCTTTGCCCCCACCAGTTTGTTTGTCTGATTCTGAGGTTGAGTTACCTAGGGATGAAATGTCTGAATCGTCTGAATCTGATTCTGAATCAGAGGAGGATGAGGATGATGATGCACCTGATGGTACTAATGGTATTGCTACTCGTAGATGTGAGATAGGAGAGTCGTCTAGTGCTCGAGAGGCAACTCATATTGATGGTCTTGCACCATGGGCCTTGAGACGTGATCTAGATGCTTCCCGTGTTAAGAGTTGTGTGACAGAGGTTGGATTGGGTGTTGTTCAGACTCAGGTTGCTTATTTGGAGTCGAAGGCTAAGGTTGGCGAGAAAGAGCGAGAATTGCTTAGTTTGGATTTGAGTGATGTAGAACGTGGTTTGAATGAGGCTTTTAGGAGGTTATCGGTGTTGGAAAGTGGTGAGTATGCTGCTATAAAGAGAAAGGTGAATTCTATGGAGATTCAGTTGAGTGTGGCTCGTGCGATGCGTGAGAAAGCCGAAAAGGAGTTGAATATATCCGTGGGATGGAACAGTAGATTTTATGCTGACATGGTTGAAAGAGGAGTAATCCGTAAGCGCCCAACTGAAGATGTGTCTAGTGATCGTCCGACAAAGATTCAGAAGACGATGGATGATGGACCATCTGGCGGTTCTCAGTAGACCAGTATGTGTTTAGTAGTGACCTTTATATCTTTTGTGCTTTTGTAGCTTTGACTGAACCGACTTCTTAGTAATAGACTTGGCACGAATTTTGAGTGTATATAGTGCTAGAACTTTGATATGGGATGTACTAAGACAATACTTTTGTTTCAGATCGAATGAAATATGTATCTTGTCTTGAATTCCATATTGTGCCTTATTTGTATCTTGATTATGAATTCAATCCATATTATATGAATCCTTTGTTGGATGAATGCTTAATACTTTGAAATTGTGGAATTATAGAAGTATGCCTCCAAAGAAGGCTGTGACCGAGGATGATGTACGTAGGATTATTAAGGAGCAAGTTACCGCATCTATGACTGAATTTATGGCAAATGCTAGAAGTGGAGCTGGCGGTAGTGGAGCTGGTGGTAGTGAAGCTGGCGGTAGTGGAGCTGGCGGTAGTGGAGCTGGCGGTAGTGGAGCTGGCGGTAGTGGAATTGGCAGTACTAATGTGAATGCTAATGCTGGAGGAAATGTTGGACGACTTGGAACTAATGCACCTGAAGTTGGTGGCTATACTTATGTGACGTTCATGAAGTGTGAACCTCTACCTTTTAATGGAACTGAAGGTGCTGTAGGATTAAGCCAGTGGATTGAGAAGATTGAATCGGTGTTTCGGATTAGTAAGTGTAAGGAGGAAGATAAGGTGACTTTTGCTATGGCTACTCTTAAAGGTCGTGCGTTGACTTGGTGGAACGGGAGAATTGCTTTCATGGGTCTTGATGCTGCTAATGCTACTCCTTGGGCTGAAATTAAGAAGTGGATGACTTTGGAGTTTTGTCCTCGTAGTGTGATCATTAGGTTAGAACAGGAGTTGATTCATCTGAGAATGAAAGGTGTGGACATTGATAGTTACACGAATCGATTCCATGAGTTGGCCTTGCTATGTCCTCGATTGGTTGAACCCGAAGAGATCCAAATTGAGCAATATGTTAAAGGATTGACTAGGAATATCCGGGGGGACGTGACATCATCTAAACCACTGACCATTGATGATGCTGTTCGAATGGCCTACCAACTCATTGGACAGATAATTCAGGATAAGGAAGATGAAGCCCGTGTTGGTGAGAAAAGGAAGGGAGACGGTGATCGTGTAGATAGAGGTGATTATAGGAAGAATTTCAATCGCCGTCAGAACAAGAGAAAGGGGAATGCAAATGATCTTACCAACAACACACCGTGCAACGATGATAGATGTCCTAAGTGTGGCAACAAGAGGCATGCTGGCGACTGCTGGAAGTGCCGAAATTGCGGAAAGCTTGGACACAAGGTTGAAAGGTGTAAGAAGGGAACCATTTGCTTCAACTGTAATGAAGAAGGTCATAGGAAATAGGAATGCCCCAAGTTGAAAGCGATTGTACCTGGAAGAAACCCCCAGGGTGGTATCTACCAACTTGGAACAATTGAGGTGAAGAAAGAGGATCCGAATGTCGTTACCGGTACGTTTTTACTCAACAATCATTATGCTGTTGCTTTATTCGATTCGGGTGCCGATAGGAGCTTTGTATCCACTAAATTTAGTGCCCTTATTGATATTGAACCTGTTGAGATAAGTACCAGTTACGAGGTGGAATTGGCTGATGGTAAATTAGTGAAAACTAATAAGCTATTAGAAGGATGCTCTCTAAATCTCTTGAACCATTCCTTTCCGATTGATTTGATGTTGATAGAATTAGGTAGTTTTGATATTATTATTGGTATGGATTGGTTGTCGTTGAATAATGCTACTATTTTATGTGGAGAGAAGAAGGTTAAGATTCCTCTTAGGAATAGGACGTTAGTAATTGATGGTAGTCGAGGTGAATCCCGTTTGAAAATCGTTTCATGTATTAAAGTACAAAAGTACATCAGGAACGGTTGTGAGTTATTCTTAGCTCAAGTGACCGGGAATGAGTCTAGGGAGAAACGATTGGAAGATGTACCTATTATTTGTGAATTTCCTGAGGTATTTCCTAAAGATTTACCCGGACTTCCATCGATAAGGCAAGTAGAGTTTCGAATCGATTTAATTCCTGGTGCTGCACCAGTGGTACGTGTGCCTTACCGATTAGCCCCTTCTGAATTAAAGGAGATATCTGAGCAACTTAAGGAGTTGTCTGATAAAGGTTTTATTCGACCGAGCTCGTCGCCTTGGGGAGCTCCAGTCTTGTTCGTTAAGAAGAAGGATGGATCTTTTCGTATGTGCATTGATTATAGGGAACTGAATAAGTTGACAATTAAAAATCGATATCCTTTACCTAGGATTGATGATTTGTTTGATCAACTGCAAGGATCTAGTGTGTATTCTAAGATAGATTTGCAGTCAGGATTTCACCAACTTCGCGTCCGTGAAGAAGATATTCCTATAACTGCATTTAGAACTCGTTATAGACACTATGAATTTCAAGTAATGCCATTTGGGTTAACTAACGCACCTGCGTTTTTCATGGATTTAATGAATCAAGTGTGCAAGCCCTACTTGGATAAATTTGTGATTGTGTTTATTGACGATATTCTAATCTATTCTAAGAATGAAGATGAACATAGAGAACATTATAGGATTGTTTTGAACTTGCTGAAGGATGCAAGGTTGTATGCTAAGTTTTCGAAATGTGATTTCTGGTTAGATTCTATGCAATTTCTTGGTCATGTGATTAACAGAGATGGAATTCATGTTGATCCTGCAAAGGTTGAAGCTATTAAGAATTGGTCTGCACCGACAACGCCAACGGAAGTGCGACAGTTCTTAGGATTGGCTGGCTATTATAGGCGATTCATTAAAGAATTTTCTTTGATAGCTAAACCCTTGACTAAGCTTACTCAGAAGAATAAACCTTTCGTTTGGGGAAGTGATGAAGATGGAGCATTTCAGACATTGAAGAAAAAATTATGTAGTGCGCCAATCTTATCATTACCCGACGGGAGTGAAGATTTTGTAGTGTATTGTGATGCATCTCTTAGAGGTTATGGAGCTGTTTTGATGCAGCGAGAGAAAGTGATAGCTTATGCTTCTAGGCAATTAAGGAAGAATGAGGAGAATTATACTACTCATGATCTTGAGTTAGGAGCTGTAGTCTTTGCTCTTAGGTTGCGGAGACATTATCTGTATGGCACCAAGTGTACGGTATTCACCGATCACAAAAGCCTACAATATATTCTCGACCAGAAGGAATTGAACATGAGGTAACGAAGATGGATAGATTTGTTAAGTGATTATGATTGTGATATAAAATATCATCCATGAAAAGCTAATGTTGTTGCCGATGCGTTAAGCAGGAAAGATAGAGAGCCTATCAGGGTGCGTTCTCTAGTCTTGACCGTGCTCAATAATTTGCCTGAGCAAATTAGAAATGCGCAAACAGAAGCTTGTAAGAAGGAGAATTTTGTTAATGAAGGGTTCCGAGGAGAAGGAGATCCTTTAGAGGTTAGAGCTGATGGAGTGAAATGCTTTAGAGGTCGTATGTGGATACCTAAGTTTGGAGGCTTAAGAGATTTGATTATGTTATAATCCCATAAATCTAAGTATTCCATTCATCCGGGATCTGATAAGATGTACCATGATTTGAAGAACTTGTACTGGTGGCCGAATATGAAAGCTGACATAGCTATGTATGTTCTTCAATGCTTGACTTGTGCAAGAGTTAAAGCTGAACATCAAAAGCCATCAGGACTACTTCAACAACCAAAGATTCCTGAATGGAAGTGGGAGCGAATTACGATGGACTTTATCACCAAGCTTCCTAGAACATCATCTGGAAACAATTCGATTTGGGTTATTGTCGACAGACTGACCAAATCAGCACACTTCATTCCGGTTAAGGAGCCGTTCTCACTAGAGAAGCTGACTCGTATATACCTTGATAATGTTGTATGCAAGCATAGAGTGCCTGTATCGATCATTTCAGATCGAGATCCTAGATTCGCATCGAATTTTTGGAAATCTCTCCAAAGATCTTTGGGAACGAATCTCGACATGAGCACTGCTTATCACCCCCAGAATGATGGGCAGAGTGAAAGGACGATACAAACACTGGAGGATATGTTGAGAGCTTGTGTGTTAGACTTTGGTATGAATTGGGATAAACATTTGTCGTTAGCAGAGTTTTCGTATAACAATAGTTACAATTCTAGTATTAAGGCTGCACCGTTTGAAGCTTTGTATGGTAGGAAGTGTAGATCTCCTGTATGTTGGAGTGAAGTTGGGGATACCCAGCTCACGGGACCGGAATTGATCCGGGAGACTACAGAGATGATAGTTCAGATTAAGAATAGGTTGTTGACTGCCCGTAGTAGACAGAAAAGTTACGCGGATGTGCGGCGGAAGCCAATGCAGTTTGAAGTGGGTGACCGAGTAATGTTGAAAGTATCGCCATGGAAAGGCGTTATAAGATTTGGAAAACGAGGGAAATTGAATCCCCGTTATATTGGACCCTTTAAGATTTTATATAGAGTAGGTCCGGTGGCTTACAAACTAGACTTACCCCCAGAACTTCATGGTGTTCACAACACATTCCATGTATCTAATCTGAAGAAATGTCTAGCAATGAGTGATGAGAAAATTCCGTTAGGTAAGGTTCGAATAGATGGGAAGTTGCATTTTATCGAAGAGCCCGTAGAAGTTATGGACCGTGAGGTAAAGCAACTGAAACAAAGTCGGATACCTATTGTCAAGATCCGATGGAATTCAAAGCATGGACCGGAGTATACTTGGGAACGAGAGGATGAAATGTGGAAGAAATATCCGCACCTCTTCGATTTTAATAAGAAACGGACATTCAAATGAAATGGATCACGAGGACGTTGATCCCTTTTAGGAGGAAAAGCTGTGACAATCTAACATTTTCAGGTAGTGAAATATTTTCTCGTATAATATTTTGAAACTTATTTTTGTGTTGGTTGACGAACTCACAATTTACGGATTTAAATTTGGGCTTACGTGCATAATTTGGCGTCTTTTACGACTAAACCGGAAACCTTAGGATTACGTATTTACGTTTTTGAACTCCGTTTTTGATGAGACAATTTTTATTGGATTCGTTTTGTGACGTTGATTCATAATTTATAAAAATGTTTTTCGTAAAACGACCCGAGGGCACGCAAATCGAGAAAACTAGAATCGAGAAATACCCGTAAACTAGTGAGATGGGACAAAACACATTGTCCCACCCCACTAGCTTGGTTGGGACGGCATAACTTGACACCACACACTAAGGTGGCATCAAGTTAGCTAACACATTCCATGTGTAAGCCATGCTTACATATTAAGCTAACACATTCCACTAACTATCAAAACTAGCTACTTGTTTTCACTTCCACCATTTCTTACATGCAAAATCCTCTCAAACTCTCTCAAACTACCCTCCCTTGCCGTCCAAAATAAACCAACAAACACCCATTTGATATCTTCTAGCCATGAAACACATGTTTACTAGCTCTATTAAGGAGTTCTCTTGAAGCCTTGATCATTTGATGGACATATTAACATCTTTGGAGGTGATTTGCTTGTGTCCTAGGGATGATTTTCCAACCAATGTTCTTGATATTTGATGGTCTTGGAGATACTTGTTGTGTTCATCAAGTTCTTGTCTTTCTAAAACAAGAAATCCACTTGGTTGGTAAAGAAGATCATCCTCTCCATTTTTCTCTTGTTATTTTGTAAAGAACAAATGTATTTTCTTTCATTTTGTATATGTATATGATGTATATATGATGATAAAAATGTTGTGTGGGGATCAAGTGTTGATAAATATGCTTAAAAAGGTTGATAACTATAAGAAATGAAGCTAAAATCTTGATTATTTAGTTGGCTGTATAAAAACAGTAGATAACTAAAAGATGAACTGATAAAATTGCATGGTTTGATCCATTTACAGTAAGTACAAGATGTTATACACATGTGAGAGTTGGCCATGCAATGGAATTAAAATAATGAGTGAGATATGATCAAAACAAGTTAGGTGGTCTAATCTGAATAAGCAGTTTTGTAGGGACTGTTAAGGCATGATAAACTTAAAATGGGCAGTAGCTATAGCTAAGTTAAGTGTAGCACATAATATGAAGAACATGTCACCCAAAAATGAGCTTCTAATTCATTATAGAACTCTAGATATGGTAAAAATGGTGAACATGAAGATAAAAATCAGATTTTTGGAATTAATGTTTATTAATATTATATAAGCACTCACATTATAATGTATAAAATGTAAAAATATAAACCCACTAACTTATAAAACTTATTTATATAAATATATAAAAGGATAATTAAATGGGTAAATTATATAAATGGTGGTAAAATAATATTTATAAGTAATAAAAACTATAAACTTGATTTTTACGACTTTTTCGGCTATCGCCGTAAAATTAACGTTTTTCGCCAAATAAAACTTAGACGATCAAACCCGTCTAATGTAAAGTTTATAAAAGTCATATACTGATGTATAAGTAACTAATACAAGTAAAAACCGATAAAACCCGAACTATAAGAAATACGGACATTTACGAGCTAACTAAACATATTGGACTAATAATTGGACTTAATAAGATAAAAACTTGTAAAAAGAACTTATTGGGCCTAACCCATTTGGGCCCAACATGAAAAGTATATATACTGATAATATAGGTATAAAATGGATTAAAACAAGTTAAAGAACTTATAAAAGGCTTAATTGACTTAAAATAGGTAAATAGGTAAAACTAGTAAACTAGTAAGACGTTACCAAAACGTGAACGCTAAAATGAGTAAACAAGGATGTATAAACCCACTTGATCATCATCATATGTACAAAATCATCATATGTATATTGTTATTTTGATAAAAGTCATTGGACCGAGTCTAAGACCGATTATTATTTATATAGGTTTCCGTGACCGAAGCACGCCCGTAGCCGATAATCCGCCTTTCATTAACAACGTGAGTTCATAGCCTCGCACTCTTTTAAATGTTTTATAAAATGATTTGTAAACCCGCGAGGGAGATAACATGCTAGATTTTATAAAAATAGAACACAAGTAGTCCCGATTGTATGCTTAATGATATGGACCCGAATGATGCTATGACCCTGTAAACGAGACTAAAAGGATTATTAGTAGTTAGGTTATGTCACTTAAAGTCCCATTAGCATGAATTGTGAACTACCGGGATTTGGTAGACGCTTATGCATTTGATAGTACTATTTGGGGACGATCACCCCAGTTCGCGCCTTGACGGTTGATCCCCGTCGTACCACATTGATTGGTAAGCGAATTTATGTATGAGAAGATTCCATAGCGTGATTTTTGTGACGACACGCTAACTTAGATGGGCAAATTGTTTGTCGGGTTCGCGGCCCGCTGTTTTCATAGTAAGGTAACAATGTCATGCGGCTAATAATAATCCTACAATGTATTCTAAAACGTATATAATCCAAATAAAAATGTATCCTATATATGATAACGACGCTATTAACGATGAATATATTACCTATCATGGTAATATAGAGACTACGGTCTCATGGACGGTTTAAGATGTATGCTTGATTTATATATTGCCTGACTAGCAATATGAGGACTTACTTCCGATATTATACTTGTGTTCTGATTTTAAATGATTGTTTTATATAACCGTTTTCATTAAACTCTATGAATTCGCTCGGCATTCGCTGATATGATTTTTGCATGTTTTTATCTCAGGTGCTTGAAGGTAATCCGGATGGAGATCGACTCTGATGGCCCACATAATATTAAAAATTTTCATTCGATCTATGTTTTGTAAACTAAATGACCTGTATAATTTGGGACCTGTTGTACACTTTAAAAGTTTTTATCGAATGAATGTATGTTAAACCTTGTACAACCATTTTTATGTGTTGTCTGTGATTGGAGTTATTGTGCTATCCCGTAACACTCTGAAGGACCCTTCCGCTTTACCGATACGAAAAATGAGAGTGTTACACCGATGATGAGGACACATCTATGCCAACAAGTGATGGTGATGGCATAGGTACAAGTACTCATTTCAGCTCTTCGAGTAACTCCCACCCTTCCACTAACTCATTTATGAAAGGGTTAGAAAACCTATGTCCTCCTCCTCACCATACTTCTAGTGAAATTACGGAGAACCTTAGTCTTGAGGATGTATATCGGTCAAATCTTAAAACCCAAGATGAGTTACATGATCATCGAGTTGAGTCAAGAGGTGAATTCAAGTACTTGGGAAAATTGATCAAAGGACTTGGCAAGAAATAGAGATGATGACTTGGATGTGACTCATGATGAACATGTTGTTGAACATGTTTTGTGATGTTAAACTCTTTTACTTTATGTGTATTAACTATTACTACTTGTTTGGATTGCTAACTATTTTAATCCTTAATTAACTGTGTAATCGTTCCTTCGATTTACATTGATTTGTGCTCATTTTGTGTTTGTTAACTTCCTAGATTTTGACTTATAGTTAACTTTGGCTTGTTATTTACCTATGTGAAATCTGGGCTGACTAAAGTTTTTGGAAGTGCACTTTTCTGTCACCACTGGTCGCGGTTCCATATCGAACCCGCGGTTCCTTATCGATAAAGAACTGCGGACCTACGTTAGGAACCGCTTGTTCCTGTTTTGACAGAATCTTTGCTTTACACTGTTTTCCTTAATCTGTGTAAAACTTTGATAATTTTTTTGAAAAACCTGCACTTTCCCAAACTAGGGTACCTAATTTCATTATTCACCTAAAATGATTTTAACCCATTACTAGTTTGGATCATTCCCTTCTCCTCTTAAATCATCTCATGTTGATTGTATCCTTCATCCCTTCAACTCTTCTCTAAACCTTAACACAAAACCATGGTATCCACTAGAACATCCACTTCTTTCAAAACTTCCTCCTCAAAAAGAAGCCTCAAAATTAAGATCAAGATACCTGACATTGGTTCTTCATGTTTTCACACTCCCAAAAATGAGATCTCTCCCATTCTCATTTCTTCTTCACCTTCACCACCCCTTTCTCCATGCAAGACAAACTCAACCCATGGTACTAACCATTCTCATGGTTCCACCTCCTCTTCATTCCAATCAAGAATGAATGAGCTTTATTCACCTTTCACCCCTAGTCCTCCTTTGGATGGGACTTCTCAACCTCAACCTCTAGAAAGTATCCCCTTTGTACTTGAGCCTTTGGTTACCTCTCTTTTCACTCCACCAAACTCTCCCATCTCACCCTTGGACACTATGCCTCCACCACCTCCTCCACCCTCTAACACCAATGCTCTTATTTTGGGCATTCCTATCCCTCACTTCATGGGTGATCCTTACTGCTTTGGGTTCTTAGAAGCTCATGGTGCAAATTACCCATGGTGTATCTATAATAACTACATCATTCAAAACCTAAGGATTGAGATGCTTGGTGTAACACCCATTTTGGTAATGTAAATGTCACATGAAATTATGGCGTGTCATCAAAGCATACAAGGAAAAATGTCGAAACATTACATGACCATAAAAGGAAAATACCAGAATCAAACATCGGTAGTCCAAATGTAAAGCTCATCATACACAAACATAAGTATAGTAAAGGAAAGGACAAAACAATGTCCATAGCAAAAGTATCATAAGAAAGGAATTGCATAAAGTAAAGAAAGCTAGAAAGCTTCCAGTCCATATGCACGTACTCTTAAAGTCTACGAGCGTCCCTGAGTACCTGCCGTTTTGGGAACATAGAAAAGGAAAACGGCTGAGCAATACGCTCAGTGCACGGATGTACAATAAAGCATGAATAGGATAAGCATATAACATATAACATATAACAGTGGAAGAAACTAAGTCCCGAGTAACCTGGTTAAGTCTTGATAAAACTGGTTTTATAGTTTGAAAAGCCTTATGTTTATCTTGAAAAAAACTGTTTATCATATTTTACCATTAGCCAATATAGGTCATGAAAATCCACCGTGCATGAATACTTGGAGGGGTGACCTCATCATGCAAATTAGAGGGGCTGCCTCTAAGTTAATATACTGGTTTTTTGGGTAGGAGGGATCAGCTCCTTGTGAAGGATGCAAGGCACACACCACATTCACCATGAAATCCTGACTGAAAACATGTAACTAGGATGCACCCATACGCCCCACATGATAAATATAATAATATGGCCAAAAGCTGAAGGGATGCCACGAGCAATCACTCCGCCGTGGTGAAGTCATAACATAAGTGCCTCTAATGTTATGGTCAGGGTACCTCCATAACTAGGTGAAACTGGTCATGCATGTATATGGCTATAGGTATTCTAAATTAAACATAAGCAATTCAAACACATACATATACTACGGGAAAACATTTGGCTGCCTACGGGGAATCCTAATAAGGAAAGAATGTCCATACTGAAAGGACGGGAATCCGTACCTTATGTCCAGTGAACGAAGAAGATGAACTGAGAGGAATCCTACTTCCGTATCACTAGTGCTACATAAATACATACATGAATAAGTATCTGCTTACTAAATACGTAGCTGGTTTTATGTCATGTCTTAGCTTATTTTATATTTTCTTACCATGTTTTACTGTTTAAAGCCTTAAACTATGTCTATCTTATATTCTGTTTAATCTGATTAAGTATTTCTGGTATTTCATGTATTATTATACTTACTGTGTAATAATAAGTAACTTTCCAAAAATAGCAGGTTTCCTAAAATAGAAATTTTCCAAAAATAGAAAGTTTCCAAAAATAGAAAGTTACCAAAAATAGAAAGTTTCTAAAAATAGAAAGTTTCCAAAAATAGAAAGTTTCCAAAAATAGAAAGTTTCTAAAAATAGAAAGTTTCCAAAATAGAAAGTTTTCAAAAATAGAATTATTGCTTAAAATAGATAAGTTTCTAAAAATAGAAAGTTTCCATAAATAGATTAGCTGCCTTATTTAAATAAGTTTCTAAAAATAGAAGTTTCCATAATTAGAAATAAGCTGGTTAAATAAGCTAAGTATATAAGCCTAAGTGTTTTCATGACTATTTTCTAAGTCATATGATATAATGTATAGTTTATTAATTATTTCATGTAATTAAAATAAACTATAGGTTAAAATATTTAATTAAAGTATAACATGTTTTTAATTAAATAAAGTTAAATACTTAGGTTAAAACATGTATTATTATTTATTAATAATATAACCTAAGTCATGTTAATTAATTAATTATAACCATGGTTTTTAAATAATTAATTAATTTATAAGTCTAAAATATGAAAAATACTTAGGTTAATAATTTCATGATTATTAATAATTAAAATAACCTAAGTAATGTTATTAAATTAATCATGTCATGTTATTAATTTAATTTTAACATAAGATCATAAAAATAAAAAAACTAAACATACACCATGAACCGGATCTTGACTAAGAACCATGAACCGGACATGAAATCGACACCATACCCTGAACCAAGTCCGGGTCACCCTTGTCTTGATGCTGTCGTGGGACCCACACCAACCAACCGGGACCATATGGTCTCAGTGGTGGTCAAATGGCCAAACCGAGACCCTCTCGGGTTCGGGTTAGGCGCAGCCAAGAACAAAACACCCCTAAACATCCCTTTTGATTTAATCCAAACCCAAATTCATGTTGGATCTATAATTTAATTAGGTTTTATAAGAAAACATAACATGTTCTTAATTATTTAAAAGATTAAATTAAAAGAAAAGGGTTTAAACGAATTATCGAATGCGTGGATCTAAAGAACGATGAACAAACACGAACACCAACAACAATTCCAAGATCAAAGATCAACAAACACCCCTTTGGTGTTGTTTGAGGGTGGCGGCCAAAAAGAGAAAAAGTAGGAGGAGGAGGATTTTAGGTTTCTGTAAAAATTCTCTGTAAAGAAAAATGAGTAGTGTTTATTTCCCCTTAACCCCCTTTAGTGAAAACTGAAATGGGCTTGGCCCATTTCTTCCTTGTAGCCGCGGGTAGGGGCCCCACATGGGGTACCCGTACCTTTTTCCGTGTCCCGATGTTTAGTTATTCGTTCGTTATTATTTGTGTTCGCGTTTAATGTGTTCTCGTCAAGTAATTATCGTGACCTAATATATTTAATTACGCTCGTAATAAATATATATATGTAATTAATAATAGTTCGTGATTTAATTACGTTCATGATTTCATGATCGCATGTTCGTGATTAATTATTATCAAATAATTATTTTGCGTAGTAAATACTTATCATGTTCTAACACGTACGTAATACATAAAATCCTAACACGTAATCGTAATCATGCTATAATAGGAAAGTTTTAATCTAGTACGTACGATCTTAAAGGTACTATTCATGGTAAAAGCATGAGGTTTTTACAACTCTTCCCCCCTAAAAAGAATAATTCGTCCCCGAATTATAGATAAAGTAAACTGGAAAAGAAGAACATACCCGAATTTAAAATATGAAATGAGGGTAAGAAGCCCGGATAGACTCCTCTGTTTCCCAAGTGGCTTCCCGCTCGATATGATCCCTCCATAGGATTTTGACGAATGGAATCGTCTTCCTTCTCATGACTCGTTCTTGTCTGTCAAGAACTCGTTCGGGTTCTTCTACAAAAGTGAGATCTTCACGTATCTGTTCCAGTGGATACTGAACCATGTGAAGGGGATGATACTGGTACCCTGTGAGTAAGGACACATGAAACACATTGTGCACATGCGAAAGCTGTGGAGGTAACGCCAATCGGTAAGATACTTTACCGACTCGTTCAATGATATCAAACGGTCCGATGAAACGAGGACTGGGCTTCCCTTTAATCCCGAAGCGTCTAACACCACGTGCCGGCGAAACCTTAAGGAAGACGTGATCTCCTACGTTAAAGTGTATGTCCCTACGATGTTTATCGGCGTAACTCTTCTAATGTGACCGTGCTTCCTGAATTTTCTGCTTAGCTACTGCGATCTTCTCATTGGTCATCTCTATGATTTCCGGTTCTTCAAGTGTTAGCTCACCAACCTGATCCCAGCAGATTGGGGCGCGACACTTTCTGCCATACAACATCTCGAAAGGAGCACACTTGATACTTGCGTGCCAGCTGTTGTTGTATGCAAACTCCACCAAACAGATGTAATCGTCCAAATCACCCGTCTATTCCAACGCACATGACCTCAACATATCTTCCAATGTCTCAATGGTTCGTTCCGACTGTCCATCCGTTTGAGGATGAAAGGCCGTACTAAGCTTAAGTTTTGTACCCCAAGCTTTCTGTAGACTCTTCCAAAAGCGCGAAGTGAATCGAGGATCTCTGTCTGAGACGATGCTGGATGGTGCACCGTGGAGTCTCATGATCTCTCTTCTGTACGTATCAGCGAGTTTACTTACCGGATCTTCCTTGCGGATCGGTAAGAAATGAGCTGATTTGGTAAGTCGATCAACGATAACCCAAATTGCATCATGCTTCCTCTTGGTAGGCGGAAGACCAGTAACAAAATCCATGGTGATTTTGTCCCAGTTCCACTCTGGAATATCTAACGGTTGAAGGAGACCGCCAGATCGCTGATGCTCGATCTTAACCTGCTGGCAGGTAAGATATTTGGAGACGTAAGTGGCCACATCCTGTTTCATACCACTCCACCAAAAGTACTGCTTGATGTCATGGTACATCTTAGTCGAACCAGGATGTATAGAGAATGGGGAGCTATGAGCTTCAGCTAACAAGGCTTACCGGAGTTCTTGGTTATCAGGAACACAAAGTCTCGTGCCCTGCCATACAATACCATCTGCATCTACTCTGAATTCTGTCTGTTTCTCCAAATTCTGTACTATCGCCCATATTTATCCGTCATCCTTCTGAGCTTCCTTGATCATAGAGAGTAACTCGGGTTCTACTCTAAGATTAGCCCAGTAACCGTGCTGTCCACGTACCATGATCTCGATGTCAAGTCGCTCCAAGTCTCTTATGATTTCCTCTTCGATCTTAATTCCGTTGATCATTCCGGACTTCCTGCTAAGAGCATCTGCTACTACATTTGCCTTTTCGGGATGATACTGTAGATTAATGTCATAATCCTTCAACAGCTCTAACCATCTCCTCTGCCTCATGTTCAGTTCACGTTGAGTGAAGATATACTTCAAGCTCTTGTGGTCCGTGAAAACATCACATGATTCTCCATACAAGTAGTGCCTCCATATCTTCAATGCAAACATCACCGATGCAAGTTCCAAGTCATGCGTGGGGTAATTTTCTTCATAAGACTTAAGCTGCCGTGAAGCGTACGCGATCACTTTCCCATGTTGCATGAGAACACAGCCAAGTCCCTTCCCCGATGCATCGTTGTAGATTTGAAATCCCCCCGTACCAGATGGGAGAGTATGAATAGGTGCAGATACTAGCTTCTGCTTCAGGTCTTCAAAGCTCTTCTCTCGATCTTCAGTCTAGACGAATTTCTCCCCTTTCCGCATCAGTTTGGTCAATGGTAGTGCTAAGCAGGAAAAGTTCTCCATTAACCTACTGTAATAGCCAGCTAAGCCTAAGAAACTGCGGACTTCCGTCGCTGATGTCGGCCTTGGCCACTTAGTAATGGCCTCAACCTTCGCTGGATCCATAGTGATTCCTTCTGCTGATACAATGTGACCTAAGAATGCCACCTTGTCTAACCAGAACTCACACTTGGAGAATTTAACATACAGCTGCTTCTGGCGAAGAATCTGTAGTACTGTACGAAGATGGTCTTCGTGTTCCTCTTTGGACTTTGAGAAATCAGGATGTCATCGATGAAAAGAATGACGAACTTGTCCAGAAATTCATGGAAGATTCTGTTCATCAAATCCATGAACACTGCTAGAGCATTTGTCAGGCCAAATGGCATAACTACAAACTCGTAGTGGCCATAGCGGGTACGAAAGGCAGTCTTAGCGATGTCCTGCTCCTTGACCCGTAGCTGATGATAGCCTGACCTAAGATCAATCTTGGAGAAGTGTTTGGCCCCTTGGAGTTGGTCAAACAGATCGTCAATACGTGGAGGTGGATATCTATTCCGGATAGTAATATTGTTTAGCTCGCGATAGTCTATGCAAAGACGCATACTGCCGTCCTTCTTCTTAACAAACAAGACCGGTGCGCCCCATGGAGATGCGCTCGGTCGAATGAAATCTCATTCAAGTAGTTCTTGCAGTTGTTCCTTCAGCTCCTTCAGCTCTATGGGAGCCATGCGGTAAGGAGCCTTGGAGATTGGTTCAGCTCTTGGAATAAGCTCGATACTGAATTCGACTTCTCGTGCAGGTGGTATGCCCGGAAGTTCTGCTAGAAAAACATCTTGGAATTCCGACACTATAGGTTGATCCTGAATTGATGGGGATTCAACATCCATGTCGTGAACCGTAGCTAGATAACCCTCGCAGCCATGTAACAGTAGTGCACGCGCTTGCAGGGTAGATATGACTTGTACAGACCGTCCGGGTATGAACCCATTATGAATGTACTCTGGTGCATTAACATCACCGAAGATAACTCGATATGAATGGCATTCTATGGTAGCATGATGCTTGGATAGCCAATCCATGCCCAAAATCATGTCGAAGTCATTCATGTCCAGCAGAAGTGCGTCAACAGGTCGAACCTTATCGTTAAATTCTAGGGGAAGAATCTTGTATACATGAGTGATTAATACAGAGTCCCTCAAAGGCGTGGAAATAGTAAACCTATTTTCTAGTGGCATGGGGAGCATCCTAATGTTCTTAGCATAAGTAGTAGAAATAACCGAGTGAGTAGCACCCGTATCGAAAAGAACACATGCAGCTTGACCATACATATACAAGATTCCAATGATGGTACCTGTAGACTTGTTGGTCTGGTCTCGAGATGTCGTGTAGACACGCCCGGTAGTAGGAGGCGGCTTGGTATCAGCATGTCCTGATGTACCCTCCATCTCGCCCTTACGGCAATCCTTCATGATATGGCCAGGAAGACCACACTTGAAGCACGTGTCAGTATTACAGCGACATGGCCCTGGGTGCCTACGGTGGCAAGTAAAGCAAAGAGGATGAGTAAATCCTCCAGCAGGTGCTCTGGCTGGCTGAGAACCTGATAAAACATTTTACATAAGACATGATAATTAGGTACAAAGGACAATGCGGATAATCGTAAGATTGAATACCAGTGATGGCTGGACGACTAGGCTGTGAACCTCTCTGGTTCTGGTCCCTACCGTTTCCATGATTCCTGGTAGAAGTTTTTGCTGAAGTGTCAGAATATGAGTTATAACATGAAATCGTAAAGAAAAAATGCGTAAGTATTAGGACCTGCTGCTGTTGGAGTGACCATCGTTGTTGCGGTAATTATCATTACCACCATGCCTATCAGTAGCAGAACGGTCGTTAGTCTGACCGTTTCCCTTGGGCTGATGAGGCTGCTGCTGAGTAGCCGGCTGAGACCGGTCCCTAGTTTTCTGCCTAGAAGATACATTTTAAGAGATGAATAATTGACATATATGGAAAGTATACGGATTGATCACCGCTTAAATACGAATGTTTACCTCTTGTCGGGTCTCTCAGCTTCCCCGAACTTATCTCTCTCCTGCAGCATCTCCAGCTTACGTGCTGCATCAGCCACTTGTGCTACAGTGTTGAACGTAGCACACACCAGATTGTTTGCGACCGATGTGCGAAGAGCCCACCTAAAGTGGTGTGCCTGCTCTTCAGGAGTACCTGCTGCCGCACCAAGGAAACCAGCTAAGCGAAGAAAGCGCTGCATAAACTCGTTGCTATTCTCCCTAGCTCTCTGTCGGATCCCATGGTACCCTATCTTGAGCTTGTCCTGCTCAGCCTTGGGAAATAACTGCTCCATCACCCTGTCCTTGAATTGAGCCCAAGTCAAACCAGCAACCCACTCGTCACCACCTTCAGACTGCATCAATGCTAACCTCCAATTAAGAACATCGCCTTCGAACCGATAGCATGCCAACCTCGCCTTGTATGCGGGGTCACAACCCATAGCATTGAAAATCTTCTCGATGTGAGCCAACCAGCTTTCTGCATCGTTGGGGCTATCTTTTTTCTCAAAAGCTCGAGGGTGGAGCTTGTTGAATCTCTCCAGCCATACTGCTAATGTCACTGGAGGAGGAGGAGGAGGAGGTGCCTGATTATGCTACTAATTGTTGGCAGCTTGAACTTCAGCTGTGATGTCATTCCTCAGTTAAGGAAGTAAAGCTTGCATAGCAGCTTGAATTGCAGCATTGAGCTGTTCCTGTTCCCTTGTGAGAACCATCTGACAGTATAACATAAACCATATGATTAAACAGATCAAAACATAAAATATATATATACATGAAAAAAATTTATACCAAAATTTCACGAGAAAAGTTTTATCCAAGAAAATTTTGTGTATGAATGCATGATGCAGTTTTATGAAAACTTTTGTATGCTCGAGAGTGAACGCCTATGGCCAGTTCACCCAAAACAAAAGACATAGCGAGGGGACGCCTATGGGTCGGTCCCAAATTTAAAAGTTTCGATAAAACACATGCGACTAAATAGGGCGAGTCTTGTACCAACCATTACTTAGTCATAAATCTGCGACAATGACATATATATGTATGCTTAAAAATGATGAATGCATGAAAAGAACTGTCAGTTCTAGGAAGACCGTAGTGACTACCCACTAATCACATGTCATATTTGAGAGCCTACAGGTCGAAGCCTTGGCTCTGATACCATAATTGTAACACCCCATTTTGGTAATGGAAATGTCACATGCAATTATGGCGTGTCATCAAAGCATACAAGGAAAAATTTCGAAACATTACATGACCATAAAAGGAAAATACCGGAATCAAACATCGGTAGTCCAAATGTAAAGCTCATCACACACAAACATAAGTATAGTAAGGAAAGGACTAAACAATGTCCATAGCAAAAGTATCATAAGAAAGGAAATGCATAAAGTAAAGAAGGCTAGAAAGCTTCCAGTCCATATGCACGTACTCTTAAAGTCTACGAGCGTCCCTGAGTACCTGCCATTTTGGGAACATAGAAAAGGAAAACGACTAAGCAATACGCTCAGTGCACGGATGTACAATAAAGCATGAATAGGATAAGCATATAACATATAACATATAACAGCAGAAGAAACTAAGTCCCGAGTAACCTGGTTAAGTCTTGATAAAACTGGTTTTATAGTTTGAAAACCCTTATGTTTATCTTGAAAAAAACTGTTTATCATATTTTACCATTACCCAATATAGGTCATGAAAATCCACCGTGCATGAATACTTGGAGGGGTGACCTCATCATGCAAATTAGAGGGGCTGCCTCTAAGTTAATATACTGGTTTTTTGGGTAGGAGGGATCAGCTCCTTGTGAAGGATGCAAGGCACACACCACATTCACCATGAAATCCTGACTGAAAACATGTAACTAGGATGCACCCATACGCCCCACATGATAAATATAATAATATGGCCAAAAGCTGAAGGGACGCCATGAGCAATCACTCCGCCGTGGTGAAGTCATAACATCAGTGCCTCTAATGTTAAGGTTATGGTACCTCCATAACTAGGTGAAACTGGTCATGCATGTATATGGCTATAGGTATTCTAAATTAAACATAAGCAATTCAAACACATACTTATACTACGGGAAAACATTTGGCTGCATACGGGGAATCCTAATAAGGAAAGAATGTCCATACTGAAAGGACGGGAATCCGTACCTTATGTCCAGTGAACGAAGAAGATGAACTGAGAGGAATCATACTTCCGTATCACTAGTGCTACATAAATACATACATGAATAAGTATCTGCTTACTAAATACGTAGCTGGTTTTATGTCATGTCTTAGCTTATTTTATATGTTCTTACCATGTTTTACTGTTTAAAGCCTTAAATTATGTTTATCTTATATTCTGTTTAATCTGATTAAGTATTTCTGGTATTTCAAGTATTATTATACTTACTGTGTAATAATAAGTAACTTTCCAAAAATAGCAGGTTTCCTAAAATAGAAAGTTTCCAAAAATAGAAAGTTTCAAAAAATAGAAAGTTACCAAAAATAGAAAGTTTCCAAAAATAGAAAGTTTCCAAAAATAGAAAGTTTCCAAAAATAGAATTACTGCTTAAAATAGATAAGTTTCTAAAAATAGAAAGTTTCCATAAATAGATTAGCTTCCTTATTTAAATAAGTTTCTAAAAATAGAAGTTTCCATAATTAGAAATAAGCTGGTTAAATAAGCTAAGTATATAAGCCTAAGTGTTTTCATGATTATTTTCTAAGTCATATGATATAATGTATAGTTTATTAATTATTTCATGTAATTAAAATAAACTATAGGTTAAAATATTTAATTAAAGTATAACATGTTTTTAAATAAATAAAGTTAAATACTTAGGTTAAAACATGTATTATTATTTATTAATAATATAACCTAAGTCATGTTAATTAATTAATTATAACCATGGTTTTTAAATAATTAATTAATTTATAAGTCTAAAATATGAAAAATACTTAGGTTAATAATTTCATGATTATTAATAATTAAAATAACCTAAGTCATGTTATTAAATTAATCATGTCATGTTATTAATTTAATTTTAACATAAGATCATAAAAATAAAAAAACTAAACATACACCATGAACCGGATCTTGACTAAGAACCATGAACCGGACATGAAATCGACACCATACCCCGAACCAAGTCTGGGTCACCCTTGTCTTGATGCTGCCGTGGGACCCACACCAACCAACCGGGACCATATGGTCTCGGTGGTGGTCAAATGGCCAAACCGAGACCCTCTCGGGTTCGGGTTAGGCGCGGCCAAGAACAAAACACCCCTAAACATCCCTTTTGATTTAATCCAAACCCAAATTCATGTTAGATCTATAATTTAATTAGGTTTTATAAGAAAACATAACATGTTCTTAATTATTTAAAAGATTAAATTAAAAGAAAAGGGTTTAAACGAATTACCGAATGCGTGGATCTAAAGAACGATGAACAAACACGAACACCAACAACAATTCCAAGATCAAAGATCAACAAACACCCTTTGGTGTTGTTTGAGGGTGGCGGCCAAAAAGAGAAAAAGAAGGAGGAGGAGGATTTTATGTTTCTGTAAAAATTCTCTATAAAGAAAAATGAGTAGTGTTTATTTCCCCTTAACCCCCTTTAGTGAAAATTGAAATGGGATTGGCCCATTTCTTCCTTGTAGCCGCGGGTAGGGGCCCCACATGGGGTACTCGTACCTTTTTCCGTGTCCCGATGTTTAGTTATTCGTTCGTGATTATTTGTGTTTGCGTTTAATGTGTTCTCGTTAAGTAATTATCGTGACCTAATATATTTAATTACGCTCGTAATAAATATATATACGTAATTAATAATAGTTCGTGATTTAATTACGTTGATGATTTCATGATCGCATGTTCGTGATTATTATTGTCAAATAATTATTACGTGTTCGTGCGTAGTAAATACTTATCGTGTTCTAACACGTACGTAATACGTAAAATCCTAACACGTAATCGTAATCATGCTATAATAGGAAAGTTTTAATCTAGTACGTACGATCTTAAGGGTACTATTCATGGTAAAAGCATGCGGGTTTTACACTTGGTCTTCATAGAAGGTTGCATGATTTCTTTCTTGTCTTGTTCTCCATGCCTCCTCTTAGGAGATGAATGATGGTTTTGAAAATAACATGCTTTTTTAAAAGAAGGTCAAGCCAAAGAGAACTATGAATTCAAGACCTAGTTGTTAACTATCTTTGTAGTAGTTGATTGTCTTTTTATTTCTTGTATTTATTTTCTTTCCCTCATGATTTTCTCATGTGGATGATTTATGGATTTAGTTTTTATGTGCTTTAATCTATGTGATCACTTCAAATTATTTAAAATTGAACCTAAATATATTACAACCTCTAAAAACTTGACTTAAAAATTGGACCAAAATGTTATTTAAATATTTTGTCACCCTTTGTGAAGACATTCTTTGTGAATGTGTTGATTTTATGCAACCCTAGCATACTCTACGGCTAAAAGAGGTAAAAATCCAAGATTTGAAAATTTTTGAAAAAGTCTTATCTTTCTCCAAACTTTTGAAAATCAAGTTTTGTAGGCCACTGGACGCGGTTCCTTAGCCACCAGGAGGATCCGTATCGATATGGAACCGCGGGCTATTTTAAAGAACCGTGCCCAGTAAAGCCGTTATTGGCTTATTTTTGGTCTTTCTTCTTTGACCACTGTTTTGGTTAAAAATTTTTTTTACCAAATTTGGCTAAACATTTCCTAAAACCTTTCTTTTTCATTTAAAATCTTTGCCTTGTCTATTTTCTTTAAATTCTTCTCTTTTGGGAGTTCTTTCCTTCATCCCTCATAATGCCTGATTCTTCCTTTCCTAACCTTGACATTTCTTTGTCTTAAACTTCTCAACCTAAAGCTTTTTTTTAAGCTTTCAAAGAAACCGAAAATCTCAGTTAAACCTATTTGGATCAAAAAGAACAAGAATCCTCATGATTCTTCTTCTCCAAAATCCTCCAAGAATTCATCTTTCTCTCCGATTTAATATTGGGATGAGACTTACTCTTAAATCCAATTACCGGAGAAAAAGAAATTCTTCCACCACCACCTAAGCCTTTCAACTCTCTTCAACTCAATGACCTATCTTCTTTCCCTAACCTCACTAGGCATTGTGAAAACATCTCTTATCCATTATCTCTTTCTCCACCAACCTCTAATCTTGATGGACCTCCCCCATCTAACGACTTTGTTTTGCATCATGGTTCCTCGTGTGCTTGTTGTCGTTTTCAACAAATTGAACTTGCTCATATATATGACAAGCTAAATTTTCTTGAATTCCTCCTCACTCGACCTCCTCTCAAAGTTTTCGTTTCCGTGAACAAAACTACGAATGATGCTTTAATACTTGGTTTTGCAACCAAAGTATCAAAGTTCGTTATAGTTCCGAATCTTTTCGAATTGAAAACCGGTCTTAAGTGCGACTCAATCGTCTTTTGGTGAATCAAGAGAATGGTTTGATTTGTTTTTCTAATTTAAACTATTAGCAAGTAATTAAAGTGTCGTTGAGTAAATTAAAGCTTCGACAAAATTAAATTTAAAGTTAATTTATAAAAATTCTTAAAACTTAAAGCTTTGAAAAACTTAAAAACTTAAAAACTTAATCAATCGTAATAAAACAATTCATGTTCATCGGAATACACCAAAATAGCAACCATCGGAATATCACTAACATTAACCATCGGAATAATCGAGTTCAGATCGGAATACTTAAGAAAACACTTCTGTCGCAATGCACACCTATCGGAATGCCACTATCGCAATGACTCTATCGAAAAATGGGCAGCACTTCGTCTTAACCAAGTCCTTAAGACCCGTCGGAATATGCGATCGCAATAAGCGATCGCAACCCAGATCGGAATAAGGGAGAAAATCCAACCGATCGCAAAGTAAAACCCTAATGGGTTATTGCGATCGAAAACCAAAAGCTATCGGAATGTGCAGCAAACAATCAGAAAGTGTACCAAAACCCTTTGATTGCGATGGAAGGTAACAATTTCCGAAATTTGTGGGAAGAGTGAAACTTAATAAGCAGTTGCAATAAGCTACTCTAAACGAATTTCAAATACTTCAAAAAGCTTAAATTTGATGACTTTCCAAAACTTAAACTCAAGAACTTTATGAAATGACAACTTTAAACCATCAAAAACCTTGAAGAAATCCGAAACTCAATAAGCTAAGACTCGAATAAGCCAATAAGCATTACGAGCTTACTGTTTAGACGAAGGAGCTTGTGTGTAAACTAAAAAGAGCAATCCTTTAATCACGAAAACCTCAAATCATAAGCATGAAGAATGTAAATCGGATCAAAGGTAAATGAATCAAGAAGTGTAGAATGAGAATAAGGATCAAAAGCTTAAAATAGAACTTTGATTAATGAAATAAGCAATACAAAAAAGTGTTTAATCTTGAAAGATTAAAAGAAAAAGATGAACTAGTGAGAGAAAGTTTAAGACTTTCTCTCTCTAAAAACTAGAAAGAAACTTAAGAAATAAAAACTAGCTAACCCCCTCCCAATGTGATTAGGAGGGTATTTATAGGGAAGTGGGAGGCATGTGTGGTGCTTTCTTCTTTCTTTTTCTTCTCGACTCGATTTTAATTCTTCGTCTTTGTAGTCTCGGGATTTGAACTTGTCTTTTAATTTTCTTCTTCTATTAGACTTAAGTTCTTCGACTTCATTAAACTTCCGTCTTTAGACTTGCTCTTCGATAAATCTCCAGAATAGGTCTTGGACATCCGTTCTTTAAGCACTCTTGATCTTTTGACTTCGTCTTTTCCCGTTTTCTTCGATAAAAGCCCGTGAAAGCCCGTGTTTTCTTCCTTTTTCATCTTTTGGTCCTAAAACACAATAAAAACACAAACCACGCATAATTCCGACTTTTACGACATAAATCACACGTTTCGGTCTTGTTATTATTGGAAATAAGTGGTGAAAGGATAAGTGTTTTCACACTTATTAAATCCCCTACACTTGACCATTGCAATGCCCTCATGCAATGCATTTAATTTTAAGCACGGTTTACATTTCCCATCATAAATAACCTACCTTGGCCTTTATTAAATACTAAAGATGAAAAGATAGAAACAAGTAATGAAATTAAAAACTTACATTGATTTTGGCAGCCATGAACGTTTATCATCCTCAAGTTTCACGTTCCCCATACCAAGCTTAAAAACGAGATCATTGTTATTATAAGTTAGCAAACTATCACGAACTCATGTGAGCCAATTATTCACTTAGACTCCCTTATTCCTAGGTGTATCTCTTATATTTTATTTTTGTCTTGAATGATCACGAGGATGCATTGTTTGACTTATTTCGATAGTTATTTAGTCCGAAAATAAGGTGAACGATTTAATCAATAGTTAGCTAAAGGACCAAATCTTTTAAAACTGCTTCTCGGGATATCAAAAAGTTCATATCTTGGCATAACTTGGTTCGCGATTTGAGACCTTTCTCGGGCCGATATTTGGCAGCGACTTCATACTTCGAATCTTCGAGAGACGTTCTTGAAATTATGGTCTTCTCTTCATAATAGGAATTTCTTCACTTGAAGTTTCTGAGAGGTTCTTCATCTTTGGACCACGACTTCTTCATTTTTCTCCAATCTTTATTTTGGACTTTGATATACAACGATCCGCCTCCTTTTAGGACTTGGATCTATTTATCCTCATACCTTGTTAGGGTCTTTTCGGATAGACTTCTCCATGACTTTTGGGGAGTTCTTGCTTTTTCGTCGTGTGTCTCGATCCTTCATATAGATTTTTGATAAATGATTCTTCACATCACTTTTGGATCTTTAGCAACAAAATGTAGCCCTCATGTCTTGTTAGGGCCTTTTCGGACTCGCCAATCTTCGCGCCCCGCTTCATAAGTTATGCCTTGGCTATGAACTCTCGTCATTACCGAGCAACTTTTAAACGATCTGGGGCTAGAAGCTAAGTAACCTTTTAAATCGTACAACCTTATTTATTAGCAGATTAATTTATTAGCAAGCGGAGGGAGAATAGGCTCATAATTAAGTCACATAAATTCACGAAAGAATACCGAACTTATAATTGACTCTATCATCTCTCGTTCTCCACAGTTTAAAATCTCAAGGAATGAGACTCGTGGATGCTTAGCCAATTAAATCAAAGTTTTGGGTTTTCGAGTCGCCTATAGGATCTTACAACTTCTTAGACTTTTTTTTTTCAAGTTTAGAAATCGCATTTTAAAGTTCCCTTGATAAACGACTCTCTAGGATCAATTATAGGAACTTGCGAAAAGTTCTTGTTCTTAACCCGTGAGAGTTAAGACTTTCGCGTTTTATAGCTCCCTATATAAAAGCCTAGCAAAACTTGACTTAAACACGTTAAGGATACTAGCTAGAGTAAACTTAGGCAAGTAAACTCGGGTTGAGTCAAAATGTTCACGACTAAGAAAAATCTAAAACCACTTTATTAAAAAAAATTTCTAGCAAAGGAAACATAACAAAGGCAAATACAACTATACAACTAGGCCAAAATAGATTAAAAATTTTGAAAAATGTTGAAAAATCAAATTTTCCGGTTAAAATGAGGGCAAATTCATGGAAAAGACCACTTACTTCGATAGAAGTCCCCCCTACACTTGAGATAAACATTGTCCTCAATGTTTAAGCATGTGGGAGTAAACTCCCCTACACTTATGACATTGTGCACTTTGTTTGAATCTTGCTAAGGAAAGGACAACTAAAGTGAATTCAATGTGAACATATAGAATATAAAATATTGAATCACAAGAGTTTAGGATAGAACCGGGAAGATAGAAAAACACGGTATCACGGTTCGTCAAAAGTCATCAAGATGCTCTCTGAAGCTTAAATCCCTGCATAGCACAAGAAACAAGACAACAAACATATGCGGGGCTCCCCCTACACTTATTATGAAAGCAGTAAAGGATAGAACACGGGTTGCCTCCCGAGAAGCGCTTGTTTTTGTTCACCGAGTCATGAGCCTGACTCGACCCAATTTTAGTTCATGGGGAACGTGGTGAGGGATGGAATCATCTCATGGGAGATGTCCTCACCAAAGTACAGCTTCAAACGCTGGCCATTCACCTTGAAATTTGGCCCATTCGGCTGAGAAAGCTCAATGGTCCCATACAGAAAGACTTTGGAAACGGTGAATGGACCAGTCCAGCGGCTCTTCAACTTGCCAGAGAAGATCTTCAACCGAGAGTTAAAGAGTAAGACTTGATCACCAATGTTGAACTCTCGGTTCTTGATTTTAGCATCGTGGATAATCTTGGTCTTCTCCTTGTAGATCAATGAGTTCTCGTAAGCTTGATTCCTCAGTTCTTGTAGCTCGTTGAGTTGAATCTTTCGAAAATCACCGGCTTTGTTGATGTCGAAGTTAGCCCACTTCAAGGCCCAGTACGCCTTATGTTCCAGCTCGATGGGTAGGTGGCAAGCTTTCCCGTACACAAGACGATAAGGTGTGCAACCGATCGGGGTCTTGTAAGCAGTACGGAAAGCCCACAGAGCATCATCAAACTTATCGGTCCACGCGGCACGATGCTCTCCCACAGTACGCTCCAAAATTCTCTTCAAGCCACGGTTGGAAATTTCGGCTTGCCCATTGGTTTGGGGATGATAGGCGGTGGAAAGACGGTGAGTGACACCATACTTAGCCATGACTCTTGCAAATTGATCGTTGCACAAATGAGTCCCGCGGTCACTGATGATAGCACGAGGAACGCCAAATCGAGCGAAAAGCTGCTTTAAAAAGTTCACAACCACCCTCGCATCATTCGTAGGAAGAGCCTTAGCTTCAACCCATTTAGAGACGTAGTCGATGGCGACGAGGATGTACTTGTTCCCTTTGGATGATGGAAATGGCCCCATAAAGTCGATGCCCCATACGTCAAAGATTTCACATTCCTGTATGAAATTTTGAGGCATCTCATCCTTATGTGTGATATTGCCTTGACGTTGGCAAGCATCACAATGCTTAACCATTTCGTGAGCGTCACGATAAATGGTGGGCCAGTAGAATCCAGAATCAAACACTTTCTTAGCGG
Organism: Glebionis coronaria; assembly: GCA_025667525.1. Lineage (NCBI taxonomy): Eukaryota > Viridiplantae > Streptophyta > Magnoliopsida > Asterales > Asteraceae > Glebionis > Glebionis coronaria. The sequence continues at coordinate 296,192,847 of CM046874.1, forward strand.
TGTAGTTGGGACCAAAGTGCCCACCGGTGGGTCCTTTGTGGCAAGCTTGGAGGATGTCAAAAGCTGCCAGTCCGTCAACACATCGACGAATAATCAGATCAGCACACTGTTTGAATAGATAAGGGTCATCCCAAAAGTAAGTCTTAACATCATTCAAGAACTTCTTCTTTTGTTGGGATGTTAACCCTTGGATGAGAATACCACCCGCTAAGTAGTTTGCAATGTCCGCAAACCATGGGGTGCCATCAAGGTTGAGATTTATAGACATTAGAGTCTCCAGGGGGAAAGAGTCATTGATCTCTTTGTTTGGATGATCCCCCTGATATGGATCCTCAAGTCTGCTCAGATGATCCGCGGCCAGGTTTTCGGCTCCCTTCTTATCACGAATTTCAATGTTGAATTCTTGAAGGAGCAAAACCCAGCGAAGAAGTCTTGGCTTAGAATCGTTCTTTGTCATCAAGTACTTCAACGCGGAATGGTCCGTGTATACGATGGTGGTGGATAGAACAAGATAGGGGCGGAATTTTTCAAAAGCATAGACAACAGCTAAAAGCTCTTTTTCGGTTGTCGTATAATGCAATTGAGCCCCCGTCATTGTTTTGCTAGCATAGTGGATTGGTTGGAAGTGTTTATTCACTCTTTGGCCCAAAACCGCACCAATAGCAAAATCGCTAGCATCGCACATCAATTCAAAAGGCAGCTCCCAATTAGGGGTAACCAAGACCGGTGCCTTAGTTAGCTTGTCCTTAAGAAGATTGAAGGCTTTGAGACACTCTTTAGAAAAGATAAAAGGAGTATCTTTTTCCAAGAGGTGGGTCATCGGGCGAGCGATTTTAGAGAAATCCTGAATGAATCTACGATAGAAGCTCGCATGACCCAGAAAACTTCTCACACCCTTCACGGTTGAAGGTGGGGGTAATTTGGCTATGACATCTACTTTAGCACGGTCGACTTCAAGACCGGCTTTAGAGATTTTGTGTCCTAGCACAATGCCTTCTTTGACCATAAAATGGCATTTTTCCCAATTCAGAACAAGGCGAGTGTCTTCGCACCGCTTAAGCATACGTTCCAAATTGGCAAGGCAAACAGAGAAGGAATCCCCAAAGACCGAAAAATCATCCATGAAGACTTCCATGGTTTGCTCAACCATGTCATGGAAGATAGCCAACATGCACCTTTGGAAAGTCCCGGGGGCATTGCATAAGCCAAAAGGCATTCGTTTGTAAGCAAAGGTGCCATAGGGACAAGTGAATGTTGTCTTCTCTTGATCTTGGGGATCGATGGGTATTTGAAAATAACCCGAGAAACCATCCAGAAAGCAGTAATATTCATTACCAGCTAGACGTTCAAGCATTTGGTCCATAAAAGGTAGAGGGAAATGATCCTTTCTCGTGGCATCATTGAGTTTGCGGTAGTCTATACAAACTCTCCACCCAGTAACGAGACGGGTAGGAATCAACTCGTTGTTTGCATTGGGCACAACGGTGATTCCACCTTTCTTAGGCACACAATGGACTGGACTAACCCACGGTGAATCCGAAATAGGGTAAATCATACCCGCATCAAGAAGTTTGATAACCTCTTTTTTGATGACTTCATGTATTTTAGGATTCACCCTTCGTTGACTTTGAATTGTGGGCTTAAAGTCGTCCTCCATGAGAATTTTATGTGTGCAGAAATGAGGATCAATTCCACGGATGTCCGAGATTTTACAAGCGATAGCTCTTTTATTCTTCTTCAACACAGCGACAAGTCGGGCTTTTTCGTCTTCTTTCAGATCCTTTGCGATGATGACCGGTAGCTTCTCGTCGTCTTCCAGGAAAACGTACTCAAGATGAGGCGGTAGGTCCTTAAGCGCGAGAGTAGGAGGATCCTCAGTAGATGGTGAAACTAACGATGGATCATCATTAGTCACCTCTTTAGGAGCAGGAGGAGACAACGGGTCCTCATTGAGAAGTCTCTCAATAGTACGAATATCTTCATCCCAATTAGTGGACAAATTATCATACTTAATATCGAGAGGACCCAAGCTGGCTTCGAAGTCATCCAAGTCACTTTCTCCGAAAGGAGTCAATGCTGGAGCAATTGAGGCAACGGTCTCAACATTGGGTAGAGAGGAAAGAGTACTTTTGCAAGCATCATGAAAATGTTCTTCACAAGCCTCATCGAGAACATCAATAGCATTAACACTCTCATATGAATAAGGCTGCTTAGAAATCTTACCCATGTTGAAGACAATTTGATCGTCACCAACTCTCATGATTATTTCGCCTGCGGCTACATCAATAAGAGTGCGACCGGTCCTCAGAAATGGACGTCCAACGATTAATGGAACACGGGGATCCATCTCGTAGTCAACGACGACAAAATCCGCCGGGAAGGTGAATTTATTGACGCCAACAAAGACATCTTCAGCAATCCCCACTGGATAAGCAACCGTACGGTTGGCTAATTCCAAAGTCATTTTAGTGGGGACTAGCTCGGGGAGAGATAATTGCTTCCAAACACTTAAAGGCATTAAGTTTATACTGGCACCTAGATCGGCTAGGGCCATGCAATTCTCTACTCTCGGGAAGTTGCAAGGAATCAAGAAGCGACCCGGATCACCAAGTTTGGTGGGCAATTGCCTTAAGAGCACTGCGGAGCAATTCTCATTAAGGTGGGTCTGAGCAATGTCCAGAAGCTTTTCTTTATCACTTAAAAGATCTTTAAACATCTTAGCGTATTTGGGCATGTGAGCGAGAGTCTCGGTAAAGGAGATGTTAAAATTCAATTGTTTAAACATTTTTAGGAAGTTTGAAACCTGAATATCGTCCTTGCTCTTTTGCTTCTCTTTCCTCAACCTTGAGGGATAAGGTATATTGGATGAAGAAGAAGGCTTTAAAGGAATAGGATCACTCACAACCACGGGTGGTGGGGAAATGGGGATAGAAGGTGATGGAGGTGAAGAAAGTTGCTCGTTTTCCTTGTTCACAATCACGGGTGGAGGTGTAGGAAGCTCGGGTTCCATATAACCTTTTCCACTTCGAGTGGTGATTGCTTTCATCTCCGCTCTTGGATTCGCAACGGTATTACTCGGAAGAGTACCCGAAGAAGAGGGTTGATTACCTTGGATGAGCGAACTAATTATATCACGAAGGTGAAGAGCTTGATTGTTAAAAGAGTTTTGCATGTTTGCATTCATTGTATCATTGTGTTTGGCCATATCATTCCTTAGCTCGGCTCGAATATCGTTCCCTTGTTTTGCCATCTCTCCCTTCAAGTTGCGGACTTGACTCTGAAGATTCGTCACCAACTCCCGATTAGTCTTCATGAATGTCTCGACTTCTGGATTCACTGCCATCGGTTGATTGAGAGGTGGAGCCTGGTAAGCTTGAGAATTTCCTTGAGTTGGGTATGGGTTTCTTTGGGATTGATACTGATTGTTTGCACGAGGTTGGGATTGATTGTAGCTTTGTTGTTGGTTTTGGTTTGCAGGAGGGAAACCGGGAGGAGCAAGATAATTGTTGGAACGATAACTTAGCAAGCCACGGTCTCCTTGAGGGCGAGCTGGATAGCTACCCGTGGGATAAGTGCCGTAAGCTACGTTAACGTTTTCAGAATAATTGCCTTGGGTAGAAGGACAATCATTGTAAGAATGAGGACCACCACATGTGTCACAAGAAATAGCAACGGCTTTAGCTTGTTGAAAGTGGGTTGTGGCCATGGCCATGAAATTCTTGTTCATTTCAGCGAGTTGTCGAGAAATTTCAGACATTTCAGGATTGGAGGTAGTAGAAGAAACATTGACTCTCGAGTTAGATCTTGAGGATGCGGATGAATCCCAATTCTTGTGGTGAGTAGTCATGTTTTCGATCAACTCTCGACACTCCTCCGGTCTCCTTTTCATAAAAGTACCACCGGCGGCGGCATTGATCGTGTCACGATCACGAAAGGTGAGACCATTGTAGAAGGTGTCAATGAGAGTGACGGGGAGCATATTGTGATTAGGACAGCGGTCGATCAAATCATTGTAACGTTCCCAAGCATCGAAAAGCGATTCATCATTCTCTTGCATAAATCCACTGATTTGGTTACGAAGGCTAGTGACCATGGATGGGGGAAAGTAGCGCGATAAAAAGCGTTGAGTCATGTCGTTCCACGTATGAATAGAATTCTTAGGAAGACGGTCAAACCATTTTTCGGCATGGTGAGAAAGCGAGTGTGGAAAAAGTTGGAGGCGAAGGTCATCCATAGAAACACCGGGGCACTTCATGCTTTGGGTAATGGTAATGAATTTGTCGAGGTGTTTGTTGGCATCATCATCCGGAATTCCACGAAATGGGTTCGTTTGCACTTGTTGTATCATGTGATGCTTCAACGAAAACTCCTGAGTCGTGACGTGCATTGGCGCAATCGGGCCTCCGCGTCCGTTCATGGTGGGTTGGCACAATTCCTCCATGGTTCGTAAATCAGGTAGAAGGACATTGTTGTTGTTGTTGTTGTTATTATTCAAATTGTTTTGAGGTGGGTGATTATTGTTGTTATTAACACCAGCCATATCTAAATCTTCAAGAGTCTCGGGCTCAGAATAATTGGAAGATCTAGTACGCATACACCTGCAGAAGAAAAATATACACAAAGAGAATAGCTATATAATATTTTTGGTTTTTATAGGTTTTTTAATGTTTTTGTATTTTTGAAGAGTTTTATATTTTTTAGGATTTTTTGGAAATTTTATAGCAAGGAAAATAACGTTCAAAGAACGGATCCCAAAATTCAATGCGTCTCTCACTAGAAACCGTTTATCGTAACGAAAAGAGCCGGCAGTGGCGCCATTTAATACTTGGTTTTGCAACCAAAGTATCAAAGTTCGTTATAGTTCCGAATCTTTTCGAATTGAAAACCGGTCTTAAGTGCGACTCAATCGTCTTTTGGTGAATCAAGAGAATGGTTTGATTTGTTTTTCTAATTTAAACTATTAGCAAGTAATTAAAGTGTCGTTGAGTAAATTAAAGCTTCGACAAAATTAAATTTAAAGTTAATTTATAAAAATTCTTAAAACTTAAAGCTTTGAAAAACATAAAAACTTAAAAACTTAATCAATCGTAATAAAACAATTCATGTTCATCGGAATACACCAAAATAGCAACCATCGGAATATCACTAACATTAACCATCGGAATAATCGAGTTCAGATCGGAATACTTAAGAAAACACTTCTGTCGCAATGCACACCTATCGGAATGCCACTATCGCAATGACTCTATCGAAAAATGGGCAGCACTTCGTCTTAACCAAGTCCTTAAGACCCGTCGGAATATGCGATCGCAATAAGCGATCGCAACCCAAATCGGAATAAGGGGGAAAATCCAACCGATCGCAAAGTAAAACCCTAATGGGTTATTGCGATCGAAAACCAAAAGCTATCGGAATGTGCAGCAAACAATCGGAAAGTGTACCAAAACCCTTTGATTGCGATGGAAGGTAACAATTTCTGAAATTTGTGGGAAGAGTGAAACTTAATAAGCAGTTGCAATAAGCTACTCTAAACGAATTTCAAATACTTCAAAAAGCTTAAATTTGATGACTTTCCAAAACATAAACTCAAGAACTTTATGTAATGACAACTTTAAACCATCAAAAACCTTGAAGAAATCTGAAACTCAATAAGCTAAGACTCGAATAAGCCAATAAGCATTACGAGCTTACGGTTTAGACGAAGGAGCTTGTGTGTAAACTAAAAAGAGCAATCCTTTAATCACGAAAACCTCAAATCATAAGCATGAAGAATGTAAATCGGATCAAAGGTAAATGAATCAAGAAGTGTAGAATGAGAATAAGGATCAAAAGCTTAAAATAGAACTTTGATTAATGAAATAAGCAATACAAAAAAGTGTTTAATCTTGAAAGATTAAAAGAAAAAGATGAACTAGTGAGAGAAAGTTTAAGACTTTCTCTCTCTAAAAACTAGAAAGAAACTTAAGAAATAAAAACTAGCTAACCCCCTCCCAATGTGATTAGGAGGGTATTTATAGGGAAGTGGGAGGCATGTGTGGTGCTTTCTTCTTTCTTTTTCTTCTCGACTCGATTTTAATTCTTCGTCTTTGTAGTCTCGGGATTTGAACTTGTCTTTTAATTTTCTTCTTCTATTAGACTTAAGTTCTTCGACTTCATTAAACTTCCGTCTTTAGACTTGCTCTTCGATAAATCTCCAGAATAGGTCTTGGACATCCGTTCTTTAAGCACTCTTGATCTTTTGACTTCGTCTTTTCCCGTTTTCTTCGATAAAAGCCCGTGAAAGCCCGTGTTTTCTTCCTTTTTCATCTTTTGGTCCTAAAACACAATAAAAACACAAACCACGCATAATTCCGACTTTTACGACATAAATCACACGTTTCGGTCTTGTTATTATTGGAAATAAGTGGTGAAAGGATAAGTGTTTTCACACTTATTATGCTTCGTCGTCTTTGTTTTCCAACTAAGGCACATTTTGTACTTTAGTTGTTTGAGTCAATAAAATTTAAGCAATCTTGGAAGATTATCACTATTAGAGTAGTTTATGCTTTGTCGTCTATTTTCCATATTTTTTGCTTTAAATATTCATACTGTGTGTATGAATATTTCTCTTGTATGTTATTTCATATTTATGTAATATGAATGTTATGTGTGTTATATTTCCCTCTAATTCTATTTCACACATTTGTTAAAGACTTGATCATGGTTAAAACTTAAAATAAATTATGGGTGATTCCATAAATTCTAAATTTTGACCCATTGCCATTTTAAATCATCTTTGATTGGTTTGGATGTTTCTTTTCTTCCTTTATTCCATCAATTGAACTATGATGTTGTCAATACACACTCTTTGGACATACTTAACAAATGCTTGCTTCTAATTTGAGATTTCTTTTCCTTCTCTCTCTCATGTTAGTTAGTAAGTAGTGCACATATATACATTGGTGTTTCTTTTCTTTCTTCTAACCTTTGTGTAGCATGTCAGCTTAGCTCATTGACTTGGTGCCCCAAGCAAAGGGGAGTAAGCACCAAGGGGGAGCTACTAGCAAAAGTCCGGTTCTTTTCTTTTTCAAAGACTTGTGCTAACCTTTTTGCTTTGACAAAGGGGAAGAAATGATAGTGATAAACTCGTTAATATTGTATTTTACGTAAATGAGTTTATAGTTTGTCGTAATCAAAAAGGGGGAGATTGTTAATGCAAAGCAATGCCTAAAAACATTATTAATTAATCTTTCGTATTTTTGATCACGACAAATTACAAAGACATTTATTGTCAAACACAATCATAAAACAAATTATCTAACAAACACTATCATCAAGGTAATAATCATTATACTTACATATCTTAATCATGCTTAGTGATCATAAAAGTGATTAGCCTTAAAACTTACTTTTGTCAAACATAACAAAAGATTTTTAATAAACTTTATTTTTAAGAAAATGTTGTATTAAAATGAAAATGTAAATTTGAATATTGCATATTCCATATGCCATAAGAATATCCTTTGAAGGTTTAAACAGCCTCAGATATTTCAAATGCATTAAAAGACAAAAAGGAGCGGAGTCTACGCTGGCGGTACCTTAGCACCTACGGTGGTTCCTTATCGATAAGGAACTGTGGGCTCAAATAAGGAACCGCGAGCATATATAGCCGTTGGATGTTTTGTCTTATAAATAGTGGATCAGATATGCATTCTCGTTAACCCTTTTTGGACATGTTCTTCAGCCTTCTTTCTCCTAACTAATCCTATTCATTTGTAAATGATCACTTAATGTGTAAAGTATGTTTACTCATGATTATCCTCTTGATCTCCTTCTTTACCTTGTCCTAAGAGAAGATCACTCACATACTTGTGATGTGATTAAAGATGTAGCATTGATGAAGATCACTTTCTCCTAAAGATCTAGTCATGTTCATCATTTGTTTATTTTTGACTAGTTGTGTTCATCCAAGCTATTTGTGAATACTTGGATTAGATTTGTGTACATCTATTGCACATGTGTGTGCTTGGATTTATGTTACGTAGATCCAAGCTACATGTGTGTACTTGGATATTATTAGTTGAGTTGTAATTAGTTGTGTTAGTTCTCACTAAACTATAAAGTGATGTGGTTCTGTCTTGTGAGTTCTCACTAAACTATAAAGTGATGTGGTTGTGTCTTGTGAGTTCTCACTAAACTATAAAGTGATACATAATTGTGTTGTGTGAAGTTCACACTTAGCTTCAAAGTGAAGATCCGTGAAGATTGGTTCTAGCTTTGGATTAGAACTCAACATCTAGCCTTGTGTCGGAAAATGGTGAAGTAGGCAACGTTGTGAATATTGGTTCTACCTTTGGATTAGAACTCGACATCTAGCCTTGTGTCGTAAAAGAGTGAAGTGGGCGACGTTGTGTAGATTGGTCCTAGCTAAGATTAGGTCTCGACATTTAGCTTAGTGTCGGAAAATAATGTAAGCGACGTTGTGAGGTTTTCTCTGCCAAGAAGGGAGCTTGTGGATATAGTGGAAATCTCGAGTAAGGTGTACTCAAGGAGTGGATTAGGAACAAGGATAGAGCCTCATTTCCGAACCACTATAAATCTTGGTGTCTTCCTACTAGGCTGTTTCTTTCCTTACTCTTTACTTACATTCATTATCACTACACTTACTATATATTGTTAATGCATTAGAATTGAACCTAATCATTATGCAACTAGCTTTCAAGTAAAAGATAGTTATGTGCACTCACCTAATTGAAAGGAATATTAATTAGGAAATAAACCGATGAGAAACTATTCAACCCCCATTCTAGTTTCTAGAATTGGTATCAGAGCGATGGTGACACAAGATCTTTTAAGTATATTGTACTTTAAAACTTGGATCGATCCATTGTCTCCTCAAATTAGAAGGTTAAGTTGTACTAAAGTTTTTCTTTGGTCAAAACTGTATTTTGTTGAAAATAAGCCTTTTAAAATGATAATATTGCATATTACTTAAATTAGTAGTATTAATGCATTTAAGATTTACTCTTGAAATGTATCTACTAGTTTGCATCTTGTTATGTGTAGGTACTCATGAAGATAAATCATTCTATTGATTGTGGATTGAGTTACTTACACTTGTAGAAGACTCATCTTCTTTGATTTCCAACATCATTGAATGATGATATCAAGATTGGTAGAAAGGATGAGATTCAAAAACATTGTATTTCGCTTGAATGTAGATGATCCAAATTTTCAAAAGTAATTTCGATTGAATTTACAATCAAAACAGCGTCAGCCAAGTGACAAGGTTGCTAAATCATTGCGGATTGACATAGAGAAATCTAAGGAGATTAACTGTGTGAACGTACTTGAGGCAGCTGAGAATTTTTAACTTGATCTAGCTAATCGAGTTTCCAAGATTTTGTCCAAAGTTGAAAACTTAAAACAGAAAAATATGCAACTCTTCGATTCGGTAAAGCCCGCATGTGCTATTACCACTACACATAATCAATCATTGATTGAACGATTGAATCGAAAGTTGGTGGAAATATCTGATTTGATGGAAAAAATTTGTGATAAAAATTTGGCTTTGGCTGAGCTAAAGGAAACACTTCGTACCCTAAATGGTAAGAATGTTGTGGATAACGCAGCCACTGTCTCAGCATCATCCTCTAGTGCAATCAAAAGGAACTTCATCGCCGTCTCACCACTTAACAAGGACCCTAGAACTAAACCATCTCAAACACTGGTCACCAAAGACAAGGCAAAATCAAAACCAGCTTCTAATATTCTTGTGTTGCCTTCTATAGGAGTAAACACCACTACTAAGGATCAAAGATCTAAGATTAAAATAAACACGAAGAATGATAGGATCTTGCCGCCATCTAGTAGTCAAGTGAAGAAGAAAGTAGAAGCCCATCCTAGGAATGTTATTTCTGTTTTGAATAAAAAGAATCATGTAGCTAAACCTAAAGGCTCTGTGTTTGTGTAGCGTTCTAATCCTACTGTGAATTCTAATTTGAAATGTTGGAATTGCAATGAATGTATGTTTTCTAGTCGTCATGATTCTTGCCTTATTGACCATGTGAATGAGATGAATGCCCGTAAAAATGGTTTAGAATGGAAATCAACTGGGAAAGTGTTAAACCAAGCTGGTTGGATGTGGCGCCCCACTGGTAGAACTTTCACTATAGTAGGAAATGCGTGCCCTTTAACTAGGTTCACTCCCACTAAAGCGAAGAAAGAGTTTCCTTTAACTAGGAGTACCAAGGCTACCAAAACACAAGCGTGTCCTTTAACTAGGAACACCAACACTACTGTAGGAACCAAGTGCCCTTTAAATAGGTCTACTCCCACTGTAGTGCCCACTAATAATCCAAAACCTCAGAAAGTTGGAACAATAAAACCTGTTATTGGTAAAACTCACATTAGAAAATGCCAGAAATCTAAATATAACACAAATGTTAGCAATTATGATAATATTATATCTGTATCTGCTAACACTCCAGAACCAATAGTTTCCAATGCATTGTCTAATGTTGTTGCTGAAAACAGGTGGTCCAAATTTTTCTCTGGTATTTGGACTTTGGTTGCTCCAAGCATATGACCGGAGATCGCTCTCAGCTCAGAAATTTCGTCAGCAAGATTCTTGGTTCGATTTGGATATGATCATATTGCAAAGATAATGGGTTACAGTGAATATCATATTGGGAATGTTATAATTTCAAGAGTGTATTATGTGGAAGGCCTCGGTCACCACTTATTTTATGTGGGACAAATTTGTGATGCAAACCTACAAGTTGCTTTTCGAGAGCATACCTGCTTCATTCATAATTTGGAACCGGTTGATTTATTGAAAGGTACTCGAGGGAATAATTTGTACACTTTGTCTCTACAAGATATGATGGCCTCTTCTCCCGTATGTTTCTCTCCAAAGCATCAAATACTAAGTCATGGTTATGGCATCGACGGTTATCTCATCTTAACTTTGACGCTATTAATCATTTGGCAAAAAATGAACTTGTTCGTGGTCTTCCTAAACTTACATTTCACAAATACCATTTGTGTGCCGCGTGTACAATGGGGAAAAGCACTAAGAAATCATACAAACTTTATTTGTTACATATGGATCTTAGTGGGCCAATGCGTGTTGCAAGTCTTAGTGGTAAAAAGTACATCCTCGTTATTGTCGATGATTACTCTCAGTTTATGTAACACCCCATCTTGATAGATGGAATGTCACGCGTAATTATGACGTGTCATCAAAGCATGCAAGGTAATATGTAGTAAAACATACATGACCAAAGGGAAAACCGGAATCAAACATCGGTTCCCAAACATAAGCCCAAAACATAACAAAGTAAATGAACTGAATGAAAGACTAAACAAGCATAAATATATGAAGGAAACAGGAGAAGAAGTCTATGGCAGCTTCCATCCTATGCATGTCCTCCAAATGCTCGAGTCTTGGGTACCTGCCGTTTTGGGACATGGAAAGGAAAGTAACGGCTGAGCAAAACGCTCAGTGCACGGATATACAATATAGCATGAAATAGGATAAGCATGTAACATATAACAGCGGAAGACTAAGTTCTGAGTAGACTGGTTAAGCATTGAGAAAACTGGTTTTATAGTTTGAAAAGCCCTATGTTTATCTTATGAAAACTGTTTTAACATAAATATACCATAGCCCATATAGGTCATGAAAAGGTCACGTGCATGAATACTTGGAGGGGTGACCTCATCATGCTGATTAGAGGGGATGCCTCTAATTGATATACTGGTTTGGGTAGGAGGGATCAGCTCCTTGTGAAGGGTGCAAGGCACACACCACATTCACCATGATAAACTGAATAAAAACATGTAACTAGGATGCACCCATACGCCCCACCTGATATAATAATATGGCCAAAACTGAAAGGGACGCCACGAGCAATCACTCCGCCGTGGGGAAGTCATAACATCGGTGCCTCCAATGCTATGGTTATGGTACCTCCATAACTAGGTGAAACTGGTCATGCTTGTATATGGCTATAGATTATGCTAATTAAACATAAGCAGTTCAAAACAATAAAACAAATACTTGGGAAAACAGTTGGCTGCATACGGGGAAATCCTAATAAGGAAAGAATGTCCATACTGAAAGGACGGGAATCCGTACCTCAAGTCCAGTGAATGAACGGAAGAAAGACTCCTACTTCTGGATCACTAACGCTACATGAATACACACGTGTATAAGTATCGATTCACTGATTACGTACTGAGTTTTATGCCTCATTTTAGCTGATCTTGTATGTTTTAGGTCATGGTTCACTGTTTAAAGCCTTAAACTGTGTTTATCTAGTATTCTGATTAATCTGATTAAGTATTACTGGTGTTTCATGTATTAATATACTTACTGTATAATAATAAGTAACTTTCCAAAAATAGCAGGTTTCCAAAAATAGAAAGTTTCCAAAAATAGAAAGTTTCCAAAAATAGAAAGTTTCCAAAAATAGAAAGTTTCCAAAAATAGAAAGTTTCCTAAAATAGAAATTACTGCTTAAAATAGATTAGTTTCTAAAAATAGAAAGTTTCCAAAAATAGATCAGCTGCCTTAATTAAATAAGTTTCCATATATAGAAGGTTTCCATGATTAGATTAGCTGCCTGAAATAGATAGATTTCCATATATAGAAGGTTTCCATTATTAGATTAGTTGCCTTATTTAATTAAGTTTCTATAAATAGAAGTTTCCATATTTAGAATTAAGCTGGTTACCTAAGCTAACATATAAGTCTAAGTGTTTATAAGCTTGTTTCCTAAGTCATATGATATAGTATATAGTTTAATTATTATTTCATGTATTTTAATTAAACTATAGGTTAAGCATTTTAATTAAAGTATAACATGTTTTAATTAAAATGAAATGAAAATACTTAGGTTAAAATGTGTATTATTATTATTAATAATATAACCTAAGTCATGACTAAATTAATTAATTATAGGCATGTTTTAATAATTAATTAATTATAACTTATAACATAAAATACTTAGGTTAAATTAATGTCATGATAAACTAATAATTAAAATAACCTAAGTCATGATTTAATTAATATTTCATGTTATTAATTAATTATATCCTAAGTTCATGATTCATAAAAATTACATGTAACATAGATCATGATTTTAACCAACGAACCATGAATCGGGCATGAATTCGACACCGTACCCCGGGCCAAACCCGGGGCACACGTGTCTCCTTGCTGCCGTGGGTCCCACATGAGCCAACCAAGACCAATTGTGGTCTTGGTGGTGGCGGCAATAGCAAACCAAACCCCCCCTCGGGTTTGTTTGCTAGGCGGCCAAAAACAAACACCCTTAAAAACCATTCTTTGATTTTAATTAATACCAAAACATGTTAGATCAATGATTAATTACCTTGTTTTAATAAGAAAAATAATAACATGTTCATGAAATAATCAAAGTTTAAAAGAATTAAAAAGAATTAAAAAGAAGGGTTAGAAAGGTATACCACTATGTAGCTTGGAAAAAGGATGAACAAACACGTATTCTAACACTTGTTTTTAAGATCAAAATCAAACAAACACCCTCCAATGGTGGTGTATAGGTGGCGGCACAAAGAGAGCAAAAAGGAGAGGAGAAAAACTCTTTTAGGGTTTTTGTTTATTTTCTTGTAAAATGAAAAGTGAAAACATGTTTTACTCTTTACCCCCCTTAACTTGTAAAGTCCATGGGCTAAGCCCATTTCTTGCATGTGTGCCGTGGGTATGGGGGCCCCACATGGGGTACCCGTACCTTTCTCGTGTCCCGATGTTTCGTGTTCGTTCGTGGTTAAACGTGCTCGTGTTTAAAGTGTTTCTGTTTAATCTATCGTGTCGTTTATCGTAAACTTAACGCTCGTAATTATATTATATGTATTTACGTAATTATTCTAGTTCGTATTTTAAATGGTGATCATGATTAATTATGTTCACGTGACATATTTATTAACTGTTTATCATGAGTTCGTACGTAATCGATACTTGTCATGTCATACACGTATGCACTTGCTTGATTATTAGCACATGAATGTGATCAATACTAACTGAGGTAAGTTTTAATCTAGGACGTACGATCTTAAGGGCACTATTCATGGTAAAAGCATGCGGGTTTTACAGTTTACATGGGTGAAATTTCTTGCAACAAAAAATGAGGCATAATAGATGACAACTTTGATATGTATGTGTACTCGTTCGTTCTCGGTATCTATTCGAATTGATCACGGCTTAAGGTGGACTTATCGGTTTTGGTCACTAAAAGGGGGAGCTTTTGATTAGCTATTTTAAAATAAACAAGAGAGCTTAAAAGTAACTGACAAAATACAAAACTAAGATGAAAGACTTAAACAAAATAACAAGGGAATTAAAGTAATTAAAAACTTAATTAAAAATAACTTTGAAAATGAAATAAGATAAGACAATTTGAAATTAAACTAGACAAAAAGTGGAGGGAAATAAATCAACCTTGAAAAATAATTAAGTAAAATAAAACAAGTAATACAATCTGATCCCAACATGGATCGCAGTCTAGATCATAGCAAGCGATCGCAGCCCTTTGATCGCAACAGAGATCGCACTCACGATTACAATAAGGGATCGCAAGATTGGATCGTACCCAGTGATCGCAAGATTGGATCGTACCCCACGATCGCAACAAGTGGATCGCAATGGACGATCGTGGTCTGGATCGCAACTAGGAGTCGCAGTTTATTGATTGCAACAACTATCGCAATATGGGATTGTAGTCACAATCGTAGTCACTAATCGCAACTGACGATCGCAATATGGATCGTATTATTTGATCGCAAGTAGAAACCCTAAGGCTTATGCGATCACAATACTCGATCGGAACAAGTAAAACCCTTGCAAATATTACGATGGAATGTAAAATGACAATAAGCAAAAACCAAATAATCACTTTCTTAATAAGCACTTACCAAAACTTAACCAACTCAATCATAAGAAGAACTAAATAAGCACGTATAAAAAACATTCAAAACACTAAATAAGCAAGATTTTTAAAATAAACTTTAAAAAGATTAAACTTTTGAAAACACTTAAAAGGAAATAAGCTAAACACGAAATAAGCAAAAAGCAAAATAAGGTGAGACACACAATCGAATAAAAATTGCTAAAAACAACAAGAAAAATAAGAACTTTAATCAAACAAACATCAAGATGAAACAAGTTACTTACTTTAGCCGAATCAAAATCAAACTTAAAACAAGAAAGGTAGAATAAGATAGTTTGTGAAAAGTTTGAAATTAAACTTAAAGATTAAAGATTCAAAACAAGATTAAAGACTTACATGATAAACTTGAAAGAAATCTAGAGAGAGAAAGTAGAAGAAACTTCTCCTACTTCTCTCTAAAAAGAAAAATGAACTAAAAAATGACTAACTCCAAAATGAAGGAAATAAAGGACTATTTATAGGAGAGGGGAGGTGTGGTGTGTTGCTTCCTTCTTTCTTTCTTTCTTCTTCTCGTCTTTTTAAATAAATCTTCTTTCTCGACTTTGTCTCGGGATTATTCGAATGATAAAACGAACTCGTCTTCTAATTTTCTTCTTTTAGTTGACTTGGTTCTTCGACTTCGTCAAACTACCGTCTTTAGAATTTTTCTTCGATAAATCTTCAGAATAGGCCTTTGACTTCCGTTCTTCTTGCACTTTTGATCTTTTGACTTTGTCTTTTGTCTTTTTCTTTGACAAAAGCCCGTGAAAGCCCGTGTTTTCTTCCTTTTTCACATTTTTGTCCTAAAACATAATAAAAACACAAACCACGCATAATTCTGACTTTTACGACATTAAATACACGTTTTGGTCTTGTTTTTATTATATTTAAGTGGTGAAAGGATAAGTGTTTTCACACTTATTAAATCCCCTACACTTTTCCATTGTAATGCCCTCATGCTATGCATTAATTTCAAAGCACGATTTACATTTTCCATCAAGATTAACCCACCTTGGCCTTTATTAACTACTAAACACTTAAGGAAACTAAAAAGATAGAAAATTACAATATTCTAGAAGGAGGAACAAGTAAATAGATCGAAGACTTACATTAGGGATTTGGTTGTCATGAATATTTATCACCCTCAAGTTTCACGTTTCCCGTACCAAGTCTAACACCCCCACAAATGCTATGCACAGCGGAACTACAACATTTGGGTGCTAGGCAGTTATCATCACACAAAAGATATATCAAACGACTCGAAGAGACGTAAAAGTTTTAACATAAATTAAGCATTGTTAAAAACATACATGTCTACGGTTTTCCAAACCCAAGATGATACAACACAGAGTTAGCGTTTTGGTCCCCACGAATCTCAACCCCAAAAGATACATTTTCGTTAACATGACAGCAAATTTAAAAGTGTTCAAGCTAAAATATGGGTGGAAAAACAAGTAGACGCCAAGCCACACACAACTCCCATCCAATGCATGCTCCATGCTATACTTCATCGGTTACCTGAAACACATGCTAAATTGGGTCAACAAATAATGTTGAGTGGAATTCATAGGTTTTATAATCTCATTTTGAACATATGTGTTATAAAAATCATTCACGATCATTCATAGAATTGTCGATCAAACAATCTATTTTCAAGGTTATGACAATTGTGTTTAAGCTCATGACACTAATTCGTTAACTCAATCATCCGCGTAATAATTACCGGCGTGATTAAGATGAAACCATTGCCCCTTCTAAAGGCATCAATTGCAATCATACCTTATCTCTTATCACAAGTTATCCGTCCGTAGGGGGTACTCAACGTACTAGCCCTCGTCTCGGATAGGGTCGTCAACCCCATAGTACTATCAATTGTATAAGCGGCTATTTTCAATCCACACAAGGATTAAACAATAGTTAATAGTTCATGAATATAGGGTCTTTTGCAACTAGGTACTCAACACAATTTTAAGGCAACATTCGGGTCCAACAATCATTCATGACATATGTTCATTTTAGAAAACTAGCATGCATCTCCCTCGCGGGTAAAAACAATTTAAAATAGCAGTAAGCGAGGCTAAAAATTCACACCTTATGTATATAGAGTAGTCGACGATACGAATGACGATCACTGACGATGATGAGGATGCTCGGGGAATTCAACACCTAACAAACAATAACGCGTAATGAGTAAATCTCATTTATAAACTTTAAGTAATGTATAATATATACATATTAGTCAATTGTGATAATTACAAACTCACGCCAAAACTAAACGGATAATTGTTACTAGTTTTACAC
Source organism: Glebionis coronaria (assembly GCA_025667525.1). Taxonomy (NCBI): domain Eukaryota; kingdom Viridiplantae; phylum Streptophyta; class Magnoliopsida; order Asterales; family Asteraceae; genus Glebionis; species Glebionis coronaria. Next base: position 296,210,099 of record CM046874.1, read on the forward strand.
TATTCATCTACGTTATTAACGTTATTACCCTTTTCATGTTTTTCGCTGATACTTACCAAAAGTATGGGCTGTTTTCCTAGACTTATACCCTTTTATAAAATTTGGGAAAATTCTCAAAAGTACCTTAAGACCTGTAGAAAACCCATTTTTAATCCCATTAAAAGTTTTGACTTTTATGACCCGTTACTCAACACATTACTAAACATACATTTTTCGGACTTATTTTGCACATTGACCATGTTGGACTTGTTTGACCCATTTAAAATATACCATTGACCCATTTAACACCTAAGTCTAATAATAGACTCACAAATGCAGGTTTGAAACCAAAAATTAACCTTTAATCAGTTACCAAACTATATCTATGGTCCCCGGGATTTGACCCAAAACCAAACATAATTTCGTATTATGTAGGTTCTCATCTCCTGGTACACGTATTTTCAAAACATCATAACTTTTGACTCGTTAGGAGTCGTAAGCTCTTTCTTATACCAAATCGAAGCTAAGACGACGCTCTACAACTATATCCTAGTCTCATGACCTGTTTACAAAATCAAATTTATGAAAACAAGCCTAAACAATCTGCCTAAATTTACCCTTCTCAAAATCAACCCAACACTCGTTTCCAAACCATTTTATCGACACCTAGCCTCAAATTAATCAATCCTAACCATGACTAATCATCCTAATCAGTCCTTAACACCTAAAATACCAAATCCATCCTAATACCCATTCACTAAATCAAACATGCAATGAACTTTACCCACTCAAAAACATCTAAAACCATGAATTAAACATAAACCCATAAGTAAAACATCAATCACCAAGATCCACCAAACACCCCCATTTAGACGTGGGGTGTGGGTGATCAAAACACCCCAACCAAATTTATTTTGGTTGGTTTTTTGGGTGATTATCCATCTCCTACACTCCAATTAAACATGCATAAGTTCAATTAACATCAAAACAAATTTTTGAAAAACCCATTTGATTCTTGAAAATTTTTATGAATGCATGTTGGATTAAAGCATATCAAAACACTTTAAATGATTAAACTAAATGTGGTCTAACCTTGGTTTTGATCAAAACAAGCTAGAAAAAAAAAATGTGGTGGTGGTGTGGTGGTTTGGCCGTCGGCCTAAAGAGAGAAAAAGAGAGAGAGTGGTAAAATTTTTAGTGTGTGTGTTGGGTTTCCATTTTGTAAAATTAGGAGGCCCCTGGGTGCAATATTGGCATTCTTTTGGCCTTGAATAAAAACGACCTCAAATGTTTGCGGGAATGACTCACTAGTCGACTTGGAAAATTTTGCGGGAGTCGGGGTCATCCCGAACACTCCAAAATACTTTTAGGACAATTTAAATGCACCCGGAAAGCAATAAAACACACCCGACTCGACTTAACACGAACCGAAAGTAAAATCCTCGAAAAATCATAATATCGATAAAACGACACTAAACATAGAAATTTGGGCATCCATCGGGATCTTAGTCGTCATCGTTCTTCTTAAATCGTCAATCGTCAAGATTACGACCTCAAACATTGGTTTCAACCAAAACGATAAAATATATAGTAAATAAAATTTCTTAAAAATTTCAAAAATAGGCGTAATTTAGGGTAAGATAAGTGACCTCGGTTTCTGGGTATCACATCCACCCCTCCTTAAAGAGAGCGACGTCCCGGCGCTCGCCTCTTCTTATACTCACATTTCGTGCCGCTGGAACAGATGAGGATATCTCTCCTTTAAAAAGTCCTCACGTTCCCAAGTGTATTCCAGTCCACACCTAGAATTCCATCGAACCTTCACAGTGGGAATTCTACTATGCTTCAGCCTCTAGACCTCTCAGTCCATAATTTCCACTGGTTCCTCCATGAAATTCATTTTATCGTCCAGCTGAATCTCGTCCAAAGGAATCACCAATTCCTTATCCGCCAAACTCTTCTTCAGATTTGATACGTGAAACGTGTCGTGAATAGCACTAAGCTCATTCGGCAATTCTAACTTATATGCTACCGGTCCAATTCGTTTAACAATCTTGAATGGTCTAATATACCTCGGACTCAACTTTCCTTTCTTCCCAAAACGAATCACACCCTTCCACGGCGAAACCTTAAGCATAACCATGTCTCCGACCACAAATTCCAATGGTTTCCTTCTATTATCGGCATAACTCTTCTGTCGGCTTCTTGCAGCAAGTAACCGGTTCTTAATTTGCACAATCTTCTCTGTCGTCTCCAAAACCATTTCGGGTCCAGTCAACTGACTCTCTCCTAATTCGCTCCAACACACAGGAGATCTACACTTCCTTCCATACAACGCTTCAAATGGTGCAGCCTTGATGCTCGCATGATAACTGTTATTATACGAAAACTCCACTAAAGGTAAGTGGCGTTCCCAACTTCCTCCAAAATCAATCACACATGCTCGGAGCATGTCCTCCATCGTCTGAATAGTTCATTCGCTTTGGCCATCAGTCTCAGGGTGATAGGCCGTGCTCAAACTCAATTCAGTGCCCATCGCACGTTGAAGAGATTTCCAAAATTCCAAAGTAAACCTACTATCGCGATCCGAAATGATCGATAAAGGTACACCATGTCTGCAAACAATCTCCTTCACGTACACACTGGCAAGTTTCTCAATGCTGTCCGTCTTCTTCATAGGTAAAAAGTGAGCAGATTTCGTCAATCTATCCACTATTACCCAAATCATATCACATCCACTAGGAGTTCTAGGTAAACCCGTCACGAAATCCATAGCGATCCTCTCCCATTTCCACTCTAGGATCTCTGGTTGTACCAATAGCCTAGGCGGTTTCTTATGTTCGGCTTTAACCTTCGCACAAGTCAAACACTTACTGACGTAACGAGCAATCTCCGCCTTCATATTCGGCCACCAGTAGACTTTCTTCAGATCATGATACATCTTATCCGCTCCAGGATGTATCGAGTACTTCGACTTATGAGACTCGTTCATAACCAAATCTCGTACTCCAGGCATTCCTTCCTCGGATGGACATAGTGGTAACCAAATCCGATTCTCAAAATATCTCAGCCCGTCTGACCTAACCACAAAAAGAGGTTTTAACAGTCTCCCCAGATTCTCAGCACCAACATTTTCTTTCATTAATCCCTTCTCTTGAGCCTTCAATATTGTTTCTGTTAAATCAACACCCTCAGTCATCACTAATGCTCTGACTCTCAAGGGTTTCTCTCGATCCTTCCTACTAAGTGCATCCGCTACAACGTTCGCCTTGCCAGGATGGTAGCGAATCTCGCAGTCATAGTCACTCAGTAGTTCCACCCGTCGCCTTTGTCTCATATTCAACTCCTTTTGGTCAAAAATGTGCTGCAAACTCTTGTGGTCAGTGAATACAACACACTTAGTCCCATACAAGTAGTGTCTCCACAACTTAAGCGCAAAAACTACAGCTCCTAATTCCAAATCATGCGTAGTGTAGTTTTCTTCATTCTTCCTCAATTGTCTCGACGCGTAAGCAATCACCTTCTCACGCTGCATCAACACAGCTCCATAACCCTTACGAGACACGTCACAATACACCATGAAGTCTTCGATTCCTTCTGGCAATGACAATATCGGAGCAGAACACAATTTGTCCTTAAGTGTTTTGAAAGCGAGTTCTTCATCATCTCCTCATTCATACACCCGATTCTTCTCAGTAAGCTTTGTTAACGGCTTTGCAATCAACGAAAATCCTTCGATGAATCTCCGATAATACCCAGCTAGACCAAGAAATTGTCGAACTTCAGTCGGCGTTGTCGGTGCCGACCATTCCTTGATTGCCTCAACTTTGGCAGGATCCATGCGAACTCCTTTGCTATCAATTACGTGCCCAAGGAATTGCACATATTCCAACCAAAACTCACACTTTGAGAATTTCGCGTACATCTTCTCTTTCTTCAGCAGATCCAATATCTTCCTCCGGTGCTTCTCGTGCTCTTCCTTGCTCTTGGAGTAAATAAGAATATCATCGATGAATACAATGACAAACTTATCTAAATACGGTTTTCATACTCGATTCATAAGGTCCATGAATACTGCAGGCGCGTTTGTTAGCCCAAAAGGCATCACTCGGAATTCAAAGTGTCCATACCGCGTACGAAAGGCAGTTATAGGAATATCCTCCTTTCTAACACACAGTTGATGATACCCTGATCTCAAGTCGATATTTGAGTATACACAGGAACCTTGCAATTGATCAAACAAATCGTCAATCCTCGGCAATGGGTACCGATTCCTAACCGTAAACTTGTTGAGCTCTCTATAGTCGATACACATCCGAAACGACCCATCTTTCTTCTTTACAAACAACACTGGCACTCCCCATGGTGTTGAGCTCGGTCGAATAAATCCCTTATCCATCAACTCTTTCAATTGATCTGATAACTCCTTCAACTCTGATGGTGCTAATCGATAGGGTGCACGAGCAACTGGTGCAGCTCCCGACATCAAATCGATTCGAAATTCGACTTCACAGGTGGGCGGTAAACCCGGCAACTCATCAGGAAAAACTTCTGGATATTCTCGAATTACAGGTACCTCTTCTAACTTTGCCTCTAAGTCACCATAACTAGAAACTTGTGCCAGAAACACATCACATCCATCTTCTACGTACCTCATCATTTTTAAGCAAGATATCACTTTCAAACGAGAGGTACATTCATCTCCCTTCATAGTCAAAACCCTATTCCTCAACGGGATTTAAACTAATCTTTCTCCACAAACGATCACGACACTATGCGCCATTAGCCAATCCATTCCAACAATCACATCGAACGATCCTAGCTCTATGGGTATTAAGTCGATATCAAAAGCGTAATTCCCTAACTTCAAGGAACATCCTTTTAGTATAGAATTTGTACTAACGATCTTCCCATCCGCTAATTCCACGTTATAATTAGTCGTTAGCATTACCGGTTCTCTATTGATATGACGACTAAATTTTACATCTACGAAGCTCTTGTCGGAAGCAGAATCAAACAATATACTAGCATAACAAGCGTCAAGTAGATACGTACCGGTAACCACATTAGGGCCTTGCGGTTTATCAGTAGTCCCTACTCGATACACAGCAGCATCATTATTTCCTCCTTGCCTATTTCCAGCCTTCGGGCAGTTCCCCTGCTTATGCCCTCTTTCTCCACACCCAAAGCAAACCATCACCTTCGTGGCATTTGCCCCAGTAGCCACCCCTTTAGCTCGGCAATCTGCAATTCTATGACCCGCTTTTCCGCACTTGCCACACGCAGGTGGGCAATTCCCTATATGGTACAAATTACATCGACCACAATGAGGATTCACCTTAGCTCCTCTAGGGGTAGTGACAGCCCTCATTCCATCATTTATTCTCTGGTTGAACTGTTGGTTGCGGTTCTGACCTTGGTTGTTACGGTTTCCTCCACGACTTTGACCTTGGGATTGATTACCCTGAGCTGCCTCCCACTTTCTCTTGTTCCCTTCGGCAATGTAGTCCTTCTTATCTTGCAGCTTGACATCCATTAGCGCGTGAGCCATTTGGACTGCTTCATCGAATGACCCAGGATTAGATGAAGTTTTCTCACCCTTGATATTGCTTGACAAACCCTTGATGTACTGCTTCATTTTCTTGTGATCATCAGCAAAGGCATCAGGACACAAAAGGCTCAATTCATTAAACCTCCTTGTATACGCGGTAATGTCATTGTTCCTCAAAGACAAATGCCTTAACTCATCTTCTAGTTGACCCAGCTCTTCTTCGGGACAAAACTTTTTGGTCAAGAGTGCCTTGGTAGCAGTCCAAGTCCTCGCATTTGCTACCGCTAACCCGACAGTGGCCACTTGATTGTTCCACCAACTTAAGGCGTCATCGAGAAAAGTGGCAGCTGCAAACATGACTTTATTTGCCTCTGAACATCCGCTAATTTCAAAAGTTTTTTCGATCTTCTCCAACCACCTTCGGAGTTCTAGGGCTCTGCCAGTACCACGAAACTGCGTGGGACCGCATTTCATAAAACCAGCATAAGTACACTCCCTCGGGGCTTGCTGTCTTCCTGCATTTCCACCTTGACCTGGGTTTCGGTTTTCACGATCCGCTTCGAGTGCATTTGCAATTGCTTCTTGAATCATTGTGTTCACATGGTTAGCTGTTAGCTTTGGAGGCATGGTGAATTCTCAAGCACACCTCTCTACAAAGACTGGGAAAATAGAAAACAAAGTAAGTATACACATCAAGATTAAGATGGATTTCTCTTTCAAGACATAATATAAGTACAACAACACATCACTACAAGGTTACTAATATTCATCAATCACATCACAAAAGAGCAAATTAAAGACATATCATAGATTATGAAAGGTAAACATGGATTGCATTGATAAATCAACCAAAATCTGTGACAAGTAATGCCACTACAACCATACACCATCAAACTTAAGTCATCAAGTTTTCATCACAATACCATCATACAGGAGTCTAAAATAGTTCGATTACAACGATCAAAGATAAAATAAAATACAAGCAACTAGTCACGTGGTGATCCACACGACCTCTTGGATGGTGGTTCTTCTTCATCCTCCTCGGGATCTTCATCACTGTCTTCTTCGTCCTCGTCCATCTTCCTCTTTCCCTTATCATTCGGCCCACACTCAGTTACCTTCTTCGTCCCAGTAGTAGATCCACACTCCACTGCTTCCTGATTCCCTAAAGTGATACACACACCCCTGGCGGGTGGCTGGACCATAAAATCATTAGCCTCCATCTCCGAGTCATCTAAAAATCTCCAATCTTGTGGCAGTGATGCTCTAACACGATGCTCCCAACTTTGCATCCTAGTCAACCTCGCCTGATCCTCCCTAACTTGCTCAAGACTAGCACGCAGGTTCGCTATCATCGATCTCAAACTATTAATATCACTCTTATTCGCTACTCCATCAAATTCAACCCTTGCAGTTCTTGCTAACAACCTCTGATGTGCCCTCTCATTCTCGTCGAACCTTTTGATTAATCTAGTTACCACCACGTACCGCTCGTACATCAATCTATCCATTCTTCTCAAAACAAGCGGAACGTCACGATAAGCTCTTGTTCCGGGGCAGATAACTCTTGCGATGTCCTGATGAAGAGAATTTGCGCTTGCTGCAGCATCGGAACTTCTAGGGATACCTAGCATACCAATCAGATGAGAAACACGAGTAGGCCTGGGGAAGGTAGTACTCCTTTGGTCGGGGTCCTGAGCTTGCACATTGTTCGTCTCGGCTTGTCCTTCAACAACTGTTCCCACATTTCCCCCTTCGTGTACTACGACGTATTCGTCTCCATTTCCGTTAGGCGGTACCTCGGCCATTCCTGCAATAACCGAGAATTTTGGAGGGTACGTAAGATTACTATTCAATATTTATAAATACATGCATGCAAATGCAATGCAAAGGTGGTACATGTTGGAAATACGTTTTCCCAAAGAAAGTCTCGGTCACATCATTATTAGCATAGATCACGAGCTATAGACTATTTAGGACATTGTAACTTGGAGTGACCTCCCTTAGGGGGAGATTGTTGGAAATACGTTTTTACGCATTTAGAAAGGATCGGTCACTCCAAAGATATATTCTAGTATTGGGCTCGTGATCCATTTGTAAACAATATAGTCTACATAGCCCACATGTAGGGTGGGCTATATATACCCCCTCCTAGCATGTTAGGAGGGGTGGTTCTTCTCATTTTCTACTTTTCATTTATCTAATTTCACTTTCTCTCTCTATCTTCTTTTTCTCTCCTTTCTCTCTCTACCCCCATCTTAATCTTCCCCATCTCCACCATTAAATCAATAGATCCAATCCATTATTTACCAAATCCCAAGATAACGTAGACCTTCAATTGGTATCAAGAGCCATGGTTAAATCTTAGGATTATCTTATTTTTCATCTATTGATTTGGTGATAAAAATCATTTCTTTCTAAAATCTTTTGTCTATTTAGTTTTTTTTTGGTATCACGTATTTTTAGATCAACTTTTTAAAGAATCAAATTTTTAAAAAAACAATCAGTTTTATTGTTTTTACAAGTTATCAGTTTTAAACAATCATCAGTTTTTTCAATATCTATTTTTTATCAATTTTTCTTGTCTCTTTGTCTCAATTTTTTATCTGTTTTTTATCAATTTTTTATAAATCTGGGTTTCTTTCTAACTTAGTTGTCCTATCAAATCTGTCAATCATTTTTTTTTCTTTTCTTTTTTTGTCCAATCATTTGGGTGTTTCTGGTAATAGTCTTGCTGTCCAACAGTCCTTCATCAACGTCTTAGATCATTCCGAATGAACCTTTTTTTTTTATATATTCCGAATGAACAAGATTTCAAATTATTCCTCATAGGGATTTTTCCGAGTAAGGATTATTCCGAGTAAGGATTATTCCGAGTAAGGATCACGCCAAATATTCAGAATAGCCAGACATTCCGTATAGGAATTTTATTCCGTATAGGAATTTTATTCCGTATAGGAATTATTCCGCATAGCCATTTCTTGAACTCGACCCTTGACTCGACCCTTGACTCCTACACCCACCCTCACACTCGGACTCCAATCACCCAACTCACACAACACCCACACACAACAACACTCACTCATCACTTGAGACTCGACTCACTCTCTATCGTAAACAATCCACGCCTTAATCTCTCGAACAACACACCCAATCTAGACTCACCAAAACAAACATACTCTTCTCAACTTCCCCAAACAAACAGCCTCGACATCACACCCCGACTAAACCCCCGACTCTCAAATACACTCGACTCGAAAACCTCAGTCTCACACTCAAACATCAACTCGACTCGATTCTCAAACAGAAAACTTAAAGGATCTCAGATTAAGTCTTGAAGATCTTCGAAGATCTTGTGTTTTTGACCATTTTTCTTCACTGACCCATATCGAGAGTAACCCTCTTTTGATATACGAATCTTAAAGAGAAATTAATAACAATGTTGTTATAATCCTTCTTTGATTCGTTTAATCAACACATGCAAACATAAAGTTTTAAAACTTGTTAAAATCATCTCTTTGTTTCGTTTTGAACACAAAAAATCAACACATTTTCAATCACCCTCGATCGCACTCTCGACAAACTCGACTCATTTCTTTTTACAGACCCTCTCACACAACAACTCTCACCTCACAAGACCCTCAACACAAACCGACACCTACACTCATCTCCCGTCTCACACAACACTCTCCCTCACAAGACCCTCAACACAAACCCTCATCTCTCGTTCCGACTCGATACACGACAGAAAGACTCGACAGATGAGAGAAAGATTGTGATTAGACAAGAAAAGACCTACCCGAGACCCCTTCAAGGATCTTGAAGCCATATCTTGATTGCCACGAGATGATTCATCTCAGTTGATTTGAATCACTAGTTTTCATCGATACTTCATATTGAATATGATACTTATATGCATCGATGGAGTGGATTTAGATCATATGATGGATTTATCAGCCATTTTTTTTAAAGGAAGGGACGGAGATCTTGAAGAGAGAGAGAGATTTTTGGGAAGTGATCGAATATTATTGAGACAGAGGGCGGAGAAAACAAAGAGAGGTGAGGGAGACATATACGTAATGGAGGTGGTTGGGATTAAGAAATGATTTTAGGATAGACCTTTATTTTTTTTATAATCGGTAAGTGTGTCTAGAAGTATTTAGTTGGTGCTAAATTGGACGTGGCAGGTTGGAATATAATGTCATCTTAATGGGGCAATGGGCTGAATTCATTTTGGACAAATGATGGCCATGCTATTTTAAGATTCGGATATTGGACATTTATCACAAATAGGCTACGTAATGTCATATTTAACATTTTGAGTGTATCACTACTTACATAAAGTATTTGTAGGATTAATTGGTTTTCGAGCTTCATTATTAGATCGAGTCGGGTATTTCGAAAGAATCGAGTGGTAAAATATTTGACGGGTTAAAAGTTTGTGCGACCGAATTTGAAAACAAAAGTGACGAGTCAAACAGACGGGCGTTATTTTTAGTGGTTGCGGATTCTTGATCGGGTTTGTTTTATCTACGTTTGAGCCGACAAGAAACTCACGGGTCTTTCGTTGGTTTTGTCATATTCCGTGAAGTTCTGTTTCTTAATTTATTCACGAAAGCAACCACAAAATTCAATGGATTTTTTGAAGTCGACATCAAACGAGGGAGAATCGCATTTAATGCAAAACAAAGTTTAGAAAAGTGGCATCACTTCATTTCAAATGCTTCAGTCTCATCTTGTCACTCTTTCGAGGATTCAAGGAGGGAGCGAATTTGTGACCATCTTTGGACAAGATCGTCATATATTCATCAACTCAATATTCACCACTTTGACCCAACTCGCCGAGCAACTCAACCATGACAACTTTAATCACTCTGCATCGGCACTTGCATATAAGGATCTTGTGACACAACTCACGCCTTTCCTCGAATTCAATATCATCAAGCCTGAAAGTTCAGTGATTTGCCAATCATTTCTTCGAGATAGACATACCGAGCTTCGAGTTTTCCGTGATACAATTTTGAAACTCATGTCATCGGTCTCGTCTTCGATTTATGAAAGATCTCGAATTCAGCAAGGGTATGATAATGGAATGCAAGACTCTTCGATGCAAGAGGAAACTGGTCATACGATTGAACACTTGGAGCCTAACGATGGCAAGAGCACGGAATCAGGAGGACAACATGATACCAGTGGCACGTCAGGAAATGTTCACGAGATCTCTCTTGATGACACCTTACCCGTTTATGACGAAAAGCCGGCAAACATGGTACAATTTAAGGTTGTTTATGATGTATATGCTGATGACATGCCGCATATTGAGCATTTTGAACCTAATTATGACAAACATGGGATGGAAAAGAGTGATAGAAATACCACTTCTGATTCATCCGATGAGAGTCATAATGGGGGAGAAAGTGTTCAAAATGCTAAACATCATGATAATTGTCCTATAACTGCTTCATTGACTGCTTCTGAGTCCAAGATTAGAGAGCTCGAAACGATTGTAGCTAAACAATCAAAAGATCTTGAGGATGCCAAACTTGAATTTTCTAAGAAAACGGACAAATTTGAAACATACTTTGAAAAACTTGAAAAGTCAAACGTTGTTCTTGAAAGAAAATTGGATCAAAAAGTTTTAGATTCGAAAGCTGAAAATGATAATCTTTTGAAACAAATTCAGTTACTAGAGTCTAAATTGGCATCCCAAGATAGTTTGCTCAAAGAAAATGAAACGTTAGAAGCCCAAGTTCAGGAAAAGGTGTTTGCTATAGTTGCGTTGAAAAACGAGTTAAGGAAAAATAGAGGACCTAGTGTGGACACTAAGCTTGAAAAACCATCAATCTTGGGGAAACCGCCTACTAATCAGTTTGTCAGACAACCGATTGTCAGACAACCTACTGCATTTAGATCCGAGCGACCACAATCCTCGAGACCGCGGTTTGCCTCCCAAGTTGATTTGGTTCACTTTCCTAGACCAGTTACTCCACCATCTAGGCCCAATGTGACTAAAACAGCTTTTGCAAGACCTAATAACATGATTGCCCCTAGTTTCTCTAAGAATAGTTCAATGAACACGTCTAGAACTAGTTCAACTGATTTGCGCCATGATTTTGGTCAAAGGGAAGCTATTCAAAAGACACATGTAAGAGATAGCAATGTCCAACCTAGTCAGATGCCTTCTAGGTTACCCAACACTGCTAACCGTAGCATGACGTCTCCTAGGAGCATCGATCAATCATCTAGGAATTACTCGGACATTAAATATACTACTTGTAAAACATGTAGAAAATGTGTCTTTACGGCAAATCATGACTCTTGTATCAATAAATTGTTTAATGAGGTGAACTCCCACGCTAGACATAAATCCCAGTGGGTCGCTAAAGTCAAACCCATTGGTAAAATGTGGCGGCCCACTGGAAGAACTTTCACTCTTGTAGGAAACGAGTGCCCTTTAACTAGGATAGTCTCTGATTCTACGAATACTACTAGGGAGGAAATTGTAAAGGATGATACATCACTTAAGCCTGACTTAAGGTTTTCTATAAAAGGAAACGTTTGCCAACTAAGACAAGTGAATCATCTCCTCAGGCCACCTCTGACACAAGAAAAGAAAACCGTGAACCCCCACGTGCTTCTAAAATAGATATCTCTAACCCATGCAAAAGTATACAAACTCCTAATGAGAATACAGGTACCAAAGTTGATGTTCCAAAAGGACGAAGCGGTCCAATCGTTGTATACCGTTCAACTAAGGACACTCTTAGAGTTTGGTTGCTGAAGAAGCAGATATCGGAGAAACAAGTGTCTCAGGGGATTCATGGCTAAGCTCGTGTATAAGGACTTATAGTCACATCACAGACTATAACTCGATCTTCAAAGAAAGGAAAGTTTATCGCCGATGGTAAACTTATCCTAACAACGAGAAATTCATTTTTCTCGGGCATGAGCTTATATCAAAAACATTCGAAGTTTTTAAGCTCATGCACAATGGTTCCTCGTTAAATGACAGACGATGACCCGGACTTCAGAGACAGGGAAGTTTATCTACGCAATGATAACCTACCCTCTTAACAAGAAATTAAGTTTTCTTGGACACGAGCTTATCCTAAAACCATTCAAAGGTTTTAAGCTCGTGTATATGGTTTATCATCAAATATCAGATGGTAACCCGTGCTTCAAAGAAAGGAAAGTTTATCGCCGATGATAAACTTATCCTAACAACGAGAAATTAAGTTTTCTCGGGCATGAGCTAATATTAAAAACATTCGAAGTTTTTAAGCTCATGCACTATGACTTACAGTTAAACGTCAGACTGTAACTCGAACTTAAAATAAAGGAAAGATTATCTTTTATGATAACTTATCCTCTTAACGAGAAATTCACCTTTCTCGGTCATGAGCTTGTATTAAAACATTCGAAGTTTTAAGCTCAGAAAGGAAAGTGTATCTTCTAAATAAGAGAACTTTTCCTCATAACGAGAAATTAACCTTTCTCGGTCATGAGCTTTCCGTTAAAACAGTCAAAGTTTTCAAGCTCATGAAAACGACTTCTAAGTAAATGTCAGCTTAGGACTCGTCCTTCAGATAAAAGGAAAGTTTATCGCCGATGGTAACTTATCCTTAACAACGGGAAGTTTACAACTTCTCGGACTTGAGCTCGCCTTTAAGATATTCAACATCTAAAGCTCAAGTAATTGGTTTTCAAAACTTTGAACACAATTTTTCAAGAATTTTTCAAAAGGTTTTTCTAAATCTTTCAAAATTGCGTGTTCAAAACGTTTTGATAAAAAGAGCATGTCTTCTGGAATCGATAATATTTACGAACCTAGAAATGTCATTCAATAATGACACGGGGTTGTAAATAAAGTTCGAGCAGAAGTTTAAAAGATTTAAAACATGCTCCATATGGTTTGCTATTATTTCCGATAGTAACCCGCTTTTCACTTTGAAGTAAAGCATTTCACCGGAAAGCTTTGACTTCAGAATCCGAAGTTATCATCTCCACCAACCGTAGCAACTTACAATTGATATTTACATACTCGACGATGCGACTACTCAAACGGTGACTACAGCTCTTTCAATAGAACACGGGTCAATAATTGAGGGGGAGCAATTGTCCAGCATTCAGAATCCTTGATGCCGGAAGTGCCAAGTTCACATATTGGTGTTAAGACAATGATGTCAATCATACACTTGGAGTCAAGAGATAACTTCAGAAGTTACGAGGAAGACCAACATTCGTGAACAAGAACGATGTGAATCTTTCATATGATGTTCTTCATCATTCAGGTCCAACCTCGTAAATTGCTAATATTGTGAATTCATTATCATATATGATCTTTGCACGTGATAAATACCTTACACTTGTGTTTAAAAGGTATTTAATTTACGTTTCAAGTACACCCTCATTAATTTGAGGGGGAGCTTGTGTAACTCATGAAGATAATTGGATTTGCATTTTTCTTCCCAAATTTTCTTAAAACGCTATTAAATCAATTGATATTAAAAACATTGATTGAGTTAATATTTTTAATATGGGGGAGAAAATGTGATTTAATATGGGAAATGATTAATCACAAATGGTTTGACTTAACGTGCTAGCTCATCCCGACATGTGCAAAATGTTTTCGGATATCGTGGCATATGCTAAGGGGGAGCAAAATGGATTTGCACTTCAAAATGGATTTCATGGTGACATACACTTACCCAAAACATCTCTATTCATGACGGTGAAGATTGTGGTGACATAAGGATGGTAGGATAGGTTAAAGTCCAATGATTTCTCTAGAACCGGAGGAATCTTCCCAAGGACATTCCGTAGCTAGAAATAGTAGTCCTTAGGAAAGATGGAGAAAGATTGTGAACGTAGCTGAATGCCGACCAAGTACTTAAGTTAGCACTGGAACAATCACAACAAGGTGCTAGTTATGACGTATTGGTAAGCATTGAAGGGGTTGAAGAATGAAAAAGAATTGTAAAGATAAAGGGTGTAAAGAAAGAAGCCCTTCTTACAACCTTAGGCAGAAACCGGGTCAATACATATGCTATTGAGATCATTTTTAATGATTCTTGATATTGAAGAAAGACATCATGGACCCAGTGATGCAATGCACAACCCTTCCCATCTAACTCAAATATCTCTCAAAAGGTATTTGTTTTAATCACACGGAGATCAACACATTATCTATTGGTTTATTCACTCCGAATAAATTGGTATTGAAAAGGTGGCACTCCTCTCCAGCCTCCGATCACTAAAAATCCAAAATGCACGATCGAGTCTAGAGCCATTTGAGATCATCAAATATCTCATTAGGACACACTTTCATAATTCCTTGCTTCTTCACACACTGTGAAAAGTAAGAAAGATCTTAAGAGTCCTACGCAAAATCTTCAGGATCTTGCCTGAACATCCGGGTAATACGAAAGTATTTACAATGAAGAAGGAAATCCTTCTTGAGCGAATATCAAAAAGCTCATGGTAGGTGACTTGTGCGATTCTATATGAATCAAACTTGTGATAACTGGAAAGCAACAGCTGTTTAATTCTTAACTGAATTTAAACACGTTCCAGGCCTCTACGCAATATCTTAGTGATCTTGCCAGAACATTCAGAGTAATACTATTAAGTATTTACAGTGACGAATGGAAATCCTTCTAGTGTTAACATCAAACAGCACTTGGTAGGTAACTTGCAAGATTCTATATGAATCAAGCTAGTGACAACTGGAAAGCAACGATGGTGCGGTTCTTAATTGAACTTCACTTGTTCCAGGAACATGAATTGACGGCTTCAAATCATGCGGATAATATTATCCAAATGATTCACTCTTAACGTTCGCAGTCAGCTTTGGACGGTCGAGTAAAGAGAACGGGTTTACCCGAGAAATCATGTCAAGGAGGTTCTTTATTGAAACTACCTGCCACAAGTACGATATTTAATATCGTCCAACGGTCTTCACCGACCAGAGGTAAAATGCTACCGAATTAGAATGAAATGTTCAAGGCCAATTCATCCGTGTATATTGTTTGTTGCTAACTGTCTTATGCAGCGTAACAAGAAGGTGACATTGCGGTGTACAATCCAGAAGAAGTCGTCACCACATGCTTATACTACATACAATTAGTACTTCAACAAATTCAAGAAAGTCTGAAGGTCAAGTCTTCCGCTGTATCAAACTCTGAAGCTTTCAAAAATTTAAAGGTATAAGTATGTGGAACATGAAGTCACGAAGAGGCGAATGTCACAAGTGACGAATGCACAAGGTCAAGGCAAGAAAACATGCTCAAGACTTAAGTCAAAGATCACATCAAGCATATTCACAAGAACAAGATCGAAGACTCAAGCATAGATGCTAGGTTTAAGATTTTGTAAAATGGTGTGACCTCCCTTAGGGGGAGATTGTTGGAAATACGTTTTCCCAAAGAAAGTCTCGGTCACATCATTATTAGCATAGATCACGAGCTATAGACTATTTAGGACATTGTAACTTGGAGTGACCTCCCTTAGGGGGAGATTGTTGGAAATACGTTTTTACGCATTTAGAAAGGATCGGTCACTCCAAAGATATATTCTAGTATTGGGCTCGTGATCCATTTGTAAACAATATAGTCTACATAGCCCACATGTAGGGTGGGCTATATATACCCCCTCCTAGCATGTTAGGAGGGGTGGTTCTTCTCATTTTCTACTTTTCATTTATCTAATTTCACTTTCTCTCTCTACCTTCTTTTTCTCTCCTTTCTCTCTCTACCCCCATCTTCATCTTCCCCATCTCCACCATTAAATCAATAGATCCAATCCATTATTTACCAAATCCTAAGATAACGTAGACCTTCAGTACACATGCCCAAAATGCGATAATATGATGCTCATGCATATGTAATACAAGAATTACGGTATCGAGTACTCCACGTACAATTTCAACGTTTACATATAGTAGTTCAATATCTACGTAATAAATACCACATATATTACTTCAACTTAAAGGTATAAATCTATACCATCAATACTAAAATAAACCTTACCGGAGCCATGCAGGATAGTTGTGTGCTTGGACAATTTCTTACGACACCAAAAGTTATAGTTTAGGATTTTTCAAAACGAACTAGTTCTCTATAACTCATGGCTCTGATTACCAATCTCTAACACCCCCACAAATGCTATGCGCAACGGAACTACAACATTTGGGTGCTAGGCAGTTATCATCACACACAAGATATATCAAACGACTCGAAGAGACGTAAAAGTTTTAACATAAATTAAGCATTGTTAAAAACATACATGTCTAAGGTTTTCCAAACCCAAGATGATACAACACAGAGTTAGCGTTTTGGTCCCCACGAATCTCAACCCCAAAAGATACATTTTCGTTAACATGAAAGAAAATCTAAAAGTGTTCAAGCTAAAATATGGGTGGAAAAACAAGTAGACGCCAAGCCACACACAACTCCCATCCAATGCATGCTCCATGCTATACTTCATCGGTTACCTGAAACACATGCTAAATTGGGTCAACAAATAATGTTGAGTGGAATTCATAGGTTTTATAATCTCATTTTGAACATATGTGTTATAAAAATCATTCACGATCATTCATAGAATTGTCGATCAAAAAATCTATTTTCAAGGTCATGACAATTGTGTTTAAGCACATGACACTAATCCGTTAACTCAATCACCCGCGTAATAATTACCGGCGTGATTAAGATGAAACCATTGCCCCTTCTAAAGGCATCAGTTGCAATCATACCTTATCTCTTATCACAAGTTATCCGTCCGCAGGGGGTACTCAACGTACTAGCCCTCGTCTCGGATAGGGTCGTCAACCCCGTAGTACTATCAATTGTATAAGCGGCTATTTTCAATCCACACAAGGATTAAACAATAGTTAATAGTTCATGAATATAGGGTCTTTTGCAACTAGGTACTCAACACAATTTTAAGGCAACATTCGGGCCCAACAATCATTCATGACAAATGTTCATTTTAGAAAACTAGCATGCATCTCCCTCGCGGGTAAAAACAATTTAAAATAGCAGTAAGCGAGGCTACAAATTCACACCTTATGTATATAGAGTAGTCGACGATACGAATGACGATCACTGATGATGATGAGGATGCCCGGGGAATTCAACACCTAACAAACAATAACGCGTAATGAGTAAATCTCATTTATAAACTTTAAGTACTGTATAATATATACATATTAGTCAATTGTGATAATTACAAACTCACGCCAAAACTAAACAGATAATTGTTACTAGTTTTACACTATTCATCTACGTTATTAACGTTATTACCCTTTTCACGTTTTTCGTCGATACTTACCAAAAGTATGGGCTGTTTACCTAGACTTATACCCTTTTATAAAATTTGGGAAAATTCTCAAAAATACCTTAAGACCTGTAGAAAACCAATTTTTAATCCCATTAAAAGTTTTCACTTTTATGACCCGTTACTCAACACATTACTAAACATACGTTTTTTGGACTGATTTTGCACATTGACCATGTTGGACTTGTTTGACCCATTTAAAATATACCATTGACCCATTTAACACCTAAGTTTAATAATAGACTCACAAATGAAGGTTTGAGACCAAAAATCAACCTTTAATCAATTACCAAACTATACCTATGGTTCCCGGGATTTGACCCAAAACCACACATAATTTCGGATTATGTAGGTTCTCATCTTCCGGTACACGTATTTTCAAAACATCATAACTTTTGACTCGTTTGGAGTCGTAAGCTCTTTCTTATACCAAATCGAAGATAATACGATGATCTACAACTATATCCTAGTCTCATGACCTGTTTACAAAATCAAATTTATGAAAATAAGCCTAAACAATCTGCCTAAATTTACCCTTCTCAAAATCAACCCAACACTCGTTTCCAAACCATTTTATCGACACCTAGCCTCAACTTAATCAATCCTAACCATGACTAATCATCCTAATCAGTCCTTAACACCTAAAATACTAAATCCATCCTAAAACCCATTCACTAAATCAAACATGCAATGAACTTTACCCACTCAAAAACATCTAAAACCATGAATTAAACATAAACCCATAAGTAAAACATCAATCACCAAGATCCACCAAACACCCCCATTTAGCCGTGGGGTGTGGGTGATCAAAACACCCCAACAAAATTGATTTTGGTTGGTTTGTTGGGTGATTATCCATCTCCTACACTCCAATTAAACATGCATAAGTTCAATTAACATCAAAACAAATTTTTGAAAAACCCATTTGATTCTTGAAAATTTTTATGAATGCATGTTGGATTAAAGCATATCAAAACACTTGAAATGATTAAACTAAATGTGGTCTAACCTTGGTTTTGATCAAAACAAGCTAGAAAAAAATGTGGTGGTGGTGTGGTGGTTTGGCCGTCGGCCTAAAGAGAGAAAAAGAGAGAGAGTGGAAAATTTTTTAGTGTGTGTTTGTGTTGTGTGTGTGTTGTGTTCCCATTTTGTAAAATTAGGAGGCCCTTGGGTGCAATATTGGCATTCTTTTGGCCTTGAATAAAAACAAACTCAAATGTTTGCGGGAATGATCACTAGTCGACTTGGAAAATTTTGCGGGAGTCGGGGGTCATCCCGAACACTCCAAAATACTTTTTGGACAATTTAAATGCACCCGGAAAGCAATAAAACACACCCGACTCGACTTAACACGAACCGAAAGTAAAATCCTCGAAAAATCATAATATCGATAAAACGACAATAAACATAGAAATTTGGGCATCCATCGGGATCGTAGTCGTCATCGTTCTTCTTAAATCGCCAATCGTCAAGATTACGACCTCAAACATTGGTTTCAACCAAAACGATAAAATATATAGTAAATAAAATTTCTTAAAATTTTCAAAAATAGACGTAATTTAGGGTAAGATAAGTGACCTCGGTTTCTGGGTATCACACCAAGCTTAAAAACGAGATCATTGTTATTATAAGTTAGTAAGCTAACACTCACTCATGTGTCTCAATTATTCGCTTAGACTCCCTTATTCCTAGGTGTATCTCTTATATTTTATTGTTGTCTTGAATGATCACGAGGATGCATTGTTGACTTATTTCGATAGTTTATTTAGGTTGAAAATAAAGTAGGACGAATTAATCAATAGTTAGCTAAAGGACAAAATCTTTTAAAACTGCTTATCGGGACCTTATAAAGTTCATATCTTGGCATAACTCGCTTCACGATTTGAGACCTTTCTCGGACCGATATTTGGCAGTGACTTCATACTTCTAATCTTGAGAGACGTTCTTGAAATAATGGTCTTCTCTTCATAATAGGAATTTCTTCACTTGAAGTTTTTGAGAGATTCTTCATACTTGGACCACGACTTCTTCATTTTTCTCCAATCTTTATTCTGGATTTTGATATACAACGATCCGCCTCCTTTTAGGACTTGGATCTGTTTATCCTCATACCTTACTAGGGTCTTTTCGGATAAACTTCTCCATGATTTTTAGGGGAGTATTTTCTTTTTGTCGTGTGTCTCGATCCTTCATGTTGATTTTTGATAAATGATTCTTCACATCACTTTGGATCTTTAGCAACAAAATGTATCCCTCATGCCTCCTTTTCGGACTCGCCAATCTTCGCATCCCGCTTCAGTAAGTTATGCCTTGGCTATGAACTCTAATTAATACCGAGCAACTTTTAAACGATCTTGTGTTAGAAGCTAAGTAACTTTTCAAATCGTACGACCTTACTTATTGCAATTATATTTATTAACAAGCGATGGGAGAAAAAGCTCATAGTTAACTCACATAAATTCATGAAAGAATACCAAACTTATAAATGACTCTATCATCTCTCGTTCTCCACAATTTAAAATCACAAGGAATGAGACTCGTGGATGCTTAGCCAATTAAATCAAAGTTTTGGGTTTTCAAGTCATCTATAGAATCTTGCAACTTCTTAGACTTTTTCAAGTTTAGAATTAGAATTTTAAAGTTCCCTTGATAAACGACTTTCTAGGATCAATGATAGGAACTTGCGAAAAGTTCTTGTTCTTAACCCATAAGAGTTAAGACTTTCGCGTTTTAAAGTTCCCTATATAAAAGCTTAGCAAAACTTGACTTAAACACATTAAGGATACTAGCTAGTGTAAACTTGGATAAGTAAACTCGGATTGAGTCAAAAGATTCATGACGGGCCTAATATATGAAAGACATCTAAACTCAGTAAAACAATTTTATTTTTTATTTTTCTTTTAACTTTATTGTTGAAATGAAATATATACATATGATGCGATAACAAAAGGAAAAAACATAAAAGAGAATAAATGAAAAATACTACTAGGCCAAAATAGATCAAAAATTTTGAAAAATATCAAAAAATTAAATTTTCAGGTTAAAATGAGGACAAATTAATGGAAAAGCCCACTTAACTTCGATAGAAGTCCCCCCTACACTTGATATAAACATTGTCCTCAATGTTTAAGCATGTGGGAGTAAACTCCCCTACACTTAGGACATTGTGCACTTTGTTTAAATCTTGCTAAGGAAGAGATGACTATTGTAGAAGTATGATAATATTTGATTTATCAAGAGGGTTGTTGTTTCTAGTGAGAGAAAGTAGAGAGAGAGATGAGAGAGAAATGTACAAGTGATATTACTAAAATGAAACAACCAACACCCCTTTCCATGGTGGAAAGGGGTTTATATACCAAGTCCCTTAGTGGACTTGGGCTTCCGGCCCATGAACATGCGTATGGGTCGGGCTAATCTAAATAACAATTAAACATATACTACGAGCCTATAACTATATTGTTGGAGTGACCAAGACTTTCTAAATACGAAAAATGTATTTCCAACAATCTCCCCCAAAGGGAGGTCACTCCAAATTTACAAAGTCCTAATCTAGCATGTTAAATCTTCGTTCTTGAGTTCGTAGTCCACTTTCTCTTTTCTTCTTTAAAATTTCTTCTTTTTGTGAATATGTGTTGAATAACATCAGGCTTTTGCTTGGAACATGTTCTTTTGGCCTTTCACGTGCAATCTTTGTCTTTTTGTGATGTTCGCCTCTTCGTGACTTCATGTCCCACATACCTATCCTTTGTTGAATTCTTGAAATTTTCAGAGTTGATACAGCGTAAGACTTTTAGGTCATACTTTCTTGAATTTGCAGAAGGAATGAGTATGTGAGGACGACTTCTACTGGTACACCGCAACGCCACCGTCTTGAAATGCAGCAACATAATAAGACACGAATAAAATGGCTTTAACATTTTATTCTAATTCGGTAGCATTTTACCTCTGGTCGGTGAAGACCGTTGGACGATAATAAATATCGTACTTGTGACAGGTAGCTCTAATTAAAGATCTCCTTGACAAGATTTCGCGGGTAAACCCGTTCTCTTTATTCGACCGTCCAAAGCTGACTGCGAACATAAAGAGTGAATCATTTGGATCATAAAATCCGTATGATTGAAGCCGTCAATTCATGAATCCTGGAACAAGTGAATTTCAATTAAGATTTTCACCATCGTTTCTTTCGAGTTGTCACGAGCTTGATTCACATAGAATCTTGCTTGTCACCTACCATAGTGCTGTTTGATGTTGACACTAGAAGGATTTCCACTCTTCATTCTGAACACTAAAGAGTGCCACTCTGAGTGTTCTGGCAAGATCACTTGGATAATGCGTAGAGGCCCTGGAACAAGTTTAATCTCAATTAAGAGTTAAACCATCGTTTCTTTCCAGTTATCACAAGATTAGTTCTTAAAGAACCGCACGTGTCACCTACCATGAGCTTGTTTCATGTTGGCTCAAGCAGGATTTCCATCTTCATTGTAATACTTTCGTATTACTTAGATGTTCTGGAAATATTACAAGAATATTGCGTAGGACTCATAAAAATCTTTCTTGTTTTTAAAATTGTGTCCTAATGAGACTTTTGATGATCTCGTGGCTCTAGACTCAATAGTTCATTTTTGTTTTAGTGAGCGGAGGCTGGAGAGGATTTCCACCTTTTCAATATCAATTTATTCGGAGTGAATAAACCCATAGATAACGTGTTGAACCCCGGGACATTAAAACCAATATATTTTGAGAGATATTTGAGTTGGCTAGGAGGGGTTGTGCATCGTATCACTAGGTCCATGATACTTTATCTTCAAGATGAGTTGACCCGGTTTCTGCCTAAGTTGTAAGGAGGGCATATTTCTTTACACCATTTATCTTTACATTTCTTTTTCATTCTTCAACCCCTTCAATGCTTACCAATACATCATCACTAGCACCTTGTTGTGATTGTTCCAGTGCTAGCATCAGTACTTGGTCGGCATTCAGCTACGTTCACAAACCATTCTCCATCTTTGCTAAGGACTTCTATTTTCTAACTATGGAATTTTCCTTGGGAAGATTCCTCTGGTTCAGGAAGAATCATTGGACTAGCACCTAATCCAACCACCCTTTGTCACCACATTCGTCGTGAATAAAGTGTGTTTTGGGTAAGTACTTTTCATCATGAAAAATCCTTGAAAACTCACTTAAGACACTTGTGATATAAATATCAAATTTTTGTATCTTTATGTGTTTTTGTTCATAAAAAATGCTCCCCCTTAACATGTGCAACACACATATTAAGTTGATTTATACTTGAAGTCTTTTTCATGTTTAGCCATATATATTATCAAGTCTCCTTAATCCCATTTTCTCCCCTTATCCAAAATGTTAACCATCAATATTTTGGATATTTAATGGATTAACCGGTCTTTGGGTAACAAAATGAAATTAGTTGATGGCCATAGAACATATTAATGCTCCCCCTCAAGTTAATGAGGGTAAGTTGTAGTGCGTTAGTATGAAATGTTTGAAAGATTTGGAATCTCGTGAGAAATTCTTGAAAAATTTCATACTTTCACAGTACAATAAGCCACAAAATCCGTACGCACAGATTATATACATATTCACAAGTGAGTATATGGAGTTGACCTGATTGTAGTGTGATCACCAATGTTAAGTGGATCAGTCCACAAGCCTGTGATGTGCTCCATATGGTCTGCCCCCCACGAATAGTTCGATACAGCGGATCAACCGTCGATCCCTTAACTTCTCCTCAATCTTCTGGATGGTGTGATTGGCACTCTTCTTAAATCGGCCTTTCCATCTATACATTACCTCTGGGAGACCTTGACCTGAGTTGAGCATCAACAGCTCGTCACGTACATGCTTGAGAGTACCATCGCTGAATTTGTGTAGTTCTAAGAGTCGCATGTATTGCATGACTTCTGCTTCATTCTGGTAAAATATTCCCATCTCTGGTTGGAGTGTACCCATATATGGTTCCTTAGCTTGGTGAAAACGACTCATGGGTTTTGTATGAGGTCGTGTTAGATTTAGCCTGGATTGATAACTCTCTACCCTAAGTTGTAAGTCTTCAACCTTATGCTTGATCACAATTCTACGAGTAAATTGGCGAATGTTGGAGCTTAGGGTAATGACTTCATCGGGTTCTAAGTAAGGGACATTGCCTTGAGCCAAGATGAGTAGAAAATCTTCAATATCTTCAAGTCGTAGGAATTGAAGATCCCCTTCACTTACGCTATAAGTCTTACCGTCTTCTCGCTTGAATCTGATATCTTTCAAATACGAATATCCGAATATATGGTGAAAGCTAACTCCCTGTATGCTTGAAATTCGACGGTTTGCAACTATAGGTGTGCCTTTCTTAGTGTGATTATAGAAGTAGTAAGCCGACCTCGTGTTGCCTTGCCAATGTGAGATGCCTAATTCCGCATATTGATCATATTCCTTGACAAGCTTTTTACTCCATAGGTCTGGAACTTTATCTTAAATCCAAGGGACGTCCTCCAAGTTTACTGCTTTGCCCATTGTTAATGATGTAGCATACCTGTTCGCGCCATTTTCTAAGTAATCCAGATCACGGTTGGCAAAGTATTGCATTGACATGTGCTTGGCTGCTGCAATAACTGAGGGTGTTAGTGGAAGAAGTATCGGAGCTTGTTCACCTGATGTTGTTGATTTGATTGCTTTCATGAGCTCATTGAAATGATATTCTCCCTCAGTTTTGGCAATCTGCATGGAAGCCCAAAAGTTCTTGTCTTTGATCGTTGTTTGAAGAGTATTTGTATCCATGGTAGGCACTCCATATTTATCCATCAAGAATCCAGAGAAGTCGATTGGATTATTGAGGAATTGTGTGAGATCCACCTTTTCACTGTCAGAAATTGTACGTGAGGTTGCTGCCTGTGTAAGCCATGGCTGCACTTGAACCGTCTCATCAATAGTGAACGTATCAGCAAACTCAGGATCTGGTTGATTTATATCGTCAATATCCATATCGATGTTGTGTTGAGGTGGAGAGTTATGTATCACAGATGGTATCGGTTCGTCTTCTTGCATATGTTCGTGTTCTACAGGTGCTGTTGA
Source organism: Glebionis coronaria (assembly GCA_025667525.1). Taxonomy (NCBI): domain Eukaryota; kingdom Viridiplantae; phylum Streptophyta; class Magnoliopsida; order Asterales; family Asteraceae; genus Glebionis; species Glebionis coronaria. Next base: position 296,235,048 of record CM046874.1, read on the forward strand.
TGAGACATTAGTAGGAACCGGTATAGAAGACATACCTGTGTCTATTTCTGTGTGATGCTAAACAAGAGTAGGCGGTGGAGAGTGATGTTTCACAGACGGTGATGGTTCGTCTTCAATCATTTGTTCGTCTTGTATCACTAGATCTACAAGTTCTTCTTGTGATACACTAGTAAGAACAAGTTCAAATGACTTACTTGTGGTATTGACATTGGTTTCATCATGCTCGTCATTGGTGATGTTTTCACTCTCGTCTTGTTGTTTATCGCCAAATTTTTCTTTTGAACGTGCATCACTTTCTTCCTCTTCCTCATCACCGTCCTCGGATTCTTCAGATTCTTCACCATTAGTACCATTACCTTCATCCTTATTACCATTCCCTTTCTCCTTATCCTTACCATTCCCATTACCGTCCTCATTATCATTATCGTCATCCCCATCACTATCGTCATCCTCGTCTTCCCAGTCATCCTCATCCTCCTCCTCATCCTCGTCCTCATCCTCGTCGTCTTCTTCTTCATTCTTATCAGAATGTTCTTTCTCCTCATCATTCTCTTCCTCTTCTTCCTCATTTTCTACCTCATCTTCATTTTCAGGCTCCTTACGTTTCCTTTTCTTGGAAGATTGGGGAACTTCAGTGTCTTCTAATGGTGATGTGTTGGAAGCTTCCATTATGACTTTAACAAGAGATTTTTTCAATTTGTGTTGAGCTTTTGTTTTTGGTAACTCAATGTTGGTTAATCGAGTCTCCAAAGTTTGCATTAATTGCAAGTCAGTAAGGCCTTTAGTGAAAATGTTGGAAGCTCCTGATTGGCACACGACCTAACTTCACGCTGAATGATGTTAGTCATGGTATCATTGATGGAGTTGAGGAAGACATTGTTTTCGTTATCACGTGCTTCCTTTTCGGCAATAAACTTCTGATGTTGCTCTTGAAGTTTTAAAACTCCTCCATAAGCCTCGTAAAGTTTGGATTTCTCGCGTTTTTGTACTCTATAGGCTTTTGTATCATGCTTAGTAATACAGGACTTTAGATCTTCAATCTTTTTTGCCTGTAGTTCCAACTGTTTTAGGAAGTGCTGAATGAGAGGATCATATCATGAGGAATGGAGTGTAAGTGGATGGTAGTTGTACTGTTGTTGGTGGTGGAGGAGTTACCACAAGTGCTAAAGAGGTTGTGGATTGGATGGTGGTTTGTACAGGTTGTTCGAGGATAGATGGCGATGTTGGTACAATCACTGGGGCAGTGGTTAGTACTGGAAGATCGACGATCGGTGGAGGCCTTGATGTAATTACTTGGGTGGTGGTTGGTACAGGTTGATGGATGACCGGTGGCGGCGTTAGTGTAATTACTTGGGTGGTAGTTGGTACATGTTGATGGATGACTGGTGGCGACGTTGGTGTAATTACTTGGGTGGTGGTTGGTACTTGTTGATGGATGACCGGTGGCAGCGTTGGTGTAATTACTTGGGTGGTGGTTGGTACAGGTTGAATGGTTTCGATTGTAGGTTCAAGCTGGGGGACGGTTGTCACGATAGTGCTGAATACTGGTTGTGAAGGGGTATTTGTTGTTGGATAGGAAACAGCGTCAGATGAGCGTCTTTTGCTGCTATCATTTTTGAAGGAGTTGGAAGTGGTTTGCTAAGGTTGACGTCCTCGTACAGGAATGTTTCCATATCTTCTCCAACTTCTAAAGTTTGGTCTTCAAAATCATAGTTGAAATAATAATCTATGTTGTCATCATCTTGGTTTGTTTGGTCTGTGATTCTTTCCTCTAGTCTAAAATCTTGTTCTTCTTCATCATTTGAGTCGTCTGGATCTCCAAAAGCTTCCAGGGCTAATTCTGCAGGAGTTTTTGATCTAGAACCACTACCTGTTTTCTTAGCCTGTGCCTCCATCCTACTTATCTTACGTGATATTCGCATCTGTTTTTCTTCAGACATTATTACTGAAGAATCTTGTTCGTCTGCATCTTCATCACGTAGTTGCTCTTTCCCTTTAGCCTTGCCTTTGGTTTGGGGTGAGGAGATCTTTCGGTGTTTGACAACAGTCTTTTTCCTTTTACCCTTTTGCTTTTCGGATGGATCTTCGTTTGCTCTTTTAATTTGTGCCTCAATATCAATAAGCATTCCTTTGTAAGGTCCACTGTCCTTGATCCCTTCATTAATCATTGTGTCTGGCACTAAAGCTGGACGCAGTGAGTACTTAGTAGAATAATTGTCTTCACCCATCTGATCCAACACGTGGTCATCATCTAATGTATGGTAGAATAAATTTCCACGGTTGACAATAGATGGGACACTCTTCATGAATTGGTTTATGATAAGTTTTGTTGTAACACCCCCAAATTACCACGCAGCATTGGGGCGCTTCTAATAGCACATTGCACACAATCATAAACAACGACCTCAAAAGAGACGTTAAAATAATATACAATCTTGTCCAAAAAGTTTCCCATCCCAATATATATCAAATCAGAGTAGCGTTGGTCCCAAAAACCGTTACCAATCATAATACATTAAATGCTTAAAAGCAGTTTATTCATTTTATAGGATGGAAAAGTAAACAAAGATTTAGACAAGTAAGCACCAACTTCCTCCTCACATGCTCCGCTGCTATCCATCTTGATTACCTGAAATACATGTGTAAAATCATCAACACAAAGGTTGAGCAAGTCTATAGGTTTTACAAATCATTTGAACACAAACAAAGATTATAAGTTTGTGGCATACTTGAAGGCAACAAGCATCAAATAATAATTTGCATCAACAATTGAGGCTTTAACAAAGGCAATCACTTAATGCAATTTAAAGGCAACCACGGGTCCATTCATAGAGGGACAAGCATACCATAAAAGACTTGTGTTCTAAGTTTATGAAAAACATGTATTCCCCTCGCGGGTTTAAAAACCATTTAAAAAATAGTGTAAAAGCGAGGCTGTAGACTTACCCTATATAATACACAAAGCTGGTAGTAGTAGTGATCACCGAAGTGAAGATGCCTCCCAAATATATACACATCAAAAGCCGCCACCTAACAAATAAGGTTCGCGCTTAGCAACATACTTAAGTATTTCAAATCATACTTGGTATAATAAAATCAATGACTCAAAATAGTATGTACATAGACATGACCAATCAATGCAAGTGATTCCTTCTAACTCCACGAAAAGTACTAGCTTTCCAAGACTAGCACCTTCGATATTGATTCATCTCAAGATGCCAAATCAATACGGTTCAAGTACCCTAAATGGGTCTCCAATCTCAGAATATACACCCACACATAAGAGTTATATCCTTTTAGAACTTTAAGAAGCTAATAGTTTAGCCTCTTTCCTCAACCTCAGTAGGTGTTGGCAAAACCTCAACCTTAGTAGGTGTTGGCAAAACCTCAACCTCGGTAAGTGTTGGAAAAACCTCAACCTCAGTAGGTGTTCGCAAGACCTCAACCTTAGTAGGTGTTCGCAAAACCTCAACCTGAGTAGGTTTGAACTCAACGATTGCTTCCATTGCCTGAGAACAAAACACAATATATGGAATAAATAATTTTATCTCTTTTGTTTACATAAATATCAACTTATAAAAATAAGATGAATTTTTGTAATAAGAAACCATTTAAGTATTCTTATGAGAAAAAATTTATTAACTCTAATCGAAATTGTGTTCGTAATAGAAGCCCTAGTTCTAAGTCGAATGCATATAGTGGAAGCATACTATCTTAAGGTGATGATACAACAACAATCTTTTCGCAAAGTCTATTAGACCACTTATCGCAAGGACAATCTATCACAAAATATATATAACACAATGCACTGACCTATCGGAATGCACCCAAGGGAAAGATTATATCGGAATGCTCCATATCGGAAAGATTCTATCGGAACGCTCCATATAGGAAAGGTTCTATCGGAATGACCATATCGGAATGATCCCTATCGGAATGAACCCTATCGGAATGATCCCCTATCGGAATGATCCCCTATCGGAATGATTCCTATCGGAATGATTCCTATCGGAATGTTCCTATCGGAATCAATTCACCAATCATCAGAATACGAAGCATCAGAATACAAACATCGGAATACTTCCATCGGAATCTTATCAATTACATCTTTCTATCGGAATATCCTATCGGAAACTATGATCGGAATCCATCATCTAAAAAGCATCAGAATCTGGGGCGGATTTTAGGAGGTTGAATCTTATCTATCGATTTTCAGGTCATGAGGTATGTTTTAATCAAAACTGTTAATGGCCAATGTTTATTATGCGAATAATATCAAAACCCCTCTAACAATCATGATGTTTATCTCATTTAAAAAACCGAAACCCTAGATCTTGAAATCACGATATGCAGAAAGCTTTAAAAAAAAAATGGATAAAGCATGATAAGAACGTGAATGATAAGTTACCTAGATGATTTACGCAGCAGATAAAAAACACAAGAAACGAGTAAATCGCAAGCTTTGATAATGGCGGCAGATTTGTTAGAAGGTGTGTGTGTAAGAGAAACGAGAATGAAGATACATGGGGTGGGGAGGAGTGTTTGACTGAAGTCAATATCTCAAGCCAAGATTTGCCTAATGTGTAAATTGGTCCCCCCATTTTTCAAAGATGTAAAAACTTTGTTATAAACAAGTTAATAATACATTTTCCCGACCCTATTAAAGTTGCTTAAACGAGCACACCACTAACATCTGAATCGCTATGACCAAAGGCATGTAAGGTCAAACCTAAGGTCAAATCAATTTTCACACAAGGTACACGTTACATCTAAGGCACACATAGTAAGAATTCTAAAAAAGATATTTTAAAGACCCATTTATTTCTAAAATGATTTGGTATTTGCTCCCCCTCAAACGCTGACCCGTTTTCTATTTAAAGAGCTGTAGTTATTGTTTTTTAAAGAGACAAATATCCATGAAGACCTTTTCCGTTTAATGATTTTCTGAAACGATTCTGGTGGCAATAAGATTTCTCTTATTTTAATAAAATAAGTGCACTGAAGCGTACACTAATTTGTGTTAGACTAAGTTATAAAGTAAACTTGGTCCCTTACAAGGTTTTAAAGTAAACATTGCCCGAGAAAATTAATTCCCGTTGTGAGCCATCGTTTTCATAAGAAATACGTGACTTTAATGCGAAAAGCGGGTTGCAGTCAGAAATAACTACAAGCCATATGGGCATGTTTTAAAATATGTACAACTTTTATACAGACTCTATTTATGGCGCCGTGTCAATTTTAATCGATATTTCTAAGGCCGTAAATATTACCATACTAAAAGACATGCCCGATTTAAAATGAAAAATATTTTTGGATTTTCTTGATTTTATATTTTTTATGGTTTTTGGATGTTTTATATTTTTGTATTTTGCTTTTGGTGGTTTATATATATACGATAATATACAAGATCACGATAAAAGGATACTCTAGAATAGTTTACCACCACTATTCTGCAGATTCTTCTGCCAACTCCTGAAGCGTCGTTGGTGAGAATGATTTCATGCCTATCTTTTCGATCAAAAATTCGATACGTCCTCGATCTAAGGCCTTTGTGAATATATCCGCCAGTTGATACTCAGTGTTGACAAAATACAGTTCGATCACTCCATCTTCCACTTGCTCTTTGATGAAGTGGTAGCGTATATCAATGTGCTTTGACCGGGAATGTTGAAGGTAGTTGCAGCAAAGGGCAATGGGCTTTTGTTGTCACAGTACATCGGGATTTTGTTGAATCCAAGACCGTAGTCAGTTAATTGTGATCTCATCCAAAGAACTTGAGCACAACAACCGGACATAGCAATGTATTCAGCCTCTGTACTGGATATCGCAGCGTTTTTCTGCCTTTTGGATGCCCAACTAATCAGTCTTTCTCCAAGAAGTTGCACACTGCCAGAAGTGCTATGTCGAGTATCTTGACACCCAGCATAATCCGCATCTGCATATGATATTAGTGTAATAGAGGAATCCTTCGGATACCACAGACCATAATTAAGTGTTCCTTTAAGATACCGAAAGATCCTTTTCACCACATGTAAGTGCTTTTCGGTAGGCTGAGCCTGATATCGGGCACACATGCATATAGAAAATTGCAAATCAGGCCAGCTAGCAGTTAGATAGAGAAGGGTTCCGATCATTCCACAGTAAAGTTTAGGATCGACAGCAATCCCATCTCTATCCTCATCTAACTTGGATCTCTCAACCATTGGAGTATCCACGGGGTCACATTTTTCAAAATGATACTTTTTCAAAGATTCTAGAGCATATTTGGATTGATTAATGAAGATGCCTCTGGGATTTTGAGAAATTTGTAACCCTAAGAAAAATGAAAATTTTCCCATCATCGACATCTTAAAACGTGTGGACATGATTTTCTCAAAATGGTCAGACAGTCTTTGAGTAGTGGCAGCAAATATTATATCTTCAACATAAATTTGTACCAGTATCATGTCGTTGTCCTCCTTGAGAATGAATAATGTTGGGTCCACTTTGCCTTTGAAGAAGCCTTCTGAGATCAGATAAGACAATAGGAGATCGTACCATGCGCGTGGAGCTTGTTTCAACCCATAAAGAGCCTTCTTGAGCTTGTACACGTGATCGGGATACTCCGAGTTGACGAATCCATTCGGCTGGCTTACGTAGATATCTTCCATTATTTCACAATTAAGAAATGTCGTCTTAACATCCATTTGGTAGATTATCATGTTCATGTGAGCAGCATAGGCAAGGAATAGTCTAATCGCCTCCAATCGTGCAACAGGAGCAAATGATTCTTCAAAGTCAAAACCCAAAGCTTGTTTGAAACCTAAAGCAACCAATCTAGCTTTGTTCTTTAGAACTCCACCTAAGTCATCGAGTTTAACCTTATATACCCACAACAATTTAAGGATTTCAACGTTGTTGGGTAAAGGAACTAATTCCCACACTTCAAGACGTTGAAATTCATTAAGTTCCTCTTGCATGGCTTCAATCCAAGATGATTGTGTCATGGCTTGTTGCCAATTTTTAGGTTTAATATCGGAAAGAAATGCATCAAAGTAGCAATATAATGCATGTTCTTGGAGTTGGTGGCGTGTTAAGACTGGTCGAACGATGTCACCAATAATATTGCGGATTGGGTGATCCTTTGTCCATTTGGTGTTGTGAGTTTCAATCCGTGGTGGTCGGGAGTGAACGATTGCAGGAGCTTCCTCTGAGGTAGACGCACCGTTAAGGTTTTCGGGTACTTGTGAACCAAAGAATGGAAGCTCTTGTAAGTGAGCAATTTCCAAATGGTCATCATAGTAATCCTCTTCAACATCATTAGGAACGAGTGGGGGTGATGATTCAGGTGTAGTTTGTGAATTGGTGGGGGATTGGGCATCTGGTTCAATAGTGACAGTAGATGCCTCAGACTGATTTCCATTATCTTGAGCAACAACTTCGAGAATCGGAGCTACTGTGGCAGGTGCTGGAGAAGAATCACTAGGTGGATCAAAGAATTCATCAAACATAGGTTGAAATAACTCATCCCACTCGGGCCTTGTAAGGGGTATAAATGATGGAGAAGTAGGATTGTTGGGAGTTAATCCGGAACTAATCGTACTGGTTCCCATCTCATGAAGTCCGGGTTTAGAGCTGTGTTGCTCAGAAGCCGTCGCTGTCAGCTCATCAAAATCGACATCCAAAGTCTCTACTATCTTGCCAAGACGATGGTTATAAATTCGGTAAGCTTTCTTTGCGGGTGAGTAACCAATGAAAATTCCAATATCAGCCTTCGGTTGAAGTTTGACCAAATTCTCACTGTTAGTATTTGGATAACACAGTGCACCAAACACATGAAGAAATGAAATATCAGGTTTATTTCCATGAAGTAGCTCATATGGAGTTTTTCCATGGCGCTTACGAATGATGGAGCGGTTTTGGGTATAACATGCGGTTGTCACTGCTTCAGCCCATAAGAATAAAGGAGCATTCGCATATATCAACATAGTTCTAGCAGCTTCCATTAGTGTACAGTTACGTCTTTCCACGACACCGTTTTGTTGTGGAGTGCGAGCAACAGATGTTTCATGTGAAATACCGACCTCTTCATAATAGTCTCTTAGAGCTTGATTAACGAACTTAGTTCCATTATCAGTGCGAATGCGGCGAACAGAAGCATTAAGACGTACTTGGATCATCTTTAAGAAAGTAATAATATAATTTGGAGATTGATCCTTGGTTTCTAAAAACATTACCCATGTAAACCTTGAGAAATCATCCACCATGACGAGGATTTATTTTCTACCACTCACACTAGCCGTACGCATTGGCCCGCAAAGATCCATGTGTAAAAGATACAATGGTTCTTGGTTGGTGTCTTCAGCTTTAGGTTTGTATGATTTCTTGGTGCTTTTCCCCAAAGAACACGCGGAACATAAATGATCCTTGTCGAACTTAAGTTTTGGAAGACCACGAACAAGTTTGTTTTTAGCCAAATGATTTATAGCATCAAAGTCAAGATGAGATAAGCGGCGATGCCATAACCATGACTTGGTCTTAGATGCTTTGGAGAGAAGGCATACAGGAGAGGCGGCCATCATGTTTTGAATGGACAGTGTGTAGAGATTATCCCCTCGAGAACCTTTTAACAAGTCATTTCCTGCAAGATCACGAATGAAGCAAGTATGTTCTCGGAAAGCAACCTCAAGGTTTGAATCGCAAAATTGTCCTACTGAGAATAAGTTGTGACCAAGTCCCTCGACGTAATACACCCTTGAAATCGTAACATTCCCAATTAGATATTCACCGTAACCCATGATCCTCGCAATATGGTCGTTGCCAAATTTCACCGTTCCTAGAAACTTACTGACGAAATTTCTGATCATCGAGCGGCCTCCAGTCATATGTTTGGAGCACCCCGAGTCCAAATAACAAAAAATAATTTGGACGACCTGAAAATATCACCAAACAAAGATGATGTATCGGAATCTAATTGTTCCTCTGAGTTAGCAGGTACAGTTGTAATTATCTTAGATTTGCTATCAAAAGAGTTTTTAGGCTTCCAAATTTTCTTACTAGTTGTTAGCTTAGATTCTAGCTGTCTAGTATTCTAAGGTACTTTTTGACTAGGGACTTCATCACTGGTAGGCACAATAGTGGAGGCAGACCTAGTGAAAGGGCGTTTTTTTCCATTTTTTAGTGCTTGCGATCCTATTTAAAGGATGCTGAGACCTAACTTCAATGGATGTGATCCTAGTTAAAGGGCTCTTAGTTCCATTTGCAGTAAAGGTCCTACCAGTGGGTAACCATTGCCATCCAACTTGGGTGAATTTCTTCCACGTTGGTTTCCATTCAAGATTGTTTCTAATGGCATGCAATTCATTAACGTGGTCAACAAGGCATACATCACGACGCTAAGAAAACATGCATTCATTACAATTCCAACATTTCAAATTAGAATTCACATTTTGCTTAGGTTTCCACTCGGAGTGAGAACCTTTTGTCTTAGCTACATGATTCTTTTTATTTAAAACTGAAATAACATTCCTAGGGTGAACTTCTACTTTCTTCTTCACAGTCCTACTAGTGGAAGGCTTGATCCTATTCTTCTTGTCTTGAGATCCTTTAGCCTTAGTAGATACAATTACTCATGTAGAAGCCAAGGGAACATTAGTGACAGATTTTGATTTAGCTTTGATGGGTGTGTTTAATATAGGCTTAGATCCTGGATTCTTATTGAATGGAGTCATGGCAATGGTGGGGGTTTGTTGTTTAAGTGGTGCAGAACCCGGTTATCCTATGTACTTGATAGGTGTGTAAACACCCATCCTTTTTACCACTTAACTACAATAATAACCGGGCCAAAACGTATATTTTATGTCGTAAATGTCGGAATTATGCGTGGTTTGTGTTTTTGTTGTGATTTAGGACGAAAATGTGAAAAGGGGAGAAAACACGGGCATTCACGGGCTTTTAACGAAGAAAAAGACAAAAGACGAAGTCAAGAAATCAAGAGTGCAAAAAGAACGGAATTCCAAGACCAATTCTGAAGATTTATCGAAGAAAAAGTCAAAAGACGGAAGTTTACTAAAAGCCGAAGAACTCAAGTCTAAATTTATTGAAGAAATTACAGGACGAGTTTAAAGAAATCCCGAGACAAAGTCAAAAGTAGAAGATTAAGAAGATTAAGGACTTAATGACAATTAAAGAAAGAAAAAAGAGGGGAGGAAGCTTCCTCTAAGCATCTCCCTAATCCCCTATAAATAGTCTTCATTTTCTTTTCATTTGTTTTTGTTGGCTCAGTGTGATAATTAGCTCTTCCACTTTAATTTTTGCACATTTAAATACATGTCATTTACTTAATTGTCTTGCACCTTAAATTCATTTAATTTCAAGTAAGTTTCCTTTTAATTATTGTTAATTTTTACTTTTATTGTTCATCTCTATCTACCTTTCTTGTTTGATTTTAATCTTTATGTTTATTGTTCATGTTCATGTTATTGAGTTTTTATTGATTTAATCAAGTGGGTTTTGATTATTTTGATTATTATTGTTGGTGTTATTGATTTAGTTTGATTAGTATTCATTAGTTGATCATTTTTGGTTAGTCTTATTTAATCTTTTGGTTTGATTTGATTGATCTAGATTAGATTCGTGTTATTTTTGTTTCTCCTTGTTCTTCGCTGTTACTGTTCTTTCCAGGTTATTCCGAATCAAGGACAAGCCCAGATTATTCCGTGAGAAGGTGTGTTGTGATTGTTCCGAACCAAGCTAATATTCCGGATAAGTGACATATTCCGCATCAGTTTGTTATTCCGAATCAGAGCAACATTCTGAACCAGTGGAATATTCCGGATCAGTGGAATAGTACGGATCAGCAGTTTATTCGGAACATTCTGGATCAAGGGTTTTCATTCGGAATACGTGTATTCCGGATCAAAGGTGCTCATTCGGAACATTCCGGATCAAAGGTGCTCATTCGGAACATTCCGGATGAAGGCTGTTCATTCGGAACATCCTATATTCCGGATCAGCAACTTTATTCCGGATCAGCTGTTTGTTCCGAATCAAGGTTGTTCATTCGGAACATCTATTATTCCGGATCAAGGTGATTCATTCGGAATATATTCCGAATCAAGGAGTTCATTCGGAACATCAAATATTCCGAATCAAGGCAATATTCCGAATGAAGCAAAGTTATTTCGGATAAGTGTTTTATTTTTATTATTCCGAACGAAGAAGAATTATTCCGGGTGAAGGTTACATTCCGAACGAGTAATTATTCCAAGTGAGGTATTTTTAGTTTTAGTTTATTTTAATTTTTAAACTTTATTTTTCCCGCCTTTTTCCTTAGTTGCACTTTAAGTTTATTTGCCTTATATTTATTTTAAGCCTTGCCTTAGTTTAAGTTTTAGTTGCGTTTTAAGTTTGCCTTTAGGATAGTTTTAAGTTTGCGTTATTTACTTTAAGTGCCTTTTAATTTCTCTTCACGCATTTAATTTCTTGTCATTTACTTTAAATTAGAGTTAGATTTTATTTTACCTGCTCTTTACTTTAAAGTTTTGCACTTTTTAATTACTACAACGACACAACTTTTGTTCCACCAAAGACAGCTGAGTCGCATAGTTAACCAGTTATCAATTCGATTAGACCAACACAACGAACTAATAATTTTTATACTAGGTAAAAGCCTTGTATCCAATGGCGCCGTTGCCGGCTCTTTTCGTAAATATTAACGGTTTTCTGTGAGAGACGCGTTGCTTTTTGGGAGCCGTTCATTCGTTAGCGTTATTTTCTTGCTTAAAAATTTCCAAAAATCCATAAAAATTAAAAATTGTTAAAAAAACCAAAAAAATAAAAAAATTTCAAAAAAATCCAAAAAGATTTTATTTTTATCTTTATAGTGTATATATATTCACTTTGTGTTTGGTATCTTTTTCTTTTGCCTTTGCAGGTGTATGCGTACTAGATCTTCTACTTATCAAGAGCCCGAGACTCCTGAAGATTTAGCTATGGCAGGTGTAAACAACAATAATCCACCACACCTCAACAATAATAACAACAATTTTTCTTCCACAGCCCGATCTTCGGACAATGGAGGAGCTTTGTCAACTCACCATGTTTGGACGAGGAGGACCGATTGCGCCGATGCAAATCACGGCTTCGGAGTTTTCGTTGAAGCATCATATGATCCAGCAAGTGCAAACTAACCCATTCCGTAGATTGCCCGATGATGATGCCAACAAACACCTCGACAAATTCATTACTATCACTCAAAGCCTGAAGTTGCCCGGGGCTACTATGGATGTTCTACGTCTTCAACTCTTCCCACATACTTTATCACACCACACCGAGAAATGGTTTGATCGTCTCCCAAGGAATTCCATTCATACTTGGGATGACATGACTCAATGCTTTTTGTCGCGCTACTTTCCACCATCCATGGTCACGAGCCTTCGCAATCAAATCAGCGGTTTCATGCAAGAATCCGATGAATCTCTCTTTGATGCTTGGGAAAGATATAATGTTTTGATCGATCGTTGTCCAAACCACAACATGCTCCATGTGACCTTAATTGATACTTTCTACAACGGTTTGACTTTTTGTGATCGTGATACGATTAATGCAGCCGCCGGTGGCACATTTATAAAAAGGAGACCCGAGGAGTGTAGAGAGCTTATTGAGAACATGACTACTCATCACAACAACTGGGATTCCTCCGCTTCTTCAAGGAACAACCCGAGAGTCAATGTTTCTTCTACTTCAGCAAACCCCGATATGACCGAATTTACCCGCATGATGGCCGAAATGAACAAAAATATAGTGCTCATCGCTTCAAACCAACAACAAGTTAAAGCGGTAGCCAATCCTTGTGAGACATGCGGTGGTCCTCACTCATACACTTATTGTCCTTCTACTCAAGGAAATCCAGAAAACATGTATGCGGCTTATGGTAATTATTCACCGGAAAATTACCAAGCCCGACCTCAAGGGGATCGAAATTTGCTAAGTTACCGGTCCAACAACTACCTTTCACCTAGTTTTTCTCCTCAAAACCAAAACCCCAACAACAACTACAATAGAAGCAACCAAATCCCACCTAGTGCTTTTAATCCTTATCACCCACCCGCTCAACAAGCCCCACCTATGAATCAAGATGTTGAAGCCTTAATGAGAACCCAAGGAGAGCAAATCAAGAATCTACAAAGCCAAATTATCAATTTGAAAGGGGATATCACCAAGCAAGGGAATGACATTAGATCTGAGCTTCGAAATGATATACAATCCTCCTTCAGCAATCAAACGAATGATTTGAAGAATATGCTGGCTAGTTTCTTACCCACCACTCAACCCTCTACTTCGGGATCTCTACCTTCAAACACCGTCACCAATCCGAGAGCGAATGTGAGTGCTATTACTACCCGTAGTGGAGTTACTTTATTAGGACCACCTATCCCTCCCCCATCTTCTACACCTCCTCCACCACCATTTATCCCTACTCTTCCCACACCTAGTATTAGTACACTATTACCGTCTCCGCCTCGTCATGACGAAGTACCCAAGAAGAACCCTTCAACATCTCAACCTTCACCTGTTACACCTCCACCATCCAACCCCAGCATTCCTTACCCTTCTCGACTCAACAAGGCTCGAATTTTGACTAAGAATGACCTTCAAGTCGCTAACTTTTTGGAAAAGATTGCCGGCATGAAAATCACCTTTACCCTTGTTGAAGCTCTTGCTCAAATGCCACAATAAGTCAAGATGTTTAAGGAATTGCTCAATAAGAAGGAGAAGATGGCCGAGTTTGTTAATACTCGATTGAATGAAAATTGTTCTACCGTCCTTCTTAAATAACTTCTAGAGAAACTTGGAGATCCCGGTCGTTTTGTCCTACCTTGTACTTTTAACCAAACCGACAAATTTACTGCCTTAGCCGATCTCGGGGCAAGTATAAATTTGATGCCTTTAAGTGTTTCGAAAAAAGTTATCATTGCCCGACCTTACACCCACCAAAATGACTCTTGAGCTAGCCAATTGCACTCTCTCTTACCCCGTTGGTATTGCCGAAGATGTGTTCATCAAAGTTGGCACATTCACTTTTCTGGTCGACTTTGTCGTTGTTGATTATGAAATGGACCCTCGTATTCCGTTAATACTTGGACACCCATTTTTGAGAACCGGTAGAGCTTTAATTGATGTGGATATGTGTGAACTCATCTTAAGAGTCGGGGATGATGCACAAGTTTTTGAAATGGGGAAGCTTACAAGCAAATCCTTTGGAAGAGAATCCGCGAATATGATTAATGTGCTTGATGATTTTGTCGTCTACAACAATCCTCTATTCGATTCTTGCAATGATAATCCACTGTTTCAAGATGATGTGGATGATTCTCTCTCCAATTTGGAACCCCCTCCCATATATGATTCTCTACCGATATTTGATACTTATGATGATGATTCTAGTTCCGATGGAGATGATTATGATGATTTTACTTCCGAGTATCCCGACATGCCCACTTATGATGATTTTGATGAGGCCGATACTCTTTCGAGTGATTCTTCACATAATGAAGATCCTCCGCCATCCATGCTTAATCCTACTTTGGATGACTACTCATTTGAGGAAGACTTTTCAACTTTTCTCAATACTTACTTCCCTCATGAGAGTGATGCTCCTCCTTTAGACTTTGATGATTATGGTCTTTATCCTACTTCGGATTTGAAGAAAATTCTTTCAAAGGAGAAGCAACCGGACGACACCAACATCCGCAGCACGTATGATTTGACACCTCTTTGTCCACCTTCTGAGGACGAGGTTGTGCATTTTCTTCGCGGATCATCTTCAAATTCTGCTGAGCCTGAGTGCTATTTTCCCTTAAAGGAAAAGGTGTTCGACCCCGGTATCGATATTCTTCAGCCATCTCAGTATCCGTCTGATGAAATAAAAGGAATGATTTTTGGAACTACTGAAGATATGCTTGCACCTCACCATACTTGCTTCCACCGTTGTCCATCTTTGCTTAAGGGAACCTTGCCTACTCTTCTTTGGCTTGCCTTGTTCGCCTTAAGCTTTTGCTATTTGATGGACGAAAACTATGTATTTGATCCTGGTGGATGTTCTTTATGCTCCTTCCTATGCTAATCAAGGTCGAGTCAGGCTTACGACTCGGTGAACAAAAATCAAGCGCTTCTTGGGAGGCAACCCATGTATCTATCTTTTAGCTATCTTTATCCTAAGTGTAGGGGAGACCCGTTGGTGTTTGCTATTTCCTCTCTTCTCATATTCAGGGATTCGAGCGCTCAATGATCCACTCTTGATGATTTTTGACGACCCGTGATTCCGTGTTTCCGTCTTCCCGGTTCTATCCTAAACTCTTTTCGATTCACTATTTTATAATTTTAAATATTAAAATAGGAATCTCGTTAGTTCTCTTTTCCTTAGCAAGATTTAAACAACGTACACAATGTCCTAAGTGTAGGGGAGTTTACTCCACATGCTTAAACATTGAGGACAATGTTTATATCAAGTGTAGGGGGACTTCTATCGACGTTAAGTGGTCTTTTCCTTGTATTTGTCCTCATTTTAACCAGAAAATCAATTTTTCGACATTTTTCAAAATTTTTTATCTATTTTAGCCTATTAGTTTTTACCTTTGTATAGTTATTTTCTTTCTATGTTAGAATAAATTTTAATAAAGTGGTTTTAATTTTCAACGTTGTGAATCTTTTGACTCAACCCGAGTTTACTTATCTAAGTTTACTCTAGCTAGTATCCTTAACGCGTTTAAGTCAAGTTTTGCTAGGCTTTTATATAGGGAGCTTTAAAACGCGAAAGTCTTAACTCTCACGGCTTAAGAACAAGAACTTTTCTCAAGTTCCTATAATTGATCCTAGAGAGTTTTTTATCAAGGGAACTTTAAAATGCGATTTCTAAACTTGAAAAAGTCTAAGAGTTTGCAAGATCTTATAGATGACTCAAAAACCCAAAACTTTGATTTAATAGGCTAAGCATCCACGAGTCTCATTCTTTGAGATTTTAAACTGTGGAGAACGAGAGATGATAGAGTCAATTATAAGTTTGGTATTCTTCGTGAATTTATGTGAGTTAATTATAAGCCTATTCTCCCATCGCTTTCTAATAAATTTATCTGCAATAAATAAGGTTGTACGATTTGAAAACTTACTTAGCTTCTATCCCAAGATCGTTTAAAAGTTGCTCGGTATAGATTAGAGTTCATAGCCAAGCCATAACTTATTGAAGCGGGATGCGAAGATTGGCGAGTCCGAAAAGGCCCTAACAAGGCATGAGGGCTACATTTTGTTGCTAAAGATCGCAAGTGATGTGAAGAATCATTTATCAAAAATCAATATGAAGGATCGAGACACACGATGAAAAGAAAATACTCCCGTAACGATCATGGAGAATTCTATCTAAAAAGGCACTAACAAGGTATGAGGATAAATAGATCCAAGTCCAAAAAGGAGGCGGAACGTTGTATATCAAATTCCAAAATAAAGATTTGAGAAAAATGAAGAAGTCGTGGTCTAAATATGAAGAATCTCTCAAAACTTCAAGTGAAGAAATTCCTAATATGAAGAGAAGGCCATTATTTCATGAACGTCTCTCAAGATTTGAAATATGAAGTCGCTGCCAAATATCGGTCCGAGAAAGGTCTCAAATCGCGAAGCGAGTTATGCCAAGATATGAACTTTATGAGGTTCTGAGAAGCAGTTTTAAAATATTTTTTCCTTTAGCTAACTATTGATTAAATCGCCCCACTTTATTTTCAGCCTTAATAACTATCGAAATAAGTCAACAATGCATCCTCGTGATCATTCAAGACAACAATAAAATATAAGAGATACACCTAGGAATAAGGGAGTCTAAGTAAATAATTGGCCCACATGAGTTCGTGTTAGTTTTCTAACTTATAATAACAATGATCTCGTTTTTAAGCTTGGTTTGGAGAAAGTGAAAACTTGAGGATGATGATCATTCATGACATTTCCAAAACCCTAAGGTATGTCTTTGATTTCTTTACTTACTTTCTTTGAATATTTATAATTTTCTATCTCTTTAATAAAGGCCAATATGGATTGATTATGATGGAAAATGTAAAACGTGCTTTGTAACTAATGCATTGCATGAGGACATTGCAATGGTCAAGTGTAGGGGATTTGATAGGTGTGTAAACACCCATCCTTTTTAACACTTAACTACAATAATAACCGGGCCAAAACGTATATTTTATGTCGTAAATGTCGGAATTATGCGTGGTTTGTGTTTTTGTTGTGATTTAGGACGAAAATGTGAAAAGGGGAGAAAACCCGGGCATTCACGGGGTTTTATCGAAGAAAAAGACATAAGACGAAGTCAAGAAATCAAGAGTGCAAAAAGAACGGAAGTCCAAGACCAATTCTGAAGATTTATCGAAGAAAAAGTCAATAGACGGAAGTTTACTAAAAGCCGAAGAACTCAAGTCTTAATTTATTGAAGAAATTACAAGACGAGTTTAAAGAAATCCCGAGACAAAGTCAAAAGTCTAAGATTAAGGACTTAATGATAATTAAATAAAGAAGAAAGAGGGAAGGAAGCTTCCTCTAAGCATCTCCCTAATCCCCTATAATAGTCTTCATTTTCCTTTCATTTGTTTTTGTTGGCTAAGTGTGACAATTAGCTCTTCCACTTTAATTTTTGCACATTTAAATACATGTCATTTACTTAATTGTCTTGCACCTTAAATTCATTTAATTTCAAGTAAGTTTCCTTTTAATTATTGTTAATCTTTACTTTTATTGTTCATCTCCTATCTACCTTTCTTGTTTGATTTTAATCTTTATGTTTATTGTTCATGTTCATGTTATTGAGTTTTTATTGATTTAATCAAGTGGGTTTTGATTAGTTTTATTATTATTGTTGGTGTTATTGATTTGGTTTGATTAGTATTCATTAGTTGAACATTTTTTGTTAGTCTTATTTAATCTTTTGGTTTGATTTGATTGATCTAGATTAGATTCGTGTTATTTTTGTTTCTCCTTGTTCTTTGCTGTTACTGTTCTTTCCAGTTATTCCGAATCTAGGAAAAGCCCAGATTATTCCGTAAGAAGGTGTGTTGTGATTGTTCCGAACCAAGCCAATATTCCGGATAAGTGACATATTCCGGATCAGTTTGTTATTCCGAATCAGAGCAACATTCCGAACCAGTCGATTATTCCGGATCAGTGGAATATTCTGGATCAGCAGTTTATTCGGAACATTCCGGATCAAGGGTTTTCATTCGGAATACTTTTATTCCGGATCAAAGGTGCTCATTCGGAACATTCCGGATCAAAGGTGCTCATTCGGAACATTCCGGATCAAGGCTGTTCATTCGGAACATCCTATATTCCGGATCAACAACTTTATTCCAGATCAGCTGTTTGTTCCGAATCAAGGTTGTTCATTCGGAACATCTATTATTCCGAATCAAGGTGATTCATTCGGAATATATTCCGAATCAAGGAGTTCATTCGGAACATCAAATATTCCGAATCAAGGCAATATTCCGAATGAAGCAAAGTTATTCCGGATAAGTGTTTTATTTTTATTATTCCGAACGAAGAAGAATTATTCCGGGTGAAGGTGACATTCCGAACGAGTAATTATTCTAAGTGAGGTATTTTTAGTTTTGGTTTATTTTAATTTTTAAACTTTAATTTTCCCGCCTTTTTCCTTAGTTGCACTTTAAGTTTATTTGCCTTAGATTTATTTTAAGCCTTGCCTTAGTTTAAGTTTTAGTTGTGTTTTAAGTTTTCCTTTAGGATAGTTTTAAGTTTGCGTTATTTACTTTAAGTGCCTTTTAAATTCTCGTCACGCTTTTAATTTCTTGTCATTTACTTTATATTAGAGTTAGATTTTATTTTACCTGCACTTTACTTTAAAGTTTTGCACTTTTTAATTACTACAATGACACAACTTTTGTTCCACCAAAGACAGCTGAGTCGCATAGTTAACCAGTTATCAATTCGATTAGACAGGAACAACGAACTTTAATTTTCTTACTAGGTAAAAGCCGTGTATCAGTACTTCAGTGCTCTAAGCATTGTTGTACCCTCTCAATGTAAGCATGAGCATGGTAATAGTGACTATTCCTAGGATCAAGTTCATAGAGATCATCTACCACATCCCTAGCAAGATCCGTGTGCTTAACTGCATGCTCCATATATAACTTATATGAGAGTGGATTGTTCTTATTGTACGGGTTCTTAGTGATCACCACCTTGTTGGTTTTTGGAGCACTAGAGGTCGAGGCAGAGATTGTAGTTGGATTATCAACACCTTCTCGTCCTTTGAGTTAGACTGTCTCCTTTAATTCAGCTATAACCATGTTTTTGTCTATGAGTTGAATATTTAGGTCAGAGATTTCCTCACATTTCTTGTTCAGTTGGTCAACTAATGACTTTTGCTCTGTCGCATTAAAAGCGAAGCGTTCTTCTATTGAACAAGAATTGTGTGAATCACCCTGCCTTACTTTTTCACACTCTCCAAGTGATGAGATGGCATTTATACATGATCTCATCGTTCTTTTCGGGCTTTAAATGCATAAAAATTTCATAAAATACCATATATATGCTTGTGTTTGTTTACTTGTGTATTTTAGGTATGGATATCGTGAAAAAGACAAAAATTCACAAGAAACAAGGAAAAACGGACACGAGAAACGAAGCCGTACAAAGACCGGGGCCCTAGTTCATGAATTATCCAACACTTACCCTTTAAGACTTGAAGATATGCAAGATTTATCCTCAAACAATGAAGAAATTACACTTAAAACCCTTGTGAATTCATAATTACAAGTTTGGTCCCTTAAGTTTGTCAAAATTGCAAAAAGGTCCTTCAACTTTGAAGAAATGGCAAGATTAGTCCCTCATCAAATCTAATTTGTCAATTATGGTCCCTAATGAAGGCAAACATCTATTGAAGACCTTTGAAGATCAAGAAAGTCCAAATTCAGTCCCTCAATTATGGAAAATGGCAAAAACAACCCTTTAAAACCTTTTGCCAAAGTTTTGGGGCAAAAGTGTGAAAATATAAAGTTTATTAATGAAGGGAACACGTTTTTGTGGCTGAAATTCTTATTAAACATCTTTTGCCAAAGAACAAGGACCAAAGCTGCCATTCTCAAAGTTTGAATACACAAACACGCGCCAAACAAACACAATCCCCCATTTTCGGATCAAAACTTACCACTGTTCACCTTTATGAACCCACTAACTATCATCACTTAAACAAAGGGTAAATTTCAATTACCCATTCCACACTTGATTCACACGCCCAGAAACCTATCCCACACATAAAACCTTAACCTTCCCTCACTAAAGGACCCCACACCCAAAACCGTTTCACCCATCACATCACAACTTATTCCCCAAGGATTGCCACGTGTCAAGATCAACAACGAAGACTCTTAGCTTAACCCCAAAGCTAAAATAAACGTCTAAGATGCATTTGGACAGCTCATTCCATCAAATGATCTAGAAGACCTCAAGGACAATTTGGGAATTTCAGTTCTAGGGTTTATGAATAGTGTTAGGCTAGCATTTGCCTATAAAAGGAGACCTCAACCTGTGAGAGTCCCTTTGCTCCAGTTTTACCTTTTAAACTTGTAATTCCTTTTTAAAATTTATAAATGTTGGTATTTTGAGAAAATTGTAATTCCTTTTTATGTTTTTGAAAGTTGGTGTTGTTTAAAGGTGATTCTGAGTTCAATTTGTTGTTATAAGTGTGCTTGAATCATTTGGTTCAAGGACGTTTATGTTTGGTAAGGTTTTTCAAGTTTGAAAAAGCTAGAAAAGAGGTTTCTGAATTTGCTTATTTTTGTGTACTAATCCTTAACCAAAAGCTATAAGCTCTTGCAAGCTTGTTGACACCAAGCTTGTGAAGGGATTAGGGCCTTTGGTTGGGCTGTTTGTTCATTGTGTTGAATAAATCAAGCCCTTGAGTTTCTGCTTTGAAACATCAACCAAGGCATTCATCCATCTTTCTTATTGAAGTACCTTGGTCTTGTTCTAGTTGTTGAACAAGGTCCAAGGAGCATTGCTGGTCCTCCTAGGATGTTGTGGAGGACAGGTATAACCCCTTGTTAAGATTCCTCTAAAAATCATATGATCTTGTTTGTTTTGCATTTTGGTATGTGATTTGGTGATTCTGTGTTTATGCTTTGTTTTTCATGGTTGCAATCTGTTAGTTGTCACCTAGTGTAGCTTTGTGTTTAAAAATCACAAGTTGCTTTGAAAAGTGGTGGATTAAGGACTGTTTGGGAAGTCTAAGCAAGTCATTTTGAACAAGTTTTAGTCCTTGGTTAAGTTTCTGAATGTTTGGAAAAAGGATTGGAAGTTTTGCTAAAATCTGATAAAAGTGCTTTTGAGATTGGTCAAACACATCAGATCCAATAACTTCTTTGTTACATGGATCTAAGGTCTGAAATCAGGTTTGGGAATAGTTTGGGTAATAAGCCATCTATTGGTTATCTGGTTGTTGAATTTGGTGGCTTATTGTGTTTGTTATGGCTTATCAGAGTTGGCTGAAGTGGTCATTTGCATCAGCAAAGTGACCACCTCATTTGGTGATTGCATTGGTATTTCTAGTTTGAGGCTTGTTGTTTTGCTGCTTGGATCCTATTTGTGTGCTGCTTGTGAGGTTATTTGGCTACTTGGATTGCTTTGTTGAAAGCTTATAAGCTTACTGACTTATTGGCTTATTTGTGCCAAAACTTGTCAAGACTACTCAACTGGTAGGCCTTGATGCACAAGGTTTGCACTCAAACCTTGACCAGTAGGGTGAAAAACAAGTCTAAACACTTCATTAAGTCTGTCAACGTCCAATTTGTGATTGTCAGCGTTTGAATTTCACTTATCAGCGTTTGACTTTTGGTCAAACTAGGTCACATAGCTTATTGAATCTGTTTTGGTTATTGGTACATGCAACAACTTGGTTTTTGTAATAGAACTCATTTTTCTCAGCTTAATATCAAGTCTGGAAGGTTACAAGTCTTTTGGTTAAGCTTTTGCTAGGAAACTAGCTTATTTGGCTTTTTCAGAGTGCTTATTGGTTCTCACAGCTTATTCTACTTGGCTTTTTGTGATTTTCTTGATTGATTATTCTTAGTTAAGCTATTTGTGAGCTTTTGCAAAAAACTAGAGCTTCTGAAACAGCATAGAACTCAAACCCGACTATTTTGTCTTTTAGTGGATTTGTACTTTGCTTATTTCTGGCTTATTGAGTGTGCTTTTTCAAAATTTATTTTTACAGATCTCTTTAGCATCCCAAAAGAAGGTTGTGTGTCAAATTAGAACTTATGGCATTAGCTTATTGCTTAATGGGCTTAATGGCCCAATAAGGATAAGCTGTTTGATCATTAATCTGTGATAAGCTCACTTTCAGCTTTTGGGCCTTCAGAGTTTTGTGTTTAGAATTAAATTTTGAGTCAGATAGTGCTTTTCCAAGTCATTTGGGCTTATTTTGAACTTTTGGGCTAAAAAGCCCATTAAGGTGGACTGTTTTTGATTTTAGCCCATTTGGGGGCCAATAGGGGTATTCTGGTCATTTCACTTTCACTTTCTGTTTAAATAGGTCAAAATAAACTAGTTGGCAAGTTATTAGAATTTTTTATAATTTTTAGATTTTTAATATTATTTTAATATTATTTTTCAAATTTCACATTTTTGCACTTTTTATATTTTTCTTAGCTTAAATACATTAAAATAGGAATTTTGCAACTTTTAGATTAATTTTATCACCTTTAGAATAATTTTTATAATTATTTTAAGTTTTAATAGTTTTTAAATCATTTTAAATAGTTTTTATTAGTTTAAAAATTTCTAAAAATAGTTTTTAATCTTTTTAGGTCATTTTAGAGGTTTACTAATTGAAAAATCTTTATTTAGGCTTTTTGATAAATAATTTGATTTTTAGGGCTTTAATTAGCATTTAAAAATTAATATTTAATTAAAGGTTTGAAAAAGTTTTGATCATTGGTAAACTTTTAGTTTATTTATTTTAATTTTTGATGAATTTTTGGTAGTTTTTAGAATTAGTTTTTATTTTAGCTTATTTTACTGTTTTACGTTAAGTCGTAGTAGTAATTAATTTCACGTTTTCGTCATCCTCTTTTCTCATCCCCTTCTAACCAATATTAATCTCAAACCTTGCTACATTTTAGTCACACATATATACCTCCTTGGGATACGAACTTGAACTTCATTGGGTCATTAGTGCTTGATTTTCCTAAATCATCACTTAATACTTTTCCCTATTTACGCTCTTTTCCTAAAGAGTAGTAAAACTCTACAATCATTTTGGCGCCGCTGTCGGGGAGGTGTGTCGTGATTAATTTGTCTTATTGTTTTTAATATTAACCATAAATAGTATTTGTATTAGTAGAACTCTACTAATACGTATTATCGGTTTTTTTTTTTGTTTTTCTTGTGAAATTATTATTACTATATTGTATTAAGTATCACAATCAATACAAATTTATCTCCAAAAGTGTGAAAACACAACCTTAATTGGGATTTGATCTCCTAATTATTGTATTCGAATCTCAAACAAAAAGAAAAAGGCAAAAATAGATAAATACTTTCGTGAAGCTCAATTTTGAAAAATACGAACTATAAGGTGGGTATAAGGCGGGTATTATAAAATATACCCTAAGGAAAAAGGCTCTTAAGTGCTTCGCGCCGCCTCGTTTCCCCGCTTTCTTGTGAGTATTTTGAGATTGAAGGCTAATCGAGGGTTTTGCCGCCAAAAGTATTATTACGTATAATATATTTGCTTGGTTTCTTTGTGATTAAACCCTCTTGAACAATTTGGTTTTCACCAAAGTTCTAAAGTCATTCGAAGGCGTTCACTCCACGTGATCGTTTTCATTCCTTTGAGGCTTCTTTAATCAAGAGTTTGATTCGAGGAGATATTTGGTATATTGTTCTCTACGAAGATACACCAAAATCCAAAAAAAATTAAAAACAATAAAAAACACAAAAAAACTGAAAATCCACAAAACACCCAAAAAGAATCTTCTTTGCTCACCTCCCATTCTTCGTGAAGTTTATGATCACTCGTAATCAAGCAAAACGAGCTCGTAAACGTCTTCAAATGCAAGCGAATCAAGAGACGTTGATTGAAGAACAAACTCCAATTGTTGAACCTATTGTAGAACAAGAAGTCGTCATGGCTAATCGTACTATGATGGAGTTGCTACAAGCACCCACCGAGGGATTTGGAGAGGCCATTGTGATTCCCGCTATCCTTGCGAGAATTTCGAGATTAAGACGGGTTTAATGTCGATGTTGCAAGCTAATAAGTTTAGAGATCATGAGAA
This sequence comes from Glebionis coronaria, assembly GCA_025667525.1. Taxonomy (NCBI): domain Eukaryota; kingdom Viridiplantae; phylum Streptophyta; class Magnoliopsida; order Asterales; family Asteraceae; genus Glebionis; species Glebionis coronaria. Next base: position 296,259,371 of record CM046874.1, read on the forward strand.
AGACAACCCGCATTACCACATAAGGAATTTTAATCGTCTCACCGCAACTAATAAGTTTAAGGATGTTCCACATGACGCCATTAAGATGATGTTGTTTCCATACTCGTTAGATGGACCCGCAAAAATTTGGCTTGAGAAAGAACCGCCAAATTCGATTTTCACATGGGGAGATCTCGTTTCTAAGTTTGTGAACAAATTTTTTCCACCATCTAAAACAACACATTTGAAAAATGAGATTTCAAGATTTGTGCAAAGAAATAATGAAAGTTTTTCAATGGCATGGGAACGCTTTAAAGAAATGTTACATGAATCTCCACACCATGATTTTTCGGAATTGCATCAAATTGATACTTTTTATAATGGGCTTAATGATCATGAACGAGATTACTTGAATGCCGCCGTGGGTGGTAATTTTTTGTGCAAAACGACCGATGAAGCTTTAAAGATTATCGAGAATAGATCTAAGGTTAATAGCCCTCGTAAAACACCGAGTGTTGCCAATATGGGTTTGTCATCGTCGTCATCATCTCGTAGCATTAATGCCTTACATGATGAAGCTAATGAGGAAAATCGGTTTTTCGATAGATTTGCTAATCTTATGACTCATTGGAAAGCTCAAGAGGCTTTGAATTCCGCTTCGATTAAAGCGGTTGCTAAGAGTTGTTTGTCTTGTGGTGGAGCTCATGATCTTTCTGAGTGCATTACCGCGGATGGCAACACTTAGAGTGCTTATGTAGCAACGGGAACTTATAACCAAAACGACCAAGGTTCCCGCCCAAATCAAGCTCCACCAAATCAAAATGCTAATAACTATCGAAACAACAACCAAGGTGGTAATTATCAAGGTAATTCACGTAACTACAACAAAGAGAATTATCAAAGTGGGAATGGACAAGTCACTAATCAAAACCAAAATCATGATTTTCAAAACACTACACAAGGTTTTCAAAATGCTCACACTAAAAATCTTCAAGGAGAGTTTTTGGATTATGCTAAAGCAAATGATGCTAAATTTGATAACATGCAACGTGAGATGATTAGCTTAAGGTCCGAGTTGAAAAACGAGCTTAAAAACGAACTTGCTAATGAACTTAAAACTCATTCAAATAAAATGGAAGGAAATGTTCAACGTCTTCAACAAAATCAACAAAAGATGGAACAAGGACAACATGAGATTAAGCAAGAATTGTTAAAAGCGTATTTAAGGCAATCCAAATTTGAGGACCGAATGGGAAAAATGTTTGAAGCAATCATGTGTAAACACTCTTCCTCGGGTGGTCTTCCTAGTGATACCATTGCAAACCCAAAGGGAGAAATGAAGGTTATTACTACTCGTAGTGGTAAAACTTTCAAGGAACCAATCTCTCGTCCAAGTACTTCTACGGAGAAGGAAATCGAGAAAGAACCCGAGGTGATGGTCGAAAAGGAGCATATTACAATCCCACGAAGTAACGCTCATACCACACCTACGGTTGAACCAATACCAATTGTGGAACCCAAGATTCCAAGGCCGTTGCCTAATGTCCAACCCACACCACCCTTACCCTACCCTTCGAGAAGAAACAAAGAGAAATTGCAAGAACGTAACAAACAACAAATCGAGCTTTTTATAAAAATGTTTCAACAAGTGTATTTTGATGTGAGTTTAGACGACGCGTTGTTATACATGCCTCGTTTCGCTTCCACTTTTAAAAGTATGATTAGCGATAAGGAAAAGCTTTCAAAGCTTGCTAATTGTTCTTCGGTTTATCTTAACCGCATACCGGAAAAAGTTGGTGACCCCGGAAAGTTTCTCATTCCTTGTGACATACAAGATATGAAAGAATGCCTCGCCTTGGACGATCTTGGTGCGAGCATTAATTTGATGCCATTTTCCATTTGGAAATCGCTTTCGCTTCCGGCTCTTACTCCTTCGAACATGTCTATCTAGATGGCCGATCATTCTACGATTTTAGCATGTGGAGTAGCCGAAGATGTTTTCGTGAAAGTGGGGAAGTTCTACTATCCCGTTGATTTTATAGTAGTTGACATTCCCGCGGATCCTCAAGTTCCTCTAATTTTAGGTCGTTCATTTTTAGACACCTCGAGATCGCTTATCGACGTTCATGCAAGAACTATCACTTTGAGATTCAACGAAGAGGAACTTGTTATAAACGCTACTCAAAACTCAAAACCTTCTCATGTTTATGCAATCGCTACCATCAATCACATTGACTTAGTTGATGTGGTTTGCGATGAGTTTTCACAAGAAGTGTTAAGTTTTTTCGATAGCTCGTCAAGTGGCAATCCCACTATTTTGGATCCGATTCTTGCTAATTCTACACCAAATCTCACTCCATTCTAAGGAGGCGATTTTACTTCAAATGAAATCGACAATGAAGATAAGGTGTTGATTAGTGATGATGCTTCTATTCCACCATTTCTTCCGCCGATGGAAGTTATGAGTGTTGAACCAAAATCTTCAATCGAGGAACCACCTATCCTTGAATTGAAAGATCTTCCATCTCACCTTGAATATGCATTATTGGAAGGTGATGACAAGTTGCCGGTTATTATTGCAAGAGGTCTTGCTAATGATGAAAAAACCGAGCTCTTGAAAGTTCTTAAAGCTCATAAAGGGGCAATTGCGTGGAAAATTTCCGACATTAAGGGTATTGACCCAAAATTTTGTACTCACAAGATTTTAATGGAGGGGGACTACAAACCCGCAATTCAAAGTCAAAAAAGGGTGAATCCCAAAATTCACGATGTCATTAAAAAGGAAGTTTTAAAACTCCTTGACGCGGGAATGATTTATCCTATCTCCGATAGCCCATGGGTGAGCCCAATCCATTGTGTCCCTAAAAAGGGAGGAATGACCATTATGCCTAATGAAAACAACGAGTTAATTCCCACTCGTGTTGTGACCGGTTGGAGGGTGTGTATTGACTACCGAAAGTTAAATGACGCCACTCGTAAAGACCACTTTCCTTTGCCCTTCATGGATCAAATGTTGGAGCGACTCGCGGGAAATGAATTCTATTGTTTTTAGATGGTTTTTCCGGTTACTTTCAAATCCCTATCGACCCTCGTGACCAAGAGAAGACTACGTTTACGTGTCCTTATGGAACGTTTGCTTATCGTAGGATGCCTTTCGGACTTTGTAATGCACCGGGTCCGTTTCAACGGTGTATGATGGCCATTTTTCAGGATATGATCGAGAAGTCGATGGAAGTGTTTATGGATGACTTTTCGGTATTTGGCAATTCGTTCACGTCGTGTTTATCTAATCTCGAACAAATGTTAAAACGTTGTGAAGAAACCAATCTTGTGCTTAATTGGGAAAAATGTCATTTTATGTGTAAACAAGGAATCGTCTTAGGACATAAGGTCTCGAAAGCGGGGATTGAGGTCGATAAAGCTAAGATAGACGTCATCGCCAAGTTACCTCATCCCAAAACCGTTAAGGGAGTTAGGAGTTTCCTAGGCCACGCGGGCTTTAATCTTCATTTCATCAAAGACTTTTCGAAAATCTCTCGACCTATGACACACCTTCTCGAGAAGGATGCTCCTTTTAATTTCAATGAGATTGTGTTAGAGCTTTCGAAACTCTCAAAAGGAAACTTACCGAAGCTCCCATTCTTGTTGCTCCTAATTGGGAATTACCCTTTGAAATCATGTGCGATGCAAGTGATTATGCTACAGGGGCCGTCTTAGGGCAACGCTATGAAAAGCATTTATGTCCTATCCATTATGCTAGTAAGACGATGACCGAGGCTCAATTGAAATACACCACAACGGAAAAGGAATTCCTTGCCGTGTTCTATGCTTTTGAGAAATTCCGACCTTATCTCGTCCTAACTAAAAGCATCGTGTATACCGACCATTCGGCTATCAAGTATCTCTTAGCTAAGCAAGATGCTAAGCCGAGATTGCTTCGTTGGATGCTCCTCCTCCAAGAATTTGATGTCACCATACTTGACAAAAAAGGAGCCGAGAATCTAGTGGCCGATCATATCTCTCGTCTAGAAGATCCTCACAAAGATGTTTTCGAGAACAAGGAAATCACCGAAACATTTCCTCTCGAGACTCTCGGTGTTGTGAATTCTAAAGACACCACCCTATGGTTTGCCGACATTGCAAATTACCATGCAGGGAATTTCATAATCAAGGGTATGACGACACAACAAAAGCGAAAATTCTTTCATGACGTCAAGTTCTATTTTTGGGACGAACCTTGTCTCTTTCGGGTTTGTGCGGATCAACTCGTTCGACGTTGTGTTTTTGGTGTCGAAGCTTCTAATATCCTTAGAGCTTGTCATGAGGGACCCACGGGTGGTCACCACGGTGCTAATCTCACGGCTAAGAAAGTGTTCGATGCCAGCTTCTTTTGACCTTCTATCTATCGTGATGCACACGCACTTGTGAAGTCGTGTGATTCGTGCCAACGTCAAGGAAAACCGTCTCAACGTGATGAAATGCCGCAAAACATAATTCAAGTGTGTGAGATTTTTGACATTTGGGGCATAGACTTTATGGGGCCGTTCCCATCGTCTCATGGTAACAAGTATATCCTCGTCGCGGTGGACTACCTTTCTAAGTGGGTGGAAGCTAAGGCTTTACCTACTAATGATGCTCGTGTGGTAGTGAAGTTTTTGAAGCAACTATTCTCTCGGTTCGGAACCCCTCGTGCTATTATAAGCGATCGTGGAACCCATTTTTGTAATGACCAATTCGAGAAGGTCTTAAAGAAATATGGAGTTACTCATCATCTTTCTACGGCTTATCACCCGCAAACAAGTGGGAAATCGAGGTTTCGAACCGAGCTTTGAAGAGGATTTTAGAGAGGTCGATTGGAGAAAACCGTGTTACATGGTCCGACAAACTCGATGACGCTTTTTGGGCCTTTAGGACCGCTTATAAGACACCTATCGGTTGCACTCCTTATAAGTTAGTCTATGGGAAGAATTGTCATTTGCCCATTGAATTGGAGCACAAGGCATATTGGGCCTTTAAGCATGCAAACTTTGACTTGAAGACCGCGGGAGATCATCGGAAAATACAATTGAATGAATTAGATGAACTAAGAGACAATGCTTATGAAAATTCATTGATTTTCAAAGAAAAGACTAAAAAGTTTCATGATGCAAAGATTAAAAACCGGGTTTTTAACGTTGGTAATCAAGTGTTACTTTTTAACTCTCAACTTAAGATATTTTCCGGGAAATTGAAATCTCGTTGGTCGGGTCCTTTCACCATTACACAAGTATTTCCTTATGGGACCATCGAGCTAGCTCAAGATGATGGTCCTAATTTCAAGGTGAATGGACATAGGCTTAAGCACTACTTTGGTGGGGAAATTCCTTCAATGGTTGACCTCGACCAAGTCACCTTCCGCAATGATAATTAGCATTGAGGGGATCCAGTCGATCTCATGACTCGGTAATAAAAAACGAGGTGCCTCGTGGGGGAGATCCCATGCCTACCCTTTTATGCTTACTAATAACTAATTAGATGGGATTTGTACCCTTCCAACTCGTTGTCTCGTGGTTGTTTGTGATTGTGTTATCTAGATCATCATCATCATCTACGATCGAAGACTCTCGTGTTCGTTTACGTGAGCCTCCATCGTTTGCTTGAAGAAGTTTTTCACGAATCCATGGACATATCCTTTATTGTTCTAACAATTATCTTTTAGCATACTTAATAAACGGATTTAGATATATTGTTGATCACCCTTTCCATGCTAGATCCTAAGCATTCAACTCTTCGTCTCTAGTATGGGGGTGCTCCACCTTTAGACTCGAAACATTGAGGACAATGTTTACTATTAGTATGGGGGTGAATAGATACTTGCTTTGCTACACCCTCACGTTTTCCAACTTTCAATGTTTTGTTTTTGTTGCTAAAAAGGCTAAAAATGGCCAAATTTTAAAATTTTTCTTAGTTTCCATAAGTGTTTTTAAGACACGAATGTATATTTTCCGATGGGTAGAATAAGAGCTAATTTTTGACTTGATGGGCATTTGGAGCCATTTACATTCCTTAACCCGCTCAATTCAAGTTTTGCTAGACTTTTATATAGGGAACTTTAAAACGCGAAAGTCATAGCTCATACGGGTTAAGAACAAGAACTTTTCGCAAGATCCTATAATTGATCCTAGAAAGTCACTTATCAAGGGAACTATAAAATGCATTCTCTAAACTTGAAAAAGTCCAAGAAAGTGCAAGATCCTATAGGTGGCTTGAAAACCCAAAACTTGATTTGATATAGTCTTAATGAAAGCTAATCCAAATTTGGCTTAATTTTGACTTTCATGGCTAAGTATTCACGAGTCTCTTTAATTAGAGGTCTTTATATAGTGAAGAACGAGAGATGATAGAGTTAGACAAGTGATCATGATAAACGTAGAACATGAAAATGTTCTTTCAAAAACTCATATGTTTTTAATTGTGGATTTTTCTTCCCATAAGTCAATGCATTAGGAATAAAAATAATTGCAATAAGTAAGGTCGTACGATTTGAAAGGTTACTTAGCCTCTAGCGCAAGATCGTTTAAAAGTTGCTCGGGGTTGAATAGAGTTCATAGCCAAGGCATAACTTATTGAAGCGGGACGCGAAGATTGGTGAAGATCCAAAAAGGCCCTTACAAGGCATGAGGAGCTATATTTTGTTGCTAAAGATCCAAGATGATGTGAAGTATCATTATTCCTAAATCAATATGAAGGATCGAGACACACGACGAAAAGCAATTACTCCCCTAAAGATCATGGATAAAGTCTGTCCAAAAAGACCCTTACAAGGTATGAGGATAAATATATCCAAGTCCGAAAAGGAGGTGGATCGTTGTATATCAAAGTCCAAAATAAAGATTGAAGAAAAATGACGAAGTCGTGGTCCTAATATGAAGAATCTATCAAAAACGTCAAGTGAAGAAATTCCAAATATATGTAGAGAAGACCATAATTTCAAGAACGTCTTCCCAAGATTTGAAGTATGAAGTACATGCCAAATGTCATTCCGAGAAAGGTCTCAAATCGTGAAACGAGTTATGCCAAGATATGAACTTAAGGAGATACACGAGAAGCCGTTTTAAAAGATTTTGTCCTTCGGCTAACTATCAATTAAATCGTGCTACTTTGCTTTCGGACTAATAACTACTCAAATAAGTCAATATGAATCACTTGTGATCCATGACAAATAGTTAAAAATGCTAGTAACCCATTTCCTTTTATAATAACTAGGATTGCAGGGAGAAAAGTATTACACAATTTGGACGTATGAGTAGTGTTAGCATTGTGACTTTTACCAACAATGATCTCGTTTTTGCACTTAGCATGGAATGTAAGACAATCAAGGATGACGAAATTTACTCTAAGGGACATTTACTTGTTTCTATTCTTTGACCCTAAAAGTCACATTCGTGATGAAAATCATACATTATGTCTTTACACATTTTCGTAGTATTTTTGCAAGTCTTTTTCTCTTCAATAAAGGTTAATAAAATTGAATTTTGGTGATGCTTAGATACTTTATTCTAGCATTGCGTGTGGGCACGGCAATGTCTTTGTATGGGGGAGTGATGAGATGGCATTTATAAATGATTTCATCGTTCTTTTCCGGCTTTAAATGCATAAAAATATCATAAAATACCATATATATGCTTGTGTTTGTTTACTTGTGTATTTTAGGTATGGATATCGTGAAAAAGACAAAAGATCACAAGAAACAAGGAAAAACGAACACGAGAAACGAAGCCGTACAAAGAACCGGGCCCTAGTTCATGAATTATCCAACATTTACCCTTGAAGACTTGAAGATATGCAAGATTGATCCTCAAACAATGAAGAATTGACACTTAAAACCCTTGTGAATTCATAATTACAAGTTTGGTCACTTAAGTTTGCAGAACTGCAAAAAGTTCCTTCAACTTTGAAGAAAAGGCAAGATTAGTCCCTCATCAAATTTAATTTGTCAATTATGGTCCCTCATGAAGGTAAAAATCTATTGAAGACCTTTGAAGATCAAGAAAGTCCAAATTCAGTCCCTCAATTATGGAAAAATGGCAAAAACAACCCTTTAAAACCTTTTGCCAAAGTTTTGGGGCAAAAGTGTGAAAATACAAAGTTTATTAATGATGGGAACACGTTTTTGTGGCTGAAATTCTTATTAAACATCTTTTGCCAAAGAACAAGGACCAAAGCTGCCATTCTCAAAGTTTGAATACACAAAAACGCGCCAAACAAACACAATCCCCCATTTTCGGATCAAAACTTACCACTGTTCACCTTTATGAACCCAGTAACTATCATCACTTAAACAAAGGGTAAATTTCAATTACCCATTCCCACACTTGATTCACACGCCCAGAAACCTATCCCACACATAAAACCTTAACCTCCCCTCACTAAAGGACCCCACACCCAAAACCGTTTCACCCATCACATCACAACTTATTCCCCAAGGATTGCCACGTGTCAAGATCAACAGCCAAGACTCTTAGCTTAACCCCAAAGCTAAAAAAACGTCTAAGATGCATTTGGACAGCTCATTCCATCAAATGATCTAGAAGACCTCAAGGACAATTTGGGAATTTCAGTTCTAGGGTTTATGAATAGTGTTAGGCTAGCATTTGCCTATAAAAGGAGACCTCAACCTGTGAGAGTCCCTTTGTTCCAGTTTTACCTTTTCAACTTGTAATTCCTTTTTAAAATTTATAAAAGTTGGTATTTTGAGAAAATTGTAATTCCTTTTTATGTTTTTGAAAGTTGGTGTTGTTTAAAGGTGATTCTGAGTTCCATTTGTTGTTATAAGTGTGCTTGAATCATTTGGTTCAAGGACGTTTATGTTTGGTAAGGTTTTTCAAGTTTGAAAAAGCTTGAAAAGAGGTTTCTGAATTTGCTTATTTTTGTGTACTAATCCTTAACCAAAAGCTATAAGCTCTTGCAAGCTTGTTGACGCCAAGCTTGTGAAGGGATTAGGGCCTTTGGTTGGGCTGTTTGTTCATTGTGTTGAAGAAATCAAGCCCTTGAGTTTCTTCTTTGAAACATCAACCAAGGCATTCATCCATCTTTCTTATTGAAGTACCTTGGTCTTGTTCTAGTTGTTGAACAAGGTCCAAGGAGCATTTCTGGTCCTCCTAGGATGTTGTTGAGGACAGGTATAACCCCTTGTTAAGATTCCTCTAATAAATCATATGATCTTGTCTGTTTTGCATTTTGGTATGTGATTTGATGATTCTGTGTTTATGCTTTGTGTTTCATGGTTGCAATATGTTAGTTGTCACCTAGTGTAGCTGTTTGAATGATAAAATCAGTAGGTTGTGTTTAAAAATCACAAGTTGCTTTGAAAAGTGGTGGATTAAGAACTGTTTGGGATTACTGGTTCATAAGGCCTTATGGCCTTGTGCCCTTGGTTCTTAGGGTTTGGGAAGTCTAAGCAAGTCATTTTGAACAAGTTTTAGTCCTTGGTTAAGTTTCTGAAAGTTTGGAAAAAGGATTGGAAGTTTTGCTAAAATCTGATAAAAGTGCTTTTGAGATTGGTCAAACACATCAGATCCAATAACTTCTTTGTTACTTGGATCTAAGGTCTGAAATCAGGTTTGGGAATAGTTTGGGTAATAAGCTATCTATTGGTTATCTGGTTGTTGAACTTGGTGGCTTATTGTGTTTGTTATAGCTTATCAGAGTTGGCTGAAGTGGTCATTTGCATCAGCAAAGTGACCACCTCATTTGGTGATTGTATTGGTATTTCTAGTTTGAGGCTTGTTGTTTTGCTGCTTGGATCCTATTTATGTGCTGCTTGTGAGGTTATTTGGCTACTTGGATTGCTTCGTTGAAAGCTTATAAGCTTATTGGCTTATTGGCTTATTTGTGCCAAAACTTGTCAAGACTACTCAACTGGTAGGCCTTGATTCACAAGGTTTGCACTCAAACCTTGACCAGCAGGGTGAAAAACAAGTCTAAACACTTCATTAAGTCTATCAACGTCCAATTTGTGCTTGTCAGCGTTTGAATTTCACTTATCAGCGTTTGACTTTTGGTCAAACTTGGTCACATAGCTTATTGAATCTATTTTGCTTATTGGTACATGCAACAACTTGGTTTTTGTAATAGAACTCATTTTTCTCAACTTAATATCAAGTCTGGAAGGTTACAAGTCTTTTGGATAAGCTTTTGCTAGGAAACTAGCTTATTTGGCTTTTTCAGAGTGCTTATTGGTTCTCACAGCTTATTCTACTTGGCTTTTTGTGATTTTCTTGATTGATTATTCGTAGTTTAGCTATTTGTGAGCTTTTGCAAAAAACTAGAGCTTCTGAAACAGCTTAGAACTCAAACCCGACTATTTTGTCTTTTAGTGTATTTATACTTTGCTTATTTCTGGCTTATTGAGTGTGCTTTTTCAAAATTTCTTTATACAGATCTCTTTAGTATCCCAAAAGAAGGTTGTGTGTCAAATTAGAGCTTATGGCATTAGCTTATTGCTTAATGGGCTTAATGGCCCAATAAGGATAAGCTGTTTGATCATTAAGCTGTGATAAGCTCACTTTCAGCTTTTAGCCTTCAGAGTTTTGTGTTTAGAATTAAATTTTGAGTCAGATAGTGCTTTTCCGAGTCATTTGGGCTTATTTTGACTTTTTGGGCTAAAAAGCCCATTAAGGTGGACCGTTTTTTATTTTAGCCCATTTGGAGGCCCAATAGGGGTATTCTGGTCATTTCACTTTCATTTTCTGTTTAAATAGGTCAAAATAAAATAGTTTGCAAGTTTTTATAATTTTTTATAATTTTTGGATTTTTAATATTATTTTATTATTATTTTTCAAATTTCAAATTTTTGCCCTTTTTATATTTTTCTTAGCTTAAATACACTAAAATAGGAATTTTGAAACTTTTAGATTAATTTTATCACCTATAGAATAATTTTTATAATTATTCTAAGTTTTAATAGTTTTTAGATAATTTTAAATAGTTTTTATTAGTTTAAAATTTTCTAAAAATAGTTTTTAATCTTTTAGGTCATTTTAGATGTTTACCAATTGAAAAATCTTTATTTAGGCTTTTTGATAATTAATTTGATTTTTAGGGCTTTAATTAGCATTTAAAATTAATATTTAATTAATTAAAAGGTTTGAAAAAGTTTTGATCATTGGTAAACTTTTATTTTATTTATTTTGATTTTTGGTGAATTTTTGGTAATTTTTAGAATTAATTTTTATTTTAGCTTATTTTACGGTTTTACGTTAAGTCGTAGTAGTAATTAATTTCACGTCTTCGTCATCCTCTTTTCTCATCCCCTTCTAACCAGTATTAATCTCAAACCTTGCTACATTTTAGTCACACACATATACCTCCTTGGGAATCGAACTTGAACTTCATTGGGTCATTAGTGCTTGATTTTCCTAAATCATCACTTAATACTTTTCCCTATTTACGCTCTTTTCCTAAATAGTAGTAAAACTCTACAATCATTGCATAGAAGTAATTCTATTTTCTAGGACATGATTTTTAGTCTCTACAGCCTCTAGTTCCGTTTTCGTTGCTAGTAATTCTCTCTTAAGTCTCGTAACATCTTCCTCTAATGATTGCATCACCTGAATCATCTTGTCACTTGTCTCAACGTAGTTGTCACAAACATTTAGTTTTGAAAGAGTTTGATTTTCAAGTTCAAGGGCCATAGAGTGTTGTTCAACCTCGTCAAAACGTTTTGAAAGTGAGTGATAAGAATCTTGAAGCTTTAAAAATTCAGCGTTAGATTCGTGACAAGAAGGATTATCTACATTATTCATAGGTGCAACAATATTCACAGAAAGATCATGCACATCATCACATTTACTCACAGCAGATGTAATCTTAAGAGCATATTCAATAGTAACAACTTGCATCACTTCGAGAGACACTATATGTTCCAAGAATCAGTCATATTCGGACAAAATCTTTTCTTTATCAATTAGATGTTGTTCATAAGCATCATCCATTTTATAAAAAACTATTCGAACTTCACCCACTTCAAAGTTAAGATTTTCCCCAAGATCTAGAAGACCTTCTTTAACATTGTTTACAAACGGAACGATGTCTTGCTCAAACACCATTTTCATGTGTTCGAAAGCCCATTCTCCAGCGGTTTGAGCCGTTGATGAGACTGCAATTATACATAGTCTCATCGTCCAAATCGGGCTTAAAACGCTTAAAATATCATCAAAATACCCCTATATATGCTTGTATTTGTGTCTTGTGTATTTTAGGTGCGGATATCGTGGAATCAACAAATGATCACAAGAATGAAGCAATAACAAACACGGGAAACGAAGCCGCACAAAGAACCGGGCCCAAATCTGGAATTTCCAAAAATACCCTTGAAGAATTGAAGATTGGCAAGAATGGTCCTTCAACTTATGAAGACTTGTCAATTTATACTCTTGTAAAACTCATAAATTACATTGGGGTCCCTAAATTATCAAGATATTACAAGATCAGTCCTTGAAGAATCCAAGAATTGCAATTGAAGCCCTTGGAAAAAGTTTGAAACATTGATGGGCCATTTTCAGCAAGTTGGCAAAAGTTGATAAGAGTTATTTAGGCGTTGACAATGTTTATTCAGCAAGTAGCAAGACAAAAGGAGTCAAGGGGCCAAAACTGCCAGACATGAAAACCTCCATCACCCACTCCCACACTGACACGTAGCCCACTTATTCTTTCCACCCAATCAGCTTTCATCCCTTGTCCACCTCACTCTCCACTTGTTTTAAACTGGTTTTTAAATAATTAAGTTAAACAAAAAAATGGTGGTAAACGTTTTTTTTGAAAACTTAATTAACCTAAACTAAATCAAACACCTCCTGTTTATTCATCTTCATCACATAAACCCTAAAAACTCCCAGTTTTAATTACCCTAATTTTTCACCCTAATCCCAATTAACCTTAGGGGTTTTACCCACAACCCCACTCCCAACACAACCCCCAACCCAGAAAACGACCACTCACCCTTTTGTCCCCTCCCCTGCTCACCCATCACGTGTCTTTGACTACATCAACGCCCCAAAACCATTCCTTGTCCTCCACAACAAATTTAAGGGTCCAAGATCATCAATGCTAGCTGTCAATGAGGACAAACATCACATGGATGCCTAGAAGACCAAGATTCGAATTTTTCACCAAGGGCATTTAGGGCTTTTCAGCCATTAGGGTTTACACATTTTTGTATTATTTTATTAGTCTTTCTAGTATGTTCTCTTAGTAGTATAAATATGGGTGCTTGTACCCATTTGTTTTTGTTCCAGATTTTTTGTAATATTTTAAATATTAATGAAAATGAACTTTGATCTTTTGCATAAAATCTGAGTTCCATTGTTATTCTTTATCAGTTTAAGTTTATTGCATTATTTTGAAATCAGTTTAAGAGAGAAATTTCACTTGTATCAAAAAGTTTTTAAGGAATCTGATTTTCTTTGAAATTTTTATAAGCCAAGAGGAATAAGCTAGCTTACTCAATAAGCTAGGCTTATTCTCTTTGTGGTTATTTAATCAAGTCATTTTGCTCTTCTTGTTTAATCTTGGCAGGGACAAATTGGCATATTGGATATGGTGACTTCTACTTGAACTCATCATCATCATCTCCTTTCCATACCCACAAGCTACTTTCTGAACCTTGTCAGCTCAAGCCCGGGCTTGATGGAGAAGGCAAAGCTGCCTTGGTGATCCCTGGATGTAGGGTCACAAGGTAATGATCTTGTCTTTCTATACTTGCTTGATATTTTTTGAATGATAATGATTTAGGTTGTTAGAATGTTTGGATGGTAGGCAAATGCTAGATATTGCATGTCTGATAGATTAGAACATGTTAGGGTATATTTGATTAGGGTTGATGCAAGTTTGGTTACTAAATCTTTGTTAAATGCAAGTTTCTGTTTTTTAAGGGGTGTTTGGATTCAGGTTTTAAGTTCAGTTTGCAAGGTGCATTTGGCTTAAAATCTGCTTAGATTCACTCATTTTAGTATCTTTGTGTTTTATCTGTTAGTGTGTTAGTTTTGGGTACCATTTGGTGGGTTTTGAATACAAGTTTTGGAAAAATCATTGCCTAAAATCAGTTAAGCCATAACTGCTTGTTTTTGTAGAATTTTGGCCTTCAAATGTTAGTGCTTGATAGGATTTAGGGTAGGTTAGGATTTGTATGTGCTTTGAGGGGGTTTGTGAGTGGATTGAGTGAGTTTTGGCCAACCAAAACTCACCCAATTGCCAAACACATCAGCAAACAAGCCAACAGCCCCCCAGTCCTATATCAGTGACTGAGTTTGGGCCTTTTCTGCTTAATTTTGCTAAGTGGCTTATTGTTTTTATCTTTTTATTGACTCCCCACAACCCAACTGGTTGTGGGGGTGCCTTTGTTTGCCCACAAAACCAAGTAACACTCAAGATCTAGGCACAAAAGTGCCCAGGCCCGTTTTTTTGTGAAGGCAGTGGGAACTCACTTCCCACTGCTAGTGTAAAAGTTTCCCCTGTTAAGCAAGAGGACAAAAGGGGGTCACATGTCATTGTCAGTTTTCTTAATTTTTTGTCTTTAGTGACCTAAAATGGGAATTAGACTTTGAAACCAGTTTTGTTATTTTTCTTATTTTATTTATGATTTTTCTGTTTAACTAGATTTTTATTTACTGTTCATTTTATATTTTTTAGATTAATTAGCCTTTTTAATTAACTTTTATTATTTCTGTTTTTGGCATTTAGTGCCAAAAATACTTGTTTTTCAGTTTAAACATTTTTCTTAGATCAGGAAAATCATTTTAAGATTTTTGGTTAAAAAAGATTTTACTGTTCATCTTTTTATTATTTTTTAGAATTAATTTAAGTTAATTAGGGTTTTAATTAAACTAGTTTTGTCTTTTAGTGGTAAATTTAATATTTTTCTATCTTTTTCATTTTTCTTCTGTTCATTAGAATAATATAGGATTTTTAAAATTGTTAAATCATTTTTAGCATTATTTAATTATTTTTTTATAATTATTTTAGTTTTAAAATAGTTTTTAGTGATTTAAAAATAGAAAAATAGTAATTAAAATTTAGGAAAAATACTTTTTAGTTTATAAATAATATAAGTGAGTTATTTGTCCAATAAAATAATATTTTGGGCTTTTTCTTAATTATATTTAATTTTTGGGCTTTAATTAGCATTAAAAATTGAATATTTAATTAATAAAAGGTTTTAAAATATTTTTATTGGATTTTTATCCTTATTTATATTGTTTTGAACTACTTTTTCATTTTTAATTTGTTTTTAGCTTAAAATTTTTAAATTTTCGCGTTTTACGTACTTACGTTCGCGTTCTACGTCATTCGTCGTAGTTAATTGTAATCGTAGTTCGTCTCTAGTTTTCTTTCTTTTCTTATCCAAAAACGTCACTACCCCAAACTTTTGATTATATATTTTGGCACATTAATCCACACACCTCCTCGAGAACGAACCCGCATTTGTTCGGTTTCGCGTTTTCCCTAAAACGTGTAACTTAATACTTGCCCCCATTATACCTTGTTTTTCCTAAAACAAAGGTGTACTAAAACTCAACTACTAAAATGGCGCCGCTGCCGGGGAGGTGTTTTTAGTGTGCCATTATTAGTATCGTGTTTTTGTGAGTAGTGCGTTTTTGCTTTTCACATTTTGAAAAGTGTGAATATCGTACATACTCATTTTTGTTATTTTTCCTTATTATATTATAGTATCCAAATAAATTGTGTTTAGTTTTCCTAAATTAAACACACAACATCATTTTACTATATTGTAGATATATTGGTTTTCGTTTGTATTGTGAATATTATTAATATATTGTATTTACGTAGAACAATAAAAATACAAGTACTCCAAATACGTGAGAAATCACAACCTTGATTCGGGATTTCATCACTCGATCATTGTATTCGAATCCAAAGCAAAAGTAAAAGGCAAAATAGATAAATACTTTCGTGAGGCTTGATTTCAATTAACACAAACTATAAGGTGGGTATAAGGCGGTTGTATTTCACGACCTAAGGGAAAAAGGCTCTTAAGTGCTTAGCGCCGCCTCGTTTCCCCCGCTTGCTTGTGCTTGTTTTGAGAAAGAAGGCTAATCGAGGGTTTGCCAACCAAAGTATTATCTACGTATATATATTTGCTTGTTTTCATTGATTAAACACTCTTGAACGTTTTTGTGTTCCACCAACGTTCTAAAGTCATCGAAGGCGTTCACTCCACGTGATCGTTTTCATTCCTTGAGGCTCCTTTAATCGAGAAAATCGATTCGAGGAGAGATTTGTAGATTTTTGTCTACGTAATACATTCAAAATACCAAAAAAAAATTAAAAAACAATCAAAAGCACAAAAATAATCTTCTACATTCCCTCTAATTTCATAATTCTCTTCTTTCACCCTCTATAACGTTTAATTCTCGTAACACCGTTCTCGTTGCATCATGTCGAATCATGGTGGTTATTATTCGTGTCCAAATTGTGGAGGCCCGCCCGATGGTGCCAATTGTTTCTATTGTGAGGTTATTGGAGGTCGAGGGGGTTATCTTTATAACTCCGCTCCACGTGATCATGGTCCCAATTTTCAATCTTACGACCAAGGTCACCCATCGTCTTCGTTTTTTTCGTCATATGATCCGTCTTTTAATTGCAATAATGAGTTTTTTCATAATGCCTTTAATGATTTTGTGAGACGAAATAATGAGAAATTAACGATGGTGGAAGAACAAATGGCTAGCCTTAAGGAAACTTGTAATAAACGAATGGCAACCCAAAGGGACACTTTCAAAAAAATGGAAAACGATTATGACACCTTTATTGAAGGGCAACAACGTTTGTATGATCAAAATGAAGAGATGTGGAAAGGATATGTAGATAGCATTAAGGAAAATCATGCTATTGAAAGAGAAAATTATGATAGAGAGAGAGATAAAATTCTTTTAATGTTCGAGGGCTTAGTGGAAAAATTTAACTCTTTATCTAACAACACCAATCCTAATTCCGAGGGAGAGGTTAAAGCTTTATCGACTCCTAAGACTCGTATGTCTCGCATTGATCCATGTCTCTCGAATTTTAGAGTCGTGCAACCTTCATCGTCTTGTAAAACCATAGAGGAAACGAAAAAGTCATCTAACGAAGTTTTGAAAAATGTTTTTGAAAATAAACCAAAGGAAAAACTCGTAGGATACTTGGGAGTTTTAAATCTAATACCTTGTGAACCTAATTTTTCTAATGAGGATGAAATTATTGAGGATTTTCTAAATCAATATACACTTGATTTTGACAAAGAAATTCCATTAAGTGATTTTAAAAAAGAAAAATGTGAAAAGGTTTTTAAGGAAAGCATTGAACCCTCGTTTTTACAAGATGAACGAAAATTAATTCCGAAGGGACGTGTTAGTAATTTTGCTAAAATGTTTGAAAATCCACGTTCGATCCCTTCGAAGGACAAAATTGAAACCGTCAAGGCAAAATCGTCACGAGACGAGCCTTTTACTCCTAATCCCACATCGAGTGAGATTTTAGATTTATCATGTGAGAAGTCCGCCGATGGCCTTGCTCACATCGATACGTTTTTCGATATCGAGGTCGAAACGACAAAGGCAAAATCTTCAATCGAAGAGCCTTCTTTTCCTAGTTTCACGACGGTTGAAGCTAGCGACTCGATTATCGACGACTTTATTGCTCGACCTCTTCCACGAGGAAGAGAAGACGTTTTTGATCCCGATGGAGATTTTTGCGAGATCAAACATATTCTTGATAACCCGCTTTCGATTTTCGAGTTTGATGAGGACCGTTGCGTTAGCCCGGAGGGGGATGTTTTGTTAATTGATTCACGTTTTAAAAATTCAAATCCTCCTCCCGCCTTCAAGATAAATGTGGAAATTTTAAGTGTGCCTAGAATTATTTTAGAAACACCAAATATTTTCAATTTAATCAACTTGGGTTTTCGTAACAATGAGTTTAAAAATGAAAAAGAAAAAGATTTTACAATTGATTTGAAATTTTTTCCAAAGATAACTCCGTCATCACCTCGCTTAATTGAGCTTGCTACAAACGCGTCTACTTCTTTTGACGCCGTTTTGTGTGGATCTAGTATGGGGGAAGCCCCATTTGTTCCCTCACACTTCTCCACCGAGGACGAGATTTTTGACCCCGGTATCACGTTTAAGATAAAATCTCGGTCTTTTACCGAAGTAGTCACTAGAAATTCTTTCTACACTTACGGTATGAGTTTACCTCGAGTGACTCGATTTTTATGCCCAACCAATGTCCCACCCTTCTCTTCTTATGCTATTTTCTTGTGTCCCTTTGGGACGACGATGTTTGAAGTCGTGTTGTTTCGTCTTTCATCCGAAAACGAAGACACGATCTTTGATCCCGGTATAAAGGTTTTGCCTTTATACACGGTTGCTTTTGGGCCTTGATTACATGTAAGTCCCACCAAAAATGACCGAACCATGATTATCCCTAAATGATTACATTTATGGGGATTCGAGTCGAGCTTTTGACTCGGTTATCAAAAACAAGGTGCCTCGTGGGGGAGACCCATGCTTATCCATGTACATATTATTGCTTTCTAATTAGTTTAATGTGAGGGGATTTGTGCCCTTCCAACCTTTGTTTCGTGGTTGTTCGTGATTGTGATTCATTAGGTACATCGTCATCATTGAAGCCTCTCGTGTTCGTTTCACGGATCACTCGAGCTTCGATCGTTGCCTTTGGAGATTCCGATATCCGATGATATCCTTTTATGTTCTAACGTTTATCTTATTAGCATAATTCATAAACGGCTTTTAGGTTATTCGTTTTACCCTTCCCATGCTCGAGATTAAGCATTCGACTTCGTCTCTAGTATGGGGGTGTTTGCACCCCTAGACTCGAAACATTGAGGACAATGTTTAACTTTAGTGTGGGGGAGGGTGAATAGATACTTGCCTTGCCAAACCTTCACGCTTTCCAAAGTTTATCTTTTTGTTATCGTTTTGTTGCAAAATAAGGCTAAAAATGGCCAAATTTTAAATTTTTTCTCATGTTTTATAAGTGTTTGAAGACACGAATGTAGATTTTCCGATGGCGAGAATAAGAGTAATTTTTGACTCGACCGTGCGTGTTGAGCACTTAGCTTTGATTCCTTAACTACACATTAGGCTAAGTCTCTTAAATGAGGACGAGAAATGATAGAGTTAATTATAAGTTACTATGCTAAACGTAGAGTACTCGTATTCTTTCAAAAACTCATGTGTCCTCGTTGTTTGCTTATTCTCCCTTCGCTTGTAAATATTTTTTTTTCTTAATAAATATTGACTTAGCGGTTTAATTAGGATTGTTGGGTTTCTAGTCTTTTCTAGTAGCTTCCGTGTAATTAAATTGGGAAGACATTAAGGTATCGCCAGCGTCACGGTTTTGAAGTATTGGCAACCCGAATAATCGAAAGCTTCACCTAATAATAAGATTTCAAGTGCTCACCTAAATCTATGCAAAATTGAAAGTGAATCAAGCCTTAATCTTCGAAGCTTTAAAGATCCAAAATTCGCTTTAGCGTGAGGATATACGTCTTTGGCTAATAAAACCACCGATGATGGCGGATAATAAAAGGCAAGGCAAGACCGAAGTCATAATAAAAGCTTCATGGCGAAGTTGAATAAAAGATGGAGGTAAACCAAAGATAATAAGGCCCTTCCGTTAGGGGGCGTATAAAAGTCTTGGTAATAAGTCTCATGTTCAAAACCGTTATAAAACCGTGTTTATCGATTCTTCTTGTCAACTTAATTTTTTAACATCGTTGTCTATTAGGAGGGGTTATTGATTTGATGGTCTTAGTTACACCGTTAGGACTCTATTTTTAGACCTAAATCTCTATTATCGCATAAGTCAATGATGTATCCTCGTGATCATTAAGACAAAATAAAATATAAGAGATACAACTTAGGAATAATGGGAGAATAAGTACGTGATTAGGGCATATGAGTAGTGTTAGCATTACTAACTTATAATGACAATGATCTCGTTGCACGCTTGGCATGGAATTGAAGTGAAAATCGAGGACGATGAAATTATTTCTAACGAAGCATTCACGTGTTCTTATTCTATGAACCTAAACGTCCCATTTTGCGATGAAAATCATACATTATGTCTATAACGCAAGTAGTAGTAATAGTAGTAGTATTAGCTAGTTTATCATTTTAATAAAAGTGAATAAAATGAATTTTGGAGATGCTTTGATACTTTATTCTAGCATTGCGTGAGGGCACGACAATGGTTTAGTATGGGGGAGTGATGAGACTGCAATTATACATAGTCTCATCGTCTAAATCGGGCTTAAAACGCTTAAAATATCATCAAAATACCCCTATATATGCTTGTATTTGTGTCTTGTGTATTTTAGGTGCGGATATCGTGGAATCAACAAATGATCACAAGAATGAAGCAATAACGAACACGGGAAACGAAGCCGCACAAAGAACCGGGCCCAAATCTGGAATTTCTAAAAATACCCTTGAAGAATTGAAGATTGGCAAGAATGGTCATTCAACTTATGAAGACTTGTCAATTTATACCCTTGTAAAACTGATAAATTACATTGGGGTCCCTAAATTATCAAGATATTACAAGATCAGTCCTTGAAGAATCCAAGAATTGCAATTGAAGCCCTTGGAAAAAGTTTGAAACATTGATGGGCCATTTTCAGCAAGTTGGCAAAAGTTGATAAGAGTTATTTAGGCGTTGACAATGTTTATTCAGCAAGTAGCAAGACAAAAGGAGTCAAGGGGCCAAAACTGCCAGACATGAAAACCTCCATCACCCACTCCCACACTGACACGTAGCCCACTTATTCTTTCCACCCAATCAGCTTTCATCCCTTGTCCACCTCACTCTCCACTTGTTTTAAACAGATTTTTAAATAATTAAGTTAAACAAAAAAATGGTGGTAAACGTTTTTTTTGAAAACTTAATTAACCTAAACTAAATCAAACACCTCCTGTTTATTCATCTTCATCACATAAACCCTAAAAACTCCCAGTTTTAATTACCCTAATTTTTCACCCTAATCCCAATTAACCTTAGGGGTTTTACCCACAACCCCACTCCCGACACAACCCCCAACCCAGAAAACGACCACTCACCCTTTTGTCCCCTCCCCTGCTCACCCATCACGTGTCTTTGACTACATCAACGCCCCAAAACCATTCCTTGTCCTCCACAACAAATTTAAGGGTCCAAGATCATCAATGCTAGCTGTCAATGAGGACAAACATCACATGGATGCCTAGAAGACCAAGATTCGAATTTTTCACCAAGGGCATTTAGGGCTTTTCAGCCATTAGGGTTTACACATTTTTGTATTATTTTATTAGTCTTTCTAGTATGTTCTCTTAGTAGTATAAATATGGGTGCTTGTACCCATTTGTTTTTGTTCCAGATTTTTTGTAATATTTTAAATATTAATGAAAATGAACTTTAATCTTTTGCATAAAATCTGAGTTCCATTGTTATTCTTTATCAGTTTAAGTTTATTGCATTATTTTGAAATCAGTTTAAGAGAGAAATTTTCACTTGTATCAAAAAGTTTTTAAGGAATCTGATTTTCTTTGAAATTTTTATAAGCCAAGAGGAATAAGCTAGCTTACTCAATAAGCTAGGCTTATTCTCTTTATGGTTATTTAATCAAGTCATTTTGCTCTTCTTGTTTAATCTTGGCAGGGACAAATTTGCATATTGGATATGGTGACTTCTACTTGAACTCATCATCATCATCTCCTTTCCATACCCACAAGCTACTTTCTGAACCTTGTCAGCTCAAGCCCGGGCTTGATGGAGAAGGCAAAGCTGCCTTGGTGATCCCTGGATGTAGGGTCACAAGGTAATGATCTTGTCTTTCTATACTTGCTTGATATTTTTTGAATGATAATGATTTAGGTTGTTATAATGTTTGGATGGTAGGCAAATGCTAGATATTGCATGTCAGATAGATTAGAACATGTTAGGGTATATTTGATTAGGGTTGATGCAAGTTTGGTTACTAAATCTTTGTTAAATGCAAGTTTCTGTTTTTAAGGGGTGTTTGGATTCAGGTTTTAAGTTCAGTTTGCAAGGTGCATTTGGCTTAAAATCTGCTTAGATTCACTCATTTTAGTATCTTTGTGTTTTATCTGTTAGTGTGTTAGTTTTGGGTACCATTTGGTGGGTTTTGAATACAAGTTTTGGAAAAATCATTGCCTAAAATCAGTTAAGCCATAACTGCTTGTTTTTGTAGAATTTTGGCCTTCAAATGTTAGTGCTTGATAGGATTTAGGGTAGGTTAGGATTTGTATGTGCTTTGAGGGGGTTTGTGAGTGGATTGAGTGAGTTTTGGCCAACCAAAACACACCCAATTGCCAAACACATCAGCAAACAAGCCAACAGCCCCCCAGTCCTATATCAGTGACTGAGTTTGGGCCTTTTCTGCTTAATTTTGCTAAGTGGCTTATTGTTTTTATCTTTTTATTGACTCCCCACAACCCAACTGGTTGTGGGGGTGCCTTTGTTTGCCCACAAAACCAAGTAACACTCAAGATCTAGGCACAAAAGTGCCCATACCCGTTTTTTTGTGAAGGCAGTGGGAACTCACTTCCCACTGCTAGTGTAAAAGTTTCCCCTGCTAAGCAAGAGGACAAAAGGGGGTCACATGTCATTGTCAATTTTCTTAATTTTTTGTCTTTAGTGACCTAAAATGGGAATTAGACTTTGAAACCAGTTTTGTTATTTTTCTTATTTTATTTATGATTTTTCTGTTTAACTAGATTTTTATTTACTGTTCATTTTATATTTTTTAGATTAATTAGCCTTTTTAATTAACTTTTATTATTTCTGTTTTTGGCATTTAGTGCCAAAAATACTTGTTTTTCAGTTTAAACATTTTTTTAGATCAGGAAAATCATTTTAAGATTTTTGGTTAAAAAAGATTTTACTGTTCATCTTTTTATTATTTTTTAGAATTAATTTAAGTTAATTAGGGTTTTAATTAAACTAGTTTTGTCTTTTAGTGGTAAATTTAATATTTTTCTATCTTTTTCATTTTTCTTCTGTTCATTAAAATAATATAGGATTTTTAAAATTGGTAAATCATTTTTAGCATTATTTAATTATTTTTTTATAATTATTTTATTTTTAAAATAGTTTTTAGTGATTTAAAAATAGAAAAATAGTAATTAAAATTTAGGAAAAATACTTTTTAGTTTATAAATAATATAAGTGAGTTATTTGTCCAATAAAATAATATTTTGGGCTTTTTCTTAATTATATTTAATTTTTGGGCTTTAATTAGCATTAAAAATTGAATATTTAATTAATAAAAGGTTTTAAAATATTTTTATTGGATTTTTATCCTTATTTATATTTTTTTGAACTACTTTTTCATTTTTAATTTGTTTTTAGCTTAAAATTTTTAAATTTTCGCGTTTTACGTACTTACGTTCGCGTTCTACGTCATTCGTCGTAGTTAATTGTAATCGTAGTTCGTCTCTAGTTTTCTTTCTTTTCTAATCCAAAAACGTCACTACCCCAAACTTTTGATTATATATTTTGGAACATTAATCCACACACCTCCTCGAGAACGAACCCGCATTTGTTCGGTTTCGCGTTTTTCCTAAAACGTGTAACTTAATACTTGCCCCCATTATACCTTGTTTTTCCTAAAACAAAGGTGTACTAAAACTCAACTACCAGCCGTTGAAGTCGTACATCCATGATGACCTTGTCAAAGTTGGTAAGATATCGCCAAATCTCTTTCAAGTTTAGCAATACCGTACTTACAGGTGGAAGATCCTTTGGAATTTCCTTAGGTTTATCCAAATTGACAAGTGTAGGAAGTATACTAAGACTTTCTCTAGTAGGCATGTAAGTTGGTGTATGGATAAATTCCCTTTGCATATTAAAGCGAATTCTAAGATCTGTTTTTGCATTTTCTGCATTAAGCTGAGCATAATCATACTCAGGATATGTAAAAATCATTTTTGACCGATTCTCTTCATGTAGTGATGAATTCTTGGATTCATTCGGAAACATAATCGGATCTAATACCAATGCTAACTTGGTAGCATCATAAAGTCATGGGTTGTGGTTAAATGCTTCTTTGCATACCCGAGTTAGGTGGTAGGTCTATTAGACGTGATAATGTGAATTCCTTAAACGATGCATGAAACAAGTGTACTAGATGTGAAGCAGAGTATTGTTTTAAAAGCCTAATTTCAGTTTGTTTAATTCTCTCAGACGTCGTAATTTCCGTTTCAACCCTTTTAGACTCAAGAATTTCGAAATCCGTTTGAAGTTGTTGAAAATTATTAACGACTGACTCTTTTTCTTTAAGTTCTTTTGAAAGATTTGCTCTTAAACTTTCAATTTCTAGCAGATTATCCATTTGAACTTTCCTAAACCTATCAAATTCAGGATTGGTTAAGGTAGTGGTCACTGGAGTTAATTCCAAGGTGTTAACCTTTTGTTTATACAAAGCAAGCTCTTCAGATAATGTCTGATTAATCCCGCGGGTGTAATTGATCGCATCATTCATTTGGCTAAGCATAGATGCCGACACCGAGACCAAATCCTGTTGAGCAAACGAATTTGTAGACAGAATAGCTCTAGGTTGTGTTTCACTCTAAGTCTAAGGACTTGCATTGATTTTACTATCATTTTTTGTCTCCTCGTTTGAATTACTAACCATCGAAGGCTTTTCCAGATACTCAGACACTTGCTCAACTTGATAAGGTACAATAATAGTATCATTTGCAGTATTTGGTACCTCAGAGATTGTGTCAGCTCCATAAACTGAAAGATTTGCCCTGAGAGCTGCCTTGGCGGTATTGAGATCATCACAGTCTGAGTCGTATGCATCAAGATCATCGCATTGGTATGCTTCATTGTTGGTAGACGCTACTTTGAATCCTTCAGTATCCGCAACTCATGGATCTGCAAGGAATGCTAACTCTTCTTCATCGAGATCTCGTCCTTGGGCTTGAGCATTAACCAATTAGATCTTCTCCTGAAACCATGTGCTATCCCTTTTCCTCTTTGGCTGCTTACACTCTCGCGCCATGTGCCCTTCCCCTTTGCAGTTATAACATATGATCATCTTCATTTTGCCAGTGTTATTACCCCTTGTAGCAGCAGTGTTAGATAGACGTGCACCAGTATTAGATGAACTTGGTCTCCCCTGAAGTGGTTGCACAGTGACTCTGCCATCTTGGATTGTAGCTTGTTGACGAGAGTTAGAAGAGTTCCTCAACTGATTGTTTGTTGTAGATGGTCCTCTGTAACCTCGTTTGTTCAACGCTTGAGTGATGTAAGCAGACATTGGAGCAAGTATATCAGTAGGATTATCCCCTTGTCTAAACTCCGGGACTAGAATCTCATCGTCACAATAGAATACTGGTGCTGGTTGAGCTACAGACTGATTTGAAGGATCACTAGCATGTTGTGAGTAATGAGGTTGAGGAGCCTCATGTTGTTGATAGGTGATGGCAGAGTTTGTTGGAGGTTGATAAGGTGAATATGGTTGTGAAGCATAAGGTAAATGATGTGAGTTTCCTTGTGATGATATTGCTGGTTACTTGTATTGTTGCTGATAAGATGAAGGTGGTTGTGGCAAGATCGAATACTGTGGAAAGCTTGGAGTTTGATACAATGGTTGATAGGAAGATTGGTGTCCCAAAGCAAACGGAGAGTTATGATATGAAAAAGTTGGATGATTTGCCATTAATGCCAATGGTTCTTGATAAGATCCCTGAGAGATGCGTTTTTGGATCACGTGCTTCTCGTGTTGCTGCAAGAAAGCATAGAGTTGATCTAAATTTGTCTTGTGCAATCATTTTGATATCGGTGACATATTGGCTCCACTCTTGGGGTAACACGTTTAAGAACTTGGTTTTTAGTTGAAACTGAGCAATCCTTAGATTATACACGTTCAAATCATTCATCGAAGTGGTAAAACGCCAGTAGTAGTCATGAAGTGTTTCCCCTGGAATGTATGTGAACCTATCAAACAAGTCATACAATTGACACTCTCGTTCCTACTTAGTTAGTGAAGTCCCTTGTAACAAAACAATTAAGCGATCTTAAAGATCCTTTGCCACTGTGTGTTCGCTTACCATTCGATAAATATCAGGTGGAAGAGCTTGAAGTATGGTCTGAACAGCCCTTTCATCCGCATCGGCAATGAGTTTGTTAGAATCCGTTAACTCATGAAACAACCTTGGCCGTGTCACATTATCGACAGTAACTTCTCCCCAATCGAGTGGACCTTTCTCAATAGATTGAACCATAAGTCTCCCATTGGTTTTACCCATAATGTAAGTTCTCATGCGACCTTGCCATGCTTCGAATAAGTGTTTGATGAGCAACGGTGGGTGGCTATCGGTACTCGAGATGATTGAAATATCGGTAAGCGATGTCATTATTGGCATGAATGAATGAGGATTCATTTTTTGAACACTTGAATAAAGATTATCAAAATGATCGAGCAATGAAATAAGGTTATGTGTTTTAATGTTGTTGAAACAAAGATGTTGTGATCTTTATGTTGTGTGTTTTTGTGAAGATTACACAATTGAAACATCCTTTAAGTTGTGCAAATACTATCTCAATACCCAAATTACTTCAATCTCAATGTGAAATCTCAAAATCGTCGTAATTCACAAAATTAATCCGTCGGAATACCAAAAGTTCAACCTGTCGGAATGTATTCAGTCGGAATATGATCGGAAAAACACTGTCGGAATAATATTGGAAAACACCAGTCGGAATGTGATCGGAAACCGCTGTCGGAATACCAAAAGTTCAAACCTGTCGAAATGTAATCAGTCGGAATAGTATCGGAATAACTCGTCGGAATCACTATCGGAAAACCGTCGGAATGCGTTTTGAAACACCGTCGGAATAACGATCGGAAACCCTGTCGGAATGACTGATTACCACAAGCTGTCGGAATATTGGTCGGAAAATTGGTCGGAATCCTTAAAACCTTTTCCGATGCAAATTATCGGAATAACAATCGAAAACTAAAACCCTTTTCCGATGACACCTGTCGCAATAACGGTACTGTTTCGAGATTTTGAGGTAAAAAAGATGAAATTTTCGACAAGAAATCCGTGATTTGAACCAACCCAAAGCACCCAAAACTCTACCAAACTATTTAGAAGATATATGGATCACTTGGAATGAAAAAAACACGAAAAAATTTTGAAACTTGGGTAAAGATCAACCAAAAACACATGAACACACAAAAGTAAGCATGAACAACACAAAACCAACCTCTATTTCATCCCATAGCTCTTGATACCAATTGTAGAAATATAATAATCTTTGATTTATCAAGAGGGTTGTTGTTTCTAGTGAGAGAAAGTAGAGAGAGAGATGAGAGAAAAATGTAAAAGTGATATTACTAATATGAAACAACCAACACCCCTTTCCATGGTGGAAAGGGGTTTATATACCAAGTCCCTTAGTGGATTTGGGCTTCCGGCCCATGAACATGCTCATGGGTCGGGATAATGTAAATAACAATTAAACATATACTACGAGCCTATAACTATATTGTTGGAGTGACCGAGACTTTCTAAATACGAAAAACGTATTTCCAACAACTATAGTGATATCAATGTCAACATATAAGATATGAAATATCGAATCATAAGAGTTTAGGATAGAACCGGGAAGACGGGAACACGGGATCACGGGTCGTCAAAAGTCATCAAAAGTGTTCTTTGAAAGCTGTAATCCCTGCACATCATAAGAAACAAGACAACAAACACCTATGTAGCTCCCCCTACACTTATTATGAAAACGGGTAAAAATGATAGATCATCGGGTTACCTCCTGAGAAGCGCTTGTTTTTGTTAACCTAGTCACGAGCCTGACTCGACCCGGAATTAATTCAAGGGAAACGTAGTGAGGGATGGAATCATCTCATGGGAGATGTCCTCACCAAAGAACAACTTAACACACTGTCCATTCACCTTAAAGTTTGGCCCATTTGGTTGAGATAGCTCAATGGTGCCATAAGGGAAGACTTTAGCAACGGTGAATGGACCAGACCAACGGCTCTTAAGCTTGCCCAAAAAGATTTTCAACCGAGAGTTAAAGAGTAAACCTTGATCACCTATGTGAAACTCTCGGTTCTTAATCCTAGAATCATGAATGATCTTGGTTTTCTCCTTGTAAATCAATGAATTCTCATAAGCCTCATTCCTAAGTTCATTAAGTTCATTGAGTTGGATTTTCCTAAGATCACCGGCTTTGTTGATATTAAAATTAGCCCATTTCAAGGCCCAATAAGCCGTATGCTCCAACTCAATAGGGAGGTGACATGCCTTTCCGTACATAAGACGATATGGAGTGCAACCAATAGGTGTCTTATATGCGGTACGGAAAGCCCAGAAAGCATCATCTAACTTATCAGCTCATGAGGCACGATGCTCTCCCACAGTATGCTCTAAGATTCGCTTAAGACCATGGTTAGAGATCTCGGCTTGACCATTAGTTTGTGGATGATACGCGGTGGAAAGTCGGTGATTAACACCATACTTAGCCATGACTCGAGCAAATTGATCATTGCAAAAATGAGTCCCGCGATCACTAGAGATAGCACGAGGAACATCGAATCGAGCAAATAATTGTTTTAGAAAGGTCACAACCACCCTCGCATAGTTCGTAGGTAAAGACTTTGCTTCAACCCATGTGGATAAGTAGT
The DNA here is from genome assembly GCA_025667525.1 of Glebionis coronaria. NCBI lineage: Eukaryota > Viridiplantae > Streptophyta > Magnoliopsida > Asterales > Asteraceae > Glebionis > Glebionis coronaria. The sequence continues at coordinate 296,288,067 of CM046874.1, forward strand.
CAAAGGCTACGAGGATGTACTTGTTCCCTTTAGATGATGGAAATGACCCCATAAAGTCGATACCCCATACGTCAAAGATTTCACATTCTTGGATGAAATTTTGAGGCATCTCATCTTTATGTGTGATCTTGCCTTGTCTTTGGCAAGCATCACAATGCTTAACCATTTCATGAGCGTCATGATAAATGGTGGGCCAATAAAATCCAGAGTCGAAAACTTTCTTCGCGGTATAGTTAGGACCAAAGTGACCAGCGGTGGGTCCTTTGTGGCAAGCTTCTAGGACTAGTAAAGCTGTCGGCCTATCAACACACAGACGAATGACAAGATCACCACCTTGCTTGAAAAGGTAAGGGTCGTCCCAATAATAGTGCTTAATGTCCTTGAAGAATGTTTTTCTTTTGTTGGGACGTTAACCCTTCCATAAGAACACCAACCGCTAAATAGTTTGCAATGTCCGCAAACCATGGGGTATCGTCGAGATTGGAGTTAATAGACAGTAAGGCCTCAAGGGGAAAAGATTCATTAATCTCTTGATTTGGAAGTTCCCCTTGAAAAGGCGGAATGATCGGTGTAAACGATGGTGGTGGAAAGCACAAGATAGGGGCGGAATTTCTCAAAAGCATACACTACAGCTAAAAGCTCTTCTTCGGTAGTGGTATAATGAAATTGAGCCCCCATCATTGTCTTACTAGCATAATGAATTGGTTGGAAGTGTTTGTTAACTCGTTGACCTAAAACCGCTCCTACTGCGAAATCACTAGCATCGCACATGAGCTCGAGAGGTAACTCCCAATTTGGAGAGACTAAGACCGGTGCCTTAGTTAATTTACCTTTCAGAAGTTCGAAAGAGTCGACATTCTTGAGAAAAGATGAAAGAAGCAACCTTTTCTAAGAGGTGAGTCATAGGTCGAGCTATCTTAGAGAATTCTTGGATGAAACGTCGATAGTATCCCGCATGACCTAAAAAACTTCTACCTCCTTTGACGGTGGTAGGTGGAGGCAACTTATCAACGACGTCAACTTTAGTACAGTCGACTTCGATACCGGCTTTGGAAATTTTGTGACCTAGAAAAATGCCTTCTTTTACCATGAAATGGATTTTTTCCCAATTAAGAACGTGACGAGTGTCTTCACACCGTTTAAGCATACGTTCTAAATTGGCAAGGCAAGAAGAGAAAGAATCACCATAGACCAAGAAATCGTCCATAAATACTTCCATAGTTTCTTCAACCATTTCATGGAATATAACCATCATACACCTTTGGAAAGTCCCAGGAGCATTGCATAAGCCGAAAGGCATTCTTTTGTAAGCAAATGTTCCATAAGGACAAGTGAATGTGGTTTTCTCTTGGTCTTTTGGATCGACAGGAATTTGAAAATACCCGGAGAAACCGTCTAAGAAGCAATAATAGTCATTACTCGCTAAACGCTCGAGCATTTGATCCATGAAAGGAAGAGGAAAATGATCCTTACGAGTGGAATTATTGAGCTTGCATAGTCTATGCAAACTCGCCATCCCGTGACAAGTCGAGTAGGAATCAACTCGTTGTTTTCATTGGGAAAACGGTTATTCCGCCTTTCTTAGGCACACAATGGACGGGACTAACCCATGGTGAATCTGAAATAGGGTAAATCATTCCGGCATCTAGAAGTTTGATAACTTCTTTTTTGATGATGTCATGAATTTTTGGATTAATACTTCTTTGGCTTTGGATTGCGGGTTTAAAGTCATCTTCCATGAGAATTTATGATGCAAAAGTTAGGATCAATTTCGCGGATGTCGGAAATTTTCCAAGCAATTTCTTTCTTATGATTTTTGAGCACATCGATAAGTCGGGATTTTTCATCCTCTTTTAAATCCTTTGCAATGATGATGGATAACTTCTTATTGTCTTCGAGGAAAACATATTCAAGATGAGACGGTAAATCCTTTAGCTCTAGATGTGGAGGATTGTCAATGGAAGGCTTAGTCAAATTTGGATCATCGTTTGTAACTTCCTTAGGAGAAGTTGGAGAAATATGGTCCTCATTGAGAAGTTTCTCAATGGTACAAATGTCTTCATCCCAATCGGAGGGAGAATCGTCATATTTTAAGTCCACATCCCCTAAAGTAGCTTCAAATTCTTTCAAAAGGAAATCACTTTCTCCAAATGGAGTCAATGAGGGAGCAATAGAGGCAACGGTATCAACAATGGGTAGAGAAGAAAAACCACTTTTACAAGAGTCTTTGAAATGTTCTTCACAAGCCTCATCAAGTACGTCAATGAAATTAACGCTCTCGTGTTCATAAGGTTGCTTAGAAAGTTTACCCATGTTGAAGACGATTTTGTCGTCACCAACTCTCATGATTAATTCTCCCGCGGCTACATCAATAAGAGTGTGACCGGTCCTCAAGAATGGATGTCCTACGATTAATGGAACACGAGGATCCATCTCGTAGTCAACGACAACAAAATCCGTCGGAAAGGTGAATTTGTCGACACCGACGAAGACATCTTCGGCTATCCCCACCGGATAAGCAACCGTACGGTTAGCTAACTCCAATGTCATTCGTGTAGGGACTAGCTCGGGTAGAGATAATTGTTTCCAAACACTTAATGGCATTAAGTTGATACTAGCACCTAGATCGGCTAGGGCCATATAATTCTCTACCCCGGGAAAGTTGCAAGGAGTGAGAAAGCGACCTGGATCACCAAGTTTGGTTGGTAATTTCCTTAAAAGAACCGCGGAGCAATTCTCATTAAGTTGGGTTTGAGTAATATCAAGAAGATTTTCCTTATCACTTAGAAAATCGTTGAACATTTTAGCATATTTAGGCATGTGAGCGAGCGCCTCGACAAAGGAGATGTTGAAATTCAACTGTTTAAACATTTTAAGAAAGTTTGAAACTTGAATATCGTCCTTGTTCTTCAACTTCTCTTTCCTCAACCTTGAAGGGTAAGGTATGTCGGGTTGAGATGAAGGCTTTGGAATGGATTGCTCACTCACATCCTTGGGTGGAGGAGGGGTGGAAGTAGAAGGTGGAGGAATTGGTGAAGGGTACTCGTTATCCTTTGTCACAATCACCAGAGTAGGTTTAGGAATCTCGGGTTCCTTATAACCTTTTCCACTTCGGGTGGTGATTGCTTTCATATCCCCTCTTGGATTAGAAATGGTGTTACTCGGAAGAGAGCCCGATGCCGAGGGTTGATTACTTGGGAAGAAACTAGCCATCATATACCTTAAGTCATTTGTTTGACTGCTTAAAGAGTTTCCCATGTCATTCCTAAGCTAGGATTGTATATCATTCCCTTGTTTAGCCATGTCACCTTTCAAGTTAATAATTTGGCTCTAAAGATTCTTCACCAGCACGTCATTAGTCCTCATGTAAGTTTCAACCTCGTAATTAAATGTCGTGGGTTGGTTGGGAGGAGGAGCTTGGTAAGCGGGTGGTTGATAGGTAGGTTGTTGGTAAACTTGATTATTTCCTTGAGGTGGATATGGGTTTCTTTGTGTTTGATATTGATTATGAGCTCGAGGTTGGTTTTGATTGTTGCGATTGAAGTTGTTTTGGTTTTGAGGATGAAAACCGGGTGGTGAAAGAAAGTTGTTTGAACGATAACTTAGCAAATTGCGGTCACCTTGAGGACGTGCTTGATAGCCTCCCGTAGAAAAGTTATCGTTAGCCGCATACACGTTTTCCGGATTGTCATGAGTAGAAGGACAATCGGTGTATGAATGAGAACCACCGCAAGTCTCACAAGAAGGTGTTACAGCTTTAACTTGTTGAAATTGGTTCGTAGCCATGGTTAAGAAATTTTTGTTCATCTCGGCTAGTTGGCGGGTGAGTTGGGTGAGTTCGGCTATCTCGGGGTTTGATAAAGTAGAAGAAACATTGTCCCTTGATTATTTCTTGAAGATGCGGATGAATCCCAATTTTTGTGATGAGTGGTCATGTTCTCTATAAGCTCTCTACACTCCTCGGGTCTTCTTTTCGTAAATGTACCACCGGCGGCGGCATTAATCGTATCACGATCACGAAAAGTTAAACCATTGTAGAAAGTATCAATTAAAGTGACGGGGAGCATATTATGGTTAGGTCAATGATCGATCAAAACATTAATGTTCCCATGCATTGAAAAGAGACTCATCGGGTTCTTGAGTGAAACCAATGATTTGATTCCGAAGACTAGTAACCATGGATGATGGAAAATATCTTGACAAAAAATTTTGTGTCATATCGTCCCATGTATGAATTGAGTTTTTAGGAAGACGATCAATCCATTTTTTGGCATGGTGCGATAAAGTGTATGGAAAAAGATGAAGGCGAAGAAAATCCATGGAAACACCGGGCAATTACATGATTTGAGTGACGGCTATGAATTTATCGAGGTTTTTGTTGGCATCATCATCCGGTAATCCGCGAAATGGACAAGCATTTTGAACTTGTTGGATCATGTGATGTTTCAATGAAAATTCGGGAGTCGTGATTTCCATCGGCGCAATCGGTCCTCCACGTCCATTCATAGTCGGATGGCATAGCTCCTCCATCGTACGAAGGTCGGGTTGAGGGTATGGTTGTTATTATTCACATTGGGATGAGGTGGATTATTATTATTATGCACACCGGCCATATCTAGGTCTCTACGAGTCTCGGGCTCAAGATAAGACGAAGATCGAGTAAGCATACACTAAAAATGAAATACAATATTTTTGATTTTTTATCTTTTTTATTTGTTATGGATTTTTGAAAATATTTATATTTTTTAGGATTTTTTTTTTAAATTTTATGCTTGAAAATAACGTTCCCAAAAGAACGGATCCCAAAATCCAATTTTTCTCACTAAAAACCGTTAACCTTTACGAAAAGAGCCGGCAGCGGCGCCATTTTAATAGATGAAAACTTTAATATGTATGTGTACTCGTTCGTTCTCGGTATCTATTCGAATTGATCACGACTTAAGGTGGACTTATCGGTTTTGGTCACTAAAAAAGGGGAGCTTTTGATTAGCTATTTTAAAATAAACAAGAGAGCTTAAAAGTAACTGAAAAAATACAAAACTAAGATGAAATAATTAAACGAAATAACAAGGGAATAAAAGTAATTAAAACTTAATTATAAATAACTTTGAATATGAAATAAGATAAGACAATTTGAAATTAAACTAGACAAAAAGTGGAGGGAAATAAATCAACATTGAAAAATAATTAAGTAAAATAAAACAAGTAATACAATCCGATCCCAACACGGATCGTGTAAAACCCGCATGCTTTTTTTTTACCATGAATAGTACCCTTAAGATCGTACGTATTAGATTAAAACTTTCCTTTTATAGTATGATTACGTTCACGTATAAGAATTATAAGTATTACGTACGTGTTAGAACACGGTAAGTATTTATTACGTAGGAACACACAATAATTATTTAAACAATAATTAATCACGAAGATGCGATCATGAAATCATGAACGTAATTTAATCACGAGCTAATATTAATTACGTATATATATTTATAACGAACATGAATAAATATATTAAGTCACGGTTAATATTTAATGAGAACACATAAAATACGAACACGACTAAACACGAACGAACACTAAAATAATTAGACTCGAGAAAAGGTACGGGTACCCCATGTGGGGCCCACTACCCGCGGCTACACCAAGGCAATGGGCCAAGCCCATTTAATTTTCACTAACAAAGGGGGTTAAGGTAAATCTTTTGTCATTTTTCACATTACAGTAAAAACATCAAAACCCTAAAAAGTTTTTCTCCTTCTCCTTGTCCTCTCCTTTTGGCCGCCGCATATAAACACAAGAAAGGGGGTGTTTGTTTGATTTTTGATCTTGAATTTGGTGCAAGTATTCATGTGTGTTCATCCTCGTTTGATCCACGCATTCGGTATACCTTTTTAATCCTTTCCTTTTATGTTTTGATTTAATAAATTAAATAAGATCATGATGTTTTTAAAAAGCTAATTAAAAACATAAATTAAACATGTAAATGTTTATGGGGTAAATCAAAACATGGGATTTAGGGGTGTTTGTTGTGGCCGGCTCCTAAACCGAACCCCCAAGGGGTCTCGGTTTGGCTTGTGAACCACCACCGAGACCTCATGGTCTCGGTTTGGTGGTGTGGGTCCCACGGCAGCAGCAAACAAGGGCCCCGAAGTGCGGGGTACGGTGTTGATTACGGGTCCGGTTCATGGTTTCTAGTCACGATCCGGTTCTTTGATTATGTTAAGATTATGATTTTAATAGTTATATGTTAAGAATTAAATTAATAAAATATGTCATGATTAATTTAATAAACATGACTTAGGTTATAATTTAATTATTAGATCATGGATTTTTAACCTAAGTATTAATATTTTCTAGACTTTATAATTAATTAATTATTAAAAACCATGGTTATAATTAATTAATTAACATGACTTAGGTTATATTATTAATAGTTAATAATACATGTTTTAACCTAAGTATTTAACTTTATTTAATTAAAAACATGATATATTTAATTAAATACTTTTAACCTATAGTTTATTTAAATTACATGTAATAATTAATAAACTATACCTTATATCAATATGACTTAGAAAAATAATCAGAAAACACTTAAGCTTATATACTTAGCTTATTTAACCAGCTTATATCTAATTATGGAAACTTTCTATTTTTGGAAACTTATTAAATTAAGGCAGTTAATCTATTTATGGAAACTTTCTATTTTTAGAAACTTATCTATTTTAAGCAGTAATTCTATTTTTGGAAACTTTCTATTTCTGGAAACTTTCTATTTTTGGAAACTTTCTATTTTTGGAAACTTTCTATTTTTTGGAAACTTTCTATTTTTGGAAACTTTCTATTTTTGGAAACTTTCTGATTTTGGTAACTTTCTATTTTTGGAAACTTTCTATTTTAGGAAACCTGCTATTTTTAGAAAGTTACTTATTATTACACAGTAAGTATAATAATACATGAAATACAAGTAATACTTAATCAGGATAGACAGAATATAAGATAAACACAGTTTAAAGCTTAAAACAGTATGTTAGTGCAAACATTACGATGCTTTGTCGATATAATCTCTTTGTGTTTTGTTGATGACAAACGTATAATTCGCAATACATTATGTAAAATGTTAAGGTACTCGTAATCACTCAAGAATACATTTGTATACTTCTCTCGACACCTCCAAGACCGCATTCGGCATGAATCACTGAAGGTATGTACAAACATGTCATTAACCTAACTAAGTGATCAAGGATTAATATTTTCTTAAAACTCACATTTTAATCAAATGTGATAAAATATTTTAATTAACTTTATTTTTAAGAAAATGTTTTATTAAAAATAAAATGGAAATTTGAATTTGGCATATTCCATATGCTAAAGGAATATCCTTTGAGGGTATAAACTACCCCAGATGGCATATCCCCACTAAAGGACAAATTTGCACGGACTCCGACGCGGAGGTTCCTTAAAGGAACCCGCGGTTCCTTATTGATAAGGTACCGCGGGTAGAGATAAGGAACCGCGGGTGTTTTTGACCGTTGCAATGTTTATAAATAGTGGATCATTTCCAGATTTTCTTTTAACCCTTTTTGCACAGTTTCTTTCAAAAACCATCTTAGATCCTTGATTAGTTAGTTTTGATTAATCTTGTTTAAGATGTGATTCAATCTTCAATCTCCTCATCCTCTCAAGTGCAAAGAGAAGAACACTATCATTACCATGATGTGTTGGGTTCACTACATGATGAAGATCTTTCCTTCTATAGATCTAAGTTATGTTTTTAATCTTCCTACTATGTATATGTAGAAGATCCAAGTGTTGGGTACACTTGGATGTGTTTGTAAGGGTAGAATATCCAAGTGATGGGTATCCTTGGATTAGGTGTTAGTTGTGTAGATCCAAGTCTTGTTAGTACTTTGATATAGTGTTAGAGTTACAGATCTAAGTGATGTGTGTTTAGATCAATATGGTTTATGTGTTTAGGCCATAAAACACAAGGTTTGTTATGTTGGGCCATAAAACATAACTAGTGGGTAGATTAGGTTGTGTCTTGGTAGTTCTCACTAAACTCTAAAGTGATGTGGTTGTGTCTAGGTAGTTCTAACTAAACTTGTTGGGAATAAATTATGGGTCAGTTCACTAGACGCTGATAAGAAGAATGTTAACGCTGATAGGATGACATTGGACGCTGACAGCCAAGCGTTGACATTGAAGAAGTCAACGCTGACAGCCTTGAAGATTGACACTGATGGAATATCTTCATACGAATCTTTTTGTTTATTTGTTTCTTTATATGTGTATGGTAAAGATAAACTCGACATTGTATTTTCTATCATTATCTTTACCTAGAATAGTTGATTCGTAGCTTATTGTACAAGACTTCTTAATCTATAAAAGAAGATCTTTTAGGTTAAAGTTATATATCAGTTTTCATAAGTTTTCACAAGTTAAACCTCTTTCATTGTAATCAAGTACGATCATTCTAATACAAGTGAAAGTTTGTTTAACATCTTTGTGTTTTAGATCAAGTGTTAATTCCGCATAACACTTAGTTACTTTATTCATAAGCAAAGGTTTCTCTACGTGTATTACTTGATCTAATCTCGTATACACAAAGCTTAATCAATCTAAGTTTGGGATCAACAAGTGGTATCAGAGCTTGTTGAGAAACTTTTGATCTTTAAGTAACGCAAGAACCCTAAAACACCAAACCCTAAAAACCCTAAATCTTTCAAAACCCTAAAAACACCATGTCTGGCACAAATCAGCCTTCTGCTTTGCTACAAAACAACTCCACAAACCCTAGTATCAAAATTCCCATGTTTGATGCCAGGAACTTCGAGCTTTGGAAGTCTAATTTTGAGCAATATATAGCCATCCATGACTACACTCTTTGGGAGATTGTTGAATATGGGAACACATTCAACAAAGCTCAAAAGATTGCTGCTGCTATTGCCGCAAGGGTAGCTCTTCCTAATTGTCCTGAAGCTGATAAGAAGGAAAAGCCTGAAGATGGAAGAGCTGTATCTGTTGAAGATATAGCCAAGAAAAGGGTGGACATGAAAATCTTGAACATCATGAAACACGCCCTAGGTCATGAGAATCAGCACAAGTACAAACGCTTTGAGTCTGCAAAAGAGCTTTGGGAAGCTCTTGAAGTAGCACATGGTGGCAATGCTGACACAAAAGATGAAAAGAAGAAGCAACTCATGCATGAGTATGCTGTCTTCAAGGCTCAACCAAATGAGAATCTCAGCAGTGTGAGAAGTAGATTGCTTGACATCACAAGTCAACTTTCCTTCATGGGAACACAGATTGATGACCCTGACTTGAATGCTACTTTTCTCAAAAGCCTTGGTGATGTATGGAAGATTGAGACAAGATCCATTCTTGTCAATAACACCCACAAGACCTCCAGGTTTGATGACATCTTCAACAAACTAAGACTGTTGGAGAATGAATGGCTTTTGGATAGTGATAATAAATCTTCCAATAGTAACATGGCCTTCTTCTCACAAAGTGAATGCCAATTTGATTCCATGAACTTCTATGGACATCCAGCCACTGGATCTCAATGTGTCAACGCTGGATCTCAGTCTGTCAGCGCTGGATCATATCCTGTCAACGCTTTATACTCAAGCGCTGACACACACAACTTTGGCACTGATAGAATTAAACCTGCTGGTTTAGATCTAGATACTGTGTGTGCATTCATTGCTTCTTTGCCCAGTGATTCAAGGATTACATATGAAGATCTTGAGCAGATAAGCGATGAACAATTGGAAGAGATGGACATCAAGTGGACTATGGCTCTTGTAAGTTTAAGAGCAAACAGGTTTAATAAAAGGTTCAAGAAGAAGATGACCTTTAATGCTAAGGATGTTGCTGGATTTGACAAATCAAAGGTTGAGTGCTACAATTGTCATCGGATGGGGCACTTTATGAGGGAATGTAGATCTCCAAGAAGATCTGATGCTGGTAAGCCCTCAAGCCAAATGGTTAAGAGCCAAGATCCCAAGGCCATGGTTGCTGTTCAACAAATTGATGGTGTTGGAGGATGGGACTGGAGCTGGAACTTTATGGCTAAGGATGAGGAAGAGGACAGAGCTTTGGTTGCTGAAGTTAAAGAAGAGCATGTTGAATATGCTCTCATGGCACACTCCTCCTCTTCATCAGATAATGAGGTATATGATGATGCTTTCTGTTCTAAGGGTTGTCGTTTAAATACTGAAAAACTAAATCAAGAGATAGTAAAATTATTAGATGAGGCAAGTACTGAAAGATGCAAAGTATCTAATTATCAAATTGCTCTTACCCAAACAGAAAAGACAGTAGCTGAGTATAAGAAAATGGAGTTTGATTTAAAGGATCAAATAAATATCTTAAAACATGAGTTACATCAAAGTAAAGATTGTCAAGATATAGTAAATAGGGTTAATCTTGATTTGATAGCTCAGTTAGAGGAGGCTAACAAAAATAAAGATAATGTGAGTCTTAAAATCCAGAGATTTGATAAGGCCACACAATCCCTAGGAGAGTGTGTTAGTAAAGAAAGAGACTCTAAGGACATGAGTGGGATTGGGATGAAAGATTATACTGGTGTTCCACCACCAGCTGGGGATTTCTATGGTGTCCAATCAAAGGACTTATCTTGGACTAGCTTGCCAGAACTCCAAGAGAAGGAATTCATTCCTCCACCTAGAGTGACTTCCCCAGTTGAGGAATACCAACAAAAACTGACTGACCTAGATGAGTGGAAGAAAGCTAACCACACTTTGTTTGTTAAGGGAGGGTTGTTGTGTGAAAGTCCAAATGAGCCCACACCAATCATGAGCCATAATATTGTGGAGTCCAATGATCCTAAACCTATTAAAATCACACACCCTATCACTGGCAAAGCTGTTGACCTTGGCCCACAAACTGTTAGAAAACCTAGTGTTAAGTATGCAGAGATGTATAGAAATACTAGGTCACCAAAAAGCCAAGTTAGTAACCATGGAACAGGCTTCTTTGCTTCTAGACCTAAGACTATGTCTAGAAAAGCTTGTTAAACATGTGGTAGCTTCTCACATTTGGCATACAAATGTGTCAACGCTTCCAATGTCAACGCTGATAGGAACCATTTCAGCGCTGACAAAAGTCAACATAGGTCAAACACTGTCAGACCCAATACCTTTGTGAACAAAAGTTCACAAGTTGTTAGACCAGCCCCATTCTTTTCTAGAGGGTCTAACACACAAGGCCTAAGACCTTTCCAAAAGTCAAACACTTGGTCCAATAGGCAATGGGTTCCTGTAGCAAACCCTAGGTTCAACGCTGATAAAGGCAATCGGGGCGCTGACAAGAGCAATTTCAGCGCTGACAGTCACACTGCCAAACCTAGGTATTTGCAACCACAGGGAAATAGGTCTAAAGCTTCTACTAGCTTAACATGGAGACCAAAACAAGACCAAAACTCTAATTCTACTGGTGTTTCTATGACATGCAACAGGTTTCATTATATTTCAAAAGCAATGTCAACACCAATTGGGGTTAACTGGGAATTTCATTCAAAAAGGGATGAAAATGGGGTTGTTATGAGAACCAAGTCTGTTCTTGTTGAACAACCAGATGAATCTAAGTCTTCCAAGGCTTGGGTTCCCAAAGAAAACTAATGTGTTTTCTTTATGTGCAGGGCATTCAGAAGAAGATCAATGATGATGGATATTGGGATAGTGGATGCTCAAGGCACATGACAGGAAAGGAAGACTATCTGACAAACTTCACTCCTATTCAAGATGGTGATAAGGTATACTTTGGAGGGGGCTATGGCACCATCACTGGAAAAGGAACCCTTGTCACCAATAATCTACGTTTTGATAATGTCTTCCTGGTAAAAGAACTGGATTATAATTTGTTTAGTGTATCACAAGTGTGTGATAACAAAAATAAGGTTCTTTTCACAGATACTGAGTGCTTGGTGTTAAGCAAATATTACAAGCTCCCTGAGGAGAAATACATAGAATTTAGAACACCAAGGCATAAAGACATATATAATGTGAATCTTAATGGAATTAAGATAAATAATAAAATGATGTCATGTTTTTATGCTAAAGCCTCAGTAGATGAAAGTAATCTTTGGCACAGGAGATTAGGGCACATAAACTTTAAGAATATCAATAGACTTGTGAGGCTTGGTTTAGTTGATGGTTTGCCTGAAAAGGCTTTCCACAATGACCACTCTTGTGTTGCATGTCTTAAGGGCAAGCAGCACAAGGTCTCATTCAGGTCTAAACAGGTGCACTCTAGTTCTAAACCACTTCACTTATTGCATATGGACCTCTTTGGTCCAACTAATATAGAAAGTTTAAAGGGTAAATCATATTGTTTTGTCATCACTGATGATTTTTCCAGGTTTACATGGACTTTCTTTTTAGCCAAGAAAAGTGAAACTGCCCAAAGTCTGATTAATTTCATTACCCAGATTGAAAAGAAGAATGGTAATGAGGTCAAAATTATTAGAAGTGACAATGGGGGTGAGTTTAGAAATCAATTGTTAGATGATTTTTGTGCCAAGAAAGGGATTACTAGGCAGTTTAGCATAGCTAGAACCCCACAACAAAATGGGGTTGCTGAAAGGAAGAATAGAACCCTTATTGAAGCAGCCAGAACCATGTTGGCTGATGCCCACTTTCCTATAGCCTTTTGGGCTGAAGCTGTTAACACAGCTTGTTATGTTCAAAATAGGGCATTGGTCAACAAAACACATAATAAGACACCTTATGAGTTACTTTGGGGAAGGAAGCCAAATATTGGCTTTCTCAAGCCTTTTGGATGTCATGTAGTTGTTCTAGAAACTAGTGAGGCCCTAGGTAAATTTGATTCAAAAGGTGATGAAGGCTACTTCATGGGTTATTCAGTGCAGAGCAAAGGATATAGGGTTTACATTAAAAAGGAAAAACGTATACTTGAAAAAGTACATGTTAGGTTTTTAGAAAGTAAACCTAGTGATCCTGAAAGTGGTCCAAATTGGTTGTTTGACTTAGAACCTTTATCTAGAGCTTTAAATTATATGCCTGTTACTGATCCAGACATTGTGAAGGTAACTTCAAGTGTTTTGGAAAAGAGAATTGGTAATGTTTCAGGAATACAGGTTGCTAAGGAGGATGGACCACCAGCAGTTGAGTCATCTCCCACACCAGAATATGTTACACTTCCTATATGGACAGATGAGTATTATGCTGCTGCTGCTGCTGCTAGAAAAGATAATGGTGGTTTTCAAATACCACCAAATACAAACATGCATACTTCTTCAGGCGCTGACAAAGGGAAATCAAGCGCTGACAAGAGCAATTCAGACGCTGATGGATCAGACGCTGACACCTACAGTTCAAGCGTTGTTAGCCCAAGCGCTGACAAACAAGGTTCAGACTTTGACAACACCTTTGCACATCTTTTCTCTTCACATTTTGAACAAGGTGGACCTTCCAATGTCCATGAAGAGATTCATGTTGATCAAAGAGAGTCTGATGAAGAAGATATTGGCAACATGGAGCGTGAAATTGAGGACACCAGACTTTTTGAAGGAGGAGTTCTCACTTCCACAGCAAAGGATCACCCCACATCTCAGATCATTAGTGATGTTATGGCTCCAATTCAGACAAGAAGATCCCATCAAAGTCTTGGTGGATTTATTGCCAATATACACAAGAAGGTTGATACCCCTCTTGTACAAGCATGTTTGTTTGCATGTTTTCTGTCACAAGAAGAACCCAAGAATATTTTTGATGCTCTCAAAGAACCTAGTTGGGTGGAAGCAATGCAGGATGAGCTTCACCAATTTGCTATACAGGATGTTTGGGAGCTGGTTGATTGTCCTAGATATGTGAGACCAATTGGGACAAGATGGGTTCTAAGAAACAAGAAAGATGAAAGAGGCATTGTGGTCAGAAACAAGGCACGTTTGGTAGCTCAGGGATATACACAAGAGGAAGGCATAGATTATGAAGAAGTTTTTGCTCTTGTTGCAAGAATTGAAGCTATCAGAATTTTCTTAGCTTATGCCTCTTGCATGAACTTCACTGTTTATCAAATGGATGTGAAGAGTGCTTTCCTCTATGGGACAATTGTTGAGGAAGTATATGTCATGCAACCTCCTGGTTTTGAAGATCCTGAGAATCCAGACAAGGTTTATAGAGTGAAGAAAGCTATGTATGGACTTCATCAAGCCCCTAGAGCATGGTATGGTACCTTGTCTACATATTTGGTGGACAATGGATTCAAGAGGGGCACCATAGATCAGACACTATTTACAAAGAAGAAAGAAAAACATGTGTTGCTTGTGCAGGTCTATGTTGATGACATCATTTTTGGGTCTACTGATCCAAAAATGAGTGAGGACTTTTCCAAGCTCATGACAGATAAATTCAAGATGAGTGCAATGGGTGAGATGAACTTCTTTCTAGGATTGCAAGTTCAGCAGAAAGAAGATGGTATCTTCATCTCCCAAGACAAGTATGTAGCTGAAATCTTGAAGAAATATGGTTTTTCTCCACATGAAAAGGATGCTTCCACTCCTATGGATAGGGAACATCCTTGGGGAAAAATTGGAGCTGGAAAGGATGTGGATGTTAGGCACTATAGATCAATGATTGGTTCATTGATGTATCTTACAGCCTCAAGACCTGACATCATGTTTGCTGTGTGTGCATGTGCACGCCATCAAGTGACTCCCAAAGAATGTCATCTTTTTGCTGTGAAAAGAATTTTTAGGTACCTAAGATGTTATCCAGATCTTGGCTTGTGGTACCCAAAAGATTCTCCATTGGAGCTTATTGCATATTCAGACAGTGACTATGGTGGTGACAAGTTTGATAGGAAATCCACAACTGGTGGATGCCAATTTCTTGGGAGTAGATTGATATCTTGGCAATGCAAGAAACAAACAGTGGTGGCAAACTCTACAACTGAAGCAGAATATGTTGCTGCAGCTGCTTGTTGTGGACAAGTCTTATGGATTCAGAACCAGCTGTTGGATTATGGGTATAATTTCATGCATACCAAGATTTTTGTAGACAATAACAGTACTTTATGCATTATTAAAAATCCTGTACATCATTCTAAAACCAAACACATTGAAATTAGACATCATTTTATAAGAGATTGCTTTGAGAAAGGTTTAATACAACCAGATAGGGTAGCCACAGAAGATAATGTGGCTGATTTATTAACTAAACCTTTTGATGCTGGAAGATTTCAATATTTGGTAACAAATATTGGAATGGTTAATCTCACTTAATATGTGTTTTGGAACCTTTTTGTAAAAGTATGTACAGGATAATGCATTGTTATTGGTCTTTGTGATGATTTAGATTTTTCCACTTTATTTTTCTAACACTGACAAAGGTACATGTAACGCTGTCAAGTGTTATTTTGCCGTTGTTAGAGATATTATTGTCTAACGCTGACAAAAGTTCCTTCAACGCTGACAAGTGTTGTCGGGGCGCTGTCAGCAACAAATGTTAGTTTTGTGGTTTTCATCTAAATGTGTAGGTGATGGTAGCTTTATGCCATTGGATACAGAGTTGCTTATGGATCTTTGAAGAGCTATTTGGACATGTTTTGTTTATGGATGATGGTTGGAATATTTATATTCCTATCTTGACATAAATTTTTAATGTTCATATATATTTTGAGAAACTCATGTATCATAGTTTAAGGGGAGGAACCTTTAGGACTCTTGGGTATTCTTATAATACTCTCATCACAATTCTAGATTGTGTCCACAGGTGAGTATGGGTTAGTTTTACTAAACCATGAGGCACTGTAGCATGCAAAGTTGATAAACTATGCATGCTGCCAAGACATTTTTGGCCTAGAATTGGTTGTGGTCTGATGGGAGACTTGGGAATAGTTTGGTTATGGGTTTACCTGGGAGTTACAAAGAATTTTGTGAAATAACTTTGTTGGTAAGTATTTTGGTTAGCAAGGGACACTAGAGGACATTTGTGTCTATCTTGCTTAAGCAAGTGTGCATAAATGGACAGTGCTTGCCGCCCAGTAATTATTATCAACTTGTAAGATATTTCCCTTAGGATAAATTACTTTGTTAAGGTCTTTTTCTTTTTAAATATTTTTAGACGCTGACAAGTTTTTCTCCAAACGCTGTTACGTCCAATCGTGACGCTGACAAGGCTTTAGGCAAACGCTGACAAGAAAATATAGCCGTTGGGCGCTGATGGGCTATTTTTGACCGTTGATACCTAGTGAGCCCTACCCAGTTGTTATTTTTGACTAATCTTTGGCCGTAATTTTGGGGAGTTGTTACTTTTAATTAATGCATGAGATAAGTTATATTTGATTCAATATTTTCATCATTGCTCTTTGAATATAACTGCCTCATTTTTGACCAATCAAAATCATGCATCTCTCCTATAAATTTGGCTAAACTTTTTATTCTGGGTATTTATATTTTCTTGTCTAACATTTTTCTCCTTTTTTTTCCCATATCACATAACCTAAACAGCTTTCACCATGGCACCCAAGTTCAACTCAAAGAATTTAACATTGGAGTTCAAGAGCCAACATAATATGGTAGCTTACTTGACTGCTGATAATGATTTGTTTCCTCAGTATTCACAAATGGTGGCATTTTTAAATGCATCCTCCTTAAGGTATGCACTTTCTCATACACCATTAGTCCCTGTCGCACACATTAGACAGTTTTGGAACAATGTTAGTTCCACAACAGCTAATGGAGTGACCACATTAACATCTACTGTTCATGGAAGAACATGGGTGGTCACTGAAGCCTTGGTTCGCCAAGCTTTGCGTCTTGATAACGCTGATGGTGTGACTACCCTTGCCATTGCAACAATAGAACAAGGTCTTAGGGAATTGGGTTATCCTATTCCTGCTGATGTCACTTTAAATAAATATCATAAGCAGGAATTTCCCTCTGACTGGAAATATTTGATACATGTCCTTCTCCAATGCTTAAGTCCAAAATGTACTTCTTTTAATGAAATAAACAGGTCAATTGCAAGTGCTTTGGTTTGTATCACACGTGGGCTTAAGTATAATTTTTCGAAAATGATTTTTGAAGGGATGTGTAAAAATAAGGGAAGTAAAATGACTTTGGCTTACCCAAGATTTTTGCAAATGGTCTTTGATTTACAAGAATATTGTTCTAGGGATCATGACACTTTTTATGAGATCCCTAAACAACAGAAAACCATTTTTGCTAAAATGAGCTCCACAAACAGATCCATACCTCTCACCCAAGCCATGCTTGAAGTAATTCAGGCTGCTCAACCACAACCAGACCCTGCACCCCAACTTGAGCCTATTCATGAACCATTACCTTCACCAGACCACATGGACATTGACCAACCCAACGCTGACACTCAAAATGTTGGCGCTGCCACAGCCAATCCCAACGCTGATACCATTCCTGAACAATCCCAAACACCCCTTAATCAACCAACACCCACACAATCTACTTCATCTTCCACCCCATTACAATCTAGGTTGAATAAACGCCAAAGGACTACTGGAGTGTTCTCCTCTAGTGGTCCTAGCCTTGTAGCAGAGAGAACCACCTCCACAAGTGTGGCTGGTGACATGGATGAGGCTGGGGCTATTGACACAGGCTTAGATGCTGGTCAAGACAGTCCCAACATCATTAAGACCTCATCCATGCCCTATGATTCTATTTTGGGAGGTCAAATCCCCATTTTAGCTGAGGGCAGATTGGAACCTATGACTTTGACTGAATTGACGGCTGCTGTCATTAGCTTGCAAAAGCAAAATGTCAGCCTTGTACAAATTGTCAACACACAGGGCCGTGAACTTCAAGTATTGAGGGAGCGGGTAACTGTTTTGGAGAATCCAAGTAGCAGGAGTCTAATGGAGGAATCTTCCAAAGGGGAGGATGAAGAGGATGAAGAGGATGAGCTGATTCATACAGCTAGTGAGAAGAGTTCAGAGAAGAGTTCACAATTTAGTGAATCTTTACAGGTTGCTGAAGCACTCACCAACTTGAAGAAGCACCCAGTTATTGATACATCCAAGGTGACACCATTAAACTTGGAAGGATCTTTCAAAGAAACAATGGGCGCTGATACAGGTTTGAACGCTGACACATCCAGCGCTGACAAAGGTAATCGTGGCGCTGATAGAGGTAACTTGGACGCTGACAAAGTTGCAGGTGGTGTTGATGTATTCCAGTCATCAACAATCATCAAAGATGTGTCCACACAGGTTCCTTCTTCTACTTTACCTATTATTGATCCAAAAGACAAAGGTAAAGGAAAATTGGTTGAAGAAGATGTTCCAAAGAAAGATGCAGCACAAATTGCATTTGATGAACAGTTGGCTGCACAACTTTTGGAAAGAGATTTGAAGAGGAGTGGTAGATCACCATTTGTTGCTACTTCTGAGAGTGAGGAAGAGAGTGGTGATGATAAAGAAGGAGATAGCTCATATTCAAGTATTCAAATTATTGAAGATCCAGAAAGGCTTGAATATGGGGATGAGCTAGCAAAGGAAAGATTGAGTGATTTGAAGAATCAGATTGATTGGGACCTTCCTGAAATCACCAGAATGTACCATGCTTGGGAAGACAAGGTTATGGACAACCCAGGGA
This sequence comes from Glebionis coronaria, assembly GCA_025667525.1. Taxonomy (NCBI): domain Eukaryota; kingdom Viridiplantae; phylum Streptophyta; class Magnoliopsida; order Asterales; family Asteraceae; genus Glebionis; species Glebionis coronaria. The sequence continues at coordinate 296,306,689 of CM046874.1, forward strand.
TGAGTTTATCAGATCAAATTTGGGGGTTGGAAGTTCTTCTCAGGGTACAAGATGATATAAAGGTGATTTTGAGGTTTAATGCACAAGAGGTCAAGACTTGGCTCAAAAGAGATAGAAGGCAGTTGTACTACAAGTTGCTTAGATGCCATCAACCTAGATGGACATACAAGAAGCTGCTGGCTTTATCTTTTGAGGAGTTAGAGTATAGGGCACATCCTATTTGGAGGAATGTGCAAGAAAATAATGTCTACCAGTTTCTTTCAGAAGAAAGGAAACAAGAGCTTGCTGAGGAAATGCAGATTCAAAAGGAAATGAGGATTGCTCAAAGACCAGTGAAGAAAGGAGATCCTTTCCAATTTCCCAAAGATATGGATGTGTATTTTCCAACTGAAGGTGTCATAAGGAAGCATCTCAAGCTTTCTCCATTGGAAGCTTCAGATTTGGTTAATGTAGTACCTCTAGATGACAGAAATCCAATCATCAGTTTTGATGAAGATGAGTGTGGATTTTGGAAGATTGGCAGGTTTGGAAAGGAGGTACATACTTTCACTTCAGTTATTTCTATATTTGCAAGCATAGACAGAGAAGACTTGGTGCATCTATGGAGATTGATAGAGGCCAAGTATACAGCTGAAGCACCTACTTTAGCAAATGGAATAAGACTTTGGAACACATTTTTGACTTTGTGTGGTCCAAGAGAAGCAGATCCTGCCATATGGAAGGATCTTGAAGATGATCTCAGTAATCTTCATTGGAGGCTTTATTCTACTTGTGGTGTATTTCATTTGAGCTCTACAAAGTTTTCAGAATATCTACTTGTGGATGCTGACTATTTCTTGTCCAAAGAAGTGTTGGAGAAGATGCTAGAGACACCCTTGGAGATTGATTATACTAGTGACGTGGCCAAGGACTTGATTAGATATGTTTATCACCAACATAAGAAGTTTTTGCAAGATTCCTCCTAAGCCTTAAGTTTTTATTCAGAAACTTGATCATTGGAATAGATATCAAGTTTAGGGGAGGATTGTTGGGAATAAATTATGGTTCAGTTCACTAGACGCTGATAAGAAGAATGTTAACGCTGATAGGATGACATTGGACGCTGACAGCCAAGCGTTGACATTGAAGAAGTCAACGCTGACAGCCTTGAAGATTGACACTGATGGAATATCTTCATACGAATCTTTTTGTTTATTTGTTTCTTTATATTTGTATGGTAAAGATAAACTCGACATTGTATTTTCTATCATTATCTTTACCTAGAATAGTTGATTCGTAGCTTATTGTACAAGACTTCTTAATCTATAAAAGAAGATCTTTTAGGTTAAAGTTATATATCAGTTTTCATAAGTTTTCACAAGTTAAACCTCTTTCATTGTAATCAAGTACGATCATTCTAATACAAGTGAAAGTTTGTTTAACATCTTTGTGTTTTAGATCAAGTGTTAATTCCGCATAACACTTAGTTACTTTATTCATAAGCAAAGGTTTCTCTACGTGTATTACTTGATCTAATCTCGTATACACAAAGCTTGATCGATCTAAGTTTGGGATCAACAAAACTATAAAGTGATGTGGTTGTGTCTTGTGAGTTCTCACTAAACTTGAAAGTGATTAGTAGTTGTGTTGTGTGAAGTTCTCACTTAGCTTCAAAGTGAAGAGTCGTGAAGATTGGTTCTAGCTTTCGATTAGAACTCAACATCTAGCCTTGTGTCGTTAAATGGTGAAGTGGGCGGCGTTGTGTAGATTGGTCCTACCTAAGATTAGGACTCGACTTTTAGCTTAGAGTCGGAAATTGGATAAGCGACGTTGTGTATGGTTTCTCCACCTTAAGGAGTTTGTTGACTAGTGAAGTAACTCTCGAGTAAGGTGTACTCGAGGAGTGGAGTAGGGCGAAGAGGAGCTTCGTGACCGAACCACTATAAATCATCGTGTCGGTACTTTCCTTTACATTTATGTCTTTACTATTATAGATGTATTTATATGTTGTGTGTTGTGTGCATCTCATAATCTAAACATCTAAGTTGCGGAAAAGCTAAGGCTTAGTACGTGTGTGCTTCGTGTTTAGATTATGGTCAAGTGTACATCACTTAGTCTAGAAATCCTAGTGCGGAAAAGCTTATGCTTAGTACGTGTGTGCTTAGTGTTTAGACTATTGCTTGATGTACTCTTGATTTGATGTGTTTGTGTGTTTACTTACTTGTAGTATTTATCTTTCAATCAAACACATCTCATATCTAGTCAAGCTTGATCGAGAATTTGATACAAAGGATTGTCAAAGTTTAACATGCAACAACAGGTTAAGTTCACTGTCGGCGGTTCCCTAAATGGACCGGCGGTTCTTTATTGATAAAGAACCGCGGGTACACATAAGGAACCACGCACAGTGGATTAAGCCGAAATGATTTGAAAACTAACTAGAAACTATTCAACCCCCCCTTCTAGTTTCTACAATTGGTATCAGAGCTATGGTCACACAAGATCTTGAAGTATATTGTACTTTAAAGCTTGGATCGATCCTTGCTCTAGTTTTTCAAAACAAATGGTTTTAAAAATGAAAACGGTTTTTAAAAATAGAGACGATCTTTGTATCAAATTGTTCATGAAGAGTGATTACTTATGAAATGTGTTTTGTTGTTTCATTCGTACAAGTTTTGGTGTTAAATAAACTTTGTATAATAGCTTGAATTAAATCTTTTCTTGTTTGGAAGTATAAAAATCTTTTATGACATAATTAACTCTAAAATACGAGTTCTATGTGTCTAAAATGATTTTTTAGAGTCCTAAGTCCTTCAAAAAAGTTACCAAATGATTTTGGCCAAAAACCCCTTTTTTGCCCTCTGGACGCGGTTCTTTATCTCTTCCCCGAGGTTCCTTATCAATAAGGAACCGCGGCTAGTCTGACTCAGATTTTTGAAAACTTTGAAAAATCATATAAAATCAACCGTAAGTCCGTAGAAGTTGTGCCACCCGTCATTTCGAAAGTAATTGAATTTTCTTTCAATTAAAAATTCTTTCAAACCTTTATTCAAACTTTAAAATTTGGATGTTTTATAAGTTCTATACTTTGTCCAAAGTACTGAGTCTCGGTTTGTCGTAAAACTTGTGTTTTACTCATTTATGTTAAGTTGGACATCTCTTGTTGATATATCTTTGTAAATTGATATATTTATAAAGTGTTGAACTTAATTAAATTTTGAAATGTGTCGAAAACTATTTTCAAATAAGATCAAGCTATGTATACGTTGGTATATCTAACACTCAAAACATGGACGAATGCTTTTATGTGTTAAGCTAATTGTTTGTGTGTGTTTCTTTGTGTGTTATTATTATATGTAGACATTATTAAGTGTTCCTTGCTATTTGTAGTAGTATTGCTTATATGTCTAGTTTCTTGTGCCTTGCTTGGTATTTGTTAGTATCTAGTTCTTCCTAATTAGGATGTATGCTAGATTTCTTGCATTTTGGTTGCAACATTATTTGTGCATTGCATATAGGATCAACATCTCTAGGTTTATATATGTTATATAAACATCATGTACACCTCATTATGTTTATTAACACTCTTAGGTTTGAAAGCTTTGGGAGCTTATCAAATCTATTGATTTGGGTCGTCTTACTCGATCATTGTGTTATTAGTTCAAGTAGATAAATGTCTCACTATAAAACATGAAACACCCTTTGAAAATCTTAGCTATTTTCTCTTAAAAGAGCGTTTGTGGGAATCAAGAAATATTTCGATTAAATATCAATGCATTATTCAAACTATGATTGGTATCATTATCGAATATAATTGACATTTTTTTAGTGTAGACATGAATGTGGTTTATTAATAATATACATCGGATCATAACTCACACTTGTGTTGATGGTGTTATATTGAATCTACTTGTTCAAATTGTTAGACATATTTTGTTTAATAATTACTTATAATGCACAATAGAGTCGGTTTGATAACTTGAATGTTTCATTCGAAATACTCAAGTAATTTACATTGCTATGCAATTTATAAATGTGTCATTTCCGAAAGACCAATCAAGAGTGTTCCTTTGGTTTGTGTAAACTTTGTTTATACACTTCAATGTTATTGGCCTCAAGTTCTATTAAGGTAATTAATCTTAACTAGACTTGTTTGACAAGATATGCAATGGTGCATTCTTTACCCTCATTAGGTCATGCATTGTGTCGCCATGCAAGTTTCATCCTTGCTAAACTTTATTAGGAAAATGTTGGTATTAAATTTTGTCTAACTTTAGAATGACTACTAGAGAATTTATGCACTAGGATCTTAATTTGACCTAACGGTTGAATTACTTCCATGTGGGAAGTTGAGTTGGTGTATAACTCGTAAAAATGGTCGTGTTTAGCCTTAAATGAACACCTCTAGTGATAGTCTCATACTCATTCTCTAAATTGGCTAAATGACTCTTCCTATATATGACTAATGATAGTTTACTTTGATGAACTTTGTATGTCATTAGGAGTCTTTTTCTTTTGTAGCCATTAGGTTTTTCTTAGCTTTCCTCTTACGTGCTAATTGAACCTATGTGTCTTTCCTTTGTGTGTGTTCTAGTTTCTATTGGTCTTAAGCATGACTTTATGATAAGTTAGACTAGAACATTAGGATTTTCTTAATTGGAAAATCCTCCATTCACCACCTAAACCAAGCCTCTGTAGGAGGTTCTTTAAATAGACCGCGGATCCATATCAATATGGAACCGCCGGTAGAGATAAAGAACTGCGGGCAGAAGCTCTAAAAATTGGGTTTTCTAAAACTTCCTAATTGTTCCAACACCCTTTGGAATCTTTGTTTCAAACCTTTGATCACTCCCAAAATATCTTGGGCTTTCCCTTTTTAACCCATTATTAGTTTGGATCATCCCCTCACCCTTTTAAACCCACCTTGTTAGCCATGTTCTTCACACCTGAAACCATTCATCCTTACCCCTTAAACCACCCATTACTACCATGGTTTCTACAAGAACCTCCAATTCATCCAAAATCTCCTCTTCAAAGAGGCACCTCAAATTTAAGATTAAGTTACCAAAACTTAACTCTTCACCTTTTGCCACACCTAAGAATGAGATTGTGCCTATTCTCATGTCTTCATCACCCTCACCACCTCTTGCACCATGCAAGACTACCTCAACCCATGGTACCAACCATTTACATGGTTCTACCTCCTCTTCATTCCAATCTAGAATGAATGAGCTAACCTCACCCTTCACTCCTAGTACTCTCTTGGATGTGACTACCCAACCTCAACCTATCCAAAGCGTTCCCATTGAGAATGACTTTGTTGAACCCTTGGTGACTTCACCTTTCACCCCACCAAATTCCGCCACCACCCTTGTCTTTCATTTAAGCATGTGGATTGCTTATTGCTAAGACATCCAATTTAAGCAAATCTTAGTTTTCTAGTGTAACTAGGATTAAAATTATGCTTAAGTTTTAGGCTTGAGTTTCATACATCTTTGTATGATCTTTATTCTCTTGTTTTTCCCTTCATGTTTTTCAACATGATTTTTCTTTGAGTCCTGGATCTCGTTATTCTCGTGATCTTTCTTTTCTTCTTTATTTTCTCACTCGGTTGTCAAGGAAAGTTAGATTTATATCTAATTTCTCTCTTAGTAAGATTGACAACTTAAATATTTCTTTTGAAATATTCAAGTAATTATAACTTGCAATTGCAATTGTTAAAAGTCATATCTGAAGCATTGACTTTCAATCCATTTAGCATCTTATGTTAAATTGTTTGACCAAGTGATTTTCCTTTGAGTTAATAATCGGTTTTGGACACCCAATGTTCACGGTTCCTCAAATAACCTTGGGTCTCATTATTGATAATGAACCACAGACCTATTTAACGAACCGCGGCCATTGAGTCCCTTTGTTTGTTTTGGTCTTTTTCTCTTTTGAGTTTCTTGAAGTTATCCTTAACTTCTTTGTTGAGTATCTCTCAATTCATTTTAATCATGCTCTTCTAAGCTGAGTCTCTTTCTTCTAGTCTTTCTAAACTAAGTTGAGTCGAGCCTTACCATTTCCTCATAATATAATTGTTCTTTGAACATCCATAATGATTGAGAAGAGCTACGAAACTTTGAGCATGTAGTTTATCGTATGCTAAACACCATTTGGTGTCGATATTCATACGCATTTTTGCCTATAAATTCCTATATCCTGTTTTTTTATTAAAGCGTCGATTTATCCGCTTTTGGTTTTCCTTTATTCTTTTGGTCAAAAATGTCTCTAGGTTGAGATATGTTTGTTCCTCTTTTTGAGAGTTGATTTCGGTTAAAATTTACAACTGGTATGGGTGATTCCATCAATTCTAATTTTTTAATCCCTTGAGATGATATCTTTAAATTCTTGTATGTTTCTTTTCTACCTCTATTCCAACAATTTTGAATTGATTTCCTCAAAATCCTCTCCTTGTTTTTTTTTCTTTGAGAGTTGATGGTTAAATCTTGAATTTTCTTTGGTGATTCCAAAAATTCTAAGCTTTTTACCCTTTGACATATTATCATTACAATTGGTATGGATGTTTCTTTTCTATCTCTATTCCAACAAATGTGAATTGATCGTGTCACGATCCTCTCCTTTATTTTATTTTTTTTGGTTGATAGCATCACGTGCACACTTCTTTCTTTAATGCTTGTCATTGTTTGTGCAAACGACTTGTTTATCATCCTCTTTTTATATATGCTCTTGTCTACTAACCTTGTTTTGTAGGAAACTTCTAACACATTTTTGTAGCTTGTCACTATTATTGCTTTGTTGGTGTCTCAAGCAAGGGGAGCTCATATCAAGGGGGAGCATTTGAAAGAGTTCAAGTCATTACATTTGCGTCATTCATCGAATATCTTGCTAGTAATGAATTTTGGAATCTTGAAGATAAGCATTTTATTATGCATGGAGTTAGTTAACCTATGGTGATTGAAGACTTCACTAGGATGACGCAAGCTCAATATTATTGGATGATGGGTTTATAGTTTGGATTCTGGCCTCTCAACCGATGACCACTAGTGATGATCTACCTTTTGGATGCAATCTCGTGTGACGTTAATTCTTCTCCTCTTCAAAGGACGTGATATCGATGTCTACCACTTTGGATGTGTGCTCTCTCGACCTTGATTCTTCTCTTCTTCAAGACGTTGACTACCTTTTTTATTCGACAAAAGGGAGAGAAGTAAGTGTAAAAGAGTAACTTATGAATTTTAATATGTGTTGCGGTTTACTTGTTTGTCATCATCAAAAAGGGGGAGATTGTTAGTGCAAACATTACGATGCTTTGTCGATATAATCTCTTTGTGTTTTGTTGATGACGAATGTATAATCCGCAATACATTATGTAAAAGGTTAAGGTACTCGTAATCACTCAAGAATACATTTGTATACTTCTCTCGACACTTCCAAGACCGCATTCGGCATGAATCACTCAAGGTATGTACAAACATGTCGTTAACCTAACTAAGTGATCAAGGATTAATATTTTATTAAAACTCACATTTTAATCAAATGTGACAAAAGATTTTAATTAACTTTATTTTAAGAAAATGTTTTATTAAAAAGAAAATGGAAATTTGAATTTGGCATATTCCATATGCTAAAGGAATATCCTTTGAGGGTATAAACTACCCCAAATGGCATATCCCCACTAAAGGACAAATTTGCACGGACTCCGACACAGAGGTTCCTTAAAGGAACCCGTGGTTCCTTATTGATAAGGTACCGCGGGTAGAGATAAGGAACCGCGGGTGTTTTTGACTGTTGCAATGTTGCCCTATAAATAGTGGATCATTTCCAGATTTTCTTTTAACCCTTTTTGCACAGTTTCTTTCAAAAACCATCTTAGATCCTTGATTAGTTAGTTTTTATTAATCTTGTTTAACATGTGATTCAATCTTCAATCTCCTCATCCTCTCAAGTGCAAAGAGAAGAACACTATCATTACCATGATGTGTTGGGTTCACTACATGATGAAGATCTTTCCTTCTATAGATCTAAGTTATGTTTTTAGTCTTCCTACTATGTATATGTAGAAGATCCAAGTGTTGGGTACACTTGGATGTGTTTGTAAGGGTAGAATATCCAAGTGATGGGTATCCTTGGATTAGGTGTTAGTTGTGTAGATCCAAGTCTTGTTAGTACTTGGATATAGTGTTAGAGTTATAGATCTAAGTGATGTGTGCTTAGATCTATATGGTTTATGTGTTTAGGCCATAAAACACAAGGTTTGTTATGTTGGGCCATAAAACATAACTAGTGGGTAGATTAGGTTGTGTCTTGGTAGTTCTCACTAAACTATAAAGTGATGTGGTTGTGTCTAGGTAGTTCTCACTAAACTATAAAGTGATGTGGTTGTGTCTTGTGAGTTCTCACTAAGCTTGAAAGTGATTAGTAGTTGTGTTGTATGAAGTTCTCACTTAGCTTCAAAGTTAAGAGTCGTGAAGATTGGTTCTAGCTTTCGATTAGAACTCGACATCTAGCCTTGTGTCGTTAAATGGTGAAGTGGGCGACGTTGTGTAGATTGGTCCTACCTAAGATTAGGACTCGACTTTTAGCTTAGAGTCGGAAATTGGATAAGCGACGTTGTGTATGGTTTCTCCACCTTAAGGAGTTTGTTGACTAGTGAAGTAACTCTCGAGTAAGGTGTACTCGAGGAGTGGAGTAGGGCGAGAGGAGCTTCGTGACCGAACCACTATAAATCATCGTGTCGGTACTTTCCTTTACATTTATGTCTTTACTATTATAGATGTATTTATATGTTGTGTGTTGTGTGCATCTCATAATCTAAACATCTAAGTTGCGGAAAAGCTAAGGCTTAGTACGTGTGTGCTTCGTGTTTAGATTATGGTCAAGTGTACATCACTTAGTCTAAACATCCTAGTTGAGGAAAAGCTTATGCTTAGTACGTGTGTGCTTAGTGTTTAGACTATTGCTTGATGTACTCTTGATTTGATGTGTTTGTGTGTTTACTTACTTGTAGTATTTATCTTTGAATAAAACACATCTCATATCTAGTCAAGCTTGATCAAGAATTTGATACAAAGGATTGTCAAAGTTTAACATGCAACAAAAGGTTAAGTTCACTGTCGGCGGTTCCCTAAATGGACCGGCGGTTCTTTATTGATAAAGAACCGCGGGTACACATAAGGAACCACGCACAGTGGATTAAGCCGAAATGATTTGAAAACTAACTAGAAACTATTCAACCCCCCCCCCCCCCCCTTCTAGTTTCTAAATAGTAAAACATGACATGAATGTTTAAAATAAGCTAAGACATGACATAAAACCGGTTATGTATTTAGTAATCAGATACTTATACACGTATGTATTTATGTAGCATTAGTGATACCGAAGTAGGACTCTCTTCAGTTCGTCTTCTCGTTCACTAGACATAAGGTACGGATTCCCTTCCTTTCAGTATGGACATTCTTTCCTGATTAGGATTCCCCGTATGCAGCCAACTGTTTTCCAGTAGTATAAGTTTATATGTTTGATTTGCTTATGTTTAATTTAGAATACCTATAGCCATATACATGCATGACTAGTTTCACCTAGTTATGGAGGTACCATAACCATAACATTAGAGGCACTGGTGTTATGACTTCCCCACGGTGGAGTGATTGCTCGTGGCATCCCTTCAGCTTTTGGCCATATTATTATATTTATCATGTGGGGCGTATGGGTGCATCCTAGTTACATGTTTTCAGCAGATTACTCAGTGTGAATGTGGTGTGTGCCTTGCATCCTTCACAAGGAGCTGATCCCTCCTACCCAAACAAGTATATTAAATTAGAGGCAGCCCATCTAATTTGCATGATGAGGTCACCCCTCCAAGTATTCATGCACGGTGGATTTTCATGACCTATATTGGCTAATGGTAGAATATGTTAAACAGTTTTTATAAGATAAACATAAGGCTTTTCAAACTATAAAACCATTTTTAGCAAGACTTAACCGGGTTATTCGGGACTTAGTTTCTTCCGATGTTATATGCTTATATGCTTATACTATTCATGCTTTATTGTACGTCCGTGCACTGAGCGTATTGCTCAGCCGTTTTCCTTTTCAATGTTCCCAAAACGGCAGGTACTCAGGGACGCTCGTAGACTTTAAGCGTACGTGCATATGGACTGGAAGTTTTCTAGCCTTTCTTTACTTTATGCATTATCTTTACTTTGATACTCTTGCCATGGACATTGTTTAGTCCTTTCATTTACAGTACTTATGTTTGTGTCTGATGAGCTTTACTTTTGGACTACCGATGTTTGATTCCGGTATTTTCCTTTTATGGTCATGTAATGTTTAGACATTTATCCTTGTATGCTTTGATGACACGCCATAATTATGCGTGACATTACATTATCAAAATGGGGCGTTACAATTATGGTATCAGAGCCAAGGCTTCGACCTGTAGGCTCTCAAAATATGACCTGTGATTAGTGGGTAGTCACTATGGTCTTCCTAGAAATGAAAGTTGTTTTCATGCATTCATCATTTTTATGCATACATATATATGTCATTGTCGCAGGTTTATGACTAAGTAACGGTTGGTACAGGACTGGCCCTATTTAGTCGCATGTGTTTAATCGAAACTTTTAAATTTGGGACCGACCCATATGCGTCCCCTCGCCATGTATTTTATTTTGGGTGAACTGACCATATGCGTTCACTCTCGAGCATACAAAAGTTTTCATAAAACTGCATCATGCATTCATACACAAATTTTCTTGCATAAATATTTTCTCTGGATTTATTGGTATAAATTTTTTTTCATGAATATATATTTTATGTTTTGATATGTTTAATCATATGTTTTATGTTATACTGTCAGATGGTTCTCACACGCGAACAGGAACAACTCAATGCAGCAATCCAAGCTACAATGCAAGCTTTGCTTCCTCAACTAAGGAATGACATCAGGGCTGAGGTTCAAGCTGCCAACAATCAACAGCATAACCAAGAACCTCCTTCTCCTCCTCCAGTGACATTGGCAGTATGGCTGGAGAGATTCAACAAGCTCCGTCCTCGAGCATTTGAGAAAACAGATAGCCTCAGTGATGCTGAAAGCTGGTTGGCTCACATCGATAAGATTTTCAATGCTATGGGTTGTGACCCCGTGTTCAAGGCGAGGTTGGCATGCTTCCGGTTCGAAGGCAATGTGTTAAATTGGTGGTTAGCGCTGATGCAGTCTGAGGGAGGTGACGATTGGATGGCTGGTTTGACATGGGCTCAGTTCAAAGATAGGGTGATGGAGCATTTCTTTCCCAAGGCTGAGCAAGACAAGCTCAAGAGGGAGTACTATGGGATCCGAAAGAGAGCTTGGGAGAATAGCAATGAGTTTATGCAGCGCTTTCTTCGCTTAGCTGGTTTCCTTGGTGCAGCAGCAGGTACTCCTGAAGAGCAGGCACACCATTTTAGGTGGGCTCTTCGCACATCGGTCGCAAACAATCTGGTGTGTGCTACATTCAACACTGTAGCACAAGTGGCCGATGCGGCACGTAAGCTGGAAATGCTGCATGAGAGAGATGAGTTTGGGGAAGCTGAGAAAACACACAAGAGGTAAACATTCGCATTCTAGTGGTGACCAATCCGTTTTCTTTCCATATATGTCAATTATTCATCTCTTTAAATTGTATCTTCCAGGCAGAAAACTGGGGACCGGTCTCAGCCGGCTACTCAGCAGCAGCCTCATCAGCCCAAGGGAAACGGTCAGACTAACGACCGTTTTGCTATGGATAGGCGTGGCGGTAATGATAATTACCGTAACAACGCTGGACACTCCAACGGCAGCAGGTCCTAATACTTACGCATTTTCTTATGATTTCATGTTATAACTCATATTCTAACACTCTAGCAAATCTTCTACCAGGAACCATGGAAACTGTAGGGACCAGAACCAGAGAGGTTCAAAGCCTAGCCGTCCAGCTATCACTGGTATTCAATCTTACGATTATCCGCATTGTCCTTTATACCCTATTATCATGTCTTATGTAAAATGTTTTATCAAGTCCTCAGCCAGCCCGAGCACCTGCTGGAGGATATACTCATCCGCTTTGCTCTACTTGCCACCGTAGGCACCCAGGGCCATGCCGTCGTACCACTGACGCATGCTTCAAGTATGGTCTTCCAGGCCATATCATGAAGGATTGCCGTAAGGGCGAGATGGAGGGCACATCGGGACATGCTGATACCAAGTCGCCTCCTACCACTGGGCGTGTCTACACGACATCTCGAGACCAGGCCAACAAGTCTACAGGTACCATCACTGGAATCTTGTATATGTATGGTCAAGCTGCGTGTGTTCTTTTCGATACGGATGCTACTCACTCGGTCATTTCTACTGCTTATGCTAAGAACATTATGATGCTCCCCATGCCACTAGAAAATAGACTTACTATTTCCACGCCTTTGAGGAAATCTGTATTAATCACCCATGTATACAAGAGTCTTCCCCTAGAATTTGACGATAAGGTTCGTCCTGTTGACGCACTTCCGCTGGACATGAATGACTTCGACATGATTTTGGGCATGGATTGGCTATCCAAGCATCATGCTACCATAGACTGCAATTCATTCGAGTTATCTTCGGTGATGTTAATGCACCAGAGTACATTCATAACGGGTTCGTGCCCGGACGGTCTGTACAAATCATATCTACCCTACAAGCGCGTGTACTACTGTCACATGGCTACGAGTGTTATCTAGCTACGGTTTACGACATAGATGTTGAATCTCCATCAATTCAGGATCAACCAATAGTGTCGGAATTACAAGATGTATTTCCAGCAGAACTTCCAGGCATACCACCTGTACGAGAAGTGGAATTCAATATCGAGCTTATTCCAGGAGCTGAACCAATCTCCAAGGCTCCTTATCGCATGGCTCCCATAGAGCTGAAGGATCAACTGCAAGAACTTCTAGAACGAGGTTTCATTCGACCGAGCGCATCTCCATGGGGCGCACCGGTCTTATTTGTTAAGAAGAAGGACTACAGTATGCGTCTTTGCATAGACTATCGCGAGCTCAAAAAGATTACTATCCGGAATTGGTATCCACTGTCGCGTATAGACGATCTGTTTGACCAACTCCAAGGGGCCAAACACTTCTCCAAGATTGATCTTAGGTCAGGCTACCATCAGTTACAGGTTAAGGAGCAGGACATCGCCAAGACTGCTTTTCGTACCCGCTATGGCCACTACGAGTTTGTAGTTATGCCATTCGGCCTGACAAATGCTCCAGCAGTGTTCATGGACTTGATGAACAGAATCTTCCATGAATTTCTGGACAAGTTCGTCATTGTCTTCATCGATGACATCCTGATTTTCTTAAAGTCCAAGGAGGAACACGAAGACCATCTTCATACAGTACTATAGATTCTTCGCCAAAAGCAGCTGTATGCTAAATTCTCCAAATGTGAGTTCTGGTTAGACAAGGTGGCATTCTTAGGTCACATTGTATCAGCAGAAGGAATCACTATGTATCCAGCGAAGGTTGAGGCCATTACTAAGTGGTCGAGGCCGACATCAGCAACGGAATTCCGCAGTTTCTTAGGCTTAGTTGGCTATTACCGTAGGTTCGTGGAGAACTTTTCCCGCTTAGCACTACCATTGACCAAACTGATGCGGAAAGGGGTGAAATTTGTCTGGACTGAAGAACGAGAGAAGAGCTTTGAAGACCTGAAGCAGAAGCTAGTATCTGCACCTATTCTTACTCTCCCATCTGGTACGGGTGGATTTAAAATCTACAGTGATGCATCGGGGAAGGGACTTGGCTGTGTTCTCATGCAACATGGGAAAGTGATCGCGTACGCTTCACGGCAGCTTAATCCTTATGAAGAAAATTACCCTACGCATGACTTGGAACTTGCTGCAATCGTGTTTGCATTGAAGATATGTTGGCACTACTTATATGGAGAATCATGTGACATTTTAACGGACCACAAGAGCTTGAATTATATCTTCACTCAACGTGAATTGAACATGAGGCAGAGAAGATGGTTAGAGCTATTGAAGGATTATGACATTAATCTACAGTATCATCCCGGAAAGGCAAATGTAGTAGCAGATGCTCTTAGCAGGAAGTCCGGAATGATCAACGGCATTAAAATTGAGGAGGAAATCATAAGAGACTTGGAGCGACTAGACATCAAGATCATGGTACGTGGACAACACGGTTACTGGGCTAATCTTAGAGTAGAACCTGAGTTACTCGCTAAGATCAAGGAAGCTCAGAAAGATGATGGAGAAATCTGGGCGATAGTATAGAATTTGGAGAAACAGACGGAATTCAGAGTAGATGCAGATGGTATCGTATGGTAGAGCACGAGACTTTGTGTTCCTGATGACCAAGCACTCCGGGAATCCTTGTTACCTGAAGCTCATAGCTCCCCATTCTCTATACATCCTGGTTCGACTAATATGTACCATGACATCAAGCAATACTTTTTGTGGAGTGGTATGAAACAGGATGTGGCCACTTACGTCTCCAAATGTCTTACCTGCCAGCAGGTTAAGATTGAGCATCAGCGATCTGGCGATCTCCTTCAACCGTTAGATATTACAGAGTGGAAGTGGGACAAAATCACCATGGATTTTGTTACTGGTCTTCCGCCTACCAAGAGGAAGCACGATGCGATTTGGGTTATCGTAGATCGACTTACCAAATCAGCTCATTTCTTACCGATCCGCAAGGAAGATCCAGTAAGTAAACTCGCCGATACATATAGAAGAGAGATCATGAGACTCCACGGTGCTCCATCAAGCATCCTCTCAGACAGAGATCCTCGTTTCACTTCGCGATTTTGGAAGAGTCTGCAGAAAGGTTGGGGTACGCAACGTAAGCTTAGCACGGCTTTTCATCCTCAAACGGACGGACAGTCGAAGTGAACAATTCAAACATTGGAAGACACGCTGAGGTCATGTGCGTTGGAATAGACGGGTGATTGGGACGATTACATCTGTTTGGTGGAGTTTGCATACAACAACAGTTGGCACGCAAGTATCAAGTGTGCTCCTTTCGAGATGTTGTATGGCAGAAAGTGTCGCGCCCCAATCTGCTGGGATCAGGTTGGCGAGCGAACACTTGAAGGACCAGAAATTATAGAGATGACCAATGAAAGGATTGTAGTAGCCAAGCAGAAACTTCAGGAAGCACGTTCACGTCAGAAGAGTTACGCCGATAAGCATCGTAGGGACATACATTTTAACGTAGGAGATCACGTCTTCCTTAAGGTTTCGCCGGCACGTGGTGTTAGACGCTTCGGGATTAAAGGGAAGCTCAGTCCTCGTTTCATCGGACCGTTTGATATCATTAAACGAGTCGGTAAAGTATCTTACCGGTTAGCGTTACCTCCGCAGCTTTCGCATGTACACAATGTATTTCATGTGTCCTTACTCAGAGGGTACCAGTATCATCCCTTTCACATGGTTCAGTATCCACTGGAACAGATACGTGAAGATCTCACTTTCATAGAAGAACCCGAACGAGTTCTTGACAGACAAGAACGAGTCATGAGAAGGAAGACGATTCCATTCGTCAAAATCCTTTGGAGGGATCATACCGAGCGGGAAGCCACTTGGGAAACAGAGGAGTCTATCCGGGCTTCTTACCCTCATTTTATATTTTGAATTCGGGTATGTTCTTCTTCTTCAGTTTACTTTATCTATAATTTGGGGACGAATTATTCCTTTTAGGGGGGAAGAGTTGTAAGACCCGCATGCTTTTACCATTAATAGTACCCTTAAGATCGTACGTACTAGATTAAAACTTTCCTTTTATAGTATGATTACGTTCACGTATAAGAATTGTAAGTATTACGTACGTGTTAGAACACGATAAGTATTTATTACGTAGGAACACACAATAATTATTTAAACAATAATTAATCACGAACATGCGATCATGAAATCATGAACGTAATTTAATCACGAGCTAATATTAATTACGTAAATATATTTATTACGAACACGAATAAATATATTAAGTCACGATTAATATTTAACGAGAACACATAAAACACGAACACGACTAAACACGAACGAACACTAAAATAATTAGACTCGAGAAAAGGTACGGGTACCCATGTGGGGCCCCCTACCCGAGGCTACACCAAGGCAATGGGCCAAGCCCATTTAATTTTCACTAACAAAGGGGGTTAAGGTAAATCTTTTGTCATTTTTCACATTACAGTAAAAACATCAAAACCCTAAAAAGTTTTTCTTCTTCTCCTTGTACTCTCTTTTTGGCCGCCGCATATAAACACAAGAAAGGGGGTGTTTGTTTGATTTTTGATCTTGAATTTGGTGCAAGTATTCGTGTGTGTTCATCCTCGTTTGATCCACGCATTCGGTATACCTTTTTAATCCTTTTCTTTTATGTTTTGATTTAATAAATTAAATAAGATCATGATGTTTTTAAAAAGCTAATTAAAAACATAAATTAAACATGTAAATGGTTATGGGGTAAATCAAAACATGGGATTTAGGGGTGTTTTTTGTGGCCGGCGCCTAAACCGAACCCCCAAGGGGTCTCGGTTTGGCTTGTGAACCACCACCGAGACCTCATGGTCTCGGTTTGGTGGTGTGGGTCCCACGGCAGCAGCAAACAAGGGAGAACCCCGAAGTGGTTCGGGGTATGGTGTTGATTACGGGTCCGGTTCATAGTTTCTAGCCATCCGGTTCTTTGATTATGTTAAGATTATGATTTTAATAGTTATATGTTAAGAATTAAATTAATAAAATATGAAATGATTAATTTAATAAACATGACTTAGGTTATAATTTAATTATTAGATCATGGATTTTTAACCTAAGTATTAATATTTTCTAGACTTTATAATTAATTAATTATTAAAACCATGGTTATAATTAATTAATTAACATGACTTAGGTTATATTATTAATAGTTAATAATACATGTTTTAACCTAAGTATTTAACTTTATTTAATTAAAAACATGATATATTTAATTAAATAGTTTTAACCTATAGTTTATTTAAATTACATGTAATAATTAATAAACTATACGTTATATCAATATGACTTAGAAAAATAATCAGAAAACACTTAAGCTTATATACTTAGCTTATTTAACCAGCTTATATCTAATTATGGTATGATAATCCGTCAATTTATGGTTGATATTTTATTCTCAGATATTATTTAAAAACATTATTTTAATGTTATATTATGAACTCACTTATTTTTGGGAAGAAATTTGGATTTACGTCTTGAAGTAGCATCGACTACGTCTAAATCGGAGGATTCTACGTTACGTGCTTATGTTTACATACACCGTTTTGGTGACAGTCCGACACTTCAGAAAATAAATTTATCCGCGAATATTATTTTGGGATTTTAAATTTGTGTTGGTTCATAAACTCACAAATTTACGAGAAGAGATTAGAACTTATGTGAATAATTTAACGTCCTTTACGACTAAACCGGAAACCTTAGGATTACGTATTTACGTTTTTGAACTCCGTTTTTGATGAGACAATTTTTATTATATTCGTTTTGTGCCGTTGATTTATAATTTATAAAAACGTTTTTCGTAAAACGACCCGAGGGCACGCAAATCGAGGAAACTAGAATCGAGGAGTACCCGTAATTAAATGGGGATGAGACAAGATAAACTTGTCCTACCCCCACACATGGGATGGCAACAAGTATATAACACACCACATTTGGTGTCATTTTTATATAAGCTAGATAGACACTTGTCCATCTAGCCTTCCAAACCACTTAAACTTAAAACAACAACACCAAAACCACTCACTTCATTTGCAACTCATGCAAACCACCATTTTCCTCTCCTCTCTCTCTAAATTTCGTCCATACCACCCCTAAAACACCCTCATTTGAAAAAATCTAACCATGAAATCCTATGTTATTCACATATATGATGAAGCCCTTTTCAAGCTCTATTGATTGGTGGTGATTTTAACATCCAAGGAGAAGATTTGGTTATGTTCAAGGGCTGATTTCTACATGAAGTTTACAATATTGGTGGCCATGAAGATTGGTGTTGATCTATCACAAGTTTTCCATAAAAAATCCAAGCCTTGATGAATACTTACACAATCTTGGTGGTATAGAGATTGTTCTTCCCATCCTCTTGTTATTTTGATTTTGTAATCATGTATTTTATTTCTTATTGTATATGTATATGATGAATATATGATGATAAAAATGTTGTGTGGGAATCAAGTGTTGATAAATATGATTAAAGAGATGAAAAACCATAGGTAACAAGGTTAAAAATCATGCTTAAAATGATGGCTGTATAAAACAGTAAAGAATCTTATGATAAACTGATAAAATGGCTTGAATAAATTAATATACAGTAAGCTATGAGTCTTGTACACATGTGAGAGTTGGCCATACAATGAAATCATAAAAATGAGTGAGATATGATCAAAACAAGTTTAGAGTGCAAATCTGAGTACACTGTTTTGGACGAATTTTATAAAATACTTAGAAGTTGATTCATCAGTAGCTATAGGAATAAAATGAAGCACATATCATTTAGTTTCTGTGATAAAATTTTGGGGTTCTATCTCCATGTAGAACTCTAGATATGACCATTTTAGTAAACTAGATTTTTAGGACTAATTTTGTATAAATAATATATAATATAAGCACTCAAAATTTATATAAAATATATAAATATATAAAAAACCACTAGTGGATAATAATTATAATAAAAGAGTTATATAAATATTGATATTAAAATAGGACATGTTATATAAATTACAAGTATAAATGTTTTTTCAAGTTATAAAACTATATCCTAAATTTTACGTCTTTTCGGCTAAAACCGAAAGATTAACGTTTTTGTCAAATAAAACTTAGACGGTCGGACCCGTCTAATATAAACTTTTATAAACTCACATACTGATATATGAACTTATATAAAAAGTAAAAAAACGATAAAACCCGAACTTTACAACATATAGACATTAACGGGCCAAAGTAGCCTTATTGGACTATGAACCCGACTAGTTAGTAAGACACTTATAAATTTACTTATTGGGCTTAACCCACTTGGGCCCAACATGTAAAGTATCATACTGATAATAAAAGTATAAAATGGTCTAATTTAAGGTAATGGACTTATAATGGGCTTATTGGGCCTAAAACATGTAAATAAGTAAAACTAGTATAAAAATGTTACCAACACATAAACACTATAATGAATGAGTAAAAATGTATAACCCACTTGATCATCATCATATATATAAAATCATCATATGTATACATAATTGTTATTTTGATAAAGTCATTGGACAAAAGTCTAAGACGAGTATTATTTGTCTAGGTTTCCGTGATTGAAGCACGTACCGTACATCCGAATTGCCGATAACCCGCTTTCCCACATCAACGTGAGTTCATAGCCTCACACTCTTTTAAATGTTTTTATGAAATATTTTATAAACCCGCGAGGGAGATAACATGTTAGTTTTGATAAAATAGGACACCATTTGTCCCGAGTATTTGTTTGTTGATTTGGACCCGAATGATTGTATGACCCGATGAATGAATATATATGACCTGATAAATGAAATGAAATGGATTATTAAAGTTAGGTTATGTCACTAAAAGTCCCATTAGCATGAATTGTGAACTACTGGGATTTGGTAGACGCTTATGCATATAATAGTACTATTTGGGGACGATCACCCCAGTTCGCGCCTTGACGGTTGATCCCCGTCGTGCCACATTGATTGGTAAGCGAATTTATGAATGAGAAGATTTACACAAGCGTGATTATTGTGACGACACGCTAATTTAGATGGGCAAATGAGTTTCGGGTTAGCTACCCGTTGTTTGTTGTAGTAAGGTAACAATGTCATGCGGCTTATAATAATCCAAAAATAATGAAATACTGCTATACGAACTAAATTACGATATATTGCCTGACTAGCAATACGGGGTCTTATTATTGATATTATGTTCGTGTTTTGGTTTTTCATAACCATATTCATATAACGGTTTTTATTTAACTCTATACAACGTTATAAAACGTATTGTATGATGTTTTTACGACAATGGCTCGTATAATGATTTTGAAGGCGAAAGCCAATATTATGATTTTTGATAAGGATTTGTATAAAATATTTTTGGCCTATTTTATGGCCTACCACAAAGATTTGTACAAAATGATTTTCGGTAATAATTATGTACCGATGATATATTAATGGATTTCATTAAACTCTATGAATTCACTCGGCGTTATCGCTGACCTTTTCTTTTAACATGTTTTATCTCAGGTACTTGAAGGTAATTCTCGGGAAGACAACAATAATTCATGGCCCGCACTTAAATAACAATTTCCATTCAAATCTTTTGTAAAATTGTATGAAATGACTATGACTTGGGACCTATGTAAATTTGATATTTACGGATGGAAATGCTTTATTAATAAACGACGCGATTTTTATGCGTTGTCTATGATGTGAGTAATGTGCTACCCCGTAACACCAACGAGTCTTCCGCTGTATTGAATTGTGTAAAAATTTGGGGGTGTTACAGTTTGGTATCAGAGCTCTCGTTATAGAGAACGAAAGATTTTTAAAAACCAAGGTTTTGAATAAAACATTTCAAAATCTTTTAACTATAAATATTTTTCACAAAATGTCTAAAAATCTTTTGACTATAACAGTGCCGAAGAATTCCCGAGTTACCGACAAGGCCAGACTGAGAAGTGTTATTTGAATATATATATATATATATATATATATATATATATATATATATATATATATATATATATATATATATATATATATATATATAACTTGGATTATATATATATATGGTTGTAATTTGGTTACATGATTGTTTGATGTTTATTTTAATATTTATACGAGGTATTTATACGACGTAGATTGTCACATGAAACCCTAAATCCCCTAGCAAATCAATCAAAGCTATTCCCATAGGAATTCTAGCTATTCTAGATCTAAACCAAGTTGTGGATATTTATGATCCCAACAAAATGGTTCATATTCGTAGAAATGTAGATATTAGTTGATAGTGATATTGTAGAAGATTTGGCGAGATTAAATCCGATATCGATGTCATGATGATCTTTCCTTATAGAGTGGAGTTTGACAAAATGTTACCACCTGGAAAGGTGTCATCTGATTCGTTGTCACCCAATTCTTAAATTTGAAATCGAAATGGTGAATGTTGCACTTGAGGCTGTCATTGGAACCATTACCCAAAAGCGTCATGCCACTAGTACCTTTCCGAGAAGTCTAATTGAATGTGTAAGTCATTTAATACTAGTAACTCATTTGATAACTATTGATGAAGGAGCTATAGGATTGGAAATTAAGTGTTGTTTATATCGAGCTTTTATTTCCCTTTTAAGGTTTAAAAATAAAGTTAAAGTATTGGGAAATGAGGTAGGATATCGAATTGAGTATAAAATTTGTTGAAACTTGAATAAAGTAAAATTTAACTTGTATGGAATAAGAAATTGTTAAGAGGAAGTCGATAAGTCCTGTGATTGAATTATAAGGTTTTAAATGATTGTTAGTTTGTATTAAGGGTTGTTCCTAGACCATTGTCCAATGATGAGGATGCCCAGTGTCCAATAAATAAATTGAAGAAATCTTCTTCTGAATTGGGACTGATGGATCTTCCGGGACAGGTGGGACACCTAATGACTCTTGTAGATTAGTATTCATTGTAGTATCTTTTAAAAATCCCTAACTTAACTGAGACATCAGTTGGTAGGATGAGTTCTTGGAATTGTATGACATAGTGACACGTAATGTGTTACGGTACAATTTTGACTTGTGATTAATGAAAAGACTACCTTTGATTGCTAAATCCTACATGTATTGATGTTATCTATTCTTTTCTTGCTTCATCCTAATGTTCTCATTAGTGATGCAACCGTTGAACAAGTACTCGTCTCGAATTGAGTTACGTTGTGAATTATTCTTTTTGAGCGCCATCGAGGTCATGAACCTCATGATTATTTGGCTAAAGCTCATTTCCTAGCATATTGTAGTCAGTTCTTGGCGAACAACTTTTCATCACTCTTTTGTAGATCACTGAAATGTGTATAGTTGAAGTTCGTTTTTCTCACTTCTTAACAAATTGAAAGTCCTAACAAGATCGGGTTTTTAATTGTTTTTGGTTGGTAAAGTTTTTTTGGATATTCTATTGCTAATTCAAACAAGCCTTGCTAAAATGAAAAATATCGTCTACTTATATGTAAAACAAAGTGCAAATACCAAGTTTTTATTCAATTAAAATGCCAAATGTAAATTCTACAAACTATAAGGACTGGAAATGTAAATTCTTTGAAATTTTAAATGCTAAAAATGTAAAGCTAAAAAAATATAAGGACTAAATGTGCAAAAACAGTAAACTATGTGGACTGGAAATGAAAATTATTCAAACAATGTAACTAATTTTCAACTAAATTGAAACTAACTAACTAATTTTGCACAAAACTGAAAAATGTAAGGACTGCCATTTGAAAACCCTAATTAGTTGGAAAGATTAGCTAGGATTGAAAACTTCTTAATACTTCAAGGACTAAATGGCAATTTTGAAAACTATTTTACCAAAAACGGGTTTAACACTTCAATAAGCTCGTTTGAGCTTATTTCTCAACCAAATTTGATCAAACAAATTGCAAACGACTTAAAATCAAATTTTAGCTAGACCTATCCAAGGATTTTAGCTGAAATTGACTAGAAATCTGATAAGCTAAATCCAATAAGCTCAAAATAAGCTACCAGTTAAACCATACTTGCACAACTAGATTTAATGGAAATTCTTGTTAATAAGCTCAAAAGAAAAACGGGAAATCAAGTCTCAATGAAAATGATCAAGTAATAAGCTCAGAATCTGAAAATAAGCTAAAATTGTGCTTATGTTGACTTTCGTTGACCAGAAATTTCAAAAAAAAAACTCAAATTCTCAAAATTTAACCAGGAACACTAATGGAATGAAATTGTAAAAGAAAATTAGCTAGTTGATGAAGTAGAAATAGAGATATGAAAAATCAGTTTGCTCAAGTTACAGAAACTTGCATTTGCTCTTGATCTTAAACTTTGGCTTATTTCTATCTCAATTCTTGATACTGTACAGTTTCCTTATACAAATTGAAAGTTCATATGTTGACTGAAAGATGAGGACTAGTTTAGAGTGATTTCATCAATTAACAAAGATATGCCAAGCAAATCAAAATCACAACTTTCTGAAATAATGTTTGTTAAAAACTGACCCAGACTTTTTATATGACCAATTGCCTTTTTGACCAAATACTTGACTTAAAAGTGAGTGAAATCTATTTTTTATGACTTGTTGACTAGAAATGAACAAAAGTTTGCCAAATTTCAACACTTGAAAAGCAAATCAAAGCTAAACCAAACACTACTTTACTGATCTTTTTGAAACTTTTATGAAGACTTTTTGATCAAATGATAAGACTGAGTTAAGAATGATATCACACTATGTTTTATAGCCAAAATGAAGTGAATAAGAACTAGTTACAAGTACTCTAACCAAAAAGAACTCTAAATGGCTATCAAGGCTAAACTGACTGATGAATGTAGAAAACAGGACAAGTATTAAGTCTAATAAGCAAGATTAAGCTACTAATAAGCTACAACAACACTGTGATCAGATCAATAACAGGCTAAAACATCTTTTATCATGCAATCAAGCAAAATTAACTAGGAATGAAGCAGGCATTCAACTATTAAGTGGAACTGAAAATCAGAAAATGTATACTTTTTGCTTAGGTCTCCTTGGGGGAGTAGAGGAGCGCTGAGCTCTCTAATCTAGTGCTAACCACCACCTTAGCACTAGAACACACTAATCAACAACCAATCAACAGCTACAACCACCAAAAATCACCATAACTGGACTGAATTCTTCAAAGTCTGCTATAACTGGAACTGGATGATCAAAACAGGTACAACAGCTACAATCTTAAAAACTAGCTCGCTATGATCAAGTGATGATCATAACAAACTAACAGCATCACAAAGTAACAATGGTGCAAGTATGAATCAGTAGAAAGGTAATGAGAATTTTGGAGGGAAAATGGAAATTTGTATTTATTGAATTGAGAAGTAGTTACAAGGCTGGTAATCAGTTACAACTAACTATAACATACTCAAGAGTTTGTCAGACTCTTGAGTTGTTAAGCTACAACTAAGATGAGTTGAGAGAAAACTAAAAATGTGTGTGATTTCACACTTTTCTACAATACAAGAAATGAGAACAATCCATGGTATTTATAGACTGCAGGAGTGAAGTGGTTGGGGTTGGTGACGTGTTGCATCCAATCAGAAACTTCCACATGTACAATTCAGCTCAATTGGATTTTGCAGGTGATGAACACATTTGGGGTTTTCTTTGTAATTGATATTGAGTGTAATTGGTTGTGATCATTGGATTCGTCTCTCAAAAACGAGCAAGTTTCATGTTTATACCATCTCTTGAAATTGCTTCTAGCTCAAGAACGATTCTGGCAATATGCGTTGAAGAAGATGACACGTGGCAGGATTTCATTGGATATGGGCTGAGCACACGAATCATTATCCAACATGGATAATTCTGATTATTGCATGTTGCTTTCCTATTGGCTGAGAGAGAGTTAGTGCGTTTACACTGTTGTGATACTGGCCAATCAATGCTTGGCGGCTAGTGGGTAATAAATGAGGTGATTTGGCAATCCTGGGCAATTTATTCCTCACTTCTCATTGGCCAAAAGCATATCACACGGATCAAGCTCAGTTTAACTTTCCAAAAATGGCAGAATCAGTCCTCTAACTTGGCAGAATGTATTTTTGAGCTAGTAACTTCATTCTTTTGGCAATTTAAGTCCTTCCACTTTAAAACTTGATCAAAAAGCCCCTTTGACTGAGTTGACTTGAGAGTTGACCTTATTTGACTTTGATCTTGACTTTGTCATATTTACACTTTTCGTCCTTCATCTTTGGCAGATTGTCAAGATAGGTCCTTTGTCTTCAAAGTCTTGTCACTTTTGATCCTTCTTTGTCTTTTTCATCAAATTAAGCTTGATTTTCCTTTGTTTGCTTGAAAATGTATCCTTCTTACCTATTTGAGTACAAACACAAAACATACCACATAATTTCGCTTTATAGCACAATGTTTAGGTATTTTTATTGTGTTTTTAGGGTGATTTGTTGATAAATTGATATGAGTTTATGCTCATATCAAATCCCCTACACTTGAACATTGTCATGTCCTCATGCAATGCTATGTATTTTAAAGCACAATTTTACATTCTTCTCATAATTAATCCACCTTGGCCATATGGAATGCATCTACACTACTCTAAACTAAATGATAAATGATTTTGATTTTTTTAACAATGCAATAAACAAAATACAATTTGAAACTAGGATTTTTATATGTATCAATTAAGTTCGTTTTTCCTTGACTCACTCGAATTGATATCCGGTTTAAACGTAAGACTTAACTTCGTTTTTGGTTAAGATATATTTTTGGTTTTTATGTTACTTGAATGCACGTAAAAAAATAAAAATAATACTACTAATACGTAAATACTTACTAATCTAAAATAAAGTGCAAATACCGCAAGTAAAATAAAACACAAAGTAAAAATAAAAAAAATGCGCAAGTAAATGTATACGAGAATTACAAAAAATGCTAAATGAAAATGAAAAGTAAAAAAAATACAAAAAACTAAAATGCCAAAAAGGTAAATGCAAAATTATCCTAAAAATGAAAATGTCTAATTTATTCAAAATATGTAAAAACTAAATTTTTATACTTTTTATATTTTCTAATAATTTATTTATTAAAACTATGTTATTATTAAACTAAACTCTTTTTTAATTTAAATTATGAAAATGTAATGAATAGTAATATACTCAAAGTGAAATGAAACAACCCAAAACAAAACTAACGTAGCTTACTACTTTTTTACTTGTACTAAATTCACGCAGCCTTATTATTTTTTTGTAATATTCGCAGGCCCAGGTGTAGCAAATAATCAAAGCAGGCCCAACTACTAGTGCACTTAAAGGCCTAACAAGTTCAAACGCAGACTTGTAATTGTTTAAGCTCGAAATGTAACATGCAGAAAAACAAAGGGACTAAAACAGTTGTAAATGAAACTACAAAAGGAAAAACGGGATGAAGCTTTAGAAAAAGCTTGAAAAGCCACGAAAGTGGACTAAATGAGATGGAAATTGTTGCAAAATGATTCTACTAACAAATTATCTTGCCAAAAGTTATAACACACGAGATGATATGCTCAGAATACTGAAACGATTTTAAGAGCTTTTCGAAAATGACTGAGAGCTTATTAACTAGACGCATAAGCTGAAATCTAAAAAAAAAATTATGATTATAAGATGAGAAAAATGATTTCCACGAGGCTAAATGCAAATTTGAATTAACTACTTCTATAAAAGAAAATGAAATGAGAAAGCTAAATGAAGTAAACAGAAAGGTAATATGCAAAAATGCATATGAAATTAGTTTAGATAGGCCAACTTTGACTTATCCTAGCTTCTCCAAAAAGAACTTTCACAGCTCCTAACCTCAAAACAGATCTAAAGCACCTAGAAAGCTAATATTGTGTCGATTTTCAACCTCCAAAATTCCAAATCGAACTCTCAAAAGCTGCTGATGTTCTTGACAGTTTTTGACGCTAAAAATGAACTATGAGCGCACTTATTTTTGAGCATATGTGTCTAAAACCTTAGGCAACCTACCAATACCATTCAAGTGCATATAATTGAACCTAAAACAACTCAAATCCAGCAGAAACAACAACTATTGATCGAATTTTTATAAAAACACTAAAGTTATCACATAGACTTAATGAACATATTTTTTTTTGTGTTTTGAGTTTTTATTTTTAAACAAAAAGCTGAAATTCCTAGAATTATACTATTTGAACTAATCAAAATGTCCTAAGCTCCTAGATTCAAATAATACGCAAATGACACCCTATTCCAAACAGCCCTTAAAGTGGCAGATTGGGGCTTAAGCTTATGATTCTGGTTACTAGAGACTAAAACTGAACTTTATATAGTTGAGCAACTAAGTTAAGACTTACAAGGCTAATTAAACACAATTCAAGCTGATGTAAAAGACTAATACAGTTAATGACTAAAATATTTTTGAGTTTTTTTTTTAGATTTTATGTTTTAGGACAGAAAATGGAAAAAAAATGATAAATTGACAATTTAAGCTACAAAGTGAAATTTGAAACAAGTAAGCTCAGATAAAAAGCAAATAAGCAGATAACAGAAATGATTATAATCCAAATAAACATTAAACAAAAACAGATCCAGCATAAACTAATCAGATATCGAATAACATCAAAATAAAGGCAGATTAAGCAGATTTTAAACTCAAATAAGCAAATAAATCAAAACTAACAACAAACTTAACAAGAAACTAAAAGTAGATGAACACCTTGTGTCGATATCCGTTGGGTCGAAGGTGGGCGTTGAACCCCCTTTGTTACCGATTCAAACAAACACCATCTTCGAATCACCAAACATCACCGAACCAAGAACATCAACTTACTTGAACAAAATAAAACCTTCGAACAGTAACCTTTGATAATCTCCCAGTGGGGAAGATTATATTCACTTTCCTTTTTATTTTATTTTATTTTTTATTTATAATTATTTTTTTTGTATTTTTTTCGATAATGAATAAACGTGAACAGTAACCAAAACAATTTTAAAGATTAAAATAAATTGAAATTTGCAGGAAATTAAATGGGAGACGAAAATTAAATAAAATTACTTTTCATTAATAAACAAAAATTACAAAGACTGGAAAATAAAAATTACATTAAACCTACCAATCTAATTTTGCATAAAAATTAAATCTAATTTAAGTCCTACTCCTAA
Organism: Glebionis coronaria; assembly: GCA_025667525.1. Taxonomy (NCBI): domain Eukaryota; kingdom Viridiplantae; phylum Streptophyta; class Magnoliopsida; order Asterales; family Asteraceae; genus Glebionis; species Glebionis coronaria. Next base: position 296,334,596 of record CM046874.1, read on the forward strand.
ATTAATTAAAAAACTGAAAAATAAAGAAAAGCTATTTACATAATGATTTGGTGGGGGGTTTTTATAGGCAAAACCGCATAACCCTCTTCTTGAATATTCGTGAGCAAGGCTTTAAATACAGACCGTTCAACACTTCTTTTTCTTCTCTTTCTTCATCTAATGGTGAAAAATCACTACCCATCACACGGATTGCCACCGTGGATGGGTAGTGTGCTTCTTGTGTTTCTTCTATGATGATGTGGAGGCTTTTTATTGGTGGGATTGGTGAGATGTGGTGTTCTAACCAATCAAAATAAAGAATAAAGCCACGTTTGATTGAATGGAGGACCACAGTTGCTGTTCTTCCCCGAAAATCATGGGGATTTAATATCCCTTGGTGTGAATTATCAATTAAGGGTAAAACCCCCTTTATTTGGTGGGTAATTTTTGAGATATGAATTTAGGGTTTGGGTGAGATAGGGTAAAATGGTGGCTGTTTAGTTTAGGAAAGAGATGGGTGGTTTATTGAAAGTAACGAATGAAGGGGTGGGGTAAAAATAAGTGTTTTATTTATTGTGAGATGTGTATGTATACACGTGGGGTGTGAGGAGCGGGTTGACTGTTTTGTGTTGACCAATTATTTGCCAAAGTGAAAACTTTGCAAAGTAAATGAAAACAATCCGTTTATTGTTTGTTGGGCTAGTGGCCCAAATTCTTGACTCCCATCGTTTTATATTGGCTTGTGGCCCAAATGCCTTATATCCGTATGTTGTAAATAGCCAAATGGGCTTAATGGGGTCTTCTTTTCCAAAGATAATAATTTTATCCACACAAATGGGCTTTTGGGCCCATTAATCACAAGTGGGACCCACAAGCCCGTTAATCTCCATAAAAATTAAATCCGCTAAAACTCGAACTTGAATTAATTTCTTCAAACTCATGTCGGTTTAACCGGTTTTCGTGATCGTCGGCACACTTTTGGTCTTTTGACTTTGTCTTCGTCTCTTTTTGGACTTTTCTTCAACTTTTGACCGTGAAATCCCGTGTTTTCTCTTCTTTTGATCATTTGTACCTATTTTAACACAAAACACAAAACCACGCGTAATTCCGACATTTATGATAATAAACACATGATTCAGTCTTGTTTTTCCTTGATTTTAGTGGCAAAAGGATAAGTGTTTACACACTTCTTAAATCCCCTACACTTGACCATTGCAATGACCCTATGCAATGCATTATTTTAAGGCATAAGTTACATTTTTCTCATAATTAATCCATCTCGGCCTTTATTACTATTACTACTACTATGACGACGAAAAGATAAAAACTTAAAAGGAGACAAAAGTTATAACCATTTATTAACTTGGAAATTATTCGATGGAAGAAACTCGTAAAGAAATCTAAGACTTGAATTAGGGCTTTGGTGTCATGAATATTAATCACCCTCAAGTTTCATGTTCCCCATACCAAACTCAAAACGAGATCATTGTTATTACAAGTTAGCACAACTAACACTTACTCATGTGGTTTAATTAATCACTTAGACTCCCTTATTCCTACGGTGTAACTCTTATATTTTATTTTTGTCTTGAATGATCACGAGGATGCATTTTTGACTTATTTCGATAATTTATTAAGGCCGAAAATAAAGTGGGACGATTTAATCAATAGATAGGTAAAGGACAAAATCTTTTAAAACGGCTTCTCGAAACCTCATAAAGTTCATATCTTGGCATAACTCGTTTCACGATTTGAGACCTTTCTCGGACTGATATTTGGCTTGTACTTCAAACTTCAAATCTTGAGAGACGATCTTGAAATTATGGTCTTCTCTTCATTTTGGTATACATCTTCATTAGGAGTGAAAGATGCTTCAAACATTGACCACGACTTCTTCATTTATCCTCTTCTTTATTTAGAATTTTGATATACAACGACCCGCCTCCTTTTCGGACTTGGATCTATTTATCCTCATACCTTGTTAGGGTCTTTTTGGATAGACTTCTCCATGATCATTAGGGGAGTAATTGCTTCTCGCCGTGTGTCTTGATCCATCATATTGATTTGGATTAATGATCTTCACGTCATCTTTGGATCTTTTGCAAAAAAGTGAATCCTCATGCCTTGTGAGGGCCTTTTTGGACTCGGGTATCCTCATGCCTTGTTAGGGCCTTTTTGGATAAGCCAATCTTCGCGTCCCGCTTCAATAAGTTATGCCTTGGCTATGAACTCTAATTAATACCGAGCAACTTTTAAACGATCTTGTGCTAGAAACTAAGTAACTTTTCAAATCGTACAACCTTATTTATTGCAAATATATTTATTAACAAGCGATGGGAGAAAAAGCTCATAACTAACTCACATAAGTTAACGAAAGAATACCAAACTTATAATTAACTCTATCATCTCTCGTTCTCCACAATTTAAAATATCAAAGAATGAGACTCGTGGATGCTTAGCCTAATAAACCAATTAAGGTCCATATGGTTAAGGATACTAGCTAGAGTAAACTTGGATAAGTAAACTCGGGTTAAGTCAAAGTATTCACGACGGGCCTAATATATTAAAGACATCTAAACTTGTTAAAACCATTTTATTTATTTATTATTTTTTTTACTTTATTCTTGAAATGGAAATATAAATACGATGCGAAGATAAAAAGAAAGAAAATAAAAATTCTACTAGGCCAAAATAGATCAAAAATTTGAAAAACGTTGAAAATTTTTTAAAATTTTCCGGTTAAATGGGGTCAAATTCATGGAAAAGCCCACTAAAATTCGATAGAAGTCCCCCCTACACTTAATATAAACATTGTCCTCAATGTTTAAGCATGTGGGCGAATAAACTCCCCTACACTTAGGACATTGAGTACGTTGTTTAAGATCGAGCTAAGGAAGGGACAACTAAAGTTATTACATTTATTTGTTTTATATACAAGATTGAATCACAATAGCAAAAACTTATCGAAGGAACCGGGTACACGGGAAACACGAGAACACGGGTCGCGTCAAAAGCACCAAAAGTGGATCATCAAAGCACATGTACCTACACAATCACAACACACAAAACAAACAACCTACACGGCTCCCCCTACACTTATTGTAGAAAATAAATAAAAGATAGATAATCATGTTGCCTCCCGAGAAGCGCTTGTTTTTGTTAACCGAGTCACGAGCCTGACTCGACCCCAAATTAAATGGTCCATGGGGAAGCCTCGAATGTTATACCGGGATCAAAAATCTTATCCTCGGTCCCGGAGGAACATAATAAATGAGAGGCAGGAGGATAAGTCATGAAAGGTAGAAAAGTCCTCTCGACATAAGAAAAGTAAGTAAAGTCTTGATCCACGGGAGGTGGGATGGGTAAAGGAGACAAATTGTCATCCCCCAAAGACATAGGATGGTCACTATTCGGCAAAGCCGTAAAGGTATCAATCATAGAATGGTCATTTTCACCTCCCGGGTCAAAGCACTCATCCTCATTTCCCGGTATGAAATGAGGAGAGTAAAAGCGATACATCACCTGCTTCGGTGTGCACGCGGTAGGACGGGGTGGCAACTTAATATGAGAAATATCAGAAGACATATCTACCACCCGCGTCACCTCACCAGACCGAATCAAACAGAAGGTAGGGTCAAATCTCTCCTCCTCCTCTATGATGGGAGGTGGCGTGGCTAACAACGAATGCTCATCAATATCAAGAGAGTCGGAGCTATCAATGTCCTCAATCCCCTCTTCAAAGAGAGGATTCACCTCACTAGAGATGTAGGCGTCATCAAAATCAAATAAAGAGTTCGAATAAATCTTGAAATTTTCCTTCTGAACGTCTTCATCGGATAGTGATTCGTCATCACTAGAAGTAAAATCATCATCGAGATCAAAAAGAGTATTAGAGAAAGCCAAAGAATCGTCTCCCAAGATGTCGATGGGAGGTAATGAGTCATCACTAGAAAGAGATTCACACTCATCGTCACTATCGGAAGCAACCGTAGGCTCACTTTGGATTGGAATAAGAGTCTCATCACAAGGAATAGTGATAACACGCTCATCCCCCATGATGAGAGAGGCATCGGTCTCCGTAGTGGAAGAATCGAGAATAGGAGTGGTAGAATCCTTAGGCTCGAGAGCCGGCAAGTCGAGAGAAGGAATTACAATTGCACTAGGAAATTGAGCACAAAGATCATTCCAAGAAATAGTATTCTCATCGTCATCATCATCATAATAGTAAGAACTCACAAGAGGAGGCGTATAATCACTAAGATTAGATACTTGCTCTTGTCGTTGTCGTTGTCGCTTTTCCTCCTCCTTTGCTTCTTTTAGAAGAACAACGGCTTCTTGAAGTTGCAAAATAATGGCGTGTGTTTCGTCATTCAAAGCATTGAGTTGTTGAATTCTCTGAGAGGATTGATGATTGAGGGTGGGATGTGGGGGTTCAAAATTTTGAAAACCGGAATTATAGCACGGATGTGGCTCATAATTCATCGGTTGACAATAAGAAGTATCGTGAGGGCCCCCACAATGATTGCAACACGGGTATTGAGAAAAACCCGGTGCATGTTGAGGATAGGGATTGTCATAGACGGGAGGGGGTGAGAAAGTATTATAAGAGGAGAAGTACGAATTTGTTGAATTGCAAAATGGACAAAATCCAAATTGTGTATTGTCGATATCAAAACCGCACCGCTCACAAGTACACCATTGACATGTTTGAAAACCATGCCATGGTCTCCCACACCGTACGCAAGACAAATCCATGAAGATTGATAAATAAGAGGGGTAGAGAAAAGAATTAAACACAATAGAGGATAAAGAAGAATATTTTTTGTGTAATACTTTAGGAAAAGTATTACTTCTGAATTTTTTTTAATATTTTTTTTTGGGTGCAAATCTTAGGAAAGAATTTGCTTTTGTTGATTTTTTAATTTTTTTTGTATTTTTATATTTTTGATTTTTTTTATGTTTTTGATTTTTTATGCAAGAAAATTAACGTTCAAAGCGAACGGATCCCAAAATCCAAACGTCTTCACGAAAAATCGTCAATCGTACGAGCGAAGCAGCAGCGGCGCCATTTTGAAACTAGGATTTTCATATGTATCAATTAAGTTCGTTTTTCCTCGACTCACTCGAATTGATATCTGGTTTAAACGTAAGACTTAACTTCGTTTTTGGTTAAGATATATTTTTGGTTTTTATGTTACTTGAATGCATGTAAAAAAATAAAATAATACTACTAATACGTAAATACTTACTAATCTAAAACAAAGTGCAAATACCGCAAGTAAAATAAAACACAAAGTAAAAATAAAAAAAATGCGCAAGTAAATGTATACGAGAATTACAAAAAATGCTAAATGAAAATGACAAGTAAAAAAAAATAAAAAAAACTAAAATGCTAAAAAGGTAAATGCAAAATTATCCTAAAAATGAAAATGTCAAATTTATTCAAAATATGTAAAAACTAAATTTTTATACTTTTTATATTTTCTAATAATTTATTTATTAAAACTATGTTATTATTAAAAATAAACTCTTTTTTAATTTAAATTATGAAAATGTAATGAAAAGTAATATACTCAAAGTGAAATGAAACAACCCAAAACAAAACTAACGTAACTTACTACTTTTTTACTTGTACTAAATTTACGCAGCCTTATTGTTTTTTTGTAATATTCGCAGGCCCACGTGTAGCTAATAATCAAAGCAGGCCCAACTACTAGTGCACTTAAAGGCCTAACAAGTTCAAACGCAGACTTGTAATTGTTTAAGCTCAAAATGTAACATGCAGAAAAACAAAGGGACTAAAACAGTTGTAAATGAAACTACAAAAGGAAAAACGGGATGAAGCTTTAGAAAAAGCTTGAAAAGCCACGAAAGTGGACTAAATGAGATGGAAATTGTTGCAAAATGATTCTACTAACAAATTATCTTGCCAAAATTTATAACACACGAGATGATATGCTCAGAATACTGAAACAATTTTAAGAGCTTTTCGAAAATGACTGAGAGCTTATTAACTAGACGCATAAGCTGAAATCTAAAAAAAATAAAAAAAATAATGATTATAAGATGAGAAAAATGATTTCCACGAGGCTAAATGCAAATTTGAATTAACTACTTCTATAAAAGAAAATGAAATGAGGAAGCTAAATGAAGTAAACAGAAAGGTAATATGCAAAAATGCATATGAAATTAGTTTAGATAGGCCAACTTTGACTTATCCTAGCTTCTCCAAAAAGCACTTTCACAGCTCCTAACCTCAAAATAGATCTAAAGCACCTAGAAAGCTAATATTGTGTCCATTTTCAAGCTCCAAAATTCCAAATCGAACTCTCAAAAGCTGCTGATGTTCTTGACAGTTTTTGACGCTAAAAATGAACTATAAGCGCACTTATTTTTGAGCATATGTGTCTAAAACCTTAGGCAACCTACCAATACCATTCAAGTGCATATAATTGAACCTAAAACAACTCAAATCCAGCAGAAACAACAACTATTGATCGAATTTTTATAAAAACACTAAAGTTATCACAGAGACTTAATGAACCTATTTTTTTGTGTTTTGCGTTTTTATTTTTAAACAAAAAGCTGAAATTCCTAGAATTATACTATTTGAACTAATCAAAATGTACTAAGCTCCTAGATTCAAATAATACGCAAATGACACCCTATTCCAAACAGCCCTTAAAGTGGCAGATTGGGGCTTAAGCTTATGATTCTGGTTACTAGAGACTAAAACTGAACTTTATATAGTTGAGCAACTAAGTTAAGACTTACAAGGCTGATTAAACACAATTCAAGTTGATGTAAAAGACTAATACAGTTAATGACTAAAATATTTTTGAGTTTTTTTTTTTTAGATTTTATGTTTTAGGACAGAAAATGGAAAAAAAATGATAAATTGACAATTTAAGCTACAAAGTGAAATTTGAAACAAGTAAGCTCAGATAAAAAGCAAATAAGCAGATAACAAAAATGATTATAATCCAAATAAACATTAAACAAAAACAGATCCAGCATAAACTAATCGGATATCGAATAACATCAAAATAAAAGCAGATTAAGCAGATTTTAAACTCAAATAAGCAAATAAATCAAAACTAACAACAAACTTAACAAGAAATTAAAAGTAGATGAACACCTTGTGTCGATATCCGTTGGGTCGAAGGTGGGCGCTGAACCCCCTTTGTTACCGATTCAAACAAACACCATCTTCGAATCACCAAACATCACCGAACCAAGAACATCAACTTACTTGAACAAAATAAAACCTTCGAACAGTAACCTTTGATAATCTCCCAGTGGGGAAGATTATATTCACTTTCCTTTTTATTTTATTTTATTTTTTATTTATTATTATTTTTTTTATTTTTTTTCGATAATGAATAAACGTGAACAGTAACCAAAACAGTTTTAAAGATTAAAATAAATTGAAATTTGCAGGAAATTAAATGGGAGACGAAAATTAAATAAAATTACATTTCATTAATAAACAAAAATTACAAAGACTGGAAAATAAAAATTACATTAAACCTACCAATCTAATTTTGCATAAAAATTAAATCTAATTTAAGTCCTACTCCTAAATTAATTAAAAAACTGAAAAATAAAGAAAAGCTATTTACATAATGATTTGGTGGGGGTTTTTATAGGCAAAACCCCATAACCCTCTTCTTGAATATTCGTGAGCAAGGCTTTAAATCTGGACCGTTCAACACTTGTTTTTATTCTCTTTCTTCATCTAATGGTGAAAAATCACTACCCATCACACGGATTGCCACCGTGGATGGGTAGTGTGCTTCTTGTGTTTCTTCTATCATGATGTGGAGGCTTTTTATTGGTGGGATTGGTGAGATGTGGTGTTCTAACCAATCAAAATAAAGAATAAAGCCACGTATGATTGAATGGAGGACCACAGTTGGTGTTCTTCCCCGAAAATCATGAGGATTTAATATCCCTTGGTGTGAATTATCAATTAAGGTAAAACCCCCTTTATTTGGTGGATAATTTTTGAGATATGAATTTAGGGTTTCGGTGAGATAGGGTAAAATGGTGGCTGTTTAGTTTGGAAAAGAGATGGGTGGTTTATTGAAAGTAACGAATGAAGGGGTGGGGTAAAAATAAGTGTTTTATTTATTGTGAGATGTGTATGTATACACGTGGGGTGTGAGGAGCGGGTTGACTGTTTTGTGTTGACCAATTATTTGCCAAAGTGAAAACTTTGCAAAGTAAATGAAAACAATCCGTTTATTGTTTGTTGGGCTAGTGGCCCAAATTCTTGACTCCCATCGTTTTATATTGGCTTGTGGCCCAAATGCCTTATATCCGTATGTTGTAAATAGCCAAATGGGCTTAATGGGCTCTTCTTTTCCAAAGATAATAATTTTATCCACACAAATGGGCTTTTGGGCCCATTAATCACAAGTGGGACCCACAAGCCCGTTAATCTCCATAAAAATTAAATCCGCTAAAATTCAAACTTGAATTCGCCATTTCTTCAAACTCGTGTCGGTTTAACCGGTTTCCGTGATCGTCGGCACACTTTTGGTCTTTTGACTTTGTCTTCGTCTCTTTTTGGACTTTTCTTCAACTTTTGACCGTGAAATCCCGTGTTTTCTCTTCTTTTGATCATTTGTATCTATTTTAACACAAAAACACAAAACCACGCGTAATTCCGACATTTATGATAATAAACACATGATTCGGTCTTGTTTTTCCTTGATTTTAGTGGCAAAAGGATAAGTGTTTACACACTTATTACAATTCTATCTATATCTTTTTTTGGTTTTTCATGAAATGGTTTTGATGGAAATGACTCATAAAGAATTCAATGACTTTGATTAGGGCTTGGGTACCATGGACATTTATCACCCTCAAGTTTCACTTTCCCAATACCAAGCTTAAAAATGTGATCATTGTATTCACAAGTAAAAAGTGCATCAACTTATTCATGACAATTAAATATGGAACCGGTTATTATTTGAGCAAATTGCTTGTGGGCAAATTTGTCATTTATTCAAGTGTGAAATATAAGAAGTGTAAAATCCAAAAATAAGGAAGCACGGTTTTAATCCTAAGTAATCCTCTCATCCATTACTTGAAAAACCGCTCACAATCAATATAAGTTCGTTTCAAGAGTAATAAGTCATTCGCCTTATGTGTAAAATCCTCATGTCATGCTTTCATAAGTAGCTACACACTCGCTAAGGAAAGAAAAATAAAACTCACGCAATAATTTACATCCGCCATCTTTTTGAGACTTTGGATCTTCAACCCCGCAACCCGTCAAGGTAGTATTGGATTGGAGCAATCTATTGAATCCCCGCAACACGTCAAGGTAATATTGGAACTCAATAGTCACTATAATTAACACCACACTGCCCCTCTTAGGAGTCTTGTATATATATATTTTTTTCTTTTCTTTTCTTTTTCTTCTTCTTTTTTTTCTAGCCACTCATTTTTTTCATAAGCCGCTCTTATTTTTCTTTATTCCTCACTAAGAAATTTGAAAAGAATAAAAGGAAAAACACCCGCTAAATATTGAGCATGACATAAGTCTAGTACACATAAAACGTTCTAACTTAGAATCTTAAGACGTACTTATATCAACCATGAATGATTAGACAAAAATGCATAAGAGATTACAAACCAATTAAAACCGTTCTTGATAATTTATTAACAATTATATACATGCGAAGAAAATAGAGGTAGAGAAGAGAAGGGTTTACCCACAAGTAATTATCATGAAGTTTATCTAGCCCTTTTATACTTGCTTCAACTCTATCATTTCCCATTCTCCACAAATTTAAAATCTCAAATAATGAGACTAGTGGATGCTTAGCCTAATAGACCAATGAAGGACTACATGGTTAAGGATACTAGCTAGAGAATTCTAAGATAAGCAAACTCGGGTTGAGTCAAAATATCCATGGCGGGCCTAATATGTCAAAGAGGTCTAAATTTGTTAAACCATGTCCTTTATTATATTTTTTTTTCTTTTTATATATTTTTTGATGAAAAACAAAAAAAGAAATATATACAATGCAAATGTGTTATGCAAATGAAAAATGATTGATGCAAAAATTATGAATGCATATTTTTGGTGGCCAAAGTAGATCAAAAATTTGAAAAATGTTTGAAAAATTAATTTTCCGAGTTATCATGAAAGGCAATGACAAGATCTAGGTAAGGTCACTTCGATAGAAGACCCCCCTACACTTAAGCTAAACATTGTCCTCAATGTTTAAGAGAATGGAAGTATAAAAACTTCCCCTACACTTATGACAATGAATAGACTTTGCTTAACCCAAGTTAAGGAAAGGACAACTATTAGTGAATTCATGTTTAAGCACAAGGTGTCAATGAAAGATCACAATAGTAACGAAGTGAACCGGATACAAGGGCCTCCTCCATAAGCTCCAAAGCATGAAATGAGTGAGCAACCCTACAAACAACATGAAGACAAAAGAAGGTCTCCCCTACACTTATCTCTAAGTCTATACCCTTATTGCTAACCTACAACACTCTAAACCTAGTTATACGATGCTTGAGTTAATGAGTCTCTAGCTTGACTCGTCCCTCAATGAATTAATTCATGGGGAAAATGTGGATCTCTTGAACCATTTCAACAGAAATGTCCTCCCCAAAATAATGTTTCACACGGTGACCATTCACTTTAAAGTTTGGACCATCGGGTTGTGACAACTCAATAGTTCCATATGGAAACACTTGAGCAATAGTGAATGGACCGGACCATCTCGACTTAAGCTTGCCCGCAAAAAGTTTCAACCTTGAGTTAAAGAGGAGAACCGGCTCTCCAAATTTGAACTCACGGTTCTTGATCTTAGCATCATGCAATTTCTTAGTCTTTTCCTTGTAAAGCAAAGAATTTTCATAGGCATTGGCTCTCAATTCATCCATCTCATTAAGTTGATCTTTCCTATGTGAACCGGCTTGGTTTAAATCAAAGTTAGCCCACTTGAGAGCCCAAGATGCCTTGTGTTCTAACTCGAATGGGAGGTGGCACGCTTTACCATAGACAAGCCTATAAGGAGTACAACCAATTGGCGTCTTAAAAGCCGTCTTAAAAGCCCACAAAGCATCATCAAGCTTATCCGACCAAGAAGCTCGATGCTCTCCCACCGTTCTCTCTAAAATTCTCTTTAAACCACGATTTGTGACCTCGGTTTGACCATTGGTTTGAGGGTGATACGCGGTAGAAAGTCTATGATTAACTCCATATTTCTTTATAACTCTCGTGAATTGATCATTACAAAAGTGCGTACCACGATCACTTATGATGGCCCGAGGTACACCAAATCTAGCAAACAATTGCTTTAAGAACTTCACAACAACTCTAACATCATTGGTAGGTAAGGCTTTAGCCTCCACCCATTTGGACACATAATCCACCGCCACAAGTATATACTTGTTTCCCTTAGAGGATGGAAAAGGTCCCATGAAATCAATGCCCCATACATCAAATATCTCACACTCTTGAATAAAATTTTGTGGCATCTCATCACGTTGCATAATTTTTCCTTGTCTTTGACACACATCACAAAATTTTACCATCTCATGGGCATCTTTGTAAATGGAAGGCCAATAGTAACCCGAATCAAAGACTTTCTTGGCTGTATAGTTAGGCCTAAAATGTCCACCCGTAGGTCCTTTATGACATGCTTCTAAGATCTTAAATGCCTTGGTCCCATCTACACACCGTCTAATGTTTTGGTCCGCACATTGCCTAAAAAGATAAGGATCATCCCAAAAGTAGTACTTAACTTCCTTAAGAAATTTCTTCTTTTGTTGATAAGTAAGACCCTCAATAAGCACATTTCCCACAAGATAGTTTGCTATATCCGCAAACCAAGGAGTGGCATCCTCTTGGGAAGAGATAGACATGAGCTCCTCTAATGGAAAGGATTCATTGATTTCTTGATGTGGAAATTCTCCTTGAAAAGGATGCTCAAGTCTACTCAAGTGATCCACCGCTAAATTCTCGGCTCCTTTCTTATCACGAATTTCTATCTTAAACTCTTGAAGCAACAAAACCCATCTCAAAAGCCTAGGCTTAGCATCTTGTTTTGTCATGAGATACTTGAGAGCGGAATGATCCGTATACACTATGCTTTTGGATAGCACAAGGTATGGTCTAAATTTCTCAAAAGCATAGACTATAGCAAGCTACTCTTTTTCTGTGGTAGTGTAATGAAGTTGTGCACCGGTCATGGTTTTACTCGCATAGTGTATAGGTTGAAAATGCTTATTAACTCTTTGTCTTAAGACGGCCCCCACCGCATAATCACTAGCGTCACACATAAGATCAAAAGGTAATTCCCAATTTAGAGAAACCAAAACGGGAGCCTTTGTCAATTTCTTCTTAAGAGTCTCAAAAGAGTCCAAACAATCTAGGTTAAAAATGAAAGGAACCTCTTTTTCTAAGAGGTGAGTCATCGGTCTAGCTATCTTAGGAAAATCTTGTATAAAGCGCCTATAAAATCCCGCATGACCTAAGAAACTCCTCACACCTTTAACCGAGGTGGGTGGGGGAAGCTTAGCAATCACATCAATTTTAGCTCGATCCACTTCTAATCCCTTGTTGGATATTTTGTGTCCTAAAACAATTTCCTCTTTCACCATAAAGTGACATTTCTCCCAATTAAGCACTAAACATGTTTCCTCACAACGCTTAAGCATTCTCTCTAGATTGGTGAGACATGAGGTAAATGAATTTCCAAAGACGGAAAAATCATCCATAAAAACCTCCATAGTTTGCTCTATCATGTCATGGAAAATCGCCATCATGCACCTTTGAAGCGTCCCCGGTGCATTACATAAGCCAAAAGACATCCTCTTGTAAGCAAATGTACCGTAAGGACAAGTGAATGTGGTCTTTTCTTGATCCTTAGGGTCAATGGGTATTTGGAAATAACCCGAAAAGCCATCAAGAAAGCAATAGTACTCATTTCCCGCTAAGCGTTCAAGCATTTGATCCATAAAAGGTAATGGGAAATGGTCTTTCCTAGTAGCCTCATTGAGCTTTCTATAGTCAATACAAACTCTCCAACCGGTAACAAGTCTTGTAGGAATAAGCTCATTGTTCTCATTAGGCACTACGGTGATTCCACCCTTCTTTAGAACACAATGTACCGGGCTAACCCATGGAGAGTCGGAAATGGGGTAAATCATACCCGCATCAAGGAGTTTAATCACTTCCTTCTTAATGACCTCATGGATTTTTGGGTTTACTCTTTGTTGACTTTGAATGGCGGGTTTGTAATCATCCTCCATAAGGATTTTGTGTGTACAAAAATGTGGATCAATTCCCCTTATGTCGGATATTTTCCAAGCTAAAGCTTTCTTGTGTTTCTTAAGGACTTCAATAAGTTGCTCCTTCTCGTCCTCTTTCAATTCTTTAGCAATGATCACGGGTAATTGGTCTTTGCCCTCTAAGAAAGCATACTCTAGGTGGGATGGAAGGTCCTTAAGTTCAATTGGAGGTGGACTCTCTATGGAAGGTTTTACTATGGAAGGATCCTCATTGGTAACTTCTTGTGGAGTAGGAGAAGGAATAGGGTCCTCATTGAGCAACTTTTAGATAGTAAGAATATCTTCTTCCCAATTAATGGGAGAATCATCATCACCAAGAAAGTTTGACTCAAATTCCTCCAAGAGGAAATCACTCTCTCCAAAAGGTGTTAAAGAGGGAGCAATTGAGGCCACGGTTTCAACATGAGGCATTTCATCACTAGTACTCTTGCAAGCATCATGAAAGTGTTCGTCACACACTTCATCTAACACATCAACTATGTTAATAGTCTCACAAGGTCTAGACTCCTTAACCTCTTTCCTATCACAAACTTTCCCTAACTTAAACACCACTTTCTCATCCTCTACTCTCATAATTAGTTCTCCTTCCACCACATCTATCAAAGTACGACCCGTTCTCAAAAACGGTCTACCAACAATCAAAGGAACTCTAGGATCCATGTCATAATCAACCACTACAAAGTCGGCCGGAAATGTAAACTTATCCACACCTACAAACACATCCTCTGCTATACCTACGGGGTAAGCTATGGTTCGGTTGGCTAACTCAAGGGTCATCCTAGTGGGAGTGAGCTCGGGAAGAGAGAGTTTTTTCAAACCGATAAAGGCATGAGGTTAATGCTTGCCCCTAGATCCGCCAAAGCCATGCAATTTTCTACACCAGGAAAATTACAAGGTATCAAGAAGTGCCCCGGATCTCCAAGTTTTGTTGGTAAGGTTTTAAGTAGCACGGCGGAACAATTTTCATTAAGGGATGTGTTGGGCAAATCAACCAATTTTTCTTTGTTTGAGAGTAAATCCTTGAACATCTTAGCAAACTTTGGCATATAAGCAAGAGCTTCCGCAAAGGATATGTTGATGTTGAGTTGCTTGAACATCCTTAAGAAATTTGATACTTGGATGTCATCCATGTTCTTTAACTTGTCCTTTTTCAACCTTGAAGGATATGGAAGAGTTGGTTTTGGTGTAGGTGGAATAGGTGTTGTAGTAGATGATTTGTCTTTGTTAGCTTCTTCATTGGGAGGTGTGGAAGGTAGAGGAGAAGTAGGAATAGGATGAGAAGGTGTGTTTGACTGAATGGGAGCATTTTGAGGTGGTGAAGTAGAGGTAGAAGGCTTGTCAGAAGTAGGAACAAAAGTGGGTGGAACAATAGGAGGTTTAGGAGGTGAAGCATCCTTTGTTGTCTTTCCACTTCTTGTTGTAATAGCATTGACATTTGCCCTTGGATTTGTTTGTGTGTTAGAAGATAAAGCCCCTTGTGGTCTTTCATTGAATGCCATTAAAAGCCTATTGGTTTGTGTATCCAATGCAAGTTTCATTTGATCATTCATTCTCTTTTCACTTTCACGAATTCTCTTGTCAACATACTCATGAGTCTCTTGTACCCCATATCCTTGATTTTGAAGTTGAGGGTAAGTTTGATTTGGTATTTGAGAATATCCTTGATTTGGGAAAAGTGGAAGTGGTTGATTAAATCCTTGATGTGGTGGGTAAAAGATATTTCCTTGATGTTGAAAATTGTTTGGTGCCTTGTAGTTATTTCCTTGGTAAGGTGGTCTTTGCCCTTGCTTCCTTAGTAACACTTGAGGAGGATTTTGTTGAAGTTGGGTGGGTGGTTGGGGTGGGAATCCCGGTAGAGTAAGGTAATTTTGGGATTTGTAAGAAAGGTTATTTGGATTGATATTTGGCTTGAAGTGTTCACGATGTTCCTCTTGGTAAGCATAACATTCCCCTTGATAACCTTGCACCTTATCACATTGTTCATAGGAATGGGGACCTCCACAAGTTACACAAGAAAGAGTAATGGCATTCACATCATTTGAAGAATTGTTCAATGAAAGGCTCTTAATAGCTTGAATCATTTCTTGTTGTGCCTTAAAATTCCTCTCACTATCTCTATCCATCTTTTGAATGATCTCTTGTTGATACTTGAGGAATTGGTTATCACAAGGTGTTTGAGAATCATTTTGGATAACATGAACCCTTTCTTCAAATTGAGAATTTGTTTGAACCATTGCTTTAGTCTCAATGATGTCCAAGGCCTCTTGAATGGATTTACGAAGAATATTCCCTCCCGCGGAAGCATTGAGTGAATCTTGGTGATGAGGTTTAAGGCCATCATAGAAAGTATTGATTTGGTGAACTTCATCCAATCCATGGTTAGGGCACCGCCTCAATAACTCTCTAAACTCCTCCCAAGCATCACTAAAGGATTGACTAGGTTTTTGTTAAAAGCCTATAATTAAGTTCCTTAAAGCCGTGGTCTTAGATGGGGGAAAGAACTTGTTCAAAAACTTAGTGGTAAAACCATCCCATGTGGTGATACTATCGGGTGGTTGGGTGTCTAACCAATGCTTAGCGTGTCCCTCTAGTGAAAATGGCACCAATATTAACTTAATAGCATCATGTGGAACTCCATTGTACTTAAGGGTATTGCAAAGAGCAAGGAATCTCTTAAGGTGATCATGAGGACTATCATTCTTGTGACCATAGAAAGGTGTGTTTGAAACCAAGGTAATCATAGCCGTTTTTAGGTCAAATGAGTTTGCGGGAATGTCGGGAATCTTGATAGCATCGGCATATCCGTGAACATTGGATTGCAAACGTTCCATCAAAGAACGATTATCAACAGCCATGGCTTCTTGTTGGGGATGAATCAAAGCACGATTCAAGTGATTGGCTTGATGGACGGTGGTGGTCTTACTCTTTCTCTTTTTCTTCCTTTTCGGAGGAAGAGGTTGTACACCAATCGGTATTTGTGCACGCCCGCGAGTGAGCATGCAACTCAATACGAGGAATGAGAGAGAAGCTCTCGTGTGACTTTGAAGAGAAAAGGATTATCCTCTTCGAGTTTCAATATGAAATATCCACAAGAAAATAATAATATACGTATGTACTACTTGGGTGTAAGACCCCCAATGAAGCCTTCCTTCTTAGAATACTCACAAGTGAACGGGGGGTTAGGTGGCGCGAAGCATTTAAGTACCTATTGACCCTTAGATGGCATTTTATAGCACATCGCCTTTCTATTCACTTAATTGTTTGTATTCTTCGAATTGTTGCTTATTGGAAGTATTTATCTATTCTTGCTTTATTTTGTTTGATCGATACACGTGTCAAGGACCGGAACGCCCCTCAACACGGTGTAATGCCTTGGCAATACTTATGGAGAATATGTAAATTGGTTGTTCTTATACGTATACGTATTTACTTTTAATAATATATGGAAAATATTTTTGTATTTATGAGTTTTTAAGAGAAAATACTATATGTACATAAAAACTGAGAGAATCCAATAATATATATTTTTGGGTGGAATCTCTTAGGAAAAAGATTGCTTTTTGGATTTTTTAATTTGTTTGGTCAATTCTTTAGGAAAAGAATTGTTTTGGTAAATTTTTTAATTTTTATATATTTTTATATTTTTGATTTTTTATTTGTTTTTTATTTATGATACGTAAAAATAACGTTCACTAGGTGAACGGATCCCAAAAGACAATGAAAACCGTCAATCGATAGTCTCTCGTAAAGTCAAAGAACCGGCAGCGGCGCCATTTGAAATGTGTATAGTTGAAGTTCGTTTTTCTCAGTTCTTAACAAATTGAAAGTCCTAACAAGATCGGGTTTTTAATTGTTTTGGGTTGGTAAAGTTTTTTTGGATATTGATGACGTATAGTCCCCAGCCGGGTCAGGAACCCGGCCCACGGGTACTACCCGTATCCGGCCCATCACAGATGGGTGGGATAATGTCATTCAGGCTTATGGGCTTGAATGAACAGTAACCGCACACATGTGTGCGGCCCACAGCCCGGTGCGGCCGACATAGGGTTAGACATAATCATATTCTGTCTAGGAATAGGTTTACCCCAAAAGAGGAGGATATTCATTACCATAATTAGAAGATAACAATCATTCTAAATTTTGATAGTTATCCTTTCCTTGGGGCCGAAGTATCAGTGGCAGCCCACTAGGGTTCCACTGCCTATAAAAGGAACCCCCAAGGGTTCCACAAAGGTATTACGCTCTATACTCTCAACTCACATAAAACCCTAACCGATTACTTACTCTCACGCCGGAGTCTAATCGTGGGAAACATTCCCACGGTAAGCCTAACGCGTGTTGTTTAGTGAGCAGGATCCCAACCAAACGATTCACTTGGTGCAGGAGCCGGAGCCCAGCCAACCCGAATTAAGACTAATTCGGGTCTAGCAAGGATCACCCAACTTTTGCATCAACAAGTTGGCGCCATCCGTGGGACCCATTACACTAAGCTAGAACAAAAC
The DNA here is from genome assembly GCA_025667525.1 of Glebionis coronaria. Lineage (NCBI taxonomy): Eukaryota > Viridiplantae > Streptophyta > Magnoliopsida > Asterales > Asteraceae > Glebionis > Glebionis coronaria. The sequence continues at coordinate 296,352,406 of CM046874.1, forward strand.
CTCATTCTGAATTTCCAATGACGAAGGGGCATCCGCAATCCAACCCCAGGAACACGAATCCTGGAAATCGGAAGTCCCAAGGGGAAGGGATACTCATCCCCAATCAATCACCTAGCCGCCTTGCAGGCGGACCTGGTAACTGTGGCGGTTTTCAGCCCTTGGGGGTAACGAGCACGATCTCCATAACAACCCCACCTACTTCAACCCTGGACAACCCTAGCCAGGGAGTGCGCCCAACCCTCCTAACAAGGAGCCGCGCAGACCGTCATCGGAGGAGGAAGTAGAAGTCCTACCACTCAGCGAGGAGGATCTCACTCGAGTTCTCACGCAGAACTTTGATAGGATCATCCCGGGGATCGCATCAAGGTTGAATCTGGGGAGGAACCTCCAATCCAGACTCATCTTTGGTGACACCGGACCAATCACCTCTTCCCAAAATCAGAGGAAAAGGAGAGCTCGGCCTCAGGAGCAGAGCATCTTTGAGGAAACCCCTCAACCCAGGAATGTGTTTGAGCGCATAGGAGATCGCCTCATACAGGAACTAATGCAGTCTCGAGAAGGAGGAGATAAGTTTGATGGTTCACCCGAGTGACCAGATCGAGAGCTGGCCAGAACCGCTCGCCGCACGAGCGTGTGGGACAGGATGAACACTGGGAAAAAGGCTCCTGGTTCATCCCAAAAAAGTGGTCCCTACCCAAAGGATGGGGCACCACCGCCATCTCCAGACCCGTCAGGGGAGGACTCAGATTACCATCCGCCTAAGCGTCGCCGACCTAGGCGTACCCCTCCACCACCACCAAACAATGATGAGTATTATGGTGGCCCTTATTATCGAGATACAGAAGCGGAGGATCTTTCCCGCCCGTGGTGTGAACCGTGGGATGACCCTAGGCTCACCCGGCCATGGGCGGATCCCAAGGAAGACCCATTCACCCTACGCATACGGAACTATTCCGAAGACACCAAACGCCGCATGCCGGCGTGTGTCAAAACCTATGATGGAACTGGTGATCCGGATGATCACCTTAAAATATTTGATACGCAGGCTAAAATTGAACGATGGCCCATGCCTATATGGTGCCAAATGTTCAATTCAACTCGGATCGGAAATGCCCGTGACTGGTTTGAGGGACTCCCTCTACGGAGCATTGATAGTTTTACGGAACTACGCACTGCGTTCAAGAACAATTATACTCAGAAGAAGAAGTATAATAGGGATCCGGTCTCATTGGCGACTGTCAAACAACGGCCGGGGGAGTCCACAGAAGCCTTCACTGAACGCTTCAATGATGAGTGCACGCGCACAAAAACAATGCCGGAACTCCTGAAAATCTCTGACTACATGCACGCCATAACAGACAGGGAATTGATCAGGCGCCTCAATGACAAGCGTCCAGAGAGATATGATGACCTCATGGAAAGGGTCAGAAATTTCATAAAAGGAGAAACAGTTGTTGCCGTGGCTTACCCATCCAGAGGAAATGGGTACCGGTCAAACGACCAGTCTCAGAGATAGTCGGGGGGTCAAGGCAACCAGAACAACAGCAAGGGCTCAGACTATAAGAGCCAAAACAAAGGAGGACGGCCGGACGATAAGTTTACCCCTCTAAAGATGTCCTACCGGGAGATTTTGCTGACGAAAGGGGCAAACTTTCCAAGGCCGCCCCCAATGACAACTCCGCCGGAACGTCGGCAAGGAAATCGCTTCTGCGAATTCCATAACGACAAGGGCCATGGTACGGAGGAGTGCATCCAGCTCAAGAAGCACATTGAGTCACTGATCAAATCAGGTAAACTCAAGCACTTAGTTAAGGATTGGAAGGATGGAAAAGACAACAAAAAGTATGATAAGAAGGATCCCCAAAAGGACAAACCTTCGACTATATACATGATCCAATCCAGACAACGCCGCACGAGGCAGAAAGTTGGCCAAAAATTTTCACGCGGCAGGGAAATTTCATTCCCTCCCATCACAGCAAACGATGTGATCGATGCTCCTCTCACTATTGAGATAAGCATTGGAACACACAATGTTCGTCGCATGTATGTGGATGGAGTGTCGTCAGCAGAGGTACTGTATGAACACTGTTTTGTGCAGTTACGCCCAGAAATCAGAAGCCAATTAGTACCGGCCACGTCGCCGCTCACTGGCTTTAGTGGAGACACTATATGGCCGATAGGGCAACTGTGTCTGCTTGTAACCATTGGGAATGAAGAACACTCCACTACGGCGTGGATGAACTTCATGGTGATACGCTCACATTCTCCGTACAATGGGATCATAGGCAGACCAAGTATTCTGGCTATACAAGCGGTACCCTCCACGGCACACGGAATGATCAAATTTCCCGTTGATGGAGGAATCGTCACCATTTACAACACAATCGTACCAGCATCCGAGTGTCATACCGTGACAACACCGGCTCTACCGGTTCCAACCAAGGATGGATCACCGCCTCCCAATTGGAAGGTGGCAATTCATCCTGACTACCCGGAACAGGGGATATCCATAGGAGGGGCGCTCTCGGATAGCGGCAAAAGGGCCATGTGCTCTCTTTTAAGTGCAAACTTAGATATATTCGCATGGGAGCCAAAGCATATGACAGGCGTGCCACGTGCGATAACAGAGCATAAGCTCCAGATCCGCCAAGGGTACCAACCCGTCAAGCAAAAGAAGCGTGGCCAGGTGTCACACCCCACCATGGCGGAATATGTGGCGCGACGTATGGATATCATCACAACAATAACGTGTCTATAGAGATAACTAAATGATATAAGAAATGTCATAAAATGGTGACACAAATGTCATGACAATATCTCAACAATGTAGGAGTCTAGGTAAGTAGGTAACAGTCCTACCTCTTACCCAAGACAAACAAGTAACACAAACAAAACAAACATATAGGTGCCAACGGTATCACTAATTCAAAAAAAACATAAAGGTAAACTAAGAAGGAACGGGGATCTCCTTCTATATGCAATCCTAAGGCATCTAAGTCTAGCCACTTCTATCCTCACGCTTAACCACATTCACACCTGAAAGAGACACTAAAACACGTCAACATAATGTTGGTGAGAGTCATAGGTTTAGACTCCAACGCCAAAACAGTTATAAGCTGTGAATAACCACCATCAACAAAAGAACATATGGACAATGTGTTACAAATATGCATTAACAACTAACATTCAATATTAATCATACCAAACCAAAATCCAAGGCTCCTACCTTGCCAAAAAACATGGTATCATAGATGATCACACTATGTACCTATCCCAAGGCCACTACCTTGTCAAACCACAAGGCCACTACCTTGTCAAACCACAAGGCCACTACCTTGTCAAACCACAAGGACACTACCTTGTCAAACCACAAGAACTGAGACGGCACGTGTCCCCCGATCCAAATCATACACAATCAAGAATCACATAGCAGTTAATCACATAATGTATACACAAGTCCATCAAAACCATAAAAACATTCACAGCAACAATTTATGAATAACTCAACACAGTGTCTCTTCCATCCCATCTGGAAGTCAAAATCAATAGTAAACATGGGACTATGAAACTCACCTGATTGCTTCTTCACAAGTCCTCGCACTTAGCAACGAGCTAACAAACCAGAAACACACAATCAATACCCGAACCAACCACAAAGATGGCTCATCAACCTATGATGGACATCTAGCCTATTCCCATATAATTACCTCATTGTTAAGTTCTAATCACCCTATTACCCTTCCTTAACAAGTCCCTAACTTGGTTAAGTTTAATAGCTATCCCGTTCATAATTTTACACAAAACAGTCCCAGTTTTAGGTCTCAAAACTTTAAGTCAAACGTCTACTTAAATATACCCATGGTTTCTGTAAAAGGAATATTCACACTTTTATACATGTTAGTTAAAACCTCTCACTTGCCCTAACCTTAAACCTACTGTTAAGGCCCCGATATATGTGTATATATTGCTACCTATCCATAATTCACTGATTTTAAACGTATGAAAAGTTCATTACCATTAGAGGGTCTTACCCTAAACCACAATCTTAGCCCAAGTGCAGATACTCACTACAATATATAAACCATCTCTCATGTTCTTGAGAAGATCCCAATGCAACCCTAAGTACCCCAAACAACCTAAAACTTAAAAAGAAAACAGACTGATTACAAAACTGTTTTGACCTTCGACTGTTGTAACCTGTTTTTGACCCACTTCCCTACCTCCATTTTAGTTCTAGTTTCTTGCATTAGAAAGACACTTCAATTACCTTTTCAGGGATACTTGGATCACATCTTGAATGTTCCTAGAACTCCCGATATGATCAAAACAATTTACTCAAAATTCTGCCCAGTTTTTAAAAACGGGTTTAACAAAATCAACCTCATTAATTAACCCTAATCCCTCTAATTACAAGCCCTAATTTATTTAATCATTATAATATGATTAATATATTGTTTTAATTAAACCCTAACCTAAATCCGTCATAAGATGATTAAGACATCATTAAAATAATTAAATTGAAAAGGGTTAAGAAGGTTTTACCTTTGAATTAATAGAAGATGAAGAAAACCTAATTTTTGAAGAACCCTAATTGGCCACCATTGATGAATTTCGGCTAGGAGATGTTATGGAGGTTAAAAACCTGATTATTATGGTTATGAGTTGGGTTTGGTTAAGTCCTAAAGGCCCCCTAATCCTATTACAAGTCCATTGGGCCTGTTTTGGGCTTTTCCCTTCTTTCTTTCTTTTTTGGTACGTCTAAACCGACCCAAACTCCCCTAAATTCGGTTTTTTTTTTATTTTTTTTATTTAATATTATGTTATTAATATTAATTTAATTTTCCTTAATTTATTTCAGCTCCTAAAGCTTCCAAAACCACAAACCGTAAAACTAGTCAAATTTACGCGTTTTACCGTAAAAGACGTAAAATATACACTTTTATAAAAACTCTCAAATTTTGAAATAAACTTTATAAATAAGTCCTAAATGACTTAAAACCATCCCGAAAAATATCCATATGACTAATTACCTCATCCGAGACCTCCAAATGCTAAACCGTAAATCGTAAAAATACGATTTTCTATAATACATATACGTATACGTAAAACCACTAAATAACACCATCTCACTTCATAGTCACTACCATGTGAACTCATGAACATGAAATCATCACACATCGTTTCACTCACAAGGTAACCCGTACCGAAAACGATATCCAAACCACAATTTATACACACCAATAAGCACATAAACACGTAAAGACATGTAACTAGCACAAAATAAAACTAAGTGACGAACCTCAAAAACAGGGTTGTCACATCACTCCCTCCTAATAGAAATCTCGTCCCGAGATTTACTCCTTAGGATCAAACACACAAACAACAAATCACATGAGGATACTTGTTCTAAACGAACTCCCCTCATTTCCACGTGAACTTTAGTTCAAGTTTCAAAATACCACATATACAAACCAAAAATAATTAAACTCATTGCCAAACTCTTGACCTCACAGTCAGTAAATCTCACAAATGATCTTTGATAAAACAAAGACTTATTAACACAAGTCTCGAATAACCGTATATGCTAAATGCATTCTCAAACAACCTTTACCAATCTCAATACATGAAATGTATCATATATACAACTCATTTCCCCAGGAAATTCTACTCTCATAAGCTACTGGTCCGATCTTTCCAAAGATCATAAATGGACCTACAAAACTCTACATCAACTCTTCCATTTTACCAAAACGTACCACCCGTTACTATGGGTGAAACTTCATACACACTTTGTCACTAAATCTAGTGGTTTCCTCCATCTCTACATAGCATCCCTTGTTGCTCTCATCCTTTCCACAAACACCATTACTACATTAGTAGCCTCTTTTACCAATTCTAGTCCACAATGGGGACAACTCACCCTATCCTTTCATATAGTGCCCCAAATGGCATTTATCGACTTCTAGTATAATAACTATCATTATATGAAAACTCAGCCATCGCTAATGAGTTTCCTAACTCCCTCTAATCAATCACTCATGCCCTCAATGTAACCCTTAAGGTTGTATAAATATCTCAATTGCCCATCCTTTTCTAGTTAGTTAGATATACTCATGTCCAATCATGTTCATCAACTCCCTTTAGTCTGTACTCCAAACTACTTAAAATTCTAATTTCCTTACAAAGTGACCTATGACGGTCTTTCACATATCCATCAGTTCTTCCCTTGCCATAATCCTTCATAAGGCATTTCATACATATTAGGCTAACTTTTACGCCAAAACCCTCTATTCCATCACATTCGTACGCAATCCTTCCAACTTCTCAACTACGTGACTTCTCATTCCTCTTGAATATGAGATGAATTAGTCTGTCTGTCGACTATCATCCAACTCTCGTCATACTTATTCCTCCACCGCATTATGTATCCCTTTCACCAACTTCGTCCTTACATCGCCCTTTCTAAGCTACTCCTATCTATGTAGGAAGTATAGTCTACGTCCCTTTTCTCCATATGATTGTCCAAGCCACGCAATATACATGTTGACGCGTTCTCTGCTTTAGACAACTCAACTCGTGCAACCTACATCCTTCATCCAAACCACCCTAATACGTCATCCATAGAGTCTTAGCTTCACTTCATTCTTCTTATTCTAGGTCTTATCAACCATGCTTGCCTTTCTCAGATGGTACTTGGCCTTGCAATTTTCTTTCATCAATTAACTCCACCCATCACCTTTGCCAAATGTTCAATCAAGATGATTGAATATGTGTTGGAGACGTTCATGATCCGTATAGATCATTCTCCACGTCTCGTACACCAAATGCCTCTAGCATTCTAGGCAGATATAACAGTCCAGCTCCACTAACTAAGTCTATCCGGTTCTTCCAAATCTTCAGTTCCTGCAACGTATAAGAAATCGCCTTTCTTGTCGTTCTCGTACACATCCAAATCCTTGCTCCACGTATCGTCATGCTACGCGGATTCATCCAGTCCTTCCGATAATGCCAAGATCGTCTCATTATCCAATCCACTTCTTCAGCCTCCAAAATGCTTCCTCATCCTTCTCCACTTCGCCCCTTGCTGGTTCCATGATATGTAATCATCTCTAACTACTCATCATGGTAAACTTATTACTAAAACTCACACTCGAAAATCTCACGTATAACTCCACTCCAAAACCAACACATAATTCGCCTCACTTTCCTTCTCAAATTTGAGTAGTTCAAGATGTCGTCGACGCTCCCGATGACAACTCGTTTATACACGTTCATGCACACTTGGTTCATTGACACCATGAAAACCGCTAGTGCTTTGGTGAAGCCAAATGCATAACCGTAAACCCAAAGCGTTCATACAACATCCTTAGCAGTTTCAACTATGTCCTCCTTGCACCCTCTCTTATCGGCAATACGAATAAATTCCTACCTCGTTCTACTTGCAAAATTCTACACGCATTTTAAAAGACCAATGCTTCCTCTCATCAGACCACTCAACCGCTTTCCACATCCAATCTACTACTAAGCAACTCAACTTTTACCTTGCATCCGTTGCAATTTCTAACAGCGCTTGTTTTTAAATCACTCCATCAACGATTTGCCTTGGAAAGACACTAACTCCAACTCCTCTCACTTCTCCTACTTGCTCTATTTATTGCATTCGTGCTAGCATAGGTTTCATCACTCTTCTCTATTGGAATCCACTTAAGACCAACTTCCGTGAAGATACGACCCGTTGGTTTCCATTGAAGACTAGATTTAGGAGTAGTTTTCTCTTGCACAGCGGAAGACTTCTTTGGAGAGAAACTATGTCCTTTTTTAATCCATGTTTCAGATTTGTTGTTGTTGCTTTTCTTTGCGATGGGGTTGTATCTCCTTGTTGTCTTATGGGATTCTGTATTCGATCTTCGTTCAAAGGAACGAGATTTGACCTCATAGAGGTATTGCAAAATGCAATGATCATGATTTCCATTGTGAATGCCCTTTTTGCTAGTGGGGCATACGGGGAATTTGGGATTCACGAAAGTACTTGTATTCCTTGGTTTTATATATCGTTCAGGCGTAGAGTTCGAAACACGACTATTCATGGATGGTTTCCAATTCCTAGATTGCTGGTGAGGGATCCTAGGTTTTGGTTGACTACCATTTGGAGTGTGTTGAACTCTAGCGGGATTTGGTGAACTAGGTTTTGAATACACGGGTTTGTTTTTCTGAATCTTCCCTGTTTGTTTAGCATCCTCTAGGTTGTTGGTATGAACAAGGTCATTTGAACCTACAGATTCCTTTGTGGACGCGAATGTCACACGTTTTGGAGGATTCCTAAAAGTGTTAGGTGCATTCACATGGTTGGGTTTAGCAATGGTGTGCTTTCTAAATGGAGGAACATAGGGTGGAATGGATGGTTTTGGAACACTTGGTTGCACATCGGTCTTAGGGGGTAACCTAGATTTTACATGAGAAGAATTGGAGAAAGGAGTCGGTTTTCCTAAGATAGACGGCTTTGGATCCTTGTAGGCATTAGGTTGTCGAACAACAGGTTTCACAACTTTAGGTTCCACAACTTTCCCACCCATTTTAGCAACGAGTTTCTGCAACTCTGCTATCGCTGTGTCCCTGTCTTGTAACTGAGCTTTCAACCCTTTAATTTCCAAATTCTGTTCATTCATTTCTAGAAACGTTTGGGAAAGTTTTTCTTGCAATTTATTATTATGTGGAAAACTACCAATGTCTTTTTGCAAAGCAAGTTCAAGAATGTTTTTGAAGGAAATCAGTTTTGTGTTGAAGTAACTCAAAAGCCTTTTTATCAACATTTTCTTTACATTTCGAAAGCTCAATTTCAAGACGTTCACACTCTTTGATTTGATCAAGATATTTGCATGCAACATCAGAATATTCATCGATATCAGCACAAGATTGAAGAGTAACACACAAAATATCTTTGGAGAGACATTCTTTTAAGAGTAGATCATATTCATTTGAAAATTCTGATTTGTCATTTTGAAGTTCATCAATTTCTTTTTCAAGAGACTCAACATATTTCAAATCATCAAACATTTCAGACCGAATCAAATTTTCAAACTCAAGAACATGTTCTTTTATTATCTTCGTATTTGGTATTAAAAGTTCTTTCACAAGCACAGTTATGTTGTGAGGAATCTCGATTTCCACTTATCCTTTTGATGTTTTTCCCAATCGCTTTCAACAATTGATTGAACATTATCAACGTGGTTTTTAAGAAAACCAAATGTTTTATACTTTTGCTTTTAGAAGCATCTAGAGGCAAATAGTTAATATATTTAAAAACATTAGTTTTCCTTTTAGCGGCAAAAGCCTTTTTCCATTGAATTCTTCTTTGTTTGCATTCTAAAAAGAATTCCTCACGAGACTTCTGTTTTTGTGGAGTGAAAAGACCATAAAGACTGTTTAGATAAGCATAGTTATATGGTTTCACAAAATCTTTATTGACCGGTCATCTACTCTCCTCATCCCAAAGGGATGTCTAATCATTACCAAGAGGATATTCAGGATCGGTCCATTCGGACTCATCCATATAAAGGCGGGGGTTCACAGCTTGAGCTTGGGCAAGGTAATCGGGACTCGCAAAGCTAGCTTGACCCTTAAACATCAACGGAGGTGCTAACATTCTTACTGTTTGAATAGAGTCATGCGTTTTATAAACAACTTTCTTCAAGAATTCGACTTGTTTTTCTAATTCCGTTACTTTTTCAGTATCTTTTTCATGTCGACTTTTGAAATCTTGTTTTAACGTTTCAACCTCTTGTTTCTTAACATCAAGAATTTTAGCAGACTCGGTGTTATCCATCGAAAGCCGTTGTTCAAGTTCGTTGACTTTGGTGGTAGCAAGGTACGTTTTTTGACGTTCATCACTCAATAAAACATTAAATTGACGTTTTTCTTTAGTTAACAAAGCAATAACTTCATTGTATTTATTTTCAAAATCGTCCTTTTTAACGTTGGTGACACGACTTTTGTACCCCTCAAGCTCTTTGGTCTTTTGAAGAAGCTCAGCCCTATTACTTTAAAGGGTCTCATTAGATTTAATTAGAGCGGTTTTGCATTCTTTAAAGTTTTGAGTGAGCGTTGCGTTTGCCTTCTTTAATTGCTTTTGACACTTTCTTGTTTCATTGACATCTTTTTGTAAACTAGCAATTAAATTAGCAAGCGCGACACGCTCCTCATCATCATACTCATTTGCATGTTGATCATCCTCAAACTCATTATTGCACATGTCTGATGAATTGGGTGTGGTATTGCTATCAACCTTTTCCGTCATACATGTGTCAATAAGGTTTGTTGTTTGGTGACTATGCTCATGCATATTGGCATTGGCAAACACATTAAATTCAACATTGTGTACCTCTTCCAATGGCTCAGAATCGTAAACAGGACCATTATCATAGGAAGGTGTATTGCTGATGACATTCTCAGGACTGATGCCTTGTGTGCCAGTGTTGCTGCTTTCTTTCCCATGTATGTTATGATCATTCTGCTCACCATGTGTTGTGTTCTCTGATCTGCAACTGCCAGTTGCATTACTCGATATTGTATCGTTACTTACAGTTGAGACTGGACTCGTATCCACTACATGAATCTTTGCAACCGTGCACTCTTGCATTTTCAGCCTTTTGTCATGCATCTTATTGATCATGTCTTTTGCATGAAGTAAGCGTTCATCCATAAGCCTCTCAATTGATTCCATGTTTCCAAAAATCAAGTCTCTAAATGATTTTGCTTCCATTGTAGTGTAGTCTTTGAAGTGTTGATGTGCATCTCGAACTTCGGACTCAAAACTGGGATTCTTGAATAGCTTTGAAGCAAAGAATGGTTGAAACGGTGTTCTGAGTGTTTTGAAGGCATTCTTGGAATTTGTCTCATGAAGGTTTGTGTTGAGTAATTCATTCTCAAGATTCTTCAAGTGGTCTCTTAAGTCATAAGTGAACGTGCGATGATCATTTCCGAAGAAGGAATGAAAAGCACGCATATACAATGGATTGTACGAGAAGGTCTCTCTTTCCAGACGTTTTAGATTCGTTTTAAGATCACTGAAAGCTTGCATACAACGTTGTTTAAGGACTTGTTCTTGTAGTTGCATCTCTCGTTCTTCTCTGTCTGAACACGCATTGCTCGTTTCTATGATGATGGTGTCTCAGTTGATGATGTGACTTTGGATCTTAAGTAGATGTGTTGTGATTGGTTTGTGGTTGCAATTTTGAAAATTCCAATTTTTTCACAGTCCGACAATAAATTCCTCAGTCCGACAAAACGGTAAACTGAAAATTTTGTCTTACCAAATTTTGAAATCAAGTCCGAAATAGCCAAAAACTAATAGGGAAAAATTTTGAAAAGTGAAAATTTTTGACAAAAATAAAGCCTAAAAATGGCCTAAAAATTTGAATTTTGGTCCGAAAATTTGAATTTTTGGTCGAAAAATTTTTCGCATCGCCAAAATTTGAAATCGAAGCATAAATGGCCTAAAAATGGTTTAGGAAAAAATAAATTTTAAAATGGTTTTCCTGCCAAAAAACTCTTTTTTTTAATCTTCGTGTAAACTATATTCCGAAACTAGTCTAGATGGTGCCTAAAACTAAAAAATACTCAAACAAAATTTAGCTAAACATGTCATCGGAATGTTGGCTGTCGGAATGCTTAGATCGCAATGTACTGTCAGAATGTTTAGATCAGAATATGGCTTAGATCGCAATGCACTGTCAGAATGTTTAGATCGGAATGTCCTTCTGTCTGAATGCTTAGATCGCAATGTATACCTGTCGGAATCCCAGATCGCAATGTATACCTGTCGGAATCCCAGATCACAATGTACTTGTCGGAATCCCAGATCACAATGTACCTGTCGGAATCCCGGATCGGAATGTGGCTGAAACAAATTTTGCAGAGTAACGACTCAAAATTCCTTAAAACCGTCGGAATCCCATATCGCAATGTACGATCGGAATGTCTCGTTGGAATAGGGTATCGGAATCCTTGGATCGCAAAGTAGAACCTAGTGGTTATTACGATCTGACCTCAAAACACTTGTACTTTCCGATGGATACCTTTGCTAGAATTTCGGAATGATGAAAAACCAAGGATTTTTTTTGAATGTTTGATCCAAGAAAGTTTGTGTTTTTAATCAAAACCAAGATACCAAAATCACCACAACACTATTGAAGAAGGTATACGACTCGAAATCACAAACAAACACAAAAAAGATCTTGAAATCGGGGAAGAATAAGGATCAAGTCAAATAAATTAAGTGAAACACAACAACCAATCACAAAACATTTATGTCCAAGCACAATGCCTTCTTTTACCATGAAATGGCATTTTTCCCAATTTAGAACAAGGCGAGTGTCTTCACACCTCTTAAGCATGTGTTCCAAATTGGCAAGGAAATGAGAGAAAGAATCACCATAAACCGAGAAATCATCCATGAAGACTTCCATAGTTTCTTCAATCATGTCATGGAAGATAGCCAAAAATACACCTTTGAAATGTCCCAGAGCATTGCATAAGCCGAAAGGCATTCTTTTATAAGCAAATGTTCCGTAAGGACAAGTGAATGTGGTTTTCTCTTGGTCTTTGGGATGGGAATTTGAAAATACCTGAAGAAACCATCTAAAAAGCAGTAATAGTCATTACCCGCTAGACGTTCAAGCATTTGGTCCATGAAAGGGAGGGGAAAATAATCCTTTCTCGTAGCATCATTGAGTTTGCGATAGTCTATACAAACTCTCCACCCTGTAACGAGACGAGTAGGAATCAACTCGTTGTTTGCATTGGGCACAACGGTGATTCCGCCTTTCTTAGGCACACAATGGACGGGATTAACCCATGGTGAATCCGAGATAGGGTAGATCATTCCTGCATCAAGAAGTTTGATAACCTCTTTTTTGATAAAGTCATGGATCTTAGGATTCACCCTTCTTTGGCTTTGAATAGTGGGTTTAAAGTCGTCCTCCATGAGAATTTTATGTGTGCAAAAGTGAGGATCAATTCCACGAATATCGGAGATTTTCCAAGCAATCGCTTTCTTGTGATTCTTCAGCACGGCGATAAGTCAAGATTTTTCTTCCCCTTTCAAGTCCTTTGCGATGATGACGGGTGACTTCTTGTTGTCTTCAAGGAAAACGTACTCGAGATGAGACGGTAAGTCCTTAAGTTCGAAATTCGAAGGATTTTCGATGGAAGGCGTAGTCAAATTCGGTTCATCGATAGAGATATCCTTAGGAGATGGTGGAGAAATGTGGTCCTCATTGAGAAGTTTCTCAATGGTACGAATGTCTTCATCCCAATTGGAGGGATAATCATCATATTTTAAGTCCACATCTCCCAAAGTTGCTTCAAAGTTTTTGAAAAGGAAATCACTTTCTCCAAATGGAGTTAGTGAAGGAGCAATAGAGGCAACGGTCTCAACAATGGGTAGAGAAGAAGAACCACTTTTACAAGCGTCTTTGAAATGTTCTTCACAAGCCTCATCAAGAACGTCAATGAAATTAACACTCTCGTTTTCAGAAGGCTGCTTAGAAAGTTTACCCATGTTGAAGACGATTTTATCGTCACCGACTCTCATGATTAATTCGCCAGCGGCTACATCAATGAGAGTGCGACCGGTCCTCAGGAATGGACGTCCAATGATTAATGGAACACGGGGGTCCATCTCGCAGTCAACGACAACAAAATTCACCGGAAAGGTGAATTTGTCGACACCAACGAAGACGTCTTCGGCTATCCCCACTGGATAAGCAACCGTACGATTAGCTAATTCCAAAGTCATTCGTGTAGGGACTAGCTCGGGTAGAGACAATTGTTTCCAAACGCTTAAAGGCATTAAGTTTATACTAGCACCTAGATCGGCTAGGGACATACAATTCTCTACCCCAGGGAAGTTGCAAGGAATCAAGAAATGACCCGGATCACCAAGTTTGGTTGGTAATTTCCTTAAGAGCACTGCGGAGCAATTCTCATTAAGTTGGGTCTGAGCAATAACGAGAAGTTTCTCCTTATCACTGAGAAGATCTTTAAACATTTTAGCATATTTCGGCATGTGAGCGAGAGCCTTAGCAAAGGAGATATTGAAATTCAGTTGTTTAAACATTTTGAGAAAGTTAGAAACCTGAATATCATCCTTGTTCTTCAATTTCTCTTTCCTCAACCTTGAAGGATAAGGTATATTGGGTTGAGATGAAGGCTTTGGTATGGAATTCTCACTCGCATCCTTGGGTGGTGGAGGGGTAGAAGTAGAAGGTGGTGGAATTGGAGAAGTAGAAGTTGGAGGAACTGGAGAAGTAGAAATTGGAGGAATTGGAGAAGTAGACTTGTTTTCCTTTGTCACAATCACCGGTGTAGGTGTAGGAAGCTCGGGTTCCTTTAAACCTTTTCCACTTCGAGTGGTGATTCCTTTCATCTTCCCTCTTGGATTAGCAACGGTGTTACTCGGAAGAGAACCCGATCCAGAGGCTTGATTACTTGGGAAAAACTAGCCATCATGTTCTTTAAGTCATTCGTTTGACTTGCCAAAGTGTTTCGCATATCGGCTCGAAGATCATTTCCTTGTTTCACCATATCTGCTTTCAAGTTGAGCATTTCCCGCTGAAGATTTTGCACTATCGTATCATTAGTCCTCATGTAGGTTTCAACATCTTAGTGTAATGCGGTGGTTTGGTTGGGAGGAGGAGCATGGTAGGCAGGTGGTTGATAAGCAGGTTGTTGGTAAACTTGGTTGTTTCTTTGAGGTGGATATGAGGTTCTTTGGTTTTGATATGATTTGGAGCACGAGGTTGGTTTTGATTGTTGCGATTGAGGTTGTTTGGGTTTTTTGGTGGGAAACCGGGTGGTGAAAGAAAGTTCTTTGAGCGATAGCTGTGCAAATTGCGGTCACCTTGAGGACGTGCTTGATAACCTCCTGTAGAATAGGTACCGTTGGCGGCATACACATTTTCCGGATTGTCATGAGTCGAAGGACAATCGGTGTATGAGTGAGATCCCCCGCATATTTCACATGATTGAGTCAAAGCACTAGCTTGGGCAGTGATAGCTTTGGTATTATTGGCGGCTTGGAGAGCAAGTGATTCAACAAGCGAAGTAAGCTTATCAATTCTCTTGTCGCTCTCATTAGTGCTAGCACTAGCCACATTGGTCCGAACACTCTTGGTTTGCACTCTAGACTTGTTCTTAATAATATCCCAAGCGGCATTAGCAGACTTAACCAAAATGTTACCCCCCGAGGCACTATTTAGTGAATCTTGGTCATTCATGCTTAAACCATTGTAAAATGTATTGATTTGATGTACTTTTGTTAAACCATGTTGTGGAGACTTTCTTAAAAGTTCCTTAAAACGGTCCCAAGATTCACTAAATGTCTCACCGTACTTTTGTTCAAAAGTATGATTTCATTCCGCAAAGCGGTAGTACGTGAGGGTGGGAAAAAGTAGTTGATAAATTTGGTCTCTAAATCCGTCCACGTAAGAATACTTTGTGGCAGTTCCTTATCAAGCCAATGCCGGCTTGTCCCTCTAAGGAGAAAGGAAAAAGTTGCAAGCGAATTACCTCTTGTGAAACCCCATTATACTTAACCGCATTAGTGAGTTGAAGAAACCTTTTAATATGGTCATGAGGATCATCAATTGAACGCCCCAAGAAGGGTTGAGCAGAGACCATTTGAATGAAGTCGGATTTAAGCTCAAAATTGTTGGCTCCAATCTCGGGTATGACAATAGCATCGGTGTTGCCCTCTACGTGCGATTGCAAAATCTCGATCATTGGTTGATTGTCCATGGTGACAATAGGTGGAGTAATGACTTCGGCTTAAGCTACTTTCTTCTTACGAGCACGAGTACGCATGCACACCTACAAATGGAAAAACAAAATAGACAAGAAATATTTTTGGTTTTTATATGTTTTTCTATTTTTTTGTATTTTTGAAATTTTTTTAATTTTTATGGATTTTTGAAAATTTTAAAGCAAGGAAAATAACGTTCAAAAGTGAACGGATCCCAAAATCCTACGCGTCTCTCACATAAAATCTTTAATCTTAACGAAAAGAGCCGGCAGCTGCGCCATTTAATACTAGGTTTTTAGCCAAGTATGTAAATTTGTTCGTATCGATTCTTTTCGAATTGATTACCGATTAAAAGTGCGACTCAGTTGTTCTTGGTGGAAAGTAAAAAAGGGTTGGTTTTCTATTCTACTAAAAAGGATTAAATGAGCGAAGTAATAAAGATAACTTAGATAACTTAAAAACAATTGAAAGACAATTTAAAAACAATTTAAAAACAATAAAGCGTGAATTAAACTTAAACAAACAACAAATTAAAACTTAATTTATAAAACTTGAAAAATAAGTGAAACAAAATTTCCTTCATTCGGAATAACACTTGATCCGCAATAACTGGGCTTGTTTCGGAATATGCTTCATGCGGAATAAATTGAGATTCACTTGGTTCGGAATAATTTCCAAACCTTCATTCGGAATAACCTTGATGCGGAATGAACAGTTCGTTCGGAATAATTGCGCTTATTCGGAATACTAGTTGATCCGGAATAATTTCTTCACTCGGAATATTTGCTTTGTTCGGAAAAAGGCTTCACTCGGAATATTATGCTGACTCGGAATAACACTTTACTCGGAATAAAAATCCTTCATTCGGAAAACTTGCTCATTCGGAATAATTTAGCAAAACTTTGGTTCGGAATATCTAAAACAGAAAGCTCATTCGGAATACTTCCAAAATCGCTGGTTCGGAATAAATCTCTTGGTTCGGAATACTAGCTCATTCGGAATGTTTTCACTACAACCCTTGGTTCAGAATAATTTTAACAAAAGCCTTGGTTCGGAATCTGGGTAATTGAAAGACGCGAAGAACAGGGGAACTTAACAACACGAATTTTTACCAAAATCAACCAAGATAAATCTAAGGATTCAACCAAACTACCACTAATCATCTACTAATGATAAACATCAAACCAAATCAACAAAAACACAAAACCCACTTGTTTTTAAAGATCAAAACCAACAAAATAAAAACTTAGAACTTTGAATCAACAAGAAAAGAAAGAACAAGATTAAATGAAAGATGATAATGAAAGATTAAGGTTTAAAAAACAAAAGGAAAGATTAAAGTTACAAGATCTATGAAGGAATCAAAGGAATATAAAAATCACCAAACACCTTAAGGGTGTTGGTATCCTACAAAATAAAAGGAAAAGAAAAACAGGAAAAATAGACTAGTTCCAAATTGTGAAGGGAAGGGTCTATTTATAGGCCTTGGGCTTGGTTGGTGAGTGGGCTTTTCTCCTCTCTTTTTGTCTTCTCGTCTTTTCAGTAAAGTTGACGTTTTCGATTCTGATTCGGGATTTGTCGATGAATAAATTCAACTCGTCTTTTAATTTCTTCGTTTAATAGATTTGAGTTCTTCGACAAACATAAATCTTCCATCTTTGGTCCTTTTCTTCGATAAATCTTCAATTAGGCCCATTGACTTCATATCTTATGCATTCTTGATCTTTCGACTTCGTCTTTAGTCTTTTTCTTCGATAAAATCCCGTGATAGCCTACGTTTTCTTCCTTTTGCATCATTTCGTCCTAAAACACAATAAAAACACAAACCACGCATAATTCCGACTTTTACAACATAAAATACACGTTTTGGTCTTGTTATTATTGGAAATAAGTGGTAAAAGGATAAGTGTTTTCACACTTATTAGGGTGCTTGAAGCAACTCCATTATAGTACGATCAGCCATAGTGACTATTGTTTCTACAACGGCTTCGACAATTGGAGGTTCTTCTTCAATCAAATTTCCTTGGTTTTGACGACGTTTGCGAGCTCGTTTTGCTTGATTACGAGTTTGCATAAACGTGACGTAGAACGTAGAGGTGAGAAAAGAATATTCTTTTCGGTGTTTTGTTGATTTTCAATTTTTTTGTGTTACTTTGGTGAAAACCAATTTGTTCAAGAGGGTTTAATAACAAAGAAACCAAGCAAATATATATGATACGTAATAATACTTTGGGCGGCAAAACCCTCGATTAGCCTTCAATATCAAATACTCACAAGTGAACGGGGGAATGAGGTGGCGCGAAGCACTTAAGTACCTAGCTTCCCATTAACGGCCTTTTATAGCGCGTTGCCTATCTATTCAACTTATAGTTCGTATTTTTCAAAATCGAGCTTCATGAAAGTATTTATCTATTTTTGCCTTTTTCTTTTTGTTTGAGATTCGAATACAATAATAAGGAGATCAAATCCCAATTATGGTTGTGTTTTCATACTTGTGGAGATATTTTGTATTTGTTGTGATACTTATACAATATAGTAATAATATTTCACAAGAAAAACGAAAAAACCGATAATACGTGTTAATAGATTTCTATTTAACACAAATACTATTTATGGTTAGATATTAAAAACAAAATGGACAAATTAATCACGACACACCTCCCCGGAAGCGGCGTCAAAATGATTGTATTATTTTACCACATCTTTGCTTTAGGAAAAACAAAGAGCGTAAAAGCGATAAGTATTAAAAAATGATTTAAGAAAATCAAGTGTTAATGACCCAAAGGTGAAAGTTCGTTTTCCAAGGAGGTATTTGTGTGTAAATAACTTGTAATGATTTTGGATTAATATAGAAGAAACAAAAGAAAGGGAAATGGAAATGACGGATACGTTATATTTAAACTATGATGACAAAACGTAAAACCGTAAAAAGTGACAAAATAAAAAGTAATTCTAAAAAATCCCACAAAATTACCAATAATAGCTAAAAATATAATAAGAGTTTATAAATGATCAAAACTTTTTCAAACCTTTTAATTAATTAAATAATAATTTTTAAATGCTAATTAAAGCCCTAAAAATCCAAATAATTAAAAAAAGCCTAAACAAAGATTTTTCAATTTGTAAAACTCCAAAATGACTTAAATAAACTAAAAACTATTATTATGAAATTTAAAACTAATGAAAACTATTTTTAAATGGTTAAAAACTATTAAAATATTAAAAAAATCCTAAAAATTAATAAAATGATGAGAAAAATAATCTAAGAGTTTTAAAAATCCTAATTAATGTATTTAACCTAAGAAAAATGGAAAAGTTGCAAAAATATAATTTTTACCCTAAAAACAATTTTTTAATAATAAAATAATAATTAAAATAATATTAAAAATGCAAAAATTATAAAAATTTCTAAAAACTTGCAAACTGGTTTATTTTAACCTAAATAAACAGAAAAGAAAAGTGAAATTACCAAAATACCCCTATTGGGCTCCCAAATGGGCTAAAAACAAAAATAGTGCACCTTAATGGGCTTTTTAGCCTAATAAGCCAAAAATCAACCAAATAAGCTGAAAAGTTCCAGTCTGACTCAAAATTTAATTCTAAACACAAAACACTAAAGGCCTTAAAGCTGAAAATGTGCTTATTATAGCGTAATAAGTCAACAACTTATTCTTAATGGGCTTTTTGGCCTATTAAGCTATAAGCTAATGCCATAAGCTCTAATTTGACACACAACCTTCTTTTGGGATACTAAAGAGATCTATAAAAAGAAATTTTGAAAAAGCTTAACCAATAAGCCAGAAATAAGCCAAGTATGATTTCACTAAAAGACAAAATAGTCGACTTAGAGATTTAGACCACTTCAGAACTTGATTTAACTTGTAAAAGACTCTAAATGACTTAATTAAGACAGATCAATCAAGAAAAATCCAATAAGCAAAGCCAAATAAGCTGAATAAGATGATAAGCACTTATGAAAAAGTCAAATAAGTCGGTTTTCAAGTCAAACCCTAAAGTCAACAGCCCAAAAGCTCCAGAATGGTTAAATGGGTCAAATGAGGAAGACTTATTACCAAATCCAAGTTGTTGCACAATGGAATAAGCTATTATAGCTTATTAATAAGCTGATGAACAAATTAAACTATCAGTGTTAACAAGCAGTGGGAAAGGAGTTCCTACTGCTCCTAAACATGTTACTTTTGGCTTGATTTCAAGCCTTGTTTGTGGATGATTTTTGGAAACAAAGGCACCCCAATAAGCTTTGGCTTATTGGGAGTCAACAGAAACACAAAAATCACAAATCCAAACACAATAAGGCACTCAACAGATCAAATCAAAAAGCATGCAGACCAAGAATAATTGCTGATAAACTTGACCAAATTCTGAATTACAATAAGCTGTAAAACTCACAATAAGCTACCAAACTTTGAAACCAGATAATGCAGAGTTAGACAACCATAAAAACTACTAGCATGCCAAATTTCAGCCTTCAATTCAATCAAACAAGCATACACAATCTTCTGATGTGTTTGACCTGAAATTAGTGTGCAAAAACTAGCAGCCTACGTTTTTTAGTTTTCCTTTTTTTAGACTAAACCAACACCTAAAACACCTTAATAACCAGCAAAGAAACACCTACAAACACTGAAGAACCAAGCTCAAAGGCCCTAAGGCCTATGAACCAGTAGAAACAAACACCCCTTAATCCAACTTTTTCACACAAATCTGATTTTAAACCTTATTATCCAACAAGATCTAGGTGATATGAGATATAATATACCCTATTAAGCAGATTTAAACCAAAATATAAACAATCATCCCATCAAAACCACATATCACATAACCATCAATATATTGACTGAAAAGTAAAAGGGATTTGAAAATCAAACCTCCAAGATGCACAATCGACACCTTGGGGTGTTTAGAGCTTATATGGTAGCAAGAACAACCACAAGCTTCCTTTGTACCTCCTAAGATCAACAAACACACAAGGATTAAACAAGCACTGATTTTTGAAAACAAGGTTTTAATAACATAAAACCCTTCCTCAAAACTCAGGCAAACAGATAAGTGGAACTCAGAATTTAGCTAATCAAAAACCAACTTTCATAAAAAGATAAAAGGAATTACAATTCGATTTTTAGAAAATACCAACTTCATATTTATAAAAAGGGATTACAAAGATTTTAGCTAAAAACTAGAACCTAAGGCTCACCATAAGTCGGGGCTCTCTTTATAGGCCATAATATGGGCACTATTCACAAACCCTAATCTATGAAAATCCCTAAAATATCCCTATGAAGCTTCCAGAATCGAATTTGGTTGTTGACTATATGTTTGGAGGAATATTGGACGTATATTTTCTCCTTGGAGGACAAGTAGTTGATGTACACCCTTGATTTGGCCATGTCAATGTTCTTCGCCACGTGTCGTCTTGTGGTTGGTCCTTGTGGGGTCTTCCTGGCAGTGGGATTGAAGGTTTTAGTGTTGGGATATGATTCATGTGAGGTGAATCACACGTGACTCTAACCAATTTACCTTTCCCCTTTTGTTTTGCTCCTTTTTGATCCTGGGTAAAAAGATGAATAATAACTTATTTTAATCCAAACAGTAAGTGTTACCCGCGTGTTTAGGGATTTGAAGTTTGGGAATGGCAGGTTTGGCCCTTGTGTTTTGGGATAAGTTGTAAAACGTATTAATTCAGCTTAAAACTTGAAACCCTTTGTTAATAAAGTTTTAGTTTTCATACTTTTGCCCCAAAAAGTTTTCCAAAGTATTTTAGGGAGTTGTTTTGTCATTTTTGGATATTTGAAGGACTGATCTTGGACATTTCTCATCTTTGAACGTCTTCAATGGATATTTTTGACATATTAGAGGACCACTGTTGACACTTTTGAATACTTGAGGGACTTAACTTGCCAAATCTTCAAAGTTGAGGGACCTTTTTGTAATTTTGAGAAACTTAAGGGAACAAACTTGTAATTATGAATATACAAGGTTATTAAGTATCATTTCTTCATAAATGAGGGATCATTCTTGTACATCTTCAGTCTTTAAGGGTTTTTCTTTGAGAAATCCATAATTAGGACCCGGTTCATTGTGCGGCTTCGTTTCTCGTGTTCGTTTTTCCTTGTTTCTTGTGATCTTTTGTTTTTTTCACGATATCCATACCTAAAATACACAAATAAACAAACACAAGCATATATATGGTATTTTGATGACATTTTATGCATTTAAAGCCCGAAAAGAATGATAAGATTATGTATAAATGTCATCTCATCACAGGCGTATGTTTTTTTTATCATTTTTACAACAAATACAGAAAACGAAAAATACCCTAATACCCTTGTAGAAACTAGAACGGGGGGGGGGGGGGGGGGGGGGGGTTGAATAGTTTCTTAAATTTACTTGTTAAAGGTTGGTTTAAGAAAATCCTTTTTCAAAAACTTAAGCTTGAGTATTTATGTGCAACCTTCTTATACACAATATGAACAAGGTATAGTGCAACTAAACTAATAATCACAAGTATAAAGAATAATGAATGTATAGTGCAACTAAACTAATAATCACAAGTATAACGAATAATGAATGTAAAGAGATAAACGAAGGAAAGATCAAACCAAACACCAAGGATTTAGAGTGGTTCGGCAACGAAGCTTACTCCTCGTTCCTACTCGACTCCTCGAGTACTCCTTACTCGAGAGTTCACTAATCAACAAGCTCCTTAAGGTGGAGAAACCGTACACAACGTCGCTTAACCAATTTCTGACTCTAAGCTAAAAGTCGAGCCCTAATCTTAGCTAGGACCAATCTACACCAATATACTTTGAGGACTAAGTATTAACCTTAATACATACACAACTTCCAAATAGACACAACTACTTGGATCTTCACAATAATGACACAACAATGAATAAATAAGTTTGGATCTTCAATGGATCTTTGAGGTAGACACAACACTTCAAGAATGATAGTGTTATTCTCTTTGCACTTTGAGAGGAAAAGATGAGAGGAGAAAGATTCACTTCTAAACAAGTAGTAATCAAAGAAATGATCAAGAATTTGAGTGATTTAAGAAGTATGAAAGAATCTAGAAATATATGTGCAAAAGAGGTGGATTGAAAGTCTGAGAATGGTCCACTATATATAAGACAAACATCCAACGGCTATATCTACCCGCGGTTCCTTATTGGAGCCCGCGGTTCCTTATCGATAAGGAACCGCCATAGGCGCTAAGGAACCGCCGGCGTAGAGTCCGCTCCCTTTTGTCTTTTAGTGGATTGTTTCAAATCTGGGGATTAAAATATCCTTAAACGATATCCCAAACCAAGATAGAATATGCCATTTTCAAATTTCAAAATTTCAAAAATTTAATTTAATAAAACATTTTCTTAAAAAGAGTCTAATAATAAAACTTTGTCACACTTAATAAAAAGTGAGTTTTAAGAAAAGATTAAATCCTTGATCACTTAATTAGGATATTTACTTTTTTGTTCATACCTTAAGTGATAATGGTTGAAATGAAAAATACTTGAACTCAAAAATTTGTTTTTCATTGTTTTCGTAAATGCTTGTTTTTACATATTGTCGTAATAAAAATAAAGTGAGACCGAAAAATTCAAGTAACGTTATTAGGCATCATTGCAATAACAATCTACCCCTTTTTGATTTTGACAATCCATAAACTCAATCATTTAATAAAACAAGATTTTCGAAGACGAGTTTATCATTTCTCCCCTTTGACGAAGCAAAAAGGTTGCAAAAGTCTTTGAAGAAGAAAAGAACCGGGCTTTGCAAATGCTCACCTTTGGTTCTTACTCCCCCTTGCTTGGGGCACCAAGGAATCGATATATGGTGACAAGATACATAGAAGGGTTAGTAGTAGAGAAGAGACACCCAACAAGATATAGCAAAGATCACAATAAAATAAGAAACAAAAGATCCAAGATAAGTCATGTTAAAAGAAAACATGATAAAGATACAAGGAAATAAATCATACAAAGATGTATGAGACACAAACACAAGCCAAAATAAAAAGCATAAATCTAATCATAGTTAAGCTAGAACCCTAATATTTGCTTGAACTAGATGTCTTGAAGATAAGAAACCAAGGCTTAGATAAAAGACAAGGTAGTGGAGGAAGGAGGTGGTGGTGGCTTGGTAGAGATCTCATAGTTATAGTAAAGAGGAGGTTTGACTAAGAGACTCTTGATGTAATTCAACTCTTCATAGATGTGAGCCATAGCAAGATGTTGATATTGACAACATTGACAATATGTTCCATGATGCATGACATTATCATGTGAAGGAGGTAGAACACGAAAGGCTAGTGGTGGAAGATAAGAAGTTCCAAAATCAACATTCTTAGAAGAAGAAAAGATGTGATTTTGAGTGTTCTTGGGTGAATTGGGTTTGAAAACAATTGGGGAGAGAATGGAGCATAATCAAATCTTTCAATTGGGGAATAAGACATTTTGATTTAAGAAAGAATGCAAAATACTTAAGGTTAAATAGAGAAAGCCCAAGATAAGTTGGGGGTGGTCAAAGAGTTGAAACAAAGATTCCAAAAAGTGTTGGAACAAATTTGGAGTTTCAGGAATACCCGAAAAGTAGAGTACTAGGTGCAGTTCCTTACCTCAGCTGGCGGTTCCTTATCACAAGGGGACCGTGGTAACAATAAAGAACCGCCCTCGGTGGGTTGAGTTTGGTGATGAGGAAGGATTTTCCATTTCAGCAAATCCTGTTTTTCTAGTCTAACTGTTATCCCTAATTTGTGATGATTAAACAAGAAAGAATGAAAGAAAATAGATGAAGTAGATGAATTCTAGAGAAAGAAAGTAGAGAGAGAAAAGAGAGAGAAGTGTGTGAAATTATGGGAAGATTAGATTAAAAAATGAACAACCAACACCCTTCCAAACATGCTAGGAAGGGTATTTATAGCCTTTGCCTACATGGTTGATTGGGCCGGGCTTGAATAAATGCTTAGTACCTTGAAAGAGTCCTTTTAAGCTAACCATCAAGCCTGTAATGTCACGACTATTTTAAGTAACTATTACAACGTTCTAATAAATGTTACAATATAAACCTATGACCGAACATTCTTGTTTGAATCAATATTTTGAGGCTAACAATCTCCCTCAATGTGAGGTCATTCCTCTTCGATATTTGGATATCAATGGAGATTATGAATTTTGTCATAAATGAGTCTTGAACGTGTAATAGTAGTCTTGTTCCTTCATGCTATGATCTTTGAGCCTTTGTCGTTGTCTTTCGACTTTGTCTTTAAACTTGAGATCTTCAAATCATTCTTGACTTGTCTTTTCCATCTTGCGATCTTGTGTCTTCATCCACATGCTCATACTTTGCATTATCTTGAAAGCTTGCTCACAATCTCCTTTGAATAGAGGTCATTCCTCTACATTAAATGTTAAGGAATATTTTGATCATCAGAGTTGCGGAAGTCTTTAGCTTTCTTGATTGTTGAATGTCCTTGTGCATAAGTATGTGGTTTTGAATCTTTGACTTTGCTGAGTACACCGTAATGCCACCTTCTTGAGACAAAACATAGACACGGACTGAATGGCTTTCACATTCGTCCTACATCGTTAGCGTTTTACCTTCGGTCGGTGAAGACCTTTAGACGATATTAGATATCGTACCTGTGATAGGTAGATTCAAATAAGAAACTCCTTGACAGGTTTCACGGCTATACTAGCCATTCTCTTTACTCGGACGTCTCAAAGCAAGACTGTGAACATAAAGAGTGAATCAATTGGATAAATATCCTCTTGATTAAAGTTATCAATTCAAATTCCTGGAACAAGTTTGATTCATTAAGAATCTTACCATTGTTGCTTTCCAGTTGACACAAGCTTGATTCATAGAGAATCTTGCAAGTTACCTACCGTAGCGCTGTTTGATGTTGACGCTAGAAGGATTTCCATTCGTCACTGTGAATATTGATAAATATAACTTTGAATGTTCTGGCAAGACCATAAAGATATTGCGTAGAAACCTGAAATAGTTTGAATCGATAAAGAAGAACAAACCACTGTTGCTTTTCAGTTTTACATATGTTCAATTCATAAAGAATCTTACACATGACCTACCGCAGTGCTGTTTGATGTTAACACTAGAAGGATTTCCACTCATCATTATGAATACTAAGTAGTATCACTCTGAGTGTTCTAGCAATATCGCAAGGATATAGCGTAGGACTCTCTTGGTCGTCATCCGTGTGTCCTAACGAGATTTGATTGATCTTTTAGCTCAAGACTCGATTTGTGCAGTTTTAGTGGTCGGAGGCTGGAGTAGATGCCACCTATTCAATATCTACTATCTCGGAGTGAGAAAGTCAATAGAATTCGTTTTGATCTCCGTGACAATAAAACAAACTTCTTTTGAGAGAAGCCTGAGTCAGCTAGGGAGGGGTTGTGCATTACATCACTGGGTCTATGATGCGTTGTCTTCTTGATGTGTTGACCCCGTTTCTGCCTAAGTTGTATGGATGGCTTCTTTCTTTACACCCTTTATCCTTACATTTCTTTTTCATTCTTCAACCCCTTCAATGCTTACCAAGACATCATTACTAACACCTTGTTGTGATTATTCCAGTGCTAGCATCAATATTTAGTTGGCATTTAGCTTTGTTCACATTCTACTCCATCTTTCCTAAGTACTTCTAATAATCTATTGGATTGTCCATGGGAAGATCCCTCCGGTTCTGGTTGGATCATAGGACTTAAACCTAACCACCCTTTTGACACCAATAACGTCATGAATTAATGATGTTGTGGGTATTTGATTGTAACCATGAGTTCTTGAGTCTTTAGATCACATTTTAATCACATTTTCTCCCCCTATCTCTAATATATAAAATCGTTTGATATTAGAGATACCAAATTTGATTAAAATATATTGAGTAGAAAAGTCTTGAAAGCCTTTCGGGATAAAAATGTGTCAAACTTAGCATGAATTTGGAAAGCCCCCCCCCCCCTAAAAAATTGTACAATTGAATTGTCATTGTGAGGATGTGATCCACATTTCGCTTTTTCAGGATAGGAGTTGTTGAACACACAATTTTTGAAAGATTTTGAATAATCATTGAAAAATTCTTGAAAAAATTATGTTCAACGATTTTTGAAAAAACAATTCTTTTTGGCGAAAGGTTTTTCTAAAGCAAAAACTTGAGTTCATAGACTTTGAATGTCTTGACGAATCCACTCAAGTGTAAGAAGATTTCTCTTCTTTTGCTGAGGGTAAGGGCACTAAATCGTACACTCCCCCGTGAATATAGATCCGGGTTGCAATCTGAAAGTGATTACAAGCCATTGTGTTGAGCTCAAAACGTTGAATGTTTTGTGACAAGCTCAACCCAAGATATATTGCTCTACCCATTGTTGGAAAGATTGTCCAAAATAGACATTTTCCTTTAATAAAAGTAGAAATGACATGTTTTGAAAAATATTTACAACTTTTCATTCGAGCTTTATGTACACACCCGCGTCGTTATTGAGCGACATTTCTAGGTACGTCAATATTATCGATACTGAAAGACATGTCGAGAAGAATCTTATTATATTTTGAATGATTTTTTTAATTTTGTATTTTGCTTATTAATAATATATACATGTAGATGTTTGATAGATGAATCAAGCAGGCTTCTTTGCCAGAATCTCCAGTTCTGTTGGAGTCAAACATCTCATACCAATTTGCCTAACTAGGTACGCAAACCTCTCTTTCGAAAGAGATTTTGTAAACAAGTCAGCTAATTGGTAATCAGTTCCAACAAAGTATAGTTCAACGATACCCCTTTCAACTTGTTCCTTAATGAAGTGATATCTGACATCTATGTGCTTCGTGCGGGAATGCTGTACCAGATTGCAGGAGATGGCTATGGCAGACTTTGAGTCACAGTACATAGGTACTTTATCAAAGTGGAAGCCATAATCCGTGAGTTGTGTTCTCATCCAAAGAACTTGAGCACAACACGCAGATAGAGACACATACTCTACTTCGGCTGATGATAGTGACGTGTAATCCTGCTTCTTGGAAGACCATCCCACGAGCTTATCTTGACCTACAAATTGTGCACCACCAGAAGTACTTTTTCATGTATCAAGACACCCTGCATGATCAGAAACTGAATAGGCCGTTAGAAAGAAACCGGTTTCCCTCGGATACCGGAGTCCTAAATGAATGGTATTCTTGAGGTATCGAAAGATCCGTTTAACCTCTTTGAGGTTCTTTTCAGTGGGTCGTGCTTGATATCGTGCACCATAACACGTAGCATGTGATATATCTGGTCGGCTTGCTGTTAAGTACATGAGGGAGCCGATCATAGAACGATATTTCGTTTGATCAATGTCATCTCCCTCCAAATCAGCATCTAGGGATGTGGTTGATAATGGTGTCCCAACAGGGTCACATGAGGTCATACCATGCTTTTTGATTAACTCTTGACAATTCTTAGCTTGGTTTATAAAGATACCACTTGGGGATTGGTGAACTTGAATTCCTAGAAAGAATTTTAGTTCGCCCATCATTGACATTTCAAACTTGCTGTGCATTACTTTTTCAAACCATTTTGAAAGTGTCGGGTTTGTAGACCCGAAATAATGTCATCAACAAAAATCTGCACAATCAAAATGTCATCCCCGTATTTATAAGTGAACAAAGTTAGATCAATGGAACCTTTGGAGAAACCTTTGGATTCCAGAAATTTTGAGAGCTCGTCATACCACGCCCTTGGAGCTTGCTTGAGTCCATAAAGTGCTTTGTGGAGATGATACACCTTGTCAGGATAATGAGGATTAATGAATCCTTCCGGCTGCGTGACATAGACTTCTTCCTTCAAAGGACCATTAAGAAACGTCGTCTTTACGTCCATTTGATAAACAATGAATCCCTTATGTGCAACATAAGCAAGGAAAATCCTGACCGCTTCCAAACAAGCTACTGGTGCAAATGATTCTTCAAAATCAATACCCTCTTTCTGACCATACCCTTTAGCCACGATCCTAGCTTTGTTCTTGATAATCGTGTTTTCTTCATCCATCTTGTTTTTCCAGACCCATCAAAGATTTAATGGAATTACATCGTATGGTCTATCAACAAGTTCCCAGACTTAAAGTCTTTCAAATTGGAGAAGTTCATCTTGCATCGATTCAATCTAAGCATGATCAGCCAAGGCTTCTTTGATATTTTTTGGTTCAGCTGTACTTATGGCGAGTGCGAACATACAAACATCACAATCAGTTTCAAGTTGTCGTCTTCTACGAACGGGCTGTGAAGGGTTTCCAATTACTTGAACCAAAGGATGATCTCGGGTCCAATGACGTGTTGAAGGATGTCGTTGATAGAAGGTATGCATATTTGACGGATCAACATGACTAGTAGAAGACTCTCCAGTTTCGTGTACCAATGTACCGAATGGGTTGATAAAGTCGTCTTCGTCATTTAATGCATTGTCTGCTTGATTTGTGTTCTCAAGAGCAATGACAGTAGTTTTTAATGTTGTAGGAGCGGTTGTTGATGTGATATTCTGAGGAAGTAAATCTGCAGCAACCCGTGTTGAAGTAGATGAAGTTGTATCCTTTTGTTGACGATGATCGGTATCATCATTCTTATCGTGAGTGACAGTGGAAGACTTCGATACAACATGTTTTTACCTCGTGAAATATTCATCATACATTGGTCCATATAACATTTCCAACTCTTCAATTGTCGTGTTTACTGTCATATCTGCTCTTGGAACATTTCCTTGAACCAGCTTTGAACTTGACGGTTCATTGCTATGGTCTTGAGTTCCGAGTTCCGTGCGGTTGTGAACGGAAGTCGTTTGTCGTTGTGGATCGGGACTTAAACTATTTTGTTCAAGTGCCATTTCTTGTAATTCATCAAATCTGATATGAATAGTCTCGACTATCAATTTTTTTCTCTTGTTGTACACTCTATATCCCTTAGACTGAGTTGTATAGCCCACAAGAATGCATGCATCGCCTTTCTCTTTCATCTTATACATATTTTCACCATCGCGAATAATGTAACACGTACATCCAAAAACATGAAGGTGTTTGAGTGAAGGTTTGCTATAATGAATTATGTGATATGGTGTCTTTTCGTGTCTTGGGAGAATTAAGGATCGGTTTTTTGTGTAACATGCGGTTGACACGACTTCGGCCCAAAAGAATAGTGGTAGTTTTGAAGCGGATAATAATGTTCGAGCAGCCTCAACCAAAGTATGGTTTCATCTTTCAACAACGTCGTTTTGTTCGGGTGTTCGAGCAATAGATGTTTCATGTTCAATTCCTTCGGCTTCAAAATAATTCCTTAGAGTTGAATTCAAAAATTATGTGCCTCTGTCAGTACGAACCACTTCTACTTGAGCTTGAAGACCATGTTGTATCAGTTTAAGGAAGTTGATGAGAACTTTGGGTGTTTCATCCTTGGACTTCAAGAAGTGAGTCCATGTGTACCTTGAGTAATCATCGACAATTACCATAACATATTTCTTCCCATTGATACATTGAACACGCATGGGACCACATAAATCTATATGAAGAAGATCTAACCGTCTGTTAGAGCTTGGTGTAGTCTTTGTCTTGAAGCTACTATTTTAGCTTTACAAAGCTCACAAAAAGAACAAAGATGATCTTTGATGAATTTCAAGCTTGGAAGGCTTCTCACAATATTTTTCTTGGAAAGCAAGTTAATGGTATCAAAATTGAGGTGAGATAAACGTTGATGCCATAACCATGCCTGAGTCGTTGAAGCTTTAGCCATGAAGCAAACTGGAGTTGTAGAAGTTGTGTCTTGAAGTGAAATAGTGTAATGATCAGTACCCCGTGAGCCGGTAAGTAAGTCATTCCCATCATAATCACGAACAAAACATGTCTTCTTTCTGAAAGAAACCTCCAAATCTGCATCACAAAATTGACCAACCTAGAAAAGATTGTGATTGAGTCCTTCGACGTAGTATACCCTTTTGATCATGATATTCCCCTGAACCAAATCTCTATATCCTAGGATCGGTGCGAATTGATCATTTCCGAATCGGACCGTACCCAGGAACTTCTCCACGAAGTTAATTAGAAGCTTGAGATTCCCCGTCATGTGCTTCGTTCATCCGGAGTCCAGTATGAAGAGAATTATTTGTATCACCTGTAGAAAAATTAGAACACGATGGAGCATTTGCTAAATTGGATACCACGTTAGTTGTGATTTCAGAATCATTAGTGTCTGTGGAAACATTTAAAGGCATACTAACATTCGTTGTCATTTTTTCTGTCCTAACTTTAGGCATCCATTTAATCCTGGAGGACATTGATTAGCAAACCACCATTTCCAAGATTTGCTCGCAGACTCACATAATTCCCTAATTCTGCTTCTAGTCTTCTTAGTGGTGGAGTCTGATGCATTACTTTTCTTAGTGGGTGTTGCACCAGAATGGTTCACTTTGCGTTTGGGTTTACTAGCACTAATAGGCATCGCAACTTGCTTCTTAGTTCTATTATCTACGACTTTGACATTATACATAGCACACATAGAATGATTAGCATTAGCACAATTTCCACATTTGAGACAAATAAATTTGACATTCAAAGCATTCAAATCATTCAGGGCATTCAAATCGTCATTACACGCGATTACATACTTTTTATTCTTAAAAACATTCAAATTCCTAGGATGTGCTTCTACTTCCTTCATCTTCCCTTGACTCTTGTGTTGCCAGACCTTATCATTTACTTGGGTGCGCTTAAGCTGAGGCCGACTAACACTAGCAGTGGAGACTACTGTTGTAGTAGAAGACACACGAGTATTAGTGTTTCTAGAAGTCTGAGGCGAGTGACTAACTTTGTTTGTGGGTTTAGTGGTCATGCTATACATCCCTGGTTTAATCACATTTTTGTGCTTAACACTTGGTTCTTGAGTATTCCTTATGGGTTGAGTCTATGGTGACCTTTCCTTTCCATCCATCTTAGGGGCAAACACAGGTTTTGCAAACGAGGAATTTGAGAAAGCAGATGGTTTTCCCAATATAGAGGATCTATTCACTTTATAGGAATTGGGTTGTCTAACAACAGGTTTCTTAACGCTATATTCCAGAACTTTTCCACCCATTTTATCAACGAGTTTCTTCAACTCTGCGATTGCTATGTCTTTTTCTTGTAACTGAGCTTTCAAATCCGAAATATCAAGACTTTTTTCGTATAGTAATCGACATGACTCAGATAATTTTACTTCCAAAGGTGTATCATTTGAAAAACTGCCAACTTTCTTTTGCAAAGCAAGTTCAAGTGAATGACAATGTTTTTGAAGATAATCATATCTATGTTGAAGTAACGAAAACTCTTTTTGGTCAACTTTATTCGAAAGCTCAGTCTCAAGATGTTCACACTCTTTGACTTGATCAAGATATTTGCATGCAACATCAGAATATTCATCGATATCAGCACAAGATGTAACATAGACACACATAATATCTTTTGAGAGGCATTCTTGCAAGAGTAGATCATATGCTGTAGAAAACTCGTCTTTTTCAGGTTGATGGTCGTTCACTTCTTGTTCAAGAGATTCCAAATATTTCAAATCATCAAACATTTTTTTCTTAATTAATGTTTCAAATTCCAAAATATGTTTTTGTGTTCTTTTAGCAAGCGGAATCAAAATACTTTTCACAAGCACAGTTATATCGTAAGGAATTTCTTTGTTTCCTTTCGAAAGTTCACGTTTTTTCTAGTCATCATCAACAACTTTTTTGAAATTTTCAATGTTACTCTTGAGAATACTAATTGCTTGCTTACTGTTGCTTACAGAAGCTTTATATGGCAAGTACTCAATAAATTTTGAAACATTAGTTTTCTTAGTGGTAAAAACTTGTCTCCATTTAATTCTTATTTGTTCACATTCGAAAAATATTTGCTCACGAGACTTCTGTGTTTGCGGATTGAAAAGACCATAAAGACTGTTTTCATAAGCATAACTATATGGTATAACAAATTCTTTATTAACTTTTGGTCTACTCTCTTCTTCCAAATCGTTTGTCTCTTCACTATCGGGCCTAACAACAAGGCAATCAAGATCGGTCCATTCGGACTCATCAAGATATAAGTGCTGGTTCTCAGATTGAGCTTACTCAAGGTACTTAGGATTAACAAAACTAGGTCGATCCTTAAAAAGCGAACGAGGTGCAAAGATTCTCATGGTTTGAATTGATTGATTAGTTTTGTAAACAATTTTCTTGTAAAAATCAATTTGAGTTTCAAGTTCCACCATCTTGTCGATATCTTTCGTTTGTTTAGTTTTGAAATCCATTTCCAACTTTTCAACCACTGCTTTCTTTTCATTAACAAGTTTAGTTTTATCCTCTTGAAGAAAACCATTTACTTGAGTTAGCTCATTGACTTTCGTGGTAGCAAGATACGTTTTGTGACGTTCAGTACTCAAAGAGGTGTTATGATTACATTTCTCTTGTTCAAGAATATGAACAGTTTAGTTATATTTTTGTTGAAAATTGTCCTTTTTAACATTAATTAAACACCCTTTGTATGCCTCAATCTCATTGGTCTTTTGAAGAAGCTGAGCTCTATAACTATCAATGGTCTCACTAGATTTAACTAGAGCAGCTTTGCATTCTTCAAAATTTTGAGTGAGCGTAACGTTTGCCTTCTTTAATTGCTTTTGACTCTTTTTAGTTTCTTTGACATCTTTTTATAAAGAAGCAATTAAGTTAGCAAGCGCAATACGCTCCTCATCATCATCATACTCATTTGCATGTTGATCATTCTTAGACTCATTATTGCACATGTCTGATGAATCGGGTGTGGTATTGCTATCAACAGTTTCCATCATACATTTGTCATTAACGGTTTGAGTTTGATCACAATGCTCATGCGTATTAGCATTGGCAAACACATTATATTCCTCTACAGTGTGTACCTTTTCAATTGGCTCAGTATCAAAGATAGGACCGTTGTCATCTTTAGTGACTTTGAGAACTTCTTCAACCTTTGCCATGTACGAGTAATGTGCTTCAAGTTCTTGGTCGGAGGCTTCATCATCAGTGTCGTCAAGCATTGCTCCTTCCTCAGCCGACAGTTTAACCCCAACTTCCATTTTCTTGCATAGCAACATCTTTTCCTTATGATAACCAGAGTCTCTAACTCGTTTCGGCTTTCTGCATTCCTTTGCCATATGCCCATAACCTTGACAATTAATGAACTGAATTCCACTTTGCTGAACAACTTGAGTGCCAATAGTTTCCCTATTCCCAGCAACAGTAGCAATCCTCTGAGTATCATACTTAGCAGTTTGTCGATCATACCTTGCAGAACCCTCAACATGTGTTGGATTACGCCGATCATACCTAGGAGGACTTTCATCACATTGACGTGTGTCATACCTTCGAGGACTCTCAACATATTGGTTCCTTGTGTTAGATGATATTAGAAGATAGTTGTTGGTGGGTTTGAAGATTTTCTTGTAGGTCTTCATAATGAAAGCAATTTGTTGTTTCATCTCCCTATCCTTCTGAGCTAGTTCTTCATCACTGTCCTCTTCAGATAATGGATCAGGTGATGGAGATGGTGCTCTTGGTTCTTTGTCTCGTGATCTTATGGGAGCTGAATACTTAGATGAAGTGGAGTATCTTTGTAAAACCCGCATGCTTTTACCATGAATAGTACCATTAAGATCGTACGTACTAGATTAAAACTTTCCTTTTATAGTATGATTACGTTCACGTGGTAGAATTTTATGTATTACGTACGTGTTAGAACACGACAAGTATTTATTACGTACGAACACACAATAATTATTTAACAATAATTAATCACGAACATGCGATCATGAAATCATGAACGTAATTTAATCACGAGCTAATATTAATTATGTATATATATTTATTATGAACACGAATAAATATATTACTTCACGGTTAATATTTAACGAGAACACATAAAACACGAACACGACTAAACACGAACGAACACTTAAATATTTAGACTCGGAAAATGGTACGGGTACCCCATGTGGGGCCCCCTACCCGCGGCTACATCAAGAAGGATAGGCCAAGCCCATCAAATTTTACTAACATGGGGTAAAGGTAAAATATTGTTTTCATTTTTCATATTACAGTAAAACATCAAAAACCTAAAAAGATTTTCTCCTTTTCCTTCTTGCTCTCCTCTTGGTCGCCGCATATACAAGACATAAAGGGGGTGTTTATTTGATTTTTGATCTTGACTTTGGTGCAAGTGTTCGTGTGTGTTCATCCTCGTTCGATCTACGCATTCAGTATACCTTTTTAATCTTTTTTCTATTTGTTTTGATTTAATAAATTAAATAAGAACATGATGTTTTAAAAAATCTAATTAAAAACATAAGTCAAACATGTAAATGGTTATGGGGTAAATCAAAACGGAGGATTTAGGGGTGTTTGTTGTGGCCGGCGCCTAAACCGAACCCCAAGGGGACTCGGCTTGGCACATGGACCACCACTGAGACCACAAGGTCTCGGTTTGGTGGTGTGGGTCCCACGGCATCAACAAAAAGGGGAGAACCCCGATGTGGTTCGGGGTATGGTGTTGATTTCGAGTCCGGTTCATGATTTCTAGGCACGATCTGGTTCATTGTTTATGTTAAGGTTATGTTTTTAATAATCATATGCTATAAATTAAATTAATAAAATATGACATGATTAATTTAATAAAACATGACTTAGGTTATAATTTAATTATTAGATCATGGATTTTAACCTAAGTATTTATATTTTTCTAGACTTTATAATTAATTAATTATTAAAAATCATGGTTATAATTAATTAATTAACATGACTTAGGTTATATTATTCATAATTAATAAAACCTACATGTTTTAACCGAAGTATTTAACTTTATTTAATTAAAAACATGATATATTTAATTAAATACTTTTTAACCTATAGTTTATTTAAATTACATGTAATAATTAATAAACTATACCTTATATCATTATGACTTAGAAAAATAATCAGAAAACACTTAAGCTTATACACTTAGCTTATTTAACCAGCTTATATCTAATTATGGAAACTTTCTATTTTTAGACACTTATTTAATTAAGGCAGCTAATCTATTTATGAAAACTTTCTAATTTTAGAAACTTATGTAATTAAGGCAGCTAATCTATTTATGGAAACTTTCTATTTTTAGAAACTTATCTATTTTAAGCAGTAATTCTACTTTTGGAAACTTTCTATTTTTGGAAACTTTCTTTTTTTGGAAACTTTCTATTTTTTTTTGAAACTTTCTACTTTTGGTAACTTTCTGTTTTTGGAACTTTCTATTTTAGGAAACCTGCTATTTTTGGAAAGTTACTTATTGTTACACAGTAAGTATAATAATACATGAGATACAAGTAATACTTAATCAGAATCGACAGAATATAAGATAAACACAGTTTAAAGTTTAGAACAGTAAAACATGACATGAACTTATAAAATAAGCTAAGACACGACATAAAACCAGTTATGTAACACCCCCAAATTTATACAACTCAATACAGCGGAAGCCTAGTTGGTGTTACGGGATAGCACATTACTCACATCATAGACAACGCATAAAAATCGCGTCGTTTAATAATAAAAGCATTTCCATTCATAAATATCAAAGTTACATAGGTCCCAAGTCATTACATTTCATACAAAGTTTTACAAAGTATTCGAATGGAAAATATTGTTTAAGTGCGGGCCATGAATTCTTGTCGTCTTCCTGAGAATTACCTTCAAGTACCTGAGATAAAACATGTTAAAAGAAAAGGTCAGCGATAACGCCGAGTGAATTCATAGAGTTTAATAAAATCCATCAGTCGGTATAAAATTATTACTGAAAATCATTTTGTACAAATCATTTTAATAGGCCATAAAATAGCCAAAGTCATTTTACACAAATCTTCATCAAAATCATAATATAGGCGTTTGCCTTAAAAATCATTATGCGAGCCAATGTCGTAAAAACATCATACAATACGTCTTATAACGTTGTATGAAAATAAAAACCGTTATATAAATATGGTTATGAAAACCAAAACACGAACATAATATCAATAGTATGACCCTGTATTGCTAGTCAGGCAATACATCGTAATTCGGTGTGTCAAGTAGTATTTCGTTAGTTGGATTATTATAAGCCGCATGACATTGTTACCTTACTAAAACAAACAACGGGTAGCTAACCCGATACTCAATTTGCCCATCTAAATTAGCGTGTCGTCACAAAGGTCACGCTATGGAAATCTTCTCATACATAAATTCGCTTACCAATCAATGTGGCACGACGGGGATCAACCGTCAAGGCGCGAACTGGGGTGATCGTCCCCAAATAGTACTATTATATGCACAAGCGTCTACCAAATCCCGGTAGTTCATAATTCATGCTAATGGGACTTTTATTGACATAACCTAACTTTAACAATCCATTTTATTTCATCTATCGGGTCCTTTAATCATTTATCGGGTCATACAATCGGGTCATACAATCATTCGGGTCCAAATCAATAAACAAACAATCAGGACAAATGGTGTCCTATTTTATAAAAACTAACATGTTATCTCCCTCGCGGGTTTTATAAAACATTTATAAAAACATTTAAAAGAGTGCGAGGCTATGAACTCACGTTGATGTGGGAAGGCGGGTTATCGGCAATTCGGACGTACGGTACGTGCTTCAATCACGGAAACCTAGACAAATAATACTCGTCTTAGACCTTTGTCCAATGACTTTATAAAAATAACAATTATGTATACATATGATGATTATATATATATGATGATCAAGTGGGTTTACATATCCCTTTTTACTCATTTTAGTGTTTACGTATTGGTATCTTTTTACTAGTTTACGAGTTTTACCTATTTATGTGTTTTAAGTCCATTAAACTTATTATGAGTTCTTTAACTTGTATTAATCCATGTTATACTTATATTATCAGTATCTACACTTTACAAGTTGGGCATAAATGGGTTAAGCCCAATAAGTTCTTTTTATAAGAGTTCAACTTATTTAGTCCAATTATTAGTCCAATATGTTTACTTAGCTCGTTAATGTCCGTATGTCCTATAGTTCGGGTTTTATCGGTTTTTACTTGTTATATATGTTTATATATCAGTATATGAGTTTTATAAAGTTCACATTAGACGGGTCCAACCATCTAAGTTTTATTTAACAAAAACGTTAATTTTACGGTAATAGCCGAAAAGTCGTAAAAATCATGTTTATAATTTTATAGCTTATAAAACTTATCAAACTATCATTTTTATAAATGTCCATTTATTTATCCTTTAACATATTTATATAAATAAAATTCATGAGTTAGTGGGTTTTAATTTTATATTTTATACAATATAATTTTGAGTGCTTATACAATAGTAATAAACATTAATTCTCAAAATCCGATTTTTATTTTCATGTTCACCAAAACTGTCATATCTAGAGTTCTATATGGAGATAGAAGCTCATATTTTTATGACATAAACTAAATGATATGTGATCCATTTAAATCTGCTATAGCTACTGGTGAATCATCCTCCAAGTATTTTCTAAAAATGGTCCAAAACAGTGAACTCAGATTTGTACCTTAAACTTGTTTTGATCATATCTCACTCATTACAATGATTCCATTGCATGGCCAACTCTCACATGTGTACAAGACCCATAGCTTACTGTATATCAACTTATTCAAGTCATTTTACCAGTTTACCATATGATTCTTTACTGTTTTATACAGCCATCTAAATTAAGCAAGATTTTAACCTTGTTTCTTATAGTTTTTCACCTTTTATAATCATGTTTATCAACATCAAATCCCCACATAATATTTTTAATCATCATTAATCATCATATACATATACATAAGTAAAATAAATACAAGATTACATAATCAAAAATAACAAGAGGATGAGGAGGACAATCTTTATACCACCAAGTTGATGTAGGTTGTGATTTGGACATGGATCTTGATGGAGAAACTTGTGAATCACCAAGACCATCTTCAAGACCACCATTCTTCATGAACTCCTTGTGGAAAATCAGCCCCAAGACTCCATGGAAACTCCTCCTTGGATGTTATAATCACTACCAATCAATAGGGCTTCAAAAGGGCTTCAACGTGTGTATGAACAACATAGGATTTTGTGGTTAAATTTGATCAATGATGGTGTTTGAAGGAGGAGAAGTGGACGGCATTTTAGAGAGAGGGAGGAGAAAATGAAGTTGTTTTGCATGGATGAAATGGAGTGAATGGTAAAGGTTGATGGTTTTGTGACTTAGTGGGATGAAGTTAGCTTCACATGGAAGCTAAGCTTACATGTGTAAGCTTCTTTCTTAAATTTTGACACATCATGAGATGTGGTAGCTTAATGTTGCCGTCCATATTAAGTGGGGTGGGGAAAGATTTTATCTTGTCTCATCCCACTAATTTACGGGAATCCCTCGATTCTAGTTTTCTGTATTTACGTGCCCTCGGGTCGTTTTACGAATAACGTTTTTATAAATTATGAATCAACGACACAAAACGAATCTAATAAAAATTGTTTCATCAAAAACGGAGTTCGAAAACGTAAATACGTAATCCTAAGGTTTCCGGTTTAGTCGTAAAGGACGTTAAAATAAAATCTTAAGTCCTAATCTCTTCTCGTAAATTTGTGAGTTTATGAACTAACACAAATTTAAAACTCCAAAATAATATTGACGGATAAATTTATTTTCTGAAATGTCAGACTGTCACCAAAGACGGTGTATGTAAACGTAAGCACGTAACGTAGAATCCTCCGGTTTAGACGTAGTCGATGCTACTTCAAGACGTAAATCCAAATTTCTTCCCAAAAATAAGTGAGTTCATAAAATAATATTTTCAAATAAATATTGAGAATAAAATATCAACCATAAATTGACGGATTGTCACAGCATTTACCCCTAAACAGGATCTTTGTCCTCAAAGATCATCTTACCTTACTACTCGCTTCTTATAGAGTTAAAGCCATGTGGGTATTTCCTCCACATTCGGTCTTTTCTCACAAGTGTAATTCATTACAATACACGAGTTTCATTAAACATAACTACGGGAATAAGATCAGGATAAATGTTGACTTACTTTCTCTATCCATGATGTTCACGGGTTTCTGATGAATGCAACTTTTCGCCGATCTAAGCTTTATTAAGAAGAATTAAGATTTTCACTTGATAGACATTTCATCAAGTTCGATATACGAAACATGATTCACACAGCTCTTGAAGTCCTAGGGTAGATCCAGCTTATATGCCTTTCAATCCCAACTTTTACATCATCTCAATGGTCCCATACAACGGGGACTTATATCCCATGATTTGTCAGATCATTAATTCATTTTTCCAAGGTTAAAAATTTTGGCATAACTTCGCTACCCATCTGGCACTTCAAGATCTACATTTTATATTCACATAACCTTCTGCCCACTATCGGCAGTCAATAATCAAATCCTAATTTCCACAATCAATTCAGATCTCGCGGGTCGGGTATTTTGTAAGGTTAGGTTCGCCATCATAGGAAACCTTAAACCTAAAAGACATGTCCAACTCACAATGGGTGTATGTCGGGTGTCTTTATCTCAACTCCTGCTTACAGATGCTCTAATATTTAGATCCTAACAAGATTCGATCTCAATCCTAATACGATGATTATCAATGGTAATCCTTCCAAAGGAAAGCGATTTTACAGTTTATCACCAAAGGTCAATCATTCAATCATAAAATAGTGCTTATAGTATTTTGTATCGGTACTTTACCTCGTCCCTTCGATTGGGGTGGTACATAGTACTCTCATCAAGGTTCGTTCTCAATGATTTTGAGCAAATCTCTAGAAATTCGTTGCGAAGCGAGGATCTTTGATAAAGATGTTTGATACAGGCACACTATGTTTACATAACTCTTTTGCATTAATCATTAACGGGAATGATATTAGCAGATTTGGTCAGTCTGTCGACGATGACCCAAATCGAATCAAATTCAGATGATGACCTTAGCAATAGCTAGACGTTTACCAATGTATGAGGCGATGTCTGCCTTCATAATTTGCCATCAGTACAACTTCTTCAGACAAATATACTTTTAGTCAAAAAAATGACATACATATAATACTTATACTTACAAGATTTCCAATTTAACTACATCTCACAATATTCCATATTTAGGCAACCTCAAGTGGCCTTTTATACATTTAACGCTATTGGCTTCTCAATTTTAATGGTTCACATTAGACGCGAACTCCATTTATTATCTATATTACCCTTTTTACAAACATCGTTTATTTTTATTTCGTTCGGCAATTTATTTTGCACCTTCATTATTAAAAAATATGTCCTAATTGGTTCTTTATCTTTTATACATAATGTGTCAGTAATTACGTTCACTTTCCTGATGAAATAAATATCATAATCGTATTTATTCAAAATTCTTTCTTCATATCTTCTATGTTTTAGTTTCGTCTTTACTATTATCTTTATCTGTTTTACTCAATCCGACGTCTAAAGCGTCGATAATTATTACATGTAAATTAACAATAATTACTTAATTTTTATGAAACGTAAACGTAAAAATTTTAAATTTCTTACTTCGACCAATTATATAAAATGTACAAAATAAATTTGAATTTAATTAACAAAATTTTTGTTGGTTTACTGAAAATAATTAGTAAGGTCTGTAAATGTTTGAAAAATCTTTGTTTATACTCTGGTCAAAATTTTCTTAGTTGACAAGTAAAAATTGTCGTTTCAAATTTTCAGGTTATGGTATAAATGGTTTCCTCAATCCTTCTTAAGTTGTCTTAAGGTATGCAAAAACATTTACTCCTAAACAAGAGTTTAGTTAAATGTTTTGGTTATAAGGGAATGATCCCTTAAAAACCCTTTGTTAAATCATTTTGTCAAATTATATTTGCACTTTCTTTTTGGTAAAATCCAAAATCTTAAAAGGGCTCTTAATTTTTGAAGAGTCAATATGTATATATCTTACCATCATTAATCCAACGGTCATTTTATGTAAAGGATTAAGTCTTAAATCATATGTTAATTATTCAAGGTACAGGTTTTAATTGTTCGGTCAATTCTGGGAAATCTATAAATAATTATTAACTCATTCTTATTCTTATAAACAAACATATAGTCCTTAATGATCACGAGCATGAATTTATCAAATTACAGCCTACACACGTGATTCACCAAATTTATGAATGCTACATGTGTATTAGTCAATCCAAACGTCACCACGTGAAACTCATAATGTTCATTACAAGTACCGGATGTAGTGATTGGAATACATAATCTTTTCCGCAGATGCGAAGTAGATGATAACCATGTCGTGGATCAAATCTTTAAAACATACACTAGAACCTTGTAAATGATCGAACAAATCTTCCATTTCGAGTTATGGATATCGTTTTCGATTGTCAATTTACTCAGTTCACAGTAATCTATAAATATAAGGAATGATAACACCATAGCTCTTCATGATGACGAGCTCGGTAGAATAAAATCGTTCTCCGACAACTCTCTCAGTTGTACGGTAATTCCTTTAATTAAGATGGTGCTGACGTACAGTGCATATGTCACAGGTGCAGCACCGGGAATAGAATCAATACCAAATTCAATCTTGCCTTAGTGGCGAAAGTCTAGGTAATTTATCAACAAATATCTCCTAAGGTTTCAGATAACGAAAACATCTTTTAGTACATTCATATTAGGTTCTTCTAGATTACAATGTCTATAACTAGTTTACAATCATTCATGGTATAATTTCAAGTCTAAATGCAGGATATGGTCATCCATCAAGAATTATTTAGATCACTTTTGATAATCAACATCTTATCATTTAGGGGAATTCTATTCGAGTTCCCATCAATTAAGACATTGTCGTCATGTCATAATCAGTCAATCCATTCTACTGGCACTATCAACTTTCTAGTTTCATTGCCATCGATAAGATGTGAACTTCTCAAAAGACTAATAATAACTCATAATCCTTCGCAAATTCAAGGGTATCTGGACACATAACTAACCTTAAAAGAGTAAGGTCAACACATAGTCTATGCGAGAGAATTTCAAATCAGATACAGACGAAAACATTTAACGAATATGAATATATCCCATGTTTTCATAATTTGAGTACGCATTCGAAAGCTCCTCGGATCGTTACCCAGGTCATTCAAATGAAATCAAATCATAAGAAATGATAAGAACGTCAATACATCCAGTCGGGTATCAACACTCGGTAATCAAATACTTTTCCTAAGAATCTTACTACGGGAGAATTGGACAAGAAAGAATTGTCAATTGTCAAATAAGACAATTTCCACAGATGAGTAAACTCGACTCAGAAGAATAAATAATACGGGCACATATGTAGGTGTCCCTATCAATATCTCCCTATTTTTCACTTCTTGCAGATCTCATAAAAATTTTAATCTTTCACATTCTTCAAAGAAAATGTAGTGTTTATTCATTAGTTTTATGGTGACTACTAATCAGCCTTGCATGGTCCATTCCAAATTGTATGTAGGCGCGCAACTATATACAATTTCAAGATTAACGATGCAATACTCAGTTCGTCAAAATTTTATCATCATGTTTATAATAAAAACATTTACATGCTTAATTCTTAAATAAGAATCAAAATAAATTTACAAAGATTTTCCTTGTTATGAAAACAATTAAGTTTTCCAAAGTGTTTCATAAACAACTTTATTTCGATAACGATTACTTATAAATCTCACTTTGAATAATCCTTATAGTAATGAAAATTCAATTTTTCTCAAGTAATATTGTTTCAACTTATAAAACAAGGAGTGGTCTGCAAAAGAGTGATGAAAAGTTGTTCACCAAGAACTAACTTCAATATGATAGGAAATAAGCTTTAGCCAATTTATCATGAGGTTCATGACCTCGATGGC
Source organism: Glebionis coronaria (assembly GCA_025667525.1). Lineage (NCBI taxonomy): Eukaryota > Viridiplantae > Streptophyta > Magnoliopsida > Asterales > Asteraceae > Glebionis > Glebionis coronaria. The sequence goes on from CM046874.1 coordinate 296,396,162, forward strand.
ACTCACGAAGAATGATTCACAACGTAACTCAAATCAAGATGAGTACTTGTTCAATGGTTGTATCACTAATGCGAACATTAGGATGAAGCAATACAAGATAGATAACATCGATACATGTAGAATTTAGCAATCAAAGGTAGTCTTTTCATTAATCACAAACAAGTCAAATTGTACCGTAACACATTACGTGTCACTATGTCATACAATTTCCAAAACTCATCCTACCAACTGATATCTCAGTTTAGTTTAGGGATTTTTAAAAGATACTACAATGAATACTAATCTACAAGATTCATTAGGTGTTCCACATGTCCCGAAAGATCCATCGGTCCCAATTCAGAAGAAGATTTCTTCAATTTATTTCTTGGACACTGGGCATCCTCATTAGTGGACAATGGCCTAGGAACAAGCCTTAACACGAACTACAATCATTTTAAAACCTTATAATTCAATCACAGAACTTAATGACTTCCTCTTAACAATTTTATATTCCATACGGGTTAAATTTTACATTATTCAAGTTTAACCAATCTTACACTCAATGCGATATTCTACCTCATTCTCCAACATTTTCATCCTTATTTTTAGACCTTGAAAGGGCAATAAAAGCTCGATATAAATCAATACTTAATTTCCAATCCTATAACTCCTTTATCAATAATTATCAAATAAGTCACTAGTATGAGATGACTCATACATTCAATTAGACTTCTCGGAAAGGTACTAGTGGCATGAGGGTTTTGGGTAATGATTCCAATGACAGCCTCAAGTGCAACATTCACCCTTTCGATTTCAAATTTAAGAATTGGATGACAACGAATCAGATGACATCTTTCCAGGTGAAAACGTTTTGTCAAACTCCACTCTATAAGGAAAGATCGTCATGACATCGATATCAGATTTAGTCTTGCCAATTCTTTTTCAATATCACAATCAACTAATATTAACGTTTCTACGAATATAAACCATTTGTTGGGATTAGAAATTTCCACAACTTGGTTTAGATCTAGGATAGCTAGAATTCCTACGAGAATAGCTTCGACTAATTTACTAGAGGATTTAGGGTTCCTTGTGACAATCGACGTCGTATAAATACCTCGTATAAATATCAAAATAATCATCAAACAATCATGTAATAAAATTACATCATATATATATATAATCCAAGTTATATATATATTAAATAACACTTCTCAGTCTGGCCTTGTCGGTAACTCGAGAATTCTTCGGCACCGTTATAGTCAAAAGATTTTTAGACATTTTGTGAAAATTTTTTATAGTTAAAAGATTTTGAAATGTTTTATTCAAAACCTTGGTTTTAAAAATCTTTCGTTCTCTATAACGAGTGCTCTGATACCAAACTGTAACACCCCCAAATTTATACAACTCAATACAGCGGAAGACTAGTTGGTGTTACGGGATAGCACATTACTCACATAATAGACAACGCATAAAAATCGCGTCGTTTAATAATAAAAGCATTTCCATTCATAAATATCCAAGTTACATAGGTCCCAAGTCATTAAATTTCATACAAAGTTTTACAAAGTATTTGAATGGAAAATATTGTTTAAGTGCGGGCCATGAATTCTTGTCGTCTTCCCGAGAATTACCTTCAAGTACCTGAGATAAAACATGTTAAAAGAAAAGGTCAGCGATAACGCCGAGTGAATTCATAGAGTTTAATAAAATCCATCAATCAGAATAAAATTATTACTGAAAATCATTTTGTACAAATCATTTTAATAGGCCATAAAATAGCCGAAGTCATTTTATACAAATCTTCATCAAAATCATAATATATGCGTTTGCCTTAAAAATCATTATACGAGCCAATGTCGTAAAAACATCATACAATACGTCTTATAACGTTGTATGAAAATAAAACCGTTATATAAATATGGTTATGAAAACCAAAACACGAACATAATATCAATAGTATGACCCTGTATTGCTAGTCAGGCAATACATCGTAATTCGGTGCGTCTAGTAGTATTTCGTTAGTTGGATTATTATAAGCCGCATGACATTGTTACATTACTAAAACAAACAACGGGTAGCTAACCCGATACTCAATTTGCCCATCTAAATTAGCGTGTCGTCAAAAAGGTCACGCTATGGAAATCTTCTCATACATAAATTCGCTTACCAATCAATGTGGCACGACGGGGATCAACCGTCAAGGCGAGAACTGGGGTGATCGTCCCCAAATAGTACTATTATATGCACAAGCGTCTACCAAATCCCGGTAGTTCACAATTCATGCTAATGGGACTTTTAGTGAAATAACCTAACTTTAATAATCCATTTTATTTCATCTATCGGGTCCTTTAATCATTTATCGGGTCATACAATCATTCGGGTCCAAATTAATAAACAAACAATCGGGACAAATGGTGTCCTATTTTATAAAAACTAACATGTTATCTCCCTCGCGGGTTTTAAAAAACATTTATAAAATCATTTAAAAGAGTGCGAGGCTATGAACTCACGAACGTACGATACGTGCTTCAATCACAGAAACCTAGACAAATAATACTCGTCTTAGACCTTTGTCCAATGACTTTACAAAAATAACAATTATGTATACATATGATGATTATATATATATGATGATCAAGTGGGTTTACATATTCCCTTTTTACTCATTTTAGTGTTTACGTATTGGTATCTTCTTACTAGTTTACTAGTTTTACCTATTTACGTGTTTTAAGTCCATTAAACTTATTATGAGTTCTTTAACTTGTATTAATCCATGTTATACTTATATTATCAGTATCTACACTTTACAAGTTGGGCCTAAATGGGTTAAGCCCAATAAGTTCTTTTTATAAGAGTTTAACTTATTTAGTCCAATTATTAGTCCAATATGTTTACTTAGCTCGTTAATGTCCGTATGTCCTATAGTTCGGGTTTTATCGGTTTTTACTTGTTATATATGTTTATATATCAGTATATGAGTTTTATAAAGTTCACATTAGACGGGTCCAACCATCTAAGTTTTATTTAACAAAAACGTTAATTTTACGGTAATAGGCAAAAAGTCGTAAAAATCATGTTTATAGTTTTATAACTTATAAAACTTATCAAACTATCATTTTTATAAAATGTCCATTTATTTATCCTTTAACATATTTATATAAACAAAATTCATGAGTTAGTGGGTTTTAATTTTACATTTTATACAATATAATTTTGAGTGCTTATATAATAGTAATAAACATTAATTCTCAAAATCTGATTTTTATTTTCATGTTCACCAAAACTGCCATATCTAGAGTTCTATATGGAGATAGAAGATCAAATTTTTATGACATAAACTACATGATATGTGCTCCATTTAACTCTACTATAGCTACTGTTGAATCATCCTCCAAGTATTTTCTGAAAATCGTCCAAAACAGTGAACTCAGATTTGTACCTTAAACTTGTTTTGATCATATCTCACTCATTACAATGATTCCATTGCATGGCCAACTCTCACATGTGTACAAGACCCATAGATTACTGTATATCAATTTATTCAAGTCATTTTACCAGTTTACCATATGATTCTTTACTGTTTTATACAGCCATCTAAATTAAGCAAGATTTTAACCTTGTTTCTTATAGTTTTTCACCTTTTTAATCATGTTTATCAACACCAAATCCCCACACAATATTTTTAATCATCATTCATCATCATATACATATACATAAGTAAAATAAATACAAGATTACATAATCAAAAATAACAAGAGGATGAGGAGGACAATCTTTATACCACCAAGTTGATGTAGGTTGTGATTTGGACATGGAATTTGATGGAGAAACTTGTGAATCACCAAGACCCTCTTCAAGACCACCATTCTTCATGAACTCCTTGTGAAAAATCAGCCCCAAGACTCCATGGAAACTCCTCCTTGGATGTTATAATCACCACCAATCAATAGGGCTTCAAAAGGGCTTCAACATGTGTATGAACAACATAGGATTTTGTGGTTAAATTTGATCAATGATGGTGTTTTAAGGAGGAGAAGTGGACGGCATTTTAGAGAGAGGGAGGAGAAAATGAAGTTGTTTTACATGGATGAAATGGAGTGAATGGTAAAGGTTGATGGTTTTGTGACTTAGTGGGATGAAGTTAGCTTCACATGGAAGCTAAGCTTACATGTGTAAGCTTCTTGCTTAAATTTTGACACATCATGAGATGTGGTAGCTTAATGTTGCCGTCCATATTGAGTGGGGTGGGGCAAGATTTATCTTGTCTCATCCCACTAATTTACGGGTATCCCTCGATTCTAGTTTTCTTGATTTGCGTGCCCTCGGGTCGTTTTACGAAAAACGTTTTTATAAATTATGAATCAACGACACAAAACGAATCTAATAAAAATTGTTTCATCAAAAACGGAGTTCGAAAACGTAAATACGTAATCCTAAGGTTTCCGGTTTAGTCGTAAAGGACGTTAAAATAAAATCGTAAGTCCTAATCTCTTCTCGTAAATTTGTGAGTTTATGAACTAACATAAATTTAAAACTCCAAAATAATATTCACGGATAAATTTATTTTCTGAAATGTCGGACTGTCACCAAAGACGGTGTATGTAAACGTAAGCACGTAACGTAGAATCCTCCGGTTTAGACGTAGTCGATGCTACTTCAAAACGTAAATCCAAATTTCTTCCTAAAAATAAGTGAGTTCATAAAATAATATTTTTAAATAAATATTGAGAATAAAATATCAACCATAAATTGACGGATTGTCACAAGTTACGTATTTAGTGATCGGATACTTATACACGTATGTATTTATGTAGCATTAGTGATACCGAAGTAGGACTCTCCTCGGTTCGTCTTCTTCGTTCACTGGACATAAGGTACGGATTCCCGTCCTTTCAGTATGGACATTCTTTCCTTATTAGGATTCCCCGTATGCAGCCAACTGTTTTCCCGTAGTATAAGTTTATATGTTTGATTTGCTTATGTTTAATTTAGAATACCTATAGCCATATACATGCATGACCAGTTTCACCTAGTTATGGAGGTACCATAACCATAACATTAGAGGCACTAGTGTTATGACTTCACCACGGCGGAGTGATTGCTCGTGGCGTCCCTTCAGCTTTTGGCTATATTATTATATTTATCATGTGGGATGTATGGGTGCATCCTAGTTACATGTTTTTCAGCAGATTACTCAGTGTGAATGTGGTGTGTGCCTTGCATCCTTCACAAGGAGCTGATCCCTCCTACCCAAACCAGTATATTAAATTAGAGGCAGCCCCTCTAATTTGCATGATGAGGTCACCCCTCCAAGTATTCATGCACGGTGGTTTTTCATGACCTATATTGGCTAATGGTAGAATATGTTAAACAGTTTTTATAAGATAAACATAAGGCTTCTCAAACTATAAAACCAGTTTTACCAAGACTTAACCAGGTTATTCGGGACTTAGTTTCTTCCTCTGTTACATGTTATATGCTTCTACTATTCATGCTTTATTGTACATCCGTGCACTAAGCGTATTGCTCAGCCGTTTTCCTTTTCAATGTTCCCAAAACGGCAGGTACTCAGGGACGCTCGTAGACTTTAAGCATACCTGCATATGGACTGGAAGCTTTCTAGCCTTTCTTTACTTTATGCATTATCTTTACTTTCAATACTCTTGCTATGGACATTGTTTAATCCTTTCATTTACAGTACTTATGTTTGTGTGTGATGAGCTTTACATTTGGACTACCGATATTTGATTCCGGTATTTTCCTTTTATGGTCATGTAATGTTTAGACATTTATCCTTGTATGCTTTGATGACACACCATAATTACGCGTGACATTCCATTATCAAAATAGGGTGTTACAATTATGGTATCAGAGCCAAGGCTTCGACCTGTAGGCTCTCAAAATATGACCTGTGATTAGTGGGTAGCCACTATGGTCTTCCTAGAACTGACAGTCGTTTTCATGCATTCATCATTTTTATGCATACATATATATGTCATTGTCGCAGGTTTATGACTAAGTAATGGTTGGTACAGGACTGGCCCTATTTAGTCGCATGTGTTTTATCGAAACTTTTAAATTTGGGACCGACCCATAGGCGTCCCCTCGCCATGTCTTTTATTTTCGGTGACTGACCATAGGCGTTCACTCTCGAGCATACAAAAGTTTTCATAAAACTGCATCATGCATTCATCCACAAATTTTCTACATAAATTTTTTTATGGATTTATTGGTATAAATTTTTTTTCATTTATATATATTTTATGTTTTGATATGTTAATCATATGTTTTATGTTATACTGTCATATGGTTCTCACACGCGAACAGGAACAACTCAATGCTGCAATGCAAGCTTTGCTTCCTCAACTGAGGAATGACATCAGGGCTGAGGTTCCAGCTGCTAACAATCAACAGCATAACCAAGCACCTCCTCCTCCTCCTCCTCCTCCTCCTCCAGTGACATTGGCAGTATGGCTGGAGAGATTCAACAAGCTCCATCCTCGAGCTTTTGAGAAAACAGATAGCCCCAGTGGTGCTGAAAGCTGGTTGGCTCACATCGAGAAGATTTTCAATGCTATGGGTTGTGACCCCGCGTACAAGGTGAGGTTGGCATGCTATCGGTTCGAAGGCGATGTGTTAAATTGGTGGTTAGCGTTGATGCAGTCTGAGGGAGGTGACGATTGGGTTGCTGGTTTGACATGGGCTCAGTTCAAGGATAGGGTGATGGAGCAGTTCTTTCCCAAGGCTGAGCAAGACAAGCTCAAGAGGGAGTACCATGGGATCCGACAAAGAGCTGGGGAGAATATCAACGAGTTTATGCAGCGCTTTCTTCGCATAGCTAGTTTCCTTGGTGCAGCAGCAGGTACTCCTGAAGAGCATGCACACCACTTTAGGTGGGCTCTTCGCACATCGGTCGCAAACAATCTGGTGTGTGCTACGTTAACCACTGTGGCACAAGCGGCCGATGCAACTCGTAAGTTGGAAATGCTGCAGGAGAGAGATGAGTTCGGGGAAGTTGAGAGACCCGAGAAGAGGTAAACATTCGTATTCAAGCGATGACAAATCCGTATTATTTCCATATATGTCAATTATTCATCTCTTTAAACTGTATCTTCCAGGCAGAAAACTGGGGACCGGTCTCAGCCGGCTACTCAGCAGCAGCCTCATCAGCCCAAGGGAAACGGTCAGACTAACGACCGTTCTGCTACGGATAGGCGTGGCGGTAATTATAATTACCGTAACAACGCTGGACACTCCAACGGTAGCAGGTCCTAATACTTACGCATTTTCTTATGATTTCATGTTATAACTCATATTCTGACACTTTAGCAAAACTTCTACCAGGAACCATGGAAACGGTAGGGACCAGAACCAGAGAGGTTCATAGCCTAGCCGTCCAGCTATCACTGGTATTCAATCTTACGATTATACGCATTGTCCTTTGTACCCTATTATCATGTCTTATGTAAAATGTTTTATCAGGTTCTCAGCCAGCCAGAGCACCTGCTGGAGGATATACTCATCCTCTTTGCTCTACTTGCCACCGTAGGCACCCAGGTCCATGTCGTCGTAACACTGACGCATGCTTCAAGTGTGGTCTTCCTGGCCATATCATGAAGGATTGCCGTACAGGCGAGATGGAGGGCACATCGGGACATGCTGATACCAAGCCGCCTCCTACCACTGGGCGTGTCTACACGACATCTCGAGACCAGGCCAACAAGTCTACAGGTACCATCACTGGAATCTTGTATATGTATGGTCAAGCTGCGTGTGTTCTTTTCGATACGGGTGCTAGTCACTCGGTCATTTCAACTACTTATGCTAAGAACAGTAGGATACTCCCCATGCCACTAGAGAATAGACTTACTATTTTCACGCCTTTGAGGGACTCTGTATTAATCACCCATGTATACAAGTGTCTTCCCCTAGAATTTGACGATAAGGTTCGTCCTGTTGACGCACTTCCGTTGGACATGAATGACTTCGACATGATTTTGGGCATGGATTGGCTATCCAAGCATCATGCTACCATAGACTGCCATTCATATTGAGTTATCTTCGGTGATGTTAATGCACCAGAGTACATTCATAACGGGTTTGTACCCGGACGGTCTGTACAAATCATATCTACCCTGTAAGCGCGTGTACTACTATCACATGGCTGCGAGGGTTATCTAGCTACGGTTCACGACATGGATGTTGAATCTCCATCAATTCAGGATCAACCAATAGTGTCGGAATTCCAAGATGTATTTCCAGCAGAACCTCTGGGCATACCACCTGCACGAGAAGTGGAATTCAATATCGAGCTTATTCCAGGAGCTGAACCAATCTCCAAGGCTCCTTATCGCATGGCTCCCATAGAGCTGAAGGAGCTGAAGGATCAACTGCAAGAACTTCTTGAACGAGGTTTCATTCGACCGAGCGTATCTCCATGGGTCGCACCGGTTCTATTTGTTAAGAAGAAGGACGACAGTATGCGTCTTTGCATAGACTATCGCGAGCTCAACAAGATTACTATCTGAAATAGGTATCCACTGCCGCGTATAGACGATCTGTTTGACCAACCCCCAAGGAGCAAAACACTTCTCCAAGATTGATCTTAGGTCAGGCTACCATCAACTATGGGTTAAGGAGCATGACATCGCCAAGACTGCTTTTCGTACCCGCTATGGCCACTACGAGTTTGTAGTTATGCCATTCGGCCTGACAAATGCTCCAGCAGTATTCATGGACTTGATGAACAGAATCTTCCATGAATTTCTGGACAAGTTCGTCATTGTATTCATCGATGACATCCTGATTTTCTCAAAGTCCAAGGAGGAACACGAAGACCATCTTCGTACAGTACTACAGATTCTTCGCCAGAAGCAGCTGTATGCTAAATTCTCCAAATGTGAGTTCCGGTTAGACAAGGTGGCATTCCTAGGTCACATTGAATCAGCAGAAGGAATCACTATGGATCCAGTGAAGGTTGAGGCCATTACTAAGTGGCCAAGGCCGACATCAGCGACGGAGCTCCGCAGTTTCTTAGGCTTAGCTGGCTATTACCGTAGGTTCGTGGAGAACTTTTCCCGCTTAGCACTACCATTGACCAAACTGATGCGGAAAAGGGAGAAATTCGTCTGGACTGAAGAACGAGAGAAGAGCTTTGAAGACCTAAAGCAGAAGCTAGTATCTTCACCTATTCTTACTCTCCCAACTGGTACAGGTGGATTTCAAATCTACAGTGATGCATCGGGGAAGGGACTTGGTTGTGTTCTCATGCAACATGGGAAAGTGATCGCGTATGATTCACGGCAGCTTAAGCCTTATGAAGAAAATTACCCCACGCGTGACTTGGAACTTGCTGTAGTCGTGTTTGCATTGAAGATAGGGAGGCACTACTTATATGGAGAATCATGTGACATTTTCACGGACCACAAGAGCTTGAAGTATATCTTCACTCAACGTGCATTGAACATGAGGCAGAGGAGATGGTTAGAGCTGTTGAAGGATTATGACATTAATCTACAGTATCATCCCAGAAAAGGCAAATGTAGTAGCAGATGATCTTAGCAGGAGTCCGGAATGATCAACGGCATTAAAATTGAGGAGGAAATCATAAGAGACTTGGAGCGACTAGACATCAAGATCATGGTACGTGGACAACACGATTACTGGGCTAATCTTAGAGTAGAACCCGAGTTACTCTCTAAGATCAAGGAAGCTCAGATAGATGATGGAGAAATCTGGGCGATAGTACAGAATTTGGAGAAACAGACGGAATTCAGAGTAGATGCATATGGTATCGTATGGCAAGGCACGAGACTTTGTGTTCCTGATGACCAAGAACTCCGGTAAGCCTTGTTAGCTGAAGCTCATAGCTCCCCATTCTCTATACATCCTGGTTCGACTAAGATGTACCATGACATCAAGCAGTATTTTTGGTGGAGTGGTATGAAACAGGATGTGGCCACTTACGTCTCCAAATGTCTTACCTGCCAGCAGGTTAAGATTGAGCATCAGCGATCTGGTGGTCTCCTTCAACCGTTAGATATTCCAGAGTGGAAGTGTGACAAAATCACCATGGATTTTGTTACTGGTCTCTCGCCTACCAAGAGGAAGCACGATGCAATTTGGGTTATCGTAGATCGACTTACCAAATCAGCTCATTTCTTACCGATCCGCAAGGAAGATCCAGTAAGTAAACTCGCCTATACGTATAGAAGAGAGATCATGAGACTCCACGGTGCTCCATCCAGCATCGTCTCAGACAGAGATCCTCGCTTCACTTCGTGATTTTGGAAGAGTCTTCAGAAAGCTTGGGGTACACAACTTAAGCTTAGCACGGCTTTTCATCCTCAAATAGACGGACAGTCGGAACGAACGGTTCAGACATTGGAAGACATGTTGAGGTCATGTGCGTTGGAATGGAAGGGTTGGGACGATTATATCTGTTTGGTGGAGTTTTCATACAACAACAGTTGGCAAGCAAGTATCAAGTGTGCTCCTTTCGAGATGTTGTATGGCAGAAAGTGTCGCACCCCAATCAGCAGGGATCAGGTTGGCGAGCGAACACTTGAAGGACCAGAAATCATAGAGATGACCAATGAAAGGATCGCAGTAGCTAAGCAGAAACTTCAGGAAGCACGTTCACGTTAGAAGAGTTACGCCGATAAGCATCGTAGGGACATACATTTTAACGTAGGAGATCACGTCTTCCTTAAGGTTTCGCTGGCACGTGGTGTTAGACTCTTCGGGATTAAAGGGAAGCTCAGTCCTCGTTTCATCGGACCGTTTGATATCATTGAACGAGTCGGTGAAGTATCTTACCGGTTAGCGTTACCTCCGCAGCTTCCGCATGTACACAATGTGTTTCATGTGTCCTTACTCAGAGGGTACCAGTATCATCCCCTTCACATGGTTCAGTATCCACTGGAACAGATACGTGAAGATCTCACCTTCATAGAAGAACCCGAACGAGTTCTTGACAGACAAGAACGAGTCATGAGAAGGAAGACGATTCCATTCGTTAAAATACTTTGGAGGGATCATACCGAGCGGGAAGCCACTTGGGAAACAGAGGAGTCTATCCGGGCTTCTTACCCTCATTTTATATTTTGAATTCGGGTATGTTCTTCTTTTTCAGTTTACTTTATCTATAATTCGGGGACGAATTATTCTTTTAGGGGGGAAGAGTTGTAAAACCCGCATGCTTTTACCATGAATAGTACCATTAAGATCGTACGTACTAGATTAAAACTTTCCTTTTATAGTATGATTACGTTCACGTGGTAGAATTTTACGTATTACGTACGTGTTAGAACACGATAAGTATTTATTACGTACGAACACACAATAATTATTTAACAATAATTAATCACGAACTTGCGATCATGAAATCATGAACGTAATTTAATCACGATCTAATATTAATTACGTATATATATATATATATTTATTACGAACACGAATAAATATATTAAGTCACGGTTAATATTTAACGAGAACGCATAAAACACGAACACGACTAAACACGAACGAACACTTAAATATTTAGACTCAGAAAATGGTACGGATACCCCATGTGGGGCCCCTTACCCGCGGCTACATCAAGAAATATGGGCCAAGCCCATCAAATTTTACTAACATGGGGTAAAGGTAAAATCTTGTTTTCATTTTTCACATTACAGTAAAACATCAAAAACCTAAAAAGATTTTCTCCTTTTCCTTCTTGCTCTCCTCTTGGCAGCCGTATATACAAGACACAAAGGGGGTGTTTATTTGATTTTTGATCTTGATTTTGGTGCAAGTGTTCGTGTGTGTTCATCCTCGTTCGATCCACGCATTCGGTATACCTTTTTAATCTTCTTTCTTTTTGTTTTGATTTAATAAATTAAATAAAAACATGATGTTTTTAAAAAGCTAATTAAAAACATAAATCAAACATGTAAATAGTTATGGGGTAAATCAAAACGGAGTATTTAGGGGTGTTTGTTGTGGTCGGCGCCTAAACCGAACCCCAAGGGGGTCTCGGCTTGGCACATGGACCACCACCGAGACCACAAGGTCTCGGTTTGGTGGTGTGGGTCCCACGACAGCAGCAAAATGGGGAGAACCCCAAAGTGGTTCGGGGTATGGTGTTGATTTTGAGTCCGGTTCATGATTTCTAGGCACGATCCGGTTCATGGTTTATGTTAAGGTTATGTTTTTAATAATCATATGTTATAAATTAAATTAATAGAATATGACATGATTAATTTAATAAAACATGACTTAGGTTATAATTTAAATATTAGATCATGGATTTTAACCTAAGTATTTATATTTTTCTAGACTTTATGATTAATTAATTATTAAAAACCATGGTTATAATTAATTAATTAACATGACTTAAGTTATATTATTAGTAATTAATAATACATGTTTTAACCTAAGTATTTAACTTTATTTAATTAAAAACATGATATATTTAATTAAATACTTTTAACCTATAGTTTATTTAGATTACATGTAATAATTAATAAACTATACCTTCTATCATTATGACTTAGAAAAATAATCAGAAAACACTTAAGCTTATATACTTAGCTTATTTAACCAACTTATATCTAATTATGGAAACTTTCTATTTTGAGAAACTTATTTATTTAAGGCAGCTAATCTATTTATGGAAACTTTCTATTTTTAGAAACTTATGTAATTAAGGCAGCTAATCTATTTATGGAAACTTTCTATTTTTAGAAACTTGTCTATTTTAAGCAGTAATTTTATTTTTGGAAACTTTCTATTTTTGGAAACTTTCTATTTTTTTGGAAACTTTCTATTTTTGGTAACTTTCTATTTTTGGAAACTTTCTATTTTAGGAAACCTGCTATTTTTGGAAAGTTACTTATTATTACACAGTAAGTATAATAATACATGAGATACAAGTAATACTTAATCAGAATAGACAGAATATAAGATAAACACAGTTTAAAGCTTAAAACAGTAAAACATGACATGAAAGTATAAAATAAGCTAAGACACGACATAAAACCAGTTATGTATTTAGTGATCGGATACTTATACACGTATGTATTTATGTAGCATTAGTGATACCAAAGTAGGACTCTCCTCGGTTCGTCTTCTTCGTTCACTGGACATAAGGTATGGATTCCCGTCCTTTCAGTATGGACATTCTTTCCTTATTAGGATTCCCCGTATGCAGCCAACTGTTTTCCCGTAGTATAAGTTTATATAATTGATTTGCTTATGTTTAATTTAGAATACCTATAGCCATATACATGCATGACCAGTTTCACATAGTTATGGAGGTACCATAACCATAACATTAGAGGCACTGGTGTTATGACTTCACCACGGCGGAGTGATTACTCGTGGCGTCCCTTCAGCTTTTGGCCGTATTATTATATTTATCATGTGGGCCGTATGGGTGCATCCTAGTTACATGTTTTTCAGCAGATTACTCAGTGTGAATGTGGTGTGTGCCTAGCATCCTTCATAAGGAGCTGATCCCTCCTACCCAAACCAGTATATTAAATTAGAGGCAGCCCTTCTAATTTTCATGATGAGGTCACCCCTCCAAGTATTCATGCACGGTGGATTTTCATGACCTATATTGGCTAATGGTAGAATATGTTAAAAAGTATTTATAAGATAAACATAAGGCTTTTCAAACTATAAAACCAGTTTTACCCAGACTTAACCAGGTTATCCGGGACTAAGTTTCTTCCGCTGTTACATGTTATATGCTTCTACTATTCATGCTTTATTGTACATCCGTGCACTGAGCGTATTGCTCAGCCGTTTTCCTTTTCTATGTTCCCAAACGACAGGTACTCTGGGACGCTCGTAGACTTTAAGCGTACGTGCATATGGACTGGAAGCTTTCTAGCCTTTCTTTACTTTATGCATTATCTTTACTTTGAATACTCTTGCTATGGACATTGTTTAATCCTTTCATTTACAGTACTTATGTTTGTGTGTGATGAGCTTTACTTTTGGACTACTGATGTTTGATTCCGGTATTTTCCTTTTATGGTCATGTAATGTTTAGACATTTATCCTTGTATGCTTTGATGACACGCCATAATTATGCGTGACATTCCATTATCAAAATGGGGTGTTACAATCTTGGTGAAGAGGATGTAGTTGAGTATGACTTTGGAGAACGAGAGCGATGATCTTGGAGATGTTGAGTGGTAGACATCAAAGCAAGTGGATTAGCAGTTTTTGCTATCCTTTCAGCTCGAAGTTCATTCGCCTCATTCTGAAATTGTTTCAAAATGTCAAAGAGCGTGTGATAGTTGACCTCGTCTAACTTACTCTGTTGTTTCACCAAAGTTACAAACCTTGTCCACTCTGGTTGAAGTTGTTCTAGAAATTGCACATTGACTTGCATGGTGGAGACTTACAAATTGTTTCTTGTCATGTCATTCATCATATTATAGAACCTTGAGTAATATGAATCAATTGATTCCCCATCCAATGAAGTAAACTTCCCAAAGTTCTAGAACAAGTTAGTTTTGACATCTTGCTTGTTAAGTGATTCTCCTTGTTGCAAGCGTTCAATGGCAAAGCACATTTCTTTTGCAGTAGAGCATGCATCAACCGTTGAGTAAATATCATCCCCAATCCCACTGAGAATCAAATAGATTGCTTCTTTCTCTGCAACAATCCAAGCACGTTTCTCTTTCGAAGTGTTCTCATATGTTTCCTCAATTGTTTGCTCATCGGAACCGGTCGTCGAGTCGGTTGCTGGAATTGCAGGAATGGTGATTGTAGTGAGAGTATAGGGACCGTCAGTAATACAACGGCGAAGAACATAACCATTAGGTTTTGTGTCAAGATATCGAAGGAATCGTGATTGTCATTGTGCATATCTACCAAACACAAGCATTGGTGGTCTCTCTTTATTGCCCACCACCATGATGTTGTTGTTTGTTACACGATACTCTATAGTAGAATCCATCTTGATAAGCTTTGAATTTAGAAATAAATATGGATCTTAAGTAGATGTTATAGTGATTGTTGTTGATTAGAAAAAGTGTTGAAATCCCTAACAATATGTTCTCGAAAAACCAAAAAATTCTCAAAAAAACCCAAAAAAACACACGAAATTTTTTATGTGTATTTTTAGAATTTTTCAAGAAATCCTCCAATTATCGCTATGTCCAAACCTATCGCAATGTCTCAAAGTGCTTCAATTGGAATATAGATCGCAATGTCCTATCGGAATGTAGATCGCAATGTCCTATCGGAATGTAGATCGCAATGTCTTATCGGAATGTAGATCGCAATCCTATCGGAATGTAGATCGCAATGTCCTATCGGAATACTCGATCGCAATGTTGGATCAGAATATATGATCCCAATGTTGGGTCGGAATACACGATCGCAATGTTGGATCGGAATATACGATCACAATATTGGATCGGAATACACAATCGCAATATTGGATCGGAATAATAGATCAGAATACACAATCGCAATGTAGAAACCCTTAGGCTTTTGCGATCGGAATACACGATCGGAATATGAAAAATCCCAAGCTTTGCAATGGAAATAAACAGGTTCGAGACTTTAGGTAACAAGCTACGATTTTTCACAAGAATTCCGTGTTTTTAGCCAAACCAAAGCAACCAAATCTTTACCACAAGTATGAAAAAGATATATAGCAAGATTTAGAGCACGAAAAGCACAAGAAACACTTGAATCCAAGATGATTTAAGGTGTAAATCATACGAACCAAGTAGTGTATCAACAACGTATCACAAAACTACCCCATGGCGATTGATATCAATTGTTGTCCCTAATTTGTGATGATTAAACAAGAAAGAAAGAAAGAAAATAGATGAAGTAGATGAATTCTACAGAGAGAAAGTAGAGAGAGAAAAGAGAGAGAAGTGTGTGAAACTATAGGAAGATTAGATTAAAGAAAATGAACAAACAACACCCTTCCTAACATGCTAGGAAGGGTATTTATAGCCTTTGCCTACATGTGGCATAATGGGCTATATGTTTGATTGGGTCGGGCTTGAATAAATGCTTATTACCTTGAAAGAGGCCTTTTAAGCTAACCATCAAGCCTGTAATGTCACGACTATTTTAACTAACTATTACAACGTTCTAATAAATGTTACAGTATAAACCTATGACCAAACATTCTTGTTTGACTCAATATTTTGAGGCTAACACTAACTAATCATGGGGATATGCTAAGAAACAAAGATAGACAAAGAAAATACACAAGAGCTCACCAAACAAGGTTTTGACCAAAATACATAGATTTTTAATAAAATCAATGTAGGAGGTGTGTAGAACTAGACACAAGGTCATGACACAATGATCCTCCATAGTTCTCTTTTGTTCTTGTTATATTTGAGAGACCCATACATATGAATTATGTAAGCTCATTATGAATAGCAAGAAGATATGAAAAACGTTTTTTAGATTGAATTAACAATGCAAAAACATTTCTCGACCGTTTTCGAAAGAACTTTGAGAATTTTGAAAAAGGGAAGAGAAGTTTTCTAAAAAGAGTTTATTATACTTAAAATCTCAAAGAAAGAAAAGACTCAAAAGATAAAAGATAATTGATAAATTAGAATGCATAATTAATGAATATGTTCCATTAAACCTAGACCTAGACGCAAGTAATTAAAAGGTTCCCTCTTAAGTGGTTAGTGAAGATATCGGCTAAGTTTTCTACCGAGGGTACCTTCTCTATCAAAATGTTCCCCTTTTGAACATTATCCCTAAGAAAATGGTGGCTAATCTCTATGTGCTTAGTTTGCGAATGTTGCACGGGATTCTTGCTAAGGTCTATTTCACCCTTGTTGTCGCACTTGATGGGAACATCATCAAGAGAAATCCCGTAATCAACAAGCGCTTGCTTCATCCATAGAGCTTGTTGACAAGCTTTACCGGCACTCACATACTCGGCTTCCGTGGTGGAAATAGCAAGAGCGGTTTGTTTCTTGGAGAACCAAGAAGTTAAGCAACAACCCATGCAAGCACAAACTCTACTAGTGCTTTTCCGATCCACATAGTCCACGTAGACAATGGTTTCTACGCCGATCCCTTTAGGATACCATAATCCTAAATGTATAGTGCCCTTAATGTATTGGAAGATACGCTTAACCGCTTCAAGGTGAGAGGTTTTGGGAGCCTCTTGGAAGCGAGCACGAAGGCAAACATTAAACATGATATCCGGTCGACTTGCCATTAGGTACAACAAACTACCAATCATACCTCTATATTTGGTGTTGTCTACCGTCTCACAATCATCATCTACAGCGAGTTTACTATCTAAGGCCATAGGGGTCTTCATTGGTATAGAGTCTTCTAATCCAAATTTCTTTAGCATTTCTTAACATACTTGGATTGATTAAAGAAAATACCATCGTCCATTTGTTTAATTTGGAGTCCTAAAAATAAGTTAAGTTCTCCCATCATACTCATTTCAAACTCGGCATGCATGACTTTGGCAAAGTCATCACACAATGATTGACAAGTTGAACCAAATATAATGTCATCAACATATATTTGTACGATAATGAGGTGAGAACCTTTATTCTTTGTAAAGAGTGTATTGTCTACCATCCCCATGGTATACTCATGTTTTACAAGAAACACTTTAAGTCTATCATACCAAGCTTTGGGTGCTTGTTTGAGACCATAAAGAGTTTTCTTAAGCTTGTAAACATGATCCGGTTTCTCAAAATCAATGAAGCCGGGAGGTTGAGCCACATATACCTCCTCATTGATCAAACCGTTAAGAAATGCACTCTTTGCATCCATTTGTTAAAGCCTAAAAGTCTAAAGCACAAGCGTAAGCTAAGAGGATTCTAATGGATTCTAATCTAGCTACGGGTGCGTATGTCTCGTCATAATAAATACCTTCTTGTTGATTATAGCCTTGAGCTACAAGTCTAGACTTGTTACGAGACACAACACCATTCTCATTAAACTTATTCCTATATACCCATTTGGTTCCTATGATGGTCGAACTTCTAGGTGGAGGAATGATTGTAGGTAAAATTACACCTCAAGTTTAGGAAAACAAAAGAGCGTAAATGAGCGGAAAGTATTAAACAAATGATTTAGGAAACTCAAGTGTTAATGACCCAATTAAGTTCGTTTCCCAAGGAGGTATATGTGTGTGACTAAAATGTAATGATATTTGAGATTAATATTTGAGAAAGAAGGGGATGAGAAAATAGAATGACGGATACGTGAATATTATTATTACGATGACTAAATTAAAAACCGTAAAAAGTGCTAAAATAAAAATTAATTCTAAAAATTCCCAAAAAGTCACAAAAGCAAAATTAAATAAACTATGTGTTTACAAAAGATCAAAACTTTTTTAAACCTTTTAATTAATTAAATATTAATTTTTAAATGCTAATTAAAGCCTAAAAATCAAAATAATTAGTAAAAAGCCCAAATAAAGATTTTTCACTTTGTAAACCTCTAAAATGACTAAATAAGAATAAAAACTATTTTTATAAAGTTTAAAACTAATTAAAACAATTTAAAATGATTAAAAACTATTAAAACTTTAAAATAATTCTAGAAATTAAGAAAATGATGATAAAATTAATCTAAGAGTTGTAAAAATCCTATTTTAATATATTAGACCTAAGAAAAATATAAAAAGTGCAAAAATGTGAAAATTGAAATTTAATAATAAAATAATATTAAAATATTATTAAAAATCCAAAAATCATAAAAAATTCTAAGAACTTGCAAAATAGTTTATTTTAACCTAAATAAACAGAAAATGAAAGTTAAATTACCAAAATACCCCTAATGGGCTAAAAACAAAAACAGTCCAATTAAATGGGCTTTTTGGGCCCAAAAAGTTCAACCTTGTCCAAATAAGCTGAAAAAGCCCTATCTGACTCAAAATTTGATTCTGAACACAAAAGTTAGAAGGCCCAAAAGCTAGTTTTGAGCTTATCACAGCTTAATGGTATAACAACTTATCCTTATTGGGTCAATAAGCCCATTAAGCAATAAGCCAATGCCATAAGCTCAGATTTGACACACGACCTTATTTTGAGATTCCTAAGAGATCCGTGAAAAGAAATTTTGAAAAAGCAAACCCAATAAGCCAGAAATAAGCAAAGCAGAATTTTACTAAAAGACAAAATAGTCGGGTTAGAGTTCTAGGATGTTTCAGAAGCTGATTCTTTTTGCAAAAGCTCACAAATAGCTTAACTAAGAATAATCAACAAGAAAATTCACAAAAAGCCAAGTAGAATAAGCTGTGGAAGCAAATAAGCTGGCTGAAAAAGCAAAATAAGCTAGTTTCCTAGCAAAAGCTAAACCAAAAGACTTGTAACTTCTCAAATATGATATTAAGCTGAGAAAAATGACACCTGTCACAAAAACCAAGTTGTTGCATGTACCAATAAGCAGTTCTGAAAAATAAGCAAAATTATGCTTATTTGACCAAAAGTCAAAGTCCACCAAAAGTTACCAAATGATAAGGGATTGATTATAAGCTTGTTTTAAGCAACTTTTGTGAAGAACTCAAGGTTGAGCCCTTGTGAATCAAGTGGTCAGTTGACCAAACCTTGACAGATTTTGGCAAAATTAGGCCAATAAGCCAGTTAGCCTATAAGCCAGCAAATAAGCAAACCAAGTATCAAGAAGCACTCACAAGCAACACAATAACAAGATTCAAGCAGTTAAACAACTAGGCATACACTAGAATAACAAATGCAAGCCTACAATGAGGTGGTCACTTTGCTGATGCAAATGACCACTTCAGCCAACTTTGATAAGCTATAGCACCTACAATAAGCCACCAAATTCAACAAACAGATATTGCACAGATAGCTTATCACCTAAACTCTTCCCAAACCAAATTTCAGACCCTAGATCGAACAAACAAAGATTTTATTGGATCTGATGTGTTTGACCAATTTCAAACCAATATTTTCATATTTTTCCAGAACTTCGAAATCCTTTTCCAAACCACTTGCGACTTAACCAATGACCAAAACCAGTTACCAATGACTTGTTTAGACTATCCAAACCCTAAGAACCAAGGGCACAAGGCCACAAGGCCTTATGATCCCAAAAACCAAACAACCTTGTTTTAACCCCTTTTCAAACGAACTTTTGATTCCAACACACAACCTACTGATTTTATGGTTCAAATACCTTACCTAGGTGACAACTAACCAAAACAAACAATAAAACACAAAGCACAAACACAAGAACACCAAATCACATTGCAAAATTTATAACAAACGTTAACATGAAATTTTTTAGAGGAAACTTAAATAGAGCTTATACCTATCCCCCACAACTTCCTAGGGAAATCAGCTATGCTGCTTGGACCACTCTCAATAGCTAGAGAGTGACCAAGGTCCTTGAAAAAAGGAAATGATATGAGTCCTTGTCTGATGGTTCAAAGCAGAACCTCAAGGACTTGATTTCTTCAACACAAAGAGCAAACATACCAACCAAGGGCTTAAATCCCTTCACAAGCTTGGTGTCAACAAGCTTGCAAGAGCCTTAGGCAAATGGATGGGGTTAGTACAGTGAAATTTAACCAAAAAGGAACAAGGTTTTCAACTTTTTTCAAACTTGAAAACTTGTTCAAATCAAAACGTGCTTCAATCCAAAGATCAAAACACCTTTATAACATATAATGGAACTCAGCTTCACTCTTAAACAACACCAACTTTCAAAAACATAAAAAGGAATTACAATTTTTTCAAAATACCAAAATTTTATAAATTTTAAAAAGGAATTACAATGTTTAAAGAGTAAAACAGGAACAAGGCTCTCTCACAGGTTAAGGAGTCCTTATATAGGCCACAAGGGTTGAGATTACAATGAAAACCCTAGCTAAGAATTCCCTAAAATGCCCTTGAATCCTTCTAGACCTTTGTTGTTGTTGAGCTGTCCAAATGCATCCAAGTCATTCATTTTAGCTTTGTGACCAAGCAAGGAGTGTGGGCTGTTGATTTGGCCACGCGTCATTCCTTGGAGAGGAAGTTGGATTTTGATTGGTGGACGTGTTGATTGGTGGGGTCCTTTGGTGAGTAGGATTGAGGGCTTTTGGTGTGTGATGGGTTTCTGGTCATGTTAATCAAGCGTGTGTCTGGGTAATTTGTTTTTACCCTTTGTTTTAAGTGGGTGGTAACTGGGTTCTTAGGGTGAATAGTAACTCCATTTGATCCGAAAAAGGTGGAAGGGAAGTGTTTGGCGCGTGTTATGGGATTCAAATGTTTGACATGGCAGAAATGGCCCTTGTTCTTTGGCAAAACATGTATAAAAAGTATTTCAGCTCAATAAAACGTGTTCCTTTGTAATTAAACTTTCCAATTTCACACATTTGCCCCAAAACTTTGGTGAAAGGTTTTCAAGGGTTATTTTGGCCATTTTTGAATAGTTCAAGGACTGATCTTGGACATTTCTCATCTTTGAAGGTCTTAATTGGATGTTTGACTTCATGAGGGACCATTGTTCACAATTTGGAATTATTGAGGGACTAAACTTGCCAAATCTTCAAAGTTGAAGGACCTTTTTGTAATTTTGACAAACTTAAGGGACCAAACTTATAATTATGAATATACAAGGGTATTAAGTGTCATTTCTTCATAAATGAGGGATCAATCTTGTACATCTTCAAGTCTTCAAGGATTTTTCTTTGAGAAATCATGAACTAGGGCCCGGTTCTTTGTACGGCTTTGTTTCTCGTGTTCGTTTTTCCTTGTTTCTTGTGATCTTTTGTCTTTTTCACGATATCCATACCTAAAATACACAAGTAAACAAACACAAGCATATATATGGTATTTTTATGACATTTTATGTATTTAAAGCCTAAAAAGACCGATGAGATCATGTATAAATGCCATCTCATCACTCCCCCACACTAAGCCATTGTCGTACCTTCACGCAATGCTAGAATAAAGTATCTAAGCATCTCCAAAATTCAAATTTATTAACCTTTATTGGAAAGTGAAAACTTGTAACAATACTATGAAGATGTGTAAAGACATAATGTATGATTTTCATTACGTGTGTGACTTTTAGGGTCAATGAATAGAAATAAGTGAATGTCCCATAGAGTAAAGTTCGTCATCCTTGATTGTCATACATTCCATGCTAAGTGCAAAAACGAGATCATTGTTGGTACAAGTCACAATGCTAACACTACTCATACGTTCAATTTATGTAATATGTAATACTTTTTCTCCCCGCAATCCTAGTTATTATGAAAGGAAATGGGTTTCTAGAATTTTTTAACTACTTGTCATGGATCACAAGTGATTCATATTGACTTATTTGAGTATTTATTAGTCCGAAAGTAAAGTAGCACGGTTTAATCGTTAGTTAGCCGAAGGACAAAATCTTTTAAAACGGCTTCTCGAGTATCTCCTTAAGTTCATATCTTGGCATAACTCGTTTCAAGATTTGAGACCTTTCTCGGACCGATATTTGGCATGTACTTCATACTTCAAATCTTGGGAAGACGTTCTTGAAATTATGGTATTCTTTTCATATTTTGGAATTTCTTCACTTGACGTTTTTGAGAGATTCTTCATACTTGGACCACGACTTCATCATTTTTCTTCAATCGTTATTTTGGATTTTGTTATACAACGATCCGCCTCCTTTTAGGACTTGGATATATTTATCCTCATACCTTGTAAGGGTCTTTTTGGATAGACTTTCTCCATGATCTTTAGGGGAGTAATTGCTTTTCGTCGTGTGTCTTGATCCTTCATATTGATTTAGGAATAATGATACTTTACATCATCTTGGATCTTTAGCAACAAAATAGAGCTCCTCATGCCTGGTTAGGGCCTTTTTGGATCTTCACCAATCTTCGCATCCCGCTTCAATAAGTTATGCCTTGGCTATGAAATCTATTCAACCCCGAGCAACTTTTAAACGATCTTGTGCTAGAAGCTAAGTAACCTTTCAAATCGTATGACCTTACATATTGAAATTATATTTATTCCTAATGCATTGATCTTATGGGAGAAAAAGCCACAATTAAAAACATATGAGTTTTTGAAATAACATTTTCATGTTCTACGTTTAGCGTGATCACTTGTCTAACTCTATCATTTCTCGTTCTTCACTATTTAAAGACCTCTAATTAAAGAGACTCGTGAATACTTAGCCATGTAAGTCAAAATTAAGCCAAATTTGGATTAGCTTTCATTAAGACTATATCAAATCGAAGTTCTGGGTTTTCAAGCCACCTATAGGATCTTGCACTTTCTTGGACTTTTTCAAGTTTAGAGAATGCATTTTATAGTTCCCGTGATAAGTGACTTTCTAGGATCAGTTATAGGAACTTACGAAAAGTTCTTGTTCTTACCCAAATGAGCTAAGACTTTCGCGTTTTAAAGTTCCCTATATAAAAGTCTAGAAAAACTTGATTCGAGCGGGTTAAGGAATGTAAAGGGCTCCAAATGCCCATCAAGTCAAAATTAACTCTTATTCTACCCATCGGAAAATATACATTCGTGTCTTAAAAACACTTATGAAAACTAAGAAAATTTTTAAAATTTGGCCATTTTTAGCCTTATTAGCAACAAAACAAAACAAAACGTTGAAAGTTGGAAAACGTGAGGGCGTAGAAAAGAAAGTATCTATTCACCCCCCATACTAAAATTAAACATTGTCCTCAATGTTTCGAGTCTAAAGGTGGAGCACCCCCATACTAAAGACGAAGAGTCAAATGTTTAAGATCTAGCATGGAAAGGGTGATCAACAATATATCTAAAGCCGTTTATTAATTATGCTAAAATATAATTGTTAGAACAATAAAGAATATGTCATGGATTCGTGAAAAACTCTTCAAGCAAACGATCGAGGCTAATGTAAACGAACACGAGAGTCTTCAATCCTGGCGATGATGATGATCTAGATAACACATTCACAAACAACCACGAGACAACGAGTTAGACGGGCACAAATCCCCTCTCATTATTTATTAGAAACCATTAAAAAGGATAAGCATGGGATCTCCCCCACGAGGCACCTCGTTTTTTATTACCGAGTCATGAGATCGACTCGATCCCCTCAATGCTAATTATCATTGGGGAAGGTGACTTGGTCGAGGTCGTCCAACGAAGAAACTTCCCCACCAAAGTAGTGCTTATTCCTATGTCCATTCACCTTAAAATTAGGACCATCATTTTGAGCTAGCTCGATGGTCCCATAAGGAAACACTTGTGTTATGGTGAAAGGAGTCGACCAATGAGATTTCAATTTCCCGGAAAATATCTTTAATTGAGAGTTAAAAAGTAACAGTTGATCATCAACGTTAAAAACCCGGTTTTTAATCTTTGCATCATGAAACGTTTTAGTCTTTTCTTTGAGAATAAATGAATTTTCATAAGCATTATCTATTAATTCATCCAATTCATTCAATTGTATTTTCCGGTGATCTCCCGCAGTCTTTAAATCAAAATTTGCATGCTTAAGGGCCCAATATGCCTTATGCTCCAATTCAATGGGCAAATGACAATTCTTTCCATAAACCAACTTATACGAAGTACAACCGATAGATGTCTTATAAACGGTCCTAAAGGCCCATAAAGCGTCATCGAGTTTGTCGGACCATGAAGCATGGTTTTCTCCAATCGACCTCTCTAAAATCCTCTTCAAAGCTCGGTTTGAAACCTCGACTTGCCCACTCGTTTGCGGGTGATAAGCCGTATAAAGACGATGAGTAACTCCATATTTCTTTAAGACCTTCTCGAATTGGTCATTACAAAAATGGGTTCCACGATCGCTTATAATAGAACGAGGGGTTCCAAACCGAGAGAATAGTTGCTTCAAAAACATCACTACCACACGAGCATCATTAGTAGGTAAATCCTTAGCTTCCACCCACTTAGAAAGGTAGTCGACGGCGACGAGGATATACTTGTTTCCATGAGGCGATGGGAATGACCCCATAAAGTCTATGTCCCAAATGTCAAAAATCTCACACACTTGAATTATATTTTGCGGCATTTCATCACGTTGAGACGATTTTCCTTGACGTTGGCACGAATCACACGACTTCACAAGTGCGTGTGCATCACGATAGATCGTAGGACAAAAGAAGTCGGCATCGAACACTTTCTTAGCCGTGAGATTAGCACCGTGGTGACCACCCGTGGGTCCCTCGTGACAAGCTCTAAGGATGTTAGAAGCTTCGGCACCAAAAACACAACGTCGAACGAGTTGATCCGCACAAACCCGAAAGAGATAAGGGTCGTCCCAAAAATAGAACTTGACGTCACGAAAGAATTTTCTCTTTTGTTGTGTCGTCATACCCTTGATAATGAAATTCCCCGCATGGTAATTTGCAATGTTGCCAAACCATGGGGTGGTGTCTTTAGAATTCACTACACCGAGATTCTCGAGAGGAAATGTTTCGGTGATTTCCTTGTTCTCGAAGACATCTTTGTGAGGATCTTCTAGACGAGAGAGATGGTCGGCCGCTAGATTCTCGGCTCCTTTTTTTTCAAGCATGGTGACATCAAATTCTTGGAGGAAGAGCATCCAACGAAGCAATCTTGGCTTAGCATCTTGCTTAGCTAAGAGATACTTGATAGCCGAATGGTCGGTATACACGATGCTTTTAGTCAAGACGAGATAAGGTCGGAATTTATCAAAAGCATAGACCACGGAAAGGAATTCCTTTTCCGTTGTGGTGTACTTTAATTGAGCCTCGATCATCGTCTTACTAGCATAATGGATAGGACGGAAATGCTTTTCATAATGTTGCCCTAAGACGGCCCCAATAGCATAATCACTTGCATCGCACATAATTTCAAAGGGTAATTCCTAATTAGGAGCAACAAGAATGGGAGCTTCGGTAAGTTTCCTTTAAAGAGTTTCGAAAGCTCTAACACAATCCTCATTGAAATTAAAAGGAGCATACTTCTCGAGAAGGTGTGTCATAGGTCGAGAGATTTTCAAAAAGTCTTTGATGAAACGACGATAAAAGCCCGCGTGGCCTAGGAAGCTCCTAACTCTCTTAACGGTTTTGGGATGAGGTAACTTGGCGATGACGTCTACCTTAGCTTTATCGACCTCAATCCCCGCTTTCGAGACCTTGTGCCCTAAGACGATTCCTTGTTTACACATAAAATGACATTTTTCCCAATTAAGCACAAGGTTTGTTTCTTCACAACGTTTTAACATTTTCTCGAGATTAGATAAACACGACGTGAATGAATTGCCAAACACCGAAAAGTCATCCATAAACACTTCCATCGACTTCTCGATCATGTCATGAAAAATAGCCATCATACACCGTTGAAACGTACCCGGTGCATTGTAAAGTCCGAAAGGCATCCTACGATAAGCAAACGTTCCATAAGGATTCGTGAACGTAGTTTTCTCTTGATAACGAGGGTCGATAGGGATTTGAAAGTAACCGGAAAAACCATCTAAAAAGCAATAGAATTCATTTCCCGAGAGTCGCTCCAACATTTGATCCATGAAGGGCAAAGGAAAGTGGTCTTTACGAGTGGCGTCATTTAACTTACGGTAGTCAATACACACCCTCCAACCGGTCACAACACGAGTGGGAATTAACTCGTTGTTTTCATTTGGCACAACGGTCATTACTCCATTTTTAGGGACACAATGGATTGGGCTCACCCATGGGCTATCAGAGATCGGATAAATCATTCCCGCGTCAAGGAATTTTAAAACCTCCTTTTTTATGACATCTTGAATTTTGGGCTTTACCCTTCTTTGACTTTGAATTACGGGTTAGTAGTCCTCCTCCATTAAAATCTCGTGAGTACAAAATTTTTGGTCAATACCCTTAATGTCGGAAATTTTCCACGCAATTGCCCCTTTATGAGCTTTAAGAACTTTCAAGAGCACGGTTTTTTCATCATTAGCAAGACCTTTTGCAATAATAACCGGCAACTTGTCATCACCTTCCAAGAATGCGTATTCAAGGTGAGATGGAAGATCTTTCAATTCAAGGATAGGCGGTTCCTCGGTTGAAGATTTTTGCTCAACACTCATAACTTCCATCGGCGGAAGAAATGGTGGAATAGAATTATCATTACCAATAATCACCTCATCTTTATTGTCAATTTCATTTGAAGTAAAATCGCCTCCTTAGAATGGAGTGAGATTTGGTGTAGAATTAGCAAGAATCGGATCCAAAATAGTGGGATTGCCACTTGACGAGCTATCGGAAAAACCTAACACTTCTTGTGAAAACTCATCGCAAACCACATCAACTAAGTCGATGTGATTAATGGTAGCGATTGCATAAACATGAGAAGGTGTCGAGTTTTGAGTAGCGTCTATAACAAGTTCCTCTTCCTAACGGTTCTTGCATGAACATCGATAAGCGATCTTGAGGTGTCTAAAAATGGACGACCTTAAATTAGAGGAACTTGAGGATCCGCGGGGATGTCAACTACTATAAAATCAACGGAATAGTAGAACTTCCCCACTTTCACGAAAACATCGTCGGCTACTCCACATGCTAAAATCGTAGAATGATCGGGCATCTCGATAGACATGTTCGAAGGAGTAAGAGTCGGAAGCGAAAGCGATTTCCAAATGGAAAATGGCATCAAATTAATGCTCGCACCAAGATCGGCCAAGGCAAGGCATTATTTCATATCTTGTATATCACAAGGAATGAGAAACTTCCCGGGGTCACCAACTTTTTCCGGTATGCGGTTAAGATAAACCGAAGAACAATTAGCAAGTTTTTAATGCTTTTCCTTATCGTTCATCATACCTTTGAATGTGGAAGCGAAACGAGGCATATATAACAACGCGTCGGCTAAACTTACATCAAAATGAACTTGTTGAAACATTTTTATAAAAAGCTCCATTTTTTGTTTGTTACGTTCTTGAAATTTCTCTTTGTTTCGTCTCGAAGGGTAAGGTAAGGGTGGTGTGGGTTGGACATTAGGCAACGGCCTTGGAACCTCGGGTTCCATGATTGGTATTGGTTCAACCGTAGGTGTGGTATGAGCGGTACTTCGTGGGCTTGTGATATGCTCCTTTTCGACCATCATCTCGGGCTCTTTCTCGATTTCCTTCTCCGTAGAAGTACTTGGACGAGAGATTGGTTCTTTGAAAGTTTTACCACTACGTGTAGTAATAACCATCATTTCTCCCTTCGGGTTTGCAATGGTATCACTAGGAAGACCACCCGAGGAAGAGGGTTTACAGATGATTGCTTCAAACATTTTTCCCATTCGGTCTTCAAATTTTGATTGCCTAGCATCCGCTTTTAACAATTCTTGCTTAATCTCATGTTGTCCTTGTTCCATCTTTTGTTGATTTTGTTGAAGACGTTGAACGTTTCCTTCCATTTTATTAGCATGAGTCTTAAGTTCATTAGCAAGTTCGTTTTTAAGCTCGTTTTTCAACTCGGATCTTAAGCTAATCATCTCACGTTGCGTATTATCAAACTTAGCATCGTTTGCTTTAGCATAATTCAAAAATTCTCCTTGAAGATTTTTGGTGTGATCATTTTGAAAACTTTGTGTAGTAGTTTGAAAATCACGGTTTTGGTTTTGGTTTTGATTTGAAACTTGTCCATTCCCACTTTGATAATTCCCTTTGTTATAATTACGTGAATTGCCTTGATAACCACCATTTTGATTGTTGTTTCGATAGTTGTTAGCATTTTGATTTGATGGAGCTTGATTTGGGCGAGAACCTTGGCCGTTTTGGTTGTAAGTTCCCGTTGCTACGTAAGCACTCGAAGTGTTACCACCGGCGGTAATGCACTCGGAAAGATCATGAGCTCCACCACAAGATAAACAACTCTTTTCAACCGCTTTAACCGATGCGGAATTCAAAGCATCTTGTACTTTCCAATGTGTCATAAGCGTCGAAAACCTATTGAAAAACCGATTTTCCTCATTTGCTTCATCATGTAAGGCATTAATGCTACGAGATGATGACGACGATGACGAACCCATATTGGCAACACTCGGTGTGTTATGGGGGTTATTGTGACAATCCGTCAATTTACGATTGATATTTTATTCTCAAATATTATTTGAAAATATTATTTTAATGTTACAATATGAACTCACTTATTTTTGGGAAGAAATTTGGATTTACGTCTTGAAGTAGCATCGACTACGTCTAAACCGGAGGATTCAACGTTACGTGCTTACGTTTACATACACCGTCCTTGGTGACAGTCCGACATTTCAGAAAATAAATTTATCCGTGAATATTAATTTGGAGTTTTAAATTTGTGTTAGTTCATAAACTCACAAATTTACGAGAAGAGACTAGGACTTACGATTTTATTTTAACGTCCTTTACGACTAAACCGGAAACCTTAGGATTACGTATTTACGTTTTCGAACTCCGTTTTTGATGAGACAATTTTTATTGGATTCGTTTTGTGACGGTGATTCATAATTTATAAAAACGTTTTTCGTAAAACGACCCGAGGGCACGCAAATCGAGGAAACGAGAATCGAGGAGTACCCGTAAATAAATGGGGATGAGACAAGTGGGACACTTGTCCCACCCCCAAAACCGGCCAACATGTTGCTACAACACATCTATGATGTGTCAACCTTACAACTACTAACAACACATGTCATTTAGCTTCATGTGTAAGCTTACCAACAACAAAACCATGTAACTAAACCACACACCTCATTTGCAACATGCAAACCACTCTAAAGTTCTCTCATCTCACTCTTCCTTGCCGTCCCATATCTCTCCCAAAAACATCCTTTGATCTTGATTCAACCATGAAACCATATGTTATACTTGCATATGTTGAAGCCCTTTCAAAACCCTATTGATTGGTGGTACTTATAACATCCATGGAGGAGTTTTCATGGTGTCATGAGGCTGATTTTCCACAAGGATTTGATGAAGATTGGAGTTCTTGAAGATGGTGTTGGCTAAGCACAAGTTTCTCCATCAAAAACCATGCCAAACTCATAACCTACATCAAGTTGGTGGTATAAAGATTGTCCTCCTCAACTTCTTGTTATTTTGATTATGTAAACTTGTATTTTATTTCCTATTGTATATACTTATGATGATTATATGATGATAAAAATGTTATGTGGGGATTTGTTGTTGATAATCATGGATAAAAAGGTGAAAAACTATAAGAAACAAGTCTAAAATCTTGCCTAAATATGTTGGCTGTGTAAAACAGTAAATAAACAGGTCATGGACTGATAATATGATGAAGTAGAATCTATTTACAGTAAGCTATGGGTCTTGTACACATGTGAGAGTTGGCCATGCAATGGAATCAAAATAATGAGTGAGATATGATCAAAACAAGTTTAGGGTATAAATCTGAAGTTACTGTGTTGGACGATTTTTAGAAACTATTTAGAAGATGATTCAACAGTAGCTATAGGAGAGTTAAATGTAGCACATATCATGTAGTTTATGTGATAAAAATTTGAGCTTCTATCTCCATATAGAACTCAAGATATGGCAGTTTTGGTGAAGATGAAGTTAAAAATCAGATTTTTGGAAATTAAAGAATAATACTATTATATAAGCACTCACATTTTAATATATAAAATGTAAAATAAAAACCCACTAACTTATAGAACTTATTTATATAAATGTGTAAAAGGTAAATTAAATGGGTAAATTATATAAATGGTGGTGAAATAATGTTTATAAGTAATAAAAACTATAAACATGATTTTTACGACTTTTTCGGCTATCGCCGTAAAATTAACGTTTTTGTTAAATAAAACTTAGATGGTTGAATCCGTCTAATGAAAACTTTATAAAACTTATATACTGATATATAGACATGTATAACAAGTAAAAACCGATAAAACCCCGAACTATAGGGCATACGGACATTAACGAGCTAAGTAAACATATTGGACTAATACTTGGGCTAATAATTGGACTAAATAAGATAAACACCCATAAAAAGAACTTATTGGGCTTAACCCATTTGGGCCCAACTTGAAAGTGTATGTACTGATAATATAAGTACAAAATGGATTAAAATAAGTTAAATAACTTATAATAAGCTTATTGGACTTAAGACACGTAAATGGGTAAAACTAGTAAACTAGTATAAAAGTTATCAACACATAACTTTAAAATGAGTAAACGAGAGTATGTAAACCCACTTGATCATCATATATATATAACCATCATATGTATACATAATTGTTATTTTTATAAAAGTCATTGGACATGAGTCTAAGACGAATATTATTTGTCTAGGTTTCCGTGATTGAAGCACGTACCGTACGTCCGAGTTGCCGATAACCCGCCTTCCCATATCAACGTGAGTTCATAGCCTCGCACTCTTTTAAATGTTTTTATAAATGTTTTATAAACCCGCGAGGGAGATAACATGTTACTTTTATAAAATAGGACACCATTTGTCCCGATTGTTTGTTTATTGATTTTGGACCCGAATGATTGAATGACCCGATTGTATGACCTGATAAATGATTAATGGGCCCGATAGATGAAACTAAATGGATTATTAAAGTTAGGTTATGTCACTAAAAGTCCCATTAGCATGAATTGTGAACGACCGGGAGTTGGTAGACGCTTATACATTTAATAGTACTATTTGGGGACGATCACCCCAGTTCGCGCCTTGACGGTTGATCCCCGTCGTGCCACATTGATTGGTAAGCGAATTTATGTATGAGAAGATTTCAATAGCGTGACCTTTGTGACGACACGCTACTTTAGATGGGCAAAATTGGTATCGGGTTAGCTACCCGTTTTGGTTTTAGTAAGGTAACAATGTCATGCGGCTTGTAATAATCCGAATTAACGAAATACTAATAGACGCTCCGAATTACGATGTATTGCCTGACTAGCAATACAGGGTCATACTATTGATATTATGATTGTATTTTGGTTTTCATAACCATATTCATGTAACGGTTTTTATTTGATTTTATACAACGTCATAAGACGTATTGTATGATGTTTTTACGACATTGGCTCGTATAATGATTTTTACGGCAAATGCCTATATTATGATTTTCGATAAGGATTTGTATAAAACGACTTTGGCTATTTTATGGCCTATTAAAATGATTTGTATAAAATGATTTTCAGTAATAATTTTATACTGATATTATATTGATGGAATTTATTAAACTCTATGAATTCACTCGGCGTTATCGCTGACCTTTTCTTTTAACATGTTTTATCTCAGGTACTTGAAGGTAATTCTCGGGAAGACAACAAGAATTCATGGCCCGCACCTAAACAATATTTTTCCATTCAAACACTTTGTAAAACTTTTGTATGCAATGTAATGAATTGGGACCGATGTAACTTTGATATTTATGAATGGAAATGATTTATTATTAAACGACGCGATTTTTATGCGTTGTCTATGATGTGAGTAATGTGCTATCCCGTAACACCAACTAGTCTTCCGCTGTACTGAGTTGTATAAATTTGGGGGTGTTACAGTTTGGTACCAGAGCTCTCGTTATAGAGAACGAAAGATTTTTAAAACCAAGGTTTTGAATAAAACTTTTCAAAATCTTTTAACTGTAAACATTTTTCTAAAAATGTCTAAAAATCTTTTGACTATAACGGTGCCGAAGAATTCCCGAGTTACCGACAAGGCCAGACTGAGAAGTGTTATTTTAATATATATATATATATATATATATATAACTTGGATTATATATATATATATATGATGTAATTTTATTACATGATTGTTTGATGATTATTTTGATATTTATACGAGGTATTTATACGACGTAGATTGTCACAAGAAACCCTAAATCCCCTAGGAAATTAATCGAAGCTATTCTCGTAGGAATTCTAGCTATCCTAGATCTAAACCAAGTTGTGGATATTTATGATCCCAACAAATGGTTGATATTCGTAGAAATATATATAGTAGTTGATTGTGATATTGAAAAAGAATTGGCGAGATTAAATCTGATATCGATGTTATGACGATCTTTTCTTATAGAGTGGAAGTTTGACAAAACGTTACCACCTAAAAAGATGTCATCTGATTCGTTGTCATCCAATTCTTAAATTTGAAATCGAAAGGGGGAATGTTGCACTTGAGGCTGTTATTGGAACCATTACCCAAAAGCCTCATGCCACTAATACCTTTCCGAGAAGTCTAGTTGAATGATCAAGTCATTTCATATTAATGGACTCATTTGATAATTGTTGTTGTAAGAGATATAGGATTGGAAATTAAGTGTTGATTCATATTGAGATTGTATTGCCTTTACAAGGCCGAAGAATAAGGTTGAAGTATTGGAATATGAGGTAGGATATTGAATTGAGTATAAAATTGGTTGAAACTTTAATAAAGTAAAATTTAACCCGTATGGAATATTAGATTATTAATAGAAGTCGTTAAGTTTTGTGATTGAATTATAAGGTTTTAATTGATTGTTAGTTTGTGTTAAGGGCTGTTCCTAGGCCATTGTCCACTGACGAGGATGCCTAGTGTCCAATAAATAAATTGAAGAAATCTTCTTCTGAATTGAGACCGATGGATCTTCTGGGACAAGTGGAACACCTAATGACTCTTGTAGATTAGTATTCATTGTGGTATCTTTTAAAAATAATCCCTAACTTAACTGGGATATCAGTTGGTAGGATGAGTTCTGAGAATTGTATGACATAGTGACATGTAATGTGTTACTGTACAATTTAGACTTGTTTGTGATTAACGAAAAGACTACCTTTGATTGCTAAATTCTACATATATCGATGTTATCTATCTCTTATTGCTTCATCCTAATGTTCGCATTAGTGATGCAACCATTGAGCAAGTACTCATCTCTGTTTGAGTTACGTTGTGAATTATTCTTTTTGAGTGCCATCAAGGTCATGAACCTCATGATTATTTGGCTAAGCTCATTTCCTATCATATCATAGTTAATTCTTGGTGAACAAGGTTTCATCACTTTTCTGCAGATCACTCATTGTTTTTAAAAGATAAAACTGTATCCATTGAGAAAAATTGAACTTTCATCACCATATGGGTTGTTTAAAGTGAGATTTACAAGTGATTATTATCGAAATGAGGTTGTGTATAAAGTACCTTGGAAAACCTAACTGTTTTCATAACAAAGAAAATCTTTGAAAATTTATTTTTGATTCTTATTTAAGAATTAAGCATGAAAATGTTTTTATTATAAATATGATGATAAAATTTTGACGAACTGAGTATTGCATCGTTAATCTTGAAATTGTATATAGTTGCGCGCCTACATACAATTTGGAATGGACCATGCAAGACTGATTAGTAGTCACCATAAAACTAATGAATAAACACTATATTTTCTTTGAAGATTGTGAAAGATTAAATTTTATGAGATCTGCAAGAAGTGAAAAATAAGGACATATTGTTAGGGACACCTACATATGTGCCTATAGCATCTATTCTTCTGAGTCGAATTTACTCATCTGTGGAAATTGTCTTATTTGACAATTGACAATTCTTTCTTGTCCAATTCTCCCGTAGTGAGATTCTTAGGAAAAGTATTTGATTACTGAGTGTTGATACCCGACTGGATGTATTGACGTTCTTATCATTTCTTATGATTTGATTTCATTTGAATGACCTAGGTAACGATCCGAGGAGCTTTCGAATGCGTACTTAAATTATGAAAACATGGGATATATTCATATTCGTTAAATGTTTTCGTATGTATCTGATTTGAAATTATCTCGCATAGATTATGCGTTGACCTTACTCTTTTAATAGTAGTTGTGTATCCTAATATCCCTGAATTTGTGAAGGATTATGAATTATTATTAGTCTTTTGAGAAGTTCACATCTTATCGACGGCAATAAAACTGAAAAATTGATAATGCCGGTAGAATGGATTGATTGATTATGACAAGACGACATTGTCTTAATTGATGGGAACTCGAGTAGAATTCTCTAAAAGATAAGATGTTGATTATCAAAAGTGATCTAAATAATTCTTGATGGATGACCATATCCTGTATTTAGACTTGAAATTTTACCGTGAATGGTTATGAACTAAGTTATAGATATTGTAATCTAGAAGAAGTTAATATGAATCTATAAAAAGATGTTTCGGTTATCTAAAACTTTAAGTAAGTATTTGTTGATAAATTACCTAGACTTTTGCCATTAAGGCAAGTTGAAATTAGTATTGATTATATTCCCGGTGCTGCACTTGTGGCTTGTGCACTGTACGTCAGCACCATCTGAATTTAAGGAATTACCGTACAATAGAGAGTTGTCGGATAAAGATTTTATTATACCAAGCCTGTCATCCTGAAGAGCTATGGTGTTATCTTTCCTTATATTTATAGATTACTGTGACTGAGTAAATTGACAATCGAAAACGATATCCATAACTCGAAATGGAAGAATTGTTCGATCATTTACAAGGTTCTAGCAAATTTGATCCATAGCATGGTTATCATCAACTTCGCATCTGCGAAAGAGGTTATCTATTCCAATCACTACATCCGGTACTTGTAATGAACATTATGAGTTTCACGTGGTGACGTTTGGATTGACTAATACACATGTAGTATTCATAAATTTGGTGAATCACGTGTGTAGGCTATGATTTGATAAATTCATGCTTGAGATCATTAAGGACCAATTGTTTGTATATAAGAATAAGAAGGAGTTAATAATTATTTATAGATTGCCCTGAATTGGCCGAACAATTAAAAACTTGTACCTTGAATATACAACATGTGATTTAAGATTTAATCCTTTATATGATTTAACCGTTTAATTAATAAGATAATGGAAGCTATATTGACTTTTCAAAGATTAGAACCATTAACGCTTAGGGATTAAAAACTTAATCCTTTACATAAAATGACCGTTGGATTAAAAATGGTAAGATGTATGCATATAGACTCTTCAAAAATTAAGAGCCCTTTTAAGACTTTGGATTTTACCAAAAAGAAATGGAAATATGTTTTGACAAATATTTTAGCAAAGGAATTTTTAAAGGGATTATTCCCTTATACACAAACCATTTAACTAAACTTCTGTTTAGGGGTAAATGTTTGTGTATACCTCAAGATAACTTAAGAAGGAGTGAGTAAAACCATTTATACCATAACCTGAAAACTTAAAACGACAATTTTTTCTTTTCAACTAAGAAAACTTTAATCAAAGATTTTTCAAACATTTACGAATCTTATCAATTATTTTCGATAAATCAGCAAAAATCTTGTTAATTAAATTCAAATTTAATTTGAATATTTTATATAATTGGTTGAACTAAGAAATTTAAAACGATTACGCTTCATCAAAATTAACTAATAAATAATTAATTAATTATAATAATTATAGACGCTTTAAACATCGGATTGAGAAAAATTGATAAAAATGATAGAAGAGACGAAACTAAAACAGGGAAAATGTGAAGAAAGAATTTTGAATAAATACGCTTGTGATATTTATTTCATCAGGAAAGTGAACGTAATTACTGACGTATTATACAAAAAGGATAAAGAACCAATTAGGATATATTTCTTAATTATGAAGGTGCAAAATAAATTGCCGAACAATATAAAAATAAACGATGTTTGTAAGAGGGGTAATATAGTTAATAAAAGGGGTTCGCGGCTAATGTGAACCATCAGAATTGAGAAGCCGATAGCGTTAAAATGTATAAAAGGCCGTTTATGGTTGCCTAAATATGGAGATTGTGAGATATAGTTATGTTGGAATTTGTAAGTATAAGTATTCTATTTATGTCATTTATGACTAAAAGTATCTTTGTCTGAAGAGGTTGTACTAATGGCAAATTATGAAGGCAGACATCGCCTCATACATTAGTAAACGTCTAGCTATTGCAAAGGTCATCATCTGAATTTGATTCGATTTGGGTCATCGTCGACTGACTGACCAAATCTGCTAATATCATTCTCGTTAATGATAGAATCTTGATGAAGAAATAGACTCTTTTATTTAAAGGAAGTTACATAAACATAGTGCGCCTGTATCGATCATCTATATATCAAGATCCTCGCTTCGCATCGAATTTCTAGAGATTTGCTCAGAAATCATTGAGAACGAACCTTGATGAGAGTACTATGTACCACCCCAATCGAAGGGACGAGGTAAAGTAACGATACAAAATACTATAAGCGCTGTTCTATGTTTGAATGATTGACCTTTGGTAATAGACCGTATAATCGTTTTCCTTTGGAAAGATTATCATTGATAATCATCGTGTTAGGATTGAGATTGAATCTTGTTAGGATCTGAATCTTAGAGCATCTATAAGCAGAAGTTGAGATGAAGACATCCGACATACACCCATTGTGAGTTGGACATGTCTTTTAGGTTTAAGGTTTCCTATGATGGCGAACCTATCCTTGCAAAATACCTGACCCGCGAGATCTGAAATGATTGTTGAAATTAGGATCTGATATTGACTGCCGGTAGTGGGCAAGAGGTTATGTGAATGTGAAATGTAGATCTTGAAGTGCCAAACGGGTAGCGAAGTTATGCCACAATTTTTTTTTAAACATGGAAAAATGAATTCATGATCTGACAAATCATGGGATACAAGTCCCCGTTGTATGGGACCATTGAGATGGTATAAAAGATTGGTTTGAAAGGCATATAAGCTGGATCTACCCTAGGACTTCAAAGACTGCGTGAATTATGTTTCGTATATCGAACTTGATGGAATATCTATCAAGTGAAATTCTGATTATTCTTAGTAGAGCTTGGATTGGCGAAAAGTTGCATTCATCAAAAACCCGTGAACATCATGGATAGAGAAGTAAGTCAACATTAAGCCTGATCTTATTCCCGTAGTTATGTTTGATGAAACTCGCGTATTGTAATTGCACTTGTGAGAAAATACCGAGTGTGGAGGAAATACCCACATGGCTTTAACTCTATAAGAAGCGAGTAGTAAGATGATCTTTGAGGACAAAGATCATGTTTAGGGGTAAATGCTGTGACAATCCGTCAATTTACGATTGATATTTTATTCTCAAATATTATTTTAATGTTACAATATGAACTCACTTATTTTTGGGAAGAAATTTGGATTTACGTCTTGAAGTAGCATCGACTACGTCTAAACCGGAGGATTCAACGTTACGTGCTTACGTTTACATACACCGTCCTTGGTGACAGTCCGACATTTCAGAAAATAAATTTATCCGTGAATATTAATTTGGAGTTTTAAATTTGTGTTAGTTCATAAACTCACAAATTTACGAGAAGAGACTAGGACTTACGATTTTATTTTAAAGTCCTTTACGACTAAACCGGAAACCTTAGGATTACGTATTTACGTTTTCGAACTCCGTTTTTGATGAGACAATTTTTATTGGATTCGTTTTGTGACGGTGATTCATAATTTATAAAAACGTTTTTCGTAAAACGACCCGAGGGCACGCAAATCGAGGAAACGAGAATCGAGGAGTACCCATAAATAAATGGGGATGAGACAAGTGGGACACTTGTCCCACCCCTAAAACCGGCCAACATGTTGCTACAACACATCTATGATGTGTCAACCTTACAACTACTAACAACACATGTCATTTAGCTTCATGTGTAAGCTTACCAACAACAAAACCATGTAACTAAACCACACACCTCATTTGCAACATGCAAACCACTCTAAAGTTCTCTCATCTCACTCTTCCTTGCCGTCCCATATCTCTCCCAAAAACATCCTTTGATCTTGATTCAACCATGAAACCATATGTTATACTTGCATATGTTGAAGCCCTTTCAAAACCCTATTGATTGGTGGTACTTATAACATCCATGGAGGAGTTTTCATGGTGTCATGAGGCTGATTTTCCACAAGGAGTTGATGAAGATTGGAGTTCTTGAAGATGGTGTTGGCTAAGCACAAGTTTCTCCATCAAAAACCATGCCAAACTCATAACCTACATCAAGTTGGTGGTATAAAGATTGTCCTCCTCAACTTCTTTTTATTTTGATTATGTAAACTTGTATTTTATTTCCTATTGTATATACTTATGATGATTATATGATGATAAAAATGTTATGTGGGGATTTATTGTTGATAATCATGGATAAAAAAGGTGAAAAACTATAAGAAACAAGTCTAAAATCTTGTCTAAATATGTTGGCTGTGTAAAACAGTAAATAAACAGGTTATGGACTGATAATATGATGAATTAGAATCTATTTACAGTAAGCTATGGGTCTTGTACACATGTGAGAGTTGGCCATGCAATGGAATCAAAATAATGAGTGAGATATGATCAAAACAAGTTTAGGGTATAAATCTGAAGTTACTGTTTTGGACGATTTTTAGAAAATATTTAGAAGATGATTCAACAGTAGCTATAGAAGAGTTAAATGTAGCACATATCATGTAGTTTATGTGATAAAAATTTGAGCTTCTATCTCCATATAGAACTCAAGATATGGCAGTTTTGGTGAAGATGAAGTTAAAAATCAGATTTTTGGAAATTAAAGAATAATACTATTATATAAGCACTCACATTTTAATATATAAAATGTAAAATAAAAACCCACTAACTTATAGAACTTATTTATATAAATGTGTAAAAGGTAAATTAAATGGGTAAATTATATAAATGGTGGTGAAATACTGTTTATAAGTAATAAAAACTATAAACATGATTTTTACGACTTTTTCGGCTATCGCCGTAAAATTAACGTTTTTGTTATATAAAACTTAGATGGTTGAATCCGTCTAATGAAAACTTTATAAAACTTATATACTGATATATAGACATGTATAACAAGTAAAAACCGATAAAACCCGAACTATAGGGCATACGGACATTAACGAGCTAAGTAAACATATTGGACTAATACTTGGGCTAATAATTGGACTAAATAAGATAAACACCCATAAAAAGAACTTATTGGGCTTAACCCATTTGGGCCCAACTTGAAAGTGTATGTACTGATAATATAAGTACAAAATGGATTAAAATAAGTTAAATAACTTATAATAAGCTTATTGGACTTAAGACACGTAAATGGGTAAAACTAGTAAACTAGTATAAAAGTTATCAACACATAACTTTAAAATGAGTAAACGAGAGTATGTAAACCCACTTGATCATCATATATATATAACCATCATATGTATACATAATTGTTATTTTTATAAAAGTCATTGGACATGAGTCTAAGACGAATATTATTTGTCTAGGTTTCCGTGATTGAAGCACGTACCGTACGTCCGAGTTGCCGATAACCCGCCTTCCCATATCAACGTGAGTTCATAGCCTCGCACTCTTTTAAATGTTTTTATAAATATTTTATAAACCCGCGAGGGAGATAACATGTTAGTTTTATAAAATAGGACACCATTTGTCCCGATTGTTTGTTTATTGATTTTGGACCCGAATGATTGAATGACCCGATTGTATGACCCGATAAATGATTAATGGACCCGATAGATGAAACTAAATGGATTATTAAAGTTAGGTTATATCACTAAAAGTCCCATTAGCATGAATTGTGAACTACCGGGAGTTGGTAGACGCTTATACATTTAATAGTACTATTTGGGGACGATCACCCCAGTTCGCGCCTTGACGGTTGATCCCCGTCGTGCCACATTGATTGGTAAGCGAATTTATGTATGAGAAGATTTCAATAGCGTGACCTTTGTGACGACACGCTACTTTAGATGGGAAAAATTGTTATCGGGTTAGCTACCCGTTTTGGTTTTAGTAAGGTAACAATGTCATGCGGCTTGTAATAATCCGAATTAACGAAATACTAATAGACGCTCCGAATTACGATGTATTGCCTGACTAGCAATACAGGGTCATACTATTGATATTATGATTGTATTTTCGTTTTCATAACCATATTCATATAACGGTTTTTATTTGATTTTATACAACGTCATAAGACGTATTGTATGATGTTTTTACGACATTGGCTCGTATAATGATTTTTACGGCAAATGCCTATATTATGATTTTCGATAAGGATTTGTATAAAACGACTTTGGCTATTTTATGGCCTATTAAAATGATTTGTATAAAATGATTTTCAGTAATAATTTTATACTGATATTATATTGATGGAATTTATTAAACTCTATGAATTCACTCGGCGTTATCGCTGACCTTTTCTTTTAACATGTTTTATCTCAGGTACTTGAAGGTAATTCTCGGGAAGACAACAAGAATTCATGGCCCGCACCTAAACAATATTTTTCCATTCAAACACTTTGTAAAACTTTTGTATGCAATGTAATGACTTGGGACCGATGTAACTTTGATATTTATGAATGGAAATGATTTATTATTAAACGACGCGATTTTTATGCGTTGTCTATGATGTGAGTAATGTGCTATCCCGTAACACCAACTAGTCTTCCGCTGTACTGAGTTGTATAAATTTGGGGGTGTTACAGTTATAAATCTTAGATCTATTCTTGATACTCTATAAAGCTTCATCGGTCGTTTTGCAAAAAAAATTACCACCCGCGGCGGCATTTAAATAACCTCGTTCATGATCATTAATCCCATTATAAAAAGTATCTATTTGATGCAATTCCGAAAAATCATGGTGTGGACATTCATGTAATATTTCCTTAAATCGTTCCCATGCCATTGAAAAACTTTCATTATTACGTTGTGTAAACCTTGAAATCTCATTTTTCAAATGTGTTGTTTTAGATGATGGAAAAAATTGGTTCACAAACTTAGAAACGAGATCACCCCATGTCAAAATCGAATTTGGCGATTCTTTCTCGAGCCAAATTTTAGCGGGTCCATCTAACGAGTATGGAAACAACATCATCTTAATGGCGTCATGTGGAACATCCTGAAAGTTGCTTGTTGCGGTGAGACGATTAAAATTCCTTATGTGATAATGTGGGTTGTCTTTCTCATGACCTTTAAACTTATTTGCTTGTAACATCGACATTAAACCCGTCTTAATCTCGAAATTCTCCGTAAGGATGGCGGGAATCACAATAGCTTCTCCAAAACCCTCGGTGGGTGTGCTTGAAGCAACTCCATCATAGTACAATTAGCCATGTCGACTATTGGTTCTACAACGGGTTCGACAATTGGAGTTTGTTCTTCAATCAAAGGCTCTTGATTTCCTTGACTTTGACGACGTTTACAAGCTCGTTTTGCTTGATTACGAGTTAGCATAAACTTGACGTAGAATAGGAGGTGAGCAAAGAAGATTATTTTTGGGTGTTTTGTGGATTTTCAATTTTTTTGTGTTTTTTATTGTTTTTAATTTTTTTGGATTTTGTGTATCTTCGTAGACAACAATCTACCAAATCTCTCCTCGAATCAAACTCTTGATTAAAGAAGCCTCAAAAGAATGAAAA
This sequence comes from Glebionis coronaria, assembly GCA_025667525.1. Classification (NCBI taxonomy): domain Eukaryota; kingdom Viridiplantae; phylum Streptophyta; class Magnoliopsida; order Asterales; family Asteraceae; genus Glebionis; species Glebionis coronaria. The sequence continues at coordinate 296,438,431 of CM046874.1, forward strand.
CGATCACGTGGAGTGAACGCCTTCGAATGACTTTAGAACTTTGGTGAAAACCAAATTGTTCAAGAGGGTTTAATCACAAAGAAACCAAGCAAATATATATGATACGTAATAATACTTTGGGCGGCAAAACCCTCGATTAGCCTTCAATCTCAAAATACTCACAAGCAAGCAGGGAAACGAGGCGCGCGAAGCACTTAAGAGTCTTTTTCCTTAGGGTATATTTTATAATACCCGCCTTATACCCACCTTATAGTTTGTATTTTTCAAAATCGAGCTTCACGAAAGCATTTATCTATTTTTGCCTTTTTCTTTTTGTTTGAGATTCGAATACAATAATTAGGAGATCAAATCCCAATTAAAGTTGTGTTTGCACACTTTTGGAGATATTTTGATTTTGTTATGATACTTAATACAATATAGTAATCATAATTTCACAAGAAAAACGAAAAAAACAATAATACGTATTAGTAGAGTTCTACTAATACAAATAAAATTTATGGCTAATATTAAAAACAAAATGACAAATTAATCACGACACACCTCCCAAAATGATTGTAGGTAAAATTACAACTCTTGTTTAGGAAAACAAAAGAGCGTAAATGAGCGGAAAGTATTAAACAAATGATTTAGGAAAATCAAGTGTTAATGACCCAATTAAGTTCGTTTTCCAAGGAGGTATATGTGTGTGACTAAAATGTAATGATATTTGAGATTAATATTTGAGAAAGAAGGGGATGAGAAAATAGAATGACGGATACGTGAAAATTATTACTACGACGACTAAATTAAAAACCGTAAAAAGTGCTAAAATAAAAATTAATTCTAAAAATTCTCGAAAAATCACAAAAAATCAAATTAAATAAACTAAGTGTTTATAAATGATCAAAACTTTTTCAAACTTTTTAATTAATTAAATATTAGTTTTTAAATGCTAATTAAAGCCCTAAAAATCAAGATAAGTATTAAAAAGCCTAAATAAAGATTTTTCACTTTGTAAACCTCTAAAATGACTAAATAAGAATAAAAACTATTTTTATAAATTTTAAAACTAATTAAAACTATTTAAAATGATTAAAAACTATTAAAACTTTAAAATAATTCTAAAAATTAAGAAAATGATGATAAAATTAATCTAAGAGTTGCAAAAATCCTATTTTAATGTATTAGACCTAAGAAAAATATAAAAAGTGCAAAAATGTGAAAATTGAAATTTAATAATAAAATAATATTAAAATATTATTAAAAATCCAAAAATCGTAAAAAATTCTAAAAACTTGCAAACTAGTTTATTTTAACCTAAATAAACAGAAAATGAAAGTGAAATTACCAAAATACCCCTAATAGGCCCCTAATTGGGCTAAAAACAAAAACAGTCCAATTAAATGGGCTTTTTGGGCCAAAAAAGTTCATACATGTCCAAATAAGATAAAAAAAGCCCTATCTGACTCAAAATTTGATTCTGAACACAAAAGTCAGAAGGCCTAAAAGTTGGTTTTGAGCTTATCACAGCTTAATGGTATAACAACTTATCCTTATTGCGCCAATAAGCCCATTAAGCAATAAGCCAATGCCATAAGCTCAGATTTAACACACAACCTTCTTTTGAGATTCCTAAGAGATATGTGAAAAGAAATTTTGAAAAAGCAAACCCAATAAGCCAGAAATAAGCAAAGTAGAATTTCACTAAAAGATAAAATAGTCGGGTTAGAGTTCTAGGATGTTTTAGAAGATGATTCTTTTTGCAAAAGCTCACAAATAGCTTAACTAAGAATAATCAACAAGAAATTCACAAAAAGGCAAGCAGAATAAGCTATGGAAGCAAATAAGCTGGCTAAAAAAGCAAAATAAGCTAGTTTCCTAGCACAAGCTAAACCAAAAGACTTGTAACTTCTCAAATATGATATTAAGCTGAGAAAAATGACACCTATCACAAAAACCAAGTTGTTGCATGTACCAATAAGCAGTTCTGAAAAATAAGTAAAATTGTGCTTATTTGACCAAAAGTCAAAGTCCACCAAAAGTTACCAAATGATCAAGGATTGATTATAAGCTTGTTTTAAGCAACTTTTGTGAATAACTCAAGGTTGAGCCCTTGTGAATCAAGTGGTCAGTTGACCAAACCTTGATAGATTTTGGCAAAATTAGGCCAATAAGCAAGTTAGCCTATAAGCCAGCAACTAAGCAAACCAAGTATCAAGAAGCACTCACAAGCAACACAATAACAAGATTCAAGCAGTTAAACAACTAGGCATACACTAGAATAACAAATGCAAGCCTACAATGAGGTGGTCATTGTGGTGATGCAAATGACCACTTCAGCCAACTTTGATAAGCTCTAGCACCCACAATAAGCCACCAAATTCAACAAACAGATATTGCACAGATAGCTTATCACCTAAACTCTTCGCAAACCAAATTTCAAACACTAGATCCAACAAACAAAGATTTTATTAGATCTGATGTGTTTGACCAATTTCAAACCAGTTACCAATGACGTGTTTAGACTATCCAAACCCTAAGAACCAAGGGCACAAGGCCACAAGGCCTTATGATCCCAAAAACCAAACAACCTTGTTTTAACCCCTTTTCAAACAAACTTTTGATTCCAACACACAACCTACTGAATTTATGGTTCAAATACCTTACCTAGGTGACAACTAACCGAAACAAACAATAAAACACAAAGCACAAACACAAGAACACCAAATCACATGGCAAATTTTATAACAGACATTAACATGAAATTTTTTAGAGGAAACTTAAATAGAGCTTATACCTATCCCCCACAACTTCCTAGGGAGATCAGCTATGCTCCTTGGACCACTCTCAACAGCTAGAGAGTGACCAAGGTCCTTGAACAAAGGAGATGATATGAGTCCTTGACTGATGGTTCAAAGCAGAACCTCAAGGACTTGATTTCTTCAACACAAAGAGCAAACAGACCAACCAAGGGCTTAAATCCTTTCATAAGCTTGGTGTCAACAAGCTTGCAAGAGCTTTAGTCAAATGGATGGGATTAGTACAGTCAAATTCAACCAAAAAGGAACAAGGTTTTTAACTTTTTTCAAACTTGAAAACTTGTTCAAATCAAAATGTGCTTCAATCCAAAGATCAAAAACACCTTTATAACATATAATGGAACTCAACTTCACTCTTAAACAACACCAACTTTCAAAAACATAAAAAGGAATTACAATTTTTTCAAAATACCGAACATTTATAAATTTTTAAAAGGAATTACAATGTTTAAAGAGTAAAACTAGAACAAGGCTCTCTCACAGGTTGAGGAGTCCTTATATAGGCCACAAGGGCTGAGATTACAATGAAAACTGTCACACCCCACCAATGGCGGAATATGGGGCGCGACGTATGGATATCATCACAACAAATGGTGTCTCTATAGAGAAGACTAAAATGCAAATATAATGTCATAAATGGCGACACAAATGTCATGACAATATCTCAACAATGCAGGAGTCTAGGTAAGTAGGTAACAGTCCTACCACTTACCCAAGACAAACAATAAACATAAACCAAACAAACATATAGGTAAACTAAGAAGGAACGGGGATCTCCTTCTATATGCAATCCTAAGGCATCCAAGTCTAGCCACTTCTACCCTCAAGCTTAACCACATTCTCACCTGAAAGAGACACTAAAACACGTCAACATAAAGTTGGTGAGAGTCATAGGTTTAGACTCCAACGCTAAATCAGTTACAAGCTGTGAATAACAATCATCAACAAAAGAACATATGGACAATGTGTTACAATTATGTATTAACAACTATCAATCAAGACCAATCATACCAAACAAATCCAAGGCTCCTACCTTGCCAAACAACATCATGGTACCTTAGATGATCACCCTATGTACCTATCCCAAGGCCACTACCTTGTCAAACCACAAGGCCACTACCTTGTCAAACCACAAGGCCACTACCTTGTCAAACCACAAGGCCACTACCTTGTCAAACCACAATAACATATCAAAAATCGCATAGCAGTTAATCACATAATGTACACAGAAGTCCATCTCAAATCACAAACACATTCACAGCATCAATTTAGAAAATAACTCAACACAGTGTCTCTTACATCCCATCTGGAAGTCAAAATCAATATTAAACATGGGACTATGAAACTCACCTGATAGCTCCTTCACACGTCCTTGCACTAGCAACAAGCTAACAAACCAAAAACACGAAATCAATAAACGAACCAATCACTAAGATGGCTCATTAACCTATGATGGACATATAACCCATTCTCACATATTTACCTCATTAATAAGCTCTAATTACCCATTACCCTTCCTTAACAAGTCCTTAACTTGGTTAAGTTTAACAACTAACCCGTTCGTATTTTACCCAAAACAGTCCTAGTTTTTAGGTCTCAAAACTTTAGGTCAAACGCCCACTTAAACCTACCCATGGTTTCTGTAAAAGGAATATTCACACCCTTACATATGTTGGCTAACACCTCCCACTTGACCTAACCTTAAAGCTACTGTTAAGGCCCCGATATATATATATATATATATATATATATATATATATATATATATATATATATATATATATATATATATATATATATATATATATATCTACTTTCGTCATTCCAGATTTCCTGATTTTAAACGTACTAAAAGTTTGTTACCATTAAGGGGTCTTACCCTAAACCACCACCTTAGCCCAAGTGCAGATATTAACTACAATATATAAACCATCTCTCACGTTCGTGAGAAGATCCCAATGCAACCCTAAGTGCCCCAAACAACCCAAAACTTAAAAAGAAAACAGGCTGAATTAAAAACTGTTTGACCTCCGACTGTTGTAACCTGTTTTTGACCCACTTCCCGACCTCCAATTTAGTTCTCGTTTCTTGCATTGGAAAGCCACTTCAAATATCTTTCCAGGGGGTACTTGGATCGTAAAATAAGAGTTTATAGAACTCCCGATATGATCAAAACAATTGACTCAAAAATCTGCCCAGTTTTTAAAAACGGGTTTAACAAAATCAACCTCATTAATTAACCCTAATCCCTCTAATTACAAGCCCTAATTTATGTAATCATCATATTATGATTAATACAACATTAATTTACTGTTTTTATATTAAACCCTAACCTAAATCCATCATAAGATTATTAAATAAAACATAAAAACAATTTAATTAAAAAGGGATTTGAAGATTTACCTTGGATTTATGAAAACCCCTAAATTTTATGAAGAACCTTAATTTTTTATAAGACTCACGAATTTCCTTCATCTCCAGGAGAAAAATAATGAATTTGTTTTAGTATATACATTATATAGGGTATGAGTGAATCCTAGTCCAACTCAAAGCCCACTTTCCTTTTTTTTCCTTTTTTTTCTTTTTTTTTCTCTTCTAAACCGACCCAAACACCCCTAATTTCGTTTTTTTCTTTATTTTTTTTTTTGTTTTTATTTTTAATTAATATCTTATTAATATTACCTTAATTTACCTTAATTTATTTCAGCTCCTAAAACTCCCAAAACCTCAAAACCGTAAAACTAGTCAAATTTACGCGTTTTACCGTAAAAGACGTAAAATATACACTTTTATAAAAAATCTCAAATTTTGAAATAAAATTTATAATTAAGTCCTAAATGACCTAAAACCATCCCGAAAAATATTCATTTGACTAATTACCTTATCCGAGACCTCTAAATGCTAAACCGTAAATCCTAAAAAAATACACTATTATTATAATACTTATACGTATACGTAACCACCAAAATATCACCATTTCATTTCATAGTCACTAATTGTGATCTCATGAACATGAATTAACCGTTCCTCGATTTACTTATGAGTACTCTATACTCATAAACGATAATCACACCAACCTCGTTCACACAAAATAAACACGTAAGCACAAAAATCAAGTAGTCACACATAAAATAACCTAAAATTAAGACCAAGTGACGAACCTCAAAACCACGGTTGTCACATCACTCCCACCTAATAGAAATCTCGTCCCGAGATTTACTCCTTAGGATCAACACACAGACAACAAATCACACGAGGATACTTGTTCTAAATGAACTCCTCTCATTTCCACGTGAACTTCAGTTCAAGTTTCAAGATACCACATGTACAAACCAAAATTAAACCCATTGCCAAACTCTTGACCTCACAGTCAATAAATCTCGCAAATGACTCTTCGATAAAAGAAAGACTCTTATTAGCACAAAACCCAAATAACCGGACATGCAAATATGCATCCTTAAACAACATTTACCAATCCTAATACATGAAATGTATCATGTATACAACTCATTTCCCCCAGGTAATTCTATGCTCATAAGCTAATGGTCTGATCTTCCCAAAGATCATAAATGGACCTACAAAACTCTACATCAACTCTTCTATTTTACCAAAACATACCACCCGTTACTATGGGTGAAACTCCATACATAACTTTGTCACTAAATCTAGTCGTTTCCTCCTTTTCTACATAGCATCCTTTGTTGCTCTCATTTTGTCCACAAACACCATTACCACATTAGTAGCCTCTTTTACCAATTCTAGTCCACAATGAGGACAACTCACCCTATCCTTTCATATCGTGCCTCAAATGGCATTTATCGACTTCTAGTACGATAACTATCATTATATGAAAACTCAGCCATCGCTAACGAGTTTCCGAACTACCTCTAAATCAATCACCCATGTCCAATTACGTTCATCAACTCCCTTCAGTCCGTATCCCAAACTACTTTAAATTCCAATTTCCTTACAAAGTGACCTATGACGGTCTTTCACATATCCATTAATTCTTCCAACTTCCCAACTACGTGACTTCTCATTCCTCTTGAAATAGGTGATGAATTAGTCAGTCTATCGACTATCACCCAACTCTCATCGTACTTAATCCCCCACCGCATTATGTATCCCTTCCACCAACTTCGTCCTTACATCGCCCTTTCTAAACTACTCCTATCCATGTAGGAAGTATAGTCTACGTCCCTTTCCTCCTTACGATTGTCCAAGCCACGCAACATAAATGTTGACGCGTTCACTGCTTTAGACAACTCAACTCGTGCAACCCACATCCTTCATCCAAACCACTCTAATACATCATCCCTATAGTTCAAGTTCGTCTCAGATTCACCTCATCCTTCTTATTCCATGTCTCATCGACCATGCTTGCCTTTCCCAGATGGTACTTGGCCTTGCAATTTTCTTTCATCAATTAACTCTACCCATCACCTTTGCCAAATGTTCAATCAAGATGATTGAATATGTGTTAGATACGTTCATGATCCGTATAGATCATTCTCCACGTCTCGTACACCAAATGCCTCTAGCATTCTAGGCAGATATAACAGTCCAGCTCCACTAACTAAGTCTATCCAGTTCTTCCAAATCTTCAGTTCCTGCAACGTATAAGCGATCGCCTTTCTTTGTCGTCCTCGTACGCGTCCAAATCCCTGCTCCACGTATCGTCATGCTTCGCGAATTCATCCAGTCCTTCCGATAATGCCAAGATCTGCTCATCATCCAATCCACCTCTTCAGCCTCCAAAATGCTTCCTCGTCCTTCTTCACTTCGCCCCTTGCTGGTTCCACGATATGCCATCATCTCTGACTACTAGTCCTGGCCAACCAAATCCTAAAACTCACACTTGAAAATCTCACGTTTCATTCCCTTTACTAACAACTCCAAAACCAACACATAATTCGCCTCATCCTCCTTCTATGATTTGAGTAGATCAAGATGTCGTCGATGCTCCCGATGACAACTCGTTTATATACGTTCATGCACACTCGGTTCATTGACTCCATGAAACCGCTAGTGCTTTGGCGAAGCCAAATGCATAACCGTAAACCCAAAGCGTTCATACAACATCCATAGCAATTTCAATTATGTCCTCCTCACACCCTCTCTTAGCGGCAATACAAATAAATTATTTGCAATTTCTAACAGCTCTTGTTCTTAATTCACTCCATCAACGATTTGCCTTGGAAGACACTAACTAAAACTCCTCTCACTTCTCCTACTTGCTCTATTCATGGTTCTACCTCAACGCTCCTAAACCATATAAAACAAAAACTACATCCTGAATACACCAGATACGATCGACGAATTAAACCCACGGATAACTAACGACATTTCACGTGCACCAATTAAAACAAATCAAAAACCACGAGACTCCAAAGAAAACTCAAACCCAAAACATGTATCAATTCCAAATGACCCATGACAACGAAAAATAATCCAAGAAACACCCAATGGCAACCAAAACATATTACGCCCCGCGACATATTATTTAAACCGTGCAAAACATCGACTTTCCAAAAGAATATATATATATATATATATATATATATATATTTTAAATTTTTTTTTTACCTCCCCACATCTATGTGACTCAAACCATCTACAAACAACCTTCTAGACGTTCTCAAAACTCAACTCAAAGACTAGGTATCCCGTGCATCTCAAATCATAAAAATAAAACTACTATTCAAACTCAACCTTGATCCCTACACTTGTACAACAATTCCGACCAGTCCACTGACCTCCCATGACTATACATTCTGAATATTTGAAAAGTACGTTCCGAGTACATAATTTTAGGCTTTTGAATCACCCAAAAAGCTTTAAAAATGAACAAGTTATGACCAAAACAATTTTATGCTAGTTGTTTTAAAAACTAAAGAATAGACTTAGTGATCAATGCAATCCTTTTCAATGAAAGATATAATTGTATGTGAAATATTCATAAACTCCTTTTAACCTTGTATTAATAACTATAAGTGACATGAATCGGTTAAATCCAATTATATAAACTATGTAAGTAGAAAGAAATTTTACTTCGCTTTATTTTAAAGAAAGTCTTTTAGAATTTGAAATACATAAGTGTTGATAAAAAAAACTTATGTTACATCTTGTTCAAACATGACTCCAACACCTTACCCTTATTTTACCGAATACAACCAACTATCTAACTCTATAGTAGATTTCCAAGTCCCCCCTTTTTCCATATACCAACCAAAAGAAATGTAAGACTCAACCCAAAAGATTTCATTATCCCAAAAGAAATCTCCATTTATTTCAACGGACTTAAAACCCAGAACAACATTTTAAAACGTACACGTGAAATATGAACTCAAAGAATACGCTACAAGACACAGTTCAAAAAATTTGAAACGTTGTTGAAACTCCATCAACTCCAGCACCATAAAACACGAACAAACACAAGGTACGTTCAAGTTATAATAACTAGTGAACGACCATATACCACAACTTAACACATAGTAGTATATATACATCCGCATATATACCTATTAAATCACCCAAAACATACTCGTTACCATACATGTCGGATCAACCAATCACGTCATACACTCGTTTTTCCACACGAGTACTCACCATCTCACCATGCCACAACAAAGCATAAAACCCACCTCCAAAACCAAACCATATCGTGTGACCCCAAAATCACACAACACAACTATAACCCAAAACATATAACACACTAATAAAAATAGCCATATCGTAGGCAGCCGTTACATAAACCCATATATTATACGTATACCCAATATCTACATCTCACCATATACAAGCATGTACTAATCCTCTTTCATGCAATCATACTTGAGAACCCATTGAAGTTGTGGTACTTGTATAACTATGTTGGCCACCATACTTATACAATTACCCTTTCCCCAATGCACTTCCTCCTATGATGACACCTATAAGAATCAATACAACATATAACACATAAATCTATCTACTCACATAAGCTCATAACCACATAACCAATAAGGTCAAAAACTCCATCTATAAAATAACATAATAAAACTCTTGGAATACAGAAATCCATAGTCTAGCTAAAACAGCCTAGACTAAATCCAAAACGAAAACATAATCAGTTATAAGTCATGTCGCCCATAAGAGTGGAAATAGCATAAGGTCCTTCATATTCACCTACTCCTAATAACTCGAACCACCACATGATTCTTAGGGAATATGACTTAAACATCAAAAGAAAATAATACCCCTCAGGTACATAAAATAACCTAACAAAAGATAGAAACTACTATGTACCAAATTATGTACTATAATGTACATTATAAGTAAAATACGACAATGACTAGCGTGGGCGATTATGGTTAAACCCGCACTACTCACAACTCGAAAAGAAAGTAACATGTGGCTAAGTATGAACTTACTATGGTTCAATTCATACCAGTCAAAACATCACAATAAATAACATTCAAACACATCAATTATAATAAAATGCACACATACTCCTATGACGCCTATATGCAGGGACCCTTAAGCTATAGACTAGGCTACGCGACTAGGCAACCTAATTCTCTATAACCATTGTCTCTGATACCATTCTGTCACACCCCACCAATGGCGGAATATGGGGCGCGACGTATGGATATCATTACAACAAATGGTGTCTCTATAGAGAAGACTAAAATGCAAATATAATGACATAAATGGCGACACAAATGTCATGACAATATCTCAACAATGCAGGAGTCTAGGTAAGTAGGTAACAGTCCTACCACTTACCCAAGACAAACAATAAACATAAACCAAACAAACATATAGGTAAACTAAGAAGGAACGGGGATCTCCTTCTATATGCAATCCTAAGGCATCCAAGTCTAGCCACTTCTATCCTCAAGCTTAACCACATTCTCACCTGAAAGAGACACTAAAACACGTCAATATAAAGTTGGTGAGAGTCATAGGTTTAGACTCCAACGCTAAATCAGTTACAAGCTGTGAATAACAATCATCAACAAAAGAACATATGGACAATGTGTTACAATTATGTATTAACAACTATTAATCAAGACCAATCATACCAAACCAATCCAAGGCTCCTACCTTGCCAAACAACATCATGGTACCTTAGATGATCACCCTATGTACCTATCCCAAGGCCACTACCTTGGAAAACCACAAGGCCACTACCTTGTCAAACCACAAGGCCACTACCTTGTCAAACCACAAGGCCACTACCTTGTCAAAACACAAGGCCACTACCTTGTCAAACCACAATAACATATCAAAAATCGCATAGCAGTTAATCACATAATGTACACACAAGTCCATCTCAAATCACAAACACATTCACAGCATCAATTTAGAAAATAACTCAACACAGTGTCTCTTCCATCCCATCTGGAAGTCAAAATCAATATTAAACATGGGACTATGAAACTCACCTGATAGCTCCTTCACACGTCCTTGCACTAGAAACAAGCTAACAAACCAAAAACACGAAATCAATAAACGAACCAATCACTAAGATGGATCATTAACCTATGATGGACATCTAAAGCATTCTCACATATTTACCTCATTAATAAGCTCTAATTACCCCATTACCCTTCCTTAACAAGTCCTTAACTTGGTTAAGTTTAACAACTAACCCGTTTGTATTTTACCCAAAACAGTCCTAGTTTTTAGATCTCAAAACTTTAAGTCAAACGCCCACTTAAACCTACCCATGGTTTCTGTAAAAGGAATATTCACACCCTTACATATGTTGGCTAACACCTCCCACTTGCCCTAACCTTAAAGCTACTGTTAAGGCCCCGATATATATATATATATATCTACTTTCGTCATTCCAGATTTCCTGATTTTAAACGTACTAAAAGTTTGTTACCATTAAGGGGTCTTACCCTAAACCACCACCTTAGCCCAAGTGAAGATATTAACTAAAATATATAAACCATCTCTCACGTTCGTGAGAAGATCCCAATGCAACCCTAAGTGCCCCAAACAACCCAAAACTTAAAAAGAAAACATGCTGAATTCAAAACTGTTTTGACCTCTGACTGTTGTAACCTGTTTTTGACCCACTTCCCGACCTCCAATTTAGTTCTCGTTTCTTGCATTGGAAAACCACTTCAAATATCTTTCCAGGAGTACTTGGATCGTAAAATAAGAGTTTATAGAACTCCCAATATGATCAAAACAATTGACTCAAAAATCTGCCCAGTTTTTAAAAACGGGTTTAACAAAATCATCCTCATTAATTAACCATAATCCCTCTAATTACAAGCCCTAATTTATGTAATCATCATATTATGATTAATACAACATTAATTTACTGTTTTTATATTAAACCCTAACCTAAATCCATCATAATATTATTAAAGAAAACATAAAAACAATTTAATTAAAAAGGGATTTGAAGATTTACCTTGGATTTATGAAAACCCCCAAATTTTATGAAGAACCCTAATTTTTTATAAGACTCACAAATTTCCTTCATCTCCAGGAGAAAAATAATGAATTTGGTTTAGTATATACATTATATAGGGTATGGGTGAATCCTAGTCCAACTCAAAGCCCACTTTCTTTCTTTTTTCCTTTTTTTTCTCTTCTAAACCGACCCAAACACCCCTAATTTCGTTTTTTTCTTTACTTTTTTTTCTTTTTATTGTTAATTAATATCTTATTAATATTACCTTAATTTACCTTAATTTATTTCAGCTCCTAAAACTCCCAAAACCTCAAAACCGTAAAACTAGTCAAATTTACGCGTTTTGCCGTAAAAGACGTAAAATATACACTTTTATAAAGAATCTCAAATTTTGAAATAAACTTTATAATTAAGTCCTAAATGACCTAAAACCATCCCGAAAAATATTCATTTGACTAATTACCTTATCCGAGACCTCTAAATGCTAAACCGTAAATCCTAAAAAAATACACTATTACTATAATACTTATACGTATACGTAACCACCAAAATATCACCATTTCATTTCATAGTCACTAATTGTGATCTCATGAACATGAATTAACCGTTCCTCGATTTACTTATGAGTACTCTATACTCATAAATGATAATCACACCAACCTCGTTCACACAAAATAAACACGTAAGCACAAAAATCAAGTAGTCACACATAAAATAACCTAAAAGTAAGACCAAGTGACGAACCTCAAAACCACGGTTGTCACAAAAACCCTAGCTAAGAAGTCCCTAAAATGCCCTTGAATCCTTCTAGAAGTTTGTTCTTGTTGAGCTGTCCAAATGCATCCAAGTCGTTCATTTTATCTTTGTGACCAAGCAAGGAGTGTGGGCTGTTGATTTGACCACGTGTCATTCCTTGGAGAGGAAGTTGGATTTTGATTGGTGGATGAGTTGATTGGTGGGGTCCTTTGGTGAGTGCGATTGAGGGTTTTTGGTGTATGATGTGTTTCTGGGCATGTGAATCAAACGTGTGTCTGGGTAATTTGTTTTTACCCTTTGTTTTAAGTGAGGTGGTAACTGGGTTCTTGGGGTGAATAGTAACTCCATTTGATCCAAAAAAGGTGGAAGGGAAGTGTTTGGCGCGTGTTATGGGATTCAAATGTTTGACATGGCAGAAATGGCCCTTGTTCTTTGGCAAAACATGTATAAAAATTATTTCAGCTCAATAAAACGTGTTCCTTTGTTATTAAACTTTCCATTTTCACACATATGCCCCAAAACTTTGGTGAAAGGTTTTCAAGGGTTATCTTTGCCATTTTTGAATAGTTCAAGGACTGATCTTGGACATTTCTCATCTTTGAAGGTCTTCATTAGATGTTTGACTTCATGAGGGTCCATTGTTGAAGGACTAAACTTGCCAAATCTTCAAAGTTGAAGGACCTTTTTGTAATTTTGACAAACTTAAGCAACCAAACTTGTAATTATGAATATACAAGGGTATTAAGTGTCCTTTCTTCATAAATGAGGGATCAATCTTGTACATCTTCAAGTCTTCAAGGATTTTTCTTTGAGAAATCATGAACTAGGGCCCGGTTCTTTGTACGGCTTCGTTTATCGTGTTCGTTTTTCCTTGTTTCTTGTGATCTTTTGTCTTTTACACGATATCCATACCTAAAATACACAAGTAAACAAACACAAGCATATATATGGTATTTTTATGACATTTTATGTATTTAAAGCCGGAAAAGATCGATGAGATCATGCATAAATGCCATCTCATCAAGGAACAAGTTCCCAAACGTCATTAGCAATGAATTGATTCAATTCTTCTTGCATAGCGATGACCCAACTCTCATCCATCAAAGCTTCTTTAACATTCTTTAGCTGAATCAAGGAGACGAAACAAAAGAAGTTACTTTGATTTTGTACTTGAGATCTTAGGGTCCTTTGATTTAATTCGCCTATGACGTTATCAAGAGCATGATCCTTATACTCCTTAATTTTTACTCCTTTTTCAACACTAAGGTCTTCAACTCCTATGTTTCTAACATTTTTGACATTAACTATGTCTATTTCATCTAAGTCATCATCTACTGAAAGTTGGTGTCTTAGATGAAGGCGGGGTTTCATTAAATGTCACGTTAAGTGATTCTTCAATTACACCTGAGGTTCTATTGAGGACTATGTAGGCTTTGCTAGTTTGAGAATAACCTAAAAAGATACCTTCGTAAGACTTTGGGTCAAACTTTGTAAGGTCATCTTTGGTGTTGAGAATGAAGCACTTGCTTCCAAACACCCTAAAGAATTCCAATGAGGGCTTCTTACCATTAAGAATCTCATAGGTCATTCCTAGAAAAGGTCGAATAAGAATTCAGTTGAGAATGTAAGTCGATGTGTCCACGACATTGCACCAAAATGTTTGAGGCAAAGATTGCTCATTTAAAATCGTCCTACTCATCTCTTGGATGGTCCTATTCTTCCTTTCAACTACCCCATTTATTGTGGAGTGCGAGGAGCCGAGAAGTTATGGGTAATACCATGAGCTTCACAAAAAGGCACCAAATTGCACTTCATTATCAAATTCCCTACCATGATCCGTCCTAATAGAGATAATTGAACATCCTAGTAGATTTTGAATTCTTCAACTAAAGGTTTCGAAGAGATAGAAAGCCTCATTCTCAGACGCCAAAAATCTAGTCCAAGTGAATCTAGAGTAGTCGGCAACTATAACTAGGGTATAAAGGTTACCTCTATAACTCTGTATGGCGGAAGGTACAAAGAGATCCATATGTAGAAGCTCTAAGCACCGAGAGGTCAAAACCAAATTTTTGGCTTTGTGACTTGAGTGAACTTGCTTCCCAATTTTGCAAGCATCACAAAAGTGACTATCAAACTTCATCTTGGGGAGATGTCTTACCAACTCCTTAGAGACTAAAGATTGAATTAAACGCATATTAGCGTGACTAATAAGTGTGAAAACACTTATCCTTTTACCACTTATTTCCAATAATAACAAGACCAAAACGTGTGATTTATGTCATAAAAGTCGGAATTATGCGTGGTTTGTGTTTTTATTGTGTTTTAGGACCAAAATGTGAAAAAGGAAGAAAACACGGGCTTTCACGGGCTTTTATTGAAGAAAACGGGAAAAGACGAAGTCAAAAGATCAAGAGTGCAAAAAGAACGGAAGTCCAAGGCCTATTCTGAAGATTTATCGAAGAAAAAAAAGTCAACAGACGGAAGTTTAACGAAGTCGAAGAACTTAAGTCTAATACAAGAAGAAAATTAAAAGACAAGTTCAAATCCCGAGACGACAAAGACGAAGAATTAAAGTCGAGTCGAGAAAACGTGAAGAAAGCAAGAAAGAAGATGCAACACATGCACTCCTTCCACCTTCCCTATAAATACCCTCCTAATAGTCATTAAGAGGGAGTTAGATTTTTAGTTAATTTTCACTTTTTAGTTTTTAGAGAGAGAAAGTCTTAAACTTTCTCTCACTAGTTCATCTTTTTCTTTTAATCTTTCAAGATTAAACACTTTGTATTGCTTATTTTTTAATCAAAGTCATTTTAAGCTTTTATTTCTTAATCTCATTCTACTTTTCTTTGATTTAAGATTGATTTTGGTGCGTATATCATAAGATCCGTGTTGTTCTAGTTGATTTCGTGCTTAAAAGTTAATCTTTTGATCATCTTAAGATTTCATTTGATTAAGCTTTAAGACTTTTGTGCTTATTGGCTTATTTTCATGATTATCTTATTTTTCTCATTAAAAAGTTTTATTAAAATGTTTGTGTTTTTATTGTTTAATCTAAAAAGTTATTTGATTTTGAGTTAGATAAGTTGATTAAAGTGCTTATTTGATTCGGATTTGTAATTGATTCGGATTGGTTTGGGTAATAGCTTATTACTTTAGCTTATTACCTAGCTTTTCCCCATTTCCATAAATTTCGGAAAGGGTTTAAACTCCCCTTTCCGATTGGTTTTCCGACCGGTGCACCATCATAACCAATTTCCACAATTTTAGGAAAGGTTGTTAACTCCCCTTTCCGATCGGCCCCTTATTCCGACGGCACCCCATCTTCACATTCCGATTGAACCAATCGGATTAGGGTTTGTAGTATTCCGACTTATGCAATTGTGTTTATTCCGATTGGATATTGTTGCAAGTATTCCGATTTGGTCAAGACTTATACGCATTCCGATTGTAGCATTTACCCCGTATTCCGATTGTTCCTTAGCAGTTATTCCGATTGGTACCATTCAGCAGTTATTCCGATTGACCCCCTTTGTACACATTCCGATTGTTGCATTTACCATATTCCGATCGGCCGATCGGAAAACATTCCGATCGGGGGTTCTTGTGGCTTGATTTGGTTTCTTTCGATATCACTTTCTTATAGTACTTTTTATTTTCTGAAAATTTTCCAAGTGTTAGCTTTATTTAGTGAGTTAGTTCTTTTCCATTTCACCTTTAAGTTTATATGCATCCATTTTTATTTGTCACTTATAATATTCATCTTTATTCTTCCACTTTACTAAACGACACTTTAATTACTTGCAAATAGTTTAAAACAAACCAACCATTCTCTTGATTCACCAAAAGACGATTGAGTCGCACTTAAGACCGGTTTCAATTCGAAAAGACTTAGGACTTCAAAATTTTATACAAGGATAAAAACAAGTATTAAATGGCGCCGCTGCCGGCTCTTTTCGTTAAGATAAACGGTTTCTAGTGAGAGACGCATTGAATTTTGGGATCCGTTCTTTGAACGTTATTTTCATTGTTATAAAATTTTCAAAAATCCTAAAAAATATAAAACTCTTCAAAAATACAAAAACATTAAAAAACCTATAAAAACCAAAAAGATTATATAGATATTCTCTTTGTGTATATTTTTCTTCTGCAGGTGCATGCGTACTAGATCTACAAACTATTCTAAGCCCGAGAATCGTGAAGATTTAGATATGGCTGGTGTTAATAACAACAATAACCACCCACCTCAACACAACTTGAATAACAACAACAACAACAACAACAATGTCCTTCAACCTGATTTACGAACCATGGAGGAATTGTGCCAACCCACCATGAACGGACGCGGAGGCCCGATTGCGCCAATGCACGTCACAGCTCAGGAGTTTTCGTTGAAGCATCACATGATACAACAAGTGCAAACAAACCCGTTTCGTGGAATTCCGGATGATGATGCCAACAAACACCTCGACAAATTCATAACCATGACCCAAAGCATGAAGTGCTCCGGTGTTTCTATGGATGACCTTCGCCTCCAACTTTTTCCACACTCGCTTTCTCACCATGCCGAAAAATGGTTTGACCGTCTTCCTAAGAATTATATTCATACGTGGAATGACATGACTCAACGCTTTTTATCGCGCTACTTTCCCCCATCCATGGTCACTAGCCTTCGTAACCAAATCAGTGGATTTATGCAAGAGAATGATGAATCACTTTTCGATGCTTGGGAACGTTACAATGATTTGATCGACCGCTGTCCTAATCACAATATGCTCCCCGTCACTCTCATTGACACCTTTTACAATGGTCTCACTTTTCGTGATCGTGACACGATCAATGCCGCCGCCGGTGGTACTTTAATGAAAAGGAGGCCGGAGGAGTGTCGAGAGTTGATTGAAAATATGACTACTCACCACAAGAATTGGGATTCTTCTGCATCCTCAAGATCTAATCAGAGAGTCAATGTTTCATCTACTTCTTCCACCACCAACTCGTCTGTTTTGGAACGTGCTATTCTTGATATTAATAAAAGTCTCCAAATTTTGACTTCTACCCAAACTCACCAAGCTAAAGCCGTTGCTATTTCTTGTGACACATGTGGTGGTCCTCATTCCTACAATGAGTGTCCTTCTACTCACGGCAATTATTCTGAAGACGTTAACGCAGCATATGGTACTTATCCCACGGGAGGCTATCAAGCTCGCCCTCAAGGAGACCGTAACTTGCTAAGTTATCGCTCCAACAATTATCTTGCTCCTCCCGGTTTCCCTCCTGCAAACCAAAACCAACAACAAAGCTATAACCGAAACAACCAATCCCAACCTCGTGCTCAAAATCAATATCAATCCCAAAGAAACCCATACCCAACTCAAGGAAATTCTCAAGCTTACCAAGCTCCACATCTCAATCAACCGATGGCAGTGAATTCAGATGTTGAGACATTTATGAAGACCAATCGTGAGTTGGTGACGAATCTTCAGAGTCAATTTGTCAACTTGAAGAATGACATGGTGAAACAAGGGAGCGATATTCGAGTTGAGCTAAGGAATGACATGGCCAAACACAGCAATGACATTAATGCAAACATGCAAAACTCTTTTAACAATCAAGCTCTTCACCTTCGTGATATGATTGGTTCGCTCATCCAAAGTAATCAACCCCCTGCTTCGGGTACTCTTCCGAGTAATACCGTTGCAAATCCGCGAGGGGAGATGAAAGCAATCACCACTCGTAGTGGAAAAGGTTATATGGAACCCGAGCTTCCTACACCTCCACCCGTGATTGTGAACAAGGAAAAAGAGCAACTTTCCCCACCTCCTTCACCTTCTATCCCCATTTCCCCACCACCCGTGGTTATGAGTGATCCTATTCCCTTAAAGCCTTCTTCTTCATCCAATATACCTTATCCTTCAAGGTTGAGGAAAGAGAAGCAAAAGAGCAAGGATGATATTCAGGTTTCAAACTTCCTAAAAATGTTTAAACAATTGAATTTTAACATCTCCTTTGCCGAGGCTCTCGCTCACATGCCCAAATACGCTAAGATGTTTAAAGATCTTCTAAGTGATAAAGAGAAACTCCTTGACATTGCTTAGACCCACCTTAATGAGAATTGCTCCGCAGTGCTCTTAAGGAAATTGCCCACCAAACTTGGTGATCCGGGTCGCTTCTTGATTCCTTGCAATTTCCCGGGAGTAGAGAATTGCATGGCCCTAGCCGATCTAGGTGCCAGTATAAACTTAATGCCTTTAAGTGTTTGGAAGCAATTATCTCTCCCCGAGCTAGTCCCCACCAAAATGACTTTGGAATTAGCCAACCGTACGGTTGCTTATCCAGTGGGGATAGCCGAAGATGTCTTTGTTGGCGTCGATAAATTCACCTTCCCGGCGGATTTTGTCGTCGTTGATTACGAAATGGATCCCCGTGTTCCATTAATCGTTGGACGTCCATTTCTGAGGACCGGTCGCACTCTTATTGATGTAGCCGCAGGCGAAATAATCATGAGAGTTGGTGACGATAAAATTGTCTTCAACATGGGTAAGATTTCTAAGCAACCTTATTCATATGAGAGTGTTAATGCTATTGATGTTCTCGATGAGGCTTGTGAAGAACATTTTCATGATGCTTGCAAAAGTACTCCTTCTCTACCCAATGTTGAGACCGTTGCCTCAATTGCACCAGCATTGACTCCTTTTGGAGAAAGTGACTTGGATGACTTCGAAGCTAGCTTGGGTCCTCTTGATATTAAGTATGATAATTTGTCTACCAATTGGGATGAAGACATTAGTACTATTGAAAGACTTCTCAATGAGGACCCATTCTCTCCTCTTGCTCCTAAAGAGGTGACTAATGATGATCCATCGTTAGTTTCACCATCTATTGAGGATCCACCTACACTCGAGCTTAAGGACCTACCGCCTCATCTTGAGTACGTTTTTCTGGAAGACGACGAGAAGCTACCGGTCATCATCGCTAAGGATCTGAAAGAAGACGAAAAAGCCCGACTTGTCACTGTGTTGAAGAAGCATAAAAGAGCTATCGCTTGGAAAATCTCCGACATCCGCGGAATTGATCCTCACTTCTGCACACATAAAATTCTTATGGAGGACGACTTTAAGCCCACAATTCAAAGTCAACGAAGGGTGAATCCTAAAATCCATGAAGTCATCAAAAAAGAGGTTATCAAACTTCTTGATGCGGGTATGATTTACCCTATTTCGGATTCACCATGGGTTAGTCCAGTCCATTGTGTGCCTAAGAAAGGCGGAATCACCGTTGTGCCCAATGCAAACAACGAGTTAATTCCTACCCGTCTCGTTACTGGGTGGAGAGTTTGTATAGACTACCGCAAACTCAATGATGCCACGAGAAAGGATCATTTCCCCCTACCTTTTATGGACCAAATGCTTGAACGTCTAGCGGGTAATGAATATTACTGCTTTCTGGATGGTTTCTCGGGTTATTTTCAAATACCCATCGATCCCAAAGATCAAGAGAAGACAACATTCACTTGTCCCTATGGCACGTTTGCTTATAAACGAATGCCTTTTGGCTTATGCAATGCCCCCGGGACTTTCCAAAGGTGTATGTTGGCTATCTTCCATGACATGGTTGAGCAAACCATGGAAGTCTTCATGGATGATTTCTCGGTCTTTGGGGATTCCTTCTCTTCCTGCCTTGCCAATTTGGAACGTATGCTTAAGCGGTGCGAAGACACTCGCCTTGTTCTGAATTAGGAAAAATGCCATTTTATGGTAAAAGAAGGCATTGTGCTAGGACACAAAATCTCTAAGGCCGGTCTTGAAGTCGACCGTGCTAAAGTTGATGTCATAGCCAAATTACCTCCACCTTCAACCGTGAAGGGTGTGAGAAGTTTTCTGGGTCATGCGGGCTTCTATCGTAGATTCATTCAGGATTTCTCTAAAATCGCTCGCCCGATGACCCACCTCTTGGAAAAAGATACTCCTTTTATCTTTTCTAAAGAGTGTCTCGAAGCCTTCAATCTTCTCAAGGATAAGCTAACTAAGGCACCGGTCTTGGTCACCCCTAATTGGGAGCTGCCTTTTGAATTGATGTGCGATGCTAGCGACTTTGCTATTGGTGCGGTTTTGGGTCAAAGAGTGAATAAACACTTCCAACCAATCCACTATGCTAGCAAAACAATGACCGGGGCTCAATTGCATTATACGACAACCGAAAAAGAGCTTTTAGTTGTTGTCTATGCTTTTGAGAAATTTCGCCCCTATCTTGTTTTATCCACCACCATCGTATACACGGACCATTCAGCGTTGAAGTACTTGATGACAAAGAACGATTCTAAGCCAAGACTTCTTCGCTGGGTTTTACTCCTTCAAGAATTCAACATTGAAATTCGCGACAAGAAGGGAGCTGAAAACCTGGCCGCGGATCATTTGAGTCGACTTGAGGATCCATATCAGGGGGATCATCCAAACAAAGAGATCAATGACTCTTTCCCCCTAGAGACTCTAATGTCTATAAATCTCAATCTTGATGGCACCCCGTGGTTTGCGGACATTGCAAACTACTTAGCGGGTGGTATTCTCATCCAAGGGTTAACATCCCAACAAAAGAAGAAGTTCTTGAATGATGTTAAGACTTACTTTTGGGATGACCCTTATCTATTCAAACAGTGTGCTGATCTGATTATTTGTCGTTGTGTTGACGGACCGGCAGCTTTTGACATCCTCCAAGCTTGCCACAAAGGACCCACCGGTGGTCACTTTGGTCCCAACTACACCGCTAAGAAAGTGTTTGATTCTGGATTCTACTGGCCCACCATTTATCATGACGCTCACGAAATGGTTAAGCATTGTGATGCTTGCCAACGTCAAGGCAAGATCACACATAAAGATGAGATGCCTCAAAATTTCATACAGGAATGTGAAATCTTTGATGTATGGGGTATCGACTTTATGGGGCCATTTCCATCATCCAAAGGGAACAAGTACATCCTCGTCGCCGTCGACTACGTCTCTAAATGGGTTGAAGCTAAGGCTCTTCCTACGAATGATGCGAGGGTGGTTGTGAACTTTTTGAAGCAGCTTTTCGCTCGATTTGGCGTTCCTCGTGCTATCATCAGTGACCGCGGGACTCATTTTTGCAACGATCAATTTGCACGAGTCATGGCAAAGTATGGTGTCAATCACCGTCTTTCCACCGCCTATCATCCCCAAACCAATGGGCAAGCCGAAATCTCCAATCGTGGCTTGAAGAGAATTTTGGAGCGTACTGTGGGAGAGCATCGCGCCGCGTGGGCCGATAAGTTAGATGATGCTCTGTGGGCTTTCCGTACTGCTTACAAGACCCCGATCGGTTGTACACCTTATCGTCTTGTATACGGGAAAGCCTGCCACCTACCCATCGAGCTGGAACATAAGGCGCACTGGGCCTTGAAGTGGGCTAACTTCGACATCATCAAAGCCGGTGATCATCGTAAAGTTCAACTCAACGAGCTAAATGAACTAAGGAATGCAGCTTATGAGAACTCGCTGATCTACAAAGAGAAGACGAAGATGATCCACGATGCTAAAATCAAGAACCGAGAGTTCCACGTTGGTGATCAAGTCTTACTCTTTAACTCTCGGTTGAAGATCTTCTCTGGCAAGTTGAAGAGCCGCTGGACTGGTCCATTCACCGTCGCCAAAGTCTTTCCGTATGGGACCATTGAGCTTTCTCAGCCGAATGGGCCCAATTTCAAGATGAATGGCCAGCGTTTGAAGTTGTACTTTGGTGAGGACATCTCTCAGGAGATGATTCCATCCCTCACCACGTTCCCCATGAACTAAAATTGGGTCGAGTCAGGCTCATGACTCGGTGAACAAAAAACAAGCGCTTCTCGGGAGGCAACCCGTGTTCTATCCTTTACTGCTCTCATAATACGTGTAGGGGGAGCCCAGCATATGTTTGTTGTCTTGTTTCTTGTGTTGTGCAGGGAGTTAAGCTTCATAGAGCATCTTGATGACTTTTGACGAACCGTGATACCGTGTTTTCCATCTTCTCGGTTCTATCCTAAACTCTTGTGATTCAATATTTCATACTCTATATGTTCACATTGAATTCACTTTAGTTGTCCTTTCCTTAGCAAGATTTAAACAAAGTACACAATGTCCTAAGTGTAGGGGTGTTTACTCCCACATGCTTAAACATTGAGGACAATATTTATCTCAAGTGTAGGGGGGGACTTCTATCGAAGTAAGTGGTCTTTTCCATGAATTTGCCCTCATTTTAACCGGAAAATTTGATTTTTCGACATTTTTCAAAATTTTTAATCTATTTTGGCCTAGTTGTATAGTTGAATTTGCCTTTATTATGTTTCCTTTGCTAAAATAAATTTTCAATAAAGTGGTTTTAGATTTTTCTTAGTCGTGAACATTTTGACTCAGCCCGAGTTTACTTTAGCTAGTATCCTTAACGTGTTTAAGTCAAGTTTTGCTAGGCTTTTATATAGGGAGCTATAAAATGCGAAAGTCTTAACTCTCACGGGTTAAGAACAAGAACTTTTCGCAAGTTCCTATAATTGATCCTAGAGAGTCGTTTATCAAAGGAACTTTAAAACGCGATTTCTAAACTTGAAAAAGTCTAAGAATTTGCAAGATCCTATAGGTGACTCGAAAACCCAAAACTTTGATTTAATAGGCTAAGCATCCACAAGTCTCATTCCTTGAGATTTTAAACTGTGGAGAACGAGAGATGATAGAGTCAATTATAAGTTCGGTATTCTTTCGTGAATTTATGTGAGTTAATTATAAGCCTATTCTCCCTCCGCTTGTTAATAAATTAATCTGCTAATAAATAAGGTTGTACGATTTAAAAGGTTACTTAGCTTCTAGCCCCAGATCGTTTAAAAGTTGCTCGGTAATGACGAGAGTTCATAGCCAAGGCATAACTTATGAAGCGGGGCGCGAAGATTGGCGAGTCCGAAAAGGCCCTAACAAGGCATGAGGGCTACATTTTGATGCTAAAGATCCAAAAGTGATGAGAAGAATCATTTATCGAAAATCAATATGAAGGATCGAGACACACGACGAAAAGCAAGAACTCCCCAAAAGTCATGGAGAAGTCTATCCAAAAAAACCCTAACAAGGTATAAGGATAAATAGATCCAAGTCCTAAAAGGAGGCGGATCGTTGTATATCAAAGTCCAAAATAAAGATTGGAGAAAAATGAAGAAGTCGTGGTCCAAAGATGAAGAATCTCTCAAAAATTCCAAGTGAAGAAATTCCTATTATAAAGAGAAGACCATAATTTCAAGAACGTCTCTCGAAGATTCGAAGTATGAAGTCGCTGCCAAATATCGGCCTGAGAAAGGTCTCAAATCGCGAACCAAGTTATGCCAAGATATGAACTTTCTGATATCCCGAGAAGCAGTTTTAAAAGATTTGGTCCTTTAGCTAACTATTGATTAAATCGTTCACCTTATTTTCGGACTAAATAACTATCGAAATAAATCAAACAATGCATCCTCATGATCATTCAAGACAAAAATAAAATATAAGAGATACACGTAGGAATAAGGGAGTCTAAGTGAATAATTGGCTCACATGAGTTTGTGATAGTTTGCTAACTTATAATAACAATGATCTCGTTTTTAAGCTTGGTATGGGGAACGTGAAACTTGAGGATGATAAATGTTCATGGCCGCCAAAACCCAATGTATGTTTTTAATTTCTTTACTTATTTCTATCTTTTATGTTTAGTATTTAATAAAGGCCAAGGTGGGTTATTTATGATGAAAAATGTAAACCGTGCTTTAAAATTAATGCATTGCATGAGGGCATTGCAATGGTCAAGTGTAGGGGATTTAATAAGTGTGAAAACACTTATCCTTTTACCACTTATTTCCAATAATAACAAGACCAAAACGTGTGATTTATGTCATAAAAGTCGGAATTATGCGTGGTTTGTGTTTTTATTGTGTTTTAGGACCAAAATGTGAAAAAGTAAGAAAACACGGGCTTTCACGGGCTTTTATTGAAGAAAACGGGAAAAGACGAAGTCAAAAGATCAAGAGTGCAAAAAGAACGGAAGTCCAAGGCCTATTCTGAATATTTATCGAAGAAAAAAAAAGTCAACAGACGGAAGTTTAACGAAGTCGAAGAACTTAAGTCTAATAGAAGAAGAAAATTAAAAGACAAGTTCAAATCCCGAGACGACAAAGACGAAGAATTAAAGTCGAGTCGAGAAAACGTGAAGAAAGCAAGAAAGAAGATGCAACACATGCACTCCTTCCACCTTCCCTATAAATACCCTCCTAATAGTCATTAGGAGGGAGTTAGATTTTTAGTTAATTTTCACTTTTTAGTTTTTAGAGAGAGAAAGTCTTAAACTTTCTCTCACTAGTTCATCTTTTTCTTTTAATCTTTCAAGATTAAACATTTTGTATTGCTTATTTTTTAATCAAAGTCATTTTAAGCTTTTATTTCTTAATCTCATTCTACTTTTCTTTGATTTAAGATTGATTTTGGTGCGTATATCATAAGATCCGTGTTGTTCTAGTTGATTTCGTGCTTAAAAGTTAGTCTTTTGATCATCTTAAGATTTCATTTGATTAAGCTTTAAGACTTTTGTGCTTATTGGCTTATTTTCATGATTATCTTATTTTTCTCATTAAAAAGTTTTATTAAAAAGTTTGTGTTTTTATTGTTTAATCTAAAAAGTTATTTGATTTTGAGTTAGATAAGTTGATTAAAGTGCTTATTTGATACGGATTTGTAATTGATTCGGATTGGTTTGGGTAATAGCTTATTACTTTAGCTTATTACCTAGCTTTTCCCCATTTCCATAAATTTCGGAAAGGGTTTAAACTCCCCTTTCCGATTGGTTTTCCGACCGGTGCACCATCATAACCAATTTCCACAATTTTAGGAAAGGTTGTTAACTCCCCTTTCCGATCGGCCTCTTATTCCGACGGCACCCCATCTTCACATTCCGATTGAACCAATCGGATTAGGGTTTGTAGTATTCCGACGTATGCAATTGTGTTTATTCCGATTGGATATTGTTGCAAGTATTCCGATTTGGTCAAGACTTATACGCATTCCGATTGTAGCATTTACCCCGTATTCCGATTGTTCCTTAGCAGTTATTCCGATTGGTACCATTCAGCAGTTATTCCGATTGACCCCCTTTGTACACATTCCGATTGTTGCATTTACCATATTCCGATCGGCCGATCGGAAAACATTCCGATCGGGGGTTCTTGTGGCTTGATTTGGTTTCTTTCGATATCACTTTCTTATAGTACTTTTTATTTTCTGAAAATTTTCCAAGTGTTAGCTTTATTTAGTGAGTTAGTTCTTTTCCATTTCACCTTTAAGTTTATATGCATCCATTTTTATTCGTCACTTATAATATTCATCTTTATTCTTCCACTTTACTAAACGACACTTTAATTACTTGCAAATAGTTTAAAACAAACCAACCATTCTCTTGATTCACCAAAAGACGATTGAGTCGCACTTAAGACCGGTTTTCAATTCGAAAAGACTTGGGACTTCAAAATTTTATACAAGGATAAAACCAAGTATTAGTGACCTAATCTCCTATTCCAAAGAGTAGAACTATCATCTAAAGTTGCTAGACATAAGTTGTCCTTTAAACTTCCTATTAACCTTCGTGACATAAAGTCCATGCTTTCTAACACCTTTTCCAATGACTTTTCCATCTTTTACGATTTCACTGTCATATTTCGAAAAGATGACCTTACACTTATTGTCACAAATTTGACCTATACTTAGAAGGTTAAAACCTATGTTATCTACGTGCTCTACATTTTCTATATTCATAGAGTCAAGAGAGACCGTACCTTTTCTAATGATATTACCACGATTAATTACGAATGTAACGTTACCTCCATCATATGCTTTGTGTGTGAGAACAAACTTCGATTACCCGTCATGTGTTTAGAACAACCACTATCCTTATTCCACTCGTCGGGCTCTAGATCGGTTCCCAAGCATATCTAGGTAACAACACACAAGATCAAACATTTGGTCCCTAATATCTCATGGGTCCAAAAATTTTAGTTCCAAACATCCCTCTCATTTGGTTGGGATTCATGAATGAAGAAGACATTCCCCATGAGGAAAAGTATTGTTGTTGAAAATTATTCCAATTCATATGGCCATTTTGTTGTCCATAGTTTCTCCTAGGTGTCTTTGATCTTGATCTAGTATTATTATTATTATTCCTCCTAGGTGTTGGAGCTTTACTTCTAGGTCGTGGTTTAGCTTGATCATCTCTTTTTGGCGTAGGTGTTCTACTTCTAGGTTTAGATTCATTTCATACTCTTGGAGGAGTAGAAGTTTGTCTAGATAAGTTTCTAGTTCCCATTAGAGGTTTACTCAAGGGCTTGTAGAATTTATCTAAAGTAGACTTTTCAATTATAGGTACTTTGACCTTGTTAATAATAATATGTTTTGGTCCTTCACCTAAAACTGACTTTTCAGAAAGTTCAGGATTTTCAGAAAAATCTTCTTCTGGACGCGGTTCCTTAGCTCCATCGGCGGTTCCATAGCGATAAGGAACCGCCCCATACATTGGAGCACCGCGTACAGGGGAGTGTTTTTCTGAAAACCTAACTTGTTTTGGTTCACTAGTTGATGCTTCGTTAGTGTTATTGTAACACCCCCAAATTTATACAATTCAATACAGCGGAAGACTCGTTGGTGTTACGGGATAGCACATTACTCACATCATAGACAACGCTTAAAAATCGCGTCGTTTAATAATAAAACATTTCCATTCATAAGTATTAAATTTACATAGGTCCCAAGTCATTGTATTTTATACAGGTTTTACAAAGCATTTGAATGGAAATTATTATTTAAGTGCGGGCCATGAATTCTTGTTGTCTTCCCGAGAATTACCTTCAAGTACCTGAGACATAACATGTTAAAAGAAAAGGGTCAGCGATAACGCCGAGTGAATTCATAGAGTTTAATAAAATCCATCAATATAACATCGGTATAAAATTATTACCGAAAATCATTTTGTACAAATCTTTGTAATAGGCCATAAAATAGCCAAAGTCATTTTATACAAAACCTTATCAAAAATCATAATATAGGTTTTTGCCTTCAAAATCATTATACGAATCAATGTCGTAAAAACATCATAGAATACGTTTTATAACGTTGTATAGAGTTAAATAAAAACCGTTATATGAATATGGTCATGTAAAACCAAAACACGAACATAATATTAATAATAAGACCTCGTATTGCTAGTCAGGCAATATATCGTAATTCAGTGCATACAGCAATATTTCATTATTTGGATTATTATAAGCCGCATGACATTGTTACCTTACTACAACAAACAACGGGTAGCTAGCCCGAAACTCATTTGCCCATCAAAATTAGCGTGTCGTCACAATAATCACGCTGGTGTAAATCTTCTCATACATAAATTCGCTTACCAATCAATGTGGCACGACGGGGATCAACCGTCAAGGCGCGAACTGGGGTGATCGTCCCCAAATAGTACTATTATATGCATAAGCGTCTACCAAATCCCGGTAGTTCACAATTCATGCTAATGGGAATTTTAGTGACATAACCTAACTTTAATAATCCATTTCATTTCATCTATCGGGTCATTTAATCATTCATCGGGTCATACAATCATTCGGGTCCAAATCAATAAACAGATAATCGGGACAACTAGTGTCCTATTTTATAAAAACTAACATGTTATCTCCCTCGCGGGTTTATAAAACATTTCATAAAAATATTTAAAAGAGTGTGAGGCTATGAACTCACGTTGATGTGGGAAGGCGGGTTATCGGCAATTCGGACGTACGGTACGTGCTTCAATCACGAAAACCTAGACAAATAATACTCGTCTTAGACTTTTGTCCAATGACTTTATAAAAATAACAATTATGTATACATATGATGATTTTATAAATATGATGATGATCAAGTGGGTTTATACATCTTTACTCATTCATTATAGTGTTTATGTGTTGGTAATTTTCAAGACTAGTTACACTAGTTCAATCTTGTTTACATTTTGAAGCCCAATGGGCCTATTACAAGCCCAATACTATTCATTAGCCCAATTATACTTTTATTATCAGTATTATACTTTACATGTTGGGCCCAAATGGGTTAAGCCCAATAAGTAATTTTTATAAGTGTTTAACTTATTTAGTTAAATTATTAGTCCAAATATGCTAACTTAGCTCGTTAATGTCCGTATGTCATATAGTTCGGGTTTTATCGGTTTTTACTTGTATTAGGTACTTATATATCAGTATATGACTTTTAAAAACTTTACATTAGACGGGTTTGATCGTCTAAGTTTTAATTGGCGAAAAACGTTAATTTTACGGTAATAGCCGAAAAAGTCATAAAAATCATGTTTATAGTTTTTATACTTATAAATCTAATTCAACTACCATTTTTATAAAGTGTCCATTTATTTATCCTTATGCATATTTATATAAATGAAATATATAAGTTAGTGGGTTTTAATTCACATTTTATACTATATTTATTTGAGTGCTTATATAATAATATTAAACTTTAATTTCACAAAATCAGTCCTAAATTTTAAGTTTACTAAAATGTCCATATTTTGAGTTCTATAATGATATGTGCTTCATTTTATTCCTGTATAGCTACTGATGAATAAACCTCTAAATATTTTAATAAATTCGTCCAAAACAGTATAGGCAGATTTGCACTCTAAACTTGTTTTGATCATATCTCACTCATTTTAATGATTCCATTGTATGGCCAACTCTCACATGTGTATAACACATAATACTTACTGTATATTGATTCCACTTTACCATTTTATCAATTTATCATTTGGTTACTTACTGTTTTTATACAGCCATCTTATTAAGCAAGATTTAACCATTTTTACATGTGGTTTTTCCATCTTTTTACCCATGTTTATCAAATCTATCAACACCAAATCCCCACATAATATTTTTAATCATCATTCATCATCATATACATATACATAAATAATAAAATACAAGATTACATAATCAAAATAATAAGAGGATACGAAGAACAATCTCTATACCACCATTAGTGATGAAAAGATGAGTCTTTGATGAACAAGGCTTGGATATTGATGGTAAAACTTGTGATAAACCAATATGATCTTCAAGTCTACCAACCTTTATAAACTTCTCATGGAAAATCAGCCCTATGACACCAAGAAATCTTCTCCTTGGATGTTAGAATCACCTCCAATCTTCAAAGCTTCAAAGTAGCATCATCATGTGTATGAGTAACACATAATTTTATGGCTAACATAGATCAAATGAGGGTTGTTTTTG
Organism: Glebionis coronaria; assembly: GCA_025667525.1. NCBI lineage: Eukaryota > Viridiplantae > Streptophyta > Magnoliopsida > Asterales > Asteraceae > Glebionis > Glebionis coronaria. The sequence continues at coordinate 296,468,720 of CM046874.1, forward strand.
ATAATTGTTGGACGAATTTAAGAGAGAGAGGAGAGGAAAAATGGTGGTTTGCATGTAAAAATGGAAGTAATGGTAAGTGTTAGTGGTTTTGAGGTTTTGGTGGGTGAATAATGCTTCCATGTTAAGCTAAGCTTACATGTGTAAGCTTGTAGAGTGTAAGGATGCCACATCAAATAATGTGGTGTCCTCCTGGCCTTCCCTTTTCGTTAGTGGGGTGGGATAAACTTGTTTTGCCCCATCCCGCTAATTTACGGGTATTCCTCGATTCTAGTTTCCTCGATTTGCGTACCCTCGGGTCGTTTTACGAAAAACGTTTTTATAAATTATGAATCAACGGCACAAAACGAATCTAATAAAAATTGTCTCATCAAAAACGGAGTTCGAAAACGTAAATACGTAATCCTAAGGTTTCCGGTTTAGTCGTAAAAGACGTTAAATTATGAACGTAAGTCCTAATCTCTTCTTGTAAATTTGTGAGTTTATGAACCAACACAAATTTAAAGTTCCAAAATAATATTCACGAATAAATTTATTTCCTGAAATGTCGGACTGTCACCAAAAACGGTGTATGTAAACGTAAGCACGTAACGTAGAATCCTCCGGTTTAAACGTAGTCGATGCTACTTCAAGACGTAAATCCAAATTTCTTCCTAAAATAAGTGAGTTCATAATATAACATTAAAATAATATTTTTAAATAATACTTGAGAATAAAATATCAACCATAAATTGACGGATTGTCACAGCATTTACCCCTAAACAGGATCTTTGTCCCCAAAGATCATTTTACCTTACTACTCGCTTCTTATAGAGTTAAAGCCATGTGGGTATTTCCTCCACATTCGGTCTTTTCTCACAAGTGTAATTCATTACAATACGCGAGTTTCATCAAACATAACTACGGGAATAAGATCATGCTTAATGTTGACTTAATTTCTCTATCCATGATGTTCACGGGTTTTTGATGAATGCAACTTTTCGCCGATCTAAACTTCAGTAAGGAATAGTCAGATTTTCACTTGATAGGCATTTTATCAAGTTCGATATACGATACATAATTCACGCAGCTCTTGAAGTCCTAGGGTAGATCCAGCTTATATGCCTTTCAAACCAATCTTTTACATCGTCTCAATGGTCCCATACAACGGGGACTTATATCCCATGATCTTTCAGATCATCAATTCATTTTTTCCATGGTTATATTTTTTGGCATAACTTCGCTACCCATCTGGCACTTCAAGATCTACATTTCATATTCACATAACCTCTTGCCCGCTACCGGTAGTCAATAATCAGATCCTAATTTCAACAATCATTTCAGGTCTCGTGGGTCGAGTATTTTATAAGGTTAGGTTCGCCATCATAGGAAACCTTAAACCTAAAAGACATGTCCAACTCACAATGGGTGTATGTCGGGTGTCTTCAACCCAACTCCTGCTTACAGATGCTCTAATATATATCCTCACAAGATTCGATCTCGATCCTAATACGAAAATTATCTTTGATAATCTCTCCAAAGGGAAGCGATTATACGGTTTATTACCAAAGGTCAATCATTCAAGCATAAAACATCACTTCTAGTATTTTGTATCGTTACTTTACCTCGTCCCTTCGATTTGGGGTGGTAAACAGTACTCTCATCAAGGTTCGTTCCCAATGACTTCTGAGCAAATCTCTAGAAATTCGATGCGAAGCGAGGATCTTGATAGAGATGATCGATACAGGCACACCATGTTTACACAACTCTTTTAAATACAAAAGAGTCAATTTCTTCATCAAGAATCTATCATTATCAGGAATGATATTAGCATATTTGGTCAGTCTGTCGACGATGACCCAAATCGAATCAAATTCAGATGATGACCTTTGCAATAGTTAGACGTTTACTAATGTATGAGGCAATATTTGCCTTCATAATTTGCCATCAGTACATCCTATTCAGATAAGATACATTAAATTAGAAATGACAGGAATAGAATACTTATACTTACAAGATTCCAACATAATTATATCTCAAAATCCTCAAAATTTAGGCAACCACAAGTGGCCTTTAAAACATTTAACGCCATCGGCTTCTCAATTCTGATGGTTCACATTAGCCGCGAACCCCTTTTTATTATCTATATTATCCTTTTTACAATCATCAGTATTTACATTAACCTTTCCTGATGAAATAATTATCATGGTCAATATTACTCAAAAATTCTTTCCTCATGTTTTCTAAGTTTTAATTTCATCTCAACTATTATTTTTATCTGTTTTGCTCAATCCGACGTTTAAAGCGTCGATAAATATTACAAGTAATCAAATAATAAACATTTAATTTTCATGAAACGTCAACGTCAAAAATTTTAAATTTCTCAGTTCGTCCAATTACAGAAAAATGTTTCAAAATGAGTTTGAATTTAGTTAACATGATCTTTATTGATTTATCAAAAATAATTAATAAGATTCGTAAATGTTCGAAAAATTCTTTGTTTAAACTTTGGTCAAAATTTTCTTAGTTGAAAAGCAAAAATTGTCGTTTCAAATTCAAGTCATGGTCTAAATGTTTTCCTCAATCCGTTTTAGGTTGTTTTGAGGTATGCACAAACATTCTCCCCTAAACAGGAGTTTAGTTAAATGTTTTGGGTTTAAGGGAATGATCCCTTAAAAAATCCTTTGTTAAAAATTTCGTCAAAACATATTTGCACCTCTTTTTTGGTATAACTCTAAGCCTTAATGGCTCTAATTTTTGAAATGTTAATATAGATCCCATTATCTTATTAATCACACGGTCAAATCATGTAAAGGATTAAGCCGTTAATTACATGTTAATTATTCAAGGTACAGGTTTTCATTGTTCGGCCAATTCAGGGCAATCTATAAATAATTATTAACTCATTCTTATCCTTATAAACAAACAGATGGTCCTTAATGATCACAAGCATGAATTTATCAAATTACAGCCTACACACGTCATTCACCAAATTTATGAATGCTACATGTGTATTAGTCAATCCAAACGACATCACGTGAAACTTATAATGTTCATTACAAGTTCTGGATGTAGAGATTGGAATAGATAATCTTCTTTGCGGACGCGAAGTTGATGATAACCATGCCGAGGATCAAATCTTTAGAACATATGCTAGAACCTTGTAAATGATCGAACAATCTATCATCTTGGGTAGTGGATATAGATTTTAATCGTCAATTTACTTAGTTCACGGTAATCAATAAACATAAGGAATGATAACACCATAGCTCTTCATGATGACGAGCTTGGTAGAATAAGAGCTTTCTCCGACAACTCTCTCAGTTGTACGGTAATTCTTTTAATTCAGATGGTGCTGACGTACAGTGCACATGCCACAACTGCAGCACCGGGAATATAATCAATACTAATTTCAACTTGCCTTAATGGCGAAAGTCTAGGTAATTCATCAACAAATACCTCCTAAAGTTTCAAATAAAAGAACATCTTTTAATAAATTAATATTAGGTTCTTTCTAGATTATAATATCTATGACTAATTCACAACCATTCACGGTATAATTTCAAGTCTAAATGCAGGATATGGTCACCCATCAAGAATTATTTAAATCACTTTTGATAATCAACATCTTATCTTTTAGGGAAATTCTACTCAAGTTCCCATCAATTAAGACAATGTCGTCATGTCATAATCAATCAATCCATTCTACTGGCACTATCAACCTTCCAGTTTCATTGTCGTTGATAAGATGTGAATTTCTCAAAAGACTAATAATAATTCATAATCTTTCACAAATTCAAGGATATATGGAGACACAACTAACCTTAAAAGTGTAAGGTCAACGCATAATTTACGCGAGAGAATTTCAAATCAGATACAGACGAAAACATTTAACAAATACTAATATATCCCGTGTTTTCATAATTTGAGTACGCATTCGAAATCTCCTCGGATCGTTACCCAGGTCATTCAAATGAAATCTAATCAAAAGAAATGATAGGAACGTCGATACATCTAATCGGGTATCAACACTCGGTAATCAGATACTTTTCCAAAGAATCTCACCACGGGAGAATTGGACAAGGAGGGGATATCAACTATCAATTAAGACAATTTCCACAGATGATTAAATTTGACTCAGAAGAACAAATGGTACGGGCACATATGTAGGTGTCCCTAATAATATGTCCCTATTTTGCACTTTTTGCAGATCATAAAATTTAATCTTTCACAATCTTCAAAGAAAATTTAGTGTTTATTAATAATTTCATGGTGACTACTAATCAGCCTTGCATGGTCCATTCCAAATTGTATGTAGGCACACAACTATATACAATTTCAAGATTAACGATGCAATACTCAGTTCGTCAAAATTTTATCATCATGTTTATAATAAAAACATTTTCATGCTTAATTCTTAAATAAGAATCAAGAATAAATTTACAAAAATTTTCTTTGTTATGAAAACAATTAAGTTTCCAAAGCGTTTCATAAACAACTTTACTTCGATAATGATTATTTATAAATCTCACTTTAAATAATCCTTATGGTGATGAAAATTCAATTTTTCTCAAGGAATATTATTTTATCTTATAAAAACAATGAGTGATCTGCAAAAGAGTGATGAAAAGTTGTTTACCTAGAACTAACTACAATATAATAGGGAATGAGCTTAGCTAAATAATCATGAGGTTCATGACCTCGATGGCACTTAAAAAGAATAATACACAACGTAACTCAAATAGAGATTAGTACTTGCTCAATGGTTGCATCACTAATGCGAACATTAGGATGAAGCAATAAAAGATAGATAACATCGATACATGTAGGATTTAGAAATCAAAGGTAGTCTTTTCATTAATCACAAACAAGTCAAAATTGTACCGTAACACATTACGTGTCACTATGTCATACAATTCTAAGAACTCATCCTACCAACTGATGTCTCACTTAAGTTAGGGATTTTTAAAAGAAACCACAATGAATACTAATCTACAAGAGTCATTAGGTGTCCCACCTGTCCCGGAAGATCCATCGGTCCCAATTCAGAAGAAGATCTCTTCGATTTATTTCTTGGACACTGGGCATCCTCTTCATTGGACAATGGCCTAGGAACAACCCTTAACACGAACCAACAATCAATTAAAACCTTATAATTCAATCACAGGACTTAACGACTTCCTCTTAACAATCTCATATTCCATACAAGTTAAATTCTTACTTCATTCAAGTTTTCTATCAACTTATACTCAAATTGATATCCTACCTCATTCTCCAATATTTTCAACCTTATTTTTAGACCTTAATAGGGTAGTAAAAGCTCGATATGAACAACACTTAATTTCCAATCCTATAGCTCCTTCATCAATAGTTATCAAATGAGTCACTAGTATGAAATGACTCATAAATTCAATTAGACTTCTCGGAAAGGTACTAGTGGCATGAGGCTTTTGGGTAATGGTTCCAATGACAGCCTCAAGTGCAACATTCACCCTTTCGATTTCAAGTTTAAGAATTGGGTGACAACGAATCAGATGACACCTTTCCATGTGGTAACGTTTTGTCAAACTCCACTCTATAAGGAAAGATCGTCATGACATCGATATCAAATTTAATCTCGCCAACTCTTCTTCAATATCACAATCAACTAATATCTACATTTCTACGAATATCAACCATTTGTTGGGATCATAAATATCCACAACTTGGTTTAGATCTGGAATGGCTAGAATTCCTAAAGAAATAGCTTAGATTAATTTGCTAGGGGATTTAGGGTTCCTTGTGACAATCTACGTCGTATAAATACCTCGTATAAATATAGAAATAATCATCAAACAATCATGTAATAAAATTACATCATATGTCTACATATAATCCAAGTTATATATATATATATATATTAAAATAACACTTCTTAGTCTGGCCTTGTCGGTAACTCGGGAATTCTTTGGCACCGTTATAGTCAAAAGATTTTTAGACATTTTTAGATAAATGTTTATAGTTAAAAGATTTTGAAATGTTTTATTCAAAACCTTAGTTTTAAAAATCTTTCGTTCTCTATAACGAGAGCTCTGATACCACACCGTAACACCCCCAAATTTATACAATTCAATACAGCGGAAGACTCGTTGGTGTTATGGGATAGCACATTACTCACATCATAGACAACGCTTAAAAATCGCGTCGTTTAATAATAAAACATTTCCATTCATAAGTATCAAATTTACATAGGTCCCAAGTCATTGTATTTTATACAGGTTTTACAAAGCATTTGAATGGAAATTATTATTTAAGTGTGGGCTATGAATTCTTGTTGTCTTCCCGAGAATTACCTTCAAGTACCTGAGACAAAACATGTTAAAAGAAAAGGGTCAGCGATAACGCCGAGTGAATTCATAGAGTTTAATAAAATCCATCAATATAACATCGGTATAAAATTATTACCGAAAATCATTTTGTACAAATCTTTGTAATAGGCCATAAAATAGCCAAAGTCATTTTATACAAATCCTTATCAAAAATCATAATATAGGCTTTTGCCTTCAAAATCATTATACGAATCAATGTCGTAAAAACATCATACAATACGTTTTATAACGTTGTATAGAGTTAAATAAAAACCGTTATATGAATATGGTCATGTAAAACCAAAACACGAACATAATATCAATAATAAGACCCCGTATTGCTAGTCAGGCAATATATCGTAATTCAGTGCATATAGCAATATTTCATTATTTGGATTATTATAAGCCGCATGAAATTGTTACCTTACTACAACAAACAACGGGTAGATAGCCCAAAACTCATTTGCCCATCTAAATTAGCGTGTCGTCACAATAATCACGCTGGTGTAATTCTTCTCATACATAAATTCTCTTACCAATCAATGTGGCACGACGGGGATCAACCGTCAAGGCGCGAACTGGGGTGATCGTCCATAAATAGTACTATTATATGCATAAGCGTCTACCAAATCTCGGTAGTTCACAATTCATGCTAATGGGACTTTTGGTGACATAACCTAACTTTAATAATCCATTTCATTTCATCTGTCGGGTCATTTAATCATTCATCGGGTCATACAATCATTCGGGTCCAAATTAATAAACAGATAATCGGGACAACTAGTGTCCTATTTTATAAAAACTAACATGTTATCTCCCTCGCGGGTTTATAAAACATTTCATAAAAACATTTAAAAGAGTGTGAGGCTATGAACTCACGTTGATGTGGAAAGGCGGGTTACCGGCAATTCGGACGTACGGTACGTGCTTCAATCACGGAAACCTAGACAAATAATAATCGTCTTAGACTTTTGTCCAATGACTTTATAAAAATAACAATTATGTATACATATGATGATTTTATAAATATGATGATGATCAAGTGGGTTTATACATCTTTACTCATTCATTATAGTGTTTATGTGTTGGTAATTTTCAAGACTAGTTACACTAGTTCAATCTTGTTTACATTTTGAAGCCCAATGGGCCTATTACAAGCCAAATACTATTCATTAGCCCAATTATACTTTTATTATCAGTATTATACTTTACATGTTGGGCCCAAATGGGTTAAGCCCAATAAGTAATTTTTATAAGTGTTTAACTTATTTAGTTAAATTATTAGTCCAGATATGCTAACTTAGCTCGTTAATGTCCGTATGTCATATAGTTCGGGTTTTCTCGGTTTTTACTTGTATTAGGTACTTATATATCAGTATATGACTTTTAAAAACTTTACATTAGACGGGTTTGATCGTCTAAGTTTTAATAGGCGAAAAACGTTAATTTTACGGTAATAGCCGAAAAAGTCGTAAAAATCATGTTTATAGTTTTTATACTTATAAATCTAATTCAACTAACATTTTTATAAAGTGTCCATTTATTTATCCTTATGCATATTTATATAAATGAAATATACAAGTTAGTGGGTTTTAATTCACATTTTATACTATATTTATTTGAGTGCTTATATAATAATATTAAACTTTAATTTCATAAAATCAGTCCTAAATTTTAAGTTTACTAAAATGTCCATATCTAGAGTTCTATAATGAGATAGGACCTCAAATGTTTATCACAGAAACGACATGATATATGCTTCATTTTATTCCTTTATAGATACTGATGAATCAACCTCTAAATATTTTAATAAATTCGTCCAAAACAGTATAGGCAGATTTGCACTCTAAACTTCTTTTGATCATATCTCACTCATTTTGATGATTCCATTGTATGACCAACTCTCACATGTGTATAACACATAATACTTACTGTATATTGATTCCACTTTACCATTTTATCAATTTATCATTTGGTTACTTACTGTTTTTATACAGCCATCTTATTAAGCAAGATTTAACAATTTTTACATGTGGTTTTTCCATCTTTTTACCCATGTTTATCAAATCTATCAACACCAAATCCCCACATAATATTTTTAATCATCATTCATCATCATATACATATACATAAATAAAGAAAATACAAGATTACATAATCAAAATAACAAGAGGATAGGAAGAACAATCTCTATACCACCATTAGTGATGAAAAGATGAGTCTTTGATGAACAAGGCTTGGATATTGATGGCAAAACTTGTGATAAACCAATATCATCTTCAAGTCTACCAACCTTTATAAACTTCTCATGGAAAATCAACCCTATGACACCAACAAATCTTCTCCTTGGATGTTAGAATCACCTCCAATCTTCAAAGCTTCAAAGTAGCATCATCATGTGTATGAGTAACACATGAGTTTATGGCTAACATAGATCAAATGAGGGTTGTTTTTGATGATTGTTTGACGAATTTAAGAGAGAGAGGAGAGGAAAAATGGTGGTTTGCATGTGAAAATGGAAGTAATGGTAAGTGTTAGTGGTTTTAAGGTTTTGGTGGGTGAATAATGCTTCCATGTTAAGCTAAGCTTACATGTGTAAGCTTGTAGAGTGTAAGGATGCCACATCAAATGATGTGGTGTCCTCTTGGCCTTCCCTTTTTGTTAGTGGGGTGGGATAAACTTGTTTTGTCCCATCCCGCTAATTTACGGGTATTCCTCGATTCTAGTTTCCTTGATTTGCGTACCCTCGAGTCGTTTTACGAAAAACGTTTTTATAAATTATGAATCAACGGCACAAAACGTATCTAATAAAAATTGTCTCATCAAAAACGGAGTTCGAAAACGTAAATACGTAATCCTAAGGTTTCTGGTTTAGTCGTAAAAGACGTTAAATTATGAACGTAAGTCCTAATCTCTTCTCGTAAATTTGTGAGTTTATGAACCAACACAAATTTAAAGTTCTAAAATAATATTCACGGATAAATTTATTTCTTGAAATGTCGGACTGTCACCAAAAATGGTGTATGTAAACGTAAGCACGTAACGTAGAATCCTCCGGTTTAGACGTAGTCGATGCTACTTCAAGACGTAAATCCAAATTTCTTCCCAAAAATAAGTGAGTTCATAATATAACATTAAAATAATATTTTTAAATAATACTTGAGAATAAAATATTAACCATAAATTGACGGATTGTCACAGTTATATCCTAAACCAAGTCTTTCCTTAGAATGAATTTGTTTGTTTAACATATCATCAAGAGCATTAGTACCTCTTATGAACTTTTTTTTTTCAAGTCTAATGGAGGTGCTCTTAAGGTTTTCATTTTCTTGTCTAAGGTTTTCACATTTTAAGAATCCTAGATCTATTTCTTTATTTTTCTCAAGCTTAGCTAATTTCTCTTTTAGCTCACTAATCTCATTTTCAAGCTTAGTTCTAGTTGATTTAGCACTTTGTTCTTTTCAATGAATTTTAGACTAAGCTTATGCAAGTTATTGTATTGACCTTCTAATTCACTATCATCTTGAGATAAACTATTATTGCTATAATACTCAGTTTCGAAAGTACCTATTTAGAAGTGTGTGCCATGAGACACTTCTCATATTTGGGGTTGTCATCAACATCTTCACCTCTATCGCTCCATGAACCTGCAACAACCGCCGTGTGGTTCTTGACGCGTGAAGGCTTAGGACAATCACCGATGAAATGATTTGGATCACCACAACTAAAGAATTTCCTATCACCTTTATTATCTTTGGCAAATTGGTTATTGGAGAAGGGTTTCTTGTCGTTGTTTGGTTGCCTCACGTATTGACCTCGTCTTTTGAAGAACTTCTTAAAGTCTCTAACCGCCAAGGCATATTCCACATCATCACTATCCGAGGAGCTTTCATGGTCACTTTGTACCTTCTTGGCTTTGAGTGCAAGACACTTTATTTCCCTCTTAGTTTTCACCATTTCCCAGTCTTTTAAAATTATCATCTCATGAACCTTCAACTTACCAATGAGTTCATCGAGTGATAATTTGGCCAGATCCTTTGATTCTTCAATCGTCGTGACTTTATCTCTCCATTTGGGATGCAACGCCCTAAGAAACTTCCTAACATTGTTCTTGCTAGAAAAACCTTAATCAAGTGCTTTTAGACTAGTAATAATAGTGTTAAATCTAGAAAATGCACTATCTATGGTTTCATCTTCTAAGATGACAAATTGTTCATATTGTTGAACAAGAAGATCGATTTTACTTTCTTTGACTTGGCTATTACCTTGGTGGGTTACTAAAAGAGTATTCCAAATGTCTTTAGCGGTTTCACACATAAAAATCCTTTCGTACTTTTTCTTTGGTAAAGTATTATAAATCACAATTTTAGCCTCATTATTTTTAGCAAGTTTCCTTTTAGTATCATCATTAGCTTTGTCAAAAGTGACTATCTCCTTACTTTTAGAAACTTCATTATATTGAAATGGGAAAAAATGACCATTGGTAATAACATGACAAAGATCTAAATCTTTTGATTTCACATAAGTCTCAAACCTATTTTTCCAATAAATAAAACTATCGGTTTCAAAAAGAGGTGGTCTTTGCATGGATTGCCCTTCTAGATACTTGTTGGAATCCATAGAACGATTTAAGTTTTAAAATAAAATATATTTTAAAAAGTCTTGAGCAACCACGCTCTGATACCAATTGTAGAAACTAGAAGGGGGGGTTGAATAGTTTCTTAAATTTACTTCTTAAAGGTTTTTTTAAAAAAAATCCTTTTTTTAAAACTTAAGCTTGAGTATTTATGTGAAACCTTCTTATACAAAATATGAACAAGGTATAGTGCAACTAAACTAATAATCACAAGTATAAAGAATAATGAATGTATAGTGCAACTAAACTAATAATCACAAGTTCCCACTAGGTGCAAACAACCTTGAAGTGGCCACGCCAACCTCCTGAAAAGGGAGGGCTTTACCTGGTTTGAGTCTATGTGGCAGTAGGCTCGAACCCCGTGGATTAGTCGGCCAATGAGTCAGAAATCACGGTTACCTACAAAAAAAAACTAATAATCACAAGTATAAAGAATAATGAATGTAAAGAGATAGGGGGAGGAAAGATCAAACCAAACACCAAGGATTTATAGTGGTTCGGCAACAAAGCTCACTCCTCGTTCCTACTCCACTCCTCGAGTACTCCTTAATCGAGATTTCACTAATCAACAAGCTCCTTAAGGTGGAGAAACCGTACACAACGTCACTTAACCAATTTCCGAATCTAAGCTAAAAGTCGAGCCCTAATCTTAGCTAGGATCAATCTACACCAATATACTTTGAGGACTAAGTATTAACCTTAATACATACACAACTTCCAAATAGACACAGCTACTTGGATCTTCACAATAATGACAAAACAATGAATACATAAGTTTGGATCTTCAATGGATCTTTGAGGTAGACACAACACTTCAAGAATGATAGTGTTCTTCTCTTTGCACTTTGAGAGGAAAAGATGAGAGGAGAAAGATTCACTTCTAAACAAGTAGTAATCGAACAAATGATCAAGGATTTGAGTGATTTAAGAAAAATGAAAGAATCTGGAAATGTATGTGCAAAAGAGGTGGATTTAAAGTCTGAGAATGGTCCACTATTTATATGACAAACATCCAATGGTTATATCTGCCCGCGGTTCCTTATTGGAGGCCGCGGTTCCTTATCGATAAGGAACCGCCATAGGTGCTAAGAAACCGCCGGCGTAGAGTCCGCTCCATTTTGTCTTTTAGTGGATTTGTTCGAATCTGGGGATTAAAATATCCTGAAAGGATATTCCAAACCAAGATAGAATATGCTATTTTTAAATTTAAAATTTTCAAATAATTAATTTAATAAAACTTTTTCTTAAAAAGAAAGTTTAATAATAAAACTCTGTCACACTTAATAAAAAGTGAGTTTTAAGAAAAGATTAAATCCTTGATCACTTAATTTGGATAATTACTTGTTTGTTCATACTTTAAGTGATAATGGTTGAAATGAAAAATACTTGAACTCAAGAATTCGTTTTTCATTGTTTCCGTAAATGCTTGTTTTTACATATTGTTGTAATCAAAACACAGTGAGACCGAAAAATGCAAGTAACGTTTTTAGGCATCATTGCATTAACAACCCTTAATATGGGCGCCAGTTATTATTCAAGAAAAACAAGAAGGAAGCTTTGTTTGATCTTAATTCTAGTACAAGAAATTGTTGTGTTCATAACCCTTAAGCACTACTCGATCTGGAATTCTTTAATCTCATTCCTTGTTTTATTTTCTTAAATCATGAATAGTAAAAAGAATCCATGAACACAAGATTAATAATGATTATATAACATGAGAATAAATCAAGATATAATAGGGTTTTGTTCGGGTTTCTGTTAATCCCACTTTAATCCATAAGACAATATTTAGAGAGAGAAAGAGAAGAAAAGTAGAGAGAGAAACTACAGAGATTATGGAAGGTTAAACATAAACTAGAGAGAGAAAGTGAATGTAACCAACACCCTCTTCCACACATGGAAGAGGGTATTTATATGCCACGCCTTAAAGGAATTTGTGGACTTGTTCATGGGTCGGGCTTGGCTTTTCTTGGGCTTACGCCCCTAACTTAGACAATATTAGCTTAAAGTCCAAGCCCGGTTAACCCGACTAACCTATTACAATACAAGACCATGAACGACTAAGATGACCTATGACATTCTTGTTCGACTGTATAAAATATAGGGCTAACAATCTCCCCCAATTTATCGATCATCCTTAAATACATAAGATGATTAAGTGAATACATTCTTGTAGAGGTGATCTTCCTTCTTTGGTCTTGTATCTTGGTCTTGATCTTGTTTGTATTGGTTTTGTTCCTTCATGCCTTTGTGATCTTTATCTTGAGCCTTTGTCATTTGACTTTAAGTGCTTGAGATCTTCATCTTGTACTCCTTGTGACTAAGATAACCTATTATATTCTTACATTCTTAGGTATCTTGGTTATCGCCATCTTGTGTTCTTGCGACTTCTGAATCGACATGTTCATACTTTGTTGATTTTGGACGGCTAACAATCTCCCATTAAAATGGAGTTGTAGTTAGTCCTTCAAATATCTATCAGAGTTGCTGAAGTCTTTAACTTTTAGTATGAACATGTGAAGACGACTTCGATTAGTACACAGCTACGCCACCATCTTGATATGCAGCAACATATATAGAGACGGTTGGCTTTGAACATTTCACCCTAATTCGGTAGCGTTTTACCTCCGGTCGGTGAAGATCGTTAGATGGTATCAGATACCGTACTTGTGATCGGGTAGATTTGATTAAGAACCTCCTTGACAGGGTTTCCCGGTGGTAGTAGCCAGTTCTCTTTACTCGACCGTCTCAAAGTAGACTGCGAACGTAAAGAGTGAATCATAAGGATAAATTATCCGTTTGATTAGAGTCGTCAAATCAGAATTCCTGGAACAAGTTTGATTCTGTAAGAATCGTACCATTGTTGCTTTCCAATTTGTCACAAGCTTGATTCGTGTAGAATCACACAAGTTACCTACCATGAGCTTGTTTGATGCTGGCTCAAGCATGATTTCCATCTTCATTGTGATTCGTATCACTCAGATGTTCTGGCATTATCACAAGGATAATACGTAGGACTCAAATTGTGTCCTAATGAGATGATAGATAGATCTCGTTTGGCTATAGACTGAATAAGTGCATTTTGGTAATCGGAGGCTGGAGCAAACTGCCACCTTTTCAATATTAACTAACTCGGAGTGAGAAAGCCAATAAATACGTGTTGATCTCCGTGACAATGAGACAAGTTTCTTTTGAGAGAAACTCGAATGGCTGGGGAAGGGTTGTGCATCGCATTACTAGGACCATGATGACTTGTCTTCAATAGATGTATTGACCCGGTTTCTGCCTAAGTTGCATAGAATATTCAACTCCATCGATGCTTACCAATACATCATCACTAGAACCTTGTTGTGATTTATCTAGTGCTATCTTAAGTAATTGGTCCGCATTCAGCTTCATTCAACACCATCTTTCCTAAGGACAACTATTTCTAGTTATGGAATGTCCTTGGGTAGATCCCTCCGGTTCTGGTTGGATCATAGGACTTAGTTTCCTATCCTAAACCACCTTTTGACTCCAACATTCCGTCGTGGATAGTAGGTAGTTTTGGGTATAGATCGTAACCATAAAACTATTGAAAACCATTCAAAGTGCTTGATAAAAATCAAAACTTTTAACACTATGAAAGTTTTACATTTCCGAAAAGCTCCCCTACACACATGCATCGATATATGAAATAGTTTAGCATGTGAAGGAAAGAGTTGCACTTGAGTATTTATGATCACATGTTGCGATATATTACATTTTAATCACATTTTCTCCCCTATCTCTAATATAAAAATATAATATTAGAGATAGCAATTGAATAAAATGTGACAGTTTTCTAAAATCCGATGGGAGAGAAACATGTGTGCACGCATGAATATGGAACTTTTGTAGTCGGGTCGCTCCCCTCAACAATATATGTGTGTCTTGAGACAAAAATTTGACAAAATTTTGGAAAAACGAAACCACAAAAATATGTTGAGGTACGGAGATAAGATGCCTTTTCCGATATCATACATTACATTTGAAAATTTTATATCATTTTCGGAATGTGTTGGATACATAAAATGTTCCCTATATTTTATATAGTCGAACAAGAATGTAATAGGTCATCTTAGTCGTTATTGGTCTTGTATAGTAATAGGTTAGTCGGGAAAAGCGGGCTTGGACTTTAAGCTAATATTGTCTTTGTTAGGGGCTATATGCCCAAGTGAATGCCAAGCCCGCCCCAAGATGAAGCCCACAAAGGCCTTAGAGCCGTGGCATATATAACCCTCTTCCACATGTGGAAGAGGATGTTGGTTCATTTCATAAAACACCTAGTTTTAGTGTAAACCTTCCACTTCTCTCTCTACTCTCTCTCTCTACTTTTCTACTATTTCTCTCTCTAAATCTTATGTTATGGATTAAATGGGAATAACATTTGGTATCAAGAGCCTATAGTGGATAGGTGATTGAAGATTCGTGTGTTGTGTTCTTGATTTTTTTCGTGCCTATTTTGATCCAAAAACTCACGTACCAAAAATTTTCTTGTGTTTTTATGGTTTATTCTTGATACAAATCACCTACTTACTATTGGTATTGTTATTTTGGTTAAAAACACAAAATTTTTGGGTGCTTGATTCATTTTTAGGCTAAAAATCACGAATTTGTTGTGTTCTAGTACTATCCGAGAAAAGGGGTATTTTGATTCCTTGGTACGATCTGACTTTGTGTTTGCATAAACCCTGGGGGTTTCTACTTGCGATCCATAGTCACGATCCATTGTTACGATCTAACTGCGATCATTAGTACGATCCAAGTTACGATCTGTGACTACGATAGCTCTCTAAGATCCAAAGTACGATCCAGACTACGATTGCTTAGTACGATTTCTAAGTACGATCTAGGATACGATCAGGGTACGATCGCTTCACTACGATAGCTCAGTACGATCGTTGGATACGATCACCAATACGATCAAGTGAGTACGATCAAAGAGTACGATCACTCGTTACGATCTACTACAGCGATCAGACTACGATAAGTGAGTACGATCATAGTACGATCCGACTGCGATCATAGAGTACGATCAGAGTGCGATCAGAGTGCGATCTAAGAGTGCGATGGGTCACATTGCGATTGACAGATAAATTTTGTTTGAGCAATTTTTAGACTTAGCCACTATCTAGACTAGTCTCGGAACATAGTTTACACGAAGATTAAAAAAAAATTAGTTTTTGGCTACTAGTTTTTGGCTATTTCTAACTCAATTTCAAAATTTGGCGATACAAAATTTTTCGGCTTACCGTTTTGTCGGACTGAGGAATTTATTGTCGGACTGAAGATTTTCGGAACTATACGAAATTTCAACCACACCTCATCACAACAAACCCACTAAGATCTGCAATTCATTCACAAGTATTCACCATGTCTAACAACAACATCAACATTGCAACTGCTAATCAAATTCGTTTGGAACAAGGTGGCAACGGTAATCCACCTGTGCTCACTGCCGGTTGGTACGCTCAATGGAGATCTCGTTTTCTCAGATTTCTCGACGGAAAAGAAAACCGAACTGCTCTTCGTCACTGCCTTGAGAATCCACCTCCAGTTTTTGAATTCAGACCAATTACAACACAGGCAGAGGATGGTACTTCATCAACTATACGAGCTATGGAGGATTTTGACACATGTTCTGCTGAGAAAAAGAAACTCCTCCAAGCTGAAGCTGATGCTGTAAACTTCATACTCACTGGAATTGAGAACGATATCTATTCCACAGTTGTCGCATGTCCTAATGCTATGGAAATGTGGAATGCAATTCATCGATTGAACCAAGGTGAGTCGATCAATGTTCAAGATCTCGAGACTAATCTACTTTGGGAGTTTGGAAAATTCACATTTGAAGATGGTGAATCCATTGACTCATATTACTCGAGATTCTACAAAATGATGAATGAGCTTGTCAGAAATCAGTGCACCATCTCCAATCATCATGCCAATGTTCAGTTTCTACTTCAACTCAAACCGGAATGGCAAAGGTTTGTGACTTTGGTTAAACAAAGGGAAGATATCAAGACCATCTCCTATCACAAACTTTATGATATCTTAAAGTACGATTAGAGTGCGACCAGAGTGCGAGCTAAGAGTGCGATGGGTCACATTGCGATTGACAGATAAATTTTGTTTGAGCAATTTTTAGACTTAGCCACTATCTAGACTAGTCTCGGAACATAGTTTACACGAAGATTAAAAAAAATTTAGTTTTTGGCTACTAGTTTTTGGCTACTAGTTTTTGGCTATTTCTAACTCAATTTCAAAATTTGGCGATACAAAATTTTTCGGCTTACCGTTTTGTCGGACTGAGAAATTTATTGTCGGACTGAAGATTCTCGGAACTATACGAAATTTCAACCACACCTCATCACAACAAACCCACTAAGATCTGCAATTCATTCACAAGTATTCACCATGTCTAACAACAACATCAACATTGCAACTGCTAATCAAATTCGTTTGGAACAAGGTGGCAATGGTAATCCACCTGTGCTCACTGCCGGTTGCTACGTTCAATGGAGATCTCGTTTTCTCAGATTTCTCGACGGAAAAGAAAACCGAACTGCTCTTCGTCACTGCCTTCAGAATCCACCTCCAGTTTTTGAATTCAGACCAATTACAACACAGGCAGAGGATGGTACTTCATCAACTATACGAGCTATGGAGGATTTTGACACATGTTCTGCTGAGAAAAAGAAACTCCTCCAAGCTGAAGCTGATGTTGTAAACTTCATACTCACTGGAATTGATAACGATATCTATTCCACAGTTGACGCATGTCCTAATGCTATGGAAATGTGGAATGCAATTCATCGATTGAACCAAGGTGAGTCGATCAATGTTCAAGATCTCGAGACTAATCTACTTTGGGAGTTTGGAAAATTCACATCTGAAGATGGTGAATCCATTGACTCATATTACTCGAGATTCTACAAAATGATGAATGAGCTTGTCAGAAATCGGTGCACCATCTCCAATCATCATGCCAATGTTCAGTTTCTACTTCAACTCAAACCGGAATGGCAAAGGTTTGTGACTTTGGTTAAACAAAGGGAAGATATCAAGACCATCTCCTATGACAAACTTTATGATATCTTAAAACAACATTAGAATGAAGTGAATGAACTAAGGGCTGAAAAGGCAGAACGGTCTGCTAATTCTATTGCTTTTGTGGCTGCTAGTTCAACAAAACCCGTTCCCCGTCAACAACCACCTACTCATTCCTCAAAATCATCAAGCTCATCCACCAAACCTCTAGCTGCTGCTAAACACAAAGCAAAAGCAATTGTCCCCACTCCACCTCCAAAGTATGACACCGAGTCAGATGGAGACAGTGATGATGAACAAACTTCAAGGGATAAGAAGATTGAAGAACTCGTGTCTTTACTCACCACAACTTATAAGAAGATCTACAAACCTACCAACAAAAACCTCAGATCATCATCCAATGCTAGATATAAGGAAGTTGATCATGCACCTAGGTATGATCGTGATGCTAGGTATGATAATCAGAGGATGTTGAATCAAGTTAGGGCTAGAGATACTGTAGGCACTCCGGTGGTGCAGAAGACTGGGATTCAATGCTTCAACTGCAAGGGATTTGGGAACATGGCTAGGGAATGCAAGAAGCCAAAACGGGTTAAGGATTCGGGATATCACAAGGAAAAGATGTTGCTGTGTAAGAAAGAAGAAGCAGGAATTCCACTCACAGCAGATGAAGTTTACTGGCGTGATGAAACTGATGATAAAGCTGATGATCAAGAGTTGGAGGCACATTATGTGTACATGGCAAAGATTCAAGAAGTGATCCCAGAGACTGATGATACTTCTGGACCCATCTATGATTCTGAGCCACTTGAAAAGGTACCATCACATGATAACTATAATGTATTTGCTAATGAACGAAGTCATCCTGAGCAACCCGAAAGCATCAATGACACATATGTAATGGACACGAAGGATAGCAATATCTCTACGGATTCACAGCATATGTGTAATGATGACAGAAAAGTTGTTCAGGATACTGACTCGGATGAGGACCGTGATTTGCTTGCGTCTATTATTGATTCTTTAAAACATGAAACTGAGGAAAACAAAGAGGCTAATAAACGTTTGAAGCAAGCAAACACATCCTTAGCCGAGGAGATAGACAGGCTTAAAGAGTGTGATTATGTAAAAGAAGCTGATCGACGGGTTGCAATAGCTAATGGTTTGGTATATTAACGTAAGGTGCTCAACGAACAATATTGTTCTGATGTAACACACGAAATTCATATGTCAAAACAGAAGATATCGGAACTTGAAGAACAACTGCTGCTACATAAACTCCAAATTACTGAATTAGAGTCGGTTAACAAAGAACAAACTGAGCTTCATAAAACTCGTGAAGAAAAGGATATTGAAAAGATTCTTGGTTTGGAAAAGAGAGTCGACACGTTAAACAACATTGTTTACAAAACGGGTCAGTCTATTCAAACTATGAATATGCTCAATAGAAATATGAAGACGAGTTTTGTCAAGCCTTAATATCTCAAGAAAGCTCAAAGTACCAAGCCTGCTCTTTATGATATCGGTTGTTATGTTGATAATCTTGCTCTTATGCTTTCCACTGACTGCGACGAAATCATTCGTCAACAAGAAGAAAGTCGATCAAACTTAAGTGATTTAATAAACCTTTCTGATTCTGATAATTATATTAAGTTTGTTCCTCAAAAAGAACTTTCCAAAGAACAAAAGATGTACAATAGTGTTCCACCACCAAGTGATGAACCCCAAAAGAAAGTTTCTTTAAAAAGGAGTTTCAAAAAGCAATCAATTTTGTTAGAAAAGCGAATTTTGGATGAAAAACGTAAATGGGATGAGAAAAGCAAAAGTGTTCCGCAATTTGAGATTATAAAACAAGGAGTTTTAAATTTGTACAAAGGTGTCGTCGACTATGAAAAAGTTTTAAATTTGTACAAAAGTGTTCAGCAATTTGAGTTTATACCATTTGGAATATTAAACCTAACCCACAAGTAGAAGTCGTCATTCAACAATGTATTGTTCCAACCATTGATGATCTTTCAAAAAATTTAGAAATGTTTTATACAGCTCTCACTGAGGAAATGTTAACTGATTTAAGTTATGTTAAATCTCTTGAAGATGAAGTTGATTTTCTTCAAACTAAATTAAAGACACAAGAACACCAACTTTCTAACGAAATTGATCGACTTTCTAAGGAATATTTTTATGCTAACCATATGAATGATATACTTGGTGTGTATACCGATCTTGATCAATATTGTCATGTAGCATGTCTAGTGTCAGAATCGGGCGAGAAATGTCGCAATCTTGAAGTAGAGCTTTCAAAACAAATTCAGTCATACAAAAAACTTTCGAAAAGCTTTTCTCAACTTGAGAAACACTCCATTTCTCTTGAACTTGCTTTACAAAAAGGTGAAAAATCTCATAATCATAAAAAGTGTCAAGAAATGTCAGCTTCTTCGTTTCGTCTACTAAATGAAAAAGATTTCTAAATAAATGATTTGAAAGCTCAGCTAAAAGAAAGGGACATTGCCATAAGTGAGTTACAGAAACTCATTGAGAAAATGAAAGGAAAGTCTGTTTTGGGTAAACCATCCGCTGTTCGTCAACCGAATGCGGTTAAATGCCCTAAATCATCTATTTTGGGACAATCCCCACAGACTTCGCCTAGGATAGGAAATGATAAGAGCACTAATGTGATAGCACCTGGAATGTATAAGATGAACACTAGGTCCACTCAAACTGGAACAACGCAGTTGCCTCATAATACTAGGAAAACTAATCAACGTGTGTCTTCTTCTACAGGAGTAAATCCCACTAATAGTGTTAGCGGACCACAGCTTAAGAGCACTAGAATTGAAGATAGATTCATGCCTAACAATAGTCAAGGGAAGAAGAAGGAAGTAGAAGATCACCGTAGGAATTTTAAGTTTTCTAAGAATAAAACGTCTGTAACTGCTTGTAATGACAGTTTAAATGCTAAGACCTCGAATGTTGAAGTTGTTTGTGTTGAATGTGGAAAATGTGTTCGTACTTTCAATCATGATGCTTGTGCTCTTAATCATAATGGCGTGAATACTAGAACTAGGAAACCTATTCCTGTGCCCACTAGTACTAGAGAACCCACAAGAACATTAAACCAATCCACTGATCAACCACTTAAGAAACTAAGTGCGTTAGACTCCACTACTCTGCGTAAACAAAACAAATTAAAGCAGCTATATGAGAACATGATTAGGACATGTACACAGGGGTATTCGAGATTTACACCACCCGGATACAAATGGGTACCTAAGTTAACCACTTTAGTGATTGGGTCTAGGAATATCAACTTGCCTGTAGACTTTGCATCTAGGCCCACTACTATTTTGGAACCCGTTTCTATCAAGGGCTCCCATTTGTCAAATGCTACATTGTCTTCTAATTCTTTTGCAGCTCGTCGAAATCATCCTATTCATAATGGACTCCGGGTGCACAAAGCACATGACGGGCAATCTCAAGCTTCTCATTAACTTCGTGGAGATGTTTCTGGGTACGGTACGGTTTGGAAATGATCAATTTTCACCGATACTCGGATATGGAGACTTGGTTCAAGGGAATATCACTATAAAACAGGTTTATTACGTCGAGGGACTGAATCACAATTTATTCTCGGTTGGTCAATTTTGTGATGCGGATTTGGAAGTGGCTTTTCGGAAATCTACTTGCTATGTTAGAGACTACGATGGGAATGACCTTCTTACAGGTTCTCGTGGTTCTGATCTCTACACAGTAACTCTTCAAGACACATCTTCAACAAATCCAATTTGCTTAATGGCTAAAGCTTCATCATCTCAAGCATGGTTATGGCATCAACGATTGTCACATCTCAACTTTGACACCATCAACTTGCTTTCGAAGAATGATATTGTGACCGGTCTTCCTAAATTAAAATTCGTCAAAGACCATCTTTGTTCTTCTTGTGAGTTGGGGAAAGCAAAACGGAAGTCTTTCAAATCAAAGACTACCCCAAGCTCAAAAGGACGATTGGAACTTCTACACATGGATTTATGTGGTCCCATGCGTGTAGAGAGTATTAACGGGAAAAAGTATATTCTCGTGATTGTTGATGATTAATCTAGATACACATGGACTTTCTTCTTAAGGTCCAAAGATGAAACACCAGAGGTTCTCAAAAACTTTCTCAAGATGATACAACGCAATCTTCAAGCTCAAGTCTTAACCGTAAGAACGGATAGGGGTACTGAATTTTTGAACAAGAACTTGCAATCTTACTTTCAAGAAGAAGGCATCGAACATCAAACGTCTATTGCTCGAACTCCTGAACAAAACGGCGTTGTCGAAAGACGGAACCGTACTTTGGTTGAGGCTGCTCGAACAATGCTTTCTGCTTCAAAATTACCGCTATTCTTCTGGGCTGAAGCAATTGCAACTGCCTGTTATACTCAGAATCGTTCTCTCGTCATCCCTAGACATGAAAAGACACCTTACCACATCATCAATGGCAGGAAACCTACTGTCAAATTCTTTCACGTATTTGGATCTTCATGCTACATCCTTAAAGACGGTGAGAATCTCGACAAGATGAAAGAAAAAGGTGATGCATGTATTTTTGGGGGGTATGCTACATTGTCGAAAGGATATCGACTCTATAACAAGAGAACAAAGATTATTGTCGAAACAATTCATGTGAACTTTGACGAATTGTCATATATGGTACTTGATCACAACAGCTTAAGTCCCGCACCTCAATGTCCAGTAATGGCACCTACACAAAACAATGTACGTCCCGTGCAAGAATGTCAACAAAGTACTCCTACAGCAGACTCGACGGATACGACACATATGAATGAGTTGGTTGATTTATATGATCCAATGTTTGATGAATAATATTATGGAAACAATCACGCTGTGTCAAAGCCTTCCGCTGTCACCACTACTGATGCACCCGAAAAAGTCAAAAAGACACAACTTCATCTACTTCAGCAACCGTTGCTCAAGAGACAATTCCATTGGATACTCAACAAACTCAAGAAACAGTCATACAACCAACATCACCAACCGTCAATGCTGAAGGAGGAAACAACAATCAAGCAGTCGATGCACAACTTGACGAAGAAGAATTTATCAATCCATTCGGTACACCGGTACACGAAGTCGAGAGTCTTCTACTCAACATGTTGATCCGTCCAACATGCATACATTCTACCAACCATATCCATCCACTCACCATTGGACACGTGATCATCCATTGGAGCAAGTCATTGGAAATCCTTCACAACCGGTTCGAACACGCAGACAACTCGAAACTGATGGCGATGTGTGTATGTATGCACTCACCGTGAGTTCAACTGTACCTACAAACATCAAGCAAGCCATGACTGATCATGCGTGGATTGAATCAATGCAAGACGAAATTCATCAGTTTGAACGCCTAAATGTTTGGGAACTTGTTGACCGACCCTATGGAATGTCAATCTTAGATTTCAAATGGATCTGGAAAAACAAACTGGATGAAGAACAAACCATCATCAAAAACAAATCTCGTCTTGTGGTTAAGGGGTACCGTCAACAAGAAGGAATAGACTACGATGAATCATTCGCTCCAGTCGCTCGTTTGGAAGCAATCAGGATATTCCTTGCTTATGCTGCACATAAGGGCTTCACGGTATTTCAGATGGACGTTAAAACTGATTTTCTCAACGGTCATTTGAAGGAAGAAGTGTATGTGAATCAGCCGGAAGGATTCATCGATCCTCATCATCCTAACAAAGTCTATCGTCTCAAGAAGGCTGTATATGGACTTAAACAAGCTCCAAGGGCATGGTACGAAGAACTATCCAACTTCTTGGTTTCCAAAGGATTCTCCAAAGGTTCTATTGATCCTACTCTCTTTATTAATAAATATGGGGATGACATACTGCTGGTGCAAGTTTATGTTGATGACATTATTTTTGGTTCTACGAACCCAAAACTTTCAAAACGTTTTGAAAAATTAATGCACAGCAGATTTGAAATGTCAATGATGGGGGAGCTAAAATTCTTTTTAGGCCTCCAGATTCATCAATCCCCACGTGGTATCTTCATAAACCAAGCTAAGTATGCTCAAGAGATACTTAAAAAGCATGGTATGACCTCATGTGCTCGCGTTGGTACACCATTGTCGACCACATCCCTAGACGCTGACTTGTACTCATATCCCGTAGATCAAACGCGATATCGCAGTATGATCGGGTCACTTATGTACCATACAGCCAGCAGGCCTGATATTCATCATGCCACATGCTATTGTTCATGATATCAAGCCAGACCTACTCAAAAGCACCTCAAAGAGGTTAAACGGATCTTTCGGTACCTTAAGAATACCATTCACATGGGACTCTGGTATCCGAAGGGAACCGGTTTTCATCTAACAGCTTTTTCAGATTCTGATCACGCAGGTTGCCTTGATAGTCAAAAAAGCACTTCTGGTAGCATACAATTTCTAGGGGAAGACAAGCTTGTCAGCTGGTCGTCAAAGAAGCAGGATTGTACTTCGCTCTCATCAGTTGAAGCAGAATATGTGGCTCTATCCGCGTGTTGTGCTCAAGTCCTCTGGATGAGAACTCAACTAACGGATTATGGCTTCCACTTTGATAAAATACCTATGTATTGTGACTCAAAGTCGGCCATAGCCATATCTTGCAATCCGGTTCAGCACTCCCGCACCAAGCACATCGATGACAGATATCACTTCATCAAGGAACAAGTGGAACGCGGCATCGTGGAATTATACTTTGTCAGAACTGCGTACCAGTTGGCAGACTTGTTTACAAAATCTCTCTCAAAAGATAGGTTTGCGTATCTCGTTGGCCGTCTTGGTATGAAGTATATGACTCCAGACGACTTGGAGGTTTTGGCAAATGAAGCTGCTTGATATTCTCTCATGATGACTTCTAAGCGCATCACAGCTTAGGACTCGGACCTCAACTAAGGAAAGTTTATCACGGACGATAACTTATCCTTCTCAACGAGAAATTATTATTTCTCGGTCATGAGCTTCCTATAAAAACATTCAAAGTTTTTAAGTTCATGAAAAACGATTTCTAAGTAAATGTCAGCTTAGAACTCCCACTTCAACGTAAGGAAAGTTTATCAAGGATGATAACTTATCCTTCACAACGGGAAATTTCTTTTTCTCGGTCATGAACTAGTCACAAAACAATCAAAGTTTTGAGCTCATGAAAAATGGACCCGAAAGGGGAGTGTACGTTTCAGTGCGCTTTCCCTAAGCAATAGAAGAGAAGTCTTCTATCCTGATTATTTTAAAACCGTTGAACACAATTTTTCAAGACTTTCTCAAAAGGTTTTTCTAAATCTTTCAAAATTGTGTGTTTAACACTCCCTTCCTCATAATAGGTTTTTATCTCAAAATGTCATATGTTATTTTGATCAATTCTTGAGGGGGAGCGTTTTAAAATCAAGCCTTTTAATGTTGTTGGGTACATCTCTAAAATTGTCATATTTTATGTATCCAACACATTCCGAAAATGATAATAAATCTGTCATATATATATTATCGGTAAAGGCATCTCAACTCCGTCCCTTAACATATATTGTGGTGTCGTTTTTCTAAAATTTTGTCAAATTTTGTCTCAAGACACACATATATTGTTGAGGGGGAGCGACCCGACTGAAAATGTTCCATGATTCATGCGTGCACACATGTTTCTCTCCCGTCGATTTTTCGGAAATTGTCATATTTTAATCAATTGGTATCTCTAATATTATGTTTTTATATTAGAGATAGGGGGAGAAAATGTGATCAAAATGTAATATATCGCAACATGTGATCTTAAAGACTCAAGTGCAACTCTTTCCTTCACATGTCAAACTATTTCGTATATCGATGCATGTGTGTAAGGGGAGCTTTTTGAAAATATAAAACTTTCAAAGTGTTAAAAGCTTTGATTTTTATCAAGCACTTTGAATGGTTTTCAATGGTTTTATGGCTACGATCTTTACCCAAAACAACCTACTATCCACGACGGAACGATGGAGTTAAAAGGTGGTTTAGGATAGGAAACTAAGTCCTATGATCCAACCAGAACCGGAGGGATCTACCCAAGGACATTCCATAGCTAGAAATAGTTGTCCTTAGGAAAGATGGAGTGGAATGAAGCTGAATGCGGACCAATTACTTAAGTTAGCACTAGAACTATCACAACAAGGTGCTAATGATGACGTATTGGTAAGCATTGAAGGAGTTGAATATTCTATGCAACTTAGGAAGAAACCGGGTCAATACATCTATTGAAGACAAGTCATCATGGACCAAGTGATGCAATGCACAACCCTTCCCAGCCATTCGAGTTTCTCTCAAAAGAAACTTGTCTCATTGTCACGGAGATCAACACGTATCTATTGACTTTCTCACTCTGAGTCAGTTAATATTGAAAAGGTGGCAGTCTGCTCCAGCCTCCGATTACCAAAATGCACTTATTGAGTCTAGAGCCAAACGAGATCAATTTATCATCTCATTAGGACACAATCGAGTCCTACGCATTATCCTTGTGATATTGCCAGAACATCTAAGTGATACAATTCATAATGAAGATGGAAATCCTGCTTGAGCCAACATCAAACAAGCTCATGGTAGGTAACTTGTGCGATTCTACACGAATCAAACTTGTGAGAACTGGAAAGTAACTAAGTTTGGATTATTAATTGATTCAAACTTTATTCCAGGTTTCTTCGCAAAATCCATGTGATCTTGCCAGAACATTCAGAGTGACACTCATTAGTGCTCATAGTGACGAATGGAAATCCTTCTAGTGTCAACATCAAACAGCACTGCGGTAGGTAACTCGCAAGATTCTCTATGAATCAAGCTTGTGACAAACTGGAAAGCAACAACGGTGCGATTCTTTTAGAATCAAACTTGTTCCAGGAAATCTGAATTGACGACTCTAATCAGACGGATAATTTATCCTTATGATTCACTCTTTACGTTCGCAGTCTGCTTTGAGACGGTCGAGTAAAGAGAACTGGCTACTACCGCCGAGAAACCCTGTCAAGGAGGTTCTTAATCGAATCTACCTGATAACAGGTACGGTATTTAATACCGTTTAACGGTCTTCACCGACCGGAGGTAAAACGCTACCGAGTTAGGGTGAAATGTTCAAAGCCATTTCATCCGTATCTATATATGTTGCTGCATCTCAAGAAGGTGGCGTAGCTGTGTAGCCAATGTCGATTCAGAAGTCACAAGAGCACAAGATGGCGATAATCAAGATACTTAAGAATGTAAGAATGTAATAGGTCATCTTGCCACAAGAGCACAAGATGAACACTATCAAGGATAGATTGAAGATCTCAAGCACTCTAAGTCAAAAGACAAAGGCTCAAGATAAGGATCACAAGGCATGAAGGAACAAAGCCGTTACAAACAAGATCAAGACCAAGATACAATACCAAAGCAGGAAGATCTCCTCTACAAGAATGTATTCACTCAATCATCTTATGCTTTTTAAGCTTTTTAAGATGACCGATACATTGGGGGAGATTGTTAGCCCTATATTTTATATAGTCGAACAAGAATGTAATAGGTCATCTTATTCGGTATTGGTCTTGTATAGTAATAGGTTAGTCGGGAAAAGCGGGCTTGGACTTTAAGCTAATATTGTCTTTGTTAGGGGCTATATGCCCAAGTGAATGCCAAGCCCGGCCCAAGATGAAGCCCACAAAGGACTTAGAGCCGTGGCATATATAACCCTCTTCCACATGTGGAAGAGGGTGTTGGTTCATTTCATAAAACACCTAGTTTTAGTGTAAACCTTCCACTTCTCTCTCTACTCTCTCTCTCTACTTTTCTACTATTTCTCTCTCTAAATCTTGTGTTATGGATTAAATGGGAATAACATAAAACATGACATTATCAAAGATGTACCCGACAACATTAAAGGCTTTGATTTTTAAACGCCCCCCCTCAAAAATTGATCAAAATAACATATGACATTTTTGAGATATAAAAACCATATTATGAGGAAGGGAGTGTTGAGAACATAATTTTGAAATATTTAGAAAAACCTTTTTGAGAAATCCTTGAAAAATTGTGTTCAACGGTTTTAAAGTAGTCATGATAGAAGACTGCTCTTCTATTGCTTAGGGGTAGCGCACTGAAACGTACACTTCCTTTTCGGGTCTGTTTATCATGACCTCAAAACGTTGATTTTTTTGTGACAAGCTCATGACCGAGAAAAGTGAATTTCCCGTTGTGAAGGATAAGTTATCATACGTGATGAACTTTCCTTAAGTTGAAGTTCGAGTTCTAAGCTGACATTTACTTAGAAGTCGTTTTTCATGAACTTAAAAACTTTGAATGTTTTTATGAGAAGCTCATGACCGAGAAATATGAATTTCTCGTTGAGAAGGATAAGTTATCTTCCTTGATAAACTTTCCTTATTTGAGGTCCGATTCCTAAGCTGTAATGCGCTTAGAAGTCATGAGAGAATATCAAGCAACTTGATTTGCCAAAACCTCCAAGTCTTCTGGAGTCATATACTAATACCAAGACGGCCAACGAGATACTGAAACCTACTTTGTGATAGGGCTTTTGTAAACAAGTCTGCTATCTAGTACAAAGTTCTGACAAAGTATAATTCCACGATACCACGTTCCACTTGTTCCTTGATGAAGTGATATCTGACTGCGATGTGCTTGGTACGGGAGTGTTGAACTGGATTGTAAGATATGGCTATGGCCGACTTTGTGTCACAATACATAGGTATTTTATCAAAGTGGAAGCCATAATCCGTGAGTTGAGTTCTCATCCAGAGGACTTGAGCACAACATGCGGATAGAGACACATATCCTGCTTCAGCTGATGAGAGCGAAGTGCAATCCTGCTTCTTTGACGACCAACTCACAAGTTTGTCTTCCCCTAGAAATTGTACGCTACCAGAAGTGCTTTTTCGACTATCAAGGCAACCTGCGTGATCATAATCTGAAAAAGCTGTTAGATGAAAACCGGTTCCCTTCGGATACCAGAGTCCCATGTGAATGGTATTCTTAAGGTACCAAAATATCCGTTTAACCTCTTTGAGGTGCTTTTGAGTAGGTCTGGCTTGATATAGTGCACAATAGCATGTGGCATGATGAATATCAGGCCTGCTGGCTGTAAGGTACATAAGTGACCCGATCATACTGCAATATCACGTTTGATCTACGGGATATGAGTACAAGTCAGCGTCTAGGGATTTGGTCGACAATGGTGTACCAACGCGAGCACATGAGGTCATACCATGATTTTTAAGTATCTCTTGAGCATCCTTATCTTGGTTAATGAAGATACCACGTGGGAATTGATGAATCTGGAGGCCTAAAAAGAATGTTAGCTCCCCCATCATTGACATTTCAAATCTGCTGTGCATTAATTTTTCAAAACGTTTTTAAAGTTTTGGGTTCGTAGAACCAAAAATAATGTCATCAACATAAACTTTCACCAGCAGTATGTCATCCCCATATTTATTAATAAAGAGAGTAGGATCAATAGAACCTTTGGAGAATCCTTTGGACCCCAAGAAGTTTGATAGTTCTTCGTACCATGCCCTTGGAGCTTTTTTTAAGTCCATATACAGCCTTCTTGAGACGATAGACTTTGTCAGGATGATGAGGATCGATGAATCCTTCCGGCTGATTCACATACACTTGTTCCTTCAAATGACCGTTGAGAAAAGCAGTTTTAACGTCCATTTGAAAAACCGTGAAGCCCTTATGTGCAGCATAAGCAAGGAATATCATGACTGCTTCCAAACGAGCGACAGGAGCGAATGATTCATCGTAGTCTATGCCTTCTTGTTGGCAGTATCCCTTGACCACAAGACGAGATTTGTTTTTGATGATGGTTTGTTCGTCATCTAGTTTGTTTTTCCAGATCCGTTTGAAATCTAAAATTGACATTTCATAGGGTATGTCAACAAGTTCCCAAACATTTAGGCGTTCAAACTGATGAATTTCGTCTTGCATTGATTCAATACACGCATGATCAGTCATGGCTTGTTTGATGTTTGTAGGTATAGTTGAACTCAGGTGAGTGCATACATACACACATCGCCATTAGTTTCGAGTTGCCTGTGTTGGGAATTATTTGTTAAGTGTCAAGTACCGTTAGTGTATTTGAAGTACTGTCAAGGTTATGTAAGTACCGTTAGTATTAACGCGGTACATAGTAAGTACTGCTACTTATAAAGTAAGTACTGCTATGTTGATTAGGACGAATATATCTTTGTATAAGATATGTCATAGTTATAGTTAGAGTATATCTTATGTGATATACTTAAATAGTTAGAATATTGATAATATATCGTCTGTGATATAGTTATGTTTATAGAATATTCTAAGGTTTCTAGGGTTCCTTACTCTATAAAAGGAACACATGTACAATGTCTTTCATGTACCTCATTCAAGTCGATTAATATAAGAATCAAATAGTTAAAAGTAATTCTGTTCTTCTGTGCTTTATAAGTTAGATTCCTCATAACTTATTTAGTGTTAGTAAGAGTGCTCAAAGTGTTTTAGTTTGATTACAAACTACTATACTAATTCTTAACAGAATATAGATCCAATCAAAGGGATCAACAAGTGGTATCAGAGCTTGTTGAGAAACTCTGAAAAAGAAGAACACAACCCCAAACACCTCACACACACCAAAACTCAATGTCTCAACCAGAAGGTAATGATGCTTACTTGGATGATGTTCAAGACCCTGATCCTATACCTCAGCGACAACCACAAGTTGTGCATACTGCACCAATACAAGGTGTTCAAGCCGTGAATGCAGTAGCTACCTCTACAACAACACCTTCTCATACTCTGTCTGCTGTTAAACTCCCAGTTCTCAAAGGTGACAATTATGAGACATGGGCTATGCAGATGGAACATTACTTGAATCACACATATCACACTGTGTGGCAAGTTATCAAGAATGGGAACACACCAAAGAAGCTACACTGGTTGCCAGACGGTACATGCTATGCTCTACCTGCTGTGACTGCTGAGGAGGTACAAGCAGAGATCAGAGAGAGAAAAGCCAGAACTGCTTTGGATATGGCTCTTTCTGAAGACATCCTACCAAGCTTACATCATTATAAGGATGCTAAAGCTATGTGAGATGCTATAAAACTTAGATTTGGGGGTAATTAAAAATCTAAAAAGATAAAGAAGATTGTGAATTTGATAACTTCTCAATTACCAGTATAGAGGGGATACATGGTGGCTATGGAAGGTTCAGTAAGTTGCTTAATCAATTGGCAGTTTATGGACAAGTAATTCCTAATGAAGAAGCTAATTTATAATTCTTAAGAAGTGTTCCACCAGAGTGGAAAGCAATGGCTATGCACTTCATCAAAAGAGATGATCTGGAAACAATTCCTTTTGATCATCTCTACAACAATCTTAGAGCATATGAGATGGATGTGAAAGGCACTGAAGTAAAGACAGCGACTACTTCAAAGACTAACTTGGCTTTTGTGTCAGATGGAAACAGTGGTACTTACTTTCATAATACCGCTAGTGGATCTAGCAGCGATACATACTTCACAAATACCGTTGGAGGACTTACAAGCAGTACTTACCCACAAAGTATTCGAGGCAGCCCTATAGTCTCTAAAAATCCACATGGAAGGTGTTCACCATTGTTTAGTGACAATGATGCCTTTTCATTCTTCGCTGGACAAGACAACAGGCCAAGATTAACACTCAATGACTTGTTCCAAATGGACGATGCTGATGTTGAAGAGATGGATCTTAAATGGCAAGATGCTATGGTGTCAGTAAGATCTAATAGGTTCTTCAAGAAGACTGGAAGAAAAATGACTGTTGATCCTAATGAGCCATTAGGATATGACAAGTCCAAAGTTGAATGCTATAACTGTGGAAGGAATGGATACTTTGCAAGAGAATGCTCAAGAGATAAGGCTGACAATAGCAATCAGAAGTCCAAGCACAACTATAGAACCAGTCCAAGAATAACTGAAAGGTTTCCAAAAGGAAACAGCAGGAGTCCTAAAGGAACCAAAGCATTGGTTACTGTAGATGGAGTGGTGAACTGGGCTGAAGATGAAGAAAAAGAAGAGCTTGGTTTAATGGCTCTCTCACATGAAGATACTAAGGGGCATCTAAATGATGAATTAAAAGATAAATGTATAGTAGATAGTGGATGCTCAAGACACATGAAAGGAAAAAAAGATTTTCTTGCTGAATTTGAAGAATTCAGAGGAGGTCCAGTAGCCTTTGGAGGTAGAAAAGGTAAAATCACTGGCAAAGGGAAAATCAACACAGTAAAGTTGGAATTTGAAGATGTGTTCTTTGTAAAAGAATTGAATGAGTTCAATCTCTTTTCAGTATCACAAATGTGTGATAAGAAGAACAAGGTGCTATTTATAGACAAAGACTGCTTGGTGCTGTCTAAAGAATTTGAGATGCCTAAGGAATCTCAAATACTGTTTAAAGTACCCAGGTAAGAAAATATGTACACCTTCAATCTTCATACTATTACTCCAACAGGTGGTATTACATGTTTGCTAGCTAAAGCTTCTTTAGATGAGTCAAATTTGTGGCATAGAAGGTTAGGTCATGTGAATTCCAAGAATCTTAATAGATTAGTGAATAGGAATTTGGTTAGGGGTCTACCTAACAAATCTTTTCAAAATGACTTCACATGTGCTGCCTGTCAAAAAGGTAAACAATATAGAGCCTCCTGTAAGACCAAGACTGTCAACACTGTAACAAAACCTTTGCAGCTTCTGCATATGGATTTGTTTGGTCTAGTTTCTATAAGAAGCATTAGTCATAAGACCTTTTTTCTAGTCATAACTGATGATTATAGTAGATTCAGTTGGGTTTTATTTTTAGCTCTTAAAAGTGAAACAAATGAATTACTTAAGGATTTTATCACCTTAGTTGAAAAGCAGTTCACTAAACAGGTTTTAATCATTAGGACTGATAATGGGACAGAATTCAAGAATGCTGAATTTGATGAATTCTATAGGTCTAAAGGAATTAAGAGACAATTTAGTAATCCTAGGACTCCACAACAAAATGGAGTAGTTGAAAGGAAGAATAGGACACTGATTGAGGCTGCTAGAACCATGCTGGCTGATTCTCTTTTGCCAAATACTTTTTGGGCAGAAGCAATCAACACTACATGCTATGTGTTAAATAGAGTCTTAGTAACCAAGACTCAAAACAAAACACCTTATGAACTTTTGACTGATGTAAAGCCTAACATAAGTCATTTAAGACCTTTTGGGTGTCATGTGTCTATACTAAATACTCTTGATTATTTGGGAAAGTTTGATGGAAAGCCTGATCCAGGATATCTTGTAGGATATTCCGTGCAAAGCAAAGCATATAGGGTTTATAATTTGGCAACTAAGAAGGTTGAAGAAAATGCTCATGTTAATTTCTTAGAAAATAAACTCAATGTCCCAGGAATAGGTTATGCTTGGATGTTTGATTTAGATTATCTAACTAACTCCATCGATTACTATTCTTTGCAAAAGGATTGTCAAACTAACAATGCAGGTGAGGAGTCAAGTGCAACTAATGTAGGTACACAAGAAGATGTTTCTTCATCAGATGATGATGTTCATATCTATGTGCCCAACATGCCTACTGTTACTCCCATTTCTGCCTCTCCCAAGAAGCAAACCATGCCATCAAATGATGATCAAGCCTCCCAAGAGCTTCAGAGGCTTCAAGATCAAGAAAAGAATGCTACATCTGCTAATAAGCTTTCAGGAGAAGAGTCTTCTGAGTCACAACACTCAGCAGTACCTACAACACCTAGCGGTACTTCATCTACATGTACTGCTAAGTCAAAAACTACAAAATCTGTTGACTCACTAGAAGAGATTTTACAAGCTATGGACGATGAAGACTTATATGCTAGTCCAGATGAAGGAATCTTCTCCAAAGCTTCCTATGATGAGCAGGGTGCAATAACTGATTTCAATTATTTGGAAACAAAAATTCCAGTCAGTTCTATTCCCACTCATAAAGTCAACAACAACCATCCTACTACAAAGATTATTGGAGATCCCAAATCTGTTGTACAAACCAGAAGACAACTTCAAACCAATATTGAAACTCATGCACTTGTGAGTTATGTCAAACAACAGCAGAGAACAAATCATAAAGATACTCAGCATTGTTTATTTGCCTGTTTCTTATCACAAGTAGAGCCCAAAAACATTTCTCAGGCTCTTGATGAAGAAAGTTGGGTAGATGCCATGCAAGAAGAATTAACACAGTTTGAGCTACAAAAAGTTTGGATTCTTGTGGATCTTCCCTCAGGTAAAAGAGTAATTGGTACTAGATGGGTTTTCAGGAACAAGAAGGATGAAAGAGGATTTGTTGTGAGGAACAAGGCAAGACTTGTTGCTCAAGGCTATAGACAGGAATAAGGGATAGACTATGATGAGGTTTTTGCACCAGTGGCAAGGATAGAAGCCATTAGGTTATTTTTGGCCTTTACATCATATATGGGATTTATAGTCTATCAAATGTATGTGAAAAGTACCTTTCTATATGGTACTATTTTAGAGGAGGTATATGTCTCACAACCTCCAGGTTTTGTAGATCCTAAATTCCCCAATAGAGTCTACAAGGTTATCAAAGCACTTTATGGTCTGCATCAAGCTCCAAGAGCCTGGTATGCAACCTTATCCAATTTTCGGCTAGAACATGGATATAGGAGAGGAACCATTAACAAAACTCTGTTCATCAAGAAGAATTCTAAGGATATCATTGTACTTCAAGTTTATGTTGATGACATCATTTTTGGTTCTACCAAGAAGACATGGTGTGAAGAGTTTAAAGCTTTGATGAAAGGAAGATTTCAAATGAGTTCTATGGGAGAACTAACTTTCTTTTTGGGACTGTAAGTCAAACAAAGGAAAGATGGAATATTTATCAGCCAAGATAAATAAGTTGCTGAAATCTTGAAGAAATTTTCATGTATGGATACAAGGAGTACAAGCACACCTTTTGAAGCTAAGAAGTCCTTATCAAAAGATGAACATGGAGAGAATGTTGATATTCATGTTTACAGATCAATGATTGGTTCATTGATGTATCTTACTGCTTCAAGGCAGATATAATGTTTGCTGTGTGTGCCTGTTCAAGGTTCCAAGTTCATCCAACGGTGTCACATTTACATGCTGTGAAGAAGATTTTTAAATATCTTAAAAGTCAAGCCAATTTAGGATTATGGTATCCTAGAGATTCCACCTTTAAATTGGAAGCTTACTCAGATAGTGATTATGCTGGAGCTAATCATGATAGGAAATCTACAACAGGAGGTTGTCAATTCCTAGGAAGAAGACTCATATCATGGCAGTGTAAGAAGCAAACCATTGTTGCTACTTCTACAACTGAAGCTGAATATGTAGCTGCTGCTCATTGCTGTGGACAAGTACTTTGGATTCAAAATCAATTGTTAGATTATGGGTTTAACTTCATGAACACCAAGATTTACATTGATAATGAAAGTACTATATGCATTGTCAAGAATCCAGTATTTCACTCCAAGACCAAGCATATTGAAATAAGACATCACTTTATAAGAGATGCTTATGACAAAAAGCTTATTCAAGTCTTGAAGATTCATACAGACATCAATGTAGCTGATTTGTTGACCAAGGCATTTGATGCAAAGAGATTCTAATTCTTGGTGACACACATTGGTATGCTCAACCAATAACCCGTTGCATATGTTGAGGGGAGGTAATAGCTGCACAAATTTTTATATTTTTTATTCTATAGTCTATGTTTTGTGTTTTTGATGTAATTACAGGTTAATAGAAAAAGATAAAAGAGGTTACATTGATAGTGGAAAGCATGAACTGGTCAAAATTGTGAGGTACCGTTGTCACTCCAAGTACCGCTAGCACAAATTCAAGTACCGGTTATGTTCCATGTACCGCTACATGTCCGTTTTACCGTTAAGGGTCTCTTTTGTAAATTTGGCGGTTTCTTCGCGCTTGGGTTTGTTATTTACTTAAATACTTACTCCAATTATACAATTGATTCACCTAATATTTTATTTTTAACTCTTTATTCTATAACATTCTCTCTAATTTTTCGATCATCAAAAATACTAATGGCTACTTTACAAGTAATCTCTAAGCATAATTTGGTTGCGAATCTTGCTACGAATGATGACTCTCTAGGTTTCCATGAGATGCTTGGTTTCCTATCTCGAAGTCATATTCGCTTTGCACTCACTGTAAGTCCAGTTGTCTCTATTTCCATTGTTGAACAATTTTGGAATACTGTTGTATTAGGTACTCGGTTTGATCAACCTTGCATCAAGGCTAGGGTGAATCATAGAAACATATATGTAACTGAGGTACTGCTAAGAGAAAGTTTGAGATTAAATGATGAAAATGGACTTAGTATGCTTAATAATACAGAGATTCATGATGGCCTTGCAGCCATGGGCTATGGAGGTGGTAGGAAAAGTCTTACTTTCTTTAAAGTTTTTTTTTCACCTCAATGGAAATTGCTTTTCATGCTATTATTCACTGTTTAAGCTCTAAAAGTACATCTTTTGATCAAATTCCTGCTGCATTGGCATCAGCTGGTATTTGTCTAGCAAATAACAGGGTTTTTAATTTTTCAAGATTAATTTTTGAAGGCATGACTAGGAATTTGGAAGGGACAAAAAAGTTTTTAATGTATCCTAGACTCATTCAGACTTTAGTTAGTGACCAAATACCTAACCTACCAGAGTTAACTGATACATGGGATGTTCCTACATTCACAAAGAGAACTTTCTCTTTCTTGACCAAACAAGGCAATGCCTTTACAGGAACAGTTACACCATTGTTTGCTCATATGTTAGCCCAACCTGCCAATCAAGAAGGTGAGGAACCTAGCAATGCTAGTACTTCTCAGCAAACTCCTTCCCACCAGAGTTCCCATTCCCTAGAAGATGCACAATCTTCTTCTCACAATGTTGGTGTTCCACCAAACACTGATGAGATGATCCACACACCTGCTGCTTCTATTGTTGCTAGTGGTTCACCACAAGTACAAGCACCAGCGGTGGTGGATGTTGCAAATTTAACTACTTTGTGTACTAGTTTGTCCCAACAGATACAGGAGTTGCAAAAGGAAAAGCTTGTTCAAGACAAGAAAATTACTGAATTGGAAGCTAGCCTAATCAAGTTGAGGAACAAAGTATCACCTTGGATGAGGCAACATAGATCTATTCAGAAGTCTGCAATCAAGAAGCAAAGATTCATGATCCACAAGAAAAGGCAACTGAATGCAACCAAACAGGGGAGGAATTATGAAGAACAACCACCTTCTTCTGATAATCAGACAAGGATCTCTGGAAATGACATCAATTTTGAGTTGGATGAAGATGTCATGGTGACTTATGAAGATGGAACTGGTTTAG
Organism: Glebionis coronaria; assembly: GCA_025667525.1. NCBI lineage: Eukaryota > Viridiplantae > Streptophyta > Magnoliopsida > Asterales > Asteraceae > Glebionis > Glebionis coronaria. The sequence continues at coordinate 296,506,174 of CM046874.1, forward strand.
AGAATGGTGTGGATGGACCTTCAAATATGGAGATTCAACAGGAAGAACCACAACCTACTCATGAGGAGCCACAAGTTGAACAAATATTGGTAACTCAGCCAGCACCACCACCTCAATCACCACTTCAAACAAATTGGAGTGCTTTCTATGAGAAGTTGGAGGAAATTAACATTCAGTTTCCTGTATATTCAACTCCATCACCACAAAGACAAGTATGGTTTCAAATGAAACAGACTTTGCAAGTATTGTTTAGATCAAGAATGAGTAATGAATCAGACAAGACTGAAGAGGTGCAAGTTGAAATGATGACTTCTATGGAAGAAAGAGTATCTGGGGATACACAAGTGATTGAAGAAACAAATGTGTCTAATACTAGTGAAATCAACATTGTTGAATATCCAAGTACTGCTAAGCAAACTAAGCCGACTACAAGTACTGCTGGCATTGTTGAAGACCCAAGTACTGCTAAGCCAACTAAGCCGATTGCAAGTACCGCTGGTGATCATCCTTCACTAGAAAGTCAAACTCCTTTTGTAGAGGATGAGACTTTAGCCCAATTATTGCTTGACTTAAGAAAGAAGAATTTAGTTGAGAAGACTAACAAGCAGAGGTAGAGAAAAAGACACAACAAGAAGTTCTTGCCAAAAAGAATCAAATTCAAGGTAAGAAAGTTCAAGCTTCACACCCTACTAAAGGTATAGTTATTCAACAACAATCTAATGAGGAAAGATCCACCAAGCAGAAGAAGAAGCTACCTAAGATTGATCCAAAGAATAAGGGGAAGAAGCAAATATTATCAGAATCTGAAGATGAAAGTGATTCAGATGATGATATAAACAAATTAATGTACAGATTTAATCAATTGGACCATGATGAGGAATTTGCTTACAGAATGCAAGCACAAATTCGTGAAAATGAATTACATGAAGAACTTGCAGCAAAACAGCATTTGCTAGAAGCTAAGAGAATACAGCAAGAATGGAACATACAGGAGTATGATAGGATTCAAGCTAAATTACATGCAAGTGAGCTTCTTGTAGAATCATTGTTAGCTGAAGAGAGAAATGTTTATGATGAAGAAGAGAAATCAAAATTGATTGATGATCTGGTAAGGGAGCAACAAAGACTCTTTGCATAAAAGAGAAGAAGAGAAAAGATTAAGCCTCCAATTACTATGCAGATTAGGAATCAAATGATGAATTTTCTTAAGAGAGTTAAGGGTTTTACTCATATTCAGCTGGTCAAGAAGAATTTTGAAGAAATCAAGACTTTGTATGAGCAAAATAAGAGAACTGAATTGAATTTTGTTGAAATTGGATCTGAAGCAGATAGAACTGCTGTTGAAGAGCTTAAGAGACATCTGCAACAACAAAGACAATTTGGAACTACTCCTAGAATTGAGCCAAGTACTGCTGAACCTACAAATACATCTCCACCTATCTAGACCACTTATGTGAGGAAGAATAGAAAGGAGAAGGTAAGTTCAAGGGAGGAAGAGACTGCTCAAAGAATAAATGCAGGAGTTGAAACTCAAGATATTGCTCAGACTGAAAATGTACAAGCAGTACATACACAGTCAACAGTACATACAATAGTACATACTGAGGAGACGGTACATATAAACTTGGAAGAGGGTTCAACTGTCACACCCCCACCATGGCAGAATATGGGGCGCGATGTATGGATATCATAACAACAATAGCGTGTCTATAGAGAGAACTATATGAATTAGAAATATCATAAAAGGTGACATAAATGTCATGACAATATCTCAATAATGCAGGAGTCTAGGTAAGTAGGTAACAGTCCTACCTCTTACCCAAGACAAACAATTAACACAAACAAAACAGCATATAGGTGTCCACAAAGTATCACTTATTCAAATATATAAAAATAAACTAAGAAGGAACGGGGATCTCCTTCTAAATGCATTCCTACGCGACTTCAATCCTAGCCACATATGTTCTCACGCTTAACCACATTATCACCTGAAAGAGACACTAAAACACGTCAACATAATGTTAGTGAGAGTCATAGGTTTAGACTCCAACGCCAAAAATCAAGTCATAAGTTGTGAATAATAACCATTAATTAAAGAACATATGGACAATGTGATACAAACATGCATTAACAACTAACATTCAAGATTTAACCATTCACCACAATTTTCCAAGGCTCCCAGCCTTACGAAACACCATGGTCCCATAGGCGCCCATACACCTATGTACCAATCCCAAGGCCCCGCCTTGTCATTATCTATTGATCCCATAGATGCTCATACATCTATGTACCTCCCCAAGGCCCCGCCTTGTCAACATCCCCTTAGTACCAAGTCAAACCATAATAACTGAGACGGTACGTGTCCCCTGATCCAAATCATAAACACAATCAATAATCAATTAGCAGTTAATCACATAAGTATACACAAGTCCATCACCAATCATAAAACATTCACAGCATAAGTTATAAAACCATACAATGTCTCTCCCATCCCATCTGGGAGTCAAAATTATTAAAAGATATGAGACTATGAAACTCACCTGATTGAGCTTCTCCAACCATCCGTATACTAGCAAAATGCTAAAACAAACAAATACACACAATCAATACATGAACCATATACTAAAATGGTTCATCAACCTATGATGGATATCTAACATTCTCTCATATATTTAACCCGTTTATATGCTCTAAGCATTCCATTTCTCGCCCCTAACAAGTCCTTTACTTAGTTAAACTTGATACCTATCCTGTTTACTTTTCACCCAAAACAAACCCGGTTTTTAGTCCTCAAACGATGGGTCGAACACCCTCTTAACCAAAATAAGCTTTTCTTGTAAAAGAAACCCTATGCCTTTAAATGTGTTAGCTAACTCCTCTCTTTTGCCCCAACATTAAAGCTACTGTTAAGGCCTCGATATATATATATATATATATATATATATATATATATATATATATATATATATATATATATATATATATATATATATATATATATATATATATATATATATATATATATATATATATATATATATATATATATATATATATATATATATATATATATATATATATATATATATATATATATATATATATATATAGGGTGAGGTTATTTTCAGAACCAAATAAATGTACAGAACTGCGAGAACCACCTTTTTACTATTAAAATGCACATGTATATTCATCGGGTTAGTTCATTAGGTAGAAATATATAAATTTTCATTGTCGTAGGTCACTAAGAACATGTATCCTAGGACCATGCACATGTATTTGTTTTGTATGTATTATAACTCTCTTTTTGTTAGATAATATGAAAACACATGTGCACTCTTAATATCGATCATCACACTCGGATCTATAACCAATAAAACAATTATTAAATGCTAATTTAAACGTAATAATGAAAATACATATGTATTTTTAAGAGTATAAAGGCGGTTCTCGCAGTTCTGTACATTTATTTGGTTCTGAAAATAACCTTACACTATATATATATATATATATATATATATATATATATATATATATATATATATATATATATATATATATATATATATATATATATATATATATATATATATATATATATATATATATATATACTAGCGTCGTAACCCGCCCAACGGGCGGGTTCGTTTTTGTTCTTGTTCCGGAGGGTTTATTGTTTGTGCGTTTTTGGTTTATTTTTTTTAATTTAACTATATTATATTTTAGTTATAGTTTACGCTTAAGTTACGTTAAATTTTTGTTAATTTTTTTTTAGATTTTAAATTCAATCCGATATAAATAAAAAAGTCTTAGTATTTTAAATTTTTTAAAGTTCGAATAATATAATGTGTGACGGAGAGTTTTTTAAACCATCAATTAAAACTTGCTAAAGAGGAAAAGAAATCAAGGCTGTGTTTTTTTTGTGAGGACCAGAAATTGTTAACAATTTTGAGGATGTAAAGTTACAAAATTAACCTCCATTAAAATTATGTTTTCTTTAAAATTCGTTTAAATTACTAAATGCCACAAGTAATTTAGTCTGTAGATGAAGTCAAAGTTACCACATCCTAAGGTTGTCATGCTTTCCTTAATTTTTTTGTTTAAGATACTGTTTTACTTTAACGCTTCCCTCTGAAATATTATAGTAAAAATAATATACAATGACTCTTTTTTTTAAAGCTGGTAAGTATTATTATCGATTTGAATACATAAATTTTAATCTCCGGGTTATCTTTAGTTAACCGAATAGCGAAAGTAATAGACGACTATTTTATATCTACTATGAAGGTTGTCTTTGAAAAACACAAAATCATGTACCACTCGTGTTGTTGGCTAATAAGAAGCATATCTTTGAACTTATATATTTCACTCGGGTTTCAACATTATCGCTTGTATAGTAAAATATTTTTATGTAAAGAATGCTAAATATAAAAATGGTAAATAACGTTGGTGAAACAAAAATAATATAAAGTGATATAAAAAATCTGACTTGCACAATAATCGTTACCGGTACCAATAGATAACACACATAACGTGATAATATTTTATAATGGTGAGCAAAAAAACCAAGAAATCCAACACCAGACAAAAAACCGAACCAAACAAAAAATTTATAGTTTGGTTTTCGATTTTCAAATAACCAAATTTTCGGTTCAGTTTCGATCTTTACATAAAAACCTAACTATAAAACTTTCAAAAATTATAATTTATGTTTCATTTATATTAGTATTACTAATAACCACGAAGCACCAAGTTAATCCTTATACATTTTTTCGTATTGCTAATGTTAAGTCGCTTCTAGAGAATGGATGAAACAAATTTGGAGAAAACAAAACATCAATTTAGATTCATTTATACGATTAACTCATTTAAATTTAATTGATTACTATTCAATGAAAATACGTATTAAAAATAATCCTTCTAAAATGCATCTAAGGAGAAGGAAATAGCATAATAGATAAATAGAAAAAAAAAACAATTGTTACGCCAAACTGTGTCAAGTACTAACGATTAGAAACCAAAGAAATCGAAAAAACTAACCAAAAACTGACTAAAAACAAAAAAATCGAACCAAGGAAAACCAAGCGGTTTCGGGTAACCAAAATTTGGTTAACATATTAACCTTCAAGTGAAGTGATGGTTACCAACACTTGTTGTATGCCGTTCTTGATAACCCATGTTATTCAAGGTAAATAATGTTTGATCACATTTGCTTACAACATGCTACTATGATCGATTTTGTGCATTATGTTGATTATTTTGCGAAATTCTTAACTAAATGATATAAAAATAGCCATTTTAAAGTAGAGTGCATTTTTTATAGTATACTTAATTTCATATTATTTTAGTGTAAAGATAATGTTAACAAAAGCGTACATATACGTCTATTGTGAGCAAATATGGATGTTTTATGCATATATCTATATATTGCAAACCTCTAGTAATTTGGAAGCATAAGTCAAGCTAAAAATTTGATGTTTGCTTCAGGGTACTTGTTTCTTACAATATGTGTAGTTTGTGGTCTTAAGTTTTACTTAACATGACTCACTTATTGTAGGCTTAAAGCTACTTATTAATGTAGTTTTCATTTTTTTTATTTTACCAAAATAAGGACTAAAATACTAATATCACATATGAAACATGTTGGTTACCGATTAATATTACCAACATCACCTGCTAGTACCGGTTAAGAGGGTATTTTTGTTTTTTCGTCAATATTTCATCCTTTTAATCTTTATTTCCTCTTCTTTTAGAGAAAAAACTATTACTTTTCGAAAAAATAAAAAAAAATTGAAAAAATTTGAAAAATTATCATTTTTTGAAAAAACTATTACTTTTTTTTGAATTTTTTAAAAACATCGAAGAAACAAATAAAAAATAATGTATAAAAAATTGGAAAAAAAAGTTGAGTTTTTAAACTTTTTAAAAATTTTAAAGAAAAAATTTAAAAAAAAATTGGAAAATTTAATTTTTTTTTCAGGAAAGATAAGTTTAGATTTTTATTTCTATTAAAAATTTCTAAAAAAAATAATTTTTCAACTTTTTATAAAAAAAAGTAATTTTATTTTTATTTTTTCTTCAATTTTTTTTTAAAAAGCTAAAAAAATTAAACGTTTATTTATCTGAAAAAAAGTAACCATTTAATAGTTTTAAGCTCTTATTGTATTGTTATATAGTTTCCCAATGTCTAAATCTAAATATCTACAAATAGTGGATTATGGCGAAAGTGGTCTCGTTCTGTTCTCGTTGCAAAGGTACACATGACTTCACCAACTCTTTTTCCTTTTGAGATGCTTCCGACATGTAACCAAACAAATTTATCGTCGTTACTAAAAGTTGTTCAATTACAGATGATGTGTTTGTTCTCATATCGCCTGCGTTTTCCAATGTCACTGAAAAAAATTATTGTTCTGTTATAAATATGGTGCAATCTTTTCTTGAAATTTTGGTGCATTACTCAAAACCTTATTTATGCATCATGTTATAATATAAAAATAACTTGTCTTAAATATTTAGCAGATTATATCAAAGTTGCATATAGACAAAACAGTGAGCACATATACATGGTCATAGTTCCCTCTCACCCACTGTTTGGTGCTAAGATTAGTTATGTACATTCAAAATTTCTCTAAAATACATGGATTTATTTAATATATGATATAATATCTTTACTACATTTAAATCAGCAAATACCATCACCGCCACTCTTCTTTAAAATATCTTTACTACATTAACCCAAATCACCACTGTCAACGTACATGCCGCCATGTCTCGTCAGTTTAATCGAGAGTCATGATATCGACAAAGGTATAAGCTCGTGAAGGTCGTCATCCAGTTCTGTCATAGGAAACTGTTATATAGTATTTATAGTATTGAAACTCAAACAAACTCAAGTACAAAAACATTTAACAGATCGAAGTTCAAAAACTGACTGATATATGGCACGGTTCGCCTTAAAGATTCGGTTATGTGTCTTTGTTGGGACATTGGGGCTGATAAGTAATAACCAAGTTCTTCAAGTCTCGAGCATGGGGTGCCTTTTGTTTCTAAAAGTGCATGTCATGTGCGCAGTGGCAGGTGTGACCAGGACGATGACAAATTTCGTATGCACTGCAACACATAATTTATTCAAAGATAAGCACAAAATCGATGGGGTAATTGGCGAATTGTATACCCTAAGCACAGAGGCGGGATATATTTTCGTCTCTAACAAAATAGAAATAAAATTGTAGGAGTAAATCCTTATACACCATCAGATGTGCAGTTTTAAGTTCATCTTTATTGCATAAATGCGTAGTACTGACGAAACGCCTTCATGACTACTGGTAATCCATTTTGGATATTACCTTAAACATACAACCTAAGAGCGGTTGCTAAGAAAGATGATCTGTATCAAGAGGTTAAAACTCGATTCGTTGACTTCGTTTGAACTGCTTAAGAAATTTGATAGCCACTAATCGTCTTCGTGTGTTCATAGTCAACTTCAGTTCACTTATCTCCTTCTCGATGTCATGTGAAAGAACTAAGATGTCAAATATAGATATCTAATGTTTTTCTGCAGGTGAACAAAGCCTGAGCTCCATGAATTGCACAATGAAATCGATATCCTTCTCCTATTGCATCTCTTCGCAGTGGTAGTTAGTAATAAGAAAACTTATATCATACCCCTGACCATATATAAAAAAAGAGATTAAAGCAATTCCTAAAATCGAAAAGCACTTGATGCGTTACGTACCTACACTGGCTTTCTGTTGCTCTATGTGATGTTGCCACAGGACTCGCAAACTTTCTTCAGAGACTCGCATATATGTTCAACAAAAAAATTATATTAAAAAACGCACCTTCAATTCCTAATAGTGATAAGAACCTAACGTTCATGTGTTCAACGTTTTGGCAGCATGTCACTTAATTCAAGAAGGAAATTTCACCGCTGAGAAACAAAGATGCTAACCAAGTCTCTGCCTAGTCGTTGAAAGCCCTATGAGTGCTTCCACTTTTGTCCATCTCTAGTATATAGGAATATCTTCACTATTTAAGAATACCCATATTCGTGAATGTAGTTACGTACTCCTGACCTCACAAACACGACGAATGATTTTGTGGTGGGTATAGTAAAATATAGAAGGATAAAAAACTAAGCAGAAAGGCCTTCTAGCTTCGAAGCAAACCACGTGGTTCCATCGTATATGAAGTAAGAGAAATGGTAAATAGGTAATTAGACCAGCAATGGTGTAGGAAGAGGTTCGATAGAAACAATTCAGGGTCCTTCTGATGTTTATAGAGCATATGTATAAAGTGTGGAAGAAACATATACCTGATTGGGTTTGTGGTGTTGCCGTCTTACAGGTTGGTTTGGCCTTCTCGGGATAGATTGGCGCCCACGTTTTTCATCTAGACTTGCATGAGATATGTCTTGCATTATATGAAGATTCTTGCTACTGCCCATCTTCCCTTAGCAGCCTGTATAGCTTGACTAACCAACCTACAATACCTGTCCTGTATACACATGTTCCATATACCTGCATATATTATTTAGGAAACCATGAATATTAAAGACAGAACAGATAAACGTAATGACCGATAACAATGACAAGTTGAGAGGCTCCAACGACATTCACTCCAACTGCAATGGCGCTCACACCTCCAAATTGCTGCAACACCATAAGTCCAAATCCAACCTATAAAAGAAATACAGTCATATAAGGCATTGCCATAAAACCATTTTGCCAAAAAATCTTCTGACCTAAACCAATTAGTAGACCTGAACTAATTTTTATACGGAAGGTGCAAAAATAAGTCTGAACCAATTGGCATACATGGACCAATAAGCATGAATGAACCAATTTGCAGGCATACTGATGCAGGTGTAAAACTAAGCCTAAACCAATTAGTATATCTAACCCGATTACCATTGTCAGGGTACTCTTTTTGCTCACAACAAACGGTGCGGAAGAAGGTATACTACAGCTGACGGTTGCAAGTAACAACACGGTCTTTTCCGGTTGCCTTCTAGTATTCGTGCACATTATCCATGTTTGATCATGCTCTGCTTGGATACCTTCTATCCCTTAGGAAAAAAAGAACCATTGTCTGTCACCAGTCTTCTATTTTAATAAACCTATCAACCAGATTTTAAGAAGACATTCGTTAGAATTCATTCAAATTATATAAAGAACAACTTTGGAGGCAATAACATATTTGATAGTCAAATCAAACCCCGATGATAACAAAAGAATAACTTTACCACTGAATCGAACTCACCATCTTTCCAGGTCGTTACAATGTTGTAGCATATGGAGAAGTTCATTTCTTACTTGTGGTTTGACATAAATGTTGAGCTTCTGTGTGTGAAACAATTAGTCTTAAAAACAAAAAAGTATGTAAAAATTGGTCTCAGTAGTTATGACATCACCCAAAAGTTGTGTCATCGTGTTAAAACAATACAGAAATCCAGAAATGATCTAATATGAATGTGTATAATGTACCTCCAACCAACTGTACGGTCTGGTCAGCATTCTGCAATCCACCAAAGGGGCACAAAGTCATAAACAATAATAATAGAATAAATGTGAAAGAATGATAACTAACTAAGTACAGCGAAAATTACCATTAACGACATAATGACATTGAAAGCATTATAAAAACGCTTTGCCCCCAATGGCTCATCCACGGTTTCTGATAACAACTCTGAAAGCAAGAGTGCAGCCTAATAAGATTCTAGTTGTGTTGATGTATAACAAAATGGAAGCAATATGATTAACAACTACAATATCAAACGTGAGAGTTTTATGTACTCACCTGCCAGTATCTAAAACAGATTCAAAATGGATTCAAATTAAGCACTCACCAGCCACATCTTATGCAAATCGAACCCATAATTAACATAAACAGCTGCAGCCATTGATTCTACAATATCCGCTAAAACTTTTGAGGATTTTACTTTTCCACCCTGCACAACCAATCTTCTTCTCCCTCAACCATATCCACAAGTTCTCTAACCTACCAAAATCTTCTAATGTCATTGGCACCCGGGGTCTGCAGTTGGGAAAGTCCAACCACCTTTTAAAATATGAGGATACCAATAAGCAAGATCACCAGAAAAGTTATCAAAACATAGGATGTGACCAACCTTCGTTCAATATATATTTTGGATAACAATATCTCGTGAGCAGACATAGCTATAGGAACTTGTTGAGCAGCCATTACAAACCACTCAGAAAATTAATATACTTTGTTACACTAAAGGGGTGGTACTAACAATTAGTACATACATAGCACATACTCAAGCTATGATATATTCAAATAACGAATAATGATGCACGCTTATTCATTTGTTATGTACTAAACTCTTTTTTTTCAAATTAGTAGTACGTCAATAATGAGTAGACTTTCCCGCAAAGAAAGTGTTGTTACTGCGGCTTCTCTATATATTGTCACATGTTAGGAGTTGTTGTATTAGAAGTGATTATCTAAGTGATAATTGGAGTTTTCAAGTTGGTCGTTGCTAGTTTCTGGTGTTCAGGTATCGTGAAGCTGATTATGATTAAGTGATTGCTTAGAGATAATCATATTAGGAGTAATAGCCGATTCTACTCTTTTAATTATCTAGAAGTCATTATACATATAGTTTATTAAATAATCAATTTGCCATCTCTATAAGACAATGAAAGTATGTGCGAATTGGCATTCATTTACGTAGTAAATATCAACTAACATTTAATCAAGAAATGCAACTTACTTGAGGTACTGAAGCGCATATTCTTTGAAAGGGACGGATGTCGCAATACATGATTCCTCTATTCTTCCTTGTCAATCTCCCCATCATGTGTTTCAGAATATCTGTTCCACAGAACAATAGCAAAATTATTTCCAGAATGTTGCTCCTGTCATGTTTCTCACATCACAGTCAATAAGACCCATTAAGGTCCACAAATGTAACCTAATACGAATCCACGAGTTACCTGCTGTACTTGCACTTAACAGAACCCTGCGTAAAACATGTTAAAGTTTCCAAGACATAACCATTGTTTCTGAAGACCCAACCCATACGATGTTTTGTTCCGTAAATAACCTCTATAATTAATTTGATTGTTACAGTTCACATTTAATTAAGCACAAACTTTAAAACAATTTGACCTAAATGAAACAATTAACAGTAAAGTAAATTAAACACAAACTTTAGAATAGTTTGACCTAATTTGTAACAATTAACCACAAATATAAAATAAGTTTACCTAATCCTTAACAATCAATTAACTATCATAAAATAATTAACAAAGTTTAACCTAATTTAAACAATCAATCTCGAATCAACAAATACATAACTTAATATATAAAAAATCATGTGATATATTATTCAGAGTTTGAATATGAATAAAAACATGAAAGTACGGAGGGTGAGAAATAGTTTTAACAGCAGTAATTTTGGTTTTGGGCTTCTTCTCGGTTGGACCTTTTGTGGTCTTCTTCACAGCCTTTTTAGTCGCCGATTTTTCAACAGTTCTGATGCGAGACATGATCAAAATACTTCTATGAGATTTTTTGATTTGATTTTGGTGTTCTGTTTGTCTTTTGATTGTGACGAGGATGGAGTTAGTGGAACATGATTTACACACTGTTATATACTTTGAACGAATAATATTAGCAGGATCTGGGAAAAGAAGATAGGATTTTAGAGATCTGACGGTTGTTTAGGGTTTTTGTGTGTGTTTATCAACCATATGATAGAATAAAAAAATGAATATGTAGTGGTTTATTTGAGATCTAGGGTTAAGATAAAGGAAAAGAAGGAGAGAGTTTTGAGAAAAAGGAGGCGTGTGAATGATGGCAAAAAAGGAGAACCCGTATTAAAAAAACGCGACTTAAAACTGCGTTTGCAAAATGTGGCATTCCCAAAAATTTCAAAAATTTTAGAGTTATTTTAGGAAAAAGTGAGATTTTTTAGGATTTAAACAAATTTTATTGGCTAAAAGATGTGACTGGGATATGACTGGATTAAAAAGTGTGGTTTCAAATCATAATTATACCTATATATAATATAAAGATATATACTTCTGTCTATTAGGATTTTACTGATTTTGAACATACAAAAAATTTGTTATGATCAGGGGGTTTTACCCTAACCCATTTGCTTAGCCCTCCTCCAGGTCTCTTATTTAATATATAAACCAACTCCCATGTTGATTAGAGGGTTAAATTGTACTCCTAAGTACCCCAATCACCTTAAATCACAAATTGAAACCCCGCTGCCCCAAAAACTGTTTTGACCTCCGACTGGTGTAACCTATTTTTGACCCATATACCGACCTACAATTTAGTTCTCATTTCTTGCATTTGAAAGCCAACTCAATTACCTTTTCAGAGGTACTTGGATCGCAAAATAAGAGTTTGTAGAACTATAGATATGATCAAAACAATTCACCTAAAATTCTGCCCAGTTTTTAAAAACGAATTTAACATAATTAGTCTAATTAATTACCCATAACTTGTTTAATTATAAACCCTAATTAATCTAATCATTATATATCATTAAAACCCTGATTTTAATTTAGACCTAATCATAGATCCATCATGTATTGATTTACAAATGCATAAAAACAATTTAATTAAAAAGGGATTGAAGATTTTACCTTAAAAATAATGGAAGATCTTTATCTTTGAAACACTAATTGGCCACCATTGTTAAATTTCGACTATGAGATGTTATGGGAGTGAAAAATCTGATTATTTTGGTTATGGGATGGGTTTAATGTAATCCTAAATGCCTCCTAACCCAATTAGAAGTCCATTGGGCCTGTTTTTGGGCTTTTTGGTTATTTTCTTCCTTCCTTTTCTTTTGGCTGCCCAAACCAAGCCCAAAGCACCTAAGGATCTGCTTTTTAACCTTATTTGATAACTTATATCATTCTTAAACAAAACCTCACATTCGGGTTACTTCCGGGCCAAAACCCGAAAGCCTTACATTGATTGTTTCGACTTTCTACGCGATTTCCGAACTAACCGTCATTTCCAAAAGTTTCTAATTACGAAAAGTATCTCTAAAACTTATCCTAACCATATAATATATACTTAATATGTACATACAACATACAATACGTACACGAAACCTTGTAAAATCGATATCCGAACTTTCCCACAGTTCATTTCTGAACTCATTTCATTTAATTTCATTTCCAACCCGTACCATGATTTACAAATCATGTACCTCATTTCGTACATTCTCATCCCCAAAAACACACATATAAACACATGAATCACATAAAACACATAGTCACACAAAATATCCCAAAAATAAAACTAAGTGACGAACCTCAAAAACCAGGGTTGTCACATCACTCCCTCCTAATAGAAATCTCGTCCCGAGATTTACTCCTTAGGATCGTTATTATCAAATAGCTGAGGATACTTGCTCCTCATAAATCCTTCCCGTTCCCACGTGAACTCTAGTCCACGTTCCAAATTCCATCTAACCATAGCTACGGTATATTACCCTTTTTATCCAACGTCCTAGCTTCACGACCCATAATCTCTACCGACTCTTCGATGAAACGAAACTCATATCCATACTAATATAATCTAACGGTACTTGCAAGTCGGTTCTTGCTAAGCATTTCCTCAGGTTTGATACATGAAATACATCATGCACACTACTCAATTCCTTCGGTAATCTCAACCTATACGCCACTAGCCTAATCCTTTCAAGGATTTCAAATGGACCCACAAATCTAGGTGCTAACTTCCCTTTTTCCCAAACCACATCACTCCTTTCCATGGTGAAACCTCTAGCATAACCTTACCTCCAATCTTAAATCCCAACGGCTTATGCCTCTCGTTCGCACAGCTCTCTTGTCGGTTCTATGCCATTTTCATCCTCTACTTAAGCACTGCCACCACCTCCATAGTTTTCCGATCCACCTCCGGTCCAATACGATGTCTGCTTCTAACTTCAGCCCTCTGTAACGGTGATCCACCTCATCTCCTATGAATTAACTCCAACAGTTTCTACTACAATTCCTATCACCAGACCTAACGGCTTCTCCTCTACAGATTTTCCGACATTCGGAAGTTCTCCCAACCTTAATCACATCCAATGGTATCTACAAGATTGCATATCCAAAAGCTTCCCATAACATTCACATGAAACATGTCATAACCACCACCTCATCCTTGCTTTCCCATGCCCGGCACCAAGTAACTAACCATCTTTCATACTAATAGGTGCTACACCTTTTCTGTAGGTGAACGTTCCATTGTTCGTGACTACTAACCTCTTGGTCTAACGGTTTTTCCTTCAATATCACCCCACCATCTTGACAACCTCTTGCTCCCTCTAATAATTCTTCCTCCATACTAATTTTCGCTTGTCTTTCCACAATCTTAATTTCCATACCATCTTATATCCCGTATTCGACCTATAATTTAGGCATTTCCTCCTTTATTCCCTACATCTTCATTAATGGGGAAATATTCCCCTCTCACCGGTGAATCTCTCTTTGTAGGAGAATTCTTCCTAATATAATGCGTTCTCCAACTATCTCCAAATCTCACGCCAATGCTCTAGGCGTCTTTCTCAATTACCCCTATAGTATGCTCATACCAACCATTAGTCTATCAACGGTATACTGCGCTTGCTTCCCATTGTTTCTTCCCTTGCCATAATCCTTCATAAGGCATTCCATACCTATTAGGTTAACTTTGACACAAAACCTCCTATTCCATCGCATCTGTACGCAATCCTTCCAACTTCTCAACTATGTGACTTCTCATTCCTCTTGAAATATGGGATGAATAGTCAGTCTATCGACTATCACCCAACTCTCATCGTACTTATTCCTCCACCCCATTATGTATCCCTTCCACCAAATTTGTCCTTACATCGCTCTTTCTAAGCCACTCCTATCTATGTAGGAAGTATAGTCTACGTCCCTTTTCTCTATACGATTGTCCAAGCCGCGCAACATAAATGTTGACGTGTTCTCTTCTTTAGACAACTCAAATCGTGCAACCTACATCCTTCATCCAAACCACCCTAATACGTCATCTATATAGTTCAAGTTCGTCTCAACTTCACTTCCTTATTCTTATTCCATGTCTCATCAACCATGCTTTCCTTTCCCATATGGTACTTGGCCTGGAAATTTTCTTTCATCACTTAACTCCACCCATCACCTTTGCCAAATGTCCAATCAAGATGATTGAATATGCGTTGGAGACGTTCATGATCCGTATAGATCATTCTCTACGTCTCATACCCCAAATGCCTCTAGCATTCTAGGCAGACATAATAATCCAGCTCCACTAACTAATTCTATCTAGTTCTTCCAAATCTTTAGTTCCTGCAACGTATAAGCAACTGCCTTTCTTTGTCGTTCTCGTACACATCCAAATCCTTACTCTACGTATAGTCATGCTTCGCGAATTCATCCAGTCCTTCCGATAATGCCGAGATCGGCTCATTATCCAATCCACCTCTTTAGCCTCCAAAACGCTTCCTCATCCTTCTTTACTTCACCCCTTGCTGGTTCTATGATATACCATCATCTCTAACTACTCATCCTGGTCAACTTAATCCTAAAACTCACACTTGAAAATATCATGTATAATTCCCTTTCCTAACAACTCTAAAACCAACTCATAATTCGCCTCACTCTCCTTCTTAGACTTTGAGTAGATCAAGATATTGTCGATACTCCCGATGACAACTCGTTTATATACGTTCATGCACACTCGGTTCATTGACTCCATGAGAACCGCCAGTGCTTTGGCGAAGCCAAATGCATAACCGTAACCCAAAGCGTTCACACAACATCCTTAGCAGTTTTCAACTACGTCCTACTTGCACCCTCTCTTAGTGGCAATACGAATAAATTCCTACCTCGTTCTACTCGAAAAATTCTACACGCATTCTAAAAGACCAATACTTCCTCTTATCAAACCATTTAACCGCTTTCCACATCCAATCTACTACTAAGCAACTCAACTTTTATCTTGCATTCCTTGCAATATCTAACAACTCCTGTTTTTAAATCATTCCATCAACAATTGCCTTGGAAAGGCACTAACTACAACTCCTCTCACTTCTCATACTTGCTCTATTAATGGTTCTACCTCAAAGTAATAGGCAAACGTACTAAATCTCAGGAAATTTCCAGAAAACTTACATTCCTTACGAACAATCATAAATACCTTTGAGGTATTATATCCCCTTCCAACACTCTCTATGGCGCTTTACTTGTGCCAATATCCATACATTATACAAATCTCTATTCATATCCCTTAGCACTCCTAAGAGACCTCATGACCACATTAGTTCGTCTACGAACTTCTAACTCTTTCCTCCCCACTAAGGGCATTCCGAACATTCTCTCATGGCCACCTACTTAATCGTGTAGGCGCGACCAAGTCTTTCATATGACTACCTCAATGCTCCCAATCAATACGAAACCAAAACTACATCTTGAATCCACTAGATACGATCAACGAATCAAACCCACTGATAATTAACGACATTTCACGTGCACGAGTTAAAACAGACCAAAACCACAAAAACTCAAAAAGAAAACTTAAACCCAAAACATGTATCAATTCAAAGTGACAACGAAAAAAATGATCCAAGAAACACTTAATGGCAACCAGAACATCCTACGCCCCGTGACATATTACTTAAACCGTGCACAACATCGACTTTTCCAAAAGAATTTTTTTTTCTTTACGTCCCCACATCTATGTGACTCAAACAATCTACAAACAACCCTCTAGACGATCTAAAAACTTAACTCAAAGACTAGGTATCCCGAGCATCCCAAATCATTAAAAAAAAACTACCATTCAAACCTCAACCATGAACCCGACACTTGTACAACAATTTCGACCAGGCTACTGACCTTCCATGACTATACATTCTGAATATTTCAAAAGTACGTTCCGAGTACATAATTTTAGGCTTTTGAATCACCCAAAAAGCTCAAAAAACAAACAAGTTATGACCAAAACAGTTTTATACTAGTTGTTTCAAAAACTAAAGAATCATCTTAGTAATTAACGTAATCCTTTTTAAATGAAAAGAAATAAATGTATGTGAAATTTTCATGAACTTTGTTTAGTCTTGTATAAATAATTATAAATGACGTATATTGATTAAACCCACTTATATGAAATATTTAAGTAGGATAATTTTTTTGCTTTATTTTAAGGAAGGTCTTTTAAAATTTGAAATAAATAATTGTTGATTACATAAAAATTTTTATGTTATATCTTGTTGCAAACATGACTCCTACATCTTACCCTTATTTTACCGAATACAACCAACTATCTAACTCTATAGTAGATCTCCAAGTCTTTTTTTTCAATATATACTGACCAAAAGAAATGTAAGACCTAACACAAAAGATTTCATTATCCCAAAATAAATCCCAAGTTATTTCAATAGACTTAAAACCAAGAACACCATTCAAAAACGTACACGTGAAATACGAAACTCAAAGAATACGCTACAACGGAGGTTGAATATCTAAACAGAAGCGAGCTAGCCACCCTCCTAAGGATACAATCGATAATTTCAAGGGATCATACATATGTAGGCATATCGGGATACATATACTTAAATCCATCCAACATCTGCTATACAAGCATGTATTAACCTTCTTTCATGCAATCATACTTAGGAATTAATTGAAGTTGTGGTACTTGTATAACTATGTTGGCCACCATACTTATACAATTACCCTTTCCCCAATGCACTCCATCCTATGATGACACGTATAAGAATTAATACAACACATAACACATATATCCATCTACTCACATAAGCTTATAACCACATAACCAATAAAGTCCAAAACTCCATCCATTAAAATAATATAGTCAAACTATTGGAATACATAAATCCATAGTGTAGCTAAAATAGTATATACTAAATACAAAACGAAAACATAATCAGTTACAAGTCATGTCGCCCATAAGAGTGGAAACAGCTTAAAATCCTTCATATCTACCTACTCCTAATAACTCGAACCACAACATGATTCTTAGGGAACATGACTTAAACATCAAAAGAAAAATACTATACCTCAGGTATATAAAATAACTTAACAAAAGACAGAAACTACCATGTACCAAATTATGTACTATAATGTACACTTTAAGCAAAAAACAACAATGACTAGCGTGGATGATTATGGTTTAACCTGCACTAGTCACAACCGAAAGAAAATAACATGTGGCTAAGTATGAACTACTATGGTTCAACCCATACTAGTCAAAACTTAAAAAACATCGCAAGTAAAAACCAATAACATCCAGAAACCTTTAATTAATATAAAATGCACACATACTCCTATGACGCCTATATGCAGGGACCCTTGAGCTATAGACTAGGCTACTAGACTAGGCAACCTAATTCTCTATAACCATTGTCTCTTGATACCATTCTGTCACACCTCACCATGGCGGAATATGGGGCGCGACGTATGGATATCATCACAACAATAGCGTGTCTATAGAGATAACTATATGAATTAGAAATGTCATAAAAGGTGACATAAATGTCATGACAATATCTCAACAATGCAGGAGCCTAGGTAAGTAGGTAACAGTCCTACCTCTTACCCAAGACAAACAATTAACACAAACAAAACAACATATAGGTGTCCACAAAGTATAACTTATTCAAATATATAAAAATAAACTAAGAAGGAACGGGGATCTCTTTCTAAATGCATTCCTACGCGACTCCAATCCTAGCCACATATGTTCTCACGCTTAACCACATTATCACCTAAAAGAGACACTGAAACACGTCAACATAATGTTAGTGAGAGTCATAGGTTTAGAATCCAACGCCAAAAATCAAGTCATAAGATGTGAATAATAACCATTAATTAAAGAACATATGGACAATGTGATACAAACATGCATTAACAACTAACATTCAAGATTTAATCATTCACCACAATTTTCCAAGGCTCCCAGCCTTACCAAATACCATGGTCCCATAGGCGCCCATACACCTATGTACCAATCCCAAGGCCCCGCCTTGTCATTATCTATTGATCCCATAGATGCTCATACATCTATGTACCTTCCCAAGGCCCCGCCTTGTCAACATCCCCTTGGTACCAAGTCAAACCATAATAACTGAGACGGTACGTGTCCCCTGATCCAAATCATAAACACAATCAAGAATCAATTAGCAGTTAATCACATAAGTATACAATAGTCCATCACCAATCATAAAACATTCTGTTGGAAATACGTTTTACGTATTAAGAAGGATCGGTCACTCCAACGATAGTCCATGTAATAGCTCGTAGTTTAGTTAACTTTCTTTAATTAACAAACAAGTCCAAGCCTAGCCTACAACTTGTGTAGGCCGGCCCAAACGTGTAAACCCAAGCCCATTACAAGGCTTGGGTATATAAACCCTCTCCTTTGATGGAGAGGGTGTGGTTTTCATAATTTACACATAGTTGTTCTTAACTTTCTCTCTCTAGAAGTGTGAAATCCACCATCTTTCTATCTCTTTCTCTCTCTAAAATCATAAGCATAGATTTACAAATCTACAAATGGTATCAAGAGCTTGGGATGAAATATAGGTTTGTTTGTGTGATTCGTATGTTCTTATAAGCATTTCGTGGCTTTTTGAGTTCATTTTGCCGAATCATCAAAATTTTTTTTGTGTTTGTTCGTGATTTCAAGAAGCATAACGTATTCAGTAGGATTGTAGTGTTTTTGGTGTCTTGATTTTGGTTAAAACACAATCTTTCTTGGATCAAAAGTGCAAAAAGGCTTTGTTCTTCATTCCGAAATTTAAGCAGAAACATCCATCGGAAAGTACAAATTGTACTTGGGCTTCCATCGCAATAACCGTCCATCGGAAAGGGATTGGTTTCTACATTGCGATCGTGGGATTTTTATCACTTATTCCGATCTGAATCATTCCGATAGCTATTGCGATCTGAGATTCCGACGGGTATAAGGAAGGTTTGTTAAGTCGTTACTCTGCTCGAATTTTGACAGCCACTTTGCGATCTGAATCATTCCGATAGGCTTTGCGATCTGAACATTCCGATAGGGCTTTGCGATCTGAACATTGCGACCACTCTGCATTGCGATCTAGGCATTCCGATACCATCATCATTCCGACAGTGTTACATTACGATCTGGTATTCCGATCTGGTATTCCGATCTGACATTCCGATCAACATTCCGATAATCACAAATTTTTCCATAAAAAATTTCGAATCGTGTGTAATTTTGACTTGGAATTTTTGGTTTATCGAGAACATATTTTAAGGGATTTTAACATTGTTTCTCGGTTTTAACTCACAACAACACACAAATACTTAACCTTATTTCATTGATCGATCAACTTTGTAAATCTTAACTTATTGAAATGGAGTATACATCTCTTATGGATAAGTCCATATTCTCGGGTACGGATAATCGTCCACCAATGTTGGTGAAGACTATGTATGAGGAATGGGCTTCCCGAATGGAACTTTATATGTTGAACAAGGAGAATGGACATCTAATTTGGGCATCGGTGCTCAATGGACCATTAGATTATGGTACTGTGACGGAAGGTACGACCACTCGTCCTCGCACAACGGGTGAGTTGACTGGAGATATGAAGATTCAAGATAAATGTGATAAGTATGCTACAAACATCATTCTCCAAGCCCTTCCTCCAGATGTCTACAAACTCGTCAGCAAACATAAAGTTGCCAAAGAGTTATGGGATAGAATTCGTGTTCTCATGCAAGGCACCTCGTTAACTAAACAAGAACGAGAGTGTAAGCTTTATGATACTTTTGATAAGTTTGCCTATGTGCCAGGGGAGACTCTCAATGATTACTATCTGAGATTTACCCTATTGTTGAATGAGCTTAATATCTATGGCATGGCAATTCCTACCTTTCAATTGAACACCAAGTATTTGAACACTCTTCCTCCAGAATGGAAAAAATACGTGACGGATGTTAAATTGGCTAAGGACTTGCATAACACCAATGTGGATCAACTTCAAGCTTTTCTTCAACAACACGAATGCCATGTGATCGAGGCTCGGTTGTCTACACCTCAAGTTCATGATCCACTTGCAATGTATGCTTCTCAACAAAACATGGCTTTTACTTATCAACAACCATCATACTTGCAGCAGCCACCACCACACATCTATCAGCAACCACAGCAACCATCTTATCAACCACCAATGATACCACAGCAAGAATATCAACAAAGTGTTCATCAACAATCTTTTCAACAGCAACCACCATATCAAACATCGCCATCACAAGCCAACACTTCTCCATTGGGCTATACTCCTCAGCAAGGATATTTTCCAATAGAAGCACAACCAGCACAAGCTTTCTACTCTAATGAACTTCCACCAATCCAAGCACCGGTCTTTACTCCAAATGATACGCCAGCTGATGTTCTAAACCATCTCACCGCCTACTTGTCAAAACTTGTTGCCACTAGAGGATTTCCACCAACAAACAATCAGCTCCGCACATCATCAAATCCTCGACAACAAGCCACTGTTCAAGATGGTCAAGTGACGGTGCAACCTATTCAGGGAAGGCAAAATTCATATGGACCTTCTACAAGGACTGGGAACAATCAAGCTGTGAATGTTCAAGCTAGTGGAAATGGGAGTTCTATTGGTCCTAAGAAGGTTGTGACTTGCTACAATTGCCGAGGACAAGGTCATATGGCTAGGGAATGCACTCAGCCGAAAAGGAGAAGGGATGATGCATGGTTTCGTGAGAAGATGTATTTGGTTGATGCTCAGTCTAAGGGGAAGATTTTGGATTCAGAGGAGTTGGCATTTCTGGCAGACCCAGGGGCAGCAGATACTGAAGGCATTGCAGTTGTTTCCACTTCTAATGCAGCTTATCAAGCGGACGATCTTGATGCATACGATTCGGATTGTGATGACATTCACTCTGCCCAAGCTGCTCTTGTTGCTAATCTCTCTCACTACGGTTCTGATGTCATCAGTGAGGTACCAACCACATCCAATAATATTGATGATAACCAACATCAAGTTGGGCATGAAAATGACAACCTCGAACAGCATTCGGGAACTAGTAACTCAAATGATGTGGTACCCAATTCTACACATTTGAGTGAACCTCAACCAAATGCTACGACGGGTATGGAATCTTATGCTCCACATGATTTGGTCATGGTACCTAAACATATTATTGATCAAATGCATATGGCCCTCAGACAATCCGTAGATACGAATTCCACCCTAACTGCTGAGCTTGCGTTGCATAAAGAAAAGGTCAAAGCTTTTGAAATGGTCCCTCAAGCAGAGAAAATAACATGTTCTGAATTTGACCAATTTCGTTTTGAAAAGATTGAACACTTGAAAGAAATAGAATCATTAAAAGCTAATCTTTCCAATGAATTAAAAGAAAAAGAGTCGGTTGTCAATGATTTTCAGAAACTTAAAATGGATTTCGAAACTCTCGAATCTAAAAAGGTTGAATCGGAAATTAATGCTACCAAACTTCTTAAATTCAAAGAACAACAGCTTTTAAAACAATACGCTTCCACAGAAAAGGTTCATCTTTTAACTAAATCATTTAAAGAATTCGAACTTAAGCGTCTTCAAGATTTACCACCTAATCCCGGTTATGCAAAACAAGCTCAGGAATATATTCCCGGTCTTTATGACATGACCATAATTGGAAAATCGAAAGAAGCACCTTTTGTTCGTAGTACTGCGGAGACACAATCACTTGGGGATGAAACTCATTCTAAAATGCTTTCAAAATTCCATACAATTGATTATGATCAACATAACAAAGATCAATTTTCGAAAAAGACACGCATTCGCTTACAAAAGGAATTAGCAGAATTAACAGTTCTTGTGCCCCAAAGTTTGTCAAGTGAAAACCTTTCTAGTACGTCTCCTACACTCGTCAAAAAGGATTTAACGAAGTTAATTCCACCGGTAAGTAAGGCGTCCGTTAACTTAAATACGGTTCACCAACACTTAGCCAATTTTGACAAGGTCATTTTGGAACGTACGACGGCCACGGCCATAACAGAAGGTGAATGGAACTTTGAGCACACTAGAGCTGCGTTTCGAGATGAAATTGTTCCGTTTGTAAACAATGTTAAAGCTTGCCTTCGTACTATTGATCAAGATTTGTTTTTGGAAATAGAAGAAGTTAGACGTGTTTTCAATGAAATGGAAGATGCTTATGAAAACAGTTTACTTGAAATAGAACGAGTTTCACGCCATAATGATCTGCTTCTGAATCAAGTGATGTCTCATGATATAGTTTCTGTCTGTGTGAATACAAGTGTTGATAATGATTCTATTGTGCATAATGTTGAATCTGTGGATACTGTGGTAGATAGTACTTGTCACGAATCTGACGCTGAATTTTTAAAGCTTCAAGATTCATATTCTTCGCTTTCAAAACGTTTTGATGAGATTCAAACACATTGTATTTCGCTTGAATGCAAGCAACAATTTATTCAAGAAATCTTTGAAACGTCATTCGAAGGTGTTAATATCGATGATGCAAATTTTGAAAAGAATTTTCGATTGAATTTACAATCAAAACAGTGTCAGCCAAGTGACAAAGTTGCTAACTCTTTGCCGATAGAATTCGAGAAATCTAAGGAGCTTAACTGTGTGAACGTACTTGAGGCCGCTGAGAATTTTAAACTTGATCTAGATAATCGAGTTTCCAAGATGTTGTCCAAAGTTGATAACTTAAAACAGAAAAATACACGACTTTTCGATTCAGTACAGCCAGCATGTGTTGATACCACTGCACAGTATCAATCGTTGATTGATCAATTGAATCGAAAGTCGGTGGAAATATCTGATTTGAGGGAAAAAATTTGTGATAAAAATCTGGTCTTGGCTGAGTTAAAGGAAACACTTCGTACTCTAAAAGGTAAGAATGTTGTGGATAACGCAGCCACTATCTCAGCATCGTCCTCTAGTGCAATCCAAAGGAACCTAATAGCCGTCACACCACTTAACAAGGGCCCTAGGACTAAACCATCTCAAACTTTGGTCACTAAAGATAAGGCGGAATCCAAACCAGCTTCTAATATTCCCGTGTTGCCTTCTACAGGAGTAAGCACCACTACTAAGGCTCAAAGATCTAAGCTTAAGAGAAACAAGAAGAATGATAGGATCTTGCCCCCATCTAGTAGTCAAGTGAAGAAGAAAGTAGAAGCCCATCCTAAGAATGTTATTTCTGTTTTGAATAAAAAGAATCATGTAGCTACACCTAAAGGCTCTGCGGTTGTGCAGCGTTCTAAGCCTACTGTGAATTCTAATTTAAAATGTTGGAATTGCAATGAATGTATGTTTTCTAGTCGTCATGATTCTTGCCTTATTGACCATGTGAATGAGATGCATGCCCGGAAAAATGGATTAGAATGGAAACCGACTGGGAAGGTGTTAACCCAAGTTGGTTGGATGTGGCGCCCCACTGGTAGAACTTTCACTATAGTAGGAAATGCGTGCCCTTTGACTAGGATCACTCCCACTAAAGCGAAGAAAACGTGCCCTTTAACTAGGAGTACCAAGGCTACCAAAACACAAGCGTGTCCTTTAACTAGGAACACCAACACTACTGTAGGAATAAAGTGCCCTTTAAATAGGTCTACTCCCACTGTAGTGCCCGCTAATACTCCAAAACCTCAGAAAATTGGAACAGTAAAACCTGTAAATGCTAAAACTCACATTAGAAAATGCAGGAAATCTAAGGATAACAAAAATGTTAGCAATTCTGATAATAACATATCTGTATCTGCTAACACTCCGGAACCAATAGTTTCCAATGCATTGTCTACTGTTGTGATTGAAAACAGGTGGTCCAAATTGTTCTCTGGTATTTGGACTCTGGTTGCTCCAAGCATATGACCGGAGATCGCTCTCAGCTCAGAAATTTCGTCAGCAAGTTTCTTGGTACGGTTCGATTTGGAAATGATCATATTGCAAAGATAATGGGTTACGGGGAATATCATATTGGGAATGTTATAATTTCAAGAGTGTATTACGTGGAAGGTCTTGGTCACAACTTATTTTCTGTGGGACAATTTTGTGATGCAAACCTAGAAGTTGCTTTTCGAGAGCATACCTGCTTCATTCGTAATTTGGAAGGGGTTGATTTATTGAAAGGTACTCGAGGGAATAATTTGTATACTTTGTCTCTACAAGACATGATGGCCGCTTCTCCCGTATGTCTTCTCTCCAAAGCATCGAAGACTAAGTCTTGGTTATGGCATCGACGGTTATCTCATCTTAACTTTGACGCTATTAACCATTTGGCGAAAAACGAACTTGTTCGTGGTCTTCCTAAACTTTCATTTCACAAGGATCATTTGTGTTCCGCGTGTACAATGGGGAAAAGCACTAAGAAATCTTACAAACCCAAGACGGAAGACACAAACCAAGAGAAACTTTATCTGTTGCATATGGATCTTTGTGGGCCAATGCGTGTTGAAAGTCTTAGTGGCAAAAAGTACATCCTCGTCATCGTCGATGATTACTCTCGGTTTACATGGGTGAAATTTCTTAAAGCAAAAAATGAGGCACCTAAATTCATCATCAGATTTCTCAAGATGATTCAAGTGCGTCTCAACACTACTGTCCGACGCATTCGTACAGATAATGGAACTGAATTTGTGAATCAAATTTTGCGTGATTATTATGAAGAAGTTGGCATTTCTCATGAAACATCCGTTGCACGCACTCCACAACAAAACGGTGTCGTTGAAAGGCGAAATCGCACACTTATGGAAGCTGCTCGAACGATGTTAATTTACGCAAAGGCTCCATTGTTTTTATGGGCAGAAGCAGTATCTACAACAGTGTACACCCAAAACCGGTCACTAATTCGTAAACGCCATGGTAAAACACCTTATGAGCTCCTCCATGGAAAAGTACCAGATTTATCATATCTTCATGTATTTGGTTCTCTTTGCTATCCAAATAATGATGGTGACAATTTGGGAAAACTTCAACCAAAGGCTGATATTGGTATTTTCATTGGTTACGCCCCCGCAAAGAAGGCATTCCGAATCTACAACCGTAACTCTCGCAAAATCCTTGAAACTATGAATGTTGATTTTGATGAGCTGATAGCAATGGCTTCTGAGCAAAGCAGCTCTGAACCCGCACTTCATGAAATGGGACCCAGTAATATTAGTTCTGGTCTTGTCCCAAACAACCCTACTTCATCATCATTTACACCACCTACTAGGAAGGAATGGGATACGTTGTTTCAACCGTTCTTTGATGAATTCTTTACTCCTCCAACTATTGTTGCTCCAGAACCTGAGGAAATAGCTCCGGTAACCGAAGTTGTCGCTCCAGCAACCGAAGCACAATCAGATACATCTGCACCTACAATTGGTCAAGATATACCATCCACAAGTAATTCTCAACCAACACATGTAACAACTACCCACGTCATGCCTATTGATGATGAAGAGGATGATGATGATCACGATTTGGAATTCGCTCAAATGCGTGAACTTCCATTCTTTGGTGTATCTATTCCCGACCCTAATCAAGCCGGGTCGTCCACCTCAGAGGAAGCTCCTTCTACAGTTTACTCCAATCCACGGATTCGTGAACATGACAGCAAGTGGACAAAGGATCATCCTATAGATTCTATTATTGGTGACCCTAATCGTCCGGTATCCACACGAAGTCAGTTACAAGAAAGTGCAATGTTCTGTCACTTTGATGCTTTTCTCACTGAAGTTGAACCTAAGACATGGAAAGACGCTTTTACTCAATCATGTTGGATAGAAGCTATGCAAGAAGAACTTAATGAGTTTATACGTCTTGACGTATGGGAACTTGTCCCATGCCCGGATCAAGTGCAGTTACTCACTTTGAAATGGGTTTACAAGGTGAAACTCGATGAGTTAGGCGGAATATTGAAAAACAAAGCTCGACTAGTAGCTCGTGGATACAAGCAATTATTGGGCGTCGACTTTATGGAATCCTTTGCACCTGTTGCCCGTTTGGAAGCTATTAGATTATTCCTCGCTTATGCAGCCCATATGAATATGATCGTCTATCAGATGGATGTGAAGACGGCATTTCTTAATGATGAAATCAAGGAAGAAGTCTATGTTCAACAGCCGGATGGTTTTGTGAATCCTAATTATCCTAATCATGTGTACAAGCTTAAGAAGGCTCTCTATGGGTTGAAGCAAGCTCCACGCGCATGGTATGATCTTTTGTCACAATTCCTCATTACTCAAGGCTTCGCAAAAGGCAAGGTGGATCCCACGCTGTTCATTCAGAAACGAGGTAAAGATATGATTATGGTACAAATATATGTTGATGATATTATATTTGCAGCCTCGACCCAAACCTTATCGGATGAGTTTGGGACACTCATGTCTTCCAAGTTTAAGATGTCAATGATGGGCAAGGTATCATTCTTCTTAGGTCTTCAGATATCTCAGAGTCCCAGAGGCATCTTTATTAATCAATCCAGATATGCCCTTGAATCGCTTAAGAAATATAAGATGGAATCTTGCGACCCCGTGGACACTCCAATGGTGGAGAAAACTAAGCTTGATGCAGATCCACATGGAGTTGCCGTTGATCTGACACTTTATCGTGGAATGATCGGTACTCTTCTGTATATCACAGCCAGTCGACCTGATCTTCAGTTTGCTATATGTATGTGTGCCAGGTATCAAACTAGGCCTACTGAGTTACACTTAGCTACTGTTAAAAGGATCTTTCGATATCTTAAAGGAACCATTAATCGGGGACTTTGGTATTCGAAGGACTCTTCTATTGCACTAATGGCATATGCAGATGCGGATCACGCGGGTTGTCAAGATACCAGGCGTAGCACGAGTGGAACTTTGCAACTACTAGGAGATCGACTAATCAGTTGGGCATCGAAAAGGCAGAAAAGCGCTGCAATTTCAAGTACGGAAGCAGAATACATAGCTATGTCCGGTTGCTGTGCTCAAATTCTTTGGATGAGATCGCAATTAACCGACTATGGTCTAGGTTTCAACAAGATTCCGATGTACTGTGACAACAAGAGTGCAATTGCCTTATGCTGCAACAACGTTCAATTCTCCCGGTCGAAGCATATTGACATTCGCTACCACTTCATCAAGGAGCAAGTGGAAAATGGAGTAATCGAGCTTTACGTTGTCCGATCTGAGTATCAATTGGCGGATATTTTCACGAAGGCTTTAGATCGCGCTCGAATTGCATTTTTGGCCGACAAGCTAGGAATGAGAACCTTCTCGCCTGAGACTCTTAAGGAACTAGCAGATGAAGCGAAAGAATAGTGGTGGTAAAACTATTCTCCGTATCCTTGGTGATCATTTGTATATATTGTTTATATTTTAATCCACAAAAGCAAAATACAAAAATATAAAACCATATAAAAACCATAAAAATTGAAAAATTCATAAAAATCCAAAAATATTTTTACTTTATTTTTCAAAGGCATGTCTTTTGGTACGATAATATTTACGGCCTTAGAAATGTTGATTAATATCGACACGGCGCCATAAATAGAGTTCGTACAAAAGTTGTACATATTTCATAAAACATGCCTAAATGGCTTGTAGTTATTTCAGACTGCAACCCGGTTTTCACATTAAAGTCAGGTATTTCTTATGAAAGCTTTGGCTAACAACGGGAATTAATTTTCTCGGGCAAGGTTTACTTTAAAACCTTGTAAGGGATCAAGTTTACTTTATAACTTGGTCTAACACAAATCTATGTACGCCTCAGTGCATTTATTTGTTAAAACAAGAGAAGTCTTGTTTTTATGAAGTTATCATCTTTACAACCATAGCTATCTACATTTGGTATCTACATACTCGACAATGCGACTACTCAACCGACGACTACAGCTCTTTCAATAGAACACGGGTCAACAATTGAGGGGGAGCAATTGTCAAGCATTCAGAATCTTCGATGCCGAACGTGCCAAGCTCACTAACTTGTGTCAAGACAACAATACCAATCGTACACGTGGTGTCAAGAGATGACTTCAGACGTAACGAGGCGACCAACATATGCTGACAAGAACCATTTGATCTTATCATATGATGTTCTCATCAATCAGGTCCAACCTTGTCAATTCTTTTTAATATGGTGAATATGTGGTCATGTTACAAATCGGTATCATATCTCCTACATTTGATACCATGAAGATTAAATGGACTTGCATTTTTCTTCCCAAAACCTTTGTTAAAACTTCATTAAATCAATTGATATTAAAAACATCGATTGGGTTAATATTTTTAATATGGGGGAGAAAATGTGATTTAATATGGGATATTATCACAAATGGTTTGACTTAAAAGTGCTGGCTCATCCCGACATATGCGAAATGTTTTCGAATATCGTGGCATATGTTAAGGGGGAGCAAAATGGATTTGCATATCTAAAATGGATTTCATGGTGATTCATACTTACCCAAAACCCATTTATTTCACGACGATGAAGATTGTGGTGACATAAGGATGGTAGGATAGGTTAAGTCCTATGATTCTTCCAGAACCGGAGGAATCTTCCCAAGGACATTCCATAGCTAGAAATAGTAGTCCTTAGGAAAGATGGAGAAAGATTGTGAACGTAGCTGAATGCCGACCAAGTACTTAAGTTAGCACTGGAACAATCACAACAAGGTGCTAGTTATGACGTATTGGTAAGCATTGAAGGGGTTGAAGAATGAAAAAGAATTGTAAAGATAAAGGGTGTAAAGAAAGAAGCCCTCCTTACAACATAGGCAGAAACCGGGTCAATACATATGCTATTGAGATCATTTTTAATGATTCTCGATATTGAAGACAGACATCATGGACCCAGTGATGCAATACACAACCCATCCCAGCTAACTCAGATATCTCTCAAAAGGTATTTGTTTTAATCACACGGAGACAACACGTTATCTATTGATTTATTCACTCCGAATAAATTGGTATTGAAAAGGTGGCACTCCTCTCCAGCCTCCGATCACTAAAATCCAAAGTGCACGATCGAGTCTAGAGCCATTTGAGATCATCAAATATCTCATTAGGACACACTTTCATATTCCCTTGCTTCTTCACACACTGTGAAAAGTAAGAAAGATTTTAAGAGTCCTACGCAAAATCTTCATGATCTTGCCTGAACATCCGAGTAATACGAAAGTATTTACAATGAAGATGGAAATCCTTCTTGAGCGAACATCAAAAAGCTCATGGTAGGTGACTTGTGCGATTCTTTATGAATCAAACTTGTGATAACTGGAAAGCAACAGTTGTTTAATTCTTAACTGAACTTAAACACGTTCCAGGCCTCTACGCAATATCTTAGTGATCTTGCCAGAACACTCAGAGTGATACCGTAGTGTTCACAGTGATGAGTGGAAATCCTTCTAGTGTTAACCTCAAACAGCACTTGGTAGGTAACTTGCAAGATTCTATACGAATCAAGCTCGTGACAACTGGAAAGCAACGATGGTGCGGTTCTTAATTGAATTTCACTTGTTCCAGGAACATGAATTGACGGCTTCAAATCATGCGGATAATTTTATCCAAATGATTCACTCTTTACGTTCGCAGTCAGCTTTGGACGGTCGAGTAAAGAGAACGGGTTTACCCGCGAAATCCTGTCAGGAAGTTACTTAATTGAAACTATCCGTCACGGGTACGATATCTAATATCGTCCAACGGTCTTCACCGACCGGAGGTAAAATGCTACCGATTTAGAATGAAATGTTCAAAGCCATTTCGTTCGTGTCTACTTATGTTGCGGCATTTGAAGACGGTGGCGTTGCGGAATCCGAGAAGAAGTCGTCCCCGCATGCTTATACTTTATGCACTTAATACCTCATCTAACTCAAGAAAGCCTAAAAGTTAAGTCTTCTGCTGTATCGAACTCTGAAGCTTTCAAGAATTACTAAGGTATAAGTATGTGGGACGTGAGGTCACGAAGAGGCGAAGATCACAAGTGATGGATGCACGAGATCAAGGCAAGAGATTAATGCTCAAGATTGATATCAAAGATCACATCAGCATGTTCACCAGAAAAGAAAAAGAAAAAGAAAGACGAAGACTACGAGCTCAAGACAAGCATAGTATGCTAGGTTTATTTTATTATTGTAACTTGGGTAATGCCCTTGTTTGGAGTGACCTCCCTTAGGGGGAGATTGTTGGAAATACGTTTTACGTATTAAGAAGGATCGGTCACTCCAACGATAGTCCATGTAATAGCTCGTAGTTTAGTTAACTTTCTTTAATTAACAAACAAGTCCAAGCCTAGCCTACAACTTGTGTAGGCCGGCCCAAACGTGTAAACCCAAGCCCATTACAAGGCTTGGGTATATAAACCCTCTCCTTTGATGGAGAGGGTGTGGTTTTCATAATTTACACATAGTTGTTCTTAACTTTCTCTCTCTAGAAGTGTGAAATCCACCATCTTTCTATCTCTTTCTCTCTCTAAAATCATAAGCATAGATTTACAAATCTACACATTCACAGCATAAGTTATAAAACCATACAATGTCTCTTCCATCCCATCTGGGAGTCAAAATTATTAAAAGATATGGGACTATGAAACTCACCTGATTGAGCTTCTCCAACCATTCGCATACTAGCAAAAAGCTAAAACAAACAAATACACACAATCAATACATGAACCAAATACTAAAACGGTTCATCAACCAATGATGGATATCTAACATTCTCTCATATATTTAACCCGTTTATATGCTCTAAGCATTCCATTTCTCGCCCCTAACAAGTCCTTTACTTAGTTAAACTTGATACCTATCCTGTTTACTTTTCACTTAAAAAAACCCGGTTTTTAGTCCTCAAACTATGGGTCGAACACCCTCTTAACCAAAATAAGATTTTTTTGTAAAAGAAACCTTATGCCTTTAAATTTGTTAGCTAACTCCTCTCTTTTGCCCCAACATTAAAGCTACTGTTAAGGCCTCGATATATATATATATATATATATATATACTTCTGTCTATTAGGATTTTACTAATTTTGAACATACAAAAAGTTTGTTATGATCAGGGGGTCTTACCCTAACCCATTTGCTTAGCCCTCCTCCAGGTCTCTTATTTAATATATAAACCAACTCCCATGTTGATTAGAGGGTTAAATTATACTCCTAACTACCCCAATCACCTTAAATCACAAATTGAAACCCCGCTGCCCCAAAAACTGTTTTGACCTCCGACTGGTGTAACCTGTTTTTGACCCATATACCGACCTACAATTTAGTTCTCGTTTCTTGCATTTGAAAGCCAACTCAATTACCTTTTCAGAGGTACTTGGATCGCAAAATAAGAGTTTGTAGAACTCTAGATATGATTAAAACAAACTCAGATTTTAATTTAGGCCTAATAATAGATCCATCATGTATTGATTAACAAATGCATAAAAACAATTTAATTAAAAAGGGATTGAAGATTTTACCTTAAAAACAATGGAAGATCTTTATCTTTGAAACCCTAATTGGCCACCATTGTTAAATTTCGACTATGAGATATTACGGGAGTGAAAAATCTGATTATTTTGGTTATGGGATGGGTTTAATGTAATCCCAAAGGCCTCCTAACCCAATTAGAAGTCCATTGGGCCTGTTTTTGGGCTTTTTGGTTATTTTCTTCCTTCCTTTTCTTTTGGCTGCCCAAACCAAGCCCAAAGCACCTAAGGATCTGGTTTTTAACCTTATTTGATAACTTATATCATTCTTAAACAAAACCTCACATTCGGGTTACTTCCGGGCCAAAACCCGAAAGCCTTACATTGATTTTTTCGACTTTCTATGCGACTTCTGAACTAACCGTCATTTCCAAAAGTTTCTAATTAAGGAAAGTATCTCTAAAACTTATCCTAACCATATAATATATACTTAATACGTACATACAACATACGATACGTACACGAAACCTTGTAAAATCGATATCCGAACTTTCCCGCAGTACATTTCTGAACTCATTTCATTTCATTTCATTTCCAACCCGTACCATGATTTACAAATCATGTACTTCATTTCGTACATTCTCATCCCCAAAAACACACATATAAACACACGAATCACATAAAACACATAGTCACACAAAATACCCCAAAAATAAAACTAAGTGACGAACCTCAAAAACCAGGGTTGTCACATCAACAGAACTTGAGGGAACCTCCAAGGGTGTTAAAAGGAAAAGGTCAACAAAGATAAAGAAAAAAGCCAAGAGAGCTAAATCAACAGCAGAAGATAGTGATGATGATGAGAGCTTGAAGAAGTACTTGAAGATTGTAAAATTTGAAGATCAATGTATTGATACAGAGATTATTGGAAAGAGAGCATCCATTGCTAAATGGATTAACTCTATGGATCAAGGACTTGAAGCACATGGAATTCAGAGAACTGATGGCACAACAAAGATATTCAGACTTTTGGAGGATATTCTTCATATTCTTGACATGCAAGATATTCAGGATCTTTCCATGTTAGTTCAAGAAGCCAATGAAGGTAAAACTGAAGTATCACTATTATACTGGGAATTTCTCTTTATGTATGAGCCACACAATTGTGATCAAGAAATGTTGAAAGAATTAGAGAATCAGGTTCCTAGTTACTGGAGATATTATAGGTCATGTGGATTACATATTCTAGATATAGATGATGTTACATACTATATGCTGCAAGAGAAGACTTACCCTTTCAAAAGAAGATTGTTGGAAAGGATGTTAGAACAACAATTGGAAGTTATAGAAGAATCTGCTGATGCTTTGGAGTTGATCAAAATGGTTAAATAACAAATCAAGGATTTGAAAGATGAGGAAGAAGCTGAGAAAGAGCCTTAAGTGTTTGACTTTCAGTCACACTTCACAAATGGTTCTCAGTTCACCATGTCTAACACACATAAGAACTGGCTAGTCCATAAGCAAACGGTTTGTGGTAAAGACTTATCAAATCCGTTGAAAGCTGATAGTTTGTTAAAGACTATATGATTCTAACTCACCTTTTTTCGAGACAAAGAGTTGGCTATTCCTAGACAAATGGTACTAGGTAAAGACTTCATCAAATCCGTTGATGGTTGACAATTT
Organism: Glebionis coronaria; assembly: GCA_025667525.1. Taxonomy (NCBI): domain Eukaryota; kingdom Viridiplantae; phylum Streptophyta; class Magnoliopsida; order Asterales; family Asteraceae; genus Glebionis; species Glebionis coronaria. The sequence goes on from CM046874.1 coordinate 296,540,266, forward strand.
ATCAAAAATTGTAAGGTTTTCATTACACCTTATTCTTTATGAATAAAGTATTGGCTATTCTAGAGTGTACGGCTAACTGGTAAAGAATTTATCAAATCCGTTGATAGTTGGTGATTTGCTAAAAATCATGAAGTCAATACAGATTGGTTTTTGTTGTTAACTGTTTTATTTTATGTATGAAGATTGCAAGCAAAGAAGTATTTAAAAAAAAATACTTAGAAGGTTTTGTCTCATCAAATCAAGACAAAGGTTCATGATTCAGAGTTCAAAGATTTAACTCAAGAAGACAATAACTGATGCTGCAAAGATAAGTGAATGTTCAGAAGACACAAAGAAGATCATAGTTTGAAGACAAAGATGATACTCATGCTGTTTGAAGATTATCTTATCAGAAGAAGATCTACATTTGAAGTGTTTGGTTACATTCAGTTAGATACAAATACAAATGACCAAATTCAATCCAAGGATGAAGGAAAGACTGAAGACATATATTCTAAATACATTCAGTACAAGAGAAACAAGAAGACAACAAGTTATCATTCTTGTTTAGGGGAGGATTGTTGGGAATTATTTGTTAAGTGTCAAGTACCCTTAGTGTATTTGAAGTACTGTCAAGGTTATGTAAGTACCGTTAGTATTAACGCGGTACATAGTAAGTACTGCTACTTATAAAGTAAGTACTGCTATGTTGATTAGTGTAACACCCCCAAATATTCATACTTTAGTTCAGCGGAAGAGTCGTTGGTGTTACGGGATAGCACATTACTCAAATCATAGACAACGCTTAAAATCGCGTCGTTTAATAATAAAGCATTTTCATTCATGAATATTAAATTTACATAGGTCCCAAGTCATAGTATTTCATACAAGTTTTACAAAGCATTTGAATGAAAATTGTTATTTAAGTGCGGGCCATGAATTCTTGTCATCTTCCCGAGAATTACCTTCAAGTACCTGAGATAAAACATGTTAAAAGAAAAGGTCAGCGAAAACGCCGAGTGAATTCATAGAGTTTAATGAAATCCATTAATATATCATCGGTATAAAATTATTACCGAAAATCATTTTGTACAATTCTTTGTCATAGGCCGTAAAAGAAGCCAAAAACATTTTATACAAGTCTTTGTTGTAAATCATACAATAGGCTTTTGCCTTCAAAACCATTATGCGAACCAATGTCGTAAAAACATTATACAATACGTCTTATAACGTTGTATAGAGTTAAATAAAAACCGTTATACGAATATGGTTATGAAAAAACAAAACACGAACATAATATCAATAATAAGACCCCGTATTGCTAGTTAGGAAATATATTGTAATTCAATGCGTACAACCGTATTTTCGTTATTAGATTATTATAAACCGCATGACATTGCTACATTACTATAACAAACAACGGGTAGCTAACCCGAAACTCATTTTCCCATCTAAAACAGCGTGTCGTCACAATAATCAAGCTTATATAAATCATCTCATACATAAATTCGCTTACCAATCAATGTGGCACGACGGGGATTACCCGTCAAGGCGCGAACTGGGGTGATCTTCCCCAAATAGTACTATTATATGCATAAGCGTCTACCAAATCCCGGTAGTTCACAATTCATGCTAATGGGACTTTTAGTGACATAACCTAATATAATAATCCATTTTGTTGCAATTATCGGGTCATATAATCATTCATCGGGTCATACAATCATTCGGGTCCATATCAATAAACAATAATCAAGACAACTGGTGTCCTAATTTATTAAAAACTAACATGTTATCTCCCTCGCGGGTTTATAAAACATTTCATAAAACATTTTAAAGAGTGCGAGGCTATGAACTCACGTTGATTGGGAAAGGCGGTTGTCGGCGATTTGGATGTACGGTACGTGCTTCAATCACGGAAACCTAGACAAATAATACTCGTCTTAGACTCTTGTCCAATGACTTTATAAAACAATGGCTATGTGTATATATGATGATATTATAAGTATGATGATGATCAATTGGGATTTTATCTCTTCATACACATTATAGTGTTATGTGTTAGTCAAATTTCTTACTAGTTATACTAGTTTCAATCCAATTTCATATTAAGGCCCAATAAGACTATTAAAAGCCCATTAAGAGTTCAAATCTCTATATTAGTCCATTTATACTATTAATATCAGGCCTTTACTCATATGTTGGGCCCAAGTGGGTTAAGCCCAATGAGTAAGTCCATTAATGTTTATCCAAACTAGTTGGGTCAATAGTCCAATAAGGCTACTGTGGCCCGTTAATGCCCATATGTTATAAAGCTCGGTTTTATCGGTTTTTACTTGTCAAATGTACTTATACATCATTAGATGAGTTATAAAAAGTTTACATTAGACGGGTCCGACCGTCTATGTTTTAATTCACGAAAACGTAAATTTCTCGGTTTTAGCCGAAAAGACGTAAAACTTATGTATATAGTTTTATAACTTATAAACTTATCAAATTGTCATTTTTATAAAATGTCACATTTATTTATAAAAGTAAATACTTATTTATATGTAATATATAAGTTATTGGGTTTTAGGTAAACATTTTATATTAGTTTTATTTGAGTACATATTTTATAATATATACTTTTATTTACAAATCTGATTATTATTTTCACTTTCACTATTTTTATCATATCTTGAGTTATACAAGGAGATAGAAGATCATCTTTGGAAACCACAAACTACATGATATGTGCTACAATTAACTCAGTTTTAGCTACTGCTCAATCAACCTCTAAATGTTTCTAATAGTTCGTCAAAAACAGACTATACAGATTTGGACTTCAATATTGTTTTGATCATATCTCACTTATTTTATGGATTCCATTGAGTGTCCAACTCTCACATATGTATAAGTCTCACATCTTACTGTATATTAATTTATCCAACTCATTTTAACAAGTTATCATAGGGTTCTATACTGTTTTATACAGCCTACTAATTTAAGCATGATTTTAACATCCTTTCATGTAGCTTTTAATCATTTTAACCAAATTTATCAACACAAGATCCTCACATAATGCTTTTGATCATCATATATCATCATATACATATACATAAATGAAGAAAATACAAGATTACATATTCAAAATAACAATATGATAGGAAGAAATAATCTCTATACCACCAAAGTGATGAAAATATGAGATTTTGATGAACAAGGCTTGGTTCTTGTTATCAAATCTTCAACTTGGCAAATGAACTTCTTGAGATCTTCATATGCATGAATATCTTCTTGAAAATCAGCCCTTGATCTCCACATAAACTCCTTTTTAGTTGTTAAAATCACCTCCAATCAACAAGTCTTCTATAGGTTTTCATCTTGTGCAAGTATAACATAAGATTTGTGGTTGAATTTTTGATCAAATGGGTGTTCATGGATGAAGATGGGACGTCCATGGGAGCTAGAGAAAGAGTGATTAAATTTGTTTAACTATTTTTTGCATGTATGAGAAGTGTGTGAAGGAAGTTGGAGGTTTGATGGTTTTTGTTTAAGTGGTTTGATATAACTCATGGACATGTGTCCTTGATTATGTATAAACTTGCCACCAAGGTGTGTTGGTGGCTTGTTTTGGTTGTTTAGTAGTAGGGGTGGGACAAGTGTCCCACTTGTCTCATCTCCACTAATTTACGGGTACTCCTCGATTCTAGTTTCCTCGATTTGTGTGCCCTCGGGTCATTTTACGAAAAACGTTTTTATAAATTATGAATCAACGGCACAAAACGAATCTAATAAAAATTGTCTCATCAAAAACGGAGTTCAAAAACGTAAATACGTAAACCTAGGGTTTCCGGTTTAGTCGTAAAGGACGTTAAATTATTCACGTAGGTCCTAATTTCTTCTCGTAAATTTGTGATTTTATGAACCAACACAAATTAAAATCCTAAAATAATATTCAAGAATAAATTTATTTTCCTGAAATGTCGGACTGTCACCAAAATGGTGTATGTAAACGTAAGCACGTAACGTAGAGTCCTCCGGTTTAAACGTAGTCGATGCTACTTCAAGACGTAAACCCAAATTTCTTCCCAAAAATGAGTGAGTTCGTAATATCACATTAAAATAATGTTTTTAAATAATACTTGAGAATAAAATATCAACCATAAATTGACGGATTGTCACAGCATTAACCCCTAAACAGGATCTTTTTCCTTAAAGATCGATTTATCTTACTACTCGCTTTTTATAGAGTTAGAGCCATGCGGGTATTTCCTTCACATTCGGGCTTTCTCTCAAGTGTAGTTCATTACAATACGCGAGTTTCATCAAACATAACTACGGGAATACGATCAGGCTTAAGTTGACTTACTTTCTCTATCCATGATACTCACGGGTTTTTGATGAATGCAACTTTTCGCCGATCCAAACTTCATTAAGGAATAGTCACATTTTCACTTAATAAACATTTTATTAAGTTCGATATATTAAACATAATTCATGCAGCCCTTGAAGTCCTTAGGTAGATCCATCTTATGTGCCTTTCAAACCAACTTTTACATTATCTCAATGGTCCCATACAACGGGGACTTATTTCCCATGATCTTTCAGATCATCAATTCATTTTTCCAAGGTGAAAATTTTTGGCATAACTTCGCTACCCATCCTGCACTAGAAGATCTACATTTCATATTCACATAACCTCCTGCCCACTACTGGCAGTCAACAATTATATCCTAATTTCAAAAATCATTTCAGGTCTCGCGGGTCAGGTATTTGTAAGGTTAGGTTTGTCATCGTAGGCAAACTTAAACCTAAAAGACATGTCCAACTCACAATGGGTGTATGTCGGGTATCTTCATCCAAACTCTCAACTACAGGTGCTCTTTAAATAGATCCTCACAAGATTCGATCTCGATCCTAATACGATAATTATCAATGCTAATCTTTCCAAAGGAAAACGATTATACGGTTTATTACTAAAGGTCAATCATTCAAACATAAAACAAGACTTCTAGTGTTTTAAATCGTTACTTTACCTCGTCCCTTCGATTGGGGTGGTAAAAAGTACTCTCATCAAGGTTCATTCCCAATGACTTCTGAGAAAATCTCTAGAAATTCGATGCGAAGCGAGGATCTTGATAGAGATGATCGATACAGGCACACTATGTTTACAAAACTCCTTTAAATACAAAAGAGTCAATTTCTTCATCGAGAATCTATCATTAACAGGAATGATATTAGCATATTTGGTCAGTCTGTCGACGATGACCCAAATCGAATCAAATTCAGATGATGACCTTTGCAATAGTTAGACGTTTACTAATGTATGAGGCGATGTCTGCCTTCATACTTTGCCATCAGTACAACTTCTTCAGATAAGATATATTTAATCAGAAATGGCATGAATAAAATACTTAAACTTATAAGATTCCAACATGACTAAATCTCAAAATTCTTCAAATTCAGGCAACCACAAGCGGCCTTTTAAACAATTAACGCCATCGACTCTCATTTATAGTGGTTCACATTAGCCGCGAACCCCTTTTTATTATCTATATTATCCTTTTTACAAGCATCGGCTATTTTTAAATTGTTCGGCAATTTATTTTGCACAGTCATTACTAAGGAACACATCCTAATTGATTCTTCATTCTTTCTACATAACGTGTCAGTATCTACCTTCACCTTTCCTGATGAAATAATTATCATGACCGTATTCATTCAAAAATTCCTTCTTCATATTTTCTAAGTTTTAGTTTCGTCTCAACTATCATTTTTATCCGTTTTACTCAATCCGACGTCTAAAGCATCAATAATTACTACAAGCAATTAAATTATAAATATTCAATCTTTATGAAACGTAAACGTAAATTTTTTTAAATTTCTTAGTTCGACCAATTATATAAAAATGTTCAAAATAAATTTGAATTTAATTCATACGATTTTTGTTGATTTACCGAAAATAATTAATAAGATCTGTAAATGTTCGAAAAATCTTTGTTTATACTTTGGTCAAAAATTTCTTAGTTGAAAAGCAAAAATTGTCGTTTCAATTTTCAAGTCATGGTTTAAATGGTTTCCTCAATTCCTCTTAGGTTGTATTGAGGTATACACAAACATTGACCCCTAAAGGAGTCTAGTTAAATGATTTGGATATGAGGGAATAATCCCCTAGAATCCTTTGATAAATTATTTGTCAAGACATATTTCCACTTTCTTTTTGGTAAAACCCAACGCCTTAATGGCTCTAATATTTGAAGAGTCAATAGAGATTCCATTATTTATTAATCACACGATCAAATAATGTAAAGGACTAAGTCTTAAATCATATGTCAAATACTCAAGGTACATGTTTTCATTGCTCGGCCAATTCAGGGCAGTCTATATATAATTATTAACTCCTTCCTATTCTTAGAAACAAAGAAATGGTCCTTAATGATCATGATGAGACTGCTTTTATACATAGTCTCATCGCCCAAATAGGGCTTAAAATGCATAAAATATCATGAAAATACCCAAATATATGCTTGTGTTTGTTGCTTGTGTATTTTAGGTATGGATGTTGAGAAAACGACAAAAGATCACAAGAATCATGCAAAAACGAACACGGGAATTGAAGCCGCACAATGAACCGGACCCGAGTATTGAATTTTCCAAGAAGACCCTCAAGTTTGAAGATTGTACAACTTTGGTCCCTCAAATTTGGCAACTTGTCAAAAATGACCCTTGAAGAATCATGGGATACAATTTACAACCCTAAGGTTTGGTTATTTATCAATATCAGCCCTCCAAGATTGATGAAAAGTGCAATACTAGTCCTTAAATCCAATTTGTCAACCAAAGGACTTAGTTTGCAAATGCATAAGGACTAACGGTGTCATTGGAGAAGGACCTTGTTTGCAAACTGACTAAGAGAAAGGCTGTTAGTATAGGGGGAGAATCTGCCAGTTTCCAAACATAATTTAACCAAACCCCATTAATACCCAACATAAACCCATTTTACCCCAGCCCACCTGTCGCATGATGACACGTCACCCTTAATACCCGGTTTACCCAAACCCTACAAACCCATCCATATCCAGCCTCAACCCACTAGCCACGTTTTATATTAATTTTAGTTTAAACTAATTTTAATTAATCAAAAACCGGGTTACATCTCACCCCCAAACCTGCCAAACATAAACCCTAATTCAACCCTCCATTAATCTATTGAAATTAAAATAAGAAATCATTCAGAAAAGTGATTAAGGGTTCATTAAACCTTCCTAACTCACAACCCCCATCCAGCTCAAATCATGTGTTCACATGAGCCACCCATTCCCCACATACCACAAGAAACCAAAAGAAGGCAGAAGATCAACGATTGGGAGCTACTATTTGACTTCACTATTGGCCAAGATCACTCTACCAAGCTGGCATCTCAGCTACAAGCCAAAGACATCACATGGGACGAATTCAAAATCGGCATATTCCAATTGGGATACGAATCTACAGGAGGGTATGATTGGAAATTCAGCAAATTAGGGTTAGATTTATTTTATTTTCTAGAACCATCTTGTAACCCCTATAAAAAGGGTGGTAGGACTAGCTGTAGTTCCTGTTCTTGTTTTCCTGGTTTACTTCCTTGTAAAGCCATTTTTTTATGAATGAAAAATTATGGTTAAGTGTTTGTGAAGAAAACGAGTTCCAATCTTTAATTTCTGTTTTGTTTACAATATAATCATTTGGGTTTGTGTTTGTTTAAGGAGTATTACTTTATAAACTTTGTTCCAATTTTTCTTTTTTTACTAATCTCAGGTAATCTGAGTGTGTTAAGTTGTTAAAGAGTTTTAAGGTTTCAAATAGTGTCAAGTTCCAAAGAAGGTGACATCTTAGTAAGTTAAAAAGAATTTCATAGGTTCATCAGTCAAAGATTGAGGTTTAGTTAAGCTGCTTAGGCTGTTTATTCGGGTTATTACACGACCAAGGATACCTGATATGAACTTATATCAAGTATCAGTGGGTGCGATAACACAGGTAACCAAGCCGTGAGGCGTAAACGCTCAAGTCTTGGTTTTACTTCTTTTTTTTATTAAAAAGAGTTCAGAAAATTAACTTCGTGGGTTATTTTTACTTGTACTGTTCACGTTTGATAAATCTTAGCAGGATTGGAAGCTTGTACTCGTTTTCGCTGAGTACATAAGCTCAAACAGCCGAGAGCGTGGATGTACGTTCTTGCCGTACGTTTTCCCTCTCTTTCTTGTTTTTCATTAGTCTGCCATGATTAAATGTTGTTTATGTGATTATGCCATGAGTTTGCATTAAGTGAGTAACTACTGTATGTGTTTGTTTACTTTTGTCATAAGTTCCTGAATTTGAATCTTGCTTGTTTAAAGTTGTTTTTCTTAAAAAAAAGAGAGAAATTGTCACAGATAAGATTTTTCTTTGCATTTGAGTTGAATCATATTTTAAGTGTTGATATTGGTTCCTTGCTTGAATTATAGTTAATCACTTTTGATAGTTGGTATTGGACGTGTTTTATGGTCTTTGGATAGTATCACTTTGGTCAGACAACCAATTGCACTCCAAAGCTTGATAATCACTATAGGAGGCGTTTTGGGAATCACTTTCAGTCATAGTTTGATTGAGGGAATGCAAGTGTGTTATCTATGTTTGTAAGCATTTTGAGGGTCCTGCTGTCGGATCGAAATGGTTTGCTTTGTTGATTATCTTGCTGTTTAAATCCCTTTTTGTGTCATCAAGTTTTTTTAGTAAATGAGTTATTAATAAGTGATTTGATGTGACTATGGTATAATCATCTTGGTATATCTGGTGGTTTACTCGTGTCATTTGCTCTAGTTTTACCAAACTGTGTATCTTTGAGCTCAAAACAAAACACAACAAAGTAATCAGTAAGGATTTAAGGGGCATCCTCTAATTTTTTATTTATGTGCTCTAGTATGCTTCTAGGTTTTATTATAATATAGGTTTAAGATCAGACAGCCCATTTGAGTTCCTTGTCAATTGCTGTGTATTTCTTGGTGCCACTTGTATATGCAGCAACCATGAGAAACCCCCTGCCTGATTTCGTAGTAACTGTGAATCTGCCCATTGTTTGCGTTTAAAAGAGGGTACCTGCTGGCTTATATTGCATAAAACTTTTGGCGTAATTTGTTATAGTCTTAAGCCTGTGTTTGCATGTTGTCTATGATACCTATCATCTAAATAGAAACCATAGTGAAAAGAAAAAAAAGTGTAAACAAGTAATTGCTTGAGGTTGCATTGGCATTTAGTTTTTGTGTTTTTCTTCATATGTGAAAGGTGCAACCTGCTTTATTTTAGGTTTAATTCATGTATTTTAAGTTGATAGTTGTGTGTTTCTGTGCTCGGTGTTAGTTGTGTTATTGACTCCTCACAACCAAACCGGTTGTGAGGGTGCCGTTGCTCCTCCATTAACAGCTTGCCACAAAGTACAAAGAAAAAGAGAAAAAGCAAAACAGTTAAATCTGATAATATTGGGAGCTAAACTGGGTTCTTGGATCACTAGTTGGAGTAATTCATAGAGAGAGTTGGTCATTTGGTGTTGTTTATGACTTGTGCACCAAAGGTAAAGAAAGGAATATTATAAACAAAGAACAAGAAAAAGTGAGCAGTGGAAGTCTGGTAGGTTGAGCATTCAGATTCATGCTTAGATTGGGTGAAATCCGTCCTGTGTTTGTGTTTTGGTGAGTGGATGTGTCTGTGAACAAGTGGGTAAAAAGAAAAATTAAAAAAAAAAGTTTAAAATTTTTTGGGTTGCACCAGCCTCGAACCCGTGACCACTCGTCCAACAGCACAACACCTTAACCAACTGCCCTTGGGTCTTTTACTGGTAGTAGTTTACCTAGTATTAGATTTAAGGGCCTTTTGGTCTTGGGCTTATTTAAAAAGTCGTAGCTTTAATAGCTCATACCAGCTTATTCTATAAGCTCATCTCCCCAATTCGATTTTTCTTTTGTTTCTTATACAGTTAGTAATTTTTTGGCATTAAGTTTTTATTTTTCCCTTTATTTAATCAATTTTTAACATTATTTTTAGGATTAAAATTCGTAAAGTAATTAAAAAATAGATAAATTAGTTTTAAAATTTTCAAAAAAATATTTTTGGGTTTTAATTTAATATTTGGAGGTTTACATCTTTTTAACTTTTCATTTAAGTTAATTTTTGATTTTATTTAATTTTTAGGTTTTTCTTTTATTTTAAAAATCAATATTAAATTATTAAATAGCTTTTAGAAATTTTGGTTTTCAAAATAGTGATTCTTGTATTTTTCTTTGTTTAGGATAAAACTTTGGTAATTTTTGGTACACTTTTTCGTTTTGTCGAATTTTACGTTTTGCGTTTTTTACGTCTTAGGGTTATTTTTAGCGTAATTCATCTTCTTCTTCCCATTTTCTCACAAATATAATCACAAATCATTTATCATCTCTTAACACAACGCACCAAGCCTCCTTGAGAACGATCCCACACAAAGGGTCATAAGTGCTTTCGTTTTCCTAAACGAACACTTAATACTTACCGCTTTTGCCTCGTTTTCCTAAACGAGTGTGAAAATTACAACCATCATTTTGGCGCCGCTGCCGGGGAGGCGTGTTGTGTTTTGATTTGGAAATTTTTGTTTTTATATATAGCCATAATAGTATTTGTATTAGTAGCACTCTACTAATACGTATTATCGGTTTTTGATTTTTGTGTGAATACTGTTACTATATTGTATACGTAGAACAATAAATTCACAAGTACTCCAAATACGTGAGAAATCACAACCTTGACTTGGGAGGTCATTACCCAATCATTGTATTCGAATCTCAAACCAAAGAAAAAGGCAAAAATAGATAAATACTTTCGTGAAGCTCGATTTTGAAAAATACAAACTATAAGGTGGGTATAAGGCGGATATTATAAAATATATCATAAGGAAAAAGGCTCTTAAGTGCTTTGCGCCGCCTCGGTTCCCCGCTTGCTTGTGAGTATTTGATTTTGAGAGCTAATCGAGGGTTTTGCCGCCCAAAGTATTACTAAGTATCATATATATTTTCTTGGTTTCATTTGATTAAACCCTCTTGAACGTTTTGGTGTTCCACCAACGTTCTAAAGTCATCGAAGACGTTCACTTCACGTGATCGTTTTCATTCCTTGAGGCTTCTTTAATCAAGAGATTTGATTAAGGAGGAGATTTGTAGATTTTTGTCTACCTAATACATTCCACAAAATCCAAAAAAAGTAAAAACAATCAAAAACCACAAAAAAATTGAAAAAGTAAAAATACCAAAAAGAATCTTCTTTGCTCACCCTCTCGTTGTACGTGACGTTTATGCAAACTCACTACAAAGCAAGACGTGCACGTAAACGTCGTCAAAAGGAAGGACACCAAACATCTTCTAGTGAAGAATCTCCCATTGTCGAACCCATCGTAGAGAAAGAAGCACCCATGGCTAATCGAACTATGATGGAGTTGCTTCAAGCACCCACCGAGGGTTATGGAGAAGCGATTGTGATTCCCGCTATCCTTGTGGAGAATTTTGAGGTTAAGACGGGTTTGTTGTCCATGATTCAAAACAACAAGTTTCGTGGTGACGAAAAGGACAACCCTCATAACCACATTCGCCAATTTAATCGTCTTACCGCCACTTGCAAGTTTAAGGACGTCTCTAACGACTCGATTAAGATGATGCTTTTTCCGTATTCCTTAGCGGGGCCCGTAAAAATTTGGTTAGAGAAAGAGCCACCCAATTCTATATTGACATGGAAGGATCTCGTTTCAAAATTCGTGAACCAATTTTTTCCGCCCTCTAAGACTACACATTTGAAAAACGAGATTCCAAAGTTTTCACAAGAGTATAACGAGAGTTTTTCAACGGCTTGGAATAGGTTTAAGGAAATGTTAAACGAATGTCCTCATCATGGTTTTTCCGACATGCATCAAATTGACACGTTTTACAATGGCTTGAACGATCATGAGCGTGATTATCTTAACGCCGCCGCGGGTGGTAATTTTTTGTGTAAGACGGTCGAGGAAGCATTGTTAATCATTGAGAATAGGTCTAAGGTTTATAGCCCTCGTAGCACATCGAGTGTTCGTAAGACATCGTCTTCACCTACGCCTTCATTGTCACATACCATTGATGCTTGCCAAATCGAGGCTAATTTGGAGAACAAGATTTTTGATAAGCTTAAAGGATTGTTGATTGAGTTTAAAGTTGGTGAACAACCCACTCCCGCTACGGCTGAAGCGGTTGAGGTTTCTTGTATGTATTGTGGTGGAGCTCACGATTACTCCGAGTGCATTACCAACGGTGGTAACACTTCGAGTGCCTACGCGGCCGCGGGAACTTATAACCAAAACGGTCAAGTTACCCGCACTAATCAATTGACTCCACCGGGTTTTCCACCAAATCAAAATTCTAACAATTATCGAAACAATCAAGTTGGTTACCAAAACAATCAAAGAAACAATTACAAGGGTAATAACAACTATGGGAATCAAGGAAGTAGTAGCCAATTGCAAAATCAAAACCAAAACCGTAATTTTCAAAACACAAGTCAAGGTCTTCAAAATGTTTACACTAAAGAACTTCCAATGGACTTTTTGAATTATGCTACGGCAAATGATAAGATTTTGGAAAACATTCAAGAGCAATTGGCTAGTCAAGCTAGGGACACGGCTAAAAACACAAAGGAGTTAGCTTATTTTGTTAAGGAAAATGTTAACATGAGAAACGAGTTGAAAAATGATTTTGCTAATCAAATTAGAGGTCAAAACAATAAAATTGAGCAAAGTCATGCTAGGCTTGAACAAAGGATAGACCAAAAAGCCGCTAGTCAAGATGTTAAGCTTAATTCTATTTTAGAAGCGGTCATGGGGAACAAAGCCTCTACTTCGGGTAGTTTACCTAGTAACACCATATCAAACCCGAAGGGAGAGATGAAAGTGATTACCACACGAAGTGGTAAGACACTTAAGGAACCAACTCCTCAACCAATTACTCCAACGGTGGAGGAAATCGAGGAAGAACCCGAGGTGGTGGCCCGAAAAGGAGCATATCTCAAGCCCACAGAGTACCGCTCATGCCACACCTACGGTTGACGCATTACCAACATTGGAACCCGAGATTCCAAAGGCTATGCCTATGCCTCAACCCACACCACCCTTACCTTACTCATCGAGACTTAGGAAGGAGAAACGACAAGAGCGCGACAATTATCAATTTGAGATTTTTATGAAAAAATTTCGTGATTTGCACTTTAATGTGAGTTTCGTCGATGCTTTGGTCATGATGCCTCGATTTGCCGCTAACTTTAAGAGAATGTTGAACAACAAGGAGAAATTGCATCAATTGTCTAGTTGTTCGTCGGTTTATCTTAATCGCATACCTCAAAAAGTCGGTGATCCCGGTAAATTTTTGATCCCTTGTGCAATTCAAGATATGGAAGAATGCTATGCCTTGGCCGATCTTGGTGCTAGCGCTAACTTGATGCCACTTGCAATCTTCGAGTCGCTTAATCTTCCTAATCTTACTCCATTAATGTCTATCGAGTTGGCCGACCATTCCACGATTCGCGCATGTGGATTGGCGGAAGACGTTTTTGTGAAAGTGGGAAAGTTCTACTATCTCGTAGACTTTATCGTTGTCGATATTCCCACGGATCCTCAATTTCCTCTCATTTTAGGTCGTTCATTTTCTAGATACGTCTATGGCTTTGATCGATGTTCATGCTAGAAAGATCACCTTACGTTTCAACGACGAGGAACTTGTTATAAACGCAACTCAAAATTCTCAACTTTCTCATGTTTATTCCGTTGCTACCATAAACCTCTTTGATATGATGGACGTTGTTTGCGAGGAATTTTCACAAGAAGTTCTAGGTTTTGGTGATGTTGAATATAGTGGCAATCCCACTATGTTGGATCCAATCCTTGATAATTCAACACCAACCTTCACTCCATTTGAAGGTGGTGGTTTTACGTTGGAAGAATTCGATGTTCCACGTACTTGTAACGAAGACCTCGACAACGATGAGGACTTCTCGATTATCAAGGATTTTCTTAACGATTTCCCATTTCCTCCACCCGAGGAGGTTATGAGTATCGAGCCCAAATCTTCACTTGAGGAACCACCTATCCTCGAGTTGAAAGATTTACCTCCTCATCTCGAATATGTCTATTTGGAGGAGGACGACAAGTTGTCGGTTATTATTGCGAAGGAACTTTCGAATGATGAAAAAACCGCACTTGTCGATGTTTTAAAGGATCACAAAGGGGCAATTGCGTGGAAGTTATTCGACATTAAGGGGATCGATCCCAAATTTTGTACCCACAAAATCTTAATAGAGGAGGATTACAAGCCCGCAATCCAATGTCAAAGGAGGGTGAACCCCAAAATTCACGACGTCATAAAAAAGGAGGTCCTTAAACTCCTTGACGCGGGAATGATTTACCCTATTTCTGATAGCCCTTGGGTGAGTCCTATTCATTGTGTCCCTAAAAGGGAGGAATGACCGTTGTGCCAAACGATGCCAACGATTTAATTCCCACTAGACTCGTAACCAGATGGAGAGTGTGCATTGACTATTAATAAGTGTGAAAACACTTATCCTTTTACCACTTATTTCCAATAATAACAAGACCAAAACGTGTGATTTATGTCGTAAAAGTCGGAATTATGCGTGGTTTGTGTTTTTATTGTGTTTTAGGACCAAAATATGTAAAAGGAAGAAAACACGGGCTTTCACGGGCTTTTATTGAAGAAAACGGGAAAAGACGAAGTCAAAAGATCAAGAATGCAAAAAGAACGGAAGTCCAAGGCCTATTCTGAAGATTTATCGAAGAAAAAGTCAAAAGACGGAAGTTTAACAAAGTCGAAGAACTTAAGTCTAAATAGAAGAAGAAAATTAAAAGACAAGTTCAAATCCCGAGACGACAAAGACGAAGAATTAAAGTCGAGTCGAGAAAACGTGAAGAAAGCAAGAAAGAAGATGCAACACATGCACTCCTTCCACCTTCCCTATAAATACCCTCCTAATAGTCATTAGGAGAGGAGTTAGAGTTTTTAGTTAATTTTCATTTTTTAGTTTTCTCTAGTTTTAGAGAGAGAAAGTCTTAAACTTTTTCTCACTAGTTCATCTTTTTCTTTTAATCTCTCAAGATTAAACATCTTTGTATTGCTTATTTTTATTAATCAAGTTCTATTTTAAGCTTTTATTTCTTAATCTCATTCTACTTTTCTTTGATTTAAGATTGATTTTGGTGCGATTATCAATAGATCCGTGTTGTTCTTAATGATTTCGTGCTTAAAAAGTTAATCTTTTGATCACTTTAGAAGTTTTCATTTGATTAAGCTTTAAGACTTTTGTGCTTATTGGCTTATTTTTATGATTAGCTTATTTTTCTTATTAAAAGTTTTATTAAAAAGTTTATGTTTTTATTGTTTGATCTAAAAAGTTGCTTATTTTCGAGTTGAATAAGTTGAGATAAGTGCTTATTTGATTCGGTTTAGTATTCGGATTGTTAAGTTGTGGATATTAGCTTTTTGAACTTAGCTTATTGTCTAGCTTAACCAATTCCTTTTATTTTCGGAAAAGGGAGTTTAAAACCCCTTTCCGATTGGGTTTTCCGACCGTGTACTCCCCCTAACCGATTCCCTTAATTTTCAGAAAGGGTGGTAAAACCCCTTTCCGATTGGCCAGTATTCCGACGGTATCCACTTCTGCATTCCGATTGATCCAATCGGATTAGGGTTTTGGTTTTCCGACCACGACCAGTTACATTATTCCGATTGGAGTATTTCAAATATTCCGATTGGTAGTGTCTTTGTTATTCCGATTTAGTCTAGATTGGTCATTCCGATTGAGTGATTTTCCCGTATTCCGATTGGTACCATTAGCAGTTATTCCGATCGACCCCCTTTGTACACATTCCGATTGTGCGCATTTCCCTGCATTCCGACCATCCGATCGGAATACATTCCGATCGGGTCCCCTTTTGGCTTGTTTTGGTTTCTTTCGATCTTACTTTCTTATAGTACTTTTTATTTTCAGAAAATTTTCCAAGTGTTGGTTTTATTTAGTGTGTTAGTACTTTTCCATTGTCTCCTTTAAGTTTCCATGCGTTTATTTTACTTGTCATTTTAATATTAATCTTTTAACTTCCTTTTTACTCAACGACACTTTAATTACTTGCTAATAGTTTAAAACAAACAAACCAAACCATTCTCTTGATTCACCAAAAGACGATTGAGTCGCACTTTAGACCGGTTTTCAATTCGAAAAGATTCGGTTTAACGAACTTTCATACTAGGCCTAAAAACCAAGTATTAAATGGCGTCGCTGCCGGCTCTTTTCGTTAAGATAAACGGTTTCTAGTGAGAGACGCATTGAATTTTGGGATCCGTTCTTTGAACGTTATTTTCATTTGCTATAAAAATTTCCAAAAATCCATAAAAAATATAAAACTCTTCAAAAATACAAAAACATTAAAAAACCTATAAAAACCAAAAATATTATATAGGTATTCTCTTTGTGTATATTTTTCTTCTGCAGGTGCATGCGTACTAGATCTACAAACTATTCTGAGCCCGAGACTCGTGAAGATTTAGATATGGCTGGTGTTAATAACAACAATAATCACCCACTTCAACACAATTTGAATAATAACAACAACAACAATAACAACAATGTCCTTCTACCTGATTTACGAACCATGGAGGAATTGTGCCAACCCACCATGAACGGACGCGGAGGCCCGATTGCGCCAATGCACGTCACGGCTCAGGAGTTTTCATTTTAATAACTGAGATTTTACTAGTTGAAAGTTCGTTCTCGGAATCCTCTCGAATTGATTTCCGGTTAATTGTGTGAGATTAGTTGTTCTTGGTGAAAATAATGTTTTTGGTTTTGGAAAAATAAATGTGCAAGACTTAAAAATAAAGGACGAGTAATTAAAACTACAACTAAGTGAAACGTAAAACGGTACAGTATTTAGTGCGTTGAAAGTAAAAGACGAGAACTTAAATGACGTAAAATTAAAACTTAACGAAAAGTAAATTGACAAATAAATAAAAATGCGGAACGAAATTAAAATAGACTAAACATAAAACGAGAAAAATTGACATATTAACCTAAGCAGAAAACAAAACATTCCATCGGAATACACCCGATCGGAATAAACATGATCGGAATATATAAATTGTTGCTGATCGGAATAACCATGAAGGGCACCAATCGGAATATGGTGAAATTTAGAGCAATCGGAAAATGGACAAAGACTCCCGTCGGAATGATTACAAAAGCTACCAATCGGAATATTTGAAATACTCCAATCGGAATAATGTAACTGGTCGTGGTCGGAAAACCAAAACCCTAATCCGATTGGATCAATCGGAATGCAGAAGTGGATACCGTCGGAATACTGGCCAATCGGAAAGGGGTTTTACCACCCTTTCCGAAAATAAAGGGAATCGGTTAGGGGGAGTACACGGTCGGAAAACCCAATCGGAAAGGGGTTTTAAACTCCCTTTTCTGAAAATAAAGGGAATTGGTTAAGCTAGACAATAAGCTAAGTTCAATAAGCTAATATCCACAACTTAACAACCCGAATAATAAACCGAATCAATTAAGCACTTATCTCAACTTATTCAACTCGAAAATAAGCAACTTTTTAGATCAAACAATAAAAACATAAACTTTTTAATAAAACTTTTAATAAGAAAAATAAGCTAATCATAAAAATAAGCCAATAAGCACAAAAGTCTTAAAGCTTAATCAAATGAAAAATCCTAAAATGATCAAAAGATTAACTTTTTAAGCACGAAATCATTAAGAACAACACGGATCTATTGATAATCGCACCAAAATCAATCTTAAATCAAAGAAAAGTAGAATGAGATTAAGAAATAAAAGCTTAAAATAGAACTTGATTAATAAAAATAAGCAATACAAAGATGTTTAATCTTGAGAGATTAAAAGAAAAAGATGAACTAGTGAGAGAAAGTTTAAGACTTTCTCTCTCTAAAACTAGAGAAAACTAAAAAATGAAAATTAACTAAAAACTATAACTCATCTCCTAATGACTATTAGGAGGGTATTTATAGGGAAGGTGGAAGGAGTGCATGTGTTGCATCTTCTTTCTTGCTTTCTTCACGTTTTCTCGACTCGACTTTAATTCTTCGTCTTTGTCGTCTCAGGATTTGAACTTGTCTTTTAATTTTCTTCTTCTATTTAGACTTAAGTTCTTCGACTTCGTTAAACTTCCGTCTTTTGACTTTTTCTTCGATAAGTCTTCAGAATAGGCCTTGGACTTCCGTTCTTTTTGCATTCTTGATCTTTTAACTTCGTCTTTTCCCGTTTGCTTCAATAAAAGCCCGTGAAAGCCCGTGTTTTCTTCCTTTTTCATATTTTGGTCCTAAAACACAATAAAAACACAAATCACGCATAATTCCGACTTTTACGACATAAATCACACGTTTTGGTCTTGTTATTATTGGAAATAAGTGGTAAAAGGATAAGTGTTTTCACACTTATTAAATCCCCTACACTTAACCATTGCAATGTCCTCATGCAATGCATTAGTTACAAAGCAAGATTACATTTTCCATCATAATCAATCCACGTTGGCCTTTATTAAAGAAATAGAAAATTATAAACATACAAAGTAAAGAAATCAAAAACATACCTTGGGTTTTGAAAATGTCGTGAATGATCATCATCCTCAAGTTTTCACTTTCTCCAAACCAATGGGCAAGCCGAAATTTCCAACCGTAGCTTGAAGAGAATTTTGGAGCGTACTGTGGGAGAGCATCGTGCCGCGTGGGCCGATAAGTTAGATGATGCTCTGTGGGCTTTCCGTACTGCTTACAAGACCCCGATCGGTTGTACACCCTATCGTCTTGTGTACGGGAAAGCCTGCCACCTACCCATCGAGCTGGAACATAAGGCGCACTGGGCCTTGAAATGGGCTAACTTCGACATCATCAAAGCCGGTGATCATCGCAAGGTTCAACTCAACGAGCTAAATGAACTGAGGAATGAAGCTTATGAGAACTCGCTGATCTACAAGGAGAAGACGAAGATGATCCACGATGCTAAAATCAAGAACCGAGAGTTCCACGTTGGTGATCAAGTCTTACTCTTTAACTCTCGGTTGAAGATCTTCTCTGGCAAGTTGAAGAGCCGCTGGACTGGTCCATTCACTGTTGCCAAAGTCTTTCCATATGGGACCATTGAGCTTTCTTAGCCGAATGGGCCCAATTTCAAGGTGAATGGCCAGCGTTTGAAGCTGTACTTTGGTGAGGACATCTCTCAGGAGATGATTCCATCCCTCACCACGTTCCCCATGAACTAAAATTGGGTCGAGTCAGGCTCATGACTCGGTGAACAAAAACAAGCGCTTCTCGGGAGGCAACCCGTGTTCTATCCTTTACTGCATTCATAATAAGTGTAGGGGGAGCCCCACATATGTTTGTTGTCTTGTTTCTTGTGTTGTGCAGGGATTTAAGCTTCAGAGAGCATCTTGATGACTTTTGACGAACCGTGATACCATGTTCCCATCTTCCCGGTTCTATCCTAAACTCTTGTGATTCAATATTTCATATTCTATATGTTCACATTGAATTCACTTTAGTTGTCCTTTCCTTAGCAAGATTTAAACAAAGTGCACAATGTCCTAAGTGTAGGGGAGTTTACTCCCACATGCTTAAACATTGAGGAAAATGTTTATCTCAAGTGTAGGGGGGACTTCTATCGAAGTAAGTGGTCTTTTCCATCAATTTGCCCTCATTTTAACCAGAAAATTTGATTTTTCGACATTTTTCAAAATTTTTAATCTATTTTGGCCTAGTTGTATAGTTGTATTTGCCTTTGTTATGTTTCCTTTGCTAGAATAAATTTTTAATAAAGTGGTTTTAGATTTTTCTTAGTCGTGAACATTTTGACTCAACCCGAGTTTACTTACCTAAGTTTACTCTAGCTAGTATCCTTAACGTGTTTAAGTCAAGTTTTGCTAGGCCTTTATATAGGGAGCTATAAAACGCGAAAGTCTTAACTCTCGCGGGTTAAGAACAAGAACTTTTCGCAAGTTCCTATAATTGATCCTAGAGAGTCGTTTATCAAGGGAACTTTAAAATGCGATTTCTAAACTTGAAAAAGTCCAAGAATTTTCAAGATCCTATAGATGACTCGAAAACCTAAAACTTTAATTTAATAGGCCAAGCATCCACGAGTCTCATTCCTTGAGATTTTAAACTGTGGAGAACGAGAGATGATAGAGTCAATTATAAGTTCGGTATTCTTTCGTGAATTTATGTGAGTTAATTATGAGCCTATTCTCCCTCCGCTTGCTAAATAATTTATCTGCTAATAAGTAAGGTTGTACGATTTGAAAGGTTACTTAGCTTCTAGCCCCAAATCGTTTAAAAGTTGCTCGGTACGGATTAGAGTTCATAGCCAAGGCATAACTTATTGAAGCGGGATGCAAAGATTGGCGAGTCCGAAAAGGCCCTAACAAGGCATGAGGGCTATATTTTGTTGCTAAAGATCCAAAAGTGATGTGAAGAATCATTTATCGAAAATCTATATGAAGGATCAAGACACACGACGAAAAGCAAAAACTCCCCAAAAGTCATGGAGAAGTCTATCCGAAAAGACCCTAACAAGGTATGAGGATAAATAGATCCAAGTCCTAAAAGGAGGCGGATCGTTGTATATCAAAGTCCAAAATAAAGATTGGAGAAAAATGAAGAAGTCGTGGTCCAAAGATGAAGAATCTCTCAAAAACTTCAAGTGAAGAAATTCCTATTATGAAGAGAAGACCATAATTTCAAGAACGTCTCTCGAAGATTCGAAGTATGAAGTCGCTGCCAAATATCGGTCCGAGAAAGGTCTCAAATCGTGAAGCGAGTTATGCCAAGATATGAACTTTATGAGGTCCCGAGAAGCAGTTTTAAAAGATTTGGTCCTTTAGCTAACTATTGATTAAATCGTGCACCTTATTTTCGGACTAAATAACTATCGAAATAAGTCAAACAATGCATCCTCGTGATCATTCAAGACAAAAATAAAATATAAGAGATACACCTAGGAATAAGGGAGTCTAAGTGAATAATTGGCCCACATGAGTTCGTGATAGTTTGCTAACTTATAATAACAATGATCTCGTTTTTAAGCTTGGTATGAGGAACGTGAAACTTGAGAATGATAAACGTTCATGGCCACCAAAACCCAATGTAAGTTTTTAATTTCTTTACTTATTTCTATCTTTTACGTTTAGTATTTAATAAAGGCCAAGGTGGGTTATTTATGATGGAAAATGTAAACCGTGCTTTAAAATTAATGCATTGCATGAGGGCATTGCAATGGTCAAGTGTAGGGGATTTAATAAGTGTGAAAACACTTATCCTTTTACCATTTATTTCCAATAATAACAAGACCAAAACGTGTGATTTATGTCGTAAAAGTCGGAATTATGCGTGGTTTGTGTTTTTATTGTGTTTTAGGACCAAAATATGAAAAAGGAAGAAAACACGGGCTTTCACGGGCTTTTATTGAAGAAAACGGGAAAAGACGAAGTCAAAAGATCAAGAATGCAAAAAGAACGGAAGTCCAAGGCCTATTCTGAAGATTTATCGAAGAAAAAGTCAAAAGACGGAAGTTTAACGAAGTCGAAGAACTTAAGTCTAAATAGAAGAAGAAAATTAAAAGACAAGTTCAAATCCCGAGACGACAAAGACGAAGAATTAAAGTCGAGTCGAGAAAACGTGAAGAAAGCAAGAAAGAAGATGCAACACATGCACTCCTTCCACCTTCCCTATAAATACCCTCCTAATAGTCATTAGGAGAGGAGTTAGAGTTTTTAGTTAATTTTCATTTTTTAGTTTTCTCTAGTTTTAGAGAGAGAAAGTCTTAAAGTTTCTCTCACCAGTTCATCTTTTTCTTTTAATCTCTCAAGATTAAACATCTTTGTATTGCTTATTTTTATTAATCAAGTTCTATTATAAGCTTTTATTTCTTAATCTCATTCTACTTTTCTTTGATTTAAGATTGATTTTGGTGCGATTATCAATAGATCCGTGTTGTTCTTAATGATTTCGTGCTTAAAAAGTTAATCTTTTGATCATTTTAGAAGTTTTCATTTGATTAAGCTTTAAGACTTTTGTGCTTATTGGCTTATTTTTATGATTAGCTTATTTTTCTTATTAAAAGTTTTATTAAAAAGTTTATGTTTTTATTGTTTGATCTAAAAAGTTGCTTATTTTCGAGTTGAATAAGTTGAGATAAGTGCTTATTTGATTCGGTTTAGTATTCGGATTGTTAAGTTGTGGATATTAGCTTATTGAACTTAGCTTATTGTCTAGCTTAACCAATTCCCTTTATTTTCAGAAAAGGGAGTTTAAAACCCCTTTCCGATTGGGTTTTCCGACCGTGTACTCCCCCTAACCGATTCCCTTAATTTTCGGAAAGGGTGGTAAAACCCCTTTGCGATTGGCCAGTATTCCGACGGTATCCACTTCTGCATTCCGATTGATCCAATCGGATTAGGGTTTTGGTTTTCCGACCACGACCAGTTACATTATTCCGATTGGAGTATTTCAAATATTCCGATTGGTAGTGTCTTTGTTATTCCGATTTAGTCTAGATTGGTCATTCCGATTGAGTGATTTTCCCGTATTCCGATTGGTACCATTAGCAGTTATTCCGATTGACCCCCTTTGTACACATTCCGATTGTGCGCATTTCCCTGCATTCCGACCATCCGATCGGAATACATTCCGATCGGGTCCCCTTTTGGCTTGTTTTGGTTTCTTTCGATCTTACTTTCTTATAGTACTTTTTATTTTCAGAAAATTTTCCAAGTGTTGGTTTTATTTAGTGTGTTAATACTTTTCCATTGTCTCCTTTAAGTTTCCATGCATTTATTTTACTTGTCATTTTAATATTAATCTTTTAACTTCCTTTTTACTCAACGACACTTTAATTACTTGCTAATAGTTTAAAACAAACAAACCAAACCATTCTCTTGATTCACCAAAATATGATTGAGTCGCACTTTAGACCGGTTTTCAATTCGAAAAGATTCGGTTTAACGAACTTTCATACTAGGCCTAAAAACCAAGTATTAACTATCGTAAGTTGAATGACGCCACTCGAAAAGACCATTTTCCCTTGCCCTTCATGGACCAAATGTTGGAGCGTCTTGCGGGAAATGATTTCTATTGCTTTTTAGATGGTTTTTCCGGTTACTTCCAAATTCCCATCGATCCTCGTGATCAAGAAAAAACTACATTTACGTGTCCATATGGAACGTTTTCCTATCGTAGAATGCCATTCAGACTTTGCAATGCAACGGGAACCTTCCAACGGTGCATGATGGCTATTTTTCATGACATGATCGAGAAGACGATGGAAGTCTTCATGGATGACTTTTCCGTGTTTGGTAATTCGTTCAATTCGTGTTTGTCGAACCTTGAGAGAATGTTGAAACATTGTGAGGAAACCAACCTTGTGCTCAATTGGGAAAAGTGTCATTTTATGGTTAAGAGTGGAATCGTCTTAGGGCACAAGGTCTCGAAAGCGGGGATTGAGGTAGATCAAGCTAAGGTAGATCAAGCTAAGGTAGACGTCATCGCCAAATTACCTCATCCCAAAACCGTTAAGGGAGCTAGGAGTTTCCTAGGCCACGCGGGCTTTTATCGACGATTCATCAAGGATTTTTCAAAGATCTCTCTGTTGGGAATAAAATTGACCAAGTCCCTAGACGCTGACAAGAGGAACTTGGACGCTGATAAAAGTAAACGAGGCGCTGACAGATGAGACGCTGATAAGAATTATCAAGGCGCCGACAAGAAGAATCTTAACACAAAGACAAGGACTAAATCTGCCAATGATGAATTCTTCAAGCTGGTGGACAAAATATGAAGATAAGAATTCAGAAAATATTCTTAAATGTTTAAAAGATTTAGTCAATAAGTTATTTGAGTATGTTTATCTTATTTCTCTTCCTAAAATAGTTGATCTTAGCTTTTTGTACAAGGCTCCTTAAACCTATAAAAGGAGGCCTTAGGGTTAGACATAAGACACATCTTTTTCACACACCTCTTCCACATATCTCATAACACTTTCATTGTAATCATTCATTGATATTATTAATCAAAGTGAAAGTTTGGTTTACTTTGTTTTGTTCTTTGTTCTAAGTGTTAAATTCCGCATAACACTTAGTTTGTTTAATACAACAAAGTTTCTCTACGTGTTAAACTTGATTTAATCTCGTTAACACAAAGCTAAATCGATCTAAGTTTGGGATCAACAAGTGGTATCAGAGCTTGTTGAGAAACTTTGATTTGAAGAACGAGATCTCGTGAGGTGAACCAGGCTAAGGAAGAAGGTGTAGAAGAATCTGCTGATTTTTTCAGTTAAGGCCACGTCTAATTCAAGTTTCACAAGTTCCAATTCTGATAATGAGGTATGTGATGACTCTTCTTGTAGGTTAAATACTGAAAGACTTAATAAAGAAATTTTAAAATTGAAATCAGATGTGAGTACTGAGAGATGTAAGTTGTCTAACTATCAAATTGCTCTTACTCAAACTGAAAAGACTGTAGCTGAGTATAAGAAAATGGAGTTTGACCTAAAAGATAAAATCAATATCTTAAAACATGATTTAAATCAAAGTAATGATATTAGAAACATCATGGAGAGAGTCAATGCTGAATTACAGGCTAAGTTAGATGAGGCTATCAAGAATAAGGATAATGTAGACCTTAAAATTCAGAGATTTGATAAGGCCTCACAAACCCTAGGAGAATGTGTTGGTAAACAGAGGGATCCTAAGGACATGACTGGGATTAGGATGAAAGACTATACTGTTGTTCCACCACCAGCTGGGGACTTCTATGGTGTCCATAGAAAGGATCTCTCTTGGACTGGTATTCCAGAACTCCAAGAAGAGGATTTTGTTCCTCCACCTAGAGTTCTTTCCCCAGTTGAGGAATATCAACAAAAGTTGACTGACCTGAATGAATGGAAGAAGGCCAACCCTACTTTTTTTGTTAAGGGTGGCTTGTTGTGTGAAAGTCCAAATGAGCCTACCCCTATTAAGATAACAAACCCTATCACTGGAAAAGCTGTTAATCTTGGCTCCCCAATTAAGAAACAACCTAGTGTTAAATACGCTGAAATGTATAGGAAACCTAGGTCATTCAGAAGCCAAGCAATTGTTAATGGGACAGGGTTTTATCAGTCTAAGCCTAAGTTTGTGTCCAAAAAGGCTTGTTACTCATGTAGGAGCTTCTCACATTTGGCCTATAATTGTGTGAGTGAATACAATTCATTCGCTGACAATAGGTCATCCAATGTCAACCATAGACCTTTTGTCCATACTAGACCACATGCTACTAGACCAGCTCCTTTCTTCTCTAAGGCAGCTAATACCCATGCACAAAGGCCCTTTCAAAAGACGAACACTTGGTCAAACAGACAGTATGTTCCTTTAGCAAACCCTAATTTGGGCGCTGATAGGAACAAATTCATCGTTGACAAGAAAATATTCAGCGCTGACAGGAACAAATTCAACGCTGATAGGCACAAATGCAGCGCTGGCAGCTCCAAGTTTGGTATGAGACCTTATTTTAGACCATATAAACAAAGATACTTAGTTAATAAGGGTCAATGGTCTAAAGCATCATCCCATTTAACATGGAAACCTAAACAAGAGCAAAACCTAATTTTAATGGTATTTCAATGACTTGCAATAGATTTAAATATCTTGAGAAGGTCATTACAAGTATCATTGGAACAAATTGGGTGTTTAGGTCACAAAGGGATAAACAGGGATTTGTAGCAAAGAATAAGACCACTCTAGTTGAACAACTAGACAGATCCAAGTCTGACAAGGCTTGGATCTCCAAAGAAAACTAATTTGTTTTCTTTTTGAACAGCCTATCCAAAAGCAGGTTAATGATCAAGGATATTGGGATAATGGATGCTCAAGGAACATGCATTGTTGGTCTTTCCACTAATATTATTTTTATCCACTACCATGTTATCTCTACCCATTGTTGTGGGAAAGGGTAGCCTCTTTGGTGTGTTTTTGTGGTTTTTGTCTAACTATACAAGAAAATGGAGCTACATTTGGATGGATACAGAATTGCAAACTTTTATTTATGATGGTTGGAGTGTTTACATTTCTATCTTGAGATAAAATTTTGCTTCTTCACATATAATGATTTGTATGCTTCTGTTAAGGGGAGGTAAACCTCTAGGTTTTTGGGTACTCTTAGAGCACTCTTGCACAATTCTAGATTGTGTCCACTGGTGAGTACGATTTAGTTTTCTAATTCTTGAGGCACTGTAGCATGCAAAGTTGATATACTTTGCATGCTGCCAAGACTTTTGACCTAGAATTGGGTGTGGTCGTATGGGTGACTTGGGGTAGATATATTTTTGGGTTACTTGGGGAGTTGCAAAGGTTTTATATGAGTTAACTTTCTCTTTGGGGCATTTATGAACAAAGGACTCTAGAGTTCATGTATGTCTATCATGCTTTTTGCATGAGTGTATGCATGAACAGTGTTTGTCATTCTTGCTTATTAGAGACTAATTAATTTCCTTAGGATTATTACCTTTGTTTGTGTTTTAACTAAGATTTTATGCATTCTCAAGTAAATTTTTTATGCTATGCCATCTTAGCTGATGTCATTTTTAAACTTCTTTATAAACCCAAAATGTTTCATCACCCTTACATTTTTCAAACTTTTGAATATCTGGAAGCCTAATGATCATTGAGATGTTTTTCCTAGTGATTGACAACGAGTAGCAGCAGAGATCACTTTCACAAGGGTGTATAGTGTTATGGAGATGGCTGAGACTATTGGCACTAGCTTTAATGCAGGTCAAGTCAGTCTTATCATCAGTAAGTCCATCCCCATGTCCTATGAATCAACATTGAGGATTTATTTCCCGAATGTGGATGAGGACATTATGAAACCTTTGACATTAATGGAATTGACAAAAATCTGTATTAGCTTGCAAAAGCAAAATATAGAAATGGTACAAATTGTCAAGGATCACTGTTTTGAACTGATAGACTTGTTGTTTTGGAAGCTGATATGAAGCTATGGAGGATATTCATGGTATTGTCCTTTGATACTAATCCTGGAGAGGAGTCTTAAAAAGAGGAGGAGTAATTGAATTTATATGACAAGAGTTATAAAGAAGCTTACTATCATAAGATGTATTGCAGAAGATGATTAATATCAAGTTTGAGTGTTGACATTTTGAGGTTTATTCATACTCAAATTGAAGGATAGATCATGTTTGTAAGAATCCTCTCTGTGTGTTTTATTTTATTCAGAAACTTGATTACTAGAGTAGATATCAAGTTTAGGGGAGGATTGTTGGGAATAAAATTGACCAAGTCCCTAGACGCTGACAAGAGGAACTTAGACGCTGATAAGAGTAAACGAGGCGCTGACAGATGAGACGCTGATAAGAATTATCAAGGCGCTGACAAGAAGAATCTTAACACAAAGACAAGGACTAAATCTGCCAATGATGAATTCTTCAAGCTGGTGGACAAAATATGAAGATAAGAATTCAGAATATATTCTTAAATGTTTAAAAGATTTAGTCAATAAGTTATTTGAGTATGTTTATCTTATGTCTCTTCCTAAAATAGTTGATCTTAGCTTTTTGTACAAGGCTCCTTAAACCTATAAAAGGAGGCCTTAGGGTTAGACATAAGACACATCTTTTTCACACACCTCTTCCACATATCTCATAACACTTTCATTGTAATCATTCATTGATATTATTAATCAAAGTGAAAGTTTGGTTTACTTTGTTTTGTTCTTTGTTCTAAGTGTTAAATTCCGCATAACACTTAGTTTGTTTAATACAACAAAGTTCCTCTACGTGTTAAACTTGATTTAATCTCGTTAACACAAAGCTAAATCGATCTAAGTTTGGGATCAACACTCTCGACCCATTACACATCTTCTTGAAAAAGAGGCACGTTTTGTCTGTGACGAAGATTGTGTACGAGCCTTTGAAATCCTTAAGAGGAAACTTACCGAAGCTCCCATTCTTGTTGCTCCCAATTGGAACCTCCCCTTTGATCTCATGTGTGATGCTAGTGACTATGCTATTGGGGCCGTTTTGGGGCAACGTCATGATAAGCACTTCTTGCCTATTCACTATGCTAGCAAGACGATGACCGAGGCTCAACTAAAATACACTACAACGGAAAAGAAATTCCTTGCCGTGGTGTATGCATTTGAGAAATTTCGACCTTATCGCGTC
The DNA here is from genome assembly GCA_025667525.1 of Glebionis coronaria. NCBI lineage: Eukaryota > Viridiplantae > Streptophyta > Magnoliopsida > Asterales > Asteraceae > Glebionis > Glebionis coronaria. The sequence continues at coordinate 296,568,532 of CM046874.1, forward strand.
GTGACGAAATGCATAGTGTATACGGATCATTCGGCTATCAAGTATCTCATGGCAAAGCAAGATGCTAAGCCTAGATTACTTCGTTGGATTCTCCTCCGTCAAGAATTTGATCACAAAATCGTTGACAAAAAAGGAGCCGAGAATCTAGCGGCCGATCATCTTTCTCGTTTGGAAGATCCTCACCAAAGTGTTTACGAGCCCAAGGAAATCACCGAAACATTTTCGCTCAAAAAACTTGGCATAGTGAATTCTAAGCTTGATTCTTCCACCCCATGGTTTGCGGACATCGCAAATTACCATGCGGGTAACTTCATCATCAAGGGTATGACGACTCAAGAAAAACGAAAATTCTTTCGTGACGTCAAGTTCTACTTTTGGAGCGACCCTTACTTGTTTCGAACTTGTGCGGATCAAATCATCCGACGTTGTGTATTTGGCACCGAAGCTTCTAACATCCTTAGAGCTTGCCATGAGGGACCCACGGGTGGTCACCACGGTGCTAATCTCACGGCTAAGAAGGTGTTTGATGCCGGCTTCTTTTGGCCTACTATCAACCGAGATGCACAAGATCTTGTGAAGTCGTGTGGTTCATGCCAGCGACAAGGAAAAGCCTCACAAAAAGATGAAATGCCACAAAATATCATCCAAGTGTGTGAGATCTTTGACGTTTGGGGTATAGACTTTATGGGGTCGTTCCCATCATCTCGTGGTAATAAGTACATTCTCGTTGCGGTTGACTACCTATCTAAGTGGTTGGAAGCTAAGGCTTTGCCCACCAATGATGCTCGTGTGGTAGTCAAGTTTTTGAAAAGCTTGTTTTCTCGGTTTGGAACCCCTCGTGCGATCATAAGCGATCGTGGAAGCCATTTTTGTAACGACCAATTCGAAAGGGTCCTAAGGAAATATGGGGTTACACATCGGCTTTCTACGACTTATCACCCACAAACGAGTGGGCAAGTCGAGGTTTCAAACCGAGCGTTGAAGAGGATCTTGGAGAGATCCGGTGGGGAAAACCGACAATCTTGGTCGAATAAGTTGGACGATGCTTTATGGGTCTTTAGGACCGCTCATAAGACGCCCATTGGGTGCACTCCCTATAAGCTTATGTATGGGAAGAATTTTCATTTGCCTATCGAATTAGAACACAAGGCTTATTGGGCCCTAAAGCATTTTAATGATGATATGGAGACCGCGGGAAAACACCGGAAAATGCAATTAAATGAATTGGATGAATTAAGGGATATTGCTTATGAAAATTCATTGATTTACAAAGAAAAAACTAAAAAGTTGCATGATTCTAAAATTAAAAACCGGGTTTTTAACATTGGGGATCAAGTTTTGCTTTTTAATTCTCGATTGAAAATCTTTTCCGGTAAGTTGAAATCCCGTTGGTCCGGTCCATTCACCGTGACTCAAGTATTTCCGTATGTGACCATCGAGCTAGCTCAAGATGATGGTCCTAACTTCAAGGTGAATGGACATAGGTTGAAGCACTACTTTGGCGGGGAAGTTCCATCCTTGAACTACCTCGACCAAATCACTTTCCCCAATGATAATTAGTATTGAGGGGATCGAGTCGAGCTCATGACACGGTAATCAAAAACGAGGTGCCTCGTGGGGGATTCCCATGCTTATCTTATGTACATATTATCGCTTTCTAATGTAGTAACGTGTGGGGATTTGTGCCCTTCCAACCTTTGTTTCGTGGTTGTTTGTGAATTGTGGTTTTTAGATGATCATTATCTTCATGATTGGAGCCTCTCGTGTTCGTTTATGGGAGCACTCGATCGTTTGCTTTGAAGAATTTCTCGATATCCACATGATATATCCTTTTATGTTCTAACCTTAGGTTTATAGCACACTTCATAAACGGCTATTAATTTATTGGTTACACGCTTTCCATGCTAGATTAGGCATTCGACTACGTCTCTAGTATGGGGGTGTTTGCACCCCTAGACTCGAAACATTGAGGACAATGTTTAACTTTAGTATGGGGGGTGAATAGATACTTGCCTTGCCAAACCTTCACGCTTTCCAAAGTTTATCTTTTTGTTTATCGTTTTGTTGCAAAATAAGGCTAAAAATGGCCAAATTTTAAATTTTTTCTCATGTTTTATAAGTGTTTGAAGACACGAATGTAGGTTTTCCGATGGCGAGAATAAGAGTAATTTTTTACTCGACCGTGCGTGTTGAGCACTTAGCTTTGATTCCTTAACTACACATTAGACTAAGTCTCTTAAATGAGGACGAGAAATGATAGGGTTAATTATAAGTTACTATACTAAACGTAGAATACTCGTATTCTTTCAAAAACTCATGTGTTCTCGTTGTTTGCTTATTCTCCCTTCGCATGTAAATATTTTTTGCTTAATAAATATTGACTTAGCGGTTTAGTTGGGATTGTTGGGTTTCAAGTATTTTCTAGTAGCTTCCGTGTAATTAAATTGGGAAGACATTAAGGTATCGCCAGCGTCACGGTTTTGAAGTATTGGCACCCGAATAATCAAAAGCTTCACCTAATAATAAGATTTCAAGTGCTCACCTAAATCAAGAAAACAATTTGAAGCTCACAAGGCCGAAAAATCTATGCAAAACTGAAAGTGAATCAAGCCTTAATCTTTGAAGCTTTAAAGATCCAAAATTCGCCTTAGCGTGAGGATATACGTCTTTGGCTAATAAAACCACCGATGAGGCGGATAATAAAAGGCAAGGCAAGACCGAAGTCATAATAAAAGCTTCATGGCGAAGTTGAATAAAAGATGGAGGTAAACCAATGATAATAAGGCCCTTCCGTTAGGGGGCGTATAAAAGTCTTGGTAATAAGTCTCATGTTCAAAACCGTTATAAAACCGTGTTTATCGGTTCTTCTTGTTGACTTAATTTTTTAACATCGTTGTCTATTAGGAGGGGTTATTGATTTGATGGTCTTGGTTACACCGTTAGGACTCTATTTTTAGACCTAAATCTCTATTATCGCATAAGTCAAACAATGTATCCTCGTGAGACATTCAAGACAAAATAAAATATAAGAGATACAACTTAGGAAATTGGGAGGATAAGTACATGATTAGGGCATATGAGTAGTGTTAGCATTACTAACTTATAATGACAATGATCTCGTTGCACGCTTGGCATGGAATTGGGGTGAAAATCGAGGACGATGAAATTATTTCTAACGAAGCATTCACGTGTTCTTATTCTATGAACCCAAACGTCTCATTTTGCGATGAAAATCATACATTATGTCTGAAATGCAAGTAGTAGTAATAGTAGTAGTGTAGCTAGTTTATCGTTCAATAAAGTGAATAAAAATGAATTTTGGAGGTGCTACGATACTTTATTCTAGCATTGCGTGAGGGCACGGCAATGGTTTAGTATGGGGGAGTGATGAGACTGCTTTTATACATAGTCTCATCGTCCAAATAGGGCTTAAAATGCATAAAATATCATGAAAATACCCAAATATATGCTTGTGTTTGTTGCTTGTGTATTTTAGGTATGGATGTTGAGAAAATGACAAAATATCACAAGAATCATGCAAAAACGAACACGGGAAATGAAGCCGCACAATGAACCGGACCCGAGTATTGAATTTTCCATGAAGACCCTCAAGTTTGAAGATTGTACAACTTTGGTCCCTCAACTTTGGCAACTTGTCAAAAATGACCCTTGAAGAATCATGGGATACAATTTACAACCCTAAAGTTTGGTTATTTATCAATATCAGCCCTCCAAGATTGATGAAAAGTGCAATACTAGTCCTTAAATCCAATTTGTCAACCAAAGGACTTAGTTTGCAAATGCACAAGGACTAACGGTGTCATTGGAGAAGGACCTTGTTTGCAAACTGACTAAGAGAAAGGCTGTTAGTATAGGGGGAGAATCTTCCACTTTCCAAACTTAATTTAACCAAACCCCATTAATACCCAACATAAACCCATTTTACCCCAGCCCACCTGTCGCATGATGACACGTTACCCTTAATACCCGGTTTACCCAAACCCTACAAACCCACCCATATCCAGCCTCAACCCACTAGCCATGTTTTATATTAATTTTAGTTTAAACTAATTTTAATTAATCAAAAACCGGGTTACATCTCACCCCCAAACCTGCCAAACATAAACCCTAATTCAACCCTCCATTAATCCATTGAAATTAAAATAAGAAATCATCCAGAAAAGTGATTAAGGGTTCATTAAACCTTCCTAACTCACAACCCCCATCCAGCTCAAATCATGTGTTCACATGAGCCACCCATACCCCACATACCACAAGAAACCAAAAGAAGGCAGAAGATCAACGATTGGGAGCTACTATTTGACTTCACTATTGGCCAAGATCACTCTACCAAGCTGGCATCTCAGCTACAAGCCAAAGACATCACATGGGACGAATTCAAAATCGGCATATTCCAGTTGGGATACGAATCTATAGGAGGGTATGATTGGAAATTCAGCAAATTAGGGTTAGATTTATTTTATTTTCTAGAACCATCTTGTAACCCCTATAAAAAGGGTGGTAGGATTAGCTGTAGTTCCTGTTCTTGTTTTCCTTGTTCACTTCCTTGTAAAGCCATTTTTTTATGAATGAAAAATTATGGTTAAGTGTTTGTGAAGAAAACGAGTTCCAATCTTTATTTTCTGTTCTGTTTACAATATAATCATTTGGGTTTGTGTTTGTTTTAGGAGTATTACTTTATAAACTTTGTTCCAATTGTTCTTTTTTTTACTAATCTCAAGTAATCTGAGTGTGTTAAGTTGTTAAAGAGTTTTAATGTTTCAAATAGTGTCAAGTTCCAAAGAAGGTGACATCTTAGTAAGTTAAAAAGAATTTCATAGGTTCATCAGTCAAAGATTGAGGTTTAGTTAAGCTGCATAGGCTGTTTATTCGGGTTATTACGCGACCAAGAATACCTGATGTCAACTTATATCAAGTATCAGTGGGTGCGATAACACGGGTAACCAAGCCGTGAGGCGTAAACGCTCAAGTCTTGGTTTTACTTCTTTTTTTATTAAAAAGAGTTCAGAAAATTAACTTCGTGTGTTATTTTTACTTGTACTGTTCACGTTTGATAAATCTTAGCAGGATTGGAAGCTTGTACTCGTTTTCGCTGAGTACATAAGCTCAAACAGCCGAGAGCGTGGATGTACGTTCTTGCCGTACGTTTTCCCTCTCTTTCTTGTTTTTCATTAGTCTGCCATGATTAAATGTTGTTTATGTGATTATGCCATGAGTTTGCATTAAGTGAGTAACTACTGTATGTGTTTGTTTACTTTTGTCATAAGTTCCTGAATTTGAATCTTGCTTGTTTAAAGTTGTTTTTCTTAAAAAAAAGAGAGAAATTGTCACAGATAAGATTTTTCTTTGCATTTGAGTTGAATCGTATTTTAAGTGTTGATATTGGTTCCTTGCTTGAATTATAGTTAATCACTTTTGATAGTTGGTATTGGATGTGTTTTATGGTCTTTGGATAGTATCACTTTGGTCAGACAACCAATTGCACTCCAAAGCTTGATAATCACTATTGGAGGCGTTTTGGGAATCACTTTCAGTCATAGTTGGATTGAGGGAATGCAAGTGTGTTATCTCTGTTTGTAAGCATTTTGAGGGTCCTGCAGTCGGACCGAATTGTCTTGCTTTGTTGATTATCTTGCTGTTTAAATCCCTTTTTGTGTCATCAAGTTTTTTTAGTAAATGAGTTATTAATCAGTGATTTGATGTGACTATGGTATAATCATCTTGGTATATCTGGTGGTTTACTCGTGTCATTTGCTCTATTTTTACCAAACTGTGTATCTTTGAGCTCAAAACAAAACACAACAAAGTAATCAGTAAGGATTTAAGGGGCATCCTCTAATTTTTTATTTATGTGCTCTAGTATGCTTCTAGGTTTTATTATAATATAGGTTTAAGATCAGACAGCCCATTTTAGTTCCTTGTCAATTGCTGTGTATTTCTTGGTGCCATTTGTATATGCAGCAACCATGAGAAACCCCCTGCCTGATTTCGTAGTAACTGTGAATCTGCCCATTGTTTGCGTTTAAAAGAGGGTACATGCTGGCTTATATTGCATAAAACTTTTGGCGTAATTTGTTATAGTCTTAAGCCTGTGTTTGCATGTTGTCTATGATACCTATCATCTAAACAGAAACCATAGTGAAAAGAAAAAAAAGTGTAAACAAGTAATTGCTTGAGGTTGCATTGGCATTTAGTTTTTGTGTTTTTCTTCATATGTGAAAGGTGCAACCTGCTTTATTTTAGGTTTAATTCGTGTATTTTAAGTTGATAGTTGTTTGTTTCTGTGCTCGGTGTTAGTTGTGTTATTGACTCCTCACAACCAAACCGGTTGTGAGGGTGCCGTTGCTCCTCCATTAACAGCTTGCCACAAAGTACAAAGAAAAGGAGAAAAAGCAAAACAGTTAAATCTGATAATATTGGGAGCTAAACTGGGTTCTTGGATCACTAGTTGGAGTAATTCATAGAGAGAGTTGGTCATTTGGTGTTGTTTATGACTTGTGCACCAAAGGTAAAGAAAGTAATATTATAAACAAAGAACAAGAAAAAGTGAGCAGTGGAAGTCTGGTAGGTTGAGCATTCAGATTCGTGCTTAGATTGGGTGAAATCCGTCCTGTGTTTGTGTTTTGGTGAGTGGATGTGTTTGTGAACAAGTGGGTAAAAAGAAAAATTAAAAAAAAAGTTTAAATTTTTTTGGGTTGCACCAGCCTCGAACCCGTGACCACTCGCTCAACAACACAACACCTTAACCAACTGCCCTTGGGTCTTTTACTGGTAGTAGTTTACCTAGTATTAGATTTAAGGGCCTTTTGGTCTTGGGCTTATTTAAAAAGTCGTAGCTTTAATAGCTCATACCAGCTTATTCTATAAGCTCATCTCCCCAATTCGATTTTTCTTTTGTTTCTTATACAGTTAGTAACTTTTTGGCATTAAGTTTTTATTTTTCCCTTTATTTAATCAATTTTTAACATTATTTTTAGGATTAAAATTCGTAAAGTAATTAAAAAATAGATAAATTAGTTTTAAAAATTTCAAAAAAATATTTTTGGGTTTTAATTTAATATTTGGAGGTTTACATCTTTTTAACTTTTCATTTAAGTTAATTTTTGATTTTATTTAATTTTTAGGTTTTTCTTTTATTTTAAAAATCAATATTAAATTATTAAATAGCTTTTAGAAATTTTGGTTTTCAATATATTGATTCTTGTATTTTTCTTTGTTTAGGATAAAACTTTGGTAATTTTTGGTACACTTTTTCGTTTTGTCGAATTTTACGTTTTTGCGTTTTTTACGTCTTAGGGTTATTTTTAGCGTAATTCGTCTTCTTTTTCCCATTTTCTCACAAATATAATCACAAATCATTTATCATCTCTTAACACAACGCACCAAGCCTCCTTGAGAACGATCCCACACAAAGGGTCATAAGTGCTTTCGTTTTCCTAAACGAACACTTAATACTTACCGCTTTTCCCTCGTTTTCCTAAACGAGTGTAAAAATTACAACCATCAGATCACAAGCATGAATGTATCAAATTACAGCCTACACACGTGATTCGCCATATTTATGGATGCTACATGTGCATTGGTCAATCCAAACGACATAACATGAAACTCATAATGGTCATTACAAGTTCTGGATGTAGCGATTGGAATAGATAATCTTTTTCGCGGATGCGAAATTGAGTATAATTAGAATAGATTTTAGGGTTATGGCTTGGAAATGTTTCGGAATGTGGCAAAACTAGTCCCTCCATATTTTAAAACAAGTAAACTTCCGGATTTTTCATATTTAGTACCTCGGGCTTGTTATAGTTTCGGCTTATGGCAGATTTGGTCCCTCTAGTATTATCTAGGTTTTGTAACTTTAATTAAATGACAAAACAGCCCCTAGGGCTTCTTTAAGTTTCGGACTATTGCCAAAATGATCCTTAGGGTTTTAGAATGACAAAATAACTTTTAATAACTTCCCAAAATGGTCTCTAGGGTTTAAGTTGCCACGGAAAATAATTATTAAACCCTAGACTTTTGGATATTTACATTTTCAGTCCTTGTGTTTACTAGTTTATCAAAACAAGTTTCATAAGTCACGGTTTTAGTCCTTAAGCTTTGTGAATTGTCATTTTCATCAAAAAAAATTTATAAGTTATATTTTACTATAAAAACTTTCATTTTAACATTTAAACTTTATATGGGCTCATTAAATGGGCTAAACATCTAATGGGCTATTTTAGTGGGCTTAAATATTTTTCAAGTCCACTAATTTGTTTAAATGGGCCCTTAAATCATCTATTGGGCTTAATACATTTTTAAGTCCTTTAGTTAGTTAAATGGGCCTAATTGTGATCTTAAGTCCATTTAAGTTACTATAATTTATAAAATGGGCTTATTGGGTCCATTTAAGTTTTGAATTAACATCTCATAGACTTAATTAGTCCATTAACATTAATTTACATTTTATGTATATTTTTACTTAGGATATTCTTATGAGCTTATTATGAGCTTATTAATATTTAGTTTTCCAATCTAAATGAATAAAACTTACATTTTGTGTTATGTGTTATTCCAAATTAGATCTAGGTGTGTTATAAGGTTATAAGTAGGTCATAAGCCCTAGTAGGAGCTTATATCCCACGGCTAATATTGGTTATAGTTTATTAAGATAAGTCAAGTCTTATTTTAAGGTTGCATGTAGTTTATTATGTGTTACAAAATTAGATCTAACTATGTACACATCAAGAAAATAAATCACTACTTCAGAATGAGATCTCAACTATGTCTAGACCTAAAAATCAAACATAGATCTATGTACCCTCATATATAGCTCACGGCTACATTTGTAGATCTTGGTATTTCCAAGATATCCCTTTTACTAGTTTTTAAATCTTGTAATTATTTACAAAAACACATTATGATTATCTAGGTTACATGCATGTTTCCAAGGGTACCATCATTCCAAGAAACAATATATACCCCACGGCTATATTGTTCCCTCCCAATATTCCCATTAGATCTACTAGCTTATTTCATGTATACCATGTTAAGTTTAACACTTATCATTAGATCTAGGTTTTTATAAGCATGCATGTACATCTAACCCATTCTAGGGTCATATGTAACCCACCCGGCTATATATTCACATAAGTTACTTTGATGATTTTTAATAGCTCTTTTAACATGTAACATTTCATGTTCCACTATTCAAAACTTAGTAGATAAATCATATGGCCTTTACTCATTCTAGCCGTGCCCTTTAAGGTCATGGCTTTCATGAATTTTAGATTTCACAAGTTCTTTCCATGAGATCTATGGATATTGGTTAACCAAAGTCCCATAAACAAGATTTGTAACCCATGCCATATTTAGATTTATAAAAGATTTCATATGGTTTTTAAATCTAGTTTAACACAAAACACATAGTCATAAGTTTCTTATTAAAAAGATTTTGAATCATGATCATAGGTTGTGTAAATATGTCGTGACACATAAGGGTCATAGCCTTACCAAATCTTGATTTTTAACATGTTATTCACTTGTGTTTATAGGTGTATGAGATGCATGCATGAAGAAATGAAAGATTATGATGTGTATACCTCTCTTGCCTAAAAGTACCAAAGAGGATCTAGATGAACAAGAAGATATAAGATCTACTCAAGTTGATGGAGAAATACCCTAACACAAACCAAGCCGTGACCTATAAGGATTTGGCTAGGGCTTGTTTGTAGTGATTCCAAAAGAATGATGCCACCAAATGATTTGTAATCAAGACGGGACAAAGATTTAGTTGATTTAATGAATCAACTTTGGATTTTTTGGCTTATGGCCGAAATGTTTGAGAGAGAAAGAATTAGAGAGAAGTGAGTTGCATGTATGAGAGATGGGGATGTGTGTGTTTCGGCTTAAAGATGAGAGAGGGAAAGAGAATGCAAAAGGCATGATTGCCTTGGTAAGGACATTTGTGCCACGTGTAAGCTCTTCCCATTCAAAGACAACCCTTCTTCTTCCACATATGCATGTGTGTGCCGTGTAAGGATATCCAAAGAAAGGGTGGGCTTGTGTGGGCTTGAGTTGGGCTAGGGCATAAGGAATACATAACTTTGGGTTAACCCAAGAAAGTTTAGGAATACCTAAACTTATGCATACACATATACATGGCCACATATACATGGTGTAGATAAATTTTCTAATTTTTGGTTAAGTGTTGAGTATTTCCAATATTATGGATACATCTTACTTCTTGCTATCCCTAGTTTTATGTGCAAGGTTCACATTATGAATCTTATTTCACAAGTGTGGATGTACAAGTATATGTACATGTTTAGACAAATTCACGCATACCCCATAGAAATGTAACACATGAGTTTGTGTTCTAGGATTATTAGGTGGAAATCTATTACATAAAATCATGGTAAAATCATGGATTTTACAGTACCACCCTGTTATTTTAGCTTTGTCCTCAAATCTACTAAAAACCTAGTTATATTCTAAGTAAGAGATGTTCTAAGTACATGATTTGTTTCAGGTTCTCTCTCGGGTATGGATGGCGGCACGAACGCGGAGTGGTCTACACCTAGGGTATTATTATACGCCTACTCTGGCATTTATGGAAGCTTCCGTCATTATAGGTGAACAGAAGAGAATGTAAAGAGATCTTTATCCGAATCGCACTATACATCCGATTGGGCAGTAAAGAAGATTGCTGCTGTGGATGGATAGGCGAGGAATGTAAAGAGATCTTTATCCGGATCGCACTATACATCCGATTGAGCAGTAAAGGAGACTGCTATTGTGGATGGACATGCGTGGAATGCAAAGAGATCTTTATCCGGATCGCACTATACATCCGATTGAGAAGTAAAGGAGACTGCTGCTGTGGATGGACATGCGAGGAATGCAAAGAGATCTTTATCCGGATCGCACTATACATCCGATTGAGTAGTAAAGGAGACTGTTGTTGTGGATGGAAATGCGAGGAATGCAAAGAGATCTTTATCCGGATCGCACTATACATCCGATTGAGCAGTAAAGGAGATTGTTGCTGTGGATGGACAGGTGAGGAATGCAAAGAGATATTTATCCGGATCGCACTATACATCTGATTGAGTGGTGAGACTACTACTGTGGATGGATAGGCGTAGGCTTCTCAAGGTGTGTTGTAGTCATACTTTTCACGAATTTGGGAGGGGACCATTGGCGTTGTGGATTTGGGTAGGAGGGCAAATCCATTGCAAATGGTTTCTGATATGAGGAGGACGTGCCAGCTTGTTTCATCCGCTGGGGAATCCGGGGACGCACTAATTCTACATCCTGTTCATGGGTGAGATACAAGTTATATCTCCATACCCGCGGATGTAAAATTGGGAGTTGAAGGTAAAACAAACATGTTTAACTTTAACCCTTCCTATATTAGCAGCTTTAAGAATAGACTTACAATCTTTACCTCTTGGCAGCGAGGTACAAACATTAGTTAATGGTACTAAAGTTTATACCCAACAAGGAGGTTAAGACTGTTGTCGATGGCGTTTGTGTAAGAGGTTGCAAGGAATCTGCTTCCTTTGCCGTGAGGCTGAGTGAGAGGGGCGCAGAAAAGAAGTACCTCAAATGGTGGAAATAAAAGAAGATACCACGAATAAAGAAGTGTGCGCCTTGCAGGGTGTCGCAACAAGGGTCATGCATTCATTATTACTGGTTCAAGATTTTGTATAAATTTTGACTTCTAAAGAGTGGAATTCTCATCTCCCAGCATCTAGTGGGTGATGGTATTGTCGAACTAATTGGACCCGAAGAGAAATGAGGAATGTTTAAAAGCATAGGACATTCATTATCTCCTTACGGGGGATGCCAAACGTAGCCCTACAAAGTACACCCATTGTGAGTTGGGTGTGCCTTTCAGGTTTTAGGGTTGTCTAGGTGGCGGAAGTAACCCTACAAAATACACCCTTGTGGGTTGGTTGTGTCCTTCAGGGTTAGGCAGGGAAGAAACAGTTTAGGGAAACGGGTCACTCTCGGACCAAATATTCTTTAGCCCGTTGGTGCTAGAGATGACACTAAATCTAGTGTTAACTATACCGGGGTTATGGCTCCCCAATATAATCAAGGTTTCATCTCACCAAGGTACACAAACCAATTTTTGGCCATAAGGGATAATCGCATGTTACTTGCTAGTCAATTTGTGCTAAGAACGACATTAAAGTTATCAAGGCTTTCTAGGATCTGATTGGTGTAAAACGGTTGATTTGGAAAGTTTTTTTTAAGGAACAACCTCGGATGAGGGTGTTTAACTATCATAACTTTTCTGTCGACTATCCCACAGTATAATAGGAGCCTGGAACTATCGGAGGGATTTCCATTACCTTACTAAATTTAGAAATTGTAGTGCCTTGGCCTAAACATGTATCAGACAAGATAGATGTATATCATTTGTTTAGTAAGAACGTACCAGGTACGATGTTGGAGCCTGGGTTTGTTGGGGCATTGCCAGCTATGTACACTTGCGAAGGAGCTCCCTTGTCGTCCTTCTTCTGGTTGGCCCTCTTAGGACAATCTGGTCTCATGTGCCCAGGGGTTCCACACCCGTAACATACCACAGCTTTCTTTGGCCCGCTACCGCTCCCACCAGTGGGGTTTCGATTTCCCGGTTGCCCACTTCCACTCCCTCGTACGTTGGACTTGCCCTTGTTGCGGTTTCCAGGATTGGTTTTGGGTCGACCTGGGGTGGCAACATTAGTTGGGCAATCGCGAGAAAAATGGCCTTGTTGGCCGCACTTGTAACATCCTCGACATTGTCCTCCAGCAACATGATGGTAGTTGCACTTCGAACACTTGGGCTTTGTCTCTGAGTAGTTCTTGGCACGGGTTGTGGGAGTAGTGTCTTCTGCTTGCCCAACATTTTGCTTTTTGAAAGGCTGTTGGTGCTGGCTACGAGAGTTTTCTTCGTATTTCCTCTCGTTGTCTACTTGTCTCTCAGATAGATTGCAGGTTCGTTTGTTAATCAGCTCAGTTGCAATTTCCATGGCACCTTCCACAGTGGTGGGTCGTGAAGCTAGCACACTGTCGTGAATGTTGTCAGGGAGTCCACTAACATACCTTTCAATCTTGTCACTCCTTAGAGGAAACATTCTGGTGCACATCAAGCTTAACTCTTGAAATCTTTGGTTGTACCAAATGACATCATTGTTCTTACACTTGAGGTCCTATAGCTCAACTTCCAACTTCTTCATTTCTCCTCTGGGACAGTACTTCTCAGTCATTCTTTCCTTGAGGTTGGCCCAAGTGAGAGTATAAGAAGCGGCATGTCCAAGGGTGGTGACCACAGAGTTCCACCAAGTAAGGGCGCTGTCGAGTAGAGTGCATGTAGCATACTTAACCCTGTTCTCGTCAGCACAATCGCTGATGCGGAAGACTGTCTCTAGTCTTTCAAACCATCGCATTAGTTCAACAACTCCATCTTTTCCTCGGTAGTATGAGGGTTTGCATTTCAAGAAGTCGGGGTACGAGCAACCCCTGTTGAAGTTGTTTCTACGTATGTTGGGGTTTGGGTCATCGCCCATATTAGCTTTTCTGGCTGTCATGGCTGTCGAAATTCCTTCACCAATCATCTTCCGGATTTGAGCAGCGGTAACATTATGAGTAGCTTCAGGTACTTCGGTATTAGCGGTATTGGAGACAGTTGCATTATTGGGGTTCGATTGGGAAATCACCATTTGTCTATAATCATACACAAAATGAGATTATCAATTCCATCGTTAGTGCATTTTTTATATTATTTGCAAGAGAATGATTTCATGCATAAAATTCGTAACTAATTTTGATAACCTGTCAGGATTTCATAATATAATACGTTACACAACAGATATAACATAAGAGAGTGATTTCATGTAAAGTTCCGTAGGGAATTTTAAACATTCGTCAAGCATAACATATCCAGAACAAGGTTTGGCTAGCCTTGCTCCGGGTAGTGGTACACATTGTCATAAGTACATCATATCCAAAATACATGGCCAAAGAAAAGGAAAGATAAGGTACGGGATTACATCACCAAAAGCGGAAAAAGAGATAAAAGTACAAAGGCCCTATGTCATGATAGCCGGGATGCAACCCGTGAGCTTATCATGACGTACAAGAAGTCTAGTACGTCTATGCTAATCCTGCCTGGGTGGTCCACTAGATGATGCCGGGGCTGACGGTGCGGATGGAGCTGGTAGGGCTGCAGAATTCCTTCTGGTGTTCCACAGAGTCCGAACTATCGTTCGGGTCTCCTTGAGCGTACGGAGTGCAGGCAGTAGCTGGTTCCGGAGCCTATAGACGACCCCTCGGAGGTAAGCTATCTCCCCAGTAACCCCATCATGCCGGACGGTGGCGATATCAAAGAGGATGGATAATGATTGCTCCTTAGTGGCAAGGGCGACATAGGTCTGATACTGCAGACCTTCCACGACCTGAAAGCGCTATTGGAGGTGGTAGCTCTCATCCAATAACCATTTCAGCGCCTCGTCCGTCCTTGCCTGGATGCCCTTAGCGGTCTGCGAATCTCCCCTCCTAGTGCGGAAAAGAGTGTCAATACGCTCATAGATGACGGCATGGCTCTGTTGACTGACTGTCAACTGGCTACGGAGGTCGGACATCTCTCGCTCATGGCGTGCAGCCAATGCGGAGATCTGGGCCTGGACAGAATCGACACGTCCTGCCCTGGAGCCTTCCCCGGTCTCATAAGTGGGGACAGGTGTGGGCCCGGAGAAATAGCTGGATAAAAAGGACAGAGGCATAGAAGATGGTATTCTAGAAGGGGCCCGGTCCTCCTCCATAGAGGTTGGGGCCGGTGTGGCTGATGTTGAGATAGAAAATGGGTCCTCTGGGAGTACAGCTTCGGTGGCTAGGTCATCCTCTGGATCCGAGGCTGACAACCACCCACACTGCGTCGATCGTGGGGATGAACAAACAACTGGAGTAGGAGCTACTCTGGGTGGAAGAGTCGTAGATGCAGTAGGCGGAGTCATGATGCTCTGAAATAGTATTATTTTAAGTTTGAAGTGAGTATAAGCTTACAAACAAAGAACAATATTATTTAGATTACATGCTTTATGAAATATATCCTCTTTTAAACAATTTTTAGAATGTTTTAAGGTTACAGATATTTATACTTATACATATATATGTACTATCATGTAAGTAGTTCATTTATCAGTTAGTAAGTGTAAAGTTTAATTTAACATTACTCATATTCGCATTTCAGTGTTTTACCATATAGTGTAAAAATTTCAAGTTTGCACGTCTATCATATAGCAACACCTTACTAAGCAGTATTAATAATTAAGTGTAGTAAACATGTATATATATACAATTAGTTCACATAGCATAAAATGCCCTAAGATCTATATGCTTAAATAAGACGGTCCCAAGGTAAAATCCCCAAAAAGAGTTTTATAAGTTATAGTCCAGTTTTTAAATAAAAGAAAAATCATTTTATTTTTATTTTATTTAAAAATTTATCTGGTTCTCTATAACTAATGCTCTAATACCATTCTTTGTGACACCCCGGGTAGGGTCAGAATATGCGGAAACATCCACGGAGATGTCACAAGGGTGGATCGATAGCATATAGTCCATAGAGCATAAGATAAAATTTAGTTAAATCAGATTACATGTTTATTTAAATAAATAAATAAAAAATGTCTTAAACGAGACAGTAGGTGATTGTTTTTGTTTCTCAAATAGAACCCTTGACGAGTCCTATAATGCAAACTTCTAAGATATTGGAGACCATGCACACACCACGTACTAACTTCATATTCCTGTGCAAAACATACTAACGGGTCAACATAAAGTTGGTGAATTTACAGATTTTAACAATTAATTAGTTTGGACATACAATAATCATAGAAGTAATAATGCACAAAGCATTCTTACTAAAATGTAAATAACATTTGTTTATTATTAGAAACTAAAGCTTAACCCCGTAGTCCTCAACAGATGAGGACGTAGTGTCTTACAAAAAGACAACCATTCCAGTTCCAACATGGTATACGTCTGTTGTCCCGACCAAGGAACAGTGAGCATGACTCATCCAGACGTGGATGGTCAATCCCTAATAGATCTATTTATAACATTTGGGCAATTTACAACAATTTAACAGTTTCAATAGTAAGCAGTCATAATATAGTTTATACAATCCAGTCATGTCCAATATATGTTTGCATATTTTCTTTCCCAAAAGGGAAAGTTTTATCAAAGTTTAAATGGGGCTGTAAACTCACCTGGGAGTAGGCAATTTCTTGTTTAACACGGGTATCCAAATAAAGCTCACACCAAAGTTATGCCTAATCAGATAGTACAGTCTTAATAGATAGTACAAAGAACATATAGGTGTGCTTATACGGATTTTATTCAGTTCATTCATACTATGGTATTTATCTAAATAACCATAGTTTAAGTAGCATCAATATTTGTTTAACTTATTTATATAAGTTTCATTTCTAAGTTCACATCACATGTTTAACTATAAATATTAGTTAGCATACATGTATTTATAGTAATCATTCAATTTTACAATTAAGTTTTATATTTAAGTAAACATAAAAGAAAATGTTTCACTTAAAATATTAATCTATATTCATAGTACTTATACCAATAACACCCCGTTAAATTTGATAACCACGTTCTATATTTAAGTAAACATAAGGGGTTTTACTTATAATATATTTACGTAGTAACATTTAATTTAATTAACGTTCACACAGTTTTTATTTCTTAAAAGTATATGAGTACATGTATTAACAATACATATTCATAATTGTTCATACAATTATTTTCTAAAGTAAATATAAATATTTTTATAAAAAAAATATTATTTTATTTAACTTTAAGGTTTCCATAAATTATTTTATAATCCATAAAATAATTTAATCTTAAGGATTTATACCTTAATTCTCATGGTCTAAGTATTTTAATTATGTTTTATTATAATTAAATTAGATTTTAGGGTTAGGGTTGGAAATGTTTCAGAATGTGTCAAAACTAGTCCCTCCATATTTTAAAACAAGTAAACTTTCGGATTTTTCATATTTAGTACCTAGGGCTTGTTATAGTTTCGGCTTATGGCAGATTTAGTCCCTCTAGTATTATCTAGGTTTTGTAACTTTACTAAAATGACAAAACAACCCCTAGGGCTTCTTTAAGTTTCGGACTATTGCCAAAATGATCCTTAGGGTTTTAGAATGACAAAATAACTTTTAATAACTTCCCAAAATGGTCCCTAGGGTTTAAGTTGCCACGGAAAATAATTATTAAACCCTAGACTTTTGGATATTTACATTTTCAGTCCTTGTGTTTACTAGTTTATCAAAACAAGTTTCATAAGTCACGGTTTTAGTCCTTAAGCTTTGTGAATTGTCATTTTCATCCAAAAAAATTTTATAAGTTATATTTTACTATAAAAACTTTCATTTTAACATTTAAACTTTATATGGGCTCATTAAATGGCTAAACATCTAATGGGCTATTTTAGTGGGCTTAAATATTTTTCAAGTCCACTAATTTGTTTAAATGGGCCCTTAAATCATCTATTGGGCTTAATACATTTTTAAGTCCTTTAATTAGTTAAATGGGCCTAATTGTGATCTTAAGTCCATTTAAGTTACTATAATTTATAAAATGGGCTTATTGGGTCCATTTAAGTTTTCATCTCATGGACTTAATTAGTCCATTAACATTAATTTACATTTTATGTATATTTTTACTTAGGATATTCTTATAAGCTTATTATGAGCTTATTAATATTTAGTTATCCAATCTAAATGAATAAAACTTACATTTTGTTTTATGTGTCATTCCAAATTAGATCTAGGTGTGTTATAAGGTTATAAGTAGGTCATAAGCCCTAGAAGGAGCTTATATCCCATGGCTAATATTGGTTATAGTTTATTAAGATAAGTCAAGTCTTATTTTAAGGTTGCATGTAGTTTATTATGTGTTACAAAATTAGATCTAACTATGTACACATCAAGAAAATAAATCACTAGTTCAAAATGAGATCTCAACTATGTCTAGACCTAAAAATCAAACATAGATCTATGTACCCTCATATATAGCTCACGGCTACATTTGTAGATTTTGGTATTTCCAAGATATCCTGTTAACTAGTTTTTAAATCTTGTAATTATTTACAAAAACACATTATGATTATCTAGGTTACATGCATGTTTCCAAGGCTACTATCATTCCAAGAAACAATATATACCCCACGGCTATATTGTTCCCTCCCAATATTCCCATTAGATCTACTAGCTTATTTCATGTATACCATGTTAAGTTTAACACTTATCATTAGATCTAGGTTTTTATAAGCATGCATATACATCTACCCCATTCTAGGGTCATATGTAACCCACGGCTATATATTCACATAAGTTACTTTTATGATTTTTAATAGCTCTTTTAACAACTAACACTTCATGTTCCACTATTCAAAACTTAGTAGACAAATCATATGGCCTTTACTCATTCTAGTCATGACTTTTAAGGTCATGGCTTTCATTATTTTTAGATTTCACAAGTTCTTTCCATGAGATCTATGGTTATTGGTTAACCAAAGTCCCATAAACAAGATTTGTAACCCATGCCATATTTAGATTTATAAAAGATTTCATATGGTTTTTAAATCTAGTTTAACACATAAAACATAAGTCATAAGTTTCTTATTAAAAAGATTTTGAATCATGATCATAGGTTGTGTAAATATTTCGTGACCCATAAGGGTCATAGCCTTACCAAATCTTGATTTTTAACATGTTATTCACTTGTGTTTATAGGTGTAGGAAGATGCATGCATGAAGAAATGAAAGATTATGATGTGTATACCTCTCTTGCCTAAAAGTACCAAAGAGGATCTAGATGAACAAGGAGATATAAGATCTACTCAAGTTGATGGAGAAAAACCCTAACACAAACCAAGCCGTGACCTATAAGGATTTGGCTAGGGCTTGTTTGTAGTGATTCCAAAAGAATGATGCCACCATATGATTTGTAATCAAGACGGGACAAGATTTAGTTGATTTAATGAATCAACTTTGGATTTTTGTGGCCTATGGCCGAAATGTTTGAGAGAGAAAGAAGTAGAGAGAAGTGAGTTGCATGTATGAGAGATGGGGATGTGTGTGTTTCGGCTTAAAGATGAGAGAGGGAAGAGGAATGCAAAAGGCATGATTGCCATGGTAAGGACATTTGTGCCAAGTGTAAGCTCTTCCCTTTCCAAGACAACCCTTCTTCTTCCATATATGCATGTGTGTGCCATGTAAGGATATCCAAAGAAAGGGTGGGCTTGTGTGGGCTTGAGTTGGGCTAGGGCATAAGGAATACATAACTTTGGGCTAGCCCAAGAAAGTTTAGGAATACCTAAACTTATGCATACACATATACACGGCCACATATACATGGTGTAGCTAAATTTTCTAATTTTTGGGTAAGTGTTGAGTATTTCCAATATTATGGATACATCTTACTTCTTGCTATCCCTAGTTTTATGTGCAAGGTTCACATTATGAATCTTATTTCACAAGTGTGGATGTACAAGTATATGTACATGTTTAGACAAATTCACACATACCCATAGCAATGTAACACATGAGTTTGTGTTCTAGGATTATTGGGTGGAAATCTATTACATAAAATCATGGTAAAATCATGGATTTTACACATTTCCACATTTTTTGAAAGATCATCGATGGTTGGAAGAATACATTGTTGAATGACGACTTCTACTTGCGGGTTAGGTTTAATATTCCAATGGGTATCCCAAGAAACTTTTTCATTATCGACGACACCTTTGTACAAATTTAAAACCCCTTTTTTATAAACTCAAATTGCTGAACACTATAACTTTTCTCATCCCATTTATGTTTTTCATCCGTAATTTGGTTTTCTAACAAAATTGATTGCTTTTTGAAACTCCTTTTTAGAGAAACTTTCTTTTGGGGTTCATCACTTGGTGGTGGAACTCTATTATACATCTTTTGTTCTTTGGAAAGTTCTTTTTGAGGAACAAACTTAACATAATGATCAGAATCAGAAAGGTTTATTAAATCACTTAAGTTTGATCGACTTACTTATTGATGACGAATGATTTCGTCGCAGTCAAGTGAAAGCATAAGAGCAAGATTATCAATATAACAACCGATATCATAAAGAGCAGGCTTGATAGCTTGAACGTTCTTGAGATATCCAGGCTTAGCAAAACTCGTTTTCATATTTCTATTGAGCATATTCATAGTTTGAATAGACTGACCCGGTTTGTAAACAATGTTGTTTAACGTTTCGACTCTCTTTTCCAAAGCTAGAATTTTTTCAATATTCTTTTCTTCACGAGTTTTATAAAGCTCAGTTTGTTCTTTGTTAACCAACTCTAACTCAGTAATCTGGAGTTTATGTAGCAGCAGTTATTCTTCAAGTTCCGATATCTTTTGTTTTGACATATAAATTTCGTGTGTTACTTCAGAACAATATTGTTCGTTGAGCACCTTACGTTCATATACCAAACCATTAGCTATTGCAACTCGTCGATCAACTTCTTTTACATAATCACACTTTTTAAGCATGTCTATCTCCTCGGCTAAGGATGTGTTTGCTTGCTTCAAACGTTTATTAGCCTCTTTGTTTTCCTCAATTACATGTTTTAAAGAATCAATAATAGACGCAAGCAAATCATGGTCCTCATCCGAGTCAGTATCCTGAGCAGCATTACCGTCATCATTACACATATGCCGTGAATCCGTAGATATATTGCTATCCTCTGTGTCCATTATATATATGTCATTGATGCTTTCGGGTTGCTCAGATACCGTCGTTCATTAGCAAACACATTATAGTTATCATATTTGGTACCTTTTCAATTGGCTCAGTATCAAAGATAGGTCTAGAAGTATCAGCAGTTTCTGGAATCACTTCTTGAATCTTTTCCATGTACACATAATGTGCCTCCAACTCTTGATCATCGGCTTCATCATCAGTGTCATCACGCCAGTCAACTTCATCTGCTATGAGTGGAATTCCTGCTTCTTCTTTCTTACACAACAACATCTTTTCCTTGTGTTATCCCTAATCCTTAACCCGTTTTGGCTTCTTGCATTCCCTAGCCATGTGCCCAAATCCCTTGTAATTGAAGCATTGCATCCTAGTCTTCTGCAAAACCGGAGTGCCTACAGTATCTCTAGCCCCAACTTGATTTGGCATCCTCTGATTATCATACCTAGCCTCACGATCATACCTAGGTACATGATCAACTTCCTTATATCGAGCATTGGATGATGATCTGAGGTTGTTGTTGGTAGGTTTGTAGATCTTCTTATAAGTTGTGGTGAGTAAAGACATGAGTTCTTCAATCTTCTTGTCCCTTGAAGTTTGTTCATCATCATTGTCTCCATCTGACTCGGTGTCATACTTTGGAGGTGGAGTGGGGACAATTGATTTTGCCGTTTTAGCAGAAGATGGAGGTTTGGTGGATGAGATTGATGAATTTGAGGAATGAGTAGGTGTTTGTTGACGGTGTACGGGTTTTGTTGAAGTAGCAGCCACAAAAGCGATATACTTAGCAGCCTGTTCTGCCTTTTCAGCCCTTAGTTCATTCACTTCATTCTGATGTTGTTTCAGGATATCATAAAGTTTGTGATAGGAGATGGTCTTGATATCTTCCCTTTGTTTAACCAAAGTCACAAACCTTTGCCATTCCAGTTTGAGTTGAAGTAGAAACTGAACATTGGCATGATGATTGGAGATGGTGCACTGATTTCTGACTAGCACATTCATCATTTTGTAGAATATCGAGTAATATGAGTCAATGGATTCACCATCTTCGGATGTGAATTTTCCAAACTCCCAAAGTTAATTAGTCTCGAGATCTTGAACATTGATTGACTCGCCTTGCTTCAAACGATGAATTGCATTCCACATTTCCATAGCATTAGGACATGCATCAACCGTGGAATAGATATCGTTATCAATCCTAGTGAGTATGTAGTTAACAGCATCAGCTTCAGCTTGGAGGAGTTTCTTTTTCTCAGCAGGACATGTATCGAAATTCTCCATAGCTCGTGTTGT
This sequence comes from Glebionis coronaria, assembly GCA_025667525.1. Lineage (NCBI taxonomy): Eukaryota > Viridiplantae > Streptophyta > Magnoliopsida > Asterales > Asteraceae > Glebionis > Glebionis coronaria. The sequence continues at coordinate 296,590,633 of CM046874.1, forward strand.
TGATGAAGTACCATCCTCTGCTTGTGTGGTAATGGGTCTGAATTCAAAAACTGGAGGTGGATTCTCAAGGCAGTGACGAAGAGCAGTTCGGTTCTCTTTTCCGCCGAGAAAGCTTAGAAAACGAGATCTTAGAAAACGAGATCTTCATTGAACATAGCAACCGACAGTGAGCACAGGTGGATTACCATTGCCACCTTGTTCCAAACGAATTTGATTGGCAGTCGCATTGCTGATATTGTAGTTAGACATTTTCGATGATTGTGAATGGATTAGGATCTTAGTGGATGTGTTGTGATGAGGTGTGGTTGATGTTGTCCAGAAAAGATGTTAAAAGCCCCTAAGAATTGTCTCTCCAGAAACCAAAAATTCCAAGGCCAAACACACTCGGAAAGAATGAGTATCTTCGGATAAAAGGTATATCTTCAGATAATTGTAAGATCTTCGGATAAATGCTCGAATTCGGAATAATTGCACTTCTTCGGAATAATGAGGATTTTCGGATAAAATTGTGTTTTCGGCCAAAGTAGGTTTTTCTGATAAAGTGCACTTCTTCGGAATATTTGACAATCTTCGAAATATTTGACAATCTTCGGAATTTATGACAATCTTCGGATAATCTGGATAAATTCGGATATATGACGGTTTTCGGAAAAAGGTGATCTTCGGATTAAGGGAGGTTTTCGGATAATTTGAAGTTTTCGGATGAATGGTTTTTCGGAAAAACTATTCTTTTTCGGAATAAGTGAAATCTTCGGAAAAAACTGATTTTCGGATAAACTTGATTTTCGGATAATCTTACTTTCTTCGAAATAAATCTTCGGATAACCACCTTATTTTCGGAAAAATGAAAACCTTTTCCGAAAATTATCTTCGGATAAACTGATGATAATCGGAATACCTAAACCCTTTTCCGAAAATGCTACTGTTGATCGACAAACCACTTTTCTCGGATCAAACTTGTAAAAAAAGTAACTTTTTGCCAAAAATTGATCCAAATACCCAAATTTTTTGTGTTTTTACCGAAAGAAACAATACCAAATCTCTACCACTACTTTGTAGAAGATTTGTATCAAGATTAAACCATAAAAAGCACAAAAAAAATTGGATCAAGGATTATGGATCAAATACCTCACAAAATCAATAAGAACACAAACTACGGATCTTCAATCACCTATCCACTATAGGCTCTTGATACCAAATGTTAATCCCACTTTAATCCATAACACAATATTTAGAGAGAGAAAGATAAGAAAAGTAGAGAGAGAAACTAGAGAGATTATGGAAGGTTAAACATAAACTAGAGAGAGAAAGTGAATGTAACCAAGCTCGGTTAACCCGACTAACCTATTACAATACAAGACCATTAACGACTAAGATGACCTATTACATTCTTGTTCGACTATATAAAATATAGGGCTAACAGTTTCACTAAAATCCGAGAGTTTCAATACTCTCTGTGAGGTTTTTACCAGGCCAACCGCAACCCACTAGGGGTCGGTGGTGGCTTTGTGCAGTCGGCCGTAACCCACAACCCCAACAGGGGTGTTTGGTTTGAAAGTTGTGGCAACCGAGATCCCTAAGATCTTGGTGGGTACTTTGGCCGAGCAGGGGGAAACTGGCAGCAGTCAGTGGCTGCTTGTGCAGTCAGCCGCAACACCAAACACACAGCAGTAGGAACTGGCTTATGCTAGTGGGAACCCATGGCAGCCAATGACTGGGCCACTGCTATCGGTGGGAGTTTGAACACATCGGAGGGGGGGGGGGGGGTGTTTGGTTTGGGAGTATTAAGGGGGTGTTTGGCTCGGGTACATGAACACACAACGGGGGTGTTTGGCTAAATATTTTGATAAAATACTTTATGTTATATTATTAATTAATTTTATTAATTAACCATGGTTGGATTTAATTAATTAATAAACACGACTTAAGTGGTAATTAGTAAATATAATTATCATGATATAAATCACATGGCCATTTTAAATAAACTATATGTTATAATAATTATTACAAATAATTATTCATCGTATAATTACGTGTACATCAATTTATTTATTTAAGAACTTAGCTTAATAAATTAATTTCATATTAACCAAGGTTTAATTAAATTAATAACATGATTTAATTTAATTATTTAATAATCTTTTAAGGTAAAGTTTAATTAATATTATCATGTATATTATTAATTAATTAAGGACTTTTAAAACCATGCATATTATTATTAATTAATAATCAGTACGTTATAACTAAGGTATTTATTTTATTAAACTTTACTAATGTTATTACATTAAATAATCATGACTTATTATGCTTATTAAAACAATAGCTTATATTATACACTTATTTAATAAGCTTATTTCTAATTATGGAAACACGCTAAATATGGAAACTTTCTGTTTTTGGAAACTTACTATTTTTTTGGAAAGTTTCTATTTTTGGAAATCTACTAATTTTGGAAACTTTCTATTTTTGGAAACTTACTACTTATGGAAACCTGGTATTTTTAAAAAGTTATTCATTATGAACCAACAAGTATATTAACACATAAAAACATGTAATACACTAATCAGAATACATGAAACATAAAGAAAACACATGATTAATCATGAATTAGTAAAATAAGTCAAGAACACTTAAGACAAGACGGGAACAAGTAAAACAAGTTAAGAACACGTCAAGTAAACTAATAATCAGTAAGTATAAGTTAAACATACAACTAATTCATGTCTCTTTTATTATGTAGCTATCGTGAAGTCGGAGTGATCTTCCACTTTCGTTTTCATCCTCATTACTGGACATAAGGTATGGATATTTTGTCCTTCAGTAAGGACACTTCCTTCCTACATTAGGATTTCCCCGTTTGCAGCCATCTGTTTTCCTTAGTAGTTTACGTCTTAAACACAAACATTAATTAAATGATTAATATTTTAGATTGCCTGAGCTATATACATGCATGCCAGTTCCAACTAGTTATGGAGGTACCATAACCATAACACTGGAGGCACCGGTGTTATGACTCTTCTGCGGTGAGAGTGATTGCTCGTAGCGTCGCTTTCAATTATTTGTCTTATTTTATTATTATAATGTGGGGCGAATGGGTGCATCCTAGGACAAGTTTAGCAAGATTACATGGTAACTGCGATGTGTGCCTTGCATCCGTTACATGGAGTTGATCCCTTCAACCCAGACTATTATAATAAGAGGCAACGCCTCTAATTGCATGATGAGGTCACCCCTCTATGTATTCATACACGGTGATACCACTTGACCTATATGGGCTCTTGAGAATATTTAAAATACAGTTTTAAGTATAAAATAAACTTAAGTCTTTTCAAAGCAGTTTATAAAACAACACCAAGTTTTCCCAGGACTTACATTATTCCATTGCACTATCATTTTATACTTTCATTTCATTCTTTACTTATGCTTATGCTATTCATTTCATTGTCATTATATCCGTTCACTGAGTGTATTGCTCAGCAGTATACTTTCTTTCCATGACCCAGACGGCAGGTACCCAAGGACAGACTCGAGCATGGAGTGGACGTGCATAGGATGGGAGATGCCTTATACTGCTTTCCCTTGCAATTCATTTACTTTATGCATGTTTTGTTTTTATGTTTGGGGGCCGATGTTTGATTCCGACTTTCCTTATGGTCGTTTATGTTTTAGGACATTTACCTTGCATGCTTTGATGACACGCCATAATTATCATGTAACGGTCTACTTATCAAAGTGGGGTGTTACACTTATGGTACAAAAACATTGATATTTATATCATAAGTACCTAAGTGAGTTTCTAAGAAGTTTACATGGTGACAAAATACTTACCCAAAACACACTTTACTCATGACGTATGTGGTGACAAAAGGATGGTAGGTTAGGTATAAGTCCAACGATTCTTCCAGAACCGGATGAATCTTCCCAAGGACAATCCATAGCTAGAAATAGTAGTCCTTAGGAAAGATGGAGAATGATTGTGAATGAAGTAGAATGCCGACCAAGTACTGAATCTAGCATTGGAAAAATCACAAGGTGCTAGTAATGATGTATTGGTAAGCATTGAAGTGGTTAAGGAATGAAAAATAATTGTAAAGATAAAAGGTGTAAAGAAATTAGCACTCCTTACAACTTAGGCAGCAACCGGGTCAACTCATAAGCTATCGGGATCATTTTAATGATGTTCCGTATTTAAGATAGACATCATGGACCCGGTGATGCAATTCACAAACCCTTCCCAGCTAACTCAAATATCTCTCAAAAGATATTTGTTTTAATGTCACAGAGTTCAACACATTATCTATCGATTTATTCATTCCGAATAAATTGGTATTGAAAAGGTGGAAATCCTCTCCAGCCTCTGATCATTAAACAAAACACACTATTGAGTCTAGGGCTAATACATCATCAAATATCTCATTAGGACACATTCTAATTATTCCTTGCTTCTTCACACACTATAAAAAGTAAGAAAGATACTAAGAGTCCTACGCAATATTCTTGCAGTACCAGAACATCTGTGTGATATGAAAGTATTACAATGAAGATGGAAATCCTTCTTGAGCCAACATCAAACAAGCTCATGGTAGGTGACATGTGCTAACTGGAAACAAACGATGGTTTGACTCTTAATTGAATTCAAACTTGTTCTAGGACTCTATGCAATATCTAAGTGATCTTACCAAAACACTCGGAGTGACACTATTTAGTGTTCACAGTGATGAGTGAAACTCCTTCCAGTGTTAACATCAAACATCACTACGTTAGATGACAAGCAAGATTCTATACGAATCAAGCTAATGACAACTGGAAAGTAACAATGGTAAGTTTGTTAATTGAATTTCACTTGTTCTAGAAATCTGAATTGACGGCTTCAATCATAAGGATAATATAATCCAAATGATTCACTATTTATGTTCGTAGTCTGCTTTGAGACGGTCGAGTAAAGAGAACAAGTTCACCCGCAAAATCCTGTAAAGGAGGTTCTTAACAGAAACTACTTGCCACGGGTACGATATTTAATATCGTCCAACGGTCTTCACCGACTGGAGGTAAAATGCTACCGAATTATAATGAAATTTTCAAATCCGTTTCATTCGTGTCTACTTATGTTGTTGCATTTGAAGACGATGGCATTGCGGTGTACCAAAAGAAGTCATCCTCACATGCTTATACTTTCAGCACTAAATACTTTAAAAAAATTCAAGAAAGCTCAATATTAAGTCTTCCGCTGTATTAAACTCTGAAGCTTTCAAGAATTCAACAAGGTACAAGTATGTGGGATAAGAAGTCACGAGGAGGCAATTATCACAAGAAGGAAAAGGTCGCACATAAAGATGATCTCAAGATGCTCACATAATCACATACAAATCAATTTCAAAAGAACATGCTTCAAGCCTAAAGCCTAAAGGCTATCACAACATATTCACAAGCGAAAAGAAAAAGAAAATAGAAAAAAGAAGACTACAAGTACAAGAACGAATATCTAGTATAGTATGCTAGGTTTAGAACTTAGTAATTTGGAGTGACCTTCCTTAGGGGGAGATTGTTGGAAATACGATTTTCCGTTAGATGACCCGGTCACTCCAACAATATAGTTACGGGCTCGTAATATGTAAAAGTGTAAATAATAATAAGCAAGCCTAACCCATCTATGGTGTTAGGTTGGTGACCCAAGCCCATCTAATGGGCTTGGATATATAAACCTATCCATTTGATGGAGGGATAAGTTTTGGTCACATTACGAATAATAAACACACACTTTCTCTCTCTTTCTCTCTATACTATTATCACTACTTCCTCTTTCTCTCTCTAAGTTATTGGATAGATTATTTGATATTCTACACTACTAGTATTAATAAGATTAATACCATTAGTGTAATGTAGACAAGTACTAATTTTATTCCCAACAATCATCCCTAAACTTGTGATTTACCTTTATAAACCAAACAAGTTTCTGGAATGAGAATTAGGATCTTCTTCAACTCATTTCTGAATCTGACTACGAATAAACTTGAGAAAATCAATAGCAAATTGGTCGTTAGTATCTACATTCAATTGACAGCTCACCATCTTCTTAAGAGTATTTGTGTGAAAAGGGATACACTCTATCTTCAAGATGAAATACAAACACATTATGAGTGATTGCCAACTGATATACTCTAGATGAATTATATAGATGCCAATTGTTCATGTCTGCTATATTAAGCTTTTTCCATATGCTATTGTGAACATCAACCTCATACATCTTCTCATAGTTTCCCACAAGTAGACATCTATCATATAAGGAATATCTGATGTTTTTACAGCTCCAAAATTCTTTTTTAAAATATTCCACGGGTCATTAAGTTATTCTATGTCTAAGACTTGATACATATCTCACAAAAATTGATACCACTATACTTCTCCTCTAGTTCTGAATATTTTCCACCACCTTGCCTTATCATCATGGCGAATTTCATAATTGGATTGGAAATTTGAATTTAAAGGAACATATGGATTATCTACAACTACTAATTGTAAACACTTTTTAAGCTCTAGACTAGAAGGATCATCTCGTTTTGTTATGAATCTTCCCGTGTGAATAAGCTTCTTTTGACTTTTAGTAGATCCTTGTTCATCCAAGTGTTTTGCAAATGTTGATGAAGTACCAATCTCAGTAACTCTCTTCCTTCTTGCTTTACATATTTCAAGAAACCTTTCCTGATCCTCATGATACATTTTCTTCATTTTAGAACCAGCATCCAAGAAACATATCTGCAAACCTAATAACTGGAATAGCTCCCCTCTCTAGTTCTTCAAAAGTCAAACCAACTATGTTCTCCTTCTTGTATCCTTTGTGATTAATGTAGGAATTTTTGCAAATTCTTTTTAATCTATTTATCGTTCCACAAATCGACTCAAATTGATCTCAAATTAACGTGGATTTATTTGTCCTTGGTTAAACGTATTTTTGGTATTTTAAACACTAACTAAAAAACTATTTAATTAAAAGCTAATTAATTAACTATTTAAAACTTTTTAAACAAATGTGAAAACTATTTTAAACTAATACTTAAACCTAAATTTAAATGAAATCTATTTTTTTTAAATAAAACTAAATTGAAAACTAATTTAAAAGTATAAAAGTAATTAAATAAAATATTTCTTTTTTATCTTTTTATTTTTTTTAAAACTGAATAAAAGAAAATTGATATGAAACTTTTAAATAAATTCAATAAAGCTAAACCTGTATTTAAAGCTAATTAACAAAACTGAAAGCAAGATTGATTCCTATATTAATTAATTGTTGTGAAATAGAACACAAATGAAGTACTAGAACAAATGGTAAAAGCGTTTGGTTGCTGAAAAGGAGGTCCAGGGTTCGAGTCCCAATAGGGACGTATTTTTGACTATAATTATTTTGGACTTTATTTTTGAACAATCAGAATACAACCAATAGACTAATGGAGTCTGTCAGCAAACCAAATAAGCAGTAATATCAGCAGGAAAAGAAAAGCAAATAAGCATTAAAAAAATCTAACAATAAGCAGATATAGCAAATAAGCAGGTAAACAAGCAAAAGCTAAAATAAGCAGATTCAAATACTAACAATAGGCAAATGAAACTATAAATAACTTAAATACCACATAAGCAGATCTAATCTAACCCGAATATGCAGTCAAGACAATAAGCAGTAACCTAAATAAGCGAATTTAAATAAGCAGTAAGAAAAACTAAAAATAAGCTAATAAACTGAAAACTAAAGCTAAAGTATACTACTAACTTAAAATCAGTAAACCAAAACAATATCAAATCCAAATATAAACTTAAACAAGCAGATAAACATTCAGATAGAATAAACCAAAACAGATCTAAACTTCAAATCACAAGCAAAATTGTAACACTCTCATTTTTCGTATCGGTACAGCGGAAGGGTCTTACAGAGTGTTACGGGATAGCACAATAACTCCAATCATAGACAACACATAAAAATGGTTGTACAAGGTTTAACAAACATTCATTCGATAAAAAGGTTTAAAAGTGTACAACAGGTCCCAAATTATACAGGTCATTTAGTTTACAAAACACAAATCGAATGAACATTTTTAATATTAAGTGTGGGCCATCAGAGTCGATCTCCATCCGGATTACCTTCAAGCACCTGAGATAGAAAACATGCAAAAACCATATCAGCGAATGCCGAGTGAATTCATAGAGTTTAATGAAAACCGTTATATAAAACAATCATTTACATTCATTTAAAATCAGAACACAAGTATAATATCGGAAGTAAGTCCACATATTGCTAGTCAGGCAATATATAAATCAAGCATACATCTGAAACCGTCCATGAGACCGTAGTCTCTATATTACCATGATAGGTAATATATTCATCGTAATAGCGTCGTTATCGTTTATTATTTATGTCTTATATTGTATTAGGATACATGGTAGGATTATTATTAGCCGCATGACATTGTTACCTTACTGTGAAACAGCGGGCCGCGAACCCGAGAAACAATTTGCCCATCTAAGTTAGCGTGTCGTCACAAAAATCACGCTATGGAATATTCTCATACATAAATTCGCTTACCAATCAATGTGGTACGACGGGGATCAACCGTCAAGGCGCGAACTGGGGTGATCGTCCCCAAATAGTACTATCAAATGCATAAGTGTCTACCAAATCCCGGTAGTTCACAATTCATGCTAATGGGACTTTAAGTGACATAACCTAACTACTAATAATCCTTTTAGTCTTGAATATAGGGTCATAGCATCATTCGGGTCCATATCATTAAGCATACAATCGGGACTACTTGTGTTCTATTTTTATAAAAATCTAGCATGTTATCTCCCTCGCGGGTTTACAAATCATTTTATAAAACATTTAAAAGAGTGCGAGGCTATGAACTCACGTTGTTAATGAAAGGCGGATTATCGGCTACGGGCGTGCTTCGGTCACGGAAACCTATATAAATAATAATCGGTCTTAGACTCGGTCCAATGACTTTTATCAAAATATCAATATACATATGATGATTTTGTACATATGATGATGATCAAGTGGGTTTATAAATCCTCATTTACTCATTTTAGCGTTTACGTTTTAGTATCGTCTTACTAGTTCACTAGTTTTACCGATTTTACCTATTTTAAGTTCATTAAGTCTTTTATAAGTTCTTTACTTGTTTTTACCCATTTTATACCTATATGATCAGTATATATATCTTTCATGTTGGGCCCAAATGGGTTAAGCCCAAATAATTCTTTTTACAAGTCCGTAATTCTTATAGTTCGTTTATTTAGTCTAATACGTTTATTTAGCTCGTAAATGTCCGTAATTCTTATAGTTCGGGTTTTATCGGTTTTTACTTGTCTTAGTTACTTATACATCAGTATACAACTTTTATAAACTTTACATTAGACGGGTTTGGTCGTCTAAGTTTTATTTGGCGAAAAACGTTAATTTCACGGCGATAGCCGAAAAAGTCGTAAAAATTAAGTTTATAGTTTTTATTACTTATAAATATTATTTTTACCACCATTTATCTAATTTACCCATTTAATTAACCTTTTATACATTTATATAAATAAGTTCTATAAGTTAGTGGGTTTATATTTTACATTTTATAAATTATAATGTGAGTGCTTATATAATAATAATAAACATTATTTCCAAAATCTGATTTTTAACTTCATATTCACCATTTTTATCATATCTAGAGTTCTACAATGACTTAGAAGCTCATTTTTGGATGACAAAATCTTCATAATATGTGCTACATATAACTTAGTTATAGCTACTGCCCATTTTGAGTCTAAGTTGCCTTAACAGTCCCTACAAAACTGCTTATTCAGATTATACCACCTAACTTGTTTTGATCATATCTCACTCATTATTTTGATTCCATTGCATGGCCAACTCTCACATGTGTATAACATCATCTACTTACTGTAAATAGATCAAACCATGCAATTTTATCAGTTCATCATTTAGTTATCTACTGTTTTTATACAGCCAACTAATTAGTCATGATTTTAGCTTCATTTCTTATGGTTATCATCATTTTTAAGCATGTTTATCAACACTTGATCCCCACACAACATTTTTATCATCATATATACATCATATACATATACAAAATGAAAGAAAATACATTTGTTCTTTACAAAATAATAAGAGAAAAATGTAGAGGATGATCTTCTTTACCAATCCAAGTGGATTTCTTGTTTTAGGAAGGCAAGAACTTGATGAACACAACAAGTATCTCCAAGACCATCAAATATCAAGAACATATGTTGGAAAATCAGACCTAGGACACAAGCAAATCACCTCCAAAGATGTTTATATGGCCACCAAATGATCAAGGCTTCAAGGAAACACCTTAATAGGACTAGTAAACATGTGGTTTGTGGCTAGAAAAGATCAATGATGGGGTTTGTTAGCTTATAGTGGATGGCAAGGAGGGAGAGATTGAGAGAGTTTTAGAGTGGATTGCATGTAGGAAATGGTAAGAATGAAACTACTTGCTAGTTTTTGTTTAGTGGTAATGAGTTGGCTTAAAGTGTAAGCACAAGCTTACACTTGTGTAACTAGCTAAGACTTGATGCCACCTATGTGTGGTGGTGTCATATTGCCGTCCCATATAAGCTAGTGGGGTGGGACAAAGTGTTTTGTCCCATCTCACTAGTTTACGGGTATTTCTCGATTCTAGTTTTCTCGATTTGCGTGCCCTCGGGTCGTTTTACGAAAAACGTTTTTATAATTTATGAATCACCGTCACAAAACGAATCCAATAAAAATTGTCTCATCAAAAACGTAAATACGTAATCCTAAGGTTTCCGGTTTAGTCGTAAAAGACGCCAAATTATGCACGTAAGCCCAAATTTAAATCCGTAAATTGTGAGTTCGTCAACCAACACAAAAATAAGTTTCAAAATATTATACGAGAAAATATTTCACTACCTGAAAATGTTAGATTTGTCACAGCTTTTCCTCCTAAAAGGGATCAACGTCCTCGTGATCCATTTCATTTGGATGTCCGTTTCTTATTGAAATCGAAGAGGTGCGGATATTTCTTCCACATTTCATCCTCTCGTTCCCAAGTATACTCCGGTCCATGCTTTGAATTCCATCGGATCTTGACAATAGGTATCCGACTTTGTTTCAGTTGCTTTATCTCACGGTCCATAACTTCTACGAGCTCTTCGATAAAATGCAACTTCCCATCTATTCGAACCTTACCTAACGGAATTTTCTCATCACTCACTGCTAGACATTTCTTCAGATTAGATACATGGAATGTGTTGTGAACACCATGAAGTTCTGGGGGTAACTCTAGTTTGTAAGCCACCGGACCTACTCTAGATAAAATCTTAAAGGGTCCAATATAACGGGGATTCAATTTTCCTCGTTTTCCAAATCTGATAACGCCTTTCCATGGCGATACTTTCAACATTACTCGGTCACCCACTTCAAACTCCATTGGCTTCCGCCGCACATCCGCGTAACTTTTCTGTCTACTACGGGCAGTCAACAACCTCTTCTTAATCTGAACTATCATCTCCGTAGTCTCCCGGATCAATTCCGGTCCCGTGAGCTGGGTATCCCCAACTTCACTCCAACATACAGGAGATCTACACTTCCTACCATACAAAGCTTCAAACGGTGCAGCCTTAATACTAGAATGGTAACTATTGTTATATGAAAACTCTGCTAACGACAAATGTTTATCCCAATTCTTACCAAAGTCTAACACACAAGCTCTCAACATATCTTCCAGTGTTTGTATCGTCCTTTCACTCTGCCCATCAGTCTGGGGGTGATAAGCAGTGCTCATATCGAGATTCGTTCCCAAAGATCTTTGGAGAGATTTCCAAAAATTCGATGCGAATCTAGGATCTCGATCTGAAATGATCGATACAGGCACTCCATGCTTGCATACAACATTATCAAGGTATATTCGAGTCAGCTTCTCCAGTGAGAACTGCTCCTTAACCGGAATGAAGTGTGCTGATTTGGTCAGTCTATCGACAATAACCCAAATCGAATTGTTTCCAGATGATGTTCTAGGAAGCTTGGTGATAAAGTCCATCGTAATTCGCTCCCACTTCCATTCAGGAATCTTTGGTTGTTGAAGTAGTCCTGATGGCTTTTGATGTTCCGCTTTAACTCTAGCACAAGTCAAGCATTGAAGAACATACATAGCTATGTCAGCTTTCATATTCGGCCACCAGTACATCTTCTTCAAATCATGGTACATCTTATCAGATCCCGGATGAATGGAATACTTAGATTTATGGGATTCTAACATAACCAAATCTCTTAAGCCTCCAAACTTAGGTATCCACATACGACCTCTTAAACATTTCACTCCATCAGCTCTAGCCTCTAAAGGATCTCCTTCTCCTCGGAACCCTTCATTAACAAAATTCTCCTTCTTACAAGCTTCTATTTGCGCATTTCTAATTTGCTCAGGCAAATTATTGTGCACGGTCAAGACTAGAGAACGCACCCTGATAGGCTCTCTATCTTTCCTACTCAACGCATCAGCAACAACATTGGCTTTTCCGGGTGATATTTTATATCACAATCATAATCACTTAACAACTCTATCCATCTTCGTTGCCTCATGTTCAATTCCTTCTGGTCGAGAATATACTGTAGGCTTTTGTGACCGGTGAATACCGTACACTTGGTGCCATACAGATAATGTCTCCATAACCTAAGAGCAAAGACCACCGCTCCTAGCTCAAGATCATGAGTAGCATAATTCTCCTCATTCTTCCTTAATTGCCTAGAAGCATAAGCTATCACTTTCTCCCTCTGCATCAAAACAGCTCCATAACCTCTAAGAGATGCATCACAATACACTAAAAAATCTTCACTCCCGTCGGGTAATGATAAGATTGGCGCACTACATAATTTTTGCTTCAATGTCTGAAATGCTCCATCTTCATCACTTCCCCAAACGAAAGGTTTATTCTTCTGAGTAAGCTTAGTCAAGGGTTTAGCTATCAAAGAAAATTCTTTAATGAATCGCCTATAATAGCCAGCTAATCCTAAGAATTGTCGCACTTCCGTTGGCGTTGTCGGTGCAGACCAATTCTTAATAGCTTCAACCTTTGCAGGATCAACATGAATTCCATCTTTGTTAATCACATGACCAAGAAATTGCACAGAATCTAACCAGAAATCACACTTCGAAAACTTAGCATACAACTTTTCATCCTTCAACAACTTCAAAACAATCCTCAAATGTTCTCTATGCTAATCTTCATTCTTAGAATAGATTAGAATATCGTCAATAAACACAATCACAAATTTATCCAAGTAGGGCTTGCACACTCGATTCATTAAATCCATGAAAACCGCAGGTGCGTTAGTTAACCCAAATGGCATTACTTGAAATTCATAGTGTCCATAACGAGTTCTAAATGCAGTTATAGGAATATCTTCTTCACGGACGCGAAGTTGGTGATATCCTGACCGCAAATCAATCTTAGAATACACACTAGATCCTTGCAGTTGATCAAACAAATCATCAATCCTAGGTAAAGGATATCGATTTTTAATTGTCAACTTATTCAGTTCCCTATAATCAATGCACATACGAAAAGATCCATCCTTCTTCTTAACGAACAAGACTGGAGCTCCCCAAGGCGACGAGCTCGGTCGAATAAAACCTTTATCAGACAACTCTTTAAGTTGCTCAGATAACTCCTTTAATTCAGAAGGGGCTAATCGGTAAGGCGCACGTGCCACCGGTGCAGCACCAGGAATTAAATCGATTCGAAACTCTACTTGCCTTATCGGTGGAAGTCCGGGTAAATCTTTAGGAAATACCTTAGGAAATTCACAAATAATAGGTACATCTTCCAATCGTTTCTCCCTAGACTCATTCCCGGTCACTTGAGCTAAGAATAACTCACAACCGTTCCTGATGTACTTTTGGACTTTAATACATGAAACGATTTTCAAACGGGATTCACCTCGACTGCCATCAATTACTAACGTCCTGTTCCTAAGAGGAATCTTAACCTTCTTCTCTCCACATAAAATAGTAGCATTATTCAACGACAACCAATCCATACCAATAATAATATCGAAACTACCTAATTCTATCAACATCAAATCAATCGGAAAGGAATGGTTTAAGAGATTTAGAGAGCATCCTTCTAATAGCTTATTAGTTTTTACTAATTTACCATCAGCCAATTCCACCTCGTAACTGGTACTTATCTCAACAGGTTCAATATCAATAAGGGCACTAAATTTAGTGGATACAAAGCTCCTATCGGCACCCGAATCGAATAAAGCAACAGCATAATGATTGTTGAGTAAAAACGTACCGGTAACGACATTCGGATCCTCTTTCTTCACCTCAATTGTTCCAAGTTGGTAGATACCACCCTGGGGGTTTCTTCCAGGTACAATCGCTTTCAACTTGGGGCATTCCGATTTCCTATGACCTTCTTCATTACAGTTGAAGCAAATCGTTCCCTTCTTACACCTTTCAACCTTGTGTCCAAGCTTTCCGCAATTTCGGCACTTCCAGCAGTCGCCAGGATGCCTCTTGTTGCCACACTTAGGACATCTATCATCGTTGCGCGGTGCATTGTTGGTAAGAGCATTTGCATTCCCCTTTCTCTTGTTCTGAAGGCGATTGAAATTCTTCCTATAATCACCTCTATCTACACGATCACCGTCTCCCTTTCTTTTCTCACCAACACGGGCTTCATCTTCCTTATCCTGAATTATCTGTCCAATGAGTTGGTAAGCCATTCGAACAGCATCATCAATGGTCAGTGGTTTCGATGATGTCACGTCCCCCCGGATATTCCTGGTCAACCCTTTCACATATTGCTCAATTCGGATCTCTTCGGGTTCAACCAATCGAGGACATAGCAAGGCCAACTCATGGAATCGATTCGTGTAACTATCAATGTCCACACCTTTCATTCTTAGATGAATCAACTCTTGCTCTAACCTAATAATCACACTACGAGGACAAAACTCCAAAGTCATCCACTTCTTGATTTCAGCCCAAGGAGTAGCATTAGCAGCATCAAGACCCATGAAAGCAATTCTCCCGTTCCACCAAGTCAACGCACGACCTTTAAGAGTAGCCATAGCAAAAGTCACCTTATCTTCCTCCTTACATTTACTAATCCTAAACACCGATTCAATCTTCTCAATCCATTGGCTTAGTCCTACAGCACCTTCAGTTCCATTAAAAGGTAGAGGTTCACACTTCATGAACGTCACATAAGTACAGCCACCAACTTCAGGTGCATTCATTCCAAGTCCTCCTACATTTCCTCCAGCATTAGCATTCACATTATTAGCATTCACATTCACATTAGTACCGCCAATTCCACTACCGCCAGCTCCACTACCGGCAGCTCCACTACCGCCAGCTCCACTACCGCCAGCTCCACTACCGCCAGCTCCTCTACCGCCAGCTTCATTTCTAGCATTTGCCATAAATTCAGTCATAGATGCGGTAACTTGCTCCGTAATAATCCTACGTACATCATCCTCAGTCACAGCCTTCTTGGGCGGCATAGTTCTATAATTCCACAACTTCAAAGTATTAAGCATTCATCCAACAAAGGATTCATATAATATGGATCGAATTCATAATCAAGATACAAATAAGGCACAATATGGAATTCAAGACAAGATACATATTTCATTCGATCTGAAACAAAAGTATTGTCTTAGTACATCCCATATCAAAGTTCTAACACTATATACACTCAAAATTCGTGCCAAGTCTACTACTAACAAGTCGGTTCAGTCAAAGCTACAAACACAAAAGATATAAAGGTCACTACTAAATACAGACTGGTCTACTGAGAACCGCCAGATGGTCCATCATCCATCGTCTTCTGGATCTTCGCCGGACGATCACTAGACACATCTTCAGCTGGGCGCTTACGGATTACTCCTCTTTCAACCATGTCAGCATAAAATCTACTGTTCCAACCCACAGATATATTCAACTCCTTTTCAGCTTTCTCACGCATCGCACGAGCCACACGCAACTGAATCTCCATAGAATTCACCTTTCTCTTCATAGCAGCATACTCACCACTTTCCAACACTGATAACCTCCTAAAAGCCTCATTCAAACCACGTTCTACATCACTCAAATCCAAACTAAGCAATTCTCGCTCTTTTTCGCCAACCTTTGTCTTCGACTCCAAATAAGCAACCTGAGTCTGAACAACACCTAATCCAACCTCTGTCACACAACTCTTAACACGGGAAGCATCTAGATCACGTCTCAAGGCCCATGGTGCAAGACCATCAATATGAGTAACCTCTCGAGTACTAGACGACTCTCCTATCTCATGTCTACGAGTAGCAATACCATCGGTACCGTCAGGTGCATCGTCATCCTCATCCTCCTCTGATTCAGAATCAGATTCAGACGATTCAGACATTTCATCCCTAGGTAACTCATCCTCAGAATCAGACAAACAAACTGGTGGGGGCAAAGGCTCGCCCTCTGGAACATCATACGGATAAATAAGCTCAGCTTCCTCATCGTCATCAACCTCAACATCTATACCTACATCTTCCTCGACTTCCTCGTCGTCAATCTCATCATCTAACTCATCTAACCCAATCTCATCCTCATTCTCAATATCAGCATTCTCAATCTCCACATTCTCATTACCCGCATTCTCAATATCCACATTCTCATTACCCACATTCTCAATATCCACATTCTCATTACCCACATTCTCAATATCCACATTCTCATTACCCACATTCTCAATTTCATTCTCTACTAAGTCAACCTGAGGGGCAATCTGATCTCCTAGTCCTAACTCGGGCTCGGGATCCTCAAATGGTTCCTCCTCGTCATCAATATCAAAATCTACTAAGTCTAAATAAGGATCATCTTCTATATTAGGTTCGGGAATAGCATGGTTTTCTACAGGAATATTAGGGTCAGCCATGACAATCTGCATTTATATATATATCTCGTATTAGGATAACATACTAGTTAAACAATTACATAATGAAATCACGATATATACATATATATATAAATTAAATTATATATATCAAAATACATATCTTCTCAATAGGGCTTGTTGGTAACGTCGGAGATCTCTGGCACCGTTATAGTCAAAAGATTTTTCAAATATTTTCTTAAATGTTCATTGTCAAAAGATTTTGAAAAGTTTTGTTCAAAACCTTGGTTTTTAAAATCTTTTGTTCTCTACAACGAGAGCTCTGGTACCAAACTGTAACACTCTCATTTTTCGTATCGGTACAACGGAAGGGTCTTTCAGAGTGTTACGGGATAGCACAATAACTCCAATCATAGACAACACATAAAAATGGTTGTACAAGGTTTAACAAACATTCATTCGATAAAAAGGTTTAATAGTGTACAACAGGTCCCAAATTATACAGGTCATTTAGTTTACAAAACACAGATCGAATGAACATTTTTAATATTAAGTGTGGGCCATCAGAGTCGATCTCCATCCGGATTACCTTCAAGCACCTGAGATAGAAAACATGCAAAAATCATATCAGCGAATGCCGAGTGAATTCATAGAGTTTAATGAAAACCGTTATATAAAACAATCATTTACATTCATTTAAAATCAGAACACAAGTATAATATCAGAAGTAAGTCCACATATTGCTAGTCAGGCAATATATAAATCAAGCATACATCTGAAACCGTCCATGAGACCGTAGTCTCTATATTACCATGATAGGTAATATATTCATCGTAATAGCGTCGTTATCGTTTATTATTTATGTCTTATATTGTATTAGGATACATGGTAGGATTATTATTAGCCGCATGACATTGTTACCTTACTGTGAAACAGCGGGCCGCGAACCCGACAAACAATTTGCCCATCTAAGTTAGCGTGTCGTCACAAAAATCACGCTATGGAATATTCTCATACATAAATTCGCTTACCAATCAATGTGGTACGACGGGGATCAACCGTCAAGGCGCGAACTGGGGTGATCGTCCCCAAATAGTACTATCAAATGCATAAGTGTCTACCAAATCCCGGTAGTTCACAATTCATGCTAATGGGACTTTAAGTGACATAACCTAACTACTAATAATCCTTTTAGTCTTGAATATAGGGTCATAGCATCATTCGGGTCCATATCATTAAGCATACAATAGGGACTACTTGTGTTCTATTTTTATAAAAATCTAGCATGTTATCTCCCTCGCGGGTTTACAAATCATTTTATAAAACATTTAAAAGAGTGCGAGGCTATGAACTCACGTTGTTAATGAAAGGCGGATTATCGTCTACGGGCGTGCTTCGGTCACGGAAACCTATATAAATAATAATCGGTCTTAGACTCGGTCAAATGACTTTTATCAAAATATCAATATACATATGATGATTTTGTACATATGATGATGATCAAGTGGGTTTATAAATCCTCATTTACTCATTTTAGCGTTTACGTTTTAGTATCGTCTTACTAGTTCACTAGTTTTACCGATTTTACCTATTTTAAGTTCATTAAGTCTTTTATAAGTTCTTTACTTGTTTTTACCCATTTTATACCTATATGATCAGTATATATATATCTTTCATGTTGGGCCCAAATCGCTTAAGCCCAAATAATTCTTTTTACAAGTATTTATCTTTTTAAGTCCAATTATTAGTCTAATACGTTTATTTAGCTCGTAAATGTCCGTAATTCTTATTGTTCGGGTTTTATCGGTTTTTACTTGTCTTAGTTACTTATACATCAGTATACAACTTTTATAAACTTTACATTAGACGGGTTTGGTCGTCTAAGTTTTATTTGGCGAAAAACGTTAATTTCACGGCGATAGCCGAAAAAGTCGTAAAAATCAAGTTTATAGTTTTTATTACTTATATATTATTTTTACCACCATTTATCTAATTTACCCATTTAATTAACCTTTTATACATTTATATAAATAAGTTCTATAAGTTAGTGGGTTTATATTTTACATTTTATAAATTATAATGTGAGTGCTTATATAATAATAATAAACATTATTTCCAAAATCTGATTTTTAACTTCATATTCACCATTTTTATCATATCTAGAGTTCTACAATGACTTAGAAGCTCATTTTTGGATGAAAAATTCTTCATAATATGTGCTACATATAACTTAGTTATAGCTACTGCCCATTTTGAGTCTAAGTTGCCTTAACAGTCCCTACAAAACTGCTTATTCAGATTATACCACCTAACTTGTTTTGATCATATCTCACTCATTATTTTGATTCCATTGCATGGCCAACTCTCACATGTGTATAACATCATCTACTTACTGTAAATAGATCAAACCATGCAATTTTATCAGTTCATCATTTAGTTATCTACTTTTTTTATACAACCAACTAATTAGTCATGATTTTAGCTTCATTTCTTATGGTTATCATCATTTTTAAGCATGTTTATCAACACTTGATGCCCACACAACATTTTTATCATCATATATATATCATATACATATACGAAATGAAAGAAAATACATTTGTTCTTTACAAAATAATAAGAGAAAAATGTAGAGGATGATCTTCTTTACCAATCCAAGTGGATTTCTTGTTTTAGGAAGGCAAGAACTTGATGAACACAACAAGTATCTCCAAGACCATCAAATATCAAGAACATATGTTGGAAAATCAGCCCTAGGACACAAGCAAATCACCTCCAAAGATGTTTATATGGCCACCAAATGATCAAGGCTTCAAGGAAACACCTTAATAGGACTAGTAAACATGTGGTTTGTGGCTAGAAAAGATCAATGATGGGGTTTGTTAGCTTATAGTGGACGGCAAGGAGGGAGAGATTGAGAGAGTTTTAGAGTGGATTGCATGTAGGAAATGGTAAGAATGAAACTACTTGCTAGTTTTTGTTTAGTGGTAATGAGTTGGCTTAAAGTGTAAGCACAAGCTTACACTTGTGTAACTAGCTAAGACTTGATGCCACCTATGTGTGATGGTGTCATATTGCCGTCCCATATAAGCTAGTGGGGTGGGACAAAGTGTTTTGTCCCATCTCACTAGTTTACGGGTATTTCTCGATTCTAGTTTTCTCGATTTGCGTGCCCTCGGGTCATTTTACGAAAAACGTTTTTATAATTTATGAATCACCGTCACAAAACGAATCCAATAAAAATTGTCTCATCAAAAACGGAGTTCAAAAACGTAAATACGTAATCCTAAGGTTTCCGGTTTAGTCGTAAAAGACGCCAAATTATGCACGTAAGCCCAAATTTAAATCCGTAAATTGTGAGTTCGTCAACCAACACAAAAATAAGTTTCAAAATATTATACGAGAAAATATTTCACTACCTGAAAATGTTAGATTTGTCACAAAAATAGACATAAACCGAATAAACATAAACCGAATCAAAACTAAATTTAAACTAATACTAAGCAAATCCAAACTACATCAAACCTCTCAAATATCCAAAATCCAAACAGGCAAAACTCGAATCAAATAAGCAGTTTATAAATAAACTTAAAATTTAATCTAAAGCTTAACAATAAAATAAAAAGAGGACAAAACCTGGTGATGATATCCTTTGGGAAGAAGGTGGGCGCTGAACCCCCTTGTGAACAAAACCGAAACCCTCCTTAACCAAACTCCATCATCATCTTCTTCGAACCAAAAATAGTAACCGAACCAAGATATTTTTTTAATCTTCCCAGTGGGGAAAGATTACTACCACTTTTTTATTTCAATATTTTTTAATCAAAAAAGAATTAAGGTAAATTGCAATAATAATTAATGAGACAAAAATTTAACCGAATTAAATATTTAATTAATACTGAAATTGATTACAATACTTGATTAAAAAGAAAATTACAATAATCCTATCAACTATCTTGCATAAAATAAAAATTAAAAATAAAAAGAAGGCACCCAAAATTACAGAATAATGGGGGTTTTTATAGCCAATCCCCAAGGCTTCTTCATGAAGCTTCGAGAGTAAGGAATTTAATCTGAGCTGCTAAACACGTTTTTTTCTTCTTTCTCTCTCTTCTCTTCTTGATCAAATGGCTAAGAATGCACCAGGGGTCACACGAATCACCACACTAGCGAAAGTGTGTTTGTTGTGTTCGTTGATGGGTGACGTGGAGGATTTTTATTGGATGAAGTAGTTGTGATGATGTGGTTTATCCAATCAAATGCAAAGGAGGGGCCACGTCAGGATTGAGATGAGGACCACCCATCATGGATCTTCCGACTAACTTGGGGATTTAATCCCCAAGTGTGTGAATCAAACGTTTTGATAAAAACCCCCAATTTATCTTGGGTAAATCTTTAATTAGGGTTTGGGTACAGTAAATAGAGGTGCTGTGTTTATTTTTGAGAGAGAGATGAAGGTGGGTGGTTTGTTTTATCTCGTTTGTAACGAATGAAGTGGGTAAGTGTGGGGTGGGTAAAAAGTTTGTATAATACATGTGTATGGGGTGTTGACTGGAATGTTGACCAAACAAAGTTAAAAGAATTTGTTTCTACCGTCCACTTATCATGTGTAACGGGCTTGGCCCAATTTGTTTAATCTTCTTCCAATCCGTCTCATAATATTGTATTGGGCCATATTGGGATTTTGTAAAATAACTCTAGCAACTTAATAACTCCAAATGGGCTTTTGAGCCCATTAACCAAAATATGGGACCCACTTGGCCCAATTATCTTTGTAAATGATTAAATCCACTAAAACGAGCTCGATTTCGGCTTTCTTGTTCATTTCTTCAAAACCGTGTCGAATTGCCGGTTTTCGTGATCTTTGGCACACTTTTGGTCTTTTGACTTTGTCTTCGTCTCTTTGTTGTATTTTTCTTCAACATTTGACCGTGAAATCCCGTGTTTTCTTTCCTTTTGATCTTTTGTACCTATTTCACACAAAAACACAAAACCACGCGTAATTCCGACTTTTACGATATTAAACACATGATTAGGTCTTGTTTTTCCTTAATTTTAGTGGCAAAAGGATAAGTGTTTACACACTTATTAAATCCCATACACTTGACCATTGCAATGACCCCATGCAATGCATTATTTTAAAGCATAAAGTTACATTTTTCTTATAATTAATCCATCTTGGCCTTTATTACTATATACTATTATTACTATGACGGAAAGATAAAAACAAAAGTTATAATAATTTATTAACTTGGAAATTATTTGATGGAAGAAACTCGTAAAGAAATCTAAGACTTAATTTAGGGCTTTGGTGTCATGAATATTAATCACCCTCAAGTTTCACGTTCCCCATACCAAGCTTAAAAACGAGATTATTGTTTACCGTAAGTCCTTAAGTTAAAACCACTTATATAAGACAATTGTGTAATACTCTTTCTCCAATTCCTATGTTGTATCTCAAGATTTTATTGATTTTCATTCACCCGTAGGCTCATTTGACTTATTTGATAATTATTAGTCCAATAATGAAGGCCAAACGGTGCAAACCCGACACTCAAAACCTAACCTCGTCCTCAAAAACGTTGTCACTAAAGTAAGCCCACATCAAGGATGATTTAACACGATTTGGGGAATAAATTCCCGGACCCAAAATTTGGCCAATAGTACTACTTATTAATTATTCCTCCAAAGTCATGTTGACTTTATGTGGAGTTTAGCAAGTTCACATCATATACCCTTAGGCTCTTTATGATGTAAAAATGCTCCTCATCTATTGTCCACACCCTAAGGCTCCTTGAACGATAAACGAGGGAATTGATTTTTGATCAATTTTTATTCAACACTTACCATGCCATACACCCTAAGGCTCTAATGACAAGGTTCGTGCTACATGCCCCACACCCTAAGGCTCCTTGAGGTCATGTTTTAATCTTATTCTTTTTTATTTATGATATATATAGTAGGCCAAATTCCGCGGTCCCATGGTCTGAATACCTCCTACTTAGTGGTTATGAGCCACCTTAGTCGGAAGTCCACAACGCTGGCACCCTCAATATGTTCATGCTTTAATTACAAGGAGAATAAAGATTTGGCTAAGAGTTAAGTCATCGAATCTACACCACAAAAATCCTCATTTATTAAGCAATTAAATATACAAGCGGGAAGAAAGAGCCACAAAAACTCATATAAGCAAGAATTAACCCTTAAACTTATTATCAACTCTATCATCTCTCGTTCTCCACAATTTAAAATCTCAAGGAATGAGACTCGTGGATGCTTAGCCTAATAAACCAATTAAGGTCCATATGGTTAAGGATACTAGCTAGAGTAAACTTAGATAAGTAAACTCGGGTTGAGTCAAAATATTCACGACGGGCCTAACATATCAAAGACATCTAAACTTGTTAAAACCATTTTATTCATTTATTTATTTTTGACTTTTATTCTTGAAATGGAAAATATACATAAGATGCGATGACAAAAAGAAAGAAAATAAATGGAAATACTACTAGGCCAAAATAGATCAAAAATTTTGAAAAATGTTGAAATTTTTTTAATTTTCCGGTTAAATGGGGTCAAATTCATGGAAAAGCCCACTAAAATTTGATAGAAGTCCCCCTACACTTAATATAAACATTGTCCTCAATGTTTAAGCATGTGGGAGAATAAACTCCCCTACACTTAGGACATTAAGTACGTTGTTTAAATCGAGCTAAGGAAGAGACAACTAAAGTGATTACATTTATTCGTCTTATTTATATACATGTATGAATCACAGTAGTTTTGAGAGAACCGGGTACACGGGAAACACGGGATCACGGGTCGCGTCAAAAACACCAAAAGTGGATCATTAAAGCACATGTCCCTGCACAACATCATAACACACAAACAACCTACTTGCCCCCCTACACTTATTGGTGGAAATGGGTGAAGGTGAAAAAGGGTGGAAAGGATGGAAAAGGTAAAAATCTAACCTAGTTATACGATGCTTGATTTATTTATCACGAGTCTCTAGCTCGACTCGATTTCCCGAATTAATTCAAGGGAAATGTGGAGAGGGATGGAATCATATCATGAGAGATGTCCTCTCCAAAGTACAACTTAACCCGTTGGCCATTCACTTTAAAGTTGGGCCCATTTGGTTGGGATAACTCAATGGTGTCATAAGGGAAGATTTGGGCCACGGTGAATGGACCGGACCAACGGCTCTTAAGTTTACCCGAAAAGATTTTCAACCGGGAGTTAAAGAGTAAAACTTGATCACCAACATGGAACTCTCGGTTCTTAATCTTAGAATCATGAATGAGCTTAGTCTTCTCCTTGTAGAGTAATGAATTTTCATAAGCCTCATTCCTAAGTTCATTGAGTTAGATTTTCCTATGATCACCGGCTTTGTTTATGTCAAAATTAGCCCATTTCAAGGCCCAATAAGCCTTATGCTCCAACTCAATGGGGAGGTGGCACGCCTTTCCGTACACAAGGCGATAAGAGTACAACCTATAGGTGTCTTATAAGCGGTACGGAAATCCTACAAAGCATCATCTAATTTATCGGCCCATGAGGCACGATGCTCTCCCACGGTTCGCTCTAAGATTCGCTTAAGACCACGGTTGGAAACCTCGGTTTCACCATTAGTTTGTGGATGATACGCGGTGTAAAGTCGGTGATTGACACCATAATTAGCCATGACTCGTGCGAATTGATCATTGCAAAAATGAGTCCCGCGATCACTAATAATAGCACGAGGCACACCGAATCGAGCAAACAATTGTTTCAAGAAGTTCACAACCACCCTCGCATCGTTAGTAGGTAAAGCCTTTGCTTCAACCCATTTTGATACGTAGTCAACGGCTACGAGGATGTACTTGTTTCCTTTGGATGATGGAAATGGCCCCATAAAGTCGATGCCCCATACATCAAAGATTTCACACTCTTGGATGAAATTTTGAGGCATCTCGTCTTTATGTGTGATCTTGCCTTGTCTTTGGCAAGCATCACAATGCTTAACCATTTCATGAGCGTCATGATAAATGGTGGGCCAATAGAATCCGGAGTCGAAAACTTTTTAGCGGTGTAATTAGGACCAAAGTGACCACCGGTGGGTCCTTTATGGCAAGCTTCAAGGATTTGTAAAGCCGCCGGCCCATCAACACATCTACGAATGATTAAGTCTGCACATTGCTTGAAAAGATAAGGTTCGTCCCAATAGTACGTTTTAACGTCCTTGAAGAATTTTTTCTTTTGTTGGGACGATAATCCTTCGATAAGAACACCCCCTGCCAAATAGTTTGCAATGTCCGCAAACCATGTGGTATCATCAAGATTGGAATTAATAGACATTAAGTTCTCAAGGGGAAAAGATTCATTAATCTCTTGATTTGGAGGTTCCCCTTGATAAGGATCCTCAAGTCTACTAAGATGATCCGCGACTAGGTTTTCCGCTCCTTTATTATCACGAATTTTGATTTGAAATTCTTGTAGGAGCAAAACCCAACGAAGGAGTCTCGGTTTAGCATCTTGCTTGGTCAACAAGTATTTCAAGGCGGAATGGTCGGTGTAAACGATGGTGGTGGAAAGCACAAGATAGGGGCGAAATTTCTCAAAAGCATACACTACGGCTAAAAGCTCTTTTTTGGTAGTGGTATAATGCAATTGAGCCCCCTTCATTGTCTTACTAGCATAATGAATGGGTTGGAAATGTTTGTTAACTCGTTGACCTAAAACCGCTCCGACCGCAAAATCACTAGCATCGCACATGAGCTCGAAAGGTAACTCCCAATTTGGAGAGACTAAGACCGGTGCCTTAGTTAATTTACCTTTAAGAAGTTCGAATGAGTTGAGACATTCTTGAGAGAAGATGAAAGGAGCATCCTTTTCTAAAATATGAGTCATTGGACGAGCTATTTTTGAGAAATCTTGGATGAAACGTCGATAAAATCCCGCATGGCCTAAAAAACTTCTAACTCCTTTGACGGTGGTAGGTGGAGGTAACTTAGCAATGACGTCGACTTTAGCACATTCGACTTCGATACCGGCTTTGCAAATTTTATGACCGAGGACGATGCCTTCTTTTACCATGAAATGGCATTTTTCCCAATTAAGAACGAGACGAGTGTCTTCACACCGTTTAAGCATACGTTCTAAATTAGCAAGGTAAGAAGAGAAAGAATCACCATAGACCGAGAAATCATCCATAAAGACTTCCATAGTTTCTTCAACCATGTCATGAAATATTGCCATCATACACCTTTGGAAAGTCCCGGGAGCATTGCATAAGCCGAAAGGCATTAGTTTGTAAGCAAATGTTCCATAGGGACAAGTGAATGTGGTTTTCTCTTGGTCTTTTGGATCGATAGGGATTTGAAAATATCCGGAAAAACCATCTAAGAAGCCATAGAAATCATTACCCGATAAACGCTCGAGCATTTTATCCATGAAAAGAAGAGGGAAATGATCCTTACGAGTGGCATCATTGAGCTTACGATAGTCGATGCAAACTCGCCAACCCGTTACGAGTCGAGTAGGAATCAACTCGTTGTTTTCATTAGGAAACGGTGATTCCGCCTTTCTTAGGCACACAATGGACGGGACTAACCCATGGCGAATCCGAGATAGGGTAAATCCTTCCGGCATCTAGAAGTTTGATAACTTCTTTCTTAATGACTTCATGAATTTTTTGATTAACCCTTCTTTGATTTTGGATTGCGGGTTTAAAGTCATCTTCCATGAGAATTTTATGAGTGCAAAAATTGGGATCAATTCCGCGAATGTCGGAGATTTTCCAAGCAATTGCTTTCTTATGATTCTTAAGCACATCGATAAGTCGATATTTTTCATCTTCTTTTAAGTCCTTAGCAATAATGACGGGTAATTTATTATCCTCCTCTAAGAAAACGTACTCTAAATGAGACGGTAAATCCGTAAGCTCTAAATCCGGTGGATGGTCAATGGAAGGCTTAGTCAAATTAGGATCATCGTGTGTAACTCCTTAGGAGTAGGTGGAGTAATATGGTCCTCATTGAGAAGTCTCTCAATGGTACGAATGTCTTCTTCCCAATCGGTGGGAGAATCGTCATATTTTAAATCAACATCCCCTAAACTCGCTTCAAATTCTTGTAAAAGAAAGACACCTTCTCTAAATGGAGTCAATGAAGGAGCAATAGAAGCTACGGTCTCAACATGAGGTAAATGAGAAATCATGCTCTTACAAGCCTCGTGAAAATGTTCTTCACATGCTTCGTCGAGCACATCGATGTAATTCACGGATTCGGGCTCATCGGGAAGTTTGGAAAGTTTACCCATGTTAAAGACGATTTTATCATCCCCGACCCTCATGATAAGTTCACCCGCGGCTACATCAATCAATGTACGCCCGGTTCTCAAGAAGGGTCGTCCCACAATTAAGGGAACACGGGGATCCATTTCATAGTCGACGACAACGAAATCGGCGGGAAAAGTGAATTTGTCGACTCCTACAAAAACATCCTCGTCTATCCCCACCGGATAAGCAACCGTACGGTTAGCTAATTCCAATGTCATACGAGTGGGGACTAGCTCGGGTAAAGATAATTGTTTCCATACGGACAATGGCATAAGATTGATACTGGCTCTGAGATCCGCCAAAGCCATACAATTATCAACACCAGGAAAATTACAAGGAATAAGGAATCGACCGGGATCTCCTAACTTAACTGGTAATTTTCTCAAAAGAACCGCGGAACAATTTTCATTCAATTGGGTATTGGCAATATCGAGCAATTTTTCCTTATCACTTAAAAAGTCCTTAAACATCTTAGCGTACTTAGGAATGTGAGCGAGCGCCTCGGCAAAGGTGATATTGAAATTCAATTGTTTGAACATTTTTAGGAAGTTCAAAACTTGAATATCATCCTTATTCTTCAATTTCTCTTTCCGCAACCTTGAGGGATAAGGTATATGGGGTTGAGATGAAGGTTTTAGAGTGGATTGCTCACTCACATCCTTTGGTAGAGCAGGAGTAGAAATGGAAGGTGAAAGAATCGGTTTGGGAACCGAAGGTGTGGTATAAAATTTAGGTATCGGTGGAACATAAGGTGTAGACGAAGGCATAACGGGTGGTATGTCACAAGTAGAAGGAGAGGGAGGGTGGGTAGAAGAAGAAGGTATCTCGGGTCCTTGGTTAGGTGGGGGATAGGAAGGTTCTACGGTGGTCTTACCGCTCCTAGTAGTGATGGCATTAACGTTAGCCCTATGATTGGTCATGGTGTTCGAAGGGAGGGCACCTTGGGGACGAAGGGTTTGAATCATAGTCAAAAATTTCTTATCGGTCGATCTTGCATCTCTCTCATAATTCGTTCATGGTCGGTGATGACGTATAGTCCCCAACCGGGTCATGAGCCCGGCTCACGGGTACTACCCGTATCCGGCCCATCACAGATGGGTGGATAAATGTCATTCGGGCTTATGGGTTTGAGTGAACAGTACCCGCACATGTGTGCGGCCCACGGCCCAAGACGGCCGACATAAGATTAGACAGAATAATATTCTGTCTAGGAATATCTTTATCCCAATAAGAGAGGATATTCACTACCAGAATTAGAAGATAACAATCATTCTAATTCTGGTGCTTATCTCTTCCTTGGGGCCGACGCATCAGTGAAAGCCCACTAGGGTTTCACTGCCTATAAAAGGAACCCCCAAGGGTTCCACAAAGGTATTACGACTTGTACTCTAAACTCACATAAACCTTAAACCGATTACTTACTCTCACGCCGGAGTCTAATCGTGGGAAACACTCCCATGGTAAGCCTAACGCGTGCTGTTTAGTGTGCAGGATCCCAACCAAACGATTCACTTGGTGCAGGAGCCGGAGCCCAGCCAACCCGAATTAAGCCTAATTCGGGTCTAGCAAGGATCAACCAACTTTTGCATCAACAATTTGGCGCCATCCGTGGGACCCATAACACTAAGCTAGAACAAAACCTCATCTCGAATCTCCAATGACGAAGGGGCATCCGCCAGCTAACCCCAGGAATGTGAACCCTGGGAACCGGAAGTCCCAAGGGGAAGGAATTCTCATTCCCAGCCAATCACCTAGCCGCCTCGCAGGGGGGCTGGGTAACCGTAGCAGTTTTCAGCCCGCGGGGGTGACGAGCACGATCTCGGTGACACCCCCGCCTACTTCAACCCTGGACAACCCTGATCCGGGAAGTGCGCCAAACCCTCCTAACAAGGAACCGCGCAGACCCTCGACGGAGGAAGAAGTGGAAGTCCTACCACTCAGTGAGGAGGATCTTACTCGAGTTCTCACGCAGAACTTCGAAAGGATCGTCCCAGGGATAGCGTCAAGGTTGAATCTAGGGAGGAACCTCCAAGCCAGACTCAACTTTGGTGACACTGGACCAACCACACCCTCCCAAAACCGGAGAAAAAGGAGAGCTCGGCCTCAGGAGCAGGGGACCTTTGAGGAAACCCCTCAACCTCGGAATGTGTTTGAGCGCATAGGAGATCGCCTTATACAGGAGTTAACGCAGTCTCAAGAAGGAGAAAGGTCGGATGGCTCACCCGAGCGACCAGATCGAGAGCTGACCAGAACCACACGCCGCCCAAGTGTGTGGGACAGGATGAACACTGGGAAAAAGGCTCCTGGTTCATCCCAAAGAAGTGGCCCCTATGCAAAGGATGGGGCACCGCCGCCATCCCCGGATCCGTCCGGAGAGGACTCAGATGACCATCCGCCTAAGCATCGCCGACCTAGGCGCACCCCTCCACCACCACCAAACAATGATGGGTATTATGATAGCCCTTACTATCGAGATGCGGAAGCGGAGGATCTTTCGCGTCCATGGTGTGAACCATGGGATGACCCTAGGCTTACCCGGCCATGGGCGGATCCCAGGGAAGACCCATTCACCCTCCGCATAAGGAACTATTCTGAGGACACCAAGCGTCGCATGCCGGCGTGTATCAAGACTTATGATGGGTCCGGTGATCCGGTGGATCACCTTAAAATATTCGATACACAGGCTAAAATTGAGCGATGGCCCATGCCCATATGGTGCCAAATGTTCAATTCGACCTTGATTGGAAACGCCCGTGACTGGTTCGAGGCACTCCCTCCACGGAGCATTGATAGTTTCACGGAACTACGCACTGCATTTGAGAACAATTATACTCAAAGGAAGAAGTATAATAGAGATCCGGTCTCATTGGCAACCGTCAAGCAACGGCCGGGGGAGTCCACTGAAGCCTTCACTGAGCGCTTCAATGATGAGTGCACACGCACAAGAACCATGCCAGAGCTCCTGGAAATTTCTGACTACATGCACGCCATAACAGACAGAGAACTGATCGGGCGCCTCAATGACAAGCGTCTAGAGAGATATGATGACCTCATGGAAAGGGTCAGAAATTTCATAGAGGGAGAAACAGCTGTTGCCGCGGCCTACCCATCCCGAGGAAATGGGTACCGGTCAAATGACCAGTCACGGAGACAGTCGGGCGGTCAACGTAATCAGAACAATAACAAGGGCTCAGACTATAAGAGCCAAGGCAAGGGCGGACGGTCGGACGATAAGTTCACCCCCCTAAAGATGTCCTACCGGGAGATCTTGCTGACTGAAGGGGCGAACTTTCCAAGGCCTCCCCCAATGACCACTCCCCCGGAACGTCGGCAGGGAAGTCGCTTCTGCGAGTTCCATAATGACAAAGGACACGGCACGGAGGAATGTATCCAGCTCAAGAAGCATATTGAGTCGCTGATCAAATCAGGCAAACTCAAGCACCTAGTTAAGGATTGGAAGGACGGAAAAGACAACAACAAGAAGTATGATAAGAAGGATCCCCAAAAGGACAAACCTTCGACCATATACATGATCCAATCCAGACAGCGCCGCACGAGGCAGAAAGTCGGCCAAAAATTTTCACGCGGCAGGGAAATTTCATTCCCTCCCATCACAGCAAGCGATGTGATTGATGCGCCTCTCACTATTGAGATAAGCATTGGAACACACAACGTTCGTCGCATGTATGTGGATGGAGGATCGTCAGCAGAGGTACTGTATGAACACTGTTTTGTGCAGGTATGCCCAGAAATAAGAAGCCAATTAGTACCGGCCACGTCGCCGCTTACTGGCTTTAGTGGAGACACTATCTGGCCGATAGGGCAATTGCGTTTGCTTGTCACCATTGGGAATGAGGAGCATTCCACTACGACATGGATGAACTTCATGGTGATACGTTCACACTCTCCCTATAATGGGATCATAGGCAGACCAGGCATTTTGGCTATCGGGCAGTACCCTCTACGGCGCATGGAATGATCAAATTCCCCGTTGAGGGGGGAATCGTTACTATTTACAACACAGTCATACCAACATCTAAGTGTCATACCGTGACAACGCCGGCTCCACCTGTCCCACCCAAGGAGGGATCACCACCTCCCAATTGGAAGGTAGCAATTCACCCTGACTACCCGGAACAGGAGGTACCCATAGGAGGGGCGCTCTCGGATGACGGCAAGAGGGCCATGTGCTCTCTCCTGAGTGCAAACCTAGATATATTTGCATGGGAGCCAAAGCATATGACAGGCGTGCCACGCACGATAGCAGAGCATAAGCTCCAGATCCGCCAAGGGTACCAACCCGTTAAGCAAAAGAAGCGCGGCCAGGCGCCCGAGCGCAGCCAAGTGATACTGGAGGAAGTACGGAAACTAGTGGACGCAGGCATCATGTGCGAGGTATACTACCACGAGTGGTTATCTAATCCGGTCATGGTCAAGAAACATGACGGAAGTTGGCGCATGTGTGTAGATTTCACGGATCTAAACAAGGCCTGCCCACAGGACTGTTACCCGTTACCAGAAATCGACTGGAAGGTGGAGTCCTTGTGTGGGTATCCTTTCAAATGCTTCTTGGATGCATATAAAGGGTATCACCAAATCCAGATGGCGGAGGAGGATGCAGAAAAAACGGCGTTCCATACGAGCCAGGGCGTATATTGCTATACGAAAATGCCGTTTGGATTGAAGAACGCCGGCGCTACATATCAGCGGTTGGTAGATAAAGCTTTTGAATCACAAATAGGACGCAACCTGGAAGTATATGTTGATGACTTGGTGATAAAAAGCCACACGGAGGAGGCACTTCTCCGGGATGTCCAGGAGACATTCGACATGCTGAGAAGGATTAACATGAAGTTAAATCCAAAGAAATGTACGTTTGGAGCAACTGAGGGAATGTTCCTGGGATATTGATTGACCCAAACGGCATCAAACCTTGTCCAGAGAAGACGGACGCAGTGATACGACTACCGTCCCCTCAGACACGGAAGGAGGTGCAGTCCCTGAACGGGAAGTTAGCCGGGCTGAATAGATTCCTATCTAAATCCGCAGAGAAGTCATTACCTCTATTTAAGACACTCAAGAAGTGTATTAGAAAGGGAGACTTCCGCTGGACGAAGGAAGCCGAGGAAGCTTTCGGCTAACTCAAGCAGCATCTCGCATCTCTCCCTATGCTAGTAGCTCCCCGGCCAAAGGAGGAACTCATTATGTATCTCTCAGCTACTCATGGCGCAATAAGCGCGGTACTTATGACGGATAGAGAGACAATACAAACTCCGGTCTACTTTATAAGTAGAACACTACAAGGGCGGAGTTGAATTATTCCTCCATGGAAAAATTGGTGTTAGCACTAGTATTTGCTACAAAGCGGTTGCGCTGGTACTTTCAGGCGCACCCAATTGTGGTGATTACGGATCAGCCAATCAAGCAGGTTATTTCTAGACCGGACGTGGCAGGGAGGCTAGAGAAGTGGAGCATCCTATTGGGAGGGCATAATATATCTTACAGACCAAGGACGGCTGTTAAAGGCCAGATCTTGGCAGATTTCCTGATCGAGAAGCCGGATGAGGAAGAACCAATCATTAAGCAAGACGAGGTCCCAACGGAACCTTGGGTGCTATTCACGGACGGATCCTCATGTACAGACGGGTCCGGGGCAGGTCTCATCCTCACGAATCCAGAAGGAATGGAATTCACATACGCCCTCCGTTTTGAGTTCACGGCTACCAACAACGAAGCGGAATATGAAGCATTAATTGCGGGTTAAAAATCGCCGCTAGAATGGGGGTCCGCAACCTTGAGGCCTACGTGGACTCACGTCTTGTCGCGAACCATATTCTAGGTGGGTATGTGGCTAAGGAGGGACAACATGGTCAGGTACTTGGAAAAAGTCAAGTCGTTAATTGCGACTTTCAGTAAGTTTTCCATCAAGCAGGTGCCAAGGGGCGAGAACAAGAAAGCGGACGCTCTTAGCAAGATCGCATCCACGAGCTTCGCTCACTTGTCTAAACAGGTTTTGGTGGAAATACTCAAGGAGAAATCTATCACGGAAGGGGAGGTAGCCGCTATAGTTGAGGAGGAGGGACCTACGTGGATGACCCCAATCATCAACTATTTGACTAATGAAACCCTTCCAGACGAGGAAAAAGCAGCAAGGCGCATTAAAAGGAAGTCACAACATTTTGAACTCCGAGAAGGCATCCTTTACAAGCGCTCTTTCTTGCAGCCGTGGCTGCGGTGTGTTGGACCACGCCAGGCGGCTTACGTCATCAGTGACATACACGAAGGGTTGTGCGGCATGCATGCAGGCCCACGATCCGTGGTAGCCCGAGCCTTACGAACAGGATACTATTGGCCCACCATGCACAGAGACGCGCGCGACATGATTCGCAAGTGCAACGATTGCCAAGTGCATAGGCCAGTACCGCGGCACCCGCAGCAGGAGCTTACACCTATCACGTCCCCATGGCCATTTTACAAGTGGGGAATTGACATCGCAGGACCTTTTCCTGTAGCTGCGGGGGGGGGGGGTTAAATTCTTGATTGTTGCAATGGACTACTTCACACGATGGATAGAAGCCAAGGCAGTCAAGTCTATCACAGGTAAGCAGGTCAAGAAGTTTGTGTGGGAACACATTGTGTGCCGTTTTGGTCTACCAGGAGAAATCATCTCGGACAATGGCAAGCAGTTCACGGACAACCCATTCAAAGATTGGTGTGCATCATTGAACATCAAACGGCGCTTCGCGTCCGTTAAGCATCCACAAACGAACGGCCTTGTCGAACGAGCAAATAGGAGCTTGGGGAATGGAATCAAGGCGCGTCTGGATGAACGAAATGGCAAATGGGTCGATGAGTTATCACACGTGCTATGGGCGCATAGAACCATGATCAAAACAGCCAACGGAGATACTCCATTTGCACTGGCTTACGGCACTGAAGCCGTTATACCAGCAGAAATAGGGATGCCTACCATCCGCACGGCAGAGGTTAATGTCGTCACAAACGATGAACAACTGCGAATCAACCTGGATCTGTTGGAAGAAAAAAGGGAAATAGCAGCCATCAATGAGGCTAAGTCCAAGGCTAAGATGAAGGCTTATTATGACGCCAAGGTCAAGGGTGTTTCTTTTCGACCGGGAGACTACGTCTATCGTGCTAACGAAACGAGTCGAGTGGAGAATACAGGAAAACTGGGCCCTAAATGGGAAGGACCGTATGAAGTCACTGAAACCTTGGGAAGAGGCGCGTACAAGTTACGTGACATGGATGGCCGCGACCTAGAGCGCACATGGAACATCTCCAATCTCAAAAGGTGCTATCTTTGAAAGCTACGGCTTCCGCATGGGTATTTCGCTATAGGCGGTCTAATAAAGAACCATGCGGGTTACTTGTTTTGTTTGTTTTTCTTATGTTTGTTTAGTCTCCTTTATTGTTTTTTAGGACTTGTCGTCGTTATTCAAACAAAAGTGTAAACGTTCTAATAAAATGCCGTGGTGCCTAGCTAGCTCCACGGCCTGTTTCGTGCAAATCATTTTCCTTTCTTTGTTAGATTCTTTGTTAGCCGTATGAATTTTACTTGTATTATAATATGCCATGTTTCATTCGTATGCATTCTTTCAAATTACCGTACATGTACTATACGCCTCCAGGCGGGGTAAGAGGATTAAGTGAACCTACTAATTCAACTTGCCGCGTAAGAGGGATGCAACCCCAGCCGCACGGATCATGTATCCTTACTAGACGCCTTA
Source organism: Glebionis coronaria (assembly GCA_025667525.1). Classification (NCBI taxonomy): domain Eukaryota; kingdom Viridiplantae; phylum Streptophyta; class Magnoliopsida; order Asterales; family Asteraceae; genus Glebionis; species Glebionis coronaria. The sequence continues at coordinate 296,625,616 of CM046874.1, forward strand.
CTCACAAGACGTTGTGATAAGTTTTTTGTGCACCGTATCCACACGGTACTATGCATATTGAAGACGCACGTTGCATGTCTAGTAAATTATAGACTTGTATGTATTTTCCTTTTTCTCTGTCTGTACGACGTGATACATCACGCGGCATTGAAATACAATGAAATACACAAGTTTCAGAATTAATAATAAACAAAATGGCCGTGGTGGTCACGGACTTCTAAATAAAAGGACAAGTTATTACATGTATGTCTTAGCCGTGTACATACACGGACGAATATAATCATAAGTGTTTACAACATATCAGTTACAAGGGGGGAAGGAATTCTCCTAGATCCTTCTTCCCTTCCTCAATTAAAGCACGAAGGGCCTCCCCACGAGCATCTCTCCCGTCCTGAACTTTGACTGCAAGAGCATCTAGAGCTTCTCCAAGCAGCTTCTCACCTGACATGGCTTTGGATAGGGAATCATAAGTAGCCAACGTCAAAGGAATTGGATCAGCACTCAGCCGGGACATTATTGCTTCGTTTGGAGCATCTTTCATGGCTTCAAGCTCCTCCAGGAGGGGGTGTTGAAGGTCTGTCAAGGCATCCATGGACGCGGTCATCTTACCCACTGCGGAGGGGTTGTGATACGGATGCTGTGTGATATCCTCACCTTTTGCGATCATCTCCGCAGCTTGGACCAGGCCTTCATGCCTACCACGGTCGATCCCATCAGATACAACCCCAGCAAATGCCTGCAGTAGGTGTGGAGCGTTCAGGGCCCCACTTACGGCAAGCCGCAGTCCTTGCCCGATAATCCACCTACGACCGGCTGTCGCGGTTAGTAGGGGGGGCATACTCTCTCCGCACAGCTAACAACCACCTTGCTCAACTCTTCATCAGTTAAGGCAACTTGATTTTCAAGGCTGGTTTGAGCCTGCGTCAATTCCTCCTTCAGTGAGTCACGCTCTTGGGCAATACTGAATGATTGCGCGGTCACCGCCTTAGTAGCAGCCTCGGTCGCAGACACCTGCGTATGAAATTTGGAGTTACTACAAGAATACATATGTTTTATGGGCTACATGCATACAAGGATTAGGAGTGTATGTACAATATTTCTGAAAATTTACCTTCTCGTTTGATGCGGCTACGAGGGCCTCCAACTCAGCAATACGCCTCTCTCTGGTATCGGCGTGGAGTGCCTGCTCCTTCACCGTCGCCTCGGCGGTCAGTAATGCCGCCTGCAAGGATGCGATGGTCTTCTCGTTCTTTACGACCAATGCCTCACGGCGGGCTATCCTTTTGTCGGCACGGCTCACATTAGTGAGGGCCTTGATCAGACGGCGTCTTAACGCGGCACCCACCGTCACCTGATGTGCGGATGATACATCAAACTGTTCAATCAGGGCCTCATGATCTAGTTCATCTAAATCCTGTGCGAGGGCAGGCGGGGTGATGTGTTCGATGAATTCTGAACACTCAGATTCGGCCTCCAGCCGTGTCAAGCTCGATAAGTTCCATGCTAAGCGCAAGCTATCTTCTGGCCCCTCGGGGTGCGGTTCCTTGGCACGTGCGGTAACAGGTGATGGGGGATTGTTGGTAGCCACGGGGGATGGATTCCTCCCCACTTCTTCTTGTGCTCCGGCTACCGGATTCACCCTGTTAAAAAAATATATTAGTCTATATACTTCATACAAAGGTATAAATCATAATTACGAGGGGTACTTACGGGGTGCCAATGTCAGGGTCTGGGCCGGTAGGAGCTACGGCGCTCACAGGGGCGACTTGCAAGATGGGCCCTTCCATGGTCGGGGTGGGGTCGGCTTGACCAGTCATGGTGCTGCCTCCTTCTTGATATTGTGGATGGTCTTTCCGCAACTTCTTGGGAGGAGCATTTGCAACTCCGGCATCCTCCCCAGTCTTCTTCGCCACACGCCTGGTTGTTTTTCTCTTTTTAGAAGTAAGTGTGGTGGATCCGGAAGCTTGCGTAGTGTCTTCATTAGGATCGCGCTCTTCCTCCTGGTTGATGGTGCCTCCCTCCAGCAATGGGTCGTCGCCATCTTCGTTATAAAAGTCCAATGGGGACTTCTCGATAACAGGCTCTTCTTCGTCCGACCTGGGCTCGGTTGTCTCTTCCAGCGGAATCGTACGGTCGGCTAAAGCTTCTAGCAAGGGGAGCTCATTCGGCTTTAACGGCCGGAATCCTTCCGCCACCTTCATGGGGTCGCCTTGACGAAGTAATCTGTGGAGGTTCATCTCTGCAAATGATTGTAGAAGTATATGGGTTAGTAACATTTTACACGTGTGATAGATCAAATTTACAAGATATATATGACCTACCCTCGCCCTGTTCCGTTAAGAAGCACGGATATAAGTCATCCCTCCCAAAGTAACGGCGGCTTATCCCTACTAAGCACAAAAAGTGCTCCGGCAACCCTCTATAAAATTCCGTGCGATGGGTATCTAGTATTTTCAGGTCCCGGCTACTATAATCTTTGGATTTGGGTGGATAGTCTTTTGGGGCTTTGGTTTTAAGTACGAAGGGGGTGGGGAATACTTTCTCATCTACAAAGAAGTAATGGTCGTACCAATTCTTAAGGGAGTCAAGAGGTTTCCTATATGTCATCGGGGCATTCCCGGGTCGTTTCTTGAACGACAACCACCCGTTCACTAATTGGGGAAAGTAGAAAGCCCTAAAAAGGTTCACGATAGGGGTTACCCTGCAGGTATGGCATGTAATCTCAAACTGGTTGATTTTACACGCCCCTATACAGTGGAGCTGGGTGATATGAAAGTCATAATACAAAAGAAGGTCTACCAAGAACTTAGACAACGGAATACGGTAGTTGGCTGAGTCAAACAGGCGTGTGTATATGCCTATTTTCCCCGCCGGTGCATCCGTAATAGCTTCACCATCACCCGGATAGGTGGGGTGTACGCTTTCGGGCACATAATACTTCGACAGGAAGTCGAGGTATTTCTCCGTATCCGGCCCATCACAGATGGGTGGATAAATGTCATTCGGGCTTATGGGTTTGAGTGAACAGTACCCGCACATGTGTGCGGCCCACGGCCCAAGGCGGCCGACATAAGATTAGACAGAATAATATTCTGTCTAGGAATATCATTATCCCAATAAGAGAGGATATTCACTACCAGAATTAGAAGATAACAATCATTCTAATTCTGGTGCTTATCTCTTCCTTGGGGCCGACGCATCAGTGAAAGCCCACTAGGGTTTCACTGCCTATAAAAGGAACCCCAAAGGGTTCCACAAAGGTATTACGACTTGTACTCTAAACTCACATAAACCTTAAACCGATTACTTACTCTCACGCTGGAGTCTAATCGTGGGAAACACTCCCATGGTAAGCCTAACGCGTGCTGTTTAGTGTGCAGGATCCCAACCAAACGATTCACTTGGTGCAGGAGCCGGAGCCCAGCCAACCCGAATTAAGCCTAATTCGGGTCTAGCAAGGATCAACCAACTTTTGCATCAACAGTCGGTTAATTTTTGAAGAACCAAGTCCATTTGAGGGTTATGCATGTTCATTTCATTATACCCTTGATTAGGAAAACCTTGGTTTTGATATTGATTATAACCTTGATTAAATCCTTGATTTTGAAAACCTTGGTTATTAAATCCTTGATTTTGATTATTGAACCCTTGATTTTACCCTTGAAAATTCCCTTGATTTTGATTAAAACCCCGTTGATTAGAATTTCCTTGAAAATTACCCCGTTGAGGACCTTGGTTCCTATTTTGGGCGGGTGGGGGTGGTCTTTGAGGTGCTACAAAACCCGGGGGAGCCAAATAGTTATTAGACTTGTAAGACAAATGGTTAACATCAACATTTGGTTTAAAATGAACCCGCTCATTTTCATTGTTGTTATAAGCATAAACTTCTTGTTTATTATTGTAAACCTTGTCACAATTAAAATATGAATGTGGTCCACCACAAGTCTCACACGTTTCACAAGTTTCTTTCATGGCATTAACTTGACCATTAAGGGCTTGGGTTTTGTAAAGCAATTGATTCAACAAGCGAAGTAAGCTTATCAATTCTTTTGTCGTTCTCACTAGAACTAGCACTTGCCATAGTAGCCCTAACACTTTTGGTTTGTATTTTAGCCTTGTTTTCAATTATGGCCCAAGCCTCGTTCATGGATTTCACAAGAATATTGCCCCCCCCCCCCCCCCCCCCCCCCCGCGGCACTATTAAGTGATTCTTGGTAATTTAGAGTTAAACCATTGTAAAACGTATTAATTTGATGTACTTTAGTGAAACCGTGTTGTGGACATTTTCTTAAAAGCTCTTTAAATCGATCCCAAGACTCACTAAACGTTTCCCCATATTGTTGTTCAAAAGTAATGATTTCATTCCTTAAAGAAGTGGTCCGTGATGGTGGGAAAAAATAGTTTATGAACTTGGTCTCTAAGTCAATCCATGTTGTAATACTTTGGGGTGGTTCCTTATCAAGCCAAATCCGGGCTTGTCCCTCGAGGGAAAAAGGAAAGAGTTGTAAACGAATAGCCTCTTGTGGCACCCCATTGTATTTGACGGTGTTTGCCAATTGTATGAAACGTTTGATATGAGCGTGTGGGTCATCATTAGTACGGCCTAAAAATGGTGTAGCAGAAACCATTTGAATAAAACCCGTTTTAAGTTCAAAATTATTAGCTCCAATATCCTCCACCATAATTGCGTCATCGTTTCCTTCAACGTGAGATTGGAGAATCTCAATCATTGGTCGATTATCCGTTGCCATCGTGTTGTTCAAAGCTCGATTCTCGGGTTCGGCTTTAATGACGGTCTTTTTGTTTTTCTTCTTCTTCTTTTTGGAAGAATTAGAAGTATTTGGTATACCAATCGGTATGTATGTACGCGCGCGAATGCACATACAATTAAAACTTTGGAATGAGGTAGGAAACCTCGGTCGACTTTGAGAGGAAAGGGATTATACCTCTCGAGGTGCAATATTAAAAAGCTACAAAAATATATACTTAATTACTACTTGAGTTGGCAAACCAATAATCGGTCGTCCCTCTCAATATACGCACAAGCAAGCGGGGAAACGAGGTGGCACAAAGCATTTAAAAACCTTTTTCCTTAGACGGCCTTTTATTGCGCGTCGCCTTATACCCACCTTATAGTTTGTATATATCGAGTTCAAACGTCTTACTAGTATTTATCTATTTTGCCCTTTTATTTCGTTTAGGATTCGAATACAATAGTTAGGTGATGAAATTCCAACTATGGCCTTATTTGAAAAGTAGGTAAATTAATTGTGCTACGTAATATAATATATTAAAAGAAAAATCTTTTTGTATTTTTTTAGAAAAATATATATTCACAATAAAAAAACGAAAGAAATCATAATAAGAAAAATAACAAAACTACGTAATATTTTTGGTGTAATACTTTTAGGAAAAAGTATTACTTTTGGATTTTTTAATTTTTTTGGTGCAAATCTTAGGAAAGAGTTTGCTTTGTGATTTTTTAATTTTTTTGTATTTTTAAGTTTTTGATTTTTTTTGTATTTTTGATTTTGTTAACAAAAAAGTAACGTTCAAAATGAACGGATCCCAAAATCCAAACGTCTCACGAAATCTTCAATCGTAACGAGCGAAGCGGCAGCGGCGCCAATTTAATGTAGGAATTTTTGCAAATTCTTTTTAATCTATTTATCGTTCCACAAATCGACTCGAATTGATCTCAAATTAACGTGGATTTATTTGTTCTTGGTGAAACGTATTTTTGGTATTTTAAACACTAATTAAAAAACTATTTAATTAAAAGCTAATTAATTAACTATTTAAAACTTTTTAAACAAATGTGAAAACTATTTTAAACTAATACTTAAACCTAAATTTAAATGAAATCTATTTTTTAAATAAAACTAAATTGAAAACTAATTTAAAATTATAAAAGTAATTAAATAAAATATTTCTTTTTTATCTTTTTATTTTTTTAAAACTGAATAAAAGAAAATTGATATAAAACTTTTAAATAAATTTAATAAAGCTAAACTTGTATTTAAAGCTAATTAATAAAAACTGACAGCAAGATTGATTCCTATATTAATTAACTGTTGTGAAATAGAACACAAATGAAGTACTAGAACAAATGGTAGAAGCGTTTGGTTGCTGAACAGGAGGTCCAGGGTTCGAGTCCCAGTAGGGACGTATTTTTGACTATAATTATTTTGGACTTTATTTTTGAAGAATCAAAATACAACCAACATAATAATGGAGTCTGTCAGCAAACCAAATAAGCAGTAATATCAGCAGGAAAAGAAAAGCAAATAACCATTAAAAAAAACTAACAATAAGCAGATATAGCAAATAAGCAGGTAAACAAGCAAAAGCTCAAATAAGCAGATTCAAATACTGACAATAGGCAAATGAAACTATAAATAACTTAATACCACATAAGCTGATCTAATCTAACCCAAATATGCAGTCAAGACAATAAGCAGTAACCTAAATAAGCGAATTTCAATAAGCAGTAAGAAAAAATGAAAATAAGCTAATAAACTGAAATCTAAAAGCTAAAGTATACTACTAACTTAAAATCAGCAAACCAAAACAATATCAAATCCAAATAGAAACTTAAACAAGCAGATAAACATTCAGATAGAATAAACCAAAACAGATCTAAACTTCAAATCACAAGCAAAATAGACATAAACCGAATCAAAACTAAACTTAAACTAATACCAAGCAAATCCAAACTACATCAAACCTCTCAAATATCCAAAATCCAAACAGACAAAACTCGAATCAAATAAGCAGTTTATAAATAAACTTAAAATTTAATCTAAAGCTTAACAATAAAATAAAAAGAGGACAAAACCTGGTGATGATATCCTTTGGGAAGAAGGTGGGCGCTGAACCCCCTTGTGAACAAAACCGAAACCATACTTAACCAAACACCATCATCATCTTCTTCGAACCAAAAACAGTAACCGAACCAAGATATTTTTTTAATCTTCCCAGTAGGGAAAGATTACTACCACTTTTTTATTTCAATATTTTATTTAATCAAAACAGAATTAAGGTAAATTGCAACAATAATTAATGAGACAAAAATTTAACCGAATTAAATATTTAATTAATACTGAAATTGAGTACAATACTTGATTAAAAAGAAAATTACAATAATCCTATCAACTATTTTGCATAAAATAAAAATTAAAAATAAAAAGAAGGCACCCAAAATTACAGAATGATGGGGGTTTTTATAGCCAACCCCCAAGGCTTCTTCATGAAGCTTCGAGAGTAAGGAATTTAATCTGAGCCGCTAAACACGTTTTTTTCTTCTTTCTCTCTCTTCTCTTCTAGATCAAATGGCTAAGAATGCACCAGGGGTCACACGGATCGCCACGCTGGCGAAAGTGTGTTTGTTGTGTTTGTTGATCGGTGATGTGGAGGATTTTTATTAGATGAAGTAGCTGTGATGATGTGGTTTATCCAATTGAATGCAAAGGAGGGGCCACGTCAGGATTGAGATGAGGACCACCCATCATGGATCTTCCGATTAACTTGGGGATTTAATCCCCAAGTGTGTGAATCACACGTTTTGATAAAAACCCCCAATTTATCTTGGGTAAATCTTTAATTAGGTTTCGGGTACAGTAAATAGAGGTGTTGTGTTTATTTTTGAGAGAGAGATGAAGGTGGGTGGTTTGTTTTATCTCGTTTGTAACGAATGAAGTGGGTAAGTGTGGGGTGGGTAAAAAGTTTGTTTAATACGTGTGTATGGGGTGTTGACTGGGATGTTGACCAAACAAAGTTAAAAGACTTTGTTTCTACCGTCCACTTATCATGTGTAATGGGCTTGGCCCAATTTGTTTAATCTTCTTCCAATCTGTCTCATAATATTGTATTGGGCCATATTGGGCTTTTGTAAAATAACTCTAGCAACTTAATAACTCCAAATGGGCTTTTGAGCCCATTAACCAAAATGTGGGACCCACTTGGCCCAATTATCTTTGTAAATGATTAAATCCACTAAAACGAGCTCGATTTCGGCTTTCTTGTTCATTTCTTCAAAACCGTGTCAAATTGCCGGTTTTCGTGATCTTTGGCACACTTTTGGTCTTTTGACTTTGTCTTCGTCTCTTTCTTGGACTTTTCTTCAACATTTGACCGTGAAATCCCGTGTTTTCTTTCCTTTTGATCTTTTGTACCTATTTCACACAAAAACACAAAACCACGCGTAATTCCGACTTTTACGATATTAAACACATGATTAGGTCTTGTTTTTCCTTGATTTTAGTGGAAAAAGGATATGTGTTTACACACTTATTAGTGATTTCTCAACATGGCTTTGTAACACCCTTCTTCCAGCAACAAAAGATATATACTTTTCTTTCTTTTCATGATTTTCTTTAATCCTAGTAATCTCTTGTTGATCTTTTAGAGTCATGGAAACTACTTTATACCTGAATTGAATATGATCTTCATGTACCCACTCTCTGTAGTCTTTTTTAATTTTATCCCCAACTGGTATTCCCCAGTCTAATTAACTCAGCATCTCTTTGATCTCTTTTTCCACTTCTTTTTCTTCATTAGATACTTCCTCATTATCATCATTAAAAGAGGTCTTGCTAATATTCAACTTTGACTCTACTTCTTCACCTAGAAGACCATCATTACCACCAACATTAAGATTTGCATCATCAGTATTAACACCAGAATTACTTTTTTTACTGACAGTATTAAGATTCTTACTACTAGTACTAGCCTCCCTTGTGTGAGACCCCCAGAATCTGACATGGAACAACTAGGAAACAAGGGGGTAACACGGCATAGTACAAGAAACAATGAATTACAGTTGACACAAAGTTGACGTAATAAAAACATCTATATTACATCATAAAATAATCAGAGTTGTAAACATAGGTCTCAGAGTTTTATATGCGGAAAGATTTATTATTTCGTCAAGGTTTATAACACTTAGTTACAAAAAATACAGAAAACTATCTTCTGACAGCTTTTAGATTTGACCAAGTTAAATTATACACAGAAATCTCCAATCTGCGATGATATCCTGCGGGCTCCCATCCAAGAAAAGCTAAGTAATTATACCTGAGATTAAACATGTAAAATCGTCAACATAAAGTTGAGTGATATTCATAGGTTTAGTAGTAAAGGTGTGGAACATAATAAAATTTGTAAAACAAGTAATAGGGGGATAACTATGTACATTGTCCATAGTCACGATGTATATTATTGTTGTTTAGTCTCATGAACCGAAGCTTAACTCAAATGTAAGTTCCTCTAGAGAGTATTCAGCCTAAATACTCAAGTATAAACAAATGTATGTGCGTCAAGGTAATCGGGACGTGGATTGTCAATCCTGATGGATCCACCCACAACATTCGCGCTTAGCGCAAAGCATACGGGACAATTAACGGTTCATGATCAGGAGAGGAAACTCAAGGCTAACGTCTAAAAAGAAATAATACCATTGAATTCATCTTGAAAGCATACACGTTCTGGATAGCATACAAGTTCTGGATAGCATACTGTTTTTAAATGTTTGTGTTCCACCATGTAAAATCTCACCCCGTGTTTAGAAAGCATGTACAAGTAAAAAGGGGATATGAACTCACCTTAGCCATGAGGTAAGTTGTTAGAAATACGTTTTTACGTATTTAGAAAGGATCAGTCACTCCAATGATATTGGGCTCGTGATCCAATATAGTCCATATAGCCTACATGTAGGGTGGGCTATATAAACCCCCTCCTAGCATGTTAGGAGGGGTTGGTCATTTCATGTTTACACACATTTCATATCAATCAACCATTTTCTTTCATTCTCTATCTCTCTCTACCTTTCTCTCTCTAGTTCTTCCATTTCTCCATACATCTCAATAGATAATTCATACAATGCCTAATCCTTAGAAAACACGATCCTACAATTGGTATCAAGAGCTTTGGTTGATTCTTCGGATTGACGTGTTTTTATCTATTGATTTTAGTGGTAAAGTTTCCTTCTTTCACAATTTCTTTCTTTCGTCTATCTTTTTCTTTAAGCTTACGTTGTTAAAATTTACTTTTATAAAATCTTTGATAAAAAAATTTATCAAATCTTTCTACTAAAAATTTCTTCTACTTTTATCCATTTTTAAAATTTTTATCCATTTTTTAACACCAATTCATATCAATTTTTTATCCATTCTTATTCGTTTTTTAAAGATTTCTGTTTTGTCTTTTTTATCCAAGTTTTTTATAGTTTTTTTTATGTTTTGTCTTTTTTATCCAAGTGTTGTATTGGAAAACTTTTTCCCACATTCAGATGGTTACAATGATGGATTCCTCTTCTGTCATATTCTGATAAACTGTACCAGTATTCCGATATTTGTTCATTCCGATCGCAATAACCATTGGTTCTACTTTGCGATCAAATTATTCCGACACCCTTATTCCGACGTGGGTTGCGATTGCACTTTACGATCGTGATTGCGACGGGTTTAAGGTAAAACTGAGTCGAAACTCTGCCGAAATTTTTATAGATACATTCCGATGGTTTATTGATATTGCGATGGCATAGTGAAAAGGTTGATATTGCGATTGAAAGTTCTAACTGTTTTGCGATGGAATACTAGATATTGCGATGGAGTGAGTCTAAGTATTGCGATGGAAAATATTACACATTGCGATGTGAGTTGGACTATATTGCGATGAATATTTTTGATACTGCGATGGAATAGGTTTGAATTTTTTTTGATGAAGTTTATAAAAACAGAAGACTAAACAAAACCATCTTGACCAACAATAAATTCCAGACCTACCCTCGTCTAACTCGACCCTTACCCTCGACTCATACGACTCGAAAACTAATACACACGACTGCCTTGTTTCTCGACTCACACCAAAACTCACCATTGAACACACACTCGTGTCTACCCTCAAACAACAGACTCATAAAACAAACAACTTGACTCGACTCGACTCATCACACCCTCGAACAAACCCACCACTCGATAAACTCGAACCTATCTCGACCAAACTCCAACACCACACCCACGACACAAAACCAACTCGACTCGATATCCTGTCAAAACTACCCTTGACTCCAACATCCCCACACCCTCCGACTCACTCTTGACACTAGACTTACAATCTCCTCACAAAACAGTTACAAGTTTCCTCTCAACATATCCCAACCCACCCAACAAAACATAAAAAAAAACCTCGACTACCAAACAGGACCCATACCAAGACTCGACACCCTCTTTTGAACACTACACTCTCATCGATCTCACAACAGTCAGTCAAAGAACCCACACAAAATCGACTCAAAACCACACAACACTCAAGATCTCAGTCTTATTCAAAACTCTCATCGATCCAAAATAAAAACTTAATCAAAAAGAAAACCTACCCGAGACCATATGAATGATCTTGTAGACATAAACATCAGCAGAGGGTCGTGATATATTCGGATTAAAATGGTTAGAGGGTTTTCATTCGTTTTTGCCTCAAATAAACGTGGTGATCAGTTTGAAGACGGAGGATTTGTAATTGAGTAAAACATAGGATAATTGTTTAGAGGATTTATGATTTGTGAGAGAGTTCTTTGTGAGAGATATTGAGTATCAGATTTAGTTTGTGAGGATTGAGAGGAGAGAGATACAGTTTTAGGGCGAAGGGTTTGACTAGGGACGGAAGAAACAAAGCAACAGTTGGGTTTATATATTCTTTTCAGACGGAGGAAACAATGCAATAAGTTGGGTGGATAGAAATTTATAAAGAATGAGATATGATTAGGTTAAATAATCTAATATTTAGGGTGTGAGTATTATTAGGCCACGTTTTTTAGTTTTCACATATTTCACTGGTTTGACTCCACGTATTTTACATATGTGGCATATAAAGTTTTTGGAAATTTTTTTTTATTTTATTTTTTATTTTTTTATTTTATTTTATTTTATTTTATTTTTCTATCTATTTAGATAGTAATATTTGTATGTGTTTATTGTTTTGGTTATAATCGTGACGTGACAAAGTGACAACATGACAAAAGTGACGTGACAACGTGACAAAGCGACGGGATAAAGTGACAAGGTTTATTTTGCCGACGGATTTTTGATCGGGTATTTGTAAGTGAAGACAGATTTTATCATCAATCGAGGATTTTTCATATTTATTTACGAATCGTTTCGTTGGTTATGTCATATTCCGTGACTTTCTGTTTCTAAGTTTCTTCACGAATTGTTTAATTCCGAAAACAACCACATCCATAATTACCTTTCATCGACATTCAATGGAATCGTCGAATTCGACAGTTCAAGAGGGAGAACTGCAACACATGCAACTCAAAGAGATCAAATTGCGTGAAAAATCATTGGAAATCTTTCACGAGCTCAAGACACATCTTGCACTTCTTTATCCGCACAACATGCCTGAACTTCCAGCCATGGTTCAAATATTCTTTGGCAAAATGGATAATTTTAAAGAGAAGATTTTCAATAATTTGGATGAGTTACGGTTGCAAATTGAAAGGGAAAACCATCATGAGGTTAAAGCAAAGATATGTCTAGAAATCCTTCGCACACAATTTAAGGATTTCTTTGCCTCAACAATGGAACCTCCTTTTGATTATTCGATTCCAATCCTTCACCAGATTTTCAACTTGCATACGAGTTGCCAGACTGAAACCTTTAGAAATAATTTACTCAATCACATCAATATACTTGAGAAGTGTATTGAGGTCAGGTTAGTTAATTAAAACGAGATACGGTTTAAAAAGGGTCATATTCAAAGAATCAAGGAGTCGTCTAAGTCATTGAACGCAACAATACCTCATGAACATGAGAGAGAGACATGCTTCAAGTTGTCGTCAAAAGATGATTACATCTGCCCCGTGCAAGAAATAGGTGCCAGTTTGGTCGTCAAGGTAAGCAATGGCAAGGAATCAGGAGGAACGCATGAAACAAGCAGCAAGTCACAAGCACCAACTGCTCAGGTGCCAAGTTTCAACAATATACAGCATGTTGAGCTTTCTGGACCTAATTATGCCAAACATGGGATGGAAAAGGGTGATAGCGATACCACTTCTGATTCATTCGATGTAAGTCATAATGGGGGGGAAAGTGTCCAAAATGCTAAACATCATGATAAGTGTCTTATGACTGCCTATTTAAATAATTCTGATTCTAGGATTAAAGAGCTTGAAACGATTTTAGCTCAACAATCCAAAGAGCTTGAGGATGCCAAAATTGAATTTTTAAAGAAAACGGAGAAATTTGAAACATATTTTGAAAAACTTGAAAAGTCAAACGTTGTTCTTGAAAGAAAACTGGATCAAAAAGTTTTAGATTATAAAGCTGAAAAGGATATTCTTTTGAAATAAATTCAACTGCTTGAATCTAAATTGGCATCCCAAGATAGATTGCTCAAAGAGAATGAGACTTTAAAAGGTCAAGTTCAGGAAAAGGTTTTTGCTATAGCTGCGTTGAAAAACGAATTAAGAAAAACTAAAGGAACTAGTGTGTACACTAAGCTTGAAAAACCATCAATCTTGGGGAAACCGCCTACAAATCAATTCATTCGACAACTGACTGCATTTAGATCCGATCGATCATAATCCTCGAGACCGCGGTTTGCCTCCCAAGTTGATTTGGTTCATCTTTCTAGACCAGTCACTCCTGCAACTAGGCCCAATGTGACCAAAACAGCTTTAGCAAGACCTAATTACATGATTGCCTCTAGTTTCTCTAAAAATACCAAGACCACGTCTAGAACTAGTTCAAATGACGTTCACCATAAATCTGGTCTGAGGGAAGTTAAGCAAAAGACACAAGTAAGAGACATGAATTTCAAACCTAGACAGATGCCTTCTAGATTACCCAACACTGCTAACAGTAGCATGTCAAATCCTATTAGAATCAATCAATCGTCCAGGAATTCTAGATCTTACTCGGACATTAAATATGCTACTTGTAAAACATGTAGAAAATGTATCTTTACGACAAATCATGATTCTTGTATCAAGAAATTACTTAATGAGGTGAACTCCCGTGCTAGACTTAAATCCCAATGGATAGCTAAAATCAAACCCATTGGTAAAGGTTGGCGCCCCACTGGTAGAAATTTCACTCTTGTAGGAAACGAGTGCCCCTTAACTAGGATAGTCTCCGATTCTACTAAGACTTCTAGGGAGGAAATTGCAAAGGATGATACATCACTTAAGTCTGAACTTAAGGTTTTCTATAAAAGGAAACGTTTGCCAACTAAGACAAGTGAATCATCCCCTCAGACCACCTCTGGCACAAGAAAAGACAACTGTGAACCCCCACTTGCTTCTAAAATAGATATCGCTAACCCATATCAAAGCATGCAAATTCCTAATGAGAATGCAGGTACCAAAGTTGATGTTCCAAAAGAACGAAGCGGTCCAATCGTTGTATACCGTTCAACTAAGGATACTCTTAGAGTTTGGTTGCTGAAGAAGCAAAAATCGTAGAAACAAGTGTCTCAGGGGTTTCATGGTTAAGCTTACCAAGAGGACTTACAGTCACATCACAGACTGTAACTCGTTCATCAAATAAAGGAAAGTTTATCGTCGATGATAAACTTATCCTTATAACGAGAAACTATTTTTTCTCGGGCATGAGCTTATATCAAAAACATTCCAAGGTTTTAAGCTCATGCACAATGGCTCATAGTCAAATAACAGTCCGTGACCTGAACTTCAAGGAAAGGGAAGTTTATCTCGTCAACGATAACTTACCCTCAAAACGAGAAATTAATTTTTCTTAGACACGGGCTAAATTTCAAACTATTCAAAGGTTTTAAGCTCGTGTATATGGCTCCTCGTTAAATGACAGACGATGAACCGGACTTCAGAGAAAGGGGAGTTTATCTACGCAACGATAACTTACCCTCAAAACGAGAAATTAATTTTTCTCGGACACGAGCTTACATTAAAATTATTCAACGGTTTTAAGCTCGTGTAATGGCTCCTCGTTAAATGACAGAAGATGACCCGGACTTCAGAAACAGGGAAGTTTATCCACGCAACGATAACTTACCCTCTTAACGAGAAATTAAGTTTTCTTGGACACGAGCTTATCCTAAAACCATTCAAAGGTTTTAAGCTCGTGTATAAGGCTCTTCATTAAATATCAGATGATGACCCGATCTTTAAATAAAGGAAAGTTTATCGCCGATGATAAACTTATCCTCAAAAAAGAGAAATTAAATTTTCTCGGACACGAGCTTACTTTAAAACTATTCAACGGTTTTAAGCTCTTGTAAAATGGTTCATTGTTAAATGTCAGACAATGACCCGTTCTTTAAATAAAGGAAAGTTTATCGCCGATGATAAACTTATCCTCACAACGAGAAATTAATTTTTCTCGGGCATGAGCTTATATTAAAATCATTCGAAGTTTTTAAGCTCATGCAAAATGGTGTATAATTATATTTCAGATTATGCCCCGGATTTCAAAGAAAGGAACATTTATCGCCGATGATAAACTTATCCTTACAACAAGAAATTAATTTTTCTCGGGCATGAGCTAATATTAAAAACATTCGAAGTTTTTAAGCTCATGCACAATGACTTACAGTTAAATATCAGACGGTAACTCGGAATTCAATTTTAGGAGAGCTTATCTTTAAAGATAGCTTATCCTCGTAACAGGAAATTAAATTTTCTCGGTCATGAGCTTGTATTAAAACATTCCAAGTTTTAAGCTCATAAAGTAAAGTGTATCTTTTAAATAAGAGAACTTTTCTTCTTAACGAGTAATTCATCTTTCTCGGTCATGAGCTTTACGTTAAAGCATTCAAAGTTTTTCAAGCTCATGAAAACGACTTCTAAGTAAATGTCAACTTAGGACTCGTTCTTCAGTTAAAAGGAAAGTTTATCGCCGATGATAAACTTATCCTTAACAACGGGAAGTTTACAACTTCTCGGAATTGAGCTCGTTTTGTAAGATACTCAACATCTTAAGCTCAAGTAATTAGTTTTCAAAACTTTGAACACAATTTTTCGAGAATTTCTCAAAAGGTTTTTCTAAATCTTTCAAAATTGTGTGTTCAAAAATGTTTTGATAAAAAGAGCATGTCTTCTGGAATCGATAATATTTACGATAGCTAGAAATGTCATTCAATAATGACACGGGGTTGTAAATAAAGTTCGAACAGAAGTTCAAACGTTTTAAAACATGCTCAAAATGGCTTGCTATTATTTCCGATAGTAACCCGCTTTTCATATTAAAGTCAAGCATTTCACCGGAAAGCTTTGACTCAACAACGGGAATTAATTTTCTCGGGCATGGTTTACTTTATAACCATGTAAGGGATTGTGTTTACGGAATAACACAATCTAACACGAATTAATGTACGTGTCAGTGCATTTATTTGTTAAAACAAGAGAAATCTTGTTTTTATGAAGTTATCATCTCCACCAACCGTAGCAATTTACAATTGATATCTACATACTCGACGATGCGACTACTCAAACGGTGACTACAGCTCTTTCAATAGAACACGGGTCAACAATTGAGGGGGAGCAATTGTCCAGCATTCAGAATCCTTGATGCCGAGAGTGACAAGTTCACATATTGGTGTCAAGACAACGATATCAATCGTACACATGGAGTCAAGGGATAACTTCAGACGTGATGAGGCGACCAACATTCGTGAAAAAGAACCATGTGCTTCTTTCATATGATGTTCTCCATCATTCAAGTCCAACCTCGTACATTATTAATCTTGTGAATACATTATCATATGTTCTTTGCACGTGATAAATACCTTACACTTGTGTTTAAAAGGTATTTAATTTACGTTTCAAGTACACCCTCATTAATTTGAGGGGGAGCTTGTGGAATTCATGAAGATAATTAGATTTGCATTTTTCTTCCCAACTTTTCTTAAAACTTTATTAAATTAATTGATATTAAAAACATCGATTGGGTTAATATTTTTAATATAGGGGAGAAAATATGATTTATTAATGAGATCAATCAATTTAATGGTTTGACTTAATATGCTGGCTCATTCCAACATGTTCGAAATGTTTTCGAATATCGTGGCATATGTTAAGGGGGAGCAAAATGGATTTTGATATCAAATGGATTTCATGGTGATTTATACTTACCCACAACCCTTTTATTTCACGACGATGAAGATTATGGTGACATAAGGATGGTAGGATAGGTTAAAGTCTAATGATTCTTCTAGAACCAGAGGAATCTTCCCAAGGACATTCCATAGCTAGAAATAGCAGTCCTTAGGAAAGATGGAGAAAGATTGTGAACGTAGCTGAATGCCGACCAAGTACTTAAGTTAGCACTGGAACAATCACAACAAGGTGCTAGTTATGATGTATTGGTAAGCATTGAAGGGGTTGAAGAATGAAAAAGAATTGTAAAGATAAAGGGTGTAAAGAAAGAAGCCCTCCTTACAACCTTAGGCAGAAACCGGGTCAATACATATGCTATTGAGATCATTTTTGAATGATTCTCGATATTGAAGATAAACATCATGGACCCAGTGATGCAATGCACAACCCATCCCAGCTAACTCAGATATCTCTCAATAGATATTTGTTTTAATCACACGGAGACAACGCATTATGTATTGATTTATTCACTCCGAATAAATTGGTATTGAAATGGTGGCACTCCTCTCCAGCCTCCGATCACTAAAATCCAAAATGCACGATTGAGTCTAGAGCCATTTGAGATCATCAAATATCTCATTAGGACACACTTTCATATTTCCTTGCTTCCTCACACACTGTGAAAAGTAAAAAAGATCTTAAGAATCCTACGTAAAATCTTCATGATCTTCCCTGAACATCCGAGTAATACGAAAGTATTTACAATGAAGATGGAAATCCTTCTTGAGCGAATATCAAAAAGCTCAAGGTAGGTGACTTGTGCGATTCTTTATGAATCAAACTTGTGATAACTAGAAAGCAACAGTGGTATAATTCTTAAATGAATTTAAACACGTTCCAGGCCTCTACGCAATATCTTAGTAATCTTGCCAGAACACTCAGAGTGATACCTTAGTATTCACAGTGATGAGTGGAAATCCTTCTAGTGTTAACCTCAAACAGCACTTGATAGGTAACTTGCAAGATTCTATACGAATCAAGCTCGTGACAACGGGAAAGCAACGATGGTGCGGTTCTTAATTGAATTTCACTTGTTCCAGGAACATGAATTGACGGCTTCAAATTATGCGGATATTATTATCCAAATGATTCACTCTTTATGTTCGCAGTCAGCTTTGGACGGTCGAATAAAGAGAACGGGTGTACCCGCGAAATCTTGTCAAGTAGGTTCTTAATTGAAACTACCTGTCACAAGTACGATACTTTATATCGTCCAACGGTCTTCACCGACCGGAGGTAAAATGCTATCGAATTAGAATGAAACGTTCAAGGCCATTTCATCCGTGTATATGTTTTGTTGCTAAGTGTCTTATGCAGCGTAACAAGAAGGTGGGATTGCGGTGTACAATCCAGAAGAAGTTGTCACCACATGCTTATACTGTATGCACTTAATACTTCAACAAATTCAAGAAAGTATAAAAGTCAAGTCTTCCGCTGTATCAAACTCTGAAGCTTTCAAGAATTTATAAAAGTATAAGTATGTGGACCATGAAGTAACGAGGAGGCAAATATCACAAGTGATGAATGCACAAGGTCAAAGCAAGGACACATGTTCAAGACCAAAGTCAAAGATCTCATCAGCATATTCACAAGAACAAGATCGAAGACTCAAGCATAGTATGCTAGGTTTAAGATTTTGTAAAATGGTGTGACCTCCCTTTGGGGGAGATTGTTGGAAATACGTTTTTCCAAGGAAAGTCTCGGTCACATAATTGTTAGCATAGATCACGAGCTATAGACTATTTAGGACATTGTAACTTGGATTGACCTCCCTTTGGGGGAGATTGTTGGAAATACGTTTTTACGTATTTAGAAAGGATCGGTCACTCCAATGATATTGGGCTCGTGATCCAATATAGTCCATATAGCCCACATGTAGGGTGGTCTATATAAACCCCCTCCTAGCATGTTAGGAGGGGTTGGTCATTTCATGTTTACACACATTTCATATCAATCAACCATTTTCTTTCATTCTCTCTCTCTCTCTACCTTTCTCTCTCTAGTTCTTCCATTTCTCCATCCATCTCAATAGATAATTCATACAATGCCTAATCCTTAAAAAATAAGATCCTACATAAGAGAATCATGGTACTCAGAAGCTGAGTAGAAACGGTAGTGGTAAGACGATCACCGACGATATGGATGCCCAAGTAACACGAAAGTCGCTACCTATCAAAATAAGGCGCGCGTTAAGACTCGAACTCAAGTATCGATATGTACCTAGTATAATATGACTCAAATGTTTTCAAAGTATTCATATTTCAAAACCAGTGACAAGAACCAAATGAATTCATACTAACTCATTTATCCAACACTACTCGTTTAAACACTTGTACACTTGGAATTGACCCGTCATACAACGCCAAGTCAACGCAAGTCAAACTATCACTTTACATCACTAGGCCCAGTAGTTAAGTCATTTACATAATAACTAAACACTTGAGTAAGTCATCATATCCAATAGTGAATACTCAAACTCACGCCACACGAGTATTGAACTAAGTGTCCAAATACCAATCAGCTAGTACACTCCAAGGGTACACACCGATCTACCCTATCTACACTTGTCCGATTTAGATAAAAATTGGTGTCAAGGTCACTTATAACCTGTATAAGACCTTGCCAAAATTGCCAAATTTCACACTTTAAAACCCATCAGCTCGACACTATACTCGACCCTAAAATTTGGGACAGAATTGTGTACTTGATTTATAAAACCGTTCATATCGCTTTAAAAGTACTAACTTGACAATCTGTCTTTTAAAACCACTACTAGACTCATCAAATTAAGTTTATAAACTTTGAAAACCAGTAGTACCCATTATCTAACCAAGCCTAAAGTCCCCGAGAGCCGACCCAAAATCAGCCATAATTTCGGATTGTGTCGATTTGCGTCTACCAGTACACGAATACTAAAACTAGCATAACTTTTGACTCGTAAAGAGTTAGAAGCTCTATCTTATACCAAAACGAGCGTCTTGGAAAACTCTATAACATTATCAAATAATCTCAGCCTATCTCAGACCTTAAACCTACGAAAAATCTGTTCTAGAGCTGTTGTCCCAAAATATATTTTTAGAAATCATGTCAAATGAATTTTCCAACCAAAACTACTCATTCCCATACCTGTAGAATTACTCTACCATCATCCCCATCAACCAAACATTCCTAAAAACACTAGTATGTAAAATTTAACAAAAATCAAAGATCAAAATCCAAACTTTTGTGATCAAAATATGATGATCTTACCAAAAATAACACATGTATGATGATTAAAACATCATCCAACCATAAAATCATAACTTTATGAAAACTTGATACATGTGGGTGATTTTGATATCAATAGAATCACAAGATGATTTTAGGAATGGGTCTTATTTTTGTTTTGATTAGATGATTATCAAAAATCAAAATTTGTGGATGTTTTGGGTGTTTAGGGGTGGCGGCAAAATGGTGGAGAAAGAAGAAAATGGTGAAATTTTTTTATAAAGTTAGTTTGTATGTGTTTTTGTTGAAAGAAAAGGTTTATATATGTTGGTTAGATGAAGGGACTTGTCAAGTTTGAAACTTGTGGACTAAAAAATAAATACTAGTTTAAAAGGTAGAAAATGACTATTAGTAAATATTGAAAATATTTACGGGGCCCGGGTTTTATAAAAATACTTTTCGAAAGTTAAGATGCATCGTATTTATGATTATGTGATTTCACGACAAGAGTTAATACGTAATTAAAACGACATCATCGAAAATATTAATTATCGAAACAATCGATAATAAAATGTAAAATTTTGGGCATCCGTCGGTATCGCGATCACTAGGAGTTCTCGTTGTACATTGTTTTTGAATAAACTCGTTGTAAAACGCAGGCGGGTGATCTTAAATCAAAAACCTTGATTTAAATAAATATGGAAAAATAAAATAAGAATTTTAAAATTTCATATAAAGTATTGTCCATGATTAGAAAATAATTAAAAAGTATAATTTATTAAAATTTCAATATCTCAGGATTTACATATAGGAATACAAGAAAACGAAATACGTTGGAAAATTCAAAAACACGAATAAAATAATGCTCAGAAAGTACATGTTCTTACAGTCTTCCCCCTAAAGGAACTCTGGTCCCTCAGAATTCTCCTAGAAACAGTAGAAGATGCAACAAGAGGAGGTACAAAGTGTAGAACAAACTCATTGCTTCCCAAGTAATTTCTGCAACATGGCGTACCTTCACGATTGGAATTCACTACGCTTCAGGGTCTTAGTTCCTTTTCGAATAAATTTTCAAACCCGGATTAGAATAATGACCTTTCGGTACGGGGAAATATTGATAGGTGTGTAAACACCCATCCTTTTTACTACTTAATTACAATAATAACCGAGCCAAAACGTGTATTTTATGTCTTTTATGTCGGAATTATGCGTGGTTTGTGTTTTTGTTGTGATTTAGGACGAAAAGGTGAAAAGTGGAGAAAACACGGGCATTTACGGGCTTTTATTGAAGAAAACGATGAAAGACGAAGTCGAGAAGTCAAGAGTGCAAAAAGAACAGAAGTCCAAGACCAATTCTGAAGATTTATCGAAGAAAAAGTCAAAAGACGGAAGTTTATCAAAAGCCGAAGAACTCAAGTCTACTTTATTGGAGAATTAAAAGACGAGTTCAAAGAAATCCCGAGCCAAAAGTCATTAAAAGTCCAAGATTAAAGAAGATAAGAAGAAAAGGACTAAGCATGCAATTAAAAGAAGATTAAAGAAGGAAGGACTTAATCTTGCAATTAAGAGAAAAGGAAGGAGGGGAGGAAGCTTCCTAATCCTCCCCTATATATAGATTAGGCTAGTTAATTATTTTCTTTGTTGGCTAAGTGTGACAATTAGTCTTCCACATTTATTTTCCTGCACATTTAAATACTTGTCAAATTTAAATACCTTGTCTTGCACCTTAAATTTCTTTAATTTCAAGTAAGTTTTCATTTAATTCGTGTCAATCTTTACTTTATCTTGTTAATCTCTTATCTACCTTTCTTAATCTTTGATTTTTATGTTTATGTTTGTGTTCATGTTCATGTTTTTATTTTGATCAAAGTGGGTTTTGATTATTGTGGTTAGATTTGTTAGTTTTATTGATATAGATTGTTTGTTTATGATTATTTGTTGTTTTGTTATTAGTTTGATTGAATCTTTTGTTTGATTTTGATTAATTTGTGGATTAGATTCGTTGTTACTGTGTTCCCTGTTCTTCGGGGGTGTTTGTTTCTGTGTCTGATCATTCCCAGGAAACTTCCGAACCAGCAAGGCCAAGAGCTTCATTCGGAACATTCTAAGTTCCGAACCAAGGGGTTCTTCCCAGAAGTTCCGAACCAAGGGTTTCTATCTAAAAGATCCGAACCAAGCTACTTCATTCGGAACATTGAAAGTTCCGAACGAAAGTTCCGGATCAAAGACAACTTCCGAATCAAATCTTCCGAATCAAATCTTCCGGATCAGATTCTCTTGTTCATTCGGAAGAGTTCCGAACGAAACTTCCGAACGAAACATCCGAACGAAAGTTCCGGGTCAAGTGCTTCACTCGGAAGAGTTCCGGATCAAGATCTTCCGAACGAAAGTTCCGAACGAAAGTTCCGAACGAAACATCCGGACCAAGGGCACCTTCCGAACTAAGAGGTTCCGAACCAAGGGTTGACCAGAAAGTTCCGAACGAAGGATTGTTTTGGATAAGTGACATATTCAGAATAATTTGTTCCGGATCAAGGATTTTGGTAATATTCCGAGCGAAGAAGAATCATTCCAAACGAAGGTGACATTCCGGATGAGTGATTGTTCCGAACGAAGGATTATTCCGAATGAGTTGTATTCAGGTTCTTTTTAGTTTTTGTCTTTGATTTTTAGTTTCAAGCTTTATTTTTCCTGCCTTTTCCTTAGTCGCACTTTAAGTTAATTTTGCCTTAGATTTATTTTAGCTTTGCCTTAGTTTAAGTTTTAGTTGCGTTTTAAGTTTGCCTTAGATAGATTTAAGTTTGCGTCATCTACGTTTAGTGCCTTTTAATTTCTCATCACGTTTTTTAATACTTGCACCTTTATTTTAATTGGACTTAGATTTAAATTAACGTCATTTACTTTAATTGTCTATGCACTTTTTATTTATACTACAACGACACATTTTTGTTTTCACCAAAGAACAATAGAGTCACATAGAGAACCTAGATCAATTCGATTAGACCACTAGAACGATAATTTTTATACGGGGTGTCAAAAAGCATGTATCAAATATCAGAAGATAAAATGAACACAAGAATTGTTAATCAACAAGGAGTTGCAATTCGCGCAACTGTAAAACATGACAATCTTAAAACGTATGAATCTATTTACAAGAGAAATAGAAGGGGAAAATGAATCACATAATGATCATTTAAAATACAAGTTGTCACAGTCAGTTGTATAGGATTTTGGTATTACTTTAAAAACTCAGTTTAAATATTTTCTTGATTAAAAGAAAATTTTACAAGGTGTAGTGATTTAAAATCAACTATCTATATTTAGTGAGTAAGCTGTTGTTATATCTTTTTCTTGATCAGGATTTTCAACGCAGAAGTGGAACAGTTCAAAATAGTTATCCTGGTCAGCTTAAGAACTTTTGGATGACTATATGAAATTATTGTTAAAAACTCAGGTTTATCGTTACCATTAGAGAAAATTCAGATTTTCCAAGTTATTTAGATTCATTGTTAGAAATTATAAATTAATTTAATAATTTCATTATATTGAAAGTAAAGTATGATAAAATCAATTACTTTAAAAGATACAGCTTAACATATTCTAGTTTTTTTAAAGGTGACAACACAACACCAAATATGAGACATATAAAGGTCAACAATTTGTATGCGAGCAATAACACAACGGAATAAAACGAAAGTCGTATCAATTCTTAACGAACATGATAGAATAAATGCAACGATGATAAGGACAATAAGAAACAAGGATTTATTAAGATTAATTCATGGGTGTAGTTGGCGTCACCAACAACGGCTTATTAAGTTCTCACTGGTCGATACACGATCGAAAGTGAAAAGCCACATAATAAATTTTCGAATCACAGAAGATTCTTAAGAAGTTACTTGAGAGTAATTCTAGTAAAATGAACAACATTAGCAATGAAAGGCGAAATCAACACATGATTCACACGAATGAATTCCAAGACGATAAAGTCTAATACACATCATGGCAAATACACAAAATCATTGGTCAATTCCAGTTATAAATCATAATACGAGTCCAGAGATGTTCGAAGGTCTACCAAAATAGATTAAGAAGATCGATTGATGTAGAAGCATGACAACGTTGAAACTTTCAAGTCTGGTATCAATAGTAAGAATTTGGGCAAATGGTAACGAAAATTGTATCATGAGCATGATGAGGTAACAAGTAAAGCAAAGATCGTTGAGTAATGAAATTTGTGCTTGAGGCATGTACTTTGTTCAAGAAAAGATAAGGGTTCATATGTGTAAGTCGCAAACTGTTTCTACTCGCATAAGATGTAAAAGTTTTCAAAACTTTATTTATCTAACTTTTTAAGGAACATAATTAAAGAGTTGTTTCTTGGTCACATATTTAGGGTGACTACTATTCGGCCTCGCATGGCTCCTTCTAAATTGAGCATAGGTGATCAGGCCATGCATAATTTAGGTCTAGCAATGCGATGCTCAGCTTCGTCAAATCGATATTACATATCATATGATTTAAAATATGTATATAATGTAATTTGTAAAAACAGGAATCAAAATAAATTGTGAAACTCTTCGCCACTAAGTTACTGGCTAGATATTTAATTCAACAAATGTATTGTTACAAGGGTTCTTCATAAGACCCAAATAGAATAAATTGTGAAAATACATTGTAAAATTAATATAAATTAATTCTATAAGATAACCTTCAGGTATTTGGTAAAGTCCAAGTAGAACATTTTTGTAAAAATGATTTGCAAACATACCAGTTTGAGCTTATATGGTAACTTGTAAAATAACGAGTGGGTTACATAAGGGTAATAAAGAGTGGTTCAAGACAGTCAATGAAAGGGTTACAAGGTGATAAGGTTTCAATAGGTTTAGCAGAAATCGTCAGGAGACACGTTACAAAATGATAACGAACGATATGAAAGCAAGATCTTCAAACCTCGGCCCAAATCAGTGGTACGATAGAAGCAAAGAAAGAAAAACAGAATGACAAATAAGTCATAAATAAAAGAAAGGAATAAGGAATCCATATGTGCTCACATTGTAAGTAGGGTACCAGTTCCCAAATAGTTCAATTACTCCGAAAAGTTTCTATTTTAGTTGTAAAATCTCATTCGTTAAAGTTTTACGTGCTCAAATGAACTCAAAAATGCTTCAATCCATATTTTTAAAGTCTATCAGTTTTGACTTTTGGGTTTGACTATACCAATTGACTCACACAACGATATTCTAAGACTCGAAGTCTAGAGTAATTCGTTGTAAAACGATATTTTGAACAACTTCCTAGTTTCACTCGAGACTTGAAACGGATCAAAAATGGACAAAAATGCCCTTGCATTAAATCTGTCAACAAAATGACATTTTAGAACTAGCAGAAATAAGTTCTTAAATTTTACAATCCCGAATGAGCGTAACTTATTCGTTATAATATTTTTTGGTCGAATTTTATGTCCTAAACGGACGTCTAAACAAGTAGAAATATATATTTTTATGTCTAAACTTATAAAAATATTTTCTCGATACTGTTAAATTTCCTGTAATATTTCTGTACAATATATATATATATATATATATATATATATATATATATATATATATATATATATATATATATTCGACACAGCTTGAAGTTAAATCAAACTTTATAATAACTTAGAATTTATGTACACACATTATTTGTGGATTCCATAAAGACGAAAAAGAACAAATTTTATAATTAATCATGTAAAGAAAACACATTATAGAAATGGTTCAAGAATGCCAACAATAAACTAAGAAATAAAAAACGACGCATGACATCCGTGTCTTCGATTTCAAGATGCAATGCAGGAAAGTCTCTTGGCAGCGTGATTTTCCAAAATCACAAGACATACCGAGAAAGAATTGGAACGTTAACGGGTCACACTCCTGGAGCGAGGAAGTTTAATGAAAAGGGAGGGATACAAGTTTATAGGAATAGAATTGCATTCCAAACAATCGCTACACAATAGAGGATGAATTTCAAGATGACGATGATGTTTTCACGGTACACACGGACGTTGTAATTCGAAGTCGAAACGTAGATTGGTCAATGAAATAAAATGTAGTTCATGTACAATTGTCGTGTAAAAAGGGTGACGTAAACGTCAATCAAGATTATGAAAAACCCACGATATTATTCAGCACTAATTCAACGAATGCTTCGAGATGTGTGACTCACACGGTGTCTTTTAGTCTTTTTCTGAGACACATTGAGTTACACAATGGTCTATAGACTATTTTTCGAGACATCAATTCACAAATGGTCGGAAAGCATTTTTGGATATCTAAAGATATATTTTAAAGGAGATAAACAATAAAAGCAACATGCACGGTAGTAAAATGAGAATCAGGAGTTTTATCGAAAACAACACTTATTCAATCCCGAACAATGGTATCACGAGAGTAGACACGACATGTAACAGTGAGCTGGGAAAATAGATGGTTCAAAACGATAGAATATACAAGGTCAGTCGTATCAATCATAGACGAAATAGCAATAGTATTCCGAAGAATGAGTATGTAAAGTTAGCAGCATACGCGCTCTAAATACAAGTATGTAACGTCATGACAATATAATATCATCGTAACCAGATCAGTTCACAAGAACCAGAATTCAAGAAATGCAGTAAAGGCAGATGTAATCACGGTAATATCCAATGATAATTCATGAAGCACAACGCTTTGAAAAGACACAGTAATTATCGTCATTAGGGTAATGTAATATGTCAACATGTAATCAGGAGAAGAATTACTACAATGATATTAAAAGTAAATAATAAAGATTAGAGAGTTACCCGCGCAGATATCGAACAACAATGGCAGATTCTGTGTTTGACACTTAGAAATATGAAGCATTTGAACTTTCAGTTATAGAGTAAGTTTTAAAAACGACTCAGTTCCCTATAACCATCGCTCTAATACCAATCTGTGAGACCCCCAGAATCTGACATGGAACAACTAGGCAACGAGGGGGTAACACGACATAGTACAAGAAACAATGAATTATAGTTGACACAAAGATGGCGTAATAAAAACATGTACATTAAATCATAAAATAATCAGAGTTGTAAACATATGTCCCAGAGTTTTATATGCGGAAAGATTTATTATTTCGTCAAGGTTTATAACACTTAGTTACTAAAAATACAGAAAACTATCTTCTGACAGCTTTTAGATTTGACCAAGTTAAATTATACACAGAAATCTTCAAGCTGCGATGATATCATGAGGGCTCCCATCCAAGCAAAGCTTAGTAATTATACCTGAGATTAAACATGTAAAATCGTCAACATAAAGATGAGTGATATTCATAGGTTTAGCAGTAAAGGTGTGGAACACAATAGAATTGTTAAAACAAGTAATGGGGGGGATAACTATGTATATTATCCATAGTTACGATGTATATTATTGTTGTTTAATCTCATGAACCGAAGCTTAAATTAAATGTAAGTTCCTCTAGAGAGTATTCAGCCTAAATAATCAAGTATAAACAAATGTATGTGCGTCAAGGTAATCGGGACGGGGATTGTCAATCCTAATGGATCCACCCACAACATTCGCGCTTAGGGCAAAGCATACGGGACAATTAACGGTTCATGATCAGGAGAGGAAACTCAAGGCTAACGTCTAAAAAGCAATAACACATTTATCTGGAAAGCATACACGTTCTGGATAGCATACAAGTTCTGGATAGCATACAGTTTTTAAATGTTGTGTTCCACCATGTAAAATCTCACCCCGTGTTTAGAAACCATGTACAAGTAAAAAGAGGCTATGAACTCACCTTAGCCATGAGTTAAGTGAATCAAGGTACTCAGAAGCTGAGTAGAAACGGTAGTGGTAAGACGATCACTTACGATATGGATGCCTGAGTAACACGAAAGCCGCAACCTATCAAAATAAGGCGCGCGTTAAGACTTGAACTCAAGTATCGATATGTACCAAGTATAATATGACTCAAATGTTGTCAAAGTATTCATATTTCAAAATCAGTGACACGAACCAAATGAATTCATACTAACTCATTTATTCAACACTACTCGTTTAAACACATGTACATTTGGAATTGACCCGTCATACAACGCCAAGTCAACGCAAGTCAAACTATCACTTTACATCACTAGGACCAGTAGTTAAGTCATTTACATAATGACTAAACACTTGAGTAAGTCATCATATCCAATAGTGAATACTCAAACTCACGCCACACGAGTATTGAACTAAGTGTCCAAATACCAATCAGCATGTACACTCCAAATGTACACATCGATCTACCCTATCTAGACTTGTCCGATTTAGATGAAAATTGGTGACATTGTCACTTATAACCTGTATAAGACATTTCCAAAATTTGAGCCAAATTTCACACTTTAAAACCCATCAGCTCGACACTATACTCGCCCTAAAATTTGAGACAGAATTGTGTACTTGATTTATAAAACCGTTCATACTTTAAAAGTACTAACTTGACAATCCGTCTTTTAAAACCACTACTAGACTCATCAAATTAAGTTTATAGACTTTGAAAACCAGTAGTACCCATTATCTAACCAAGCCTAAATTCCCCGAGAGCTGATCAAAAATCAGCCACAATTTCGGATTGTGTCGATTTGGGTCTCCCGGTACACGAATAATAAAACTAGCATAACTTTTGACTCGTAAATAGTTAGAAGCTCTATCTTATACCAAAACGAGCGTATTGGAAAACTCTACAACAATATCAAATAATATTAGCCTAGGTCGGACCTTAAACCCATTTAAAATCTGTTCTCGACCTACTGTCCCAAAATATATTTTTAGAAATCATGTCAAATGAACTTTCCAACCTAGAATACTCATTCCCATACCACTAGAATTACTCTACCATCATCCCTATCAACCAAACATTCCTAAAAACAATTGTATGTAAAATTTAACAAAAATCAAAGATAAAAATCCAAACTTTTTGTGATTAAAATATGATGATCTTACCAAAAATAACACATGCATGATGATTAAAACATCATCCAACCATTAAATCATAACTTTATGAAAACTTGATGCATGTGGGTGATTTTGATATCAATAGAATCACAAGATAATTTTAGGAATGGTTCTTATTTTTGTTTTGATTAGATCATTGTCAAAAATCAAAATTTGTGGATGTTTAGGGTGTTTAGGGGTGGCGGAAAAATGGTGGAGAAAGAAGAAAATGGTGAAATTTTTTTATAAAGTTACTTTGTATGTGTTTTTGTTGAAAGAAAAGGTTTATATATGTTGGTTAGGTGAAGGGTTAAACTTGTCAAGTTTGAAACTTGTGGACTAAACAATAAATACTAGTTTAAAGGGTTGAAAATGACTATTAGTAAATATTGAAAATATTTACGGACTTGGGTTTCGTAAAAATACTTTTCAAAAGTTAAGATGCATCGTATTTATGATTATATGATTTTCCGACACAACTTAATACGTAATTAAAACGACATCATCGAAAATATTAATTATCGAAACAATCGATAATAAAATGTAAAATTTTGGGCATCCGTCGGTATCGCGATCACTAGGAATTCTCGTTGTACATTGTTTTTGAATAAACTCGTTGTAAAACGCACGCGGGTGATTTTAGATCAAAAACTTTGATTTAAATAAATATGGAAAAATAAAATAAGAATTTTATAATTCCATATAAAGTATTGTCCATGATCAGAAAATACTTCAAAAATATAATTTATTAAAATATCAATATCTCAGGATTTACATATAAGAATACAAGAAAACGAAATACGTTGGAAAATTCAAAAACACGAATAAAATAATGCTCAGAAAGTATAGGTTCTTACACCTTGAAACCAGTATTATCCCCTGCTATTTTGTAGACATTGTTTCAGTAAAATACAACATCTCCTCCTTTTTGAACCTCCTTATCACTCACCTCTACCCTTAATTCACCCCCCTGATTGATGAGGAGGTCATTAAAAGCAGTTTGAGGAGAGAAGCCATCAGAAAATGTCTCATGAACTTGATTTTTAGTCTACTCTTCTTGGATTTGATGAACATTTCTTCTTGAGTTGGTAATTCCGGAGCATTAGCAGCAAGAACATCAGCTTGAGCATCTCTTGCTTTCTCCAATAAAGACACCTTGGTACAAAGATTTGAAACCATCAATTCTAATTGTGACAATCTATCCTCATCACCACCCAACCCTTGATGGAGAATCATTGGATCTTGTAAAGGTCTTATTGATAATACTTCTCCCATGTGCTACATCAGCCATAGTAGAAGTAGCCTCATCAGGTCTACTAGGCTCACCACCACTAGCAGTCTCATCTACTACAAAAAAAATACAGATTCCTCAAGCTAAGAAACCTGAGGCATCTTTCTGTGTCTAATCTTAGAAGTTAAGGAAAAAGGTTGTAAAGTTGAAGGCACATCCTCAATTCTAGGTGATGTGGGTTGGTATGAAACTAGGCTTGTTCTTCCCTCAACAACACTAGCTTGCAGCATAGATTTAGTTAATGGAATTACTACACATGTCAATCTGTCATTGCTCCTATTCATTTAACCAAACACCCTACTAGTTAAAATAGGAACCTTGTAAATCGTATGATGATAACCCATAACATGTCCCAAACAACTGATAATGGTCATGAGAAATCTTGGGTACATAAAAAAATTGTGGGGACTTACAGCATTCTTGAGCAGATTAACAAAGATTAAATGACTAAAATTGAAAGTTCTTTGAGTAGATAAACAAACCAGTGCAATGGCAAGATGACTAACAAACTGATCTCATGATGAATTTTTGTGACTCATACAATATATAACACAGTGAACCAATAACCTCCATTGTGATAAGAAAGCCCTTTATAGAAGATAAAGGACCTATCTCCCACATATCCAAGTGTTTCCATCCCATCCAAAATTTTAGTATTAAGAAGTGTAAAGACTCGACCATTATCCTCAAGCTTTAAATAAGTTCTAACATGCACTTCAGTGATGTATAATTCTTGCTTGTTGACAATGGCCTTGAACACTTCTTCTCCATCTCTCCTTTCCATAGTAGCAGTACCCCAAAACTAATAAATTGTAGACTTAAGAACCTTAGGGTGAACTGTAAGAGCATAGTATAAGTTACTATGCCTAAACCACTCTAGAATATCAAAGAAAGATTCTTGACCAACATCCTTTTGAAGATAAGCAACTTGATTGTGTTTCGCACAGTGAATAGGGTCGACATGATTGAAAACAAGAATGAGAAGGATGAAAGTTGATAGAGTAAGTTGGGTTGAGATTATAAAAGAAAAGTAAAATTATGAGAAAGAGAATTTAGCTTATATAGGTGAGAGAAAAGATTTTGATTGGGCCGTAAAATTCAACTTGTTAAAATAAGAATGTTTAGGCAATGATGAAATCTTTGAAAAGAACAGGTAAATATCTTATCAAAAATTACCTATAGTTGAAGTAATTATCACAAAACTACACAATGGTAATTTTATAATCGTTTCCTTCATACCAAAATTAACGGACACCCACAAGAATTAATTGATACTGCCAGCATTAAAAACAATACTACCAGCATAAATATATAAACCAATATTAAGCTAAAATTTCTCAAATAACATAACCCAAACAACTACAAAACATGTACATCAATGAGTACATAACAATATACAAATCAAACTTTTTATTTTTTTTTTTGAATTTTTGAATTTTTTGAATTTTTAATTTAATTTAATGTTTTTTTATTTTTTTAAACTCACACCATAGCAGAATTTCACACGTAAAGAGAGATGAAATAACTTCAGAATCTAAGCAAGTTATCAAAATACTCACAATACACTCAAACACATGAGATAGACAATGAGTCTTGTATGGTTCCTTGATCAGAGGCTTCTATTAAAACAAACTCTTCCTTGTGTGCTCAATAATAATTCTACTAAATACTTTACACTTGTAGGTTGCTTTAACCTCTAGTTTGTGACAACCATTTTTAGTACCAAGATACTGCTTGTGATTAGATAGACTTGTTTAAGAAGTCTTCTTGATAGGATTTCTAGCATAAAGCTGTTGTCTATGACATCTCATAAATGAAACATCAAAGAGTGAGTTATTTACTGAGAACCAAATGACTAAAAATGACTCAACAGCTCACAAGTATACAACATCAAAATTCCTTCATGCTTTATTGATCATCCTGCAAATGTTAGTCCAAAAACCAAGAAAATATGTGCCCAAAATATTTCCCTTTTATATTAGAAAAACATGACTAATAGCATTAAAAATTGGACTACAAGAATTAAGAAAAACATAACTAACATTAAATATTTTACAAAGATATTTTACAACAGATTTTGACTTAACAAAAACATTTTATAATTCCTTTTTTACATAAGAATTTTTTACCAGAACCCAAGACACATTTGGGTCCTCTTTAGTTGGTCCAACATACTTATATACCTTGTGATAAGTTTCTCCATGTAAGTCTCTAAACTCAAAAGCTCTAGTTTGGGTGATATCGTCAAACACATCATCCTCTTTTGTTTCATCATACATTAGCTTCTTCAATGCTTCAACCTATTTGAACATTCTTACAGCATGCTCATTCACTTGTTTCTTTGAACTAACAAACCCTTCTTTATCAACTTCAAACTTTTGAGTATTCTCTGTTGGCTGAACCTTTTTAGGTACCCACATCATGTTCTTGGGAGTTGGACCACTATGAAACATGTTAGCAGCTAGTCTCACTATCTCCAAAACTCAGCTTTATGTTTGGGGATCCTAAAATTTCAGCTTTGTCTTTTTAGGATGATGCTTTGGTAGAGCGGTGTGACACAAAGGCTTTGGTTTATAAGGTCTTGTGTTAACATAATTAACAGAACTTGGATTGTTGTTCCTAGAATTGAAAGCTTTGTTCTTTTGGTAGGAGTTTTGAGAACCAAAAGGTGTTTTCTTTTTAGGGGGAACTCTGGACTGTGATTCTGTCACATATGGTATATGATTTCCAAAGTGTGGTTTTGAGTTGACAAAATTCATAGAACTTAGACTATTACTACCAGTATAAGATCTTGGGTTACCAGAATTAAAAGACCAACTAGTATTGAATGTTATACCAGAATTAACCGGGGAAGGTCAACCTGTATTAAAATGACTAGCATTATTAATTGGTTTAAGACCATCTCTGATAAGTATTGACCTTGGGATCATTCTGATATTAAACTGATAACTCTAATTAGAACCCTTGTTATTATTCTTCTGGTTGTTCCTTCCACACTGTGCCTGCAAATGATCAAGACTACCACATATATAGCAAGCTCTATTCCTATTCTTATGAATCTGTTGGTTATTATTGTTTATTTGATTTCCCCTAGGTATGTTTTTCTTGTACATCTCAGCATACTGGACAGGTTCCTTAAGAGTTTGATATTTAGGGGCATTTGGATTTAAGTTACTAGAAATAATAACAGCTTTCTCTTTTAGCTTATCTCAGTCTGAGACTTTATGATCTTTGAACTAGATGGTTCAAGGATCACTTCCTCAGTTTGAGTACAAGTATTAGTACTAGAAGTAGGATTCACCAGTGGAATCTCAACACAGGCTTCACTAGAAGAGTTTGTTCATTCTTTCTAAAACTTAACATAAACAAATTCTTTCTTTTAAAACTCAGGCAAACGAGTATAAGACCTATCAGGTATAGGAGGAAAATATACAAGAGGGTACTCAACATCATGATAATAATTATTGTATCCTAGTCCCCACTTGCATTTATCTGGGACCTGACTATCCATCATTTTCTCCATGCGCTTAGTAGCATAACTTAGACTCTTAAGCTTGAGTTCGTTTTCAAGTTTAGCAAATTTACACTCCTCAAGCTTAGTATTGAGTTAGTCATATCCCTGCCATGCTTATCTATTTCCCTTTTTAAAAGAATAATAGAGTCTTTAAAGGTACTTTCTTGTTCCTTATAACACTTTATTTGTTCTTCTAGATCTTTAAACCCCTTTTGATAAAACAGTTAATAACGGGTAGACCGATCATAATTTAACTTAAAACTATCACTATAGGTCTCAAGTTCCTTGTGTGTTTTAGACATTCAGTAGTACAACTTTTTTTACGAATTACCTCATTTTCTGAAAGTGCCATAAGTGTCATGTTAGTGATAGGTTCTTCATCTTCCATAAAGCTCCAAGCTACTCCAACTCCATCAACAACTATCAATGCCTCGGTGGAAGGCTCTTCAATAGTTACTTGATTCTTAGAACTTCTGCACTCCCGAGCAAAATGTCCTTTTTGTGGAAATTATAGCACTCCGCCTTTGACTTATCAAAGCTAGTCTTGTCACTAGCATTAAGAAAATTATTCTTTCTAGTTCTCCTTAAAAACCTTCTTGCTCTTATGCTAAGAAAAGCAAGTTGGTTCTTTATCTTCAGTTCTTCTAGATCATTATCACTTAACTATTGAAAATAAATCAACAACAATCTCTGTTACATTTTCATAAGTGGATAAGAAAGCATAGATAGTCGCATCACTTAATCCAGCAGCACTAGTAGTTGATTCATTAGAATCAGATATTGTACTACCAGCATTAACAAAACCTTTTGAGTTTTCTTTACTAGCATGATTAGAACTTGATATGAATGCCAAGTTAGTATGGTTGGAGACTAACCCAGTCTTTTTCTTGAGTTTCTACTCAACCACTTTAAAGTGATTGTACAAATGATCAATATTGACCCGATCAGTATCCTTCTTATGTTCCTAAATATATACCTTTGTAGCTATTTCAGCAGGCATACTCCTTAGGAACTTAGCATTTATGTCCTCCTATTCAGCCTTTCCTCCTTGAGTAATGAGTTTGCTCATAATCCTTTGAAGTCTATTATAATAGAGTCAAGATATTCTAATCCCTTAGCACAGAATTTTTCAAACATTGATTTTTACAATGATTTTTTGGCCTTCTTTATAGAGTCATTCCCACTAAATCTTAGAATGAAGGCATCAAACATAAATTTATCATCTTCATATTGCTGAAAAGCAAGAATATGCTCATTTGGTATTGCCAGCATAACGATACTCCTAGCCTTTATATCATTAGACCTCTTCTTCTTTTCTACAGGAAATATTTCAAGTGATTTCCCATCAATCAAAACAAGTTTAGTATGAGTATCTCCATGGACCATTACTTCCCACATATCCCAATTGTACATTTGCACAAATGGAGTAAATCTGAATTTCCATTCCTCAAACTATCCTTGTTTAAAGACTGGATACTTATTCATACTGTTAGGTAGTGTTGTTTCTGACTCCATATCTTTAGTAAGAGAGTTCTTGAATAACCTTCAAGATCAAAGCTTCTCAACAAGCTCTGATACCACTCGTTGATCCCTTAGATCTTGTTAGTCTTAGCTTGAAGACTTTGTTTATACAAGATAAATCCTATATGGAATTAGTAGAAACTTTGAGTGATATCAAAGAGTATGCGGAATCTACTCTTTGATGTTATGAAGATTATGTGTGTAAAATAATTGACAAGAGATGTAAAAAGAATACTTTAGTATGTTAATACTAATACTCTTGATAAAGAAGATTGTGGTAACAACCTTGCAGTAAGAATACAATGCAGAGAATTGATAAATCCGTATATCATAACCTAGACATAGGACCTCCTTTTATAGTACAAAGAGTCCTTTACAAGACAAAGATATGAAAAAATAAGTTTAAACTATTAGAAGATATAAGTGAATATCTTTTATCTGTAAGAAACACGTCTTCTATCTTTATCTTTAACTCAACACTAATATTCCTACCAACACCAAGGTTTAACCAAGTCGTGATTAGCATTAAAGTAACCAGCACTAGGAATACCACTACCAGTATTAATAAGATTAATACTATTAGTGTAATGTAGACGAGTACTAATTTAATTCACAACATTAATCCCTGTACCACCACTATTAAAATTTCTTCTTTCCTCTCCTGAAACCTTGATAGAACTAAGACCAACAACAGTTCAGCAGCTACCAAATCTTCATCTTGAAACTCCTCATCAATTCCCTAATCACTTTCCTCCCTTGAATTGATAGTAACTTCAGGTGTACCAAATACATCTTCTGAAGTGGAAGAAACAACAAACTTCCTTGAAGAAAATGGCTGACCATCCTTGATTTGAGCAAGTAATTCCTTCAAAGCATTGATTTCCTGTGCTTGAGAAGTAATTATAGCTGCTTGAATTTCCTTATCCTACTCTAAAGTCACCACCTTTGTACCAAGATTTCTAACCATCAATTCCAATTGTTGCAATATATCCTCACCACTACCAAGTTAAGTAAACCATATTGATGGATCATTGGACCTAGTTGGGGTCTTATGAATGTTGCTCATGTCCTGTGCTACTTCAGCCACAATAGGAGTAGCCCCACTAGTTCTATTAGGCCCACCAACACTAACTGTAACACCCCACTTTGTATAAGTGGACCATTACATGATAATTATGGCGTGTCATCAAAGCATGCAAGGTAATATGTCTTAAAAACATATATTACCATAAAGGAAAGCCAGAATCAAACATCAGCCCCCAAACATAAACTCAAAAGATGCATAAAGTAAATGAAATGCAAAGGGAAAGAAGTATAAGGTAGCTCCCATCCTATGCACATCCTTTCCATGCTCGAGTTTGTCCTTAGGTACCTGCCGTTTAGGTCATGGAAAGAAAATATATGGCTGAGCAATACGCTTAGTGAATGGATATAATGATAATGATAATAATAAATGAAACATAAATAAAGATCTGAAATGCAGCGGAATATGTGTAAGTCCTAGAAAACCTGGAAGTTTGTTTAAAAGCATATTTATACTGAAAAGTCTTATGTTTATGTTTATACTAAAAAGTCTTATGTTCAAGTTTATAATGAAACTGTGATTTAAATGCCAAAGAGCCCATATAGGTCATGAAGGAATCAATGTGCATGAAACATAGAGGGGTCAACTCGTCATACAATTAGAGGGGTTTCCTCTAATTGTAATAGTCTGGGTGGAGGGATCAACTCCATGTAACGGATGTAGAGCACACATCACTGTTACCTTGTAATCTTCTAACATGTACTAGGATGCACCCATTCGCCCCATATGATAATAATATAAAAGGCCAAATAACTGAAAGGGACGCCGCGAGCAATCACTCTCACCGCGGAAGAGTCATTACACCGGTGCCTCAAGTGTTACGGTTATGGTACCTCTATAACTAGGTGGAACTGGCATGCATGTATATAGCCAAGATAATTTAAAATGCTAATCATATTAATTACTGATAAGTTTAATGTAAACTACAGAGGAAAACAGATGGCTCCAAACGGGGAATCCTAAGTATAGGAAGAGAATATCCTTACGGAAGGACGGAATATCCATACCTTATGTCCAGTAATGAAAGATGAAAAGGAAAGCAGAAGATCTACTCCAACTTCACAAGTGCTACATAATAAAGGGACATGAATAAGTTGTCTGATTAACGTATTCCTACTGGTTATTAGTTTACTTGACGTGTTCTTAACTTGTTTTACTTGTTCTTGTCTTGTTTTACATGTTATTGACTTGTTTTACTATTTCATGTTTTATCATATGTTTCTTAGTGTTTCATGTTTTCTTGATCAGTGTATTTCATGTTTTATGTGTTATTGTACTTGTTGTATCATAATTTGTAACTTTCTAAAAATAACAGGTTTCTATATATAGTAACTTTCCAAAAATAGCAGGATTCCATATATAGAAACTTTCCAAAAATAGCAAGTTTCCATAAATAGTAAGTTTCCAAAATTAGTAAGTTTCCAAAAATAGAATGTTTCCATAAATAGCATGTTTCTATAAATAGTATGTTTCCATAATTAGCATGTTTCCATAATTAGCATGTTTCTATAATTAGTAGGTTTCAATAAATAATAATAAGCTTGTTAAATAAGTATATGATATAAGCTATAGTTTCATAAGCATATGTTATAAGCCATGATTATTATATATAACGTTTATTAATATTAAATACTTAGTCTTAACATATGATTATTAATTAATAATATAATAGATGGTTTTATAAGTAATTAGTAGTTAATAATATAACATGATTATATTAATTACACTTTAACTTAACTGATATTTATATAACTAAACTAAAGTATAGTATTAATTTAATTAAACTTTGGTTAAAATCAAATAAATTAATTAAGCTAAGTTCTTAATTAATTAAATGTAACATAAACTTATACCATGAAATAATTATTTTAACTTATAGTTTAATTAAATAAAATGACCATATAATTATATCATGATATTATATTTAATAATTATATCATAAGTCTTGTTTTAATTAATTTTAAATATACATGTATTATTTAATATAATTAAACAATTAATTAAACATAAAAGTATTTTAGCAAAAATGTTAGCCAAACAAACCCCTTGTGTTTTCGTGTACCCGAGCCCCTAGACCCGACCCTACCGAGACCCCTTGTCTCGGTCGCAAAAAACCAAAACCAACACCACAGCGTTTCGGTTGTGGCTTGCTACCACTGACAGCCAAGCAGCCACTGGCTGCATGCCGGTTGCCACTGCTGGCTCAAAACACACCCTGGCTGAAGCCGAGTTCCCCCTACCGTGACCCAAGTTCCTACCGAGAGCCATAGAGCTCTCGGTTTGCCACTATCAAGCCAAACCAACCCCCTATTGGGTGTTTGGTGTTGCGGCTGGTAGATCGCAGCAACCACTGCGCCTAACAAGGGTGCGATTGGCCGAGAAAACCCACCACCGAGATTCATTTGACTCTCGATTTGTGTGACAACCAAACTGAACACACCCGAAACCTTTAATTCCGTGTTTTTTATCTTTTAATTACATGTTTTTAATACTTGGTTTAAATGATTCATGAACAAGGAAAAATAAATAAAAGGATTTAAGATTTAAAGGTATAGCGAATGTGAATAATATTTTAGGAATGAAGAACACTAACCAAACCCGTAACCAATCAATGATCAACAACCAAAACCCTTCCTTGTGTCTTGTAGGTTCCACGGCCAAGAGAGAACACGAAGCTAGGGTTTCTTTGATTTTTGTGAAAAGTGTTTTATGAATAACCCTGGGAGTTTAATTGTTTACTAGTCAAAGTTAAATGGGCCGGGCCAAAGACCCTTTGTCTCTCTTCTACACGCCGGCCAAACACCCCCCTTTATATAATTTCGTTTTTGTTTCCCGTGTTTTAAATAAATTGTCGTGGTTTCGTGTTTTAATCTCGTGATTTATTTTTGTCATGTTTTTAAGTATTATACGCAAATACTTATTATGAGATAATGACTAACAATACATACATAATACTTGTCGTAATTAATTAATATACATAATACTTACGTTAAATGTTCGTGATACGTGACATATATTAGTTAATCGTAAAGTTTTAATTTGTTCATGTTTTCATACATTTAATGTTCTAAGGCATTTTTATGCCGGTTTTACAACTCTTCCCCTCTAAAAGAATAACTCGTCCTCAAATTAGAGATATGATATGACTGCAAGGACATGGACGTGATGTGACTGAATAGAACATGGAACATGACATGACTGAAAAGAATATACTTGGATTGTAGAAAGGAATGAGGATAAGAACTCCAGATGGACTCATCCGCTTCCAAAGTGGCTTCCCGCTTGGAATGGTTCCTCTAAAACATCGTGACGATATGGAAAAGTTTCTGGTTCTTCAACTTACGATGAATCCTTGCGAATCTGATCGAGTGGATAGGAAATAACATGTAGGATACATGAAACGATACAATACGAGGTATTCTGAAATTATGACATTTGTAACATCTGAACAATGATGTGCGAGACATATTGAAACGTAGTACGTGAACAATTGTGAACGTGATACGTGAACAATTTTGAACGTGATACGTGGAGATATGGTGAATGTAATAAGTGGAACATATGGTGAACGTGATACATGCAACATATCGTGAACGTGATATTAGAAACGTAGGACGAACATGATATGTGAAACATATCGTGAACGTACGATAAATGAGGAGGTAATGTCAAGTGACCCGAGAGGAGGCGTGAAATGTGACGTGAAACGTCTGCCTGAGCATGGAAAGTGGTGTTAAACTTGAGTCTGGTCTCCCAAGCTCTCTTTAAACTTTCCAGAACAAAATGTGAAACGTAAATCGTAGGAGAGAATACGATCATGAAAGTGAACAATGTCATGAACGTGAGCGCGAAAAGCAAATTGTGAAATGGAACAAGGACGTAAATGCGTACAAGGTCGTGATCGCGAACGTCAGACGTAATTGTGAGCGTCAATGTAAACGTGAACAAAATTTTTTATATTTGATCTGATTGTTAATGGAACACCGTGAAATTGTAAGATCTCTTGTCGAACATCATGCAGATCTGCTAACCGCGTAATCCCTTCGAATGAAAGTAAACGTGTAGGCTAGGTTAAATGGTCGAACGACGACCCAGATAACACTATGCTTCTTCTGAGCATGCGGTAGTCCGGTAACAAAATCAATGGAGATCTTTTCCACTTCCATTCGGAATTTCCAAAGGTTGAAATAACCACTAGCGTGTTGGCGTTCTATCTTAACCTGATGGTATGTCAGGCATTTAGATATGAACATAACTGCATCTTGTTTCACACCATCCCACCAAAATTGGTTTGGGATCATGGTACATATTTCAGAAACTGGATACATAGAAGTTTGGAAGATTATGGGTCTCGGTCAATTAGACCTCTCTTAGCGTAGGATACTCTGGAACACATAATTTAGTGTAGAATCCCTCCTTACGCGTAAGCTTAGTCATGATAAATTTAACAGTGAGAAAAATTACGATTCAGAGTGTCACTGTAATAACCCCAAAATTCGTACTGGAATAATTTCAATGTGAAATTTCTTCTGTCGTAGAATTTGTAACATAATGGGAAGATGGTCTTCGTGCTCCTCTCTAGACTTGGAGAAGGTCAAAATGTTAGCAATGAACAAAATGACGAACTTGTCCAGAATTCATGAAAACTCAATTTCTCAAGTCCATAATTAATATTGGGCATTCGTGAGACCAAAATGGCACAACCATGAATTCATATTGACCATAATGTGTGCGAAGAGCACTCACGGAAATGTCCTGCTCTTTCACCCGCAATTGATGGTAGCCTGATCGTAAATCGACCTTTGAAAGTGTTTAGAGTATGGTAGTTGGTCGGATAGATTATTAATAATTGGAAGAGGGTTAAATTATGAATGGTGATCATGTTCAATTTACGGTAATCAATGCATAACCTCATGTTACCGTCCTTCTTCTTTGATAAACAGAACTGGCACAACCTAGGGTGATACACTCAGCGAATAAAATCTTGTTCCAACAACTCTTGCAGTTGTTCCTCCAACTCCTTGAGCTCAATGTCAAACTTCACTTTACGAATGGATGGTATGCCAGGTAGTTCTTCTAGATATGCATCTGGGAATTCAGAAACAATTGGTTGGTCATGGATTTACGAACTTGAAAATCGCGTCATAATGATAGCTAGAAGATCTTCGTAACCATAGGATAATAAGGCACGTGCTTGTAAAGCAGAAACAATTTGTACAGATTTTCCTTGTAACACCCCATTTTGATAAATGGAATGTCACGCGTGATTATGGCGTGTCATCAAAGCATGCAAGGTAATATGTAGTAAAACATACATGACTATAGGGTAAACCGGAATCAAACATCGGTTCCTAAACATAACCCCAAAACATAATAAAGTAAATGAAATGAATGAAAGAATTAAACAAGCATAACTATATGAAGGTAAAAGGAGAAGAAGTCTATGGCAGCTTCCATCCTATGCATGTCCTCCAAAATGCTCCAGTCTGTCCTTGGGTACCTGCCGTTTTGGGACATGGAAAGGAAAGTAACGGCTGAGCATAACGCTCAGTGCACGGATATACAACATAGTATGAATGGCTGAAACATAACTAATACTAATAGCAGCGGAAATGTATAAGTCGTGGAAACCCTGGTTATATCTTAGTAAAGCTGGTTTTATAGTTTGAAAAGTCTTATGTGTATCTTGTAAAAAAACTGTTTAACATGTTTACCATTAGCCAATATAGGTCATGAAAATCAACGTGCATGAATACTTGGAGGGGTGACCTCGTCATGCAAATTAGAGGGGCTGCCTCTAATTTATTACACTGGTTTTGGGTAGGAGGGATCAGCTCCTTATGAAGGATGCAAGGCACACACCACATTCACACTGAGTAATCTGCTGAAAACATGTAAACTAGGATGCACCCATACACCCCACATGATAGATATAATAATATGGCCAAAAGCTGAAGGGACGCAACGAGCAATCACTCCGCCGTGGGGAAGTCATAACACTGGTGCCTCCAGTGTTATGATTATGGTACCTCCATAACTAGATGAAACTGGTCATGCATGTATATGGCTTTAGGTATTCTAATTAAACATAAGCAATCAAAACATATAAAACATATACCAGGGAAAACAGTTGGCTGCATACGGGGAATCCTAATAAGGAAAGAATGTCCATACCGACAGGACGAAGAATCCGTACCTTATGTCTAGTGAACGAAGAAGACGAACGGAAGAGAGTCCTACTTCGGTATCACTAATGCTACATAAATACATACGTGTATAAGTGTCTGATTACTAAGTACGTAACTGGTTTTATATCATGTCTTAGCTTGTTTTATGTGTTCATGTCATGTTTTACTGATTTAAGTTTTATATTGTGTTTATCATCTATTTTGTCTATTCTGATTAAGTAGTACTTGTATTTCATGTATTAATATACTTGTTTTGTAATAATAAGTAAATTTCTAAAAATAGCAGGTTTCCTAAAATAGAAAGTTTCCAAAAATAGAAAGTTTCCAAAAATAGAAAGTTTCCAAAAATAGAAAGTTTCCAAAAACAGAAAGTTTCCAAAAATAGAAAGTTTCCAAAAATAGAAAGTTTCCAGAAATAGAATTACTACTTAAAATAGATAAGTTTCTAAAAATAGAAAGTTTCCATAAATAGATTAGCTGCCTTAAATAAATAAGTTTCTAAAAATAGAAAGTTTCCATAATTAGATATAAGCTGGATAATTAAGCTAATTATATAAGCTTAAGTGTTTACTGTTTATTATTCTAAGTCATGTAATTATATAGTATAGTTTATTAATTATTACATGTAAATTAAATAAATTATAGGTTAAAGTATTTAATTAAATATAACATGATTTTAGTTAAATAAAGGTAAAATACTTAGGTTAAAACATGTATTATTATCTATTAATAATATAACCTAAGTCATGTAAATGAATTAATTATAAATCATGGTTTTAATAATTAATTAATTATATAGTCTAATTAAGGATAAATACTTAGGTTAAAATTCATGAATTAATAATTAAATTAATAACCTAAGTCATGTAAATTAAATTAATCATGTTCATGTTTTTTAATTAATTTAATTGAAGTCTAAAAAAAATAACATAACTTGTAAAAATCATAAACCTTGAAAAAAATGATTCATGAACCGGACCCGTGATTAAAACCCATGAACCGGACCCGTAACCATCACCATATCCCGACCAAGGTCGGGGTTTCCCTTGCCCTTGCTGCTGCCGTGACACCATCACCACTATACCGAGACCATATGGTCTCAGTGGTGCGTAATAAGCAAAGCCGAGACCCCCCTTGGGGCTCGGTTAGGCGTCGGCTAGAAACAAAACACCCCTAAACCCTTGATTTGATTTAACTCCATGATCATTAACATGTTTAAATACTTGTTTTTAATTAGTTTATTAAAAACATCATGATTTTATGTGATTATATAAATCAAAACATAAAAAGAAAAGATTAAAGGTTATACCAATTACGTGAAATAAAGAAGGATGAACACACACGATTCCTTGTATTAATTCCAAGATCAAAATCAACCCAAATCACCTTTTGGTGATGCTAAAGCCGACGGCCAAGAACAAAAGGAAAAGAAGAATTAGGGTTTTTGTATTTTTCTAAATTTTGTAAATATGAAACATGATTTCTCCTTTTTTTTCTTGTTTATAGTAAAAATGATGGGCTAGGCCCTTTTCTTTTCCTAATTTCGTGGTATGTGGGCCCCCAAAGGGGAAACCCATTATTTTTCTCGTGTTCTAATTATTAACGTGTTCTCGTGTCGTGTTTACGTGATTAAAATAGTTATCGTTCGTGTCTTATTATATTTATTCATGATCGTAATAAAT
The DNA here is from genome assembly GCA_025667525.1 of Glebionis coronaria. Lineage (NCBI taxonomy): Eukaryota > Viridiplantae > Streptophyta > Magnoliopsida > Asterales > Asteraceae > Glebionis > Glebionis coronaria. The sequence goes on from CM046874.1 coordinate 296,670,230, forward strand.
ATACATAAATACGTAATACTAAGCTCGTGATTATTTACGTTCATGATTTCATGTTCGTATGTCCGTGATTATAATTATTATTGAAATAATTATCGTGTCTTAATGCGTATTAAATACTTATCGTGATATAACACGTACGTAATACTTGTAATTCTTGTTCGTGAAACGTAAACGTGCTATAAAAGGAAAGTCCTAATCATGTACGTACTATCTTAAGGGTACTATTCATGGTAAAAGCATGTGGGTTTTACAACTCTTCCCCCCTAAAAAGAATAATTCGTCCCCGAATTATAGATATCGTAACTGGAAGCGTAACATACCCGAATCCAACTGAGAGGGTATATAAGATAAAAGGGACATGAAGGTGACATGGTAGAAGGAACGTGAAACGTGACATGTCTTAAAAAGGACATGGAACCTGACGTGACTAAAAGGACATATCTAATCGATAAGAGAGAAACGGATAAGAAGTCCGGATGAACTTGTCCGCTTCCAGTGGCTTCCCTCCTGGAACGGTTCCTTCACACACTGATAATCTTGGTCCTCCTGGCCTTGACTTGAAAACACGCAAAGTTCATTTTCATCTACGTAAGATAGATCCCCTAAATTTGATTGAGGGAATAAGAATCAACGTGCAAGGACACTGAAACGTTATGGTGCAAAACAATCGAACTTAACTGATAATTAGCAACAATGTGCGAGACATTTTGAAACGTAGTACGTGAAAAATTTTGAACGTGATACTTAGAAAATTTTGAACGTGTACGTGGAGATATGGTGAGTGTAGTATGAGTAACATATCGTGATCCATGATACGTGTAACATATCGTGAACGTGATATGAGGAATGTGGAATGAACATGACATGTGAAACATATCGTGAACATGGAATACGGAGGCGGTATCGCCAAATGCCATTAGGTGAGACGTGGATTGTGACGTGAAACGTCTATCTGAGGATAGGGAGTTACACTAAGCTTGAGTCTGGTCTCTCCAGTTCTTGCAAAACTTCCCAGAACGAAGATGAACGTAAAATCGTAAGCTAAGATACGATCATGAACGTGAATAGTGTCATGAACGTGAGCGTGAAAGCAAACCGTGAAATTAGAACAAGAACGTGGACATAAATAAGGAGCACAATTGTGAACCTTTGTCTGACCCGATAGCTGACGGATTACCAAGTGATCGGATGAGACTTGGTTGGAATGTGTCCGATCAATCTGTTTGTTCTGAAATCTGTACGGATGTAAGGATTCTGCAGACTTGATCAAACTTGTTGGTAATAATCCAGATAGCATATTGGTTCTTTTGAGTTTGCGTTAATCTGGTAACCAAAATTCATGGGGATCTTGTCCCATTTCTGTTCACAATTCTGATGATGGAAAACATCCTAGTCAGTTAGTGTTCTATCTTAGCCTGTTGGTATGTCAGGTACTTAGATATGAACGTAACTTTATCTTGCTTCGAAGAAACTTGATACGTAGAAATTTGCGGAACTATAAGTCTCCGAAATTAGACTTCTCTTAGCGTAGGATTTTCTTGGAACACCCAACGTAGTGTAGGGTTCTCACTTTTATGCATAAGCTGAGTCATGGTAAGGTTAACCGTGAGAATACACGTGATTCAGCGTGTCGCTGTAATCAACCAAAAATTAGAATGGAAAATTCCAGGGTGAAATTTCTCCTGCCGTAGAATTTGCAACATAGTGTAAATATGGTCTCCCTGCTCTTCTCTAGACTTTAGAGAAGGTTAGGTTGTCATAGATGAAAATACTGATGAATTTGTTTATGAGTTCATAGAAACTCAATTTATTAAGTCCATAATGCTGTTGGAGCATTTATGAGACTAATACAGAATCATGAATTTAGCATGACCAAGTCGTGTACGAATAGCAGTCATGGACATGTCCTGCTCTTTCACTCGTCACTGTTGGCATCATGATCATGAATCCGATCTTGTAAAGTGCTTAACGCCCTAAATGAATCCGATCTTGTCAATACGTGGAGGAGAGTAACGGTTATGAATGGTGATTGTTTAAAATCGACGGTAGTCGACACATAATCTCATGTTACCGTCCTTCTCCTTGAAGGTTCTTCTGGAGTATATGGGAAGATTTTGGAATAATCCGTTGGTTATGCGTAAAAGGACTTAAGGGGTCGTGTCTTAACTGACAGCTAAAATATTTTTAGCACCAATAGCTAACAACGCACGTGCTTGTAAAGCATAAATAATTTGTACATATTTTCCTGATAGAAAATCATGCTGAATATATTTAGGAGCCTGAACATCACTGTACAAAATCATGAATCGTAGCATGGTGTGCGGTTCGTAGTCCATAATTAGGATTAAATTCAACTCGCATCTGTCCGAGGAAATGCGTTAGCAGCTTGGATCTTATCAGTAGACTGAAGGAAAACCTTCGTATACATGAGTGATACGAATGGCGTCCTTCATGGTCATGAATCTATGAGATATGGGTACAAGAAATGAAAGTGTCATCGAGCAACGTGACAGTTCTCACTGATGCGCCGGTAATGGTACTGAAATTCTTGTGGCCTGATTAATACATGGCACAACAAAATGGAGATACCCTTGGAGGGTACCCTGAATTTCTTAGAAATGTTCCATAATTGGACGTGAGTCATGTGTCTTGACTCGTGTCTTGGGAAATGTAAGCATGACATGTGTCTTGACTGGTGTCTTGACATGTGTCCTCAGAAAGTATACGTGAGACATGTGTCTTGACTGATGTCTTGACATGTGTCTCGAGATGTGAAACAAATAGAACTACAAATATTAGGTTATTATGCCAAAATTGGCGGATCGGTTGGACCACAGATCCTTTGTATTTCTGATCACGTCCGTGGCCGAAGCTTCGGTTGCGATTGCTAGGATAGTTATTGTCATAGTAGTGGTTACTATCGTCTTGTCTGTCAGTTCCATGACAGTCATTCTCATGACTGTGATTCATGTAACTATTCAGCTGAGTGGTCGGCTGGTACCGGTTTGCACTCATATGACTGAAACGACAACTGAATGACGTGTGACATGTAACTAAGAATTAGGGACAATGATTGATGAAAATCGTCTGATGGTGAAGCATTTTCTCGTCCAATTGCTTTGCTCTGACGCCTTTGTCTTCGTCTTGTAGGATCTCCAGGTTGTGAACAACATCCGCATCTCGCAGCGTCTCCAAACATCAGCAGCATCAACCTTTAGTAACATCTACAAGTTATTAGCGGCATCAGCAATCTTGTAGAATATCAACAAGTGAACATACGCCTGAGATGATTCAGAATCTACTAGCGAATACTCGTGAAGTATTGCAAGTGAAATACATATGGATTAAGGTACGTGTAATACACATGGAATACGATACATGGAGTACACACGAAATGCACATGAAATGATCGGTATGGGGTCGATCATTTGTCATGGTTTTAAAGGAAATATAATTGGTTAAACGGTTAGAAAGACCATCATGATAACCTGGCAATGCCAGTATATACATCTTTCTGGTTGCATGGAGAAATGCTAACGTGTGGTTAAACAAATTTCAACGATGATTTTCCTGAAAGCATGATTAATGAAAACCGACCATGACTATCATGAAAGCAGGATTTAAATGAATTCCAACAGTGTCTTGCATGAAAGCATAAACAATAAAAGAGAAGTAAGACATAATCACGTGAAGACGAAGTCATCATGAAGGAACATGAAACAACTTAACACGAAGGAGTATATAACATAATCAGCATGAGACTTAAGTTAACCATGACAGTATGAAAACATACTTGACATAAAAACATAGTAACTTATGAAGGGACATGAAAAAAGTTGTATGCTTATAAATCATGAGAAAAATTTTATGCATGAAAACAGTGCATGAATACATGATGCAGTTTATAAAAACCTTTATATGCGCGAGGGGATGCATGTGGGTCGGTCCCAAAACAAAAGACATGGCGAGGGGACGCCTATGGGTCGGTCCCAAAGTTAAAATTTTCGATAAAAGCACATGCGACTAAATATGGCCAGTCCTGTACCAACCATTACTTAGTCAAAATTCATGCAACAATGATACATGAAACATAAATAAGTAAAAATCATCTGTCAAAACTTATCAGAAAAAAATTTATGTGGATAATCATGAACTACTGGGGTGCAGTCCACATAGCCATAGTTCACGAGGAACATCATGCATGAAACAATAACACATAACTAAATATGAATGACGGTTGTCTATCCATATTAGTAAAACAATATCGATGAAAACATCAAGGTTAAAACATCAAGGTGCTGAAAACATCATGGTTAAAACAACAATGCGCTGAACACATCAATACGTGGAAGAACAAGCGTTGGCTTAGGAAGCTCCTGGTGACTACCCACTAGTCACAGGTCGAGTTTTAGAGCCTACAGGTCGAAACCTTGGCTCTCATACCATAATTGTAACACCCCATTTTGATAAATGGAATGTCACGCGTGATTATGGCGTATCATCAAAGCATGCAAGGTAATATGTAGTAAAACATACATGACCATAGGGTAAACCGGAATCAAACATCGGTTCCCAAACATAAGGCCAAAACATAATAAAGTAAATGAAATGAATGAAAGAATTAAACAAGCATAACTATATGAAGGCAAAAGGAGAAGAAGTCTATGGCAGCTTCCATCCTATGCATGTCCTCCAAAATGCTCGAGTCTGTCCTTGGGTACCTGCCGTTTTGGGACATGGAAAGGAAAGTAACGGCTGAGCATAACGCTCAGTGCACGGATATACAACATAGTATGAATGGCTGAAACATAAATAAGACTAATAGCAGCGGAAATGTATAAGTCCTGGAAAACCTGGTTATATCTTAGTAAAGCTGGTTTTATAGTTTGAAAATCCTTATGTGTATCTTGTAAAAAAACTGTTTAACATGTTTACCATTAGCCAATATAGGTCATGAAAATCAACATGCATGAATACTTGGAGGGGTGACCTCGTCATGTAAATTAGAGGGGGTGCCTCTAATTTATTACACTGGTTTTGGGTAGGAGGGATCAGCTCCTTGTGAAGGATGCAAGGCACACACCACATTCACACTGAGTAATCTGTTGAAAACATGTAAACTAGGATGCACCCATACGCCCCACATGATAAATATAATAATATGGCCAAAAGCTGAAGGGACGCCACGAGCAATCACTCTGCCGTGGGGAAGTCATAACACTTATGCCTCCAGTGTTATGGTTATGGTACCTCCATAACTAGGTGAAACTGGTCATGCATGTATATGGCTTTAGGTATTCTAATTAAACATAAGCAATCAAAACATATAAAACTTATACTAGGGAAAACAGTTGGCTGCATACGGGGAATCCTAATAAGGAAAGAATGTCCATACTGACATGACGGAGAATCCGTACCTTATGTCCAGTGAACGAAGAAGACGAACGGAAGAGAGTCCTACTTCTGTATCACTAATGCTACATAAATACATACGTGTATAAGTGTCTGATTACTGAGTACGTAACTTGTTTTATATCATGTCTTAGCTTGTTTTATGTGTACATGTCATGTTTTACTGATTTAAGCTTTATACTGTGTTTATCATATATTCGGTCTATTCTGATTAAGTAGTACTTGTATTTCATGTATTATTATACTTGTTTTGTAATAATAAGTTAATTTCTAAAAATAGCAGGTTTCCTAAAATAGAAAGTTTCCAAAAATAGAAAGTTACCAAAAATAGAAAGTTTCCAAAAATAGAAAGTTTCCAAAAATAGAAAGTTTCCAAAAATAGAAAGTTTCTAAAAATAGAATTACTTCTTAAAATAGATAAGTTTCTAAAAATAGAAAGTTTCCGTAAATAGATTAGCTGCCTTAAATAAATAAGTTTCTAAAAATAGAAAGTTTCCATAATTAGATATAAGCTGGATAATTAAGCAAATTAAATAAGCTTAAGTGTTTACTGATTATTATTCTAAGTCATGTAATTATATAGTATAGTTTATTAATTATTACATGTAAATAAAATAAACTATAAGTTAAAGTATTTAATTAAATATAACATGATTTTAATTAAATAAAGGTAAAATACTTAGGTTAAAACATGTATTATTATCTATTAATAAAATAACCTAAGTCATGTAAATTAATTAATTATAAATCATGGTTTTAATAATTAATTAATTATATAGTCTAATTAAAGATAAATAATTAGGTTAATATTCATGAATTAATAATTAAATTAATAACCTAAGTCATGTAAATTAAATTAATCATGTTCATGTTTTTTAATTAACTTAATTTAAATCTAAAAAAATAACATAACTTGTAAAAATCATAAACCTTGAAAAAAAAATGATTCATGAACCGGACCCGTGATTAAAACCCATGAACCGGACCCGTAACCATCACCATACCCCGACCAAGGTCGGGGTTTCCCTTGCCCTTGCTGTTGCCGTGACACCATCACCACCATACCGAGACCATATGGTCTCGGTGGTGCGTAATAAGCCAAGCCGAGACCCCCTTGGGGCTCGGTTAGGCGTCGGCTAGAAACAAAACACCCTAAACCCTTGATTTGATTTAACCCCATGATCTATACATGTTTAAATACTTGTTTTTAATTAGTTTATTAAAAACGTCATGATTTTATGTGATTATATAAATCAAAACATAAAAAGAAAAGATTAAAGGTTTTACCGATTACGTGAAATCAAGAAGGATGAACACACACGATTCCTTGTATTAATTCTAAGATCAAAATCAACCCGAATCACCCTTTTGGTGATGCTAAAGTCGGCGGTCAATAACAAAAGGAAAATAAGAATTAGGGTTTTTGTATTTTTCTAAATTTTGTAAATATGAAACATGATTTCTCCTTTTTTTTTTCTTGTTTAGTAAAAATGATGGGCTAGGCCCTTTTCTTTTCCTAATTTCGTGGTATGTGGGCCCCCAAAGGGGAAACCCATTGTTTTTCCCGTGTTCTAATTATTTACGTGTTCTCGTGTCGTGTTTACGTGATTAAAATAGTTATCGTTCGTGTCTTATTATATTTATTCATGATCGTAATAAATATACATAAATACGTAATACTAAGCTCGTGATTATTTACTTTCATGATTTCATGTTCATATGTTCGTGATTATAATTATTATTGAAATAATTATCGTGTCTTAATGCGTATTAAATACTTATCGTGATATAACACGTACGTAATACTTGTAATTCTTGTTCGTGAAACGTAAACGTGCTTTAAAAGGAAAGTCCTAATCATGTACGTACTATCTTAAGGGTACTATTCATGGTAAAAGCATGCGGGTTTTACATTACTGGTAGTAAAACCATGATAAAAGTATTCAAGGGCTTGTGTCTCGCTGAATATGACCCGATATGAGTGGTAATCAATCGTAACGTGGTGTGCTACTAACCATTATGTCTGCATTCATATCGAACTCGCACATACCAAATGGAAAGTGTGTTAGCATAATGGATCTTGTCTTCGAACTGAGAGGAAAGCCTTGTACCCATGGGTGATACAACGGCGTCTTTGATGGGCATGAATGTATGAAATATGGGATCGAGAAATGAAAGTTTCATGTCAACACACGAAGTAAACATGGTAGATTTCACTGAATGTGTTTCGCCCGCCTCACACAGAACTAACACTGCGTGTCCAAACATGAACAATACGCCAGAGATGGAACTGAAATTTTAGAGGCCTGATTCGTACATGGCACAACAGATGGGTATACCCCTTGGAGGGAACCTGAATTACTGAGGCCTAGTTCAGAAATTATACGTTGGTCGTGTATGTTGACTCATGTTTTGAGAAATATACGTTTGACATGTGTCTTGACTGGTTTCTCGACATGTGTCATCAGAAAATAAACGTTAGGGATGTGTCTCGAGACGCGAAAAATGAATAAAGTTGGAAATTTTGGTCATAGTGCCAGAATTGGCGGATCGGTTAGACTGCTGACAATTTGTATTTCTGGTCACATCTGTTACCGGAGGCTTTGTCGTTACCGCAAAATATTTGTTGTCGTGATAGTTGTCACTACCTCCTTGTCTATCAGTTTCATGACGGACATTATCATGATTGTGATTCATGTAACTATTCAGCTGAGTGGCCGGCTGGTACCGGTTCCCACTCTTATGCCTGAAAAGACGACTGAGTGACGTGAACCGTTTATTTGAGAGGTCAGAACATGGAATGTGATGGTAATTGTCTGGTGGTGAAGCATCTTTCTCGTCCGGTCGTTTTGATCTAACGCCTTTGCCTTCATCTTGTAGGATCTCCAATATGTGAGCAGCATCAACATCTTGTAGAATCTCCAATTATGAGCAGCATCAGTATTTTGTAAAATCTCCAACTTATGAGCACCATCAGCATTTTGTAAAATCTCCAAATTATGAGCGGCATCATCTTGTAGAATATCGGCAAGTGGAATACACATGAGATGATTGAGAATCGACTAGCGAATACTCATGGATTATTTTAAGTGAAATACACATGGATTACTGTACGTGTAATACACTTGGGATACGGTACATGGAGTACACGTGGAATATGGTACATGGATTACACGTGGAAAATGGTACATGGAGTACACACGGAATATGGTACATGGAGTACACATGGAATGCACATGAGATGATCGGTATGGGTGTCAATCATCTGACATGCTTTCAAAAGAAATAATTGATTAAACGATTAGAAAACCAAACTGAAGCGAGCAACATGATAGACTAGCCATTCCGGCGTAGACATAATTCTAACTACATAAAGAAAACATAAAAGTATGTTCAATCTAATTTCAACAATGATTAGCATGAAAGCATGATTAACAAAAACCAACCATGACTATCATGAAAGCAGGATTAAATGAAATCCATCAATGTCTAGCATGAAAGCATAATGAACATGATGAGAACATAATCAACATAAGGAGGTATGAAAACATAATCAACATGAGATCATGAAAACATAGTTGTCATAAAGAATTATAAAAGCATAACCAACAGAGATTTAACATTGATTGGTGTGGACGTCTATGGTTCAATCCACACAATTCAAAGAAAAGACATGTGACTAAGCATGGATGATATGGTTCAATCCATACTTGTCAAAATTCAAGGAAAAACATCATGGATAGAAATTAACAATATGGGACTAAATATGGATGGTTGTGGTCCAATCCATACTAGTCAAAACTTCAATGAAAACATCGTGAGTAAGGGTCAACCATACTCAAAAATATAATTATCGTCACATGGAATATGCCAACGTCATTTTAGGGAAAGCCTGGTGACTACCCACTAGTCACAGGTCAAGTATAGAGCCCACAGGTCGAAACCTTGGTCTCTAATACCATAATTGTAACACCCCACTTTGTATAAGTGGACCGTTACATGATAATTATGATGTTTCATTAAATCATGCAAGGTAATATGTCTTAAAAACATAAATGACCATAAAGGAATGCCGGAATCAAACATCGGCCCCCAAACATAAACTCAAAAGATGCATAAAGTAAATGAAATACAAAGGGAAAGAAGTATAAGGTAGCTCAGTGATGAGACTGTAATTATACATAGTCTCATCGTCCAAATCAGGCTTAAAACGCTTAAAATATCATCAAAATATCCCAAAATATTCTTGTGTTTGTTCATTGTGTATTTTTGGTACGGATTTCGTGAAATCAACAAAAGATCACAAGAATGAAGCAAAAACAAACACGGGAAACAAAACCGCACAAAGAACCGGACCCGAATCATGATTTTCCATTGAAGTCCTTGAAGTTTGATGATTTGACAAGATTGGTCCCTCATCTTTTGAAGAATTGGCATTTTCTACCCTTGCAAAACTCATAAATTGCATTGAGGTCCCTTAAATGTCAATAATTTACATTATGAGTCCTTGGTGAATGCAAAATATGCAAGAATGATCCTTGTTATAAGTTTAAGATATCAATGTGCCAAAATTGAAAACTTGGTAAAAGTTATTACAAAAGGGAAAAGCTGTTATAGCTACCAAGACTTTATATGGATACTTTTTATAACTTGGGAGATCAAAACTGCCCAGACAAAGAAACTCACACCACCTATCACCTCTTGACACCTCATCCCCTCTGCACCATATCACCACCCCACGTCACCCAAGTCAATCCCGGTCAAACACCACATAATTTTTTAAACCGAATAAAAAACACGTTTTATGGGAGGGAAACAAGGAACTATTAAGATTAAAACCCCTAATCCCCAGTTCTTTCTAACATAAACCATAATCTCTACAATCTTAATCATCCAAAATTAAACCCACAAATCCTCCAAATCCCTAATTTACAAACCCCTCACCAAACCCCACTTACAAAACTTCTATCTCGTGACTTGTGTGGACCCCTGATGAGATGGCATTTATACATGATCTCATCGTTCTTTTCGGGCTTTTAATGCATAAAAATGTCATAAAATACCATATATATGCTTGTGTTTGTTTACTTGTGTATTTTAGGTATGGATATCGTGAAAAAGACAAAAGATCACAAGATACAAGGAAAAACGGACACGAGAAACGAAGCCGTACAAAGAACCGGGCCCTATTCATTGAATATTCAACAAATACCCTTGAAGACTTGAAGACATACAAGATTGATCCTCATTTATTGAAGAAATGACACTTAAAACCCTTGTATATTGATAATTACAAGTTTGGTCCCTTAAGTTTGTCAAAATTACACAAAAGGTCCTTCAACTTTGAAGAAATGGCAAGTTTAGTCCCTCATCTATTCAACATTGTCAATTATGGTCCCTCATGAAGCCAAAGGTACATTGAAGACCTTTGAAGATCAAGAAAGTCCAAAATCAGTCCTTCAAATATACAAAAGTGGCAAAAACAACCCTTGAAACACTTTTGGAAAAGTTTTATGCCAAAAGTGTCAAATTCTGAAAGTTGTTACAAAGGATTTGGGCGCTGACACACTTTTAAACACAAATGAAAGAAAAGAAAAAGAAGAAGGGCTAAAGTTGTGCACTCAAACATTCAAACACACAAACACGCGTAAAACATTTCCAATCCCCCAAAATCGGATCAAAAGTTACTACTGTTCACCCCATGAACCCAGTAACTATCTTCATTAAAACAAAGGGTAAATCTCAATTACCCTTACCCACACTTGATTCACACGCCTATAATCCCATCCCAACCTTAAAACCCTCACTCCCACTTACCAAGAGGCCCCACCACCAAAACCGTTTCACCATCATGTGCCAACTTCCTCACAAAGGCTTGCCACGTGTCAAGATCAACAACTGAGATCCTTTGCTTCACCCCAAAGCTACTTTAAACGTCTAGGATCATTTTGGACAGCTCACAACCAAGAATTATCTAGAAGACTCAAGGGCATTTTAGAGAAATCAGTGCTATGGTTTGTGAATAGTGTTTAGCCAGGCATTTGCCTATAAAAGGAGACCTCAACATGTGAGAGTCCCTTTGTTCCAGTCTTTGCCTTTAAAACTTGTAATTCCTTTTTGAAATTTATAAAAGTTGGTATTTTGAGAAAATTGTTATTCCTTTTTATGTTTTTGAAAGTTGGTATTGTTTAAAGGTGATTCTGAGTTCCATTGATTGTTATAAGTGTGCTTGAATCATTTGGTTCAAGGACGTTTATGTTTGGTAAGTTTTTCAAGTTTGAAAAAGCTTGAAAGAAGGTTTCTGATTTTGATATTTTTGTGTACTAACCCTTGACCATAAGCTATAAGCTCTTGCAAGCTTGTTGACACCAAGCTTGTGAAGGGATTAGAGCCCTTGGTTGAGTTGTTTGCTACTTGTGTTGAAGAAATCAAGTCCTTGAGTTTCTGCTTTGAAACATCAACCAAGGCAGTCTTGCATCACCTTTGTTGAAGTACCTTGGTCTTGTTCTAGTTGTTGAACAAGGTCCAAGGAGCATAGCTGGCCTTCCTAGGATGTTGTGGAAGGTAGGTATAACCTCTTGTTAAGATTCCTCTATAAATTTCATGTTTCTGCTTATTTTGTACTTTGGTATATGATTTGGTGTTCTTGTGTTTGTGTTGGTGATTTTTGTGTTTGATTGTGTTAGTTGCTATCTAGTAAGTGTTTTTGATCATTAAAATCAGTAGGTTATTAGAAGAAATCAGAAGTTTGTTTGAAAAGTGCTTGATTAAGGGTTGTTTGGGATTACTGGTTATCAAGGCCTTGTGGCCTTGAGCCCTTGGTTCTTAGGGTTTGGGTGGTCTAAACAAGTCTTAATATACAAGTTTTAGTCATTGGTTAAGTTTCTGAAAGTTTGGAAAAGGGATTTTAAGTTTTGCAAAAATATGATAAAAGTGGTTTTGAAATTGGTCAAACACATCAGATCCAATAACTTCTTTGTTACTTGGATCTAAGGTCTGAAATCAGGTTTGGGAATAGTTTAGGTGATAAGCTATATATTGGTTATTTGGTTGTTGAATTTGGTGGCTTGTTGTGATTGCTATAGCTTATCAAAAGTTGCTGAAGTGGTCATTTGCATCAGCAAAGTGACCACCTCATTTTGTGCTTGCATTTGTTATCCTAGTGTATGCCTTGTGATTTTGCTGCTTGGAACTTGTTTATGTGCTGCTTGTAAGTGGATTTTGCTATTTGGTGTGCTTTGTATCTGGCTTATAAGCTAACTGGCTTATTAAGCCCTTATTGCCAAAATTTGCCATCAAAAGGTCAACTGACCTCTTGATTCATAAGGCCTCCTCCTTGAGTCCTTCACAAAAATTGCCTATAACAAGCCCATAGACCATTCCTGATCATTTGGTGCATTTTGGAGTACTTTGACTTTTGGTCAAATAAGCACAAATTGGCTTATTTTTGAGAACTGCTTATCGGCACATGCAACAACTTAGTTTTTGTAATAGAAATCATTTTTCTTAGCTTAATACCAAATCTGGAAGGTTACAAGTCTTTTGGTTAAGCTTTTGCTAGAAAACTAGCTTATTTGGCTTTTTCAGCCAGCTTATTGGTTCTTACAGCTTATTCTACTTGGCTTTTTGTGATTTTCTTGATTGATTATTCTTAGTTAAGCTATTTGTGAGCTTTTGCAACAAACTAGAGCTTTTGAGGTGCCCTAAATCTCAAACCTGACTATTTTGTCTTTTAGTGAATTTTTACTTTGCTTATTTCTGGCTTATTGAGTGTGCTTTTTCAAAATTTCTTTTTACAGATCTCATACGCATCCCAAAAGAAGGTTGTGTGTCAAATTAGAGCTTATGGCATTAGCTTATTGCTTAATAGGCTAAAAGGCCCAATAAGAATAAGCTGTTTGCTTATTAAGCTGTGATAAGCTCACATTCAGCTTTTGGGCCTTTAGAGTTTTGTTCTTAGAATTAAATTTTGAGTCAGATAGGGCTTTTCCAAGTCAATTGGGCCAAGTTTGACTTTTTGGGCCCAAAAGCCCATTTGGTTTGACTGTTTTTGGTTTTGGCCCATTTGAGGGCCCAATAGGGGTATTCTGGTAATTTCACTTTGATTTTCTGATTATTTAGGTTAAAATAAACTGGTTTGCAAGTTTTTAGAATTTTTTAGAATTTTTGGATTTTTAATATTATTTTAATATTATTTTATTATTATTTTTCAAATTTCACATTTTCCAACTTTTTATATTTTTCTTAGCTTTAATACATTAAAATAGGAATTTAGCAACTTTTAGAATAATTTTATCACTTTTAGATTAATTTTTATAATTATTTTAAGTTTTAATAGTTTTTAAATCATTTTAAATAGTTTTTAGTAGTTTAAAAATTTCTAAAAATAGTTTTTAATCTTTTTAGGTCATTTTAGAGGTTTACCAATTGAAAAAACTTTATTTGGGCTTTTTGATAATTTATTTGATTTTTAGGGCTTTAATTAGCATTTAAAAATTGAATATTTAATTAGTTAAAAGGTTTGAAAAAATTTTGATCATTGGTAAACTCTTAGTTAATTAATTTTGATTTTTGGTGAATTTTTGGTAATTTTTAGAATTAATTTTTATTTTTGTAGTTTTACGGTTTTACGTTTTAACATTCTAGTAGTAATTTTCACGTCTTCGTCATCTTCTTTTCTCATCACCTTCTAAACCAAATATTAATCTCAAATCTTATACATCTTAGTCACACACATATACCTCCTTGGGAAATGAACTTCATCTAGGGTCATTTGTACACGGTTTTCCTAAATCGTCGAATTTAATACTTTTACCCTATTTACCCTCCTTTTCCTAAAGGTGTGGTAAAACACTACAATCAATTTTGGCGCCGCTGCCGGGGAGGTGTGTCGTGATTAATTTATTATTGTTTTTAATATTAACCATAAATAGTATTTGTATTAGTAGAAATCTACTAATACGTATTATCGGTTTTCTTGGTTTTTCTTGTGAAAATATTATTACTATATTGTATTAAGTATCACAACAAATAAACAATATCTCCAAAAGTGTGAAAACACAACCTTGATTCGGGATTTCATCACTCGATCATTGTATTCGAATCTCAAACAAAAAGAAAAAGGCAAAAATAGATAAATACTTTCGTGAAGCTCGATTTTGAAAAATACAAACTATAAGGTGGGTATAAGGCGGGTATTATAAAATATACCCTAAGGAAAAAGGCTCTTAAGTGCTTCGCGCCGCCTCGTTTCCCCGCTTGCTTGTGTGTATTTTGAGATTGAAGGCTAATCGAGGGTTTTGCCGCCCAAAGTATTATTACGTATAATATATTTGCTTGGTTTCTTTGTGATTAAAACCTCTTGAACAATTTGGTTTTCACCAAAGTTCTAAAGTCATTCGAAGGCGTTCACTCCACGTGATCGTTTTCATTCCTTTGAGGCTTCTTTAATCAAGAGTTTGATTCGAGGAGAGATTTTGTAGATTGTTGTCTACGAAGATACACCAAAATCCAAAAAAATTAAATATAATCAAAAACACAAAAAAAAAATTGAAAATTCACAAAACAACCAAAAAGAATCTTCTTCGCTCACATCCCATTCTTCGTGAAGTTTATGATCACTCGTAATCAAGCAAAACGAGCTCGTAAACGTCTTCAAAAGCAAGCCAATCAAGAGATATTGATTGAGGAACAACCTCCAATTGTTGAACCTATTGTAGAACAAGAAGTCGTCATGGCTAATCGTACTATGATGGAGTTGCTACAAGCACCCACCGAGGGTTTTGGAGAGGCTATTGTGATTCCCGCCATCCTTGCGGAGAATTTCGAGATTAAGACGGGTTTAATGTCGATGTTGCAAGCAAATAAGTTTAGAGGTCATGAGAAAGACAACCCGCACTATCACATTAGGAATTTTAATCGTCTCACCGCTACTAGCAAGTTTAAGGATGTTCCACATGACGCCATTAAGATGATGTTGTTTCCATACTCGTTAGATGGACCCGCAAAAAATTGGCTTGAGAAAGAACCGCCAAATTTGATTTTGACATGGGGTGATCTCGTTTCTAAGTTTATGAACAAGTTTTTTCCACCATCTAAAAAAAACACATTTGAAAAATGAGATTTCACGATTTGTGCAAAGAAATAATGAAAGTTTTTCAATGGCATGGGAACGATTTAAAGAAATGTTACATGAATGTCCACACCATGATTTTATGGAATTACATCAAGTTGATACTTTTTATAATGGGCTTAACGATCATGAACGAGATTATTTGAATGCCGTCGCGGGTGGTAATTTTTTGTGCAAGACGACAAATGAGGCTTTACAAATCATCGAGAATAGATCTAAGGTTTATAGCCCTCGTAACACAACGAGTGTTGCCAATTTGGGTTCGTCATCATCGTCATCGTCTCGTAGCATTAATGCCTTACATGATGAAGCTAATGAGGAAAATCGGTTTTTTGATAGATTTGCTAATATAATGTCCCATTGGAAAGCTCAAGAAGCTTCGAATTCTGCTTCGGTTAAAGCGGTTGCTAAGAGGTGTTTGTCGTGTGGATGAGCTCATGATCTTTCCGAGTGCATTACCGCGGATGGTAACACTTTGAGTGCTTATGTAGCAACGGGAACTTACAACCAAAACGGTCAAGGTTCCCACCCAAATCAAGCTCCACCAAACCAAAATGCTAATAACTATCGAAACAACAACCAAGGTGGTAATTACCAAGGCAATTCACGTAACTACAACAAGGGGAATTATCAAAATGGGAATGTACAAGTCACTAATCAAAACCAAAACCGTGATTTTCAAAACACTACACAAGGTTTTCAAAATGCTCACACTAAAAATTTGCAAGGAGAATTTTTGGATTATGCTAAAGCAAATGATGCTAAATTTGATAACATGCAACGTGAGATGATTAGCTTAAGATCCGAGTTGAAAAACGAGCTTAAAAATGAACTTGCTAATGAACTTAAAACTCATGCAAAAAAAATGGAAGGAAATGTCCAACGTCTTCAACAAAATCAACAAAAGATGGAATTAGGACAACATGAGATTAAGCAAGAGTTATTAAAAGCGGATGCTAGGCAATCAAAATTTGAGGACCGAATGGCTAAGATGTTTGAAGCAATCATGTGTAAACCCTTTTCCTCGGGTGGTCTTCCTAGTGATACCATTGCAAACCCGAAGGGAGAAATGAAGGTTATTACTACACGAAGTGGTAAAACAATCAAGGAACCAATCTCTCATCCAAGTACTTCTAAGGAGAAGGAAATCGAGAAAGAACCCGAGGTGATGGTCGAAAAGGAGCACATTACAATCCCACGAAGTACCGCTCAAACCACACCTACGGTTGAACCAATACCAATTGTGGAACCCGAGTTTCCAAGGCCGTTGCCTAATGACCTACCCACACCACCTTTACCCTACCCTTCGAGACGAAACAAAGAGAAATTGCAAGAACGTAACAAACAACAAATCGAGATTTTTATAAAAATGTTTCAACAAGTGCATTTTGATGTGAGTTTAGCCGACGCGTTGTTATATATGCCTCTTTTCGCTTCCACTTTTAAAAGTATGATGAGCGATAAGGAAAAGCTTTCAAAGCTTGCTAATTGTTCTTCGGTTTATCTTAACCGCATACCGGAAAAAGTTGGTGACCCTGGAAAGTTTCTCATTCCTTGTGACATACAAGATATGAAAGAATGCCTCGCCTTGGCCGATCTTGGTGCGAGCATTAATTTGATGCCATTTTCCATTTGGAAATCGCTTTCGCTTCCGGCTCTTATTCCTTCGAACATGTCTATCGAGATGGCCGATCATTCTATGATTTTAGCATGTGGAGTAGCCAAAGATGTTTTCGTAAAAGTGGGGAAGTTCTACTATCCCGTTGATTTTATAGTAGTTGACATCCCCGCGGATCCTCAAGTTCCTCTAATTTTAGGTAGTTCATTTTTAGACACTTCGAGATCGCTTATCGATGTTCATGCAAGAACTATCACTTTGAGATTCAACGAAGAGGAACTTGTTATAAACGCTACTCAAAACTCGAAACCTTCTCATGTTTATGCAATTGCTACCATCAATCACGTTGACATCGTTGATGTGGTTTGCGATGAGTTTTCACAAGAAGTGTTAGGTTTTTCCGATAGCTCGTCAAGTGGCAATCCTACTATTTTGGATCCGATTCTTGCTAATTCCACACCAAATCTCACTCCATTCCTAGGAGGCGATCTCACTTCAAATGAGATCGACAATGAAGATGAGGTGTTGATTAGTGATGATACTTCTATTCCACCATTTCTTCCGCTGATGGAAGTTATGAGTGTTGAACCAAAATCTTCGATCGAGGAACCACCTATCCTTGAATTGAAAGATCTTCCTTCTCACCTTGAATACGCATTCTTGGAAGGTGATGACAAGTTGCCGGTTATTATTGCAAAAGGTCTTTCTAATGATGAAAAAACCGAGCTCTTGAAAGTTCTTAAGGCTCATAAAAGGGCAATTGCGTGGAAAATGTCCGACATTAAGGGTATTGACCCAAAATTTTGTACTCACAAGATTTTAATAGAGGAGGACTACAAACCCGCAATTCAAAGTCAAAGAAGGGTGAATCCCAAAATTCACGATGTCATTAAAAAGGAGGTCCTTAAACTCCTTGACGCGGGAATGATTTATCCTATATCCGATATCCCATGGGTGAGCCCAATCCATTGTGTCCCTAAAAGGGGAGGAATGACCGTTGTGCCTAATGAAAACAACGAGTTAATTCTCACTCGTGTTGTGACCGGTTGGAGGGTGTGTATTGACTACCGAAAGTTAAATGACGCCACTCGTAAAGACCACTTTCCTTTGCCCTTCATGGATCAAATGTTGGAGCGACTCGCGGGAAATGAATTCTATTGCTTTTTAGATGGTTTTTCCGGTTACTTTCAAATCCCTATCGACCCTCGTGATCAAGAAAAGACTACATTTACGTGTCCTTATGGAACGTTCGCTTATCGTTGGATGCCTTTCAGACTTTGTAATGCACCGGGTACGTTTCAACGGTTTATGATGGCGATTTTTCACGATATGATCGAGAAGTCGATGGAAGTGTTTATGGATGACTTCTCGGTATTTGGCAATTCGTTCACGTCGTGTTTATCTAATCTCGAGCAAATGTTAAAACATTGTGAAGAAACCAATCTTGTGCTTAATTGGGAAAAATGTCATTTTATGTGTAAACAAGGAATCGTCTTAGGACATAAGGTGTCGAAAGCGGGGATTGAGGTCGATAAAGCTAAGGTAGACGTCATCGCCAAGTTACCTCATCCCAAAACCGTTAAGGGAGTTAGGAGTTTCCTAGGCCACGCGGGCTTTTATCGTCGTTTCATCAAGGACTTTTCGAAAATCTCTCGACCTATGACACACCTTCTCGAGAAAGATGCTCCTTTTAACTTCAATGAGGATTGTGTTAGAGCTTTCGAAACTCTCAAAAGGAAACTTACCGAAGCTCCCATTCTTGTTGCTCCTAATTGGGAATTACCCTTTGAAATCATGTGCGATGCAAGTGATTATGCTATAGGGGCCGTCTTAGGGCAACGTTATGACAAGCATTTCCGTCCTATCCACTATGCTAGTAAGACGATGACTGAGGCTCAATTAAAGTACACCACAATGGAAAAGGAATTCCTTGTCGTGGTCTATGCTTTTGAGAAATTCCGACCTTATCTCGTCTTGACTAAAAGCATCGTGTATACCGACCATTCGGCTATCAAGTATCTCTTAGCTAAGCAAGATGCTAAGCCGAGATTGCTTCGTTGGATGCTCCTCCTCCAAGAATTTGATGTCACCGTGCTTGACAAAAAAGGAGTCGAGAATCTAGCGGCCGATCATCTCTCTCGTCTAGAAGATCCTCACAAAGATGTTTTCGAGAACAAGTAAATCACCGAAACATTTCCTCTTGAGACTCTCGGTGTAGTGAATTCTAAAGACACCACCCCATGGTTTGCCGACATTGCAAATTACCATGCGGCAACTTCATAATCAAGGGTATGACGACACAACAAAAACGAAAATTCTTTCGTGACGTCAAGTTCTATTTTTGGGACGACCCTTATCTCTTTCGGGTTTTTGCGGATCAACTCGTTCGACGTTGTGTGTTTGGTGCCGAAGCTTCTAATATCCTTAGAACTTGTCACGAGGGACCCACGGGTGGTCACCACGGTGCTAATCTCACGGCTAAGAAAGTGTTCGATGCCGGCTTCTTTTGGCCTTCTATCTATCGTGATGCACACGCACTTGTGAAGTCGTGTGATTCGTGCCAACGTCAAGGAAAATTGTCTCAACATGATGAAATGCCGCAAAACATAATTCAAGTGTGTGAGATTTTCGACATATGGGGAATAGATTTCATGGGGCCGTTCCCATCGTCTCATGGCAACAAATATATCCTCGTCACGGTGGACTACCTTTCTAAGTGGGTGGAAGCTAAGGCTTTGCCTACTAATGATGCTCGTGTGGTAGTGAAGTTTTTGAAGCAACTATTCTCTCGGTTCGGAACCCCTCGTGCTATTATAAGCGATCGTGGAACCCATTTTTGTAATGACCAATTCGAAAAGGTTCTAAAGAAATATGGAGTTACTCATCATCTTTCTACGGCTTATCACCCGCAAACATGTGGGCAAGTCGAGGTTTCGAACCGAGCTTTGAAGAGGATTTTAGAGAGGTCAATTGGAGAAAACCGTGCTTCATGGTCCGACAAACTTGATGACGCTTTATGGGCCTTTAGGACCGCTTATAATACACCAATCGGTTGCACTCCTTATAAGTTAGTCTATGGGAAGAATTGTCATTTGCCCATTGAGTTGGAGCACAAGGCATATTGGGCCCTTAAGCATGTAAACTTTGACTTGAAGACTGCGGGAGATCACCGGAAAATACAATTGAATGAATTGGATGAATTAAGAGATAATGCTTATGAAAATTCACTAATTTTTAAAGAAAAGACTAAAAAGTTTCATGATTCAAAGATTAAAAACCGGGTTTTTAACGTTGGTGATCAAGTGTTACTTTTTAACTCTCGACTTAAGATATTTTCCGGGAAATTGAAATCTCGTTGGTCGGGTCCGTTCACCATTACACAAGTGTTTCCGTATGGGACCATTGAGCTAGCTCAAGATGATGGTCCTAATTTCAAGGTGAATGGACATAGGCTTAAGCACTACTTTGGTGGGGAAATTCCTTCAATGGTTGCCCTCGACCAAGTCACCTTCCCCAATGATAATTAGCATTGAGGGGATCGAGTCGAGCTCATGACTCGGTAATCAAAAACGAGGTGCCTCGTGGGGGAGATCCCATGCTTATCCTTTATGCTTACTATTCACTAATAAGGGGACTTGTACCCTTTCAACTCGTTGTCTCGTGATTGTTTGTGATTGTGTTATCTAGATCATCATCATCATCTACGATTGAAGACTCTCGTGTTCGTTTACGTGAGCCTCCATCGTTTCCTTGAATAAGTTTTTCACGAATCCATGACATATCCTTTATTGTTCTAACAATTATCTTTTAGCATACTTGATAAACGGCTTTAGATATATTGTTGATCACCCTTTCCATGCTAGATCCTAAGCATTCGATTCTTCGTCTCTAGTATGGGGGTGCTCCACCCTTAGACTTGAAACATTGAGGACAATGTTTACTTTTAGTATGGGGGGTGAATAGGTACTTGCTTTGCTACGCCCTCACGCTTTCCAACTTTCAGTGTTTTGTTTTAATTGCTAATAAGGCTAAAAATGGCCAAATTTTAAAATTTTTCTTAGTTTTCATATGTGTTTTTAAGACACGAATGTATATTTTCCGTTGGGTAGAATAAGAGTTAATTTTTGACTTGATGGGCATTTGGAGCCATTTACATTCCTTAACCCGCTCAATTCAAGTTTTGCTAGACTTTTATATAGGGAGCTTTAAAACGCGAAAGTCTAAGCTCATTCGGATTAAGAACGAGAACTTTTCGCAAGTTCCTATAATTGATCCTAGAAAGTCACTTATCAAGGGAACTATAAAACGCATTCTCTAAACTTGAAAAAGTCCAAGAAAGTGCAAGATCCTATAGGTGGCTTGAAAACCCGAAACTTTGATTTGATATAGTCTAAATGAAAGCTAATCCAAATTTAGCTTAATTTTGACTTGCATGGCTAAGTATTCACGAGTCTCTTTAATTAGAGGTCTTTATATAGTAAAGAACGAGAGATGATAGAGTTAGACAAGTGATCATGCTAAACGTAGAACGTGAAAATGTTCTTTCAAAAACTCATATGTTTTTAATTGTGGCTTTTTCTTCCCATAAGATCAATGCATTAGGAATAAATCATAATTGCAATAAGTAAGGCCGTACGATTTGAAAGGTTACTTAGCCTCTAGCGCAAGATCGTTTAAAAGTTGCTCGGGGTTGAATAGAGTTCATAGCCAAGGCATAACTTATTGAAGCGGGACGCGAAGATTGGCGATCATCCAAAAAGGCCCTAACAAGGCATGAGGAGCTCTATTTTTGTTAAAGATCCAAGATGATGTGAAGTATCATTATTCCTAAATCAATATGAAGGATCGAGACACACGACGAAAAGCAATTACTCCCCTAAAGATCATGGAGAAAGCCTATCCAAAAAGACCCTTACAAGGTATGAGGATAAATATATCCAAGTCCGAAAAGGAGGCGGATCGTTGTATATCAAAATCCAAAGTAACGATTGAAGAAAAATGATGAAGTCGTGGTCCAAATATGAAGAATCTCTCAAAAACGTCAAGTGAAGAAATTCCAAATATATGAAGAGAAGACCATAATTTCAAGAACGTCTTCCCAAGATTTGAAGTATGAAGTACATGCCAAATATCGGTCCGAGAAAGGTCTCAAATCGTGAAACGAGTTATGCCAAGATATGAACTTAAGGAGATACACGAGAAGCCGTTTTAAAAGATTTTGTCCTTCGGCTAACTATCGATCAAATCGTGCTACTTTGCTTTCGGACTAATAACTACTCAAATAAGTCAATATGAATCACTTGTGATCCATGACAAATAGTAAAAAATGCTAGTAACCCATTTCCTTTTATAATAACTAGGATTGCGGGGAGAAAAAGTATTACACAATTTGGACGTATGAGTAGTGTTAGCATTGTGACTTGTACCAACAATGATCTCGTTTTTTCACTTAGCATGGAATGAATGACAATCAAGGATGACGAAGTTTACTCTAAGGGACATTTACTTGTTTCTATTCTTTGACCCTAAAAGTCACATTCGTGATGAAAATCATACATTATGTCTTTACACATCTTAGTAGCATATTGCAAGTCTTTTACTCTTCAATAAAGGTTAATAAAATTGAACTTTGGTGATGCTTAGATACTTTATTCTAGCATTGCGTGAGGGCACGGCAATGGCTTAGTATGGGGGAGTGATGAGATGGCATTTATACATGATCTCATCGTTCTTTTCGGGCTTTTAATGCATAAAAATGTCATAAAATACCATATATATGCTTGTGTTTGTTTACTTGTGTATTTTAGGTATGGATATCGTGAAAAAGACAAAAGATCACAAGATACAAGGAAAAACGGACACGAGAAACGAAGCCGTACAAAGAACCGGGCCCTATTCATGGAATATTCAACAAATACCCTTGAAGACTTGAAGACATACAAGATTGATCCTCATTTGTTGAAGAAATGACACTAAAAACCCTTGTATATTGATAATTACAAGTTTGGTCCCTTAAGTTTGTCAAAATTCCACAAAAGGTCCTTCAACTTTGAAGAAATGGCAAGTTTAGTCCCTCAACTATTCAACATTATCAATTATGGTCCCTCATGAAGCCAAAGATACATTGAAGACCTTTAAAGATCAAGAAAGTCCAAAATCAGTCCTTCAAATATACAAAAGTGGCAAAAACAACCCTTGAAACACTTTTGGAAAAGTTTTATGCCAAAAGTGTCAAAGTCTGAAAGTTGTTACAAAGGATTTGGGCGCTGACACACTTTTAAACACAAATGAAAGAAAAGAAAAAGAAGAAGGGCTAAAGTTGTGCACTCAAACATTCAAACACATAAACACGCGCCAAACATTTCCAATCCCCCAAAATCAGATCAAAAGTTACTCCTGTTCACCCCATGAACCCAGTAACTATCTTCATTAAAACAAAGGGTAAATCTCAATTACCCTTACCCACACTTGATTCACACGCCTATAATCCCATCCCAACCTTAAAACCCTCACTCCCACTCACCAAGAGGCCCCACCACCAAAACTGTTTCACCATCATGTGCCAACTTCCTCACCAAGGCTTGCCACGTGTCAAGATCAACAACTGAGATCCTTTGCTTCACCCCAAACCTACTTTAAACGTCTAGGATCATTTTGGACAAATCACAACCAAGAATTATCTAGAAGACTCAAGGGCATTTTAGAGAAATCAGTGCTAGGGTTTGTGAATAGTGTTTAGCCAGGCATTTGCCTATAAAAGGAGACCTCAACATGTGAGAGTCCCTTTGTTCCAGTCTTTGCCTTTAAAACTTGTAATTCCTTTTTGAAATTTATAAAAGTTGGTATTTTGAGAAAATTGTAATTCCTTTTTATGTTTTTGAAAGTTTGTATTGTTTAAAGGTGATTCTGAGTTCCATTGATTGTTATAAGTGTACTTGAATCATTTGGTTCAAGGACGTTTATGTTTGGTAAGTTTTTCAAGTTTGAAAAAGCTTGAAAGAAGGTTTCTGATTTTGATATTTTTGTGTACTAACCCTTGGCCATAAGTATAAGCTCTTGCAAGCTTGTTGACACCAAGCTTGTGAAGGGATTAGAGCCCTTGGTTGAGTTGTTTGCTGCTTGTGTTGAAGAAATCAAGTCCTTGAGTTTCTGCTTTGAAACATCAACCAAGTCAGTCTTGCATCACCTTTGTTGAAGTACCTTGGTCTTGTTCTAGTTGTTGAACAAGGTCCAAGGAGCATAGCTGGCCTTCCTAGGATGTTGTGGAAGGCAGGTATAACCTCTTGTTAAGATTCCTCTAAAAATTTCATGTTTCTGCTTATTTTGTACTTTGGTATATGATTTGGTGTTCTTGTATTTGTGCTGGTGATTTTTGTGTTTGATTGTGTTAGTTGTTATCTAGTAAGTGTTTTTAATCATTAAAATCAGTAGGTTATTAGAAGAAATAAGAAGTTTGTTTGAAAAGTGCTTGATTAAGGGTTGTTTGGGATTACTGGTTATCAAGGCTGTGTGGCCTTGAGCCCTTGGTTCTTAGGGTTTGGGTGGTCTAAACAAGTCTTAATATACAAGATTTAGTCATTGGTTAAGTTTCTGAAAGTTTGGAAAAGGGATTTTAAGTTTTGCAAAAATCTGATAAAAGTGGTTTTGAAATTGGTCAAACACATCAGATCTAATAACTTCTTTGTTACTTGGATCTAAGGTCTGAAATCAGGTTTGGGAATAGTTTAGGTGATAAGCTATCTATTGGTTATCTGGTTGTTGAATTTGGTGGCTTATTGTGATTGCTATAGCTTATCAAAAGTTGCTGAAGTGGTCATTTGCATCAGCAAAGTGACCACCTCATTTTGTGCTTGCATTTGTTATCCTAGTGTATGCCTTGTGATTTTGCTGCTTGGAACTTGTTTATGTGCTTATTGTGAGTGGATTTTGCTATTTGGTGTGCTTTGTATCTGGCTTATAAGCTAACTGGCTTATTAAGCCCTTATTGCCAAAATTTGCCATCAAAAGGTCAACTGACCTCTTGATTCACAAGGCCTCCTCCTTGAGTCCTTCACAAAAATTGCTTATAACAAGCCCATAGACCATTCCTGATCATTTGGTGCATTTTGGGGTACTTTGACTTTTGGTCAAATAAGCACAAATTGGCTTATTTTTTAGAACTGCTTATTGGCACATGCAACAACTTAGTTTTTGTAATAGAAATCATTTTTCTTAACTTAATATCAAATCTGGAAGGTTACAAGTCTTTTGGTTAAGCTTTTGCTAGAAAACTAGCTTATTTGGCTTTTTCAGCCAGCTTATTGGTTCTTACAGCTTATTCTACTTGGCTTTTTGTGATTTTCTTGATTGATTATTCTTAGTTAAGCTATTTGTGAGCTATTGCAACAAACTAGAGCTTCTGAGGTACCCTAAATCTCAAACCCGACTATTTTGTCTTTTAGTGAATTTTTACTTTGCTTATTTCTAGCTTATTGAGTGTGCTTTTTCAAAATTTCTTTTTACAGATCTCATAAGCATCCCAAAAGAAGGTTGTGTGTCAAATTAGAGCTTATGGCATTAGCTTATTGCTTAATGGGCTAAAAGGCCCAATAAGAATAAGCTGTTTGCTTATTAAGCTGTGATAAGCTCACATTCAGCTTTTGGGCCTTTAGAGTTTTGTTCTTAGAACTAAATTTTGAGTCAGATAGGGCTTTTCCAAGTCAATTGGGCCAAGTTTGACTTTTTGGGCCCAAAAGCCCATTTGGTTTGACTGTTTTTGGTTTTGGCCCATTTGAGGGCCCAATAGGGGTATTCTGGTAATTTCACTTTGATTTTCTGACTATTTAGGTTAAAATAAACTGGTTTGCAAGTTTTTAGAATTTTTTATAATTTTTGGATTTTTAATATTATTTTAATATTATTTTATTATTATTTTTCAAATTTCACATTTTCCAACTTTTTATATTTTTCTTAGCTTTAATACATTAGAATAGGAACTTAGCAACTTTTAGAATAATTTTATCACTTTTAGATTAATTTTTATAATTATTTTAAGTTTTAATAGTTTTTAAATCATTTTAAATAGTTTTTAGTAGTTTAAAAATTTCTAAAAATAGTTTTTAATCTTTTTAGGTCATTTTAGAGGTTTACCAATTGAAAAATCTTTATTTGGGCTTTTTGATAATTTATTTGATTTTTAGGGCTTTAATTAGCATTTAAAAATTGATTATTTAATTATTTAAAAGGTTTGAAAAAGTTTTGATCATTGGTAAACTCTTAGTTAATTAATTTTGATTTTTGGTGAATTTTTGGTAATTTTTAGAATTAATTTTTATTTTTGTAGTTTTACGGTTTTACGTTTTAACATTCTAGTAGTAATTTTCACGTCTTCGTCATCTTCTTTTCTCATCACCTTCTAAACCAAATATAAATCTCAAATCTTGTTCATCTTAGTCACACACATATACCTCCTTGGGAAACGAACTTCATCTAGGGTCATTTGTACACGGTTTTCCTAAATCGTCGTATTTAATACTTTTACCCTATTTACCCTCCTTTTCCTAAAGGTGTGGTAAAACACTACAATCAATCCCCTTGCTCCCCTGTACCTCCAAATTGGGCAAATTCATCATCTCAACAGAAAATCCACGGCTCTTGTGATTTTCTTGGTCCCAAAGTTTACTTGGACGCTCAGGATTGCTTACCAATAGCTCAACAACATCATATATCACGTGACAAGAATCGTTGACCAAAAAGTCTTCAAAATTTGAAATTTCATGAGGGCATTTTAGGAAGTTCACGAATAGGGTTTTATGTAGTCTAGAATGTTCAGATGATCATTATAAAAGGGAAGTTGGCTTGTAGCTTAACCCTTGTTCCAGTTTTTATTATAATTTTTTTAATTATTAATGACAATGAAAGTTTAAGTTTTATGCAATAAACTGAGTTCTATTTTTCTTTTTAGCCTATTTAGTGTAATCTTTACATTTGTTTTCAAATTAGTTTAAAGTTTATTTGAGAAAATTTTGCAAGAATTGTTTTTTTTTCTAAAAGTGGCATCCAAGTGTAGAAAGAAGTGAAAGTGGATTTCTACAATTGGTTTGTTGATTTTTGGGTTGTTAACTTCAAGATACTACAAAGGTTTTAGAGTTTTAGTGTCTCAAAAAGTTTTTTTTTCATAAATCAGTTTCAAGGAAAGTTCATTTTTTTTATATAAGCTATAAGCTCATAAGCCTGCTTATTCATTAAGCAAGGCTTATAAGCTTGAGCTTTTCATTGCTTCACCTGTTTGTTGCTTTTTCAGGTTCCAAAAATTGACAAGACACTCCTTCATTCATGCTCATTACACTTTTTAATTGAAGATATTGGTTTAGCCTTGGGTCCCTTGTGGATTCCACCAGCAGGCCCTCTCTACACTTCATAAACATCCATAATCTCACTCACAAGCCCTTGGAAGGTAATCAGCCCAGGTATAAGGCTTGAACCCCTTTGGCAAGTATCTTTGAGCTTTATGTGAAATTATGTGATTTTATGGAATTTAAGTGTTTCCTATTTTTATGTTAATTTGTCTGATTACTTATGCTTGTTTCAGTCCATTATGCATGACTAGATTGTTAGAAATCAGTTTGGTTTAATCTTGCAAGCTTTTGATTTAAAAATTTTTTATTTTCATAAAGTTAGGGGTGTTTGGATTAGGGTTTTAAGGTAAGAGTTTAATAAGCTTTTGGTTTAAAAACTGCCTAGAAACACCTCTTAGGTTATTGTTAGGTAAAGTTAGTGTTTTGTTTAAGGGTTGATAAGGTTTTGTAGAATTCGCATGCTCAAAAGTGGTAAAAACACTTAGCTAATCAGTAAGTCTACATAACTACCTTGTTTTAGTAAACTTTAGTCCACCAAATCTTGGAATTAGTTAGAGAATAGGTTAGTTTAGGCTTTGAAGCTTGTTTGTAGTAGTTTGGTATTTGTACAAAACTAGAAGGGGGGGGGGTTGAATAGTTTCTCTTCTATTAGTCACCTAATTTAAATTACTTTGAATTAAATGTGTATCAAAACTATCTTTTACTTAAAGCTAAGTTGCATAATGATTAGATTCAATTCAAATGCATTAGCAATGGTAATAGGTAAGTATAATGATAATGAAATAAGTAAAGAGTAAGGAAAGAGACAACCTAGTAACAAGACACCAAGATTTATAGTGGTTCGACAACGAGGATCTATCCTCGTTTCTAGTCCACTCCTCGAGTACACCTACTCGAGATTTCCACTATATCCACAAGCTCCCTTCTTGGCGGAGAAAGCCTTACATCGTCGCTTACATTATTTTCCGACACTAAGCTAAATGTCAAGACCTAATCATTAGCTAGGACCAATCTACACACCGTTGCCTACATCACAATTTAATGACACAAGGCTAGATGTCGAGTTCTAATCTCAAGGTAGAACAAATCTTCACGACGTTGCCTACATCACCATTTAACGACACAAGGCTAGATGTCGAGTTCTAATCCAAAGCTAGAACCAATCTTCACGACTCTTCACTTTGAAGCTAAGTGAGAACTTCACACAACACAACTACTAATCACTTTCAAGTTTAGTGAGTACTTACAAGACACAACCACATCACTTTATAGTTTAGTGAGAACTACTACACAAATCTATTACAACTCAACTAGACATATCCAAGTACACACATGTAGCTTGGATCTACACAACACAAATCCAAGCAAACACATATGCAATGGATGTACACAACAAATCCAAGTATTTACAAATAGCTTGGATGAACACAACTAGTCCAAGTATTTCATAAATACAAATGGATCAACAAAAATAAAGAACCTAACATGATGAACATGACTAGTTCTTGGATTTATCTTTATCACAACACTAGTGAGTGAGTAATCTTCTCATTGGACAAGGTAAAGGAGGGGATCAAGAGGATACTCATATGTAAACATCCTTAACACTTTAAGTGATCATTTACTAATGATTATGCTATAGAAAAGAGAAAGGGGGCTGAGAAAAACGTCCAAGAGGCTTGTTGGAAAATGAGATTTGATCCACTATTTATAGTAGACAAAGTCCAACGGCTAGCTGGGCACGGATCCTTATCTAGCCGGTGGTACCTTATCGATAAGGAACCGCCTAGCTATTTAAGGTACCGCCCAGTAGAGTCCGCCCCCTTTTTAGTCTTTTAGTGGGGTAGGAATATCTGAGGTATTTTAAACCTTCAAAGGATATTCTTATGGCATATGAAATATGCCATTTTCAAATTTACATTTTCTATTTTAATAGAACATTTTCTTAAAAAGAAAGTTTATTAAAAATCTTTTGTCATATTAACGAAAGTGAGTTTTAAGGATAATCACTTTGATGATCACTAAGTATGATTATAAAAAATTTGTGATATGATTATTACCTTGATGATAGTGTTAGTTAAATAATTCGTTTTGTGTTCTACACTAAATGTGTTGTATGGTTTGTTGTGATCAAAACTAAGAAAGATTAGTTAACACTAATAATGTTTTTAGGCATCACTTGCATTAACAATCTCCCCCTTTTTGATTACGACAAACTATAAACTCATTTACTTAGAAACACAAAATATCGAATTATTAACGAGTTTATCACTATCATTTCTCCCCCTTTGTCGTAGCAAAAAGGTAAGCACAAGTCTTTGAAGATATCCGGACTTTGCTAGTATCTCCCCCTTGGTGGTTGCTCCCCCTTGCTTGAGGTACCAAGTGTTTGAGCTAAGGTGACATGCTACACAAAGGTTAGTAGAAAGGAAAGAAACACCAATGTATATATGATCACTACCTACTAAGTAACTTGAGAGGGAGAAGGAGAAGAAATCTCAAATTAGAAGCAAGTATTTGATAAGTATGTCCAAAGAGGTAAATGACAAAATCAAGGTTCAATTGGTGGAATGGAGGTAGAAAGGAAACATCCAACCAATGAAGATGATAAATTTGTCAATGGGTTAAAATTTTGAATTGATGGAATCACCCATAAACAATTGTAAATATTAATCACGATCAACTCAAAAAGAAAGAGAGAATAATCAAATAAAGAAAACAAATACAACACAAAGATTTCATATTACATAAATATGAAAAAGACAAACAAAGTAGATAGTCATACACACAATATGAGTATCTAAAGCAAAAGATATGGAAAATAAACAACAAAGCATAAGCTAGTCTAATAGTGAAAATTTTCTAAGATTGCTTAAAAAATGACTCTAAAACAACTAAAGTTTTATTGACTCCAATGGAGTGTAGCCCTTTAGTTGGAAAAATAAGACGACGATGCATCATTCAAAGTTTTGTCCACGAGAACGAAAACTTTGAGAGGAAGTCGAGTGAGGAAGAGTTCAAGAAAATTTAACTTCTCATACACATGAGCAAGTTCAATTTGTTGAAATCGACAACAAGCACACGAGGATCCATGATGCAACACGATGGGGGAAGTCCATCACACCTAGGGTTTGGTGGTGGTGAGGAGAGTGGGTAGGTAATGTTTTCACAATGCCTTGTGAGGTTTGGGAAGGTTGAAAGATCATTGAGTTGAGGGGTGTCAAAGGGTTTTGGTGGTGGGGGGAGATTCTCCTTTTCTCCAGTGATTCGGTTAATGGAGTAGGTCTCATTCCAATACTTGATTGGAGAGAAGGTGGGGTTCTTGGGTGGTTTGGATGAAGAGGGTTCATTTTTCTTGATCCAAATAGGTTTAACCGAGATTTTTGGTTTCTTGGAAAGCTTGGATGAGGAAGCTTTAGGTGAGGAGGTTTGTGACAAAGAAATGTCAAGGTTATGAAAGGGAGAGTTAGGCATTGTTGAGGTGTGAGAATGAAATCTCAAGGTTGGGGTATAAGAAGAAAGTATACAAGGCAAAGGTTTGAAAATCAAATGTAAAGTGTCAAGGAATGTTTAGCCAAATTGAGTAAACATGGAATCTTGACTGGGAATAGGGTGATGAAGAAAGACCAAAAACGAGCCATAAAATGGCTTTCTATCCGCGGTACCTTATAGGGACCGGCGGTTCCTTATCACTTAAGGAATCGCGCTTCTTTAAGGAACCGCGTGCAGTGGACTTGAAACCTAGATTTTCTAGGGTTTTGAGAAAAACTAAGACTTTTTCAAAAAATTGCAAATCTTGGAATTTTACCTCTATTAGCACTAAATTTTGCTAGGGTTGCATAAAAGTAACTCATTCACCAAGAATGTCTTGACAAAGGGTGACAAAATTTTGGATAACATTTTGAGCCAAATTTTAGTCAAGTTTTAGAGGTTGTGATAGATTTAGGTTCAATTTTAATTTGGAATTAAAGTTGACTAATGTCCACATAAAGATAGAAGCACACAATGCTAAGTCTATAATTCATTCTCATAAAACACTCTCGAAAGAGATACATAAAGGAAATAAAGAAAAACAACTAATTAAACTAAAGATAGCTTAAAAAAAAGGTAGATCTTGATTAGTAATCTTCCTAGGCTTGAATTTTCTTGAAATCTATTTTTAAAGAAAATCACCATTCATCTCCTAGGATGAGGCATGTTAAACAAGGTGAGCAAGAAATCTTGCAACCTCATATGAAGTCCCAACATCTCCATCCTAAGGTTTTGAATGATGTAGTTATTGTAGAGGCAACATGGACAATGAGAACCATGAGCTTCTAGGAACCTAAGGAAGTAAGGATCACCCATAAAGAAGGGAAGTGGAACACCCAAAATGGGAGTGTTTAAGGGAGGTAGAGGTGGAGGAGGAATGTTATCCAAGGGTGATGTGGGTGAGTGTGGAGGCAAGCTCTCCAAGGATGAAAAGGGTGAGTTAGGAGGGGTAAATGGTGAAGTCACCATGGTATCATCAAAGTCATTCACAATGGGAATGCTTTGGATGGGTTGAGGTTGGGTGGTCACATCCAATAGATTACTTGGAGTGAAGGGTGAGGAAAGCTCATTCATCCTAGATTGGAATGAAGAGGAGGTAGAACCTTGAGAATGGTTGGTTCTATGGGTTGATGAAGTCTTGCATGGAGCAAGAGGTGGTGGGTTTGATGAAGAAATGAGAATTGGGACAATCTCATTCTTGGGAGTGTGAAAGGGTGAGGAGTTAGGTTTAGCCATTTTAATCTTAATCTTAAGATTTTTCTTTGTGGTGGAGGTTTTGGATGAGTTTGAGCTTCTTGTAGAAACCATGGTTGAAATCAAGGGTTTAAGGTTTAAGGAAGAATGGTTTGATGTGTGAAGAACATGGCTAAAAAGATGGGTTTAAAAGGGTGAAGGGATGATCCAAACTAGTAATGGGTTAAAAACATTTTATGTGAACAATGAATTTAGCTAACCTAGTTTAGGAAATGTGCAGGTTTTTGCAAAGCATCAAGCAAGGTTTACACAGATTAAGGAAAATAGTGTAAAGCAAAGATTCTGTCAGACACAGTAGCCGGTGGTTCCTTATCTAAGGGCGGTGGTTCCTTATCAATAAGGTACCGCGGGTTGATAAGGAACTGCGTCCAGTGGTGTTCAAAAATGGTACTTCCTCAAACTTTGGTTAGCCTAAATTTTTACCAAAGGATTTTCAAGCCAAAGTTAACTACTGACCAAAATCTAGGAAGCTAACTAACACATAGGATGTACAAATCTATGCAAATCACAATGGCAAACATTTAGGTAAATAACAAATAATCCAAACAAGTTGAATATAGTTAATACACATCCAAGATAAAAATAAGAGGAAGCAAATGTTCAACATCACATTACATGTTTACCAACATGTATACTTTGAAACAACTCAAAGTCTTCATCTTCTCTTCTTTCCGAATCCCTTGATCATGTTTCCTAAGTACTTGATTCCCTTTCTTGACTCAATCCGGTGTTCATGCAAATCACCTTGGGTTCGACGATTTTGACGGTAAAGTTCCTTTAAAATGAGATTATTAGGAACTTCACTAGTGGAATGATGAGGAGGGGAAGCAATGTCATCTAAACCATCCACGAATGAGTTTGTGGAGTTGTGAGAAGTACTCGAAGAATCAATGGGAGCACTTGTGCCAATGCCATCACCATCACTTGTTGGCATGTCCATGTCCTCATCATTGGACTCTTGTTGGTCGGATTTACGATCACATCTTGTCTTTCTCTTATATACCTCTTGAATAGGTAGCATGACCCGTTTGACCGGTTGAAACTGAGAAAGATCAAGATTTGGAAAATCACGACCAACCCTTTTAAAAAGGCGAGTGAGAAGAATTGCGTAAGGGAGGTTTGTTTTAGGCTTGTGAATAGCATAACTGATCCGTTGAGCGATAAAATATGCCAAATAGTAATTGGTGTTGGTAAAGATGCAATATAACATATGTACTAAGCATGCCGGAACATGATCCCGGTTTCCACCAAGACAAAACACATTTTCCCTAAGGATATTGGTCCATTGGACAATATTATCATTAAGGTCGCTTAAGAGAACCTCATGACGTTTCACCGAACGTACCTTAGTATGAAGGCTTCTCGTAACGGGTCGATTACGCTTTTTGGAGACAATGTCAACAATGAAGTCAAGATCAATTTCCTCATGATCATTTGGAGGACAATTGTAGGATTCGAGGAGAACACTAAGCTTCCATTTATCCGTGAAGCGACAAGTGCCTACAAATGGGACATCAAGAATTTGACCAAAAACTTCGAGAGAGTATTGAATGAGTTGATCTTTCAAGATGAACCTAACAAATATTCCATCGTTGTTTTCAATGATGGAGTATGTGCTAAAGAACTCCAATAGGAATCGAGGATAGATGTCTTCCTTAATGTTCAACAAACAATCAAATCCAATGTTTTCAAACATGGACTTGATGTAGACATAATCCTTGATATCCTTTTGAATAACTCTACCCTCATGAAAGCAACGGGATTGATGGGAGGAAAGAGTATGGGAAAGGTGAGTTGAGTGACAAAAGTCGGAAAGGTTTGGCATATACTGTTTGGTGAATTGATGATCCTTTTGGTATTGTGAAGGCATGATTAGTACCTAAATAAACACAAGAAAATATTTTTCCAATCACTCATATGGAAAATAAAATCAAAACACAAAAATATGAGAATGTGTTATATCAATTTCTTGACAAACAAAGGATTGAATCCATAACATTCTCATGTTCACAATGTGTCTATTCCATTATTAACCAAGAACATATGAACTATGTTGGATCAACAATGGACTAGAACATTGGTTTTTCAAAACAAGGTTTTTAGGTAAGCATTAACAATGCAACTACCTATTTGTTCATGGGTTCATCTCAGTTCCATCTTTTAACTAAAATTATTTAGCCAAAATTCGGATTTGTTCTACAAGTGTGTTTTAGTGAAATCTTAATGAATGTGAACCTAAGGAATCATAGTAAAATAACTATGTCAACCAATATTCCTATTAAGGTTCTAATTCTATTTCAATTTTAAAAATCTCCAAATTATGAAAGGATGAACCCTAGAACAAAATAGATGAAATTGAAAGAAAATACTTACAATTAATTGATGTTTGATGAAGGATGAATGAAACACACAACTTGGAATCAATTAATTTGAGTGATTAAAGGTTTTTGAAGCTTCAACAATGGTAGAAAAGGTGAAACCCGTCGGCTGTGTGTTTTTGGGAGAGAGAGGGTTTGGTTTGAGAAAGGTTATTTTAATAAAATTGGCGCTCTGACAAATTTTACTGCCCGCGGTACCTTATCGATAAGGAACCGCGGGTTTGAGCCGCCAGAGATAAAGAACCGCCTGCAGAGGCTGTTTTTTATCAATGAAACACGCCAAAAATTTTAAAACCAAATTTTCTAAAATACTTAAAAATATATCTTAAACCTTTTAGAATATCATTTGGATCATCATAACACTAAGCAATATGCCTTAATGAAGGATTACGAGTTGAATCGAGATCGTAAAGAACCGAAACGGACAAACGACTACTCGTAGCGAAAAGGCAAAGTGGAGAGAAGTCAAGGGAAGTCAATCAAGACTAAGATCAATGCTCAAGGGATTAATGACAATCTTCAAATCATGGAGACAAAGAGCTTGTGTCATATATAGTGGTTTAAGACGTGCCTTTCCGTCGAAACGTTAAATGGCTTTCGTAATGAATAAACACAAAGCAATTATTCATGTATAGACTAAGATCACTTTCAATAATAGTCTTAGTCTAAACCAAAATATGAGCAAGGTATTAATTCACTTTCTCTCCCACAAAATGCCTACTAACCGTATGGGTGCAAACCATGGAAATCATGCTTGATACTTTATGCTACTACTAACTCACTCTACATCACCATAGTGAGTCAAGTATCCAAGCAAGAAGGTTTGAGAGGATATAAGAAAAGAATCACAAACCACAAACAAATGTCAAGGCAAGGATGCCAAGAACAAGCACATAGTCAAGTAATGATCAAAATAATGATCAAAGGGCGTGTGGAAGAACGAAAGCGTACCTTGGCCACAAAGAGCAATTCATCAAGGAATCAATGCAATGCCCAACAATGACTATGATGAGTACGAAGTCTTCAAGGACTAGTATTATTTCCAATCATCTTGGTATCATCATTCAAGGATGTTGAAGATCAATGAAGATGAGTCTTCTACAAGTGCAAGTAACTCAATCCACAACCAATTAAGTGATTGATCTTCATGAGTACCTACACAAAGCAAGATGCAAACTAGTAGATACATTTAAAGAGTAGATCTAAAATGCATAAAGACTACTAATCTAAGAGGGATGCAATATTACCAATTAAAAGACCTATTTTCCAAGAAAAAATAGTTTTGACCAAAGAGAAACTTTAGTACAACTTGACCTTCTAATTTGAGGAGACAATGGATCGATCCAAGTTTTAAAGTACAATATACTTCAAAGATCTTGAGTGACCATCGCTCTGATACCAATTGTAGAAACTAGAAAGGGGGGTTGAATAGTTTCTCTTCTATTAGTCACCTAATTTAAATTACTTTGAATTAAGTGTGTATCAAAACTATCTTTTACTAAAAGCTAAGTTGCATAATGATTAGATTCAATTCAAATGCATTAGCAATGGTAATAGGTAAGTATAATGATAATGAAATAAGTAAAGAGTAAGGAAAGAGACAACCTAGTGACAAGACACAAAGATTTATAGTGGTTCGACAACGAGGCTCTATCCTCGTTTCTACTCTACTCCTCGAGTACACCTACTCGAGATTTCCACTATATCCACAAGCTCCCTTCTTGGCGGAGAAAGCCTTACATCGTCGCTTACATTATTTTCCAACAGTAAGCTAAATGTCGAGACCTAATCATTAGCTAGGACCAATCTACACAACGTTGCCTACTTCACAATTTAACGACACAAGGCTGGATGTCGAGTTCTAATCTCAAGGTAGAACCAATCTTCACGACGTTGCCTACTTCACCATTTAACGACACAAGGCTAGATGTCGAGTTCTAATCCAAAGCTAGAACCAATCTTCACACTCTTCACTTTGAAGCTAAGTGAGAACTTCACACAACACAGCTACTAATCACTTTCAAGTTTAGTGAGAACTCACAAGATACAACCACATCACTTTATAGTTTAGTGAGAACTACTACACAAATCTATTACAACTCAACTAGACATATCCAAGTACACACATGTAGCTTGGATCTACACAACACAAATCCAAGCAAACACATATGTAATGGATGTACACAACAAATCTAAGTATTTACAAATAGCTTGGATGAACACAACTAGTCCAAGTATTTCATAAATACAAATGGATCAACAAAAATAAAGAACCTAACATGATGAACATGACTAATTCATAGATTCATCTTTATCACAACACTAGTGAGTGAGTGATCTTCTCATTGGACAAGGTAAAGGAGGGGATCAAGAGGATAATCATATGTAAACATCCTTATCACTTTAAGTGATCATTTACTAATGATTACGCTATAGAAAAGAAAAAGGGGACTGAGAAAAACTCTCCAAGAGGCTTGTTGGAAAATGAGATTTGATCCACTATTTATAGAAGACAAAGTCCAACGGCTAGCTGGGCGCGGATCCTTATCTATCCGGCGATACCTTATCGATAAGGAACCGCCTAGCTATTTAAGGTACCGCCCAGTAGAGTCCGCTCCCTTTTTTGTCTTTTAGTGGGGTAGGAATATCTGAGTTATTTTAAACCTTCAAACGATATTCTTATGGCATATGGAATATGCCATTTTCAAATTTACATTTTCCATTTTAATGAAACATTTTCTTAAAAAGAAAGTTTATTAAAAAATCTTTTGTCATATTAACAAAAGTGAGTTTTAAGGATAATCACTTTGGTGATCATTAAGTATGATTAAGAAAAGTTAGTGATATGATTATTACCTTGATGATAGTGTTAGTTAAATAATTCGTTTTGTGTTTTACACTAAATGTGTTGTATGGTTTGTTGTGATCAAAACTAAGAAAGATTAGTTAACACTAATAATGTGTTTAGTCATCACTTGCATTAACAGTATTGTTTTGAGCCAATGTGGGTGGTTTGAAATCCGTTTGTGTGCACATTGCATCAGCAAAACTAGAACCTAGGACTACATCAGTAATACAGTGACTGATTATGGTATTTTGTTTGTGATTTTTGTGTGCAACGTGTTCTTTTCCTTATTCATTTGACTCCCCACAACCCAACTGGTTGTGGGGGTGCCTTTGGTTCCCAATAAAATCAAGAAACGAGGAAGTTACAAGCTAAATCAAGCTCTTCTAGCATTTTCACTTCTCTGGCCTATCCGAGAACGATCAATTGACATTTATTTCTCGGACAAAACTAGGTTTTTGTTAATTTCGCACTGTAGCATTATTTTAGAATTTGGTCACGTTTTTAGTTTTCTTTTGCTTTAATCTTGATCAAATTCGCTTAATTTATTTGTTTTGGTTAAGTTTAGAGCACCAGTTTTGTATTTTGGTAAAAAGAAAAGTAAAAAAAAAATTCATAAAAAGGAAGTGGCCAGGACTCAAACCTGCGCCGTCCCCTTCACAACACTCACACACTACCGCTTTGCCCTTGGGTCTTTTACTGACCAAGGTTGAAAACGTTAGATACTTAAGGGTTATTTGGATTAGCTTATTAAATACATTTCGAGTATTAATAAGCTATTTCCAGCTTATTTGATAAGCCTCTTTACTTCTTTTCATTTTTCCTGCATCCCTTATCCCATTTAGGACTTTTTGGCACAAAGTTTATGTTTTTCACGTTATTCATCAATTTTTTATAATATTTTAATACCCGGTTTTTATTTAATAGATAAAAAATAGTTTAAGTTAGTTTAAAAAATTTTAAAAATCATTTTTAGGATTGTAAAAGTATTTTTGAGGTTTACATTGAAAAAAGTTTCCATTTTAACCAATTTTTAATTTTATTTAATTTTGGAGTTTTTTATTAAATTTAAAAATTATTATAAAATTATTATAAAATTATTAAAAAGCTTTTGGATAATTTGGGTTTCAATTTTGTTTTATTTATATTTTTCTTGATTTAGGGGAATGTTTTGGTAATTTTTAGGACACTTTTGTTTTTTTGTCGAGTTTTACGATTTCGATCGTTTTACGTCGTAGTTTAATTTTTTGCGTACATCGTCTTTAATTTTGTCTTTTTCTTATCTAAAAACGACACTAATCCAAACTCTTGATTTTACATATTGGCACTTAAATCACACACCTCCTTCGAGAACGAACCCGCATTTATTCAGTTTCACGTTTTTCCTAAAGCGTAAAACTTAATACTTGCCGCTCATACGCGTTTTTCCTAAAACGTGTACGATTTACCTACATCAATTTTTGGCGCCGCTGCCGGGGAGGTGTTTCTGAGTTCCATTATTATTATCGTGTTTGTGTGAGTAGTGCGTTTTTGCTTTTCAAATTTTGGAAAGCGTATTTAACATACATACTCATTTTTGTTATTTTCCTTAATATATTATAGTATCCAAATAAACCGTGTTTAATTTTCCTAAAATAAACACAAACCAATCATTTTACTATATTTTAGATATCCCATTATCGTTTTCGTTTTTCTTGTGAATATTATTAATATATTGTATTTACGTAGAACAATAAATATACAAGTACTCCAAAAGCGTGAAAACGCAACCTTGATTCGGGATTTCATCACTCGATCATTGTATTCGAATCTAAAGCAAAATTTTAAAGGCAAAATAGATAAATACTTTCGTGAGGCTTAATTTTGATTAACAAAAACTATAAGGTGGGTATAAGGCGGTTGTATTTCACGACCTAAGGGAAAAAGGCTCTTAAGTGCTTAGCGCCGCCTCGTTTCCCCCGCTTGCTTGTGCGTGTTTTGAGAAAGAGGGCCAATCGATGGTTTGCCGCCCAAGTGTTATCTACGTATATTATATTTTCTTGTTTTCAAGATTAAACCCTCTTGAACGCTTTGGTGTTCCACCAACGTTCTAAAGTCATCAAAGGCGTTCACTCCACGTGATCGTTTTCATTCTTTGAGGATCCTTTAATCGAGAAATCGATTCGAGGAGAGATTTGTAGATTTGAGTCTACGTAATACACAAAAAATCTAAAAAAATTAAAAAACAATCAGAAACCAAAAAAATTGAAAAAACAAAAAACCGCAAAAAGAATCTTCTTTGCTACCCCCCATTCTATGCTTAGTGCATGCGCACTCGATCGAAGGATTATTCTAATTCAAGCAACGCTTTGAATCGACGCAATCGTGATCGAAGGAATCGACGACGTAGACGAGATTTAGAAACCGACGTTCCTAATATCGTTGTTGAAGAGACCGTAGACGAGATGGCCGACAATCTTTCGATGATGGAATTGGTCCAAGTACCCACCGAGGGTTATGGAGACGCGATCGTAATTCCCGCTATCGAAGCAGAGAATTTTGAGATTAAGAGCGGAATGCTTTCGTTAATCCAAGCTACGAAGTTTCGAGGTCGTGAAGCCGATAACCCTCACGACCATATTCGGAATTTTGATCGCCTTTTAGCCGCGAGCAAGTTTAAGAATGTCGACACCGATGTCATCAAGCTTATGATTTTACCGTACTCGCTCGATGGTGCCTCCAAGGATTGGTACGAGAAAGAGCCACCTAATTCGATAATTACGTGGAAGGATCTTGTTTCCAAATTCGTTAATCATTTTTTCCCACCGTCTAAGACGACCTTTTTCAAAAATGAAATTACGAGATTTGAACAAAAACCGAATGAATCTTTTAGAGACGCGTGGGATCTTTTTAAGGAATTGCTTAGGCAATTTCCTCACCATGGATTTTCTGAATTACACCAAATCGATACGTTTTACAATGGTTTTAGTTTTCAAGAACAAGATTCGTTGAATTCCGCCGCCGGTGGAAACTTTTTGTGTAAGACTCCGAAAGATGCATTAATGATTATCGAAAATAGATCCAAGGTTTACCAACTCCGCAATGCACCGAGTGTTGCAATGTCGCCAATGTTAGTAATTCTAACCGCGACATTGAGAGGGTTGATGCGAAAGTCGACAAGCTAACGAATGTGTTTACGTCTTTTCTCGTCGAAATACAAAAGAAAGAAGCTCCCGCTACGGTGAAAGCGGTTGAGGTTTCGTGTACGTTTTGTTGTAGACCTCATAATTATTACGAGTGTGCGGCTACGGATGGCCAAACGTCGAATGTGAGTGCGTTAAACAAAAATTTTTCTAATCAAAATCAAAATAACGCCGGTCCATCACAACAAGGCAATTATAACCAGGGCAACAATTTTAATCAAAACCGAAACAAGTTTTAAGGAAATAATCAACAAGGAAATTTTTCGAATCAAGGAGGTTATAATCAAGGTCGTAATTTGAATTGGAAAAATCGAGACAATAACCAAAACTCGAGTTTTCAAAACAACACCAATCAAGGTAACAATTTTTCAAGTGGGAATCAAAACAATTTTCAAAGAAGTAATCAAAACCAAGGGAACTTTAATTCTAATCAAAATAGTTCGTCAAACGATACTCAAAGTACATGAAAACGTGAGGCTAATATGAGACGATTAGAGGGAGAAAATGGTACTTTGAAAAACGATTTTTCTAATACTTTGAAACTTCAAAACACTAATATTGAGCAAGGACAAATTGATATTAAAAAGATGTTTTCGGCTATTATGAACAAAGCCTCAGGTGCTTCATCGAGTTCGTTACCTAGTGACACCGTTGCAAATCCGAGGGAACAATGTAAAGCCGCCTCGTCTCGTGGAAAAAGTCGTGTGATTACCCCTACCCTTGATGGATTTCGAGTTGTTCCTTCTTCTCAACCCTCGACTTCTAAGACGTCTTATTGTTCTAAAGTCGATGGGATGAATGTGGCGACCAAGGAAAAGAGTGCACACCCTCGTGTACCTCAAATTCCATCCACGTTTCAAAAAGAGAGTTTTATCGACCTTACCAAAGTAACCCTTGAAGAAACTTGTGCATCGATCCTTCTTAAAAAAACCCAAAAGGCATATGCCGAGAAAGGAAGAGTATCCGGGCCAATTTCTATTACCTTGTGATTTTTCCGAGATTGAGGGATGTTTATCCCTTGCCGATTTAGGTGCTAGCATCAATCTCATGCCTCATTCTCTATAGAAATTGATGATATGGCCTTCACTTACCCCCACGAACATGACAATCGAGCTTGCAAATTGTACACCACTTATACCAATTGGAATAGCCGAGGATGTCTATGTTAAAGTTGGAAAGTTTGTTTTTCGCGCGGATTTTGTCATATCCGATTACGAGTGTGACCCTAAATGTCCTATTATTTTAGGCCGACCATTTTTATCGACGGATCAAACCGTAATCGACGTTCACGAGGGGAGACTTACTATGAGATATGGGGAGGATAAAATGGACTTTTTCACGAGTAAATCCCAAGTGTCTTATGATAATGAAAAAACCGAGGTTCCAAAACCTAATGTTTCTAATCTAATGATTTCAAAATGTTCACATTAGCGGAAAGTATGAGGCTTCATGCATGTTTTAAAAGAATTAAGAAAAACGTGTTTAAAGATGATGATTTTAACGATAAAGAATACGTGTACCTAATTCAAAAGGGTATGTGTAAATTTATGAATGAAAAATCACTTTGGGATGTTCTCGATGAAATAAGTGAACGACCAATTCCGAAGGGCAACGTTAGTGCCATCACGACAATGACCAAAATGGACTCGTCTTCACCACCTTCGAAGGACCACGTCTTTGAGGCTTCAACTTCTAACTCCATCGAAATGCCTCCTTTTCCTAGCCCAACACCCGTTGAGGCGAAAGGTTTTATCGACATCGATCCTCTCGTCTTAGAAAAGTCACCTAAGCATAGTAATTCGACTTGTAAGACCATGGTTGTGAGTGCTCACATCGACTATTTCTTTGACGATGACGATGGAGATTTTGCCGAGATTGATCACGTACTTCGAAATCCACATGAAATTTTTGATTCTCCTAAAAAGAAATGTGTGAAGTCCGATAATTACGAGTTTGATCCTGAGATTGAGGAAATCATTAAACGAGAGCTAGCTCTTTTGCCTCCACTTCCACCTACAAGTGAGGTCGATCCTTCCAAAATCGAGGATGAACTATCAGAGTTGGAACGTCTTATTTTCGATGACGAACCAACTCATGTGACCACAAAAAATCCAATTCTCGAGGAGTACCTAATCAACACTCCTCAAACGAGAATTACGTTTACCACATTCGTGAGGATTTAACTTATCAACAATCCCCAGAAATGAATGATGGTTTCGTGCTTGATCGTGATCTTTTCGAGAGAGTTTCTAAGATACTCAAGGAGGGGAATGACAAACCTTGGTTTGACAAGCCTATCTTCGATGAAGAAATCAATGAGATTGACGTTCATGAGGATGACGAGTATGTTGACCCCGAGGGGGCGGTGTTCTTTATTGATAAACGTTTTGAGAACTTATATAATCCAACACCCCTCCCACCAATGACTTAAATGTGAGGATTTTTAGCGCGACTAATTTTGAATTTGACACGCCAAATATTTTCGACATAATTCAATCGGGTTTTCATAAAGAGTTTCTAAACGATGAAAAAGGGAAAGATTTTAAAAATGTTTTAAAAGATTTTTCTACAAGTTTAACTCCGTCATCACATCGTGTTATGAGTGCTACCACCTAATCTACTCCTTTTGACGACGGTTGGTGTGGATCTAGTGTGGGGGAAGCCCCTAATGTTCCCTCACATTTATCCACCGAGGACGAGATTTACGATCCCGGAACTGCTTGTAAAGGGAAATCTCAGTCTTCCACCGATGCAATAAATGGAAATCATATCTATTTGCTTGGTGTGAGTCTACCTCGAGTAGCTCATGATTTTTCCTTACCCATTGCCCCACCTTTCTACTTCTCATCTCTTTTCTTCTACCCTTTTGGGGTTTTAGCACGTGTCGGAGAGGCGTTGTTTCGTCTTTCATCCGAAAACGAGGACGCTATCTTTGACCCCGGTATAAGTTTATCGGGTTTTTAAAGTACTCCATGTACTTTTGGGCATTGTTTATCATGTAATCCCCACCAAAAATGACCATACCAAGATTATCCCCAATGATGACATTTATGGGGATTCGAGTCGAGCTTTTGACTC
Organism: Glebionis coronaria; assembly: GCA_025667525.1. Lineage (NCBI taxonomy): Eukaryota > Viridiplantae > Streptophyta > Magnoliopsida > Asterales > Asteraceae > Glebionis > Glebionis coronaria. Next base: position 296,713,997 of record CM046874.1, read on the forward strand.
GGTTATCAAAAACAAGGTGCCTCGTGGGGGATTCTCATGCTTATCCTTGTATATATTATCGCTTTCTTAGTGTAACGTAACGAGGGGACTTGTGCTCTTCCAACCTTTGTTCCATGGTTGTTTGTGATTGTGATTTATTAGGTTCATCGTCATCATTGAAGCCTCTCGTGTTCGTTTTACGGATCACTCGAGCTTCGATCGTTGCCTTTGGAGATTCTGATATCTGATGATATCCTTTTATGTTCTAGTGTTTATCTTATTAGCATAAATCATAAACGAATTTTAGGTTCTTCGTTTTACCCTTTCCATGCTCGAGATTAAGCATTCGACTTCGTCTCTAGTATGGGGGTGTTTTCACCCCTAGACTCGAAACATTGAGGACAATGTTTAGTTTTAGTATGGGGGTGAGTAGATACTTCACCTTGCTTACGTCACCACGCGATCCAATTTTCATCTTTTTGTTATCGTTTTATGCAAAATAAGGCTAAAAATGACCAAATTTAAAAAAAATCGTATTTTTCGTAAGTGTTTAAGACACGAATGTAGGTTTTCCGATGGTGAGAATAAGAGTAATTTTTTACTCGACCGTGCTTTTTGAGCACTTAACTTCGACTCCTTAACTTTTTAGGCTAAGTCTCTTAAATGAGGACGAGAAATGATAGAGTTATTTATAAGTCTCGTAATCTTTCACGATCTCATGTGTAGTAATTATTAGCTTATTCTCCCCACGCTTTTATAATAAACTGTTAATAAATATTGATTTAGCGGTCAAATCACTATTATTGGTTTCTAATTTGTTTAAGTAGCTTCCATGTAATTAAATTGGGAAAACATTAAGGTATCGCCAGCATCACGGTTTTGAAGTATTGGCACCCGAATAATCAAAGGCTTCACCCAATAATAAGATTTCAAGTGCTAACCTAAATCAAGCAAAAATTTGAAGCTCACAAGGCCGAAAAATCTATGAAAAATTGAAAGTGATTAAGCCTTAATCTTCGAAGCCTTAAAGATCCAAAATTCGCTTTTGCGTGAGGATATACGTCAAGTCATAATAAAACCACCGATGATGGCGGATAATAAAAGACAAGGGCAAGACCAAAATCATAATAAAAGCATCATGGCGAAGTTGAATAAAAGATGGAAGTAAACCATGATAATAAAACCACCGATGATGAGGCGGATAATAGAAGTCATGGTAATAAGTCTCATGTTCAAAATCGTTCTAAAATCGTGTTTATCGATCCTTCTTGTTGACTTAATTTTTTGACATCGTTGTCTATTAGGGTGAATTATAAATTTAATGATTTTGGTTACACCGTTAAGACTCTATTTTTAGACCTAATCTCTATTCACGCAGAAGTCAATGAGGCATCCTCGTGATCATTAAGACAAAAATAAAATATAAGAGATACCAATTAGGAATAAGGGAGTTTAGGTGTGTAATTAACACTCATGAGATATGATTGTGTTGCTAACTAATAATAACAATGATCTCGTTACACGCTTAGCATGGAATCGAGTGAAAATCGAGGATGACGAACTTATCTCTATGAGCCATTCAAGTGTTCTTTTTCTTTGACCCTAAAAGTCACTTAATCGTGATGAAAACAATACATTATGTCTAAAACACGTGTAGTGGTTTATTTAAGTTTATGTCTTCAATAAATGTCATATAAAAATGAATTTTTGAGGTGCTAAGATACTTAATTCTAGCATTGCGTGAGGGCACGGTAATGGTTTAGTATGGGGGAGTGATGAGACAGTAATTATACATAGTCTCATCGTCCAAATCGGGCTTAAAACGCTTAGAATATCATCAAAATACCCCAAAATATGCTTGTGTTTGTTCATTGTGTATTTTAGGTACGGATATTGTGAAATCAACAAAAGATCACAAGAATGAAACAAAAACGAACACGGGAAACGAAGCCGCACAAAGAACCGGACCCGAATCATGATTTTCCATTGAAGTCCTTGAAGTTTGAAGATTTGACAAGATTGGTCCCTCATCTTTTGAATACTTGGCATTTTATACCCTTACAAAACTCATAAATTGCATTAAGGTCCCTTAAATGTCAAGAATTTACATTATGAGTCCTTGGTGAATGCAAAATATGCAAGAATGATCCTTGTTATAAGTTTAAGATATCAATGTGCCAAAATTGACAAATTGGTGAAAGTTATTATAAAAGGGAAAAGCTGTTATGGCTACCAAGACTTTATATGGATACTTTTTGTAACTTAGGGGATCAAAACTGCCCAGACAAAGAAACTCACACCACCTATCACCTCTTGACACCTCATCCCCTCTACACCACATCACCACCCCACGTCACCCAAGTCAATCCCGGTTAAACACCACTTAATTTTTAAACCGAATAAAAAACACGTTTTATAGGAGGGAAACAAGGAACTATTAAGATTAAAACCCCTAATCCCCAGTTCTTTATAACATAAACCCAAATCTCTACAATCTTAATCACCCAAAATTAAACCCACAAATCCTCCAGATCCCTAATTTACAAACCCCTCACCCAAACCCCACTTACATAACTTCTATCTCGTAAATTCTGTGGACCCCCCTTGCTCCCATGTACCTCCAAATTGGGCAAATTCAGCATCTCAAAAGAAAATCCACGGCTCTTGTGATTTTCTTGGTCCCAAAGTTTACTTGGACGCTCGGGATTGCTTACCAACAGCTTAACAACATCAGATATCACGTGACAAGAATCCTTGACCAAAAAGTCTTCAAAATTTGAAATTTCATGAGGGCATTTTAGGAAGTTCACTGATAGGGTTTTATGTAGTCTAGAATGTTCAGATGATCATTATAAAATGGAAGCTGGCTTGTAGCTTAACCCTTGTTCCAGTTTTTATTGTAAAATTTTTTTATTATTAATGACAATGAAAGTTTAAGTTTTATGCAATAAACTGAGTTCCATTTTTCTTTTTAGCCAATTTAGTGTAATCTTTACATTTGTTTTCAAATTAGTTTAAAGTTTATTTGAGAAAAGTTTACAAGAATCATTTTTTTCTGAAAGTGGCATCCAAGTGTAAAAAGAAGTGAAAGTGGATTTCTACACTTGGTTTGTTGATTTTTGGGTTGTTAACTTCAAGATATTTCAAAGGTTTTAAGAGTTTTAGTGTCTCAAAAAGTATTTTTCATAAATCAGTTTTCAAGGAAAGTTCATTTTTTTATGTAAGCTATAAGCTCATAAGCCTGCTTATTCATTAAGCAAGGCTTATAAGCTTGAGCTTTTCCTTGCTTCACCTGTTTGTTGCTTTTGCAGGTTCCAAAAAGTGACAAGACACTCCTTCATTCATGCTCATTACACTTTTTACTTAAAGATAATGGTTTAGCCTTGGGTCCCTTGTGGATTCCACCAGCAGGCCCTCTCTACACTTCATAAGCATCCATAAGCTCACTCACAAGCCCTTGGAAGGCAATCAGCCCAGGTATAAGGCTTGAACCCCTTTGGCAAGTATCTTTGAGCTTTATGTGAAATTATGTGATTTTGAGTAATTTAAGTGTTTCCTGTTTTTATGTTAATTTGTCTGATTACTTATGCTTATTTCAGTCCATTATGCATGATTAGATTGTTAGAAATCAGTTTGGTTTAATCTTGCAAGATTTGATTTGAAAATTTTTGATTTTCAGAAAGTTAGGGGTGTTTGGATTAGGGTTTTAAGGTAAGAGTTTAATAAGCTTTTGGTTTAAAAAGTGCCTAGACACGCCTCTTAGGTTATTGTTAGGTAAAGTTAGTGTTTTTTTAAGGGTTTATAGGGTTTTGTAGAATTTTCATGCTCAAAAGTGGTAAAAACACTTAGCTTTTTTTTTTGAACAAAAGTAAGTCTTAAAAAACACTATCACCCCTTAAAAAAACACTAACTTTACCTAACAATAACCTAAGAGGTGTGTCTAGGCACTTTTTAAACCAAAAGCTTATTAAACTCTTACCTTAAAAACATTTACTGATTAGCTAAGTGGTAAAAACACTTAGCTAATCAGTAAGTCTACATAACTACCTTGTTTTAGTAAACTTTAGTCCACCAAATCTTGGAATTAGTTAGAGAATAGGTTAGTTTAGGCTTTGAAGCTTATTTGTGGTAGTTTGGTATTGTTTTGAGCCAATGTGGGTGGTTTGAAATCCGTTTGTGTGCACATTGCATCAGCAAAACTAGAACCTAGGACTGCATCAGTAATACAGTGACTGATTAGGGTGTTTTGTTTGTGATTTTTGTGTGCAACGTGTTCTTTTCCTTGTTCATTTGACTCCCCACAACCCAACTGGTTGTGGGGGTGCCTTTGGTTCCCAATAAAATCAAGAAACGAGGAAGTTACAAGCTAAATCAAGCTCTCCTAGCATTTTCACTTCTCTGGCCTATCCGAGAACGATCAATTGACATTTATTTCTCGGACAAAACTAGGTTTTTGTTAATTTCGTACTGTGGCATTATTTTAGAATTTGGTCACGTTTTTAGTTTTCTTTTGCTTTAATCTTGATCAAATTCGTTTAATTTATTTTTTGGTTAAGTTTAGAGCACCAGTTTTGTGTTTTGGTAAAAAGAAAAGTAAAAAAAAATATTTTGATAAAAAGGAAGTAGCCAAGACTCAAACCTGCGCCACCCCTTTCACAACACTCACACACTACCGCTTTGCCCTTGGGTCTTTTACTGACCAAGGTTGCAAACGTTAGATACTTAAGGTTTTTTGGATTAGCTTACTAAATACATTTTGAGTATTAATAAGCTATTTCCAGCTTATTTGATAAGCCTCTTTACTTCTTTTCATTTTTCCTGCATTCCTTATCCCATTTAGAACTTTTTGGCACAAAGTTTATATTTTTCACGTTATTTATCTATTTTTTATAATTATTTAAATACCTGATTTTTATTTAATAGTTAGAAAAAAGTTTAAGTAGTTTAGAAATTTTTAAAAATCATTTTTAGGATTTTAAAAGTATTTTGAGGTTTACATTGAAAAAAGTTTCCACTTTAACCAATTTTTGATTTTATTTAATTTTGGAGTTTTTATTAACTTTAATAATTATTATAAAATTATTAAAAAGTTTTTGGATAATTTGGTTTTCAATTTTGTTTTATTTATATTTTTCTTGATTTAGGGGAATTTTTTCGGAATTTTTAGGACACTTTCATTTTTTCGTCGAGTTTTACGATTTCGATCGTTTTACGTCGTAGTGTAATTTGTAGCGTACATCGTCTTTAATTTTGTCTTTTTCTCATATTAAAACGACACTAATCCAAACTCTTGATTTTACATATTGGCACTTAAATCACACACTTGCTTCGAGAACGAACCCGCATTTATTCGGTTTCACGTTTTTCCTAAAGCGTAAGACTTAATACTTGTCGCTCATACGCGTTTTTCCTAAAACGTGAACGATTTACCTACATCACTCCCAACCTATGCATATCCTCTCCATGCTCGACTCTGTCCTTGGGTACCTGGCGTTTGGGTCATGGAAAAAAATTATACGGTTGAGCAATACGCTCAGTGAACGGATATAATGACAATGATAAGAATAAATGAAACATAAATAAAGATCTGAAATGCAGCAGAATATGTGTAAGTCTTGGAAAACCTGGAAGTTTATTTAAAATATGTATATTGAAAAGTCTTATGTTTATGTTTATACTGAAAAGTCTTATGTTCAAGTTTAAACTAAAAATGTGATTTAAATGCCAAAGAGCCCATATAGGTCATGAAGGTATCAATGTGCATGAATATATAGAGGGGTGACCTCGTCATGCAATTAGAGGGGTTACCTCTAATTATAATAGTTTGGGTGGAGGGATCAGCTCCATGTAACAGATGTAGAGTACACACCACAGTTACCTTGTAATCTACTAACATGTACTAGGATGAAACCATTCGCCCCATATGATAATAATATAAAAGTCCAGTAACTGAAAGGGACGCCGCGAGCAATCACTCTTACTACGGAAGAGTCATAACACCAGTGCCTCAAGTGTTACGGTTATGGTACCTCCATAACTAGGTGGAACTGACATGCATGTATATAGCTCAGGCAATTTAAAATGCTAATCATATTGATTACTGATAAGTTTAATGTAAACTAATGGGGAAAACATATGGCTGCAAACAGGAAATCCTAAGTATAGGAAGAGAAAGTCCTTACTGAAGGACGGAATATCTGTACCTTATGTCAAGTAATGAAAGATGAAAACGAAAGTGGAAGATCTACTCTGACTTCACGAGTGCTACATAATAAAGGGACGTGAATAAGTTGTATGTTTAACGTATTCCTACTGGTTATTAGTTTACTTGATGTGTTCTTAACTTGTTTTACTTGTTCTTGTCTTGTTTTACATGTTATTGACTTGTTTTACTATTTCATGTTTTATCATATGTTTCTTAGTGTTTCATATGTTCTTAATCAGTGTATTTCATGTTCTATGTGTTATTGTACTTGTATCATAATGAGGAACTTTCTAAAAATAACAGATTTTTATATATAGTAACTTTCCAATAATAGCAGGTTTCCATATATAGTAACTTTCCAAAAATAGCAAGTTTCCATAAGAAGTAAGTATCCAAAATTTGTAACTATCCAAAAATATAAAGTTTCCATAATTAGCATGTTTACATAAATAGTATGTTTCTATAATTAGCATGTTTCTATAATTAGCATGTTTCCATAATTAGTAGGTTTCCATAAATTATAATAAGCTTATTAAATAAGTATATGATATAAGCTATAGTTTAATAAGCATATGTTATAAGCCATGATTATTATATAGTAAAGTTTATTAATATTAAATACTTAGTCTTAACATATTATTATTAATTAATAATATAATACATGATTTTATAAGTAATTTTTAATTAATAATATAACATGATTATATTAATTAAACTTTATCTTAACTGATATTTTTATAACTAAATTAAAGTATAGTATAATTTAATTAAACCTTGGTTAAAATGAAATAAATTAATTAAGCTAAGTTCTTAATTAATTAAATGTAACATAAACTTATACCATGAAATAATTATTTTTATAATTATTTTAACCTATAGTTTTATTAAATAAAACGACCATGTAATTATATCATGATAATTATATTTAATAATTATATCATAAGTCTTGTATTAAGTAATTTTAATTATACATGCATTATTTAATATAATTAAATAATCATTTAAACATAAAAGTAATTTAGCAAAAATGTTAGCCAAACAAACCCGTGTGTTTTCGTGTACCCGAGCCCCTAAACCTGAGCCTACCGAGACCCCGTGTCTCAGTCGCACAAAACCAAAACTAACACCACAGCTTTTCGGCTATGGCTTGCTGCCACCGACACCCAAGAAGCCACCGCCGGCATGCCGGTTACCACTGCTGGCTCAAAACACACCCCGGCTGAAGCCGGGTTCCCCCTGTCGTGACCTAATATCCGAAACGAGATCCGTACAGCTCTCAGTTTTCCACTGTCAAGCCAAACCAACCCCCGATTAGGTGTTTGGTGTTGCGGTGGTAGATCGCAACAGCTACTGCCCCTAACAAGGGTACGGCTGGCTGAGAAAACCCACCGCTGAGAGTCATTCAACTCTAGTTTTGCTTGACAACCGAACTGAACCCACCCGAAACCTTTAATTCCATGTTTTTAATCTTCTAATTACATGTTTTTAATACTTGGTTTAAATGATTCATGAACAAGGAAAAATAAATAAAAAGATTAAAGATTTAAAGGTTTACCGAATGTGTATAATGTTTTAGGAATGAAGAACACGAACCAAACCTGTAACCAATCAATGATCAACAACCAAAACCCTTCCTTGTGTCTTGTGGGTGTTGCGGCCAAGAGAGAACAAGAAGCTAGGGTTTCTTTAATTTTTGTGAGAAGTGTTTTATGAATAACCCTGGTAGTTTAATTGTTTATTAGTCAAAGTTAAATGGGTCGGGCCAAAGACCCTTTGTCTCTCTTCTACACGTCGGCCAAACACCCCTTTTATATAGTTTCTTTTTTGTTTCCCGTGTTTTAAATAAATTGTTGTGGGTTCGTGTTTTAATCTCGTGATTTATTCTTATCATGTTTTAAGTATTATACGTAAATACTTATTATTAGATAATAATTAATAATACATACGTAATACTTGTTGTAATTAATTAATATACGTAATACTTACGTAAAAATTTTGTGATACGTGACATATATTAATTAATCGTAAAGTTTTACACTAATAGTCTCATCTGAATCTATGTTTAAAGTAGATGTCCCAAGCCGAGATACTTGAGAAATTTGTTTGCTTTTTCTTTTATAGGTTTGGGAGACTAGTGGAGAGGTAGAAATAGTAAATGCTACTTTGGATGATGTGGGTTGGGACACAGCTGGGTCTGTCGTTCCTTCATCAATACCAGCTTCCGTAAGCTGCAACATAGTAGTTGTGAGAGAAACTACCACATTATCCCATTTGTTATTATTTCTCTTCATCTGTCCAAACACCCTGTTTGTAAGGACATGAGTTCTATATTTCCTTTTAAAACTTCCCAAAGTGTGATCCATCCCAATAAGTATTTTCATCAAAAATCTTAGGTACACAAGAAACTTATTCCTACTAGAAATATTCTTAATCATACTTGTAAATATAAGATGACTGAATTTGTAAAACCTGTTGGTGGAAAGACAAACCATGGCAGTAGCTACATTGCTTCCAAATTGATCCCATGAAGCACTATTTGGACTCAAGAAATGAATGAGAAAATAAGCTAGATACCTCCATTGAGGAGAGAAGGTTTCCTTGTAAAAGGTGAAAGATCCATCACTCCTGTATCCAATGGCATTTATTCCATCTATGATCTCAGTGTTAAGCATAGTGAGAATCCCATCAGCATCACCCAACTTTAAATGCTCCCATACTAACTCCTATGTTATTATTACTTCTGCACCATTAACTGCAGCTTTGATAACTTGGCTCCCATTTTCAAGTGCTTTCGTTCTTTGGGCTTTTAGTCCATTTGTATTTTTTTTAATAGTTTATTTTAAAGTTTAATTAGTTTATTTTTAATTAAGTTTTCAATAACTTAGTTTTTGTAAGTTTTCGTCTTTTTCTCGATTCGCTTGAAAACGCGTATTCGTATTAGGATTATTATTAGTTTTAATTTTAAAATAAAAAGTCTTAAAAAATAGTATTTAGTAATTTAAAGTTTTCAAAAAATTGCTTTTAGACTTAGTTTATTATATTTTAGGTATACAAATAAAAAAATTTGAATTTTGTCTTTTCCTTAGTTATTTAATTTTTTTAGGATTTTTATTAGAATTTAAAACTTAATATAAAATAATTTATGCCTTTTCAAATTTTTTGGTTTACGTTTTCTTCTTAACTAGAATTTTTAGAACTTTTTAGTATTTTTTTAATTATTTTTTTAGGTAAATTTTTTTGTTTGGTCGCGTTTTTTTACGTTCGTGCGCGTACGCGTTTTCGTCCGTTTTGAGCGTAATCCGTCTCCGTTTTCTTTTCTTTCCTTCTTTACAAAAGCGTAACCACTCAACTAAATAACGTACTTAATTTTGGCTCAAACACCATACCTCCTCGAGAACGAACTCGATTATCGGCATTTACGTTTTCCTAAACGTTGATACTTATACTTACCGCGACTTTGGTTTTTTGCTTAAATTTTCCTAAAGGTAAGTAAAATGACTAAAAAATACTACATCACCTACATATATCATTCATGTAGGGAGAGAACACATATAATCTTGGTTAAGTTGGCAGGGCTGTGTTACATTCATGCATATACATATAAGTAACCATACAATCATATCTAAACAAGTTCAAATAAAATCATACACAAGTTCATACTTGGTTCATCATAAACTCATGCTAGTTTCTTAACATCAAACCATACAAACACTTTACATAAAATCATACATGTTTAGTCCGTACTTGGCTTTCTTTTAGATCTACCTAAATGATTACACACACATGGTTTGTTCACAATGTCTAGGTCATTAAGTAAATCCAAACCGGATTCTTGGTGACATTTTTAGTTTAGAATGTGGCTTAGTTTATTATGAAAACATTATCAAATTATAACCCGTGACTTTGGTGTATTTTGTTCCATCATTAGTGTGAGTTTTTGATTCATGAAATTATAGCAAGTACTATCAACCAAAGTAAATGATCAAACAAGTTATAAGAGAAGCTTACAATGGTCCTAAGCTAGTTGATGAAGAAGGAGATCAAGAACTAGTGGTTAACTATAAACATGTACTCACGTCCTAACCATCTTAGTGTTCTAACTTTCTTTTAAAAATCAACCATAACCTTTGTTAATTTTTGGCCGTGACCTACTAAGCTAGTTAGTAAGGTGCTTGTGTTTTTCTTTGATAGATTTGCTTAAGTTGGAGTGTGAGTTTATGAGAGGAAATGTGTGAGTATTTATAGGCAAGATGGTATGGTTTAGGGTTAAACAAAACTTATTTAGGACTTAGTTAGTCCTTGTGGTTTGATTTCAACTAGAGCTAACCAAAAGAACTAGCATGGGAAGTTGCATCTTACATGGGGAAGAAGGAAAATGTTGGGGCTCGTTTCTTGGCAGAATAAAATGAAAGGACTTTGTGTACTTGTTTGACTAATTTAAAATTGTCAACTGTAAGTTTGAGGTTTTAGGAAGAGTCCGGGGAAAGGGTATGATGGTCCAACGATTTAGGAGAAAAGAATAGGAGGCAAGAAGTACATATCATAAATTAAGGAGCAAGGTACAAGCAAATTCAAATGTGGAGAAAATAATATAATGTGGGTTTTGGAAGAAAGTATGGGGTCCGGTTTTACATAGTGACAAAGGAGGGAAAAGATTTAGTTTTTCTTTTATTTGGGTAAGTCATTTGTTTGTAATATAGTAGTGGAGTTTAGATGTTTATATATTGAATTAAAAGTTATATAATAGTAATTTAATTAATTTAGTTTGAGAAGGAAAGAAAAGAATATAGGTAATCTAAGTGTGTCATAAATAGCTTTGGGTGAAATACTTAATTTCGTATCGGACTTAATTAATTTAAATCACGTCAGCATAAATAAAGGTCGACTCAATAAATAAAATTCTTATTATCGTGAACGAATAATCATCATTCAATAAATATTTCATAGTAACTTTATTCATGAAAATTTAAATTCCTACACAAAATACGCGTAACCAATCGGGAACATCAATAGACACACAAGTCTAACCCGAACTATCGCGTTTCATGTAAATTAAATAGATTCAAAATTCACGTTTGTGACAAATGAGATAACTTTAAAATCTAATCAAGTCATCAAAGTACTCAATGCACACTCAAACATATGAGATAAACATCAAATCATGTACGGTTCCTTGCTCATAGATTTCCACTACAACAAGGTCTTCCCAGTGTGCTCAACTAGAATCCTACTAAACACTTTACACTTGTAGGTTGCTTTAACCTTTGATTTGTGAAAACTATTTTCAGTACAAGAATACTGCCTGTGATTAGATAGACTTAATAAGAAGTCTTTTTGACAGTATTTCTAGCATAAATTTGTTCTCTATAACATTTCATGAATGAGATATCAAAGAATAGTCATCCACTAAGAACCAGATGACTAAAAGTTACCTAGTAACTCACAAGTAGTATATAAAATTCAAACTCCTTCATGCTCATTTGCTTATTCTGCAAATGTTAGTCCAAGACCAGAAAAATATGTGCCCACAACATTCCTTTTTTATTTGAAAAACATGACTAACAGCATTAAAAATTTGATTACTAAAATTAAGAATAACATAAACATAATGAATTAATATTTTACAAAATTTTACCTTAAGAAAGAAAAGATATTTTAACTCCTTCCTAACCTCCAATGAGAGTCAAGATCCATATCAATAGCATTTTTGAAATAAATTGCCTCCTTCTTGTGCTTGGATTTGTAAGTAACATAACAAAATCCCAAGTATAATGCTTCTTTTGATATCATGAGGCTTTGAAAGCTTGATCTATCATCAAATTCTTATCATGACTAAAAGTTGGCCTCCACTCGCTGTTAATAGGCACTATATCTACTAATACACCAAAAAACCAAAAAAAAAAAAAATTATCTTCTTGGCTATGTATTTCTAATTTCTTTTCTCAACCCCTCTAATATCATTTAGTCCATGCGCACTCGTTCGTCTTACTATCCTACAAATTTAATCAACATGTCGAATCGACGTATTCGTGCTCGAAGGAATCGACAACAACGAGAGTAGGACCCGAGATTCATACTGTTGTTGAACCCTAAGAACCGATGGCGGAAAATCGTACAATTATGGAGTTGCTCCAAGCACCCACCGAGGGTTATGGAGAGGCGATCGTGATTCCTGATATTTTAGCGGATAGTTTTGAGATTAAATTGGGAATACTTTCTTTAATGCAAGCAACAATGCTTAATTGTTATTAGAAGGATAATCCTCATGATCACATTCTAAACTTTACTCATCTTACGCATACTTGAAAATTTAGGGAAGTCCCTAATGATGCATTAAGCTCATGCTTTTCCCCTATTCTCTCAATGGCCCTGCCAAAAATTGGTATGAGAAAGAACCACCTCCATCTATATTGACGTTCGGCGATCTCGCATCTAAATTTTTTAATCATTTCTTCCCTTCGTCTAAGACAACATTTTTCAAAAATGAGATCACGAGGTTTACCCGAAAACCAAATGCGTCGTTTAGAGATGCTGGAATCGTTTTAAGGAATTTCTTAGGCAATGTCCTCACCACAGATTTACCGAGTTGCACCAAATCGATACGTATTATAACGGTCTTAATCCTTATGAGCAAGATTCATTGAATTCCGCCACGAGTGGTGGCAACTTTTGTGTAAAACTCCTAGGGGTGCGTTAATGATTATCGCGAATAGGTCAAAAAAATTTCAACTCCAAAACACACCGAGTGTTTCCAATGTTAACTACGCAACCATGAGATTGAGAAAGTCGATGCCAAAGTAGATAAATTGACCGACGTTTGTTCGAGCTTGTTGAGTGAGTTAAAGAGAAAGGACGCTCCCTCTACGGTGAAAGCGGTTGAGAATTTGTGTGTTACGTGTGGTGGAGCCCATCCTTATTATGAGTGCACGACTACGAATGGCCAAACCTCGAGTGTTAATGTGGTTTATGGAAATTTTAATCAAAATCAAAATAACACGGCTCCACCACAAGGTTTTCAAAATCAAGGCAATAATTTTCAAAATCGAAACAATTTTCAGGGAAATTATTATCAGGGTCAAAATTTAAGATTTCTAAGTCAAGGTTTTAACAACAATCAAAACCGAGAATTTCAAAATTAAGGTCAAAGTTCAAACTCTAATGGGAATTTTCAAAATGCGTAAAATAATTTTCAAAATTACATGAAATGTGTAAAATAATTTTCAAAATTACATGAAATCAAATGAAGCAAATATGAAGAGATTAGAAAACCAAATGGTACTTTAAAAGGGTCAAAATAATAAAATTGAACAAAATCAACAAAAAATGTACCAATATCAAAGTAGGATTGAGAGTATGTTGTCGGCTATTATGAACAAACCTTCGAGTTCGGGTTTGTTACCTAGTAACACCGTTACAAACCCGAAGAAGCTTGTTAAAGCTATCACATCTCATGGATCTCCTCGTATTACTACCCCTACCATTGATAGTTTTAGAGTTGTGACGTCCCAAACCTCTCAAATTTCGTCCTCGTCATGTTCTAAGGTCGAAGGAAAAACGATGGTCGCCATGGATGAGAAACCTTCTTCTTCTACATCTACTTTTTCACCTTCTACTTCTAAACCCTCTCGTGCTTCTCATATCGCATCCACCGTTCAATGTGAGAAGTATATTGACTTGACCAAAGTGACCCTTGATGAAACTTGTACCACGGTTTTTCTAAAAGACTTTCCTAGAAAGCAAGAAGATCCGGACCGGTTTTTAATACCTTGTGATTTTCCGAAGATTAAGGAATGCTTAGAACTTGCCAACCTTGGTGCTAGAATCAATCTTATGCCTCTCTCCATTTTGAAAATGATGAAATTGCCTCATATTACCCCCACCAACATGATCATCAATCTTCAAAATCGTACACTTGGTAAACCGATTGGTATTGCCGAAGGTGTATTTGTTAATATTGGAAATTTCACGTTTCCCACATTTTGTCATTTCTGACTATGAGTGCGATCCTAAGTGTTGTATTGTCGTAGGAAGACCATTTTTATCGACGACTCGAGCCCAAATCGACTTTTTCGGCGGGAGATTAATTTTTAGATATGGGATGATAAGATGGACTTTTAACTAATAAATCCTAAAACCAACCTAGTTTTGTCCAAAAAAAATAAAAGACTTTATGCATGTTTCAAAAGAATTAAGAAAAATGGTTTTAAAGAAAACGAATTTATGATAAAGAGTATGCCTATTTAATTGAAAAAAGGTTTACCTCAATTTATGGATCAATCGTTTTGGTATTTATTCAGTGATGACAATGAAAAGCTAATTCCGAAGGGAAACATTAGTTCAATCACGACATGTTTAAATGAGAACTCATCTTCACCACCTTCGAAGGACCATTTCATGACCCACCCAAGGCTCAATCTTCAACCATTGAAAAGCCTTTTGCTCCTAGCCCAATATCTATTGAGGCTAAGTATTTTCCATGTGAGAAGTCTCCTAAAACACTTGCTCACATTGACTTTATGTTTGAGCCCGAGATCGAAAAGCAAATTGACGGTTTTATCGATCTCGACTTGACGAGTTGGAACGTCTTCTTCATAATGACGAACATTCTCATGAGACCATTGTTGATCACATTCTCGAGGATTTACCTAATAAAAAATTATCAGTTGAGAATGTCGATGTTTTTTTTAGATCGTAAGGTTATCGAGAGATGTTTTAAGATTTCTAAAGACGGTTTTGAAAAACCTTGGTTTGATAAACCCATTTATGATGAGGAACTCGGTAAAATTGACGATCTTTCAGATGATGACCTTTATGTTCACCCTGATAGGGATGTTTTCTTTGTCGTTCATCGTTTTAAATATGTCTTTGCTAATCCCCCTCCCACCACTCATGAATTAAACCTTTAAATTTTTAGTGCGCTTAGCATCGTTTTTGAGACAACTAATCCGAGTAGTGTGCTAATTAATTTGAAGCGCCTAAACTTTTTAGTGTGCCAAATCGTGTTTTAGAGACGCCTAATATTTGTGATTTTATAAATGTAAAATCAGGTTTTCATAATGAAAGTTTAAAAGATAAAAAGGGAAATATTTTAACCTTAATTTGAATGACGTCCCTAATTTAACTTTGTCATCACACTTTGATGAGACAACTATTACACCATCATTTCCTTTTGATGAGTGTGAGTATGGAGTTAGTGTGTGGGAATCCCCATTTGAGTCACTTCGTTTCTCCACCGAGGACGAGATTTTTGACTTGAAATCGTATATAAACGGAAATCTCGGTCTTCCACCGATGTAATAAATGAAAAATATTTCTATTTACTTGGTGAGAGCTTACCTCGGGTAGCTCATACTGACGCCCCACCCATTGTCCCACTCTTCTATCTTCTTTCTATTTTCTTTGATCCCATTGGGATTTTGATCGAAGTAACGTTATCTCGTTTGTCATCTGACGACGAGGACGTTCTCTTCGACCCTGTTATTTATCCCATCGAAGGACTTAGTCTTTAATATTGGTTGAACATACCTTGTTATCCCTAAATTATCACATTTAAGGGGATTCGAGTCGAGCTCATGACTCGGTTATAAAAAACGAGGTGTCTCATGGGGGATTCTCATGCTTATCCTTGTATATATTATCGCTTTCTAATGTAATTAACGTGAGGAGACTTGTGCTCTTACGAACTTGTTTTCCGTGTTTGTTTGCGATGTGATTATCTAGGATTCATCATTCTCGAAGCCTCTCGTGTTTGTTTTATTCACGCATCACTCAAGATTCGATCCTTGCTTTCGATGATATAATTTTGTTCACTAGTGTTTATCTTTTAGTATAATTCATAAACGACTTAAGATTATTTGATATATCCTTTCCATGCTAGGATTTAGCATTCGAATCTTCGTCTCTGGTATGGGGTGTTTCATCTTTAGACTTCATACATTAAGGATAATGTTCGGTTTTAGTATGGGGTAAATAGATACTTTCTTTGCGTAGTATTCTCACGTGCTCCATTTTTCTAAGTTTTGATTGTGTTCTTCTCTCATGTGTTTTGATTGTGTTCTTCTCTCATGTGTTTGATTGTGTTCTTTTTCGCCCATTACCCTGCCTTACACTTGTATATAAATTGTTAATAAATATTGTTTTAGCGGTTTGATCATTATTGTTTATTTTAAATAATTATCGTGGTTTCCGTGTAATTAAATTGGGAAGACATTAAAGGTTCGCCAGCGTTACAGATTTGAAGTATTGACACCACGAATAATCGAAAGCTTTCCAATAATATTTTTATGTCATTCACCCAAAAATATTAAAAATTAGAAGCTCAAAAGGCCGAAAAATCAATGGGAAATATAAGTAAATGTCTTGAAAACAAGCTTTAAAGATCCAAAATTTCCTTTCGAGGATGAGGATATACGTCTTTGGCCATATACCCATCCGGTGTAGGGGTAAATAAAAGGCAAGGAAAGACCAAATCCTTAAAAAGCCGAGGTAATCCATGATTATAAAACCCATCCCGTAGGGGGGAAAATCAAGTTCATGGTCAATAAGTAAAATATTCAAATCCGTTGTAAAATCGTGTTTATCGATCTTTCTTGTCGACTTAATTTTTTGACACTGTTACTATTACGAAAGGTTACTAATCGATGATATTAATTACACCTTTATAACTCTATTTTTAGACTTAATCACTTATTAACATAAGTGAAATATGCATTCTCGTGATCATTATGACAAAAATAAAATCTAGAGATACAAAATAGGAATAAGGTATAGCAAAAGTTTCATAGTTAATGTATATGAGTAGTGTTAGCATTACTAACTTGTAAAAGACAATGATCTCGTTTCACGCTTAGCATCGAATAAGTGAAAATCAAAGACGATGAAATTACTTCTATGAAAGCATTCACGTGTTCTTATTCAATGATCCTAAAAGTCATTAACGAGTGATGAAAACGATACATTATGTCATATACACATTTAGCTAAGTTAATATTTCATAAACGTTCAATAAAAAGTTAAATGGAATTGCTATAATACTTTATTCTAGCATTACGTGAGGACATGATAATGGATTAGTATGGGGGAATTGATGAGACGCTAATTATACATCTTTTCATACCCCAAAAACGGGCTTAAAATAAGTAAAATATCGAGAAAAGTGTGCATATATGCTCGCTTTCTTTGTTTGTGTATGTGTAGGCACAAATATCGAGAAATCACATAAAAAGACTCAAAACAAGACAAAACGGACACGAGAAATGAAGACGTACAAGAAAACAGAAGCCGGATGTCGTTTTACGGGTTTTGAAACCTTAAGTGATCAAAAGTACCAAATTGCCCTTGAAGAATGAAGAAATTACCATATACTGCCTCAAATTTCCCAAATGTTTACTTTATACCCTTTAGAAATCATAATTTACAGCATAGGTCACTAAAGTCTGAACATACTGCAAATATAATCCTTATCCAAAGTTAATACAACCACAAGGACCTATTGTGCCAAGTTTGGAAAACATTTAACAAAGGAAATCAGCTGGCCACGTTTTATAAAAAGAGTGGGGCCAATGTTGTAATTTGCTATAGTTTAAATTATAATTATATAATTAAACAGGGGTAAACACGTTGGTTTTACCCAATTTGGATCAAAATAGCCATAATCAACCCATATTAACCCTAAACTTTCCTCAGCTGCTATTAAGATAGATTCAAAGGGTATTAACAAATTACCACTTAATTTTGGTAATTTATATTAGCAGAGACACACCCATGTGAAGTATTCAGCCAGCTCATCATGGGACCATCACCATCCCTTTCAAGTCACGAGATAGAGCAAGAAGACAAGCAGGGAATACCATTTGACGACCAAGATGATATGGCGTGTTCACCATAACTTTTGGAAGGCCAGGATCACTTCTACCTTTTGTTACATCACATAATTAACAAAGAAGCTCCTAGAATAAAAATTTGAATTCGGCATATATGAGAGAATATCCACTGAAGATGCCAAGTGTATTTTAGGGATTAAAAGACAACTAGGGTTAGGGTTGATAGTTCTTTCCTCATTGTATATATAGGAGTAGAAGTAGCAGAAAATAAATGTTCCAAATTTTCTTTGAGTCGCGTTGTAATCTTATAAAATTTTAATGAAATAGAAAGTTTGAGATCTATGTTTTTACATTTAATTTACTTTAAATTGCACTTTAAATTCAGCTTATTTACTTTTCTTACAACTTTAACTCTTAAGTTTTATCAAAGTAAAAATCTTCACTATTTTTTTACTTTGAGATCCACTATAGCACAAGCTACTAATAAGTTCACTTGACAAATGAGCTTATGAGTGTGCTTTTGGTATAAGTATTTCTTTTTAGTCTTTTAAATTTTTTTTGCAAAAATTTATTTTCAAAAGCTTTTTGAAAATCAAGTTCTTTGGTTTTTTAGTGCTTATTACTATAGCATAAGCCCATTACAAGCTTATCTAACAAATAAGCTTGTAAATCAGCTTATAGTACTTGTCCTTTCCTTGTTTTTTCTTTACTTGTTTCAGGTTCCAAGGATTTGAGGAGTTGATTATTTTCAAGACCTAGTAGATTAGTAGATGTATTTGTAGATCATAAGCTCATGTTAAGCTGATGACTTTATGAGGAAAAGCTAAAAAGGGTATTATGTGATAGCTTGTGGCAAGATTAGGTTGTGCTTTGGCTCAGACTCAACACAAGTATTTCCCCATTTCTTTTTACCTTTTTTTATATAATTTTCATACTGCTTATGTGGCTTTTTGATTGATAAATTGTGCTTATTTATGTTTACTTGTTGCTTATATTTAATGTTCTTGCTTACATGATGCCTGTTCTTGCTTTTTATTTTGAAGTCCTTTGTTAATATTATACTCTAACCACATAAGTGGTGTTTGGAATAGACTTACATTCTAGGTCAAGCATCCTCTTAGGGTGTAAGATATGTGCTCTTAGTTAAGATAGGTTAAAATAAAGTAAAATTAGCTTTTAATTAAGCTTAAAGTAGAGTAGACAAAAAAAATTAAGTTCTCGTTAATTTCTATCATTTTAAACAGTAGGATTAGATCCTACATAATTTTAGGTTATATGTTAGAAATCTTTGTGTTTTATGTCTTGTTGCCTGAGGTAAATATATCTCAAACATAGCTTGGTGGTTTAGCAATCACTTAGGATAATTTTTGTGCATACAAGTTTGCTAAAATTTACCTAATTTAAGGGCAAATACATAAGCTACTTTAATTCTTTAAGAAATTAGTATTAAGCTTAGATTTTTTTAGGTCACATCTAGTTTAGGTGACATAATTTTTTTGTTTGAAGTTTTAAACTTATTATAGTGCTTAAATCATAAACCCAAAGATGCAAAAGAAGCTTGTTCTAGGGTAGTTTACTGTAGCAACTAGTTCATAGTTTTCATATTTTTTATTTCTTCTTTGTTTGTGATTCTTGTGTGTTGTACTTGCTTTGTTTGTGCTTATTTAGTGACCTGACACCCAATAAGCAACTGGTTATTGGGGATTCTGTCCAAAAAAGAGCAAATAAAAAAGTAACCAAAAAAGCATTGTGTGAGTCGAACCCACTGTAACACACGTAATTTTCAGACATTAGGAAATTATAGTTTTACCCCCTAGACTTTTTATTTAGTCAACTATGTGCTAAATTGCTATTTATGTGGGAAGTGTTCCCTTATTTTGTGAAATAACATCTGCTGGCGTGTAGTTTGGTTTGACTGTGCACAATCTGCGTTGCTATTAACACTGCGAGTGTGTCACTATTGGTTGAGTAATTATTTACAATCAATATTTAGACGTATCTTAAATTTTATTTCCAATAAGTGTGCATTATCTGTGTAGGATTTAGCTGTGTTGTGTAGCGCGATTCTCTGCAATTTAACTGCTTTCTACATATTTAGGCGAATTAATACTGTGCGAACAACTATTTTCATAATTATTGTTATAATTGATTTTATTAATTGTTTTAGCGAGTCTTTATTTATCGTTCTATTTTCTGTAAAAACAATTATGATCGACCTAATTATTCGACACGCACTGTGTAAATCAAAATACCTCAAATAAACACTTTTACCTTAAAATTAGCCTATACTTCCACTTTTAAATAAATCCTTCTACCCTCTTGGCATTTACTCACAACACTTTACTAAAACAAACTTAACTAGCTACCACTTTTGGAAAGATTAACTTAGTAAATATTATTAACCATTAATCTAACCTGTTGCAAATTTACACAACTCATGGCATTTTCGTGTGATGTACCAGCTACATATAAAATTCTTGTATTATTACCAAACATGGCTAAACCATTTTCATACTATACATTTGTCTATTACTACATATACATTTATAATTTGAAAATCTCTCACACGCAAAAATAAAGATCACATGCATCGGATACCATACTACCCACCAAGACACCCTCACTGAATCTATTTTTGAAATTCAAAATTGCTTTCCCTAATACATAGCCTTGTACCGTCCTTTTCTTTAATATCGTTCGAGCGATCAAATTGGTCCCCCCGTCACACGTTAAACTTTTCATCTACATGAAAACCTTTGTTAGCCTCAAAATATTGAGTCGAACAAGAATGATCGGTCATATGTTTATTATGTATTGTATTTTAGAACGTTGTAATAGGTAGTATATTAGTCGTGTTATACGGGCTCAACTTTAGGCTAAAGTTCATTCATAAGTAACTAAAGCCCAAAAGGAAAGCCCGGCCCAAACAATATAGTCCATAAAGAAGCCCGCATGTGGGTGGACTATATATACCCTTCCTAGCATGTTAGGAAGGGTGTTGGTCATTTCATTTTCTCTCAATCTAATATCACCTAGTTCCAACCAATTCTCTCTATTTTTGCTCTTTACTTTCTCTCTCTAGAATTCATCTTCTTCATCTATTTTCTTACTTTAATTCGTGCTCTATTATCTAAATATATGGGACAACAATTGGTATCAATCGCCACGGGGTAGACTTGTGATTGGTTGTTGTTATTGTATGTGATTTGAATGATTTAATCCATAAATCATCTCGGATTTAATCTTTCTCTGTTTTTTCGTGTTCTTCATCTTGCTACAAATCTTCTCTATAGTTGTAGTAGTGATTTGGTTGCTTTGGTTTGGGTAAAATCACGTTTTTTCTTGGCAAAAATCTCATTTTTTACCTACACATTGCGATAGAGTTTCCATCGGAAGGTACAAGAAAGGACTGTTTGATCGCAATAACCCTAAGCTTTTACTTTGCGATCAGTTATTGCGATACTCCTTATTCCGACGTGGATTGCGATCGTACATTGCGATCGTGGATTCCGACGGAATTAAGGCACATTGAAAAGTTACTCTGTCAAAATTTCATTTGTCACATTGCGACAGAACATTCCGACAGAACATTCCGATAGAACATTCCGATGGACATTCCGATGACATGTTTAGCTAAATTTTGTTCGAGTATTTTTTAGACTTAGCCACCATCTAGACTAGTTTTGGAATATCGTTTAAACGAAGATTAAAAAAAATAGTTAAAATTTTTCCGTCAAGTAAATTCAATTTTTTTCCATACTAGTTTTAGGACATTTCTAGCTCGATTTCAAATTTTGGCGATTACAAAATTTTTTTGGTCTACCGTTTTGTCAGACTTGGGAATTTATAGTCGGACTGAAGAAAAATGGCAATTTTCGGAATTTATTCCACAACTCAATCACAACACATCTACTTAAGATCCATATTCACTTCATCATAACAGAGAATATTAAGATGGATTCAACTGCCGAATATCGTGTGACGAACAACAACATAATGGTGGCGGGTAACAAAGAAAGACCACCAATGCTTATGTCGGGTCGATATGATCAATGGCAATCTCGTTTTCTACGTTATCTTGACACAAAACCTAACGGTGATGCTTTAAGGCAATGTATTTTGGAAGGACCCTATAAACTCTAAAGGATTCAAGTTCCCAGAGTACCAGCCACAGACACTACTGAAGAACAACCAGCTTATGAACGTGATGAAAAGAGGAAGGACCTTACACCAGAGAACCGTGCTTGGTTGATGCAAATAAGGAAGCAATCTACTTAATTCTCAGTGGAATTGGAGATGATATTTATTCCACGGTTGATGCATGCCCTACTGCTCAAGAAATGTGGACGGTCATTGAAAGATTGCAACAAGGTGAATCACTTAACAAACAAGATGTGAAAACTAAGATGTTTTGGAACTTTGGCAAGTTTACATCAAAGGATGGGGAATGAATTGATTCTTATTACTCCCGATTCTACAAGATGATGAATGATATGACCCAAAACAACTTGCAAGTTTCCACCATGCAAGTCAATGTCCAATTACTACAACAACTTCAACCAGAGTGGACACGGTTTGTCACCTTGGTGAAACAACAACAAATGTTAGATGAAGTTTCATATCACAAGCTCTTTGACATTTTGAAACAATTTCAAAATGAGGCAAATGAACTTCGAGCTGAACGAGTTGCAAAGGTTTCCAATCCACTTGCTTTGGTGTCTACCACTCAACATTACCCAGATAATCACTCTCGTACTTCAAAGACCTACTCTATTCAATCATCATCACCACGATCATCCACTATCTCCAAGTCACATGCTCCAACACGATCCCGAGGCAAAGAAGTTGCAAGAGCACCATCACCCACACCTGAGCAATCATCCGAAGAAGACAGTGATAAAGAAGTAGCTCAAAGGGATAGGGAATTCAAGCAACAAATGGCTTTCATTATGAATTAATACAAGAAAATCTACAAACCCACCAACAACAACCTTCGAACATCTTCAAACCCGAGGAACACCTATGCACAGAGTCCTCCAAGGTATGACACACGAAGACGTGTTGAGAGTCCTCCAAAGTATGATCGACAACCTAAGTATGATAATCAGAGGGTGGCTACTGTTGTTGGAAATAGGGAAACTGTTGGTACTCAAGTTGTGCAACAAAGTGGGATTCAGTGTTTTAACTACAGAGGTTTTGGGTATTTGGCCCGGGAATGCAGGCAGCCAAAGAGGGTTAAAGATTATGGTTATCATAAGGAAAAGATGCTGCTGTGCAAGAAAATGGAAGCTGGAATCAAGTTATTAGCTGAGGAAGGAGAAATGCTTGACGAGACAGATGATGAACTCTCCGACCAAGAACTCAAGGCACATTATTCATAAATGGCAAAGATTCATGAGGTCCTTAACGTCACTGAAGATGACAATGGTCCTATCTTTGATACCGAGCCAATTGATAAGGTACAACACGATGATGAATATAATGTGTTTGGTGATACACATGAGCATAGTGATCTACCAACAACAATTACTAACACGTGTATGATGGAAACGGTTGATAGCAATACCACACCCGATTCATCAGACATGTGCAATAATGAGTTTGAGGATGATCAACATGCAAATGAGTATGATGACGAGGAGCGTGTCGCGCTTGCTAATTTAATTGCTAGTTTACAAAAAGATGTCAATGAAAATAGAAAGAGTGAAAAGCATTTAAAGAAAGCAAACGCAGCGCTCACTCAAAACTTTGAAGAAAGCAAAGCCGCTCTCGTAAAAGCTAGTGAGACCATTGATAGTCATAGGGCTGAGCTTCTTCAAAAGACCAAAGAGCTTGAGGGGTACAAATGTCGTGTAATCGACGTTAAAAAGGACGATTTTGAAAATAAATACAACGAAGCTCTTGCTTTGTTAACTAAGGAAAAACGTCAATTTAATGCTTTATTAAGTGATGAACGTCAAAAAACGTACCTTGACACAACAAAAGTTAATGAACTTGAACATAGGCTTTCTATGAATATCACCGATTCTGCTAAAATTCTTGACGAAAAGAAACAAGAGGTTGAAACAATAAAATTTCAAAAATAGACAAAGCAAAGATACTGAAAAAGTAAAGGATCTCAAAGAACAAGTAGATTTTTTGAAAAAAGTTGTTTATAAAACTCATGACTCTATTCAAACTGTTAGAATGATGGCACCTCCGTCTTTTTTCAAGGGTCAACCTAGCTTTGCCACCCCCAAGTACCTCGAACAAGCTCAAGCTGCGAACCCTCATTTATATCTTGACGAGTCCGAATGGACCGATCATGATTGCCCTGTAGCTAACCTCGATAGTGAAGAGACGTCCCTTTGGGATGAGGAGAGTAGATCACCGGTCAATAAAGATTTTGTGAAACCATATAACTATGCTTATCTAAACAGTCTTTATGGTCTTTTCACTCCACAAAAACAGAAGTCTCGTGAGGAATTCTTTTAGAATGCAAACAACAAAGAATTCAATGGAAGAAAGCTTTTTCCACTAAGAGGAAAACTAATGTTTTTAAATATATTAAATATTTGCCTCTAGATGCTTCTAAAAGCAAAAGTAGAAAAATACTTGGTTTTCTGTAACACCACATTGAAAATGTTCAATCAAATGTCAAAAGCGATTGGGAAAAACGTCAAAAGGATAAGTGGAAAACCGAGATTCCTCACGACAGAACTGTGCTTGTGAAAGAACTTCTAATACCAAATACAAAGATAATAAAAGAACATGTTCTTGAGTTTGAAAACTTGATTCGGTCTGAAATGTTTGATGATTTGAAATATGTTGAGTCTCTTGAAAAAGAAATTGATGAACTCCAAAATGACAAATCAGATTTTTCAAACGAATATGATCTACTCTTAGAAGAATGTCTCTCCAAATATTTTTTTGTGTTACTCTTCAATCTTGTGCTGATATCGATGAATATTCTAATGTTGCATGCAAATATCTTGATAAAATCAAAGAATGTGAGCGTCTTGAACTTGAGCTTTCGAAACGTAAAGAAAATTTTGATAAAAAGGCTTTTGAGTTACTTCAACACAAAACTAATTTCCTTCAAAAACATTGTCATTCTCTTGAACTTGCTTTGCAAAAAGACGTTGGTAGTTTTCCACATGATAATAACTTGGAAGGAAAACTTTCAAAACGTTTCGAGAAATGAATGAACAGAATTTGGAAATTAAAGGGTTGAAAGCTCAGTTACAAGACAAGGAAATAGCGATAGCAGAGTTGAAGAAACTCGTTGCTAAGATGGGTGGGAAAATTGTGGAACCTACTGTTAAGAAACATGTTGTAAGAAAACCCAATGCGCAAAAAGTGACTAGACCCTCTGTCTTGGGAAACCATCTATTTTCTCTAATTCTGCATTTGCAAAACCTGTGTTTGCCCCCAAGACGGATGGGAAGGATAGGTTACCACAAACCACTCCCAAAACACATATTCTATCACAAAGCATTAAGAACACAAATGTGGTTAAACCAGGGATGCATAGATTGGCCACTACACCTACAAACAACAAAGAAAGTCAATCACCTCAGATTTCTAGAAACACTAATAGACGTGTGTCTCTTACTACAGGAGTAGTCCCCACTGATAGTGTTAGCCGGCCCTAGCTTAAGAGCACTCGCATGAATGAAAAGGTTTGGCAACACAATAGTCAAGGGAAGATGAAGACAGTAGAAGACCACCCTTGGATTTACAATGTTTCTAAGAATAAAACGTTTGTAATCGCGTGTAATGACGATTTGAATGATTCGACTTTGAATGCTTTGAATGTTAAGTTTGTTTGTGTGAAATTTGGAAAGTATGCTAATGCCAATCATGCTATGTGTGTTTCGAATAATGTCAAAGGCGTAGATACTAGAACTAAGAAGCAAACTGCGATGCCTATTAGTGCTAGAAAACCCAAACGCAAAGTGAACCATTATGGTGCAACCCCCCCTAAGAAAAGTATTGCATCAGACTCCACCACTAAGAACCCTAGAAGTAGAATTCGGGAATTATATGAGTCTGTTAGTAAGCCTTGGAAATGGTGGTTTGCTAATCAATGTCCTCCAGGATATAAATGGATGCCTAAGGTTAGGACAGAAAATGTCACTACGTGCGTTAGTGTGCCTCTAAGTGATGAAACTGGGGAAACTAATGAATCGGAAATCACAACTAACATGGAATCCAATTTAACAATGCTCCATCGTGTTCTAATTCTTCTGCAGGTGATCGAGATAATTCTCTTCATATTGGACTCCGGATGCACGAAGCACATGACGGGGAATCTCAAGCTTCTAATTAACTTCGTAGAGAAGTTCCTGGGTACGGTCCGTTTCGGAAATGATCAATTTGCACCGATCCTAGGATATGGAGACTTGGTTCAGGGAAATATCACTATCAAAAGGGTTTAATACGTCGAAGGGCTCAATCATAATCTTTTCTCGGTTGGTCAATTTTGTGATGCGGATTTGGAGGTTGCTTTTAGAAAGAAGACATGTTTTGTTCGTGATTATGATGGGAATGACTTACTTACCGGTTCACGTGGTACTGATCTCTACACTATTTCACTACAAGACTCCACATCTTCAACTCCAATCTGTTTCATGGCTAAAGCTTCAACAACTCAAGCTTGGTTATGGCATCAACGTTTATCTCATCTTAACTTTGATACCATCAACTTGCTTTCCAAAAAAGATATTGTGCGAGGCCTTCCTAACTTGAAATTCATCAAAGATCATCTTTGTTCTTCTTGTGAGCTTTGTAAAGCTAAACGGAGAAGTTTCAAGACAAAGACTACACCAAGCTCTAAAGGACGGTTAGATCTTCTTCATATAGATCTGTGTGGTCCCATGCGTTTTCAAACCATCAATGGGAAGAAATATGTTATGGTAATTGTCGATGACTACTCAAGGTACACGTGGACCCTCTTCTTACGGTCCAAGGATGAAACACCTGAGGTTTTCATTAACTTCCTTAAGCTGATACAACGTGGTCTTCAAGCTCAAGTAAAAGTGGTACGTACTGACAGAGGCACATAATTCTTGAATTCAACTCTGAAGAAGTATTTTGAAGCCGAGGAATTGAACACGAAACATCTATTGCTAGAACACCTGAACAAAACGGTGTTGTTGAAAGATGAAACCGTACTTTAGTTGAGGCTGCTCGAACATTATTATCTGTTTCAAAACTACCATTATTCTTTTGGGTCGAAGCCATATCAACCGCATGCTACACACAAAACCGATCCTTAATTATCCCTAGACACGAAAAGACACCATATCACATAATTAATGATCGTAAACCTTCCCTCAAACACCTTCATGTTTTTGGATGTACGTGTTACATTATTCGCGATGGTGAAAATCTGGACAAGATGAAAGAGATAGGTGATGCATGCATTTTAGTGGGATATGCAACTCAGTCTAAGGGATACAGAGTGTACAACAAGAGAACAAAATTGATAGTCGAGACTATTCATATCAGATTTGATGAATTGCAAGAAATGGCACTTGAACAAAACAGTTTAAGTCCGGATCCACAACAACAAAAGACTTCTGTGCACAACCGCATGGAACTCGGAACTCAAGACCACAGTAATGAACCGTCAAGTTCAACGTTGGTTCCTAAACATGTTCCTATAGCAGATATGACAGTGGACACGACACTTGAAGAGTTGGAAATGTTATATGGACCGATGTTTGATGAATATTTCACGGGGGAGAAACATGTTGTATCAAAGTCTTCTGCTGTTACTCATGATAAGAATGATGATACCGATCATCGTCAACAAAAGGATACACCTTCATCTACTTCAACACGGGTTGCTACAGATCTACCTCCTCAGAATATCACTTCAACAATCAATCCTACAACATCCACAACCACTGTCATTGCTCCAGAGAACACAAATCAAGCAGACGATGCATTATCTGACGATGATGATTTTCACAACCCATTCGGTACACCAGTACACGAAACTGGAGAGTCTTCTACTCGCCATGTTGATCCGTCAAATATGCATACATTTTATCAATGACATCCTTCAACACATCATTGGACCCGAGATCATCCTTTGGTTCACGTAATTGGAAACCCTTCACAGCCTGTTCGTACAAGACGACAACTAGCAACCGATGGTGATGTTTGTATGTTCGCACTCGCCGTGAGTACAGCTGAACCGAAAAACATCAAAGAAGCAATGGTTGATAATGCATGGATTGAATCGATGACGGATGAACTTCAACTATTTGAAAGACTTAAGGTCTGGGAACTTGTTGACAGACCATAAGATGTGATTCCAATAAATCTTCATTGGATCTGGAAAAACAAGATGGATGAAGAGAATACGATCATCAAGAACAAAGCTAGGCTAGTGGCTAAGGGGTATGGCCAGAAAGACGGAATTGATTTTGACGAATCATTTACACCAGTTGCTCGTATGGAAGCGGTCAGGATTTTCCTTGCTTATGTTGCACATAAGGGATTCACTGTTTATCAAATGGACGTGAAGACAGTATTTCTTAACGGTCCTTTGAAGGAAGAAGTCTATGTAATGCAGCCGGAAGGATTCGTTAATCCTCATTATCCTGACAAGGTGTATCATCTCCACAAATCACTTTATGGACTCAAGCAAGCTCCAAGGGCGTGGTACGACGAGCTCTCAAAATTTCTGGTCTCCAAAGGTTTCTCAAAAGCTTCCATTGATCTAACTTTGTTCACTTATAAATATGGGTATGACATTTTGCTTGTGCAGATTTATGTTGATGACATTATTTTTGGGTCTACAAACCCAAAACTTTCAAAATGGTTTGAAAAAGTAATGCACAACAAATTTGAAATGTCTATGATGGGCGAACTAAAATTCTTTCTAGGAATTCAAGTTCACCAATCCCCAAGTGGTATCTTTATTAACCAAGCTAAGTATTGTCAAGAGATAATCAAAAAACATGGTATGACCTCATGTGACCCAGTTGGGACGCCAATATCAACCACATCCCTAGATGCTGATTTAGAGGGAGTTGCTATAGATCAAACGAGATATCGTTCCATGATCGGCTCCCTCATGTACTTAACAGCAAGCCTACCAGATATATCACATGCTACGTGTTATTGTGCACGATATCAAGCACGACACACTGAAAATCACCTCAAGGAGGTTAAACGGATCTTTTGATACCTCAAGAATACAATTCATTTGGGACTCTGGTATCCGAGGGAAACCGGTTTCTTTCTAACGGCCTATTCAGATTCTGATCATGCAGGGTGTCTTGATACACGAAAAAGTACTTCTGGTGGTGTGCAATTTATAGGTCAAGATAAGCTTGTAGGATGGTCTTCCAAGAAGCAGGATTGCACGTCACTTTCATCAGGCGAAGCGAAGTATGTGTCTCTATTTGCGTGTTGTGCTCAAGTTCTATGGATGAGAACACAACTCACGGATTATGGCTTTCACTTTGATAAAGTACCTATGTACTGTGACTCAAAGTCGGCCATAACCATCTCCTGCAATCCGGTACATCATTCCCGCACGAAGCACATTGATGTCCGATATCACTTCATAAAGGAACAAGTTGAAAGAGGTATCGTTGAACTATACTTTGTTGGAATGGATTACCAATTACCCGACTTGTTTACGAAAGCTTTGTTGAAAGATAGGTTTGAGTACCTCGTTAGGCAAATTGGTATGAGATGTTTGACTCCAGCAGACCTAAAGATTCTGGCAAAGGTGCCTGCTTGATTTTTATATCAAACATCTACATGTAAATATCTTTGAAAAAGTAAAATACAAAAATATAAAACATATAAAAACAAAACACAAAACTAAAAATCTTTCAAAATCCAAAAATATTCTTCTCGACATGTCTTTCAGTATCGATAATATGGACGTACCTAGAAATGTCGCTCAATAACGACACGGGTGTACATAAAGCTCGAATGAAAGTTGTAAATATTTTTTAAAACATGTCATTTCTTCTTTTAATAAAGGAAATTGTCTATTTTGGACAATATTTCCAAACAACGGGTAGAGCAATCTATCGCGGGTTGAGGTGGTCACAAAACATTCAACGTTTTGAGCTCAACACAATGGCTTGTAATCACTTTCAGATTGCAACCCGGATCTATATTCACGGGGGAGTGTTCGATTTCGTACTCTTACCCTTAGCAAAATAAGAGAAATCTTCTTACACTTGAGTGGATTTGTCAAGACATTCAAAGTCTATGAACTCAAGTTTATGCTTTAGAAAAACCATATCGCCAAAAAGAATGGATTTTTTCAAAAAGCGTTGAACACAATTTTTTCAAGAGTTTTTTAATGATTATTCAAAATCTTTAAAAAATTGTGTGTTCAACAACTCCTATCCTCAAAAAGCGGAATGTGGATCATATCCTCACAATGACAATTCAATTGGATCAATTTTTGAGGGGAAGCATTTCAACTTCATGCAAAAGATTAACACATCTTTCTCCCGGAGATTTTCAAGACTATTTTTCAAAATATATTTTAATCAAATTTGGTATCTCTAATATCAAAAGATTTTATATATTAGAGATAGGGGGAGAAAATGTGATTAAAAAGTGATCTAAAGACTCAAGCACTTTAAACTCTTATCCAACATGTGTTAAAATGTCTACTTAAATTCTTTCGCATTTCTATGAACATGAGTAGGGGGAGTTTTTCTGAAACGACAAAACTAGCAAGGTGTTAAATGTTTTTCAAACACTTTGTTAGAATTTAAAGTGGTTTTTATGGTGCCGATCAAATACCCACAACATTTTTAATTCACGACGTTATTGGTGTCAAAAGGGTGGTTAGGTTTAAGTCCTATGATCCAACCAGAACCGAAGGGATCTTCCCAGGGACAATCCAATAGATTATTAGAAGTCCTTAGGAAAGATGGAGTAGAATGTGAACGTAGTT
Organism: Glebionis coronaria; assembly: GCA_025667525.1. Taxonomy (NCBI): domain Eukaryota; kingdom Viridiplantae; phylum Streptophyta; class Magnoliopsida; order Asterales; family Asteraceae; genus Glebionis; species Glebionis coronaria. Next base: position 296,744,931 of record CM046874.1, read on the forward strand.
GAATGCCGACTAAGTACTGATGCTAGCACTGGAACAATCACAACAAGGTGCTAGTAATGGTTTTTTGGTAAGTATTGAAGGGGTTGAAGAATGAAAAAGAAATGTAAGGATAAAGGGTCTAAAGAAAGAAGCCCTCCATACAACTTAGGCAGAAACCGGGTCAACACATCATGAAGACAACTCATCATGGACCCAGTGATGTATGCACAACCCTTTCCTAGCTACTCAGGCTTCTCTCAAAAGAAGTTTGTTTTATTGTCACGGAGAACAACATGACTTCTATTATCTTTCTCATTCCGAGATAGTTGATATTGAATAGGTGGCATCTGCTCCAGCCTCCGACCACTAAAATTTCACAAATCGAGTCTAGAGCCAAGAGATCAGTCAAATCTCGTTAGGACACACGGATGAAGAACAAGAGAGTCCTACGCTATATCCTTGTGATATTGCTAGAACACTCAGAGTGATACTACTTAGTATTCACAATGATGAGTGGAAATCCTTCCAGTGTTAACATCAAACAGCACTACGGTAGGTCATATGCAAGATTCTTTATGAATTGAACATGTGTAAAACTGAAAAGCAACAGTGGTTTGATTCTGAATTGATTCAAACTCGTTTCAGGTTTCTATGCAATATCTTTATGGTCTTTCCAGAACATTTAGAGTAATATTCATTAATATTCACAGCGACGAATGGAAATCCTTCTAGCGTCAACATCAAACAGCGCTACGGTAGGTGACTTGTGAGATTCTTATGAATCAAGCTTGTTTCAACTGGAAAGCAACAATGGTAAGATTCTTTATGAACCACACTTGTTCCAGGAATTTGAATTGACGACTTAAATCAAGCGGATATTTATCCAATTGATTCACTCTTTATGTTCGCAGTCTTGCTTTGAGACGGTCGAGTAAAGAGAACGGCTAGTACAGCCGCGAAACCCTGTCCAGGAGATTCTTAACTGAATCTACCTATCACAGGTACGGTATTTAATATCGTATAACGGTCTTCATCGACCGGAGGTAAAACGCTACCGATTTAGGACGAATGTCAAAGCCATTCTGTCCGCGTCTATGTTTTGTCTCAAGAAGGTGGCGTTACAGTGTACTCAACAAAGTCAAAGATTCAAAACCACATTCTCATGCCTAAAGACATATTCGACAATTAATAGTGTGAGCATGTGGATGAAGACACAAGATCGTAAGATGGCAAAGACAAGTCAAGGATGATTTGAAGATATAAAACTTAAAGACAAAGTCAAAAGACAACGACAAAGGCTCAAAGATCACAGCATGAAGGAACAAGACTACGATTACACATTCAAGACTCATTTATGGCGAGATTAGTAATCTCTACAAATTTCCTAAATGACCAAGGTTTATGACCTCTCATTAGGGGAGATTGTTAGCCTCAAAATATTGAGTCAAACAAGAATGATCGATCATATGTTTATTAAGTATCGTATTTTAGAACGTTGTAATAGGTAGTATATTAGTCGTGTTATACGGGCTTAACTTTAGGCTAAAGTTCATTCATAAGTAACTAAAGCCCAAAAGGAAAGCCCGGCTCAAACAATATAGTCCATAAAGAAGCCCGCATGTGGGTGGACTATATATACCCTTCCTAGCATGTTAGGAAGGGTGTTGGTCATTTCATTTTCTCTCAATCTAATATCACCTAGTTCCAACCAATTCTCTCTCTTTTCTCTCTCTACTTTATCTCTCTAGAATTCATCTTCTTCATCTATTTTCTTACTTTAATTCGTGCTCTATTATCTAAGTATATAGGACAACAACCTTCTTTCTCATTCCTCCTCATTTATCAAGAAAACACACAAATCCATTCCTCCCCCAACTGTTCAAGTAAAACTACTTTTAAACTTCTATCATTTCACCATACAAACTACGTATTCACACGATGCACATAACCTCCAAAAACTTGTACAACTAACGCATCTACTTACAAAGCACACTCTTCGAATATCATTTCTTGGCTGAGTCAATCAAGGGTTTCACGTTCGTGAAGTGAGTATGGTTTTTGAACGTGGGTTTCGCGTGTTCGAGGTTCCTATTGTTGCTATTGCTGACGCGAGTAGAAGACGACGAGGGTTTCATTGTTTCCGACGTGTGTTTCATTGTTGTGACGCGAGTTTTACTAGCTTGAATGCTTAGCTCCAGGTTGGGGTTGTCACTGTTCATTTGGTCGGCGTCTCATTCATTACAAGTGCATTCTTACCGAGGGCTCAAGCTTACCCACAAACTAACATACTTCTTTGTTTCTTTTTTGTCGTGTTTATCACACGTCATGTGTCACCTTACCATGTTTTTTTTGCTTGAAAATTTAATGTCACAAGATACATATAAAGTTTCTAAACATTCGTTTGAAATAGATTTCACGTAAAGGTTTTGAGCAGTTTCTTTTAAAACTCACGTGTATGACATTTATGGTATGTGTCAAGCTAAATGGGTACGTGTCGAAACACGGTTTTGTACCGTAAAAGTTATAGCTTATGTAAGATGAGAGCTTTGTAAATGAGTTGTGGGGGTTTTTGGTTGAGAGCTTGACAAGGGTTTATGAAATGACGATTGTAAACTAGCGAGAGTTTTGCGAGAATTGTGAGAGTTGGTTTTGTTTAAAACTTTAACGAGAGAGAGAGAGAGAGAGAGAGAGAGAGAGAGAGAGAGAGAGAGATGAGTCTGAGATGAACTAAAAGCCTTGTTTTATAAAATGGTGAAGTATGTGTTTCCTGCTACTTCTTTTTTTTACACCGAGTTTGAGAGAGAAGAAGAAATGAACATATATATATATATATATATATATATATATATATATATATATATATATATATATATATATATATATATATATATATATATATATATATATATATATATATATATATATATATATATATATATATATATATATATATATATATATATATATATATATATATATATATATATATATATATATATATATATATATATATATATATATATGAACCGAGAGAGATAGTAAGATAGTGATAGAGATATGTCATGTTGATAAATGTATAGTTGTTGTGTAGAGGTTACTTTCGAATAATGATTTTGCGTCGAGATTATTTTAACTAGGTACGAGGCTTTGAAATGAAAGTGTCGAGTCGAATTGATTTACCGAGAGCTAAGTGTTATTTATTTAAAATGACTATATTAAAATTTACGTTGAAAGGCTGTCGATTTTCTTTTAGAAAACTATAAGATATTTTAACTAAAGTTAAAATGTTATAAATATATGTGACACCAAAAGGCTGCCGAATTTTATTAAGTCAAGACGACATCTTCCTTACTTGGAAGTTTGGTCAAATATTACACCAGCAAACATTTTTAGCATATAATTTATAACTTAAACGGTGGTAAAGGGTTACATGTGCGTGTCACGTACGCATTACTGCGTTCTTTGATTGCAACCTAACTTAGCATTTATATCTAGGTTGCGACTTGTGCTTGTTGCATCTGTGATTTTCATATTCTTACTGTGAAATCGTTTGCATTCTGAGGTGAGTCATAGCCCTTATTAAACTGCTTTTTATGTTTAATCATATGGGTGAGATAAATGCTTTGTTGCCTGCCTAATGGATGCAAGATCTGTTTACATTGTTTCCTTGCTTATAGTTATGTGTGATATGCCTAAGTAGTGATAGCCCATTAGTCCCCTTCTATCATGAACTGTTAGTTACTCTACGTAAATAGGCGCTTATGCTAATAATAGGTCTATTGGAGTTTGACAACTCCCTCCCGGGTGAACAAATACATCGCCATGCCAAACGGGTGTTTATCATATGGTGCTAGGTGGCCACGGGTTAGGAACCTATTGGGGAAAACTTATATATTACGTGTGCATCATGTGTATGTGCTTGTCATTAGCCTCGGTGTCATGAGCTTAGAGCTATCATAATTATAATCATTCTATCTGATTCCCATATGCATGACACTATATCGCCCATAATGTCTCATATGCTTTAAACAGTTTGTTTGCGGTCTAATATTGAATGCTATACTTTTAACTTAAACCTCTAAACTCACCAGCCTCGTGTTGACATTTTTAAGCATTTATCTCAGGTGTTGAACTGCTTGCTTGTTGCTTGATTTGGAGTCTCATGCATACTGTACTTGGATTTGAAGACTTGCTCATGCTTAATAAACTTTTTACCTCATTGTTGCTACTTAAACTCTGATTTCCGCTGCACTTGCTTAAACTTATTTATGATTTGAACCTTGTATTTCTAAATCTAATGCAACGAGGTAAATTATTTTAGAACGTCTCACTTAGAGTCGTTCTCTTGCACCTTGGACTTTGTTATTATGACGTAACAGCCCCGAGCTTTACCGCTTTCGTTGACCAATATTTGGGGCGTTACAGATCGGTATCAGAGTCAGGGTTATAGAGAACTAGGATTGCATTTTAGGCCTAGACTATAACCGATATGTGCTTCTGTGCTACTTGTTAAGTATTACATGGTATATGTATATGTACTTCATATGATAATGATATATGTATATACTATGCATGAGTATTCGGTATACGATGCATGCTTTTAATTTTCATACATGGTTACTATTTTGCATACCCTAGTATTATTTTTCATTTTAAGTTCGTTTTTCTCTCGGTATCTTTACGAATTGATTATAATCGATACCAATCAAGTCACTTAATTTTTCTTGGCATTTGATTGTAAAGACTTTGGTAATCTATTTTTACTTTCCACAAAACTGTCAAAAAGGTAAAAATATTATCTTCTACGTATCCATACTAAGCTAAAGACAAATTACACATACCACTTAATAAGCACAAAGTACAAGTCAACAATGTACAAGTATGTAATAAATGCAAAAAATGTAAAGTCCAAAAAATTAAAGTGCTAAAAAAATAAATTTGTAAACTAAAAGGACTAAAAATGTAAATTATGCGAACTAAATGCCAAATGTAACAAATATAACAAACTAACAACTAAATATAACAAACCTAACAAATTCCAGGGACTAAACAGCAAACCCTAATTAGTTGTAACTAATTTCCAACAAACTAGCATGTTTTACAAAACAAAGGACCTAAGTCCAATTATTGAAAAGTTTTTAACTAAAAACGGGTTAAGGATAGTAATAAGCTGGATAAGTAGTTTTACTTGACCAAATAAGTTGGAACAAGTTTCATTAGATTAAGAATTGAAAATTAGCTAGTCAAAATCAAGGACATAAGCTGGGATGGTCTAAATCTCAAATAAGCTATTTTTAATAAGCCAAGTTTAAGAGATAAGCACTTCTAGATAAAAACTTGATATGAAACTCACAAGAAACATTTATAAGCTCAAAATAATGACACTTGTCCAAGAAAATCCAAATTTCATCCACAAAATAAGCTAGAAAGTGAAATAAGCTCAAACTGGATTATGTTGACCAAGTTTGACTACCGTTAACCAAAGTTTGACCAAGTCCAAATCCTATTTTTATCACTTTTATAACTGATTTGTGAAATAAAATGGCATATTTTGTGAATAGAATCAATGGGAAATGATTTTTGACTAAGGCATAATGAAGCTTTTATCATAGAGACTTTTAGAGCATCCTAGCTTATTCTATAGTGCAAACTAGACCTAGAAGCTTATCAATCTTGAAAGCTAGGATGTTCAGCTTTCCAAAAAGCTAAAAAACTTGACTTAACTTCTAGTAATGAGGAAACTACAGTCAAATGAAGTTGCCTATCTGATGACTACTATTCTGACCCATAGTATTTTTGCGTCATTTGCCTTTTTGACCTTATGTTTGACTTAGAAACTTTGCACAAGTGTTATTTACCAGTTGTTGAGTGTATTAAAACAACTTTAACTCCAAACTTCTTGCTGAATCAAAAGATAGCAGATCAACCAAACACTACTTAAGGTCATGAAATAGAATTAGAGCAAGCTAATACCAATTAAGCTATGAGAATCAAACTACAAACTATCAAAATATATCAAAAAGATCACAGAGAGCAGGTAGCAAGAAAAATCAAGCAGGTTTACACTAGTTATAAGAATTGAGCATGCATTTGACAATTTAGTGGAATTCAAAACAGAATCAAGTACTTTTTAGCAATGAAGCCTCCTTTGGTGGAGAAGAGAGTGTTGAACTCTCTTTTAATATTATTCAACACCCTATCATCTATCATCAATCAACAAATCAACATCAAACACCATGAATCGTCACCTTTCAATCTGCTACTGCCTGAACTTGATCTATGGCTAGAACTGGTTAAGTAAGCTATGAACTGCAACATCTGAACAAGATAGCTTCTCCGAACATCAACACAAGTCTGTTATTCAACTATGAATAACAGAATCCCAGCAATGAAGATATGAACAGTAAGAATAGTAAAGTAGAATGAAGAGTGAATGAAATGTGAATGTAAGGTTTATTAATGGAGGAAAGTTGATAATTCTGTTACAACTACTTCTAACAAACTTAAGAGTGGTTGTCAATCACTCTTAAGCTGTTAAAAACTAAAAGGAAAGTAAATTTAGGAGAATTCTACTAAATGTATGTTTTTCACACACTTGCTACATGTTTAAAAATGAGATATCATCTAGTATTTATAGACAAGAGTAAAGCTAAGGTGAGGTGTGATGACATGCCTCCTCCAATTGCATTCTTCCATGTGTACTATTCCTCTAAAATTGATTTGAATGTTCTTGGCCAGAAATTGGGGGATTTTGATTCTCTTGATGAAAAGTTAATTTGATTGTTGGGTTGTGTTCGTCACTCCTTTGCGATCACTTTTCATGTTGAAAGCTTCTTATGATATGGCCTCTAGCTAAATCCACGACCTCTTGATGAACTAGCCACGTGGCGTGATAGCATTTGATGTTAGAGAGCACACGGAGTGTTATCCAAACCTTGAAATATGATTGGCTGTTTTAAGTGAGTGGGCGCACTATGGAGATACTTATCTCTCCTCATTAATGAGCTAGTAGCTAGCAATCCATGGTTTAAATTTCATGGTTTCTCATTGGTTGATTAGTATGTCACACGGATTGAACTTCAAATAAGTATCCAAAATGGCATAAACAGCCCCTAGTTTCGGCGGATTGTGTATTAAGCGTAGAAATTTCATAACTTGATATCTTCAGTCCTTCCACTTGTAGTTTGAACAACTTTGACCCTTTGACTTTGGTTGACTTGCATCATAAGCTCTTTGACTTTGTTTATTTGCCACTTTAAGTCCTTTATCTTAGGTAGATTTTCATGAAAGGTCCTTGAACTTTGGAGACTTGTCAAAATAAGTCCTTCTTTTGTCTTTTTCTTGATAATAATGCCTTAAAATCTGTGTTTGCACCAAATCGTATCATTTTACCTACAAAAATCACAAACAACAAAGAATACCACATAATTCTTCTTTTTCACATTAAACTTGGTATTTTTCTTTGTGTTTTAGGGTTTGATATGTTATAATTGATATGAGATTTTACTCATATCAAATCCCCCACACTTGATCATTGCCATGGCCTCATGTAATGCAATATTTCAAAACTCTAAATTACATTTTTCTCATAATTAATCCATCTTGTCCAAGATGAAATGCTTCTACACTATACTATACTATCTGATGCATGATTTTGATTTTTACAATGCAATGCAATAAAAACAATTCTATTTATATTTTTGTATTTTCTTAAAATAGTTTTAATGGAAATAACTCATAAAGAAATCAATAACTTTGATTAGGGATTTGGTACCATGAATACTTATCATCCTCAAGTTTCACTTTCCCCGTACCAAGCTTAAAAACGAGATCATTGTTACTCATAAGTGAAAGTGCATCGGCTATTCATAAAAATTAATTGTGTTACCATTATACCCCCACCTATTTTGCCTCTATCTAATTTTATTTGATCAAATTACTTTTGAGCAAATTTGTCTTTATTTGGTGTGAAATATAAGAAATGTAAAATCTGAAAATAAGGAAGCACGGTTTTAACCCTAGGTAACCATCTTATCCATTACTTGAAAAACCGCCCAAAATTGATATAAATCCGACCCAAAATAATAAGTCATTTGCCTTATGTGTAAGATCCTTATGTCATGCATTAATAAGTAGCTACTCACTCGCTAAAAAGAAAAATAAAACTCACGCAATAATTTATATCCGTTGCCTTTTTGAGACCTTGGATCTTCAATCCCGCAACCCTTGTGAGAGTAACATTGGTTTGGAGCCACTATTAAATTCCCGCAACCCTTGTGAGAGTAATATTGGAATTTAATAGATATTATAATTAACACCACACTGCCCCTCTTGGGAGTCTTTATAATTTTTTTAGCCACTCATTTTTTTATAAGTCGCTCTTATTTTTCTTGATTTCTCACAAATAAAAAAAAATAATTAAAAGAAAAACACCCGCTAAGTATTAAGCATGACATAAATCTAGTACACCTAAAACGTTCTAACTTATAATATTGAGACGTACTTATACGAACCACGAATGATTAGTCAAAATGCATAAGAGACTACAAACCAATTAAAACCGTTCTTCATTATTTATTAACAATATATACATGCGTTGACAAGAAAGTAAAGGTAACGAAAGGGGGTATAATAGCCACAAGTAATTAATATGAGGTTTATCTAGCCCTTTACACTTACTTCAAACTCTATCATCTCTCATTCTCCACAATTTAAAATCCCAAATAATGAGACTCGTGGATGCTTAGCCTAATAAACTAATAAAGGTCTACATGGTTAAGGATACTAGCTAGAGTAAGCTTGAATAAGCAAACTCGGGTTAAGTTAAATTATTCATGGCGGGCTTAATATGTCAAAGATATCTAAACTTGTTAAACCATATCCTTTATTAAATTATTTTTTTCTTTTTCATATATTTTTTATGAAATATAAAAGAAGAAATTATATATACAATGAAAATGTATTATGCAAATGAGAAATGATATATGCAAAAATTATGAATGCATATTTTTGTGGCCAAAGTAGATCAAAAATTTGAAAAATGTTGAAAAATTAATTTTCCCAATTATCACCCAAGGCAATGGTCTTGTTAAGGTCACTTCGATAGAAGACCCCCCTACACTTAAGATAAACATTATCCTCAATGATTAAGAGTATTAGAGTATAAACTCCCCTACACTTATGACATTGTGTACTATGTTTAACTCGAGCTAAGGAAAGGTCTACTAAAGTGAATTCATTTTAGACATTATAAAGAGCCAATTTTGAATCACAAAAGTACCAAAGTAAACCCGATACGAGGGCCTCCTCCATAAGCTCCATGCATGAAATGAGAGAGCAACCCTACAAACACCAAAAAGACAAAAGATAGGCACCCCTTACACTTCATCTCGACTATATTACCCTTTTATTATTCATATCCTACCACACTCTATTTTAGATGATCTAACCTAGTTATTCAAGCTTGATTTAAGGAGTATCTAGCTCGACTCTTCCCACAATGAATTAACTCATGGGGAAAATGGGGGTCTCTTGGACCATTTCAACAGAAATGTCCTCCCAAAAATAATGCTTCACATGATGACCATTCACTTTGAAATTTGGGCCATTTGGTTGAGATAACTCAATGGTTCCATATGGAAACACTTAAGCTATAGTGAATGGACCGGTCCATCGTGACTTAAGCTTGCCCGCAAAAAGTTTCAACTGTGAGTTATAGAGTAAAACAGACTCTCCAACTTTGAACTCACGGTTCTTAATCTTTGCATCATGAAATTGCTTAGTCTTTTCCTTGTAAAGCAATGAGTTTTCATAGGCATCGGTTCTAAGCTCATCCATTTCATTGAGTTGGTTTTTCCTATGTGAAGCAGTTTGATTAAGATCAAAGTTACCCCATTTTAAAGCCCATGAAAGCTTGTGTTCCAACTCAAAAGGAAGGTGGCATGCTTTTTTCATATACAAGACGATAAGGTGTGCAACCTATAGGTGTCTTAAATGCGGTTCGAAAAGCCCACAATGCATCATCAAGTTTATCCGACCAAGAAGCTCGATGCTCTCCCACCGTACGTTCTTCAAACCACGATTTGTGACGTCGGTTTGCCCATTGGTTTGTGGGTGATACGCGGTAGAAAGTCTATGGTTAACACCATATTTCTTCATGACTCTTGTAAATTGATCATTACAAAAATGAGTCCCGCGATCACTAATAATGGCACGGGTACACCAAATCTAGCAAATAATTGCTTCAAGAATTTCACTACCACTTGAGCATCATTAATAGGCAAGGCTTTAGCCTCAACCCACTTTGAAACATAATCCACCGCTACGAGTATGTATTTATTTCCCTTGGAAGATGGAAAAGGTCCCATAAAATCTATGCCCCACACATCAAATATCTCACACTCTTGTATGAAATTTTGTGGCATCTCATCACGTTGATTAATTTTGCCTTGTCTTTGACATACATTACAATATTTCACCATCTCTTGTGCATCCTTGTAGATTGAAGGCCAATAGTAACCCGAATCAAAAACTTTCTTAGCCGTGTAGTTAGGCCCAAAATGGCCCCCCGTAGGTCCTTTATGGAAAGCCTCTAAGATCTTAAAAGCTTCGGGGACATCTACACATCGTCTTATGATTTGATCCGCACATTTCCAAAAGAGGTAAGGATCATCCTAAAAGTAGTATTTAGCTTCTTTTATAAACTTCTTCTTTTGTTTGGAAGTAAGACCCTCAATTAGCACATCCCCCATAAGATAGTTTGCAATATCCGCAAACCAAGGGGTGACATCCTCTTGTGAAGAGATAGACATGAGTTCCTCAAGTGGAAAGGATTCATTTATTTCCTTATGAGGCAATTCTCCTTGAAAAGGATGTTGAAGTCTACTCAAATGATCTGCGGCTAAATTCTCCGCTCCCTTTTTATCACGAATCTGTATTGAAAACTCTTGGAGCAACAAAACCCATCGTAACAATCTAGGCTTAGAATCTTGCTTTGTCATAAGGTATTTAAGGGCGGAATGGTCCGTATACACTATGGTCTTCGAAAGAACAAGATAGGGTGAAATTTCTCAAAAGCATACACAATGGCTAACAATTATTTTTTGTGGTAGTGTAATGCAATTGAGCACCCGTCATTGTCTTACTAGCATAGTGTATAGGTTGAAATTGTTTATTTATCCTTTTTCCCAAAACGGCCCCCACGACATAATCACTAGCATCACACATGAGCTCAAAAGGCAAATCCCAATTTGGTGAAACCAAAACTTGAGCCTTGGTTAATTTCTCCTTAAGGATCTCAAAATATTCTAAACACTCTTGTGTGAATATGAAAGGAGCCTCTTTTTCTAAGAGGTGGGTCATGGGTCTAGCTATCTTAGAAAAGTCTTGTATAAAACGTCTATAGAAATCGCATGTCCCAAAAAGCTCCTAACTCCTTTCACAGTAGTTGGTGGGGGAAGTTTGGCAATAACATCGACTTTTGCACGATCCACTTCTAGTCCATTCTTAGAAATCTTATGTCCCAAAACAATTCCTTCTTTAACCATGAAATGGCACTTCTCCCCATTTAGAACAAGGCGAGTTTCTTCACACCTTTTAAGCATACGTTCTAAATAGGATAGACAAGAAGTGAATGAATCTCCAAACACCGAGAAATCATCCATAAACACTTACATGGTGTGCTCTATCATATCATGAAAGATTGCCATCATACACCTTTGAAATGTCCCAGGAGCATTGCATAAGCCAAAAGGCATTCTCTTGTAAGCAAATGTGCCATAGGGACAAGTAAATGTGGTCTTTTCTTGATCTTTTGGATCAATGGGTATTTGGAAATAACCCGAGAATCTATCAAGAAAGCAATAGTATTCATTTCCCGCTAAACGGTCTAGCATATGGTCCATGAAAGGTAAGGGAAAATGGTATTTCCTAGTGGCATCATTAATCTTTCGATAATCTATACAAACTCTCCAACCCGTGACAAGTCTTGTGGGAATCAACTCATTGTTTTCATTTGGAAAAACGGTGATTCCACCCTTTTTAGGCACACAATGCATCGGGATAACCCATGGTGAGTCGGAAATTGGGTAAATCATACCCTCATCCAGGAGTTTGATAACTTAGTTTTTGATGACTTTATGGATTTTAAGGTTAACCCTTCTTTGGTTTTGAATGTCGAGTTTGTAATCATCCTCCATAAGGATCTAATGAGTATAAAAGTCAGGATCAATCCCCCTTATGTCGGATATTTTCCAAGCAATAGCATTTTTGTGCTTTTTAAGAACTTCTATAAGCTTCTTTTTATCATCTTCTTTCAAGTCTTTAGAAATGATAACGGGTAGCTTATCTTCTGTCTCTAAGAAAGCATACTCAAGGTGTGATGGTAAATCCTTAAGATCTAAAGTAGGTGGACTCTTAATAGAAGGTTTCACTAATGATGGATCATCATTGGTAACTTCGTTAGGAGTATGTGGAGAAGTATGGTCTTCATTGAGAAGTTTCTTAATGGTACGAATATCTTCTTCCCAAATCGGTGGGAGAATCGTCATATGATAAATCCACATCTCCTAAACTTGCTTCAAATTCTTGTAAAAGAAAATCACTTGCACTAAAAGGAGTCAAGGAAGGAGCAATGGAAGCTACGGTCTCAACATGTGGAATGTCCTCATTACTACTCTTGCAAGCATCATGAAAGTGTTCATCACATACTTCATCAAGAACATCCATAATGTTAACGGTTTCACACCCTTGAGATTTCTTAGTCACTTTTCCCATCTTAAACACAACTTTCTCATCCTCTACCCTCATAATAAGTTCCCCTTATGCAACATCAATAAGAGTGAGACCGGTCCTTAAGAAAGGTCTTCCTACAATAAGGGGAACTCTAGGATCCAGATCATAGTCCATAACTACAGAATCCGTGGGGAATGTGAACTTGTCAACTCCGACAAAAACATCTTCCACTATCCCCACCGGATAAGCAATCGAACGGTTTGCTAAATCGAGTGTCATTCTAGTAGGAGTAAGCTCGGGAAGGGAGAGTTGTTTCCAAACCGAGAAAGCCATCAAATTTATGCTAGCACCAAGGTCTGCTAGTGCCATACAATTCTCTACCCCCGGGAAATTACATGGAATTTAGAACCTGCCCGGATCACCAAGTTTAATAGGTAAAGTCTCCAACAACACCGCAGAACAAATATCGTTCAATAAAGTGTTAGGCATATCAACCAATTTTTCTTTGTTTGAGAGAAGGTCCTTAAACATCTTGGCAAACTTAGGAATGTAAGCTAAAGCCTCCGTAAAAGATGTGTTGATATTTAATTGTTAAACATCCTTAAGAATTTGGACAATTGTATGTCATCTTTATTCTTTAACTTCTCTTTCCTTAACCTAGAAGGGTATGGTAGATTAGGTTTGGGTGAAGGTTTAGTATAGGGTGTTGAAGGACTCTTCTCTTGGGTTTCCTCAAGGGTGGGTTTGGAAGGTATAGGATCGGTTAATGGTGGAATGTCACAAGGAGGGACCGTGGGAGGAATCACCGAAGGGGGAGTAGGAGTACTCATTATTACCTTCGGTCCTTGTTCCCCTTTGATGGCGGAGGAATGGAAGGTCCCACGGTGGTTTTCCCACTCTTTGTAGTAATGGCATTAACATTAGCCCGAGGATTGGTTTGGGTATTTGAGGGTAAAGCACCTTGAGGTCTTTGGTTTAAGAGCAACATAAACTTCTTATTTTTCTCCTCTTGCATATCCCTCAATCTCCTCTCACTGGCTTGAAACCTCCTTTCATTATCTTGATTCATCTTATGAAGATGCTCAATAGTGTTAAAATCATTTGGCCCATTCCCTTGAAACCCTTGGTTTTGGAAAGGTGGAGGTGGATTGTGAAACCCTTGGTTATTGCCATGAAAGTTGTTCCCTTGGTTTTGTCCTTGCAAGTTATTTGGCCCGCTATTGTTGTTATTCCCTTGATAATTTCCTGTTGTCCCTTGGTTTCTATTTTGAATTTGTGGATTGTTTGCTTGGTTTTGGGTGGGTTGTTTGGGAGGGAAACCCGGTGGAGCAAGGTAATTGTTGGATTTGTAAGAAAGGTGATTAGGATTGATGTTTGGTTTGAAATGTGCCCTTCCATCATCATTGTAAGCATAACATTCTCCTTGATAGTTTTGAACTTTGTCAAAATTCAAGTATGAGTGAGGGCCTCCACATGTCTCACATTGAAGGGTGATGGAATTAACATTGTTGGTAGAAGAGTTGCTCAATTGAAATTCACAAAGTTTTTGAACCATATCACTAAGTTTATCAACCTTTTAATATAAAGCCTTGTCAATTGATTGAGTAGCACCCTCTTGCACCACATTTACCACCTCATCTCTATCTCGATTGCTTTGGACCATGGATTTTGTCTCAGTGATATCCATTGCCTCTTGGATAGACTTAGCAAGAATGTTTCCACCCGCGGCCGAGTTAAGGGAATCTTGATGGTGTGGTCTCAAACCATTTTAGAAAGTGTTGATTTGGTGGACTTGGTCGAAACCGTGGTTAGGGCACTTTCTTAACAACTCTTTGAATTCATCCCAAGCCTCACTAAAGGTTTGATCTCTCTTCTGTTGAAAGCCTATGATTTGATTCCTTAATGTGGTGGTTCGTGAAGGTGGAAAGAGCTTGTTCACAAATTTCTTCTTTAAGTTCTCCCAAGTGAGAATGCTATTAGAGGGTTGCTTATCTAGCCAAATCCTAGCATTTCCTTCCAAATAGAAAGGGAATAACATCAACTTAACCGTCTCTTGAGGAACCCCATTATACTTGACAGTGTTACAAATGGACAAGAATCTCTTGATATGGTTATGAGGGTCATCCATAGGTCTCCCTAGGAAAGTTATAGTAGAAACCATTTGTATCACACATGTCTTAAGTTCAAAATTGTTAGCGGCTATCTCGGGAATGACTATGGCATCCGCATTCGCATCCATGTTGGATTGGAGAATCGCAATCAATGGTCGATTATCCATGGCTTCGTTTAAGTTTTTGAAAGCACGATGCTCGTGATCGGCTTGAGGGACGGCTTTGTTCTTATTCTTCCTCTTGGGAGGATGAGGTACACCACTCGGTATATGTGTACGCGCTCGACTGCGCATGCAACTAAACACGAGGAATGAGAGAGGAGCTCTCGGTCGACTTTGAAAGAGAATAGATTATCTCCTTCGAGGTTTAATAGTGAAAACCACAAGAAAATATAATATATATGTAATACTAATTGGCTGGCAAAACCCTCAACAAGCGTTCTGATAACGACCTAATTATACATATTCAACCTATCATTATAATGCCACTTTGTAGTATAAATAAGAGCTTCTGATACTTAATATGTTGTGTTTTATATGCAGATATAAAGTTTGAAGGAGCAAAGTGAAGATATACAAAGAAGGGGCCTCAATATGCAAATAAGCGAAAGTTATTAACATAAGATTCTGAATCACCCAGAAGTGCGGCGCACAAACTTAGAAGTGTGGCGCACATTCTCGTCTCCAAAGTGCGGCGTACTTTGGAGAAGTGCGGCGCACATTTGACCCCATACAGCACTATAAATAGAGGCCATTTCCACTCATTTTACACACGCCTCTCTCTCTCAATACTCCATAGCTCGAGTATATTAGCTCTCTTAGTAAATTTTCAGTATTATCCACTTTTGGGAGATACTTCTAACGAGAGCATTCCACTCTTCGATTCTTGGAGGAACGATACAATCGTGACACTTGTGTACTCGTTTATTCAATCCAATCTAAGTATGATGTTCTCTTACTCTTTTCCAATTGTTACTTTGATTACTATGTTGGGATAAGCTATTTGTGACTATATGGGTATGTGTCTATAATTAGCGATGATGCTATGATATGATCCTTTATAAATGATTTCAAGCTAATATTGTAGAACCATTTTACCACCTAGTTCTACAAACCATATTTTATCTAAGTTGATTTGTTACGATAGTTTGGCGTTGAGAAACGCAAATTGTTATAATAAGTTTTCTAGAACTTGTCTATGGTCATGAATCTTTGGTTGGAGAAATCCGCTTAGAAACTTGATAAAATATTGAATTTGTTGGCAACTTGTTTTGAGCTAAGTCGCTTAAATAAACATAAGTCTTGAATCAACCCAAGTAAATTGTGTAAACGCCGTTTTGACGAAAAAGGATTATCACGCTTTACCTACATAAACATATCTCGATCATTATTATCATCATCACGAACTTAAACGAACTATCCCATATTAGTCATACTTGTTATTATTGATATTACTTCAACTGTTTATTTCTTCAATTATTATCTTGATTACCAAAACGAAACTAAGTCTCAGCGAAAGATCCTGGCTTACAACTACAAACCTATGTTACGAACGAAAGGGTATACTTGCTCGTGTTTGTCTTCTAGTCCCTTGTTTTGTCTAAACCTTGTAATATAAATTTAAGACTTGCAAACGAACATCAAGATTTTGGCGCCGCTGCCGGGGACTTATAATCCTGTTTTTTAACCAAATTCGTATAATACTTGAAGAAATTGAACCATTGCTACTCATTTTAAACAAAAAAAAATTTTGCAGTACAGAAAGTATGCCGCACAAACCAAAAAGTGTGCCGCACATTTTCACTGAAAACAACAAATACCTTGTTGGATGCACACCCGTTCATCCGGAACACCACCAATATCACCGTTACCTGAACCTGAACGTACCCTTAACCGAAGGCTACGTAGACTTCATCGCCGTGTACCATTAGCTAGGAGACACGAGCAACCTCAACCTCGCATAATCAACCAACCTTTTGACAATCTTTCACAAATCCTATTTCTCACCAAACTCATCAACCGTTACGATCCAATGTCGGAAACCGATGATGAGCCAATGTGGTCAGCCGATAGAACTGTCGCACCAACTCCTGGCTCCGCAACCGTTTTACCTGAAATTGAAAACGATTTCACAATCAAAGGGAACCACTTAACCCTAGTCAAAAATAACCAATTTGATGGTCGAATCAAAACCGATCCTCACAAACACATCCACGAATTCAGCGGAATTTCTAAAATGTTCAACTATGGAGAAGGACAATCCGAAGCCGTCCAACTCATGATGTTTCCATCATCCCTGACTGGAGAAACCAAGTCATGGCTCGACGAACTTAACGAAGGAACCATTCGAACATGATAAGGTCTTAGAACTGCTTTCATTAGCCAATTCTTTCCTCCTGCCCTATTTGAAAAACTCCTCGGAGAAATCCGAAGCTTTTCTCAACAAGATCGAGAAACTCTCACTGACGCATGGTTAAGAATGAAAGAACTAGTCAGAAACTGCCATGGTCATGGACTTAAAAAAGAAGGAATAATCAAGATTTTCTATCATGGTCTTGACGATGCTACCCAAGATGCATTGAACGCCGCATCTGGCAGAATTTTCCTTTACAAAATCCCTAACCAAGCTTACCAATTATTGGATGACAAAGTCCTACTTAAGCTTGATTGGTCCAAAAATCACAAAAACAAAAACCCACGAAAAACCGTATCCTTTGCCGAAGGAAGCAACAACCCAACCGACACTGAGAAAATTATGGCTCGAATGGATGCCATGTCTCTTAAAATTGAAGAGATAAAACACAAAACATGCAAACGCTGTGGAGGAAACCATCCTTATAGTGAATGTGATGACGATGACACACCCATGACGAAGGAAGGAGAAGCCAACTTCATGAATACCTTTCGTCGAACTCGATTTTATAACGATTATCGTAATCGCGACCGCGATAATTGGAGATCTAATGATAAACCAAGTTATGATCGAAACGAAAATAAACCCACTCAAACCGAAGACAAACACAACCTTGAAACCAAAATCGACCACTTTATAGAATCTCAAATAAAAACCAACATTTTTGTTCGAGAAACATTCACTGACTTCAAAACCAAGTTCGAAACCACGACCAAAAACCACAAAGCTTCCATTCAAAACTTTGAAGCTAAATTTTATCGTTTGGCCGATAAACAATCGAATCGCGCTTCTGGTTCTTTACCAAGCAATACCAACCCAAATCACAAGAACAACAACAAATATCAACCCCCACAAGCTCGTAACGAGCATGTGAATGTCGTATTCACGCGGAGCGATTTATCTTACGAATCACCTACCAAACCTACTCAAGTTGCACCAATCGAAATTCCATTCGATAGTGATAATGAGGAAGAATCCCAACCAACCCACACCAAACCAACTGAAAACCCAACACCCAAACCATATAAACCAAAAGTACCATATCCACAACGCTTACGCAAGCAAAAGATGCAAGCTAAGTATGGTAAATTCCTCGACTTAATACAAAAGTTCAAATTAACATGCCTTTAGTCGATGTTCTGGCTAGAATGCCAAATTATGGCAAATTTATCAAAGAACTTATCAAGAGCAAGCATAAGTTTGAAGAAGTTTCTTCAACTTTTCTAAATGATGAATGTTCTGCCATTATCCAAAACAAAGTACCACCAAAACTGGGAGATCCTGGAAGTTTCCTAACCCCATATACTTTTCCTCACTCATACTCTTGCAATGCCTTGGCAGATCTTGGCGCAAGTATCAACCTCATGTCGTACTCTTTGTATGCTAAACTCTCTAAACACGTTTTAAAACCCACAAAAATGAGCATTCGACTTGCGGACCGTTCTTTCAAATACCCAATGGGGATAGCTGAAAACATGCTCATAGAAGTCGGAAAATTTGTTTTTCCTGTTGACTTTGTGATCTTAGAAATGGAAGAAGATAGCAAGGTACCACTTATCCTTGGTAGACCTTTCTTATACACAGCTGATGCTATAATTAGAGTAAAGAAAAAACAACTCAACCTTGGAGTTAGAGAAGATAGAATTTCTTTTTCTATCGACGAAGCAATGAAACACTCGTACTCTAATGACGATACTTGTTTTAGTATCAATGTCATTGAAGAAATCGTTGAAGCCGATTTCGACGCTGTTCTTGATGAAGGAAGCGAAATTTCACATTCTCTCGAAGGAACCATCCTCGAAGAAGATCTTTTAGCTGAACTTGATGCCTTCATAGCCGACCATACCGATGATGAACCAATCGAAACAATCAAAGAATAAATCGAAACCCCATTTGAAACCATAACTTTCAAAACCGATTTTAAAGTTAAGAAATCTGTCGAAGAACCTCCTACAGATTTAGAACTTAAACCTCTTCCTGAACATCTAGAATATGCGTTTCTTCACGAAGAAAAATTACTCCCTATAAGTATTTCATCCCAACTTTCGGAAGAACACAAAGACGATCTAATTGACATTCTCAAGAAACATAAACAAGACTTTGCTTGTAAAACTTCTGACATTCCTGGCATATGTCCATCGTTCTGCAAACACAAAATCCAACTTTTGGATAACAAGAAACCAATTGTTGAAAAACAACGAAGATGAAATCCTAACATGAAAGATGTTGTTAAAAAATAAATCCTTAAACTCTTAGACTCTGGAATAATTTACCCAATCGCTGATAGCCCATGGGTTAGTCCTATTCATTGTGTACCTAAAAAGGGAGGTATCACTGTAGTAACTGACGAAAACAACGAATTAGTACCAACACGACCGGATGGAGAGTTTGTATTGATTATCGAAAACTAAATGATGCAACCGCGAAAGATCATTTTCCTTTACCCTTTATGGATCAAATGTTAGAAAGACTCGCAGAAAATGAATCATTTTGTTTCCTCGATGGTTTTTCTGGATACTTTCAAATCCCAATCGACCCTATGGATCAAGAGAAAACTACGTTTACTTGTCCATTTGGAACTTACGCTTATAGACGCATGTCTTTTGACCTATGCAATGCACCTGCTACTTTTCAGAGGTGTATGATTGCAATATTTCACGATATGATTGAAGAATCAGTCGAAGTCTTCATGGACGATTTCTCCGTCTTTGGAAATTCTTTCGTCACATGTCTAAAAAATCTAGATAAAATGTTAGCACAATGCGAAGAAGCAAATCTTGTGATAAAGTGGGAAAAATGTCACTTTATGGTTAAAGAAGGAATTTGCTTGTACACAAAGTGTCTGGAGCCGGCCTTGAAGTTGAAAAAGCAAAAATAGACGTGATATCAAAACTCCCACCACCTACTAATGTTAAAGGCATTAGAAGTTTATTAGGTCATGCCGGTTTTTACGGACGATTTATCAAAGACTTTGCGAAAATCGCAAGACGTTTAACTCAACTTCTAGAAAAAGAAAGAACGTTCGATTTTAACGACGAATGTCTTTCAGCATTCAAAATACTTAAAGAAAAACTTACATGCACACCCATTATTACAAGCCCCAATTGCAAACTTCCATTTGTGCTTATGTGCGATGCAAGTGAACATGCCCTTGGAGTCGTCCTTGGACAAAAAGATGGTAAACAATTTCATCCCATCTATTTTGCAAGTAGAACTCTTAACGCAACCCAACAAAATTATACAATTACGGAAAAAGAACTCATGGCTGTAGTTTACGCGTTTGACAAATTTCGATCATACCTCGTATTCTCAAAAACAATAGTTTACACCGATTACTCAGCTTTAAAATACTTGTTCAAAAAGCAAGACGCCAAACCTCGTCTAATACAATGGATATTGCTTTTACAAGAATTTGATTTGGAAATTAAAGATAAAAAAGGAGCTAAAAATGTTGATGCCGATATTTATCTCGCATAGTGAATGATGATTCTAGCGATGATGAAATCGATGATTTTCCCGATGAGCATATAATGCAAGTAAGGACTAACAATACACCATGGTTCACAGACTTTGCAAACTATTTGGCTATAGGTATTTTACGAAAGGGAATGACACACCAAAAAAAAAAATATTTTTCTCTGAACTAAAAAAATACTTTTGGGACGATCCTTACTTATTTAGAATCTGTTCCGATGGAATAATCCGACGTTGTATTTCCGGATTTGAATCTAGAAAAATTCTCGATGAATGTCACTACGGACCGACCGGAGGACATTACGCCGCGAACACCACCGCTAAAAAAGTGTTCGACGCTTGCTTTTATTGGCCAACAATTATTCGTGAAGCTCATACCTTAGTACGACTATGTGAAGCATGTCAAAGGACTGGAAATATTTCTAAAAGAGACGAAATGCCTCTAAATATCATCCAAGTCTGTGAAATCTTTGACGTTTGGGGTATCGACTTCATGGGACCATTTAAATCTTACAAATGTGAATACATTTTAGTCGCCGTCGACTATGTATCAAAATGGGCCGAAGCTCAAGCTTTACAAACAAACGATGCAAGAGTTGTTATCGCATTCTTAAAGAATTTATTCTGTCGTTTTGGAATGCCAAAAGCACTAATAAGCGATAGAGGAACTCATTTCTGTAACAAACTTATGGAAAATATTATGAAAAGATATGGAGTGAACCATCGATTTTCCACATCTTACCACCCTCAAACGAGTGGCCAAGTTGAAAACACTAATAGAGCTCTCAAACGTATATTTGAAAAGACCGTTCAAAACAACCCTGCTTGTTGGTCTAAAAAATTAGAAGATGCTCTATGGGCCTTTCATACCGCATTCAAAACACCAACTGGAACCACACTGTACAAACTGTTGTATAGAAAAACATGCCATCTGCCAATAGAAATTGAACACCGTGCATATTGGGCACTTAAAAAGTGCAACCCAGATCTTATTGCAGCCGGAGAAAAACGTAACTTTCAACTTCACGAGTTAGATGAATTTCGACATCACGCTTATGAAAGTTCACGATTATATAAAGAACGAACCAAAGTTTGACATGATCGTAAATTACGACAAAGAAAAGAATTCAAAAAAGTAGAAAAATTACTTCTCTTTATCTCGAAATAAAAATTCAAGCAGCCTAAGCTTACTTCAAGATGGATTGGACCCTATCTAGTAAAACACCAATATTCATCCGGATATGTTGATTTATACGGTCAAAACAATAGCACCTTTATAGTCAATGGACATAGACTTAAACTCTACCATGAAGAAGAATATTGTAATGAAATCGAAGAAGAAGAAATTCCTTTCTTCTTAAAATAGATCCAAGTAGCCGAGTCTGGCTGAAGACTCTAAACTTAGTGCTATTCGGAAGGTAATCCGTATTTTATCCCCACCTTTTAACTTAAGTGTGGAGGAGGACCTGTAAATAAATAAAACTGTCCTTGTATGTATTGCATGTGTTTTGTTTTGTTTTATAGCATGTAGGTGTTGATGCCTATTATAAAATTGGAGCTGTAATCTAGATTCATCTCTCGAAGTCCCGCAATTTTCTACTAAGCCCCGGGAAGTTCTCGTTTTCCTTTGCATTTTTCCTATTTTTAATGTTTTATCAGTTATTACCTCGAGGACGATGTTCAACTTAAGTGTGGAGGAGGTGACAAATAGAAAAAATGAAAATAAAAAAAAATTCTCCACATGAAATATTTTTGAAAAATAATAAAAATATATATGTTTTGTAAATAAATAAGTTTTTAGCAAAGAAAAAATCTCATTGATTGACATTATAATCTAGCAAAAAATCCATTACCCAAATATGTGAGAAAAACTTAGCCTTATATTTCTCTATTTTGTGTGAAAGCCGATAATCTAGTATGCTTCAGAATTTGTGCTTGATCATCATTTACTAAACCATAGTGAGGTTAATTAACAGATATTTTCGAAAGGAAGCAAAATAAAATCACCCTTATATCATTTTAGTTAAGCTACACTGGCTTACTAAAATATGTGGCATTCGTACGCATATGTTATATTATCCATTGTGCCAATATCCTTATATGTTATGCCTAACCACTTGTCAAGTTATAAAGTTTATGATGTACTCTCTTAAAAAAATGTATGAAAAAAAAGAAAAAAATAGTCAAGTATTCTAGTATAGTTTGTTCTATGACTTTGACAAAGGCATATACTTTTTGATCCTACACCCACATCATTTATCACGTTGAAAATTTATCTGGTGCTCACATCGCAACGGGTATGTTTATTTGTCATGTAAAAACCTATGGTAGCTATCTATTTTATGACCGAGCTAATTGAGTGTTACCTTACATTTACCCTTTTGTGAGTGACATTTGTGTGAACTTAAAATCCAAACACTATCTATATGAGGTGCTGAAATTATTTTGTCATTTGCTTTTGCTATTTATAAAAATTAAATCATTTTCCTATCAAACTTCACAACACTTAAAAGCATTTTTAAAATTGAATTTGTTTTCTCGCTTTGATTGCTTGAGGGCAAGCAATAGCTAAGTGTGGAGGAATTTGATAACGACCTAATTATACGTATTCAACCTATCATTATAATGCCACTTTGTAGTATAAATAAGAGCTTTCGATACTTAATATGTTGTGTTTTATATGCAGATATAAAGTTTGAAGGAGCAAAGTGAAGATATACAAAGAAGGGGCCTCAATATGAAAATAAACCAAAGTTATTAAAAGAAGATTCTGAATCGCCCAGAAGTGCGGCGCACAAACTTAGAAGTGTGGCGCACATTCTCGTCTCCAAAGTACGGCGCACATTTGAACCCAGACAACACTATAAATAGAGGTCATTTCCACTCATTTTACACACACCTCTCTCTCTCTCAATACTCCATAGCTCGAGTATTTTAGCTCTCTTAGTAAATTTTCAGTATTATCCACTTTCGGGAGATACTTGTAACGAGAGTATTCCACTCTTCGATTCTTGGAGGAACGATACAATCGTGACACTTGTGTACTCGTTTATTCAATCCAATCTAAGTATGATGTTCTCTTACTCTTTTCAAATTATTACTTTGATTACTATGTTAGGCTAAGCTATTTGTGACTATATGGGTATGTGACTATAATTAGTGATGATGCTATGATATGATCCTTTATAAATGATTTCAAGCTAATGTTATAGAACCATTTTACCACCTAGTTCTACAAACCATATTTTATCTAAGTTGATTTGTTACGATAGTTTGGCGTTGAGAAACGTAAATTGTTATAATAAGTTTTCTAGAACTTGTCTATGGTCATGAATCTTTGGTTCGAGAAATCCGCTTAGAAACTTGATAAAATATTGAACTTGTTGGCAACTTGTTTTGAGCTTAGTTTCTTAAATAAACATAAGTCTTGAATCAACCCAAGTAAATTGTGTAAACGCCGTTTTGACGAAAAAGGATTATCACGCAAACCCACATAAACATATCTCGATCATTATTATCATCATCACGAACTTATACGAACTATCCCATATTAGTCATACTTGTTATTATTGATATTACTTCAACTATTTATTTCTTCAATTATTATCTTGATTACCAAAACGAAACTAACTCTCAGCGGCTTACCACTACAAAGCTATATTACAAACGAAAGGGTATACTTGTCCGTGCTTGTCTTCTAGTCCTTTGTTTTGTCTAAACCTTGTAATAAAAATTTAAGACTTGCAAACGAACATCACCTTCCTTCTCAAAATACTTACTAGTGAATGGGGGGAATGAGGTGGCGCGAAGCACTTAAGTACCTAGCTTCCCTTAGGCTTGCATTTTATAGCAAAGCTGCCTTTCTATTCACTTTATAGTTCGTATTTCTCGAATTCTGCTTATTGAAAGTATTTATCTATTTTGCCTTTATTTTGTTTTATCGATACACGTATTTGGGACCGGAAACCCCCAAATACGGTGTATTGCCAAGGCAATACTTATAGAAGTAGGTACATTGGTTGTGCGTATCTACGTATACTTATTTACATATAATAATATAGAGAAAATATTTTTGTATCTATTTGATTTTTTAAGAAAATATAATATGTACTTAAAAACGAGTGAATACAATATATATAATATATTTTTCGTGTAATCTTTTAGGAAAAATATTACTTTTATTTTTTATTTTTTTGGTTCAATTCTTAGGAAAGAATTGATTATTATGAAATTTTTTCTTTTTGTATTTTTACATTTTGTATTTTCGATTTTTTATGTTTTTGATTTAGCAAAAAGAAACGCTCACAAGTGAACGGATCCCAAAATAAAATATGTAACTCTCAATCAACCATCAATCTCCACGCAAAGAACCGGCAGCGGCGCCATTTAATATTTTGCTTTTTAAATTCGTTTTTCTCTCGGTATCTTTACGAATTGATTAATCGATATCAATCAAGTCACTTAATTGTTCTTGGTATTTGATTGTAAAGATTTTGGTAATCTATTTCTACTTTCCACAAAACCGTCAAAAAGGTAAAAATATTATCTTCTACGTATCCATACTAAGCTAAAGACAAATTGCACATACCACTTAATAAGCACAAAGTACAAGTCAACAATGCACAAGTATGTAATAAATGCTAAAAATGTAAAGTCCAAAAAGTTAAAGTGCTAAAAATGTAAATTTGTAAACTAAAAGGACTAAAAATATAAATTATGCAAACTAAATGCCAAATGTAACAAATATAACAAACTAACAACTAAATATAACAAACCTAACAAATTACAGGGACTAAACAGCAAACCCTAATTAGTTATAACTAATTTCCAACAAACTAGCAAGTTTTACAAAACAAAGGACCTATGTGCAATTACTGAAAAGTTTTAAACTAAAAACGGGTTATGGATAGTAATAAGCTGGATAAGCAGTTTTACTTGACTAAATAAGTTGGAACAAGTTTCATTAGATTCAGAATTGAAAATTAGCTAGTCAAAATCAAGGACATAAGCTGGGATTGTCTAAATCTCAAATAAGCTATTTTTAATAAGCCAAGTTTAAGAGATAAAGAATTCTAGATAAGCAATTGATTTGAAACTCACAAGAAACATTTATAAGCTCAAAATAATGACACATGTCCAAGAAAATCCAAATTTCATCCACAAAATAAGCCACAAAGTGAAATAAGCTCAAACTGGCTTATGTTGACCAAGTTTGACTTCCGTTGACCAAAGTTTGACCAAGTCCAAATCTTATTTTTATCACTTTTATAACTGATTTGTGAAATAAAATGGAATATTTTGTGAATAGAATCAATGGGAAATGATTTTGCACTAAGGCAGAATGAAGCGTTTATCACATAGACTTTTAGAGCTACCTAGCTTATTCTACAGTGAAAACTAGACCTAGAAGCTTATTAATCTTGAAAGCTAGGATGTTCAGCTTTCCAAAAAGCTAAAAAACTTGAGTTAACTCCTAGTAATGAGCAAACTACAGTCAAATGAAGTTGCCTATCTGATGACTACTATTCTGACCCATAGTATTTTTGTGTCATTTGCCTTTTTGACCTTATGTTTGACATAGAAACTTTGCACAAGTGTTATTTACCAGTTGTTGAATGTATAAAAACAAGTTTAACTCCAAACTTCTTGCTGAATCAAAAGATAGCAGATCAAACAAACACTACTCAAGGTCATGAAACAAAATTAGAGCAAGCTAATATCAATTAAGCTAAGAGAATCAAACTACAAACTATCAAAATATATCAGAAAGATCACGGAGAGCATGTAGCAAGCAAAATCAAGCAGGTTTACACTAGTTATAAGAATTGAGCATGCATTTGACAATTTATTGGAATTGAAAACAAAATCAAGTACTTTTTAATAATGAAGCCTCCTTTGGTGGAGAAGAGAGTGTTGAACTCTCTTTTGATCTTATTCAACACCTTATCATCTATCATCAATCAACAAATCAACTTCAAACACCATGACTCATCACCATTCAATCTGCTACTGCCTGAACTTGATCTATGGATAGAACTGGTTAAGTAAGCTATCAACTGCAACGTCTGAACAAGATAGCTTCTCTGAATATCAACATAAGTCTGTTATTCAACTATGAATAACAGAATCCAAGCAATGAAGATACGAACAACATGAATAGTAAAGTAGAATGAAGATTGAATGAAATGTGAATGTAAGGTTTATTAATGGAGGAAAGTTGGTAATTCTGTTAGAACTACTTCTAACAAACTTAAGAGTGGTTGTCAATCACTCTTAAGCTGTTAAAAACTGAAAGGAAAGGAAATTTAGGAGGATTCTACTAAGTGTGTGTTTTTCACACACTTGCTACATGTTTACAAATGAGCTATCATCTAGTATTTATAGACAAGAGTAACGCTGAGGTGAGGTGTGATAACATGTCTCCTCCAATTGCATTCTTCCACGTGTAGTATTCTTGTAAATTGATTTGAATGTTCTTGGCTAGAAATTGGGGGATTTTGATTCTCTTGATGAAAAGTTAATTGGATTGCTAGGTTGTGTTCGTCACTCCTTTGCGATCACTTTTCATGCTGAATGCTTCTTATGATATGGCCTCTAGCTAAATCCATGACCTGGTGATGAACAGGCCACGTAGCGTGATAGCATTTGTTGTTAAGAGAGAACACGGATTGTTATCCAAAACTTGAAATATGATTGGCTGTTTTAAGTGGGTGGGCGCATTGTGGAGATACTTATCTCTCCTCATTAATGAGATAGTAGCTGGCAATCCATGGTTTAATTTTCATGGCTTCTCATTGGTTGATTAGTATGTCACACGGATTGAACTTCAAATAAGTATCCAAAATGGCATAAACAGCCCCTCAGCTTTGGCAGATTGTGTATTAAGCATAGAAACTTCTTAACTTTGGCAGGTTGTCATGAAAGGTCTTTGACTTTGTTGATTTGCCAATTTATGTCCTTTATCTTTGGCATATTGTCATGAAAGGTCCTTGAACTTTGGAGACTTGTCAAAATAAGTCCTTCTTTTGTCTTTTTCTTGATAATAAGCCTTGAAATCCGTGTTTGCACCAAATCGTATCATTTTACCTACAAAAATCACAAAAAAACAAAGAATACCACATAATTATGTTTTTTCACATTAAACTTGGTATTTTTCTTTGTGTTTTAGGGTTTGATATGTTATAACTGATATGAGATTTCACTCATATCACCTAGAACTGTCGTATATAACGTACTTATATAATCATTTGATTAAATGAACGTTGCTTTTGACTATTTGATGTGATCTAATGCATTCATATTACTTATGAGGTTCATTTGCCTAACATGTTGATTATTTACACTATCATGATACTTATTGTATTCACCGTATGTGATATCTTACCGCCTGCTATATGGTCTTGTATTCACCGATGATCAACTCGAAGAGATCATTTCTTAAAGAGTTGCTGATGTGATGGCGGCCTTTCAAGCCACCCAAACTAGGGTAAATGCTAACAATGTTAACAATGCACCTGCTATTGTTGCTCCTACACCTACTAGGGAGTGCACTTACAAGGATTTCAAACACTGTGAGCCCTTGAGTTTCGATGGTACCGAGGGAGCTGTTGATTTGGCTAGATGGATGGAGAAAATGGAATCAGTGTTCAGAATTAGTGGTTGTAGCGTAGCGAATGAAGTGAAGTTTGCCACTTGCACTTTGTCCGCTAGAGCTTTGACTTGGTGGAATGCGCATGTTCAGACTGTGGGCATTGACAATGCGTATGATATGAGCTGGACTGACTTGAAGAAACTGTTGACAAAGGAATATTTTCCAAGGAATGAAATTCAGAAGATGGAGATTGAATTATGGAACGTAACTGTGAAGGGAAATGAAATTGCTGCCTACACTAGGAGACTTCAAGAATTGTGCTTATTGTGCCCAGGAATGGTGTCGGACGAGGAAAAGAAGATTGAAAGATTAATTTGGGGATTGTCGAGTAGCATACAAGGGCATGTGACTTCGTATGAGCCGAAACAACTGAGTGATGCCGTGAGGATGGCTAATAACTTGATGGATCAAGTGGTTCGTTCTAATGCTACAAAAGCTGCCAAAAATAAGAGAAGGTGGGAAGAAGATAGTGGGAATAGCTATGTGCAACAACCGAATAAAAGGAATGGTAACATAAGAGCTTACACTGCTAAGAATGGGAATGATAAGAAGGGGTATACTGGGAATTCACCGTATTGTGGGAAGTGCAAGCTGCATAACACTTGTGCATGTACTGTGAAGTGCCACAATTGTGGAAAGATTGGGTACATTGCTAGGGATTGTAGGTCAACTGCTACTGCTGAAAATCAAAGAGGAAAAAGCTCGAAGGCACACATCACCTGCTATGGGTGTGGCAAGAAGGGACACTATAAGAATGAATGTCAAAAGAAAGTAAAGCAAGAAGAACAAGCTAATGGTGAAGAGGCTCGTGGAAGAGTTTATACTTTAGGAGGAGGAGTAGTCGAGGAAGATCGTAATGCCGACGTGGAGTATGTTAATTCTTAAGGAAGATTTCTTTGTCTTACTTGATGTGGCCTAGTAGAAGTCGCCATGTGTTGTTTTCTTTTAAGTTTGTGTCTTACTTTAAGACTTACCGTCTCGTATGTACGTTTTAAATTTGAGTCTCCATCTATGAATGTGTTTTGACGGTTCGTTTAATTTTATCTCATCCGAAAGCATTACCACATCTTGAATCATTATGCCATTGTCCTGCAGGATCTCTTCTTTCATATTATCTCATCAATTATGTTTCAATGTCTTTACATCATCTTATGAACCATTTGTAACTATTCTATGCACCATTTTTTCCATCACTTCATAAACCATTCGTTGTTATCTTGTCAACCATTTCACTAGACCTTTCTAAAACATTCAGCTAAATACCTTGTGAACCATTTCTTGGAAGATTTTGAACAACTTTGTCCTCATTTTACAAAGCTATTTTCATAAATTGTTTTGGTTACTATCATAAACTAGTATGGTATAAACAATATGATTACGAGAATCATAACACTAGTTGACGAAAAGGAGCATCGCATCGTTAGTTCACAATTATACAAAGCCTGATCACATATGTATAATTTGGGAATGACTATACTATGCTCATAGTAGTCACCATAAATATTTTGTCAAAAATTTACATTTTCTATTTTGGAAAACAAAATTTTGCGCGTGTATACTTTAAAATAATGCAAGACATGGATATTCGTATAACCAAGTGATTTTCTAGACAATCGCATCATATAGAGCAGACATCATCATTCGATGTTACGTCATTTTTCTTATCAAACCGTTCGTTCAACATCGACTTAACATCTGTATATATCTTGCAAGTTTCGTCGATATCTTTGTATCACCGATTGTCGAGTACCGCGTCGTGATTATTCTAATGAGAACATCGTTCCTGCCTCTCTTAACAACAAATGGTGGAAATGAAATATGGATAGTATCACCTTGGAAAGGTATGATACATCTTGGCAAACGAGGGTAGTAAATTCTCGTACATTAGACTTTTCAAGATCTTAGCAAAGGTTGGAACCGTGGCCTATATGTTGGAGTTACCGCAAGCACTCATCCGGGTGCACAATATCTTTCACGTATCAAATTTAAGAAGTGTCTTTCTGGTGAAACACTTGTTGTGCCGTTGGACGAGATCCAAGTCTACGACAAATTGAATTTTGTCAAAGATTCTGCTGAAATTATGGACCGCGAGGTCAAACAGCTAAAGCAAAACTGCGTACCAATTGTATATAAGTGAGGTGAAATTCTAGGCGCGGTCTTGAATTCACCTGTGAGCGTATACGTCGATCTCTTGTTAAGTACACTCACTTATTTGCTGATTTCCGTGTTGATAACACACTCTAAGCTTTGAGGACAAAGCTTCTTTAACGATGGGAGACTGTAACACATGGTAATTTTCAGACTTTCAAAAATTATAGTTTTGCCCCCTAGACTTTTTATTTAGTCAACTATGTGCTAAATTGCTATTTATGTGGGAAGCGTTCCCTTATTTTGTAAAATAACGTCTGCTGGCGTGTAGTATGGTTTGACTATGCTCAGTATGCGTTGTTGTGAACACTGTGAGTGTGTTACTATTGGTTGCGTAATGATTTACGATCAATATTTTGACTTATCTGAAATTTTATTTCCAATTCGTGTGCATTATCTGTGTAATATTTTGTTGTGTCGTGTTGCGCGATTATCTGCAATCTAACTGCTTTCTACGTATTTAGGCGAATTAATATTGTGCGAATAATTATTTTCATAATTATTGTTATAATTAATTTTATTAATTATTTTAGCGAGTCTTTATTTATCGTTCTATTTTCTGTAAAAATAATTAGGATCGACCTAATTATTCGACACTGATAGTTGAGTTTTACTACCCTTTAGGAAAAGAGAGCAGAATAGTGGTAAGCGTTAAGTGTCGGTTTAGGAAAACCGTGTGTAAATGATCCTAAAATGAGTTCGTTCTCAAGGAGGCTAGTGTGTTATGTGTGTAATGACTTGGATTAGATTTGTGATTATATTTTTGAGAAAGAAACATAGAAATGAGATTAGAAGAGAATAACGGTTACGAAGACGGATTCAACTAAGTCGAAAAAGGTGTACACGTAGAACCGTAAAAAGTGCTAAAATTAAAATTTTACCCTAAAAATTCCTAAAAATTACCAAAAATCCACAATAATATTATAAGAGTTTACAAAAAATCCAAACTTGCCAAAACCTTTTAATTAATTAGATAATGACTTTTTAATGCTAATTAAAGCCCTAAAAATCAAAATTAATTATTAAAAAGCCCTAAACAAGATTTTAAAGTTTGTAAACCTCAAAAATACTCTAATTAAGCTAAAAAGTATTTTTCAAAATTTTAAAACCACTAAAAACTATTTTTAAACAATTAAAAACTACTAAAATCAATTAAAACTTAAATTAATTCTAGAAAATAATTAAAAGACTCTAAAAATATTTGGAAAGTTGCAAAATTCCTAATTAAGTGTTTAGAACCTAGGAAAAATGTAAAAACTTAGAAAATCAGACTTTTAATTTTTAATAATAAAATAATATTAAAATAATATTAAAAATCCAAAAATCATAAAAAATTCTAAAAACTTGCAAACTAGCTTAATTTAACCTAAATAACTCAGAAATGAAAGTGAAATTACCTAAATACCCCGAATGGGCCTAGAAAATGGGCTAAAGCCAAAACAGTCCACTATTGGGCCAAATTTGGGCCCAATATAAAAAAGTGTTCAAAATAAGCCCAAAAAGCACAGGTTGACTCAAAATTTGATTTTAAACAACTTTTTCCAAAGGCCTAAAAGCTGAAAATGTGAAATAAGCTAGCTTATAACAAGCAGCTTATTCTTAATGGGCTTTTTGGTCCATTAAGCTATAAGCCAATGCCATAAGCTAAAATTTGACACACAAGCTTCTTTTGACCTAAATAAGACTTCTGCAAAAAGAAATTTGAAATAAGCCCAAGGAATAAGCCTGAAAATGCAATAAGCAATCTACAGAAAACGACAAAATAGTCGTTTTTGAGTTCTAGGCCACCCCAAGTGCTGATTCAAGTTTCTATAGCTTCTAAATGACTTAATTAAGCAAAATCAACAAAGAGTTTTCAAATAAGTTGACTCAATAAGCTGGAAAAAGCAAATAAGCACTTATGCAAAAGTCAAATAAGTTGGTTTTCTAGCAAAAAGTCAAAGTCAAAGTCCAATAAGCTCCAGTCTACTTAAATGGGTCAAATAATGAAGACCTATCACAAAAAATAAGTTGTTGCAAGTCTGGATAAGCTAGAATAGCTTATTGATAAGCTGAGTTCAAAATTACACTAGAAGGGGCTAGTTTTGGGTGTTGAGCAGTGGAAACTTTTTCCATTGCTTGACTTGTTTGACTTTTTGTCTTTAGTGACTTTTTTGGAGATTCAGATTACACAAAGGCACCCAAATGATCTTTGGATCAAAAGGAGTCAATAACAATCAAAATAACACAATCACAAACACCTAATTGATACAGTTTAATCAATTAATCACCAGATATTGCACAGACATGAAACAATAAGCAGTTAAGCACTTATGAGCAGTTTTAGCACAAATCAGCCAGCCAAATTCAACCAAATGCATACACAAGCTATTATAAACTCCAATAAGCAAGTCTAAACAGGTTTCATGCAATGGTTCAAAGAATTAAGCAAGATTCAAGCCAATGAATGTTACTGATGAACACTAACACATGCAGTTTTCTACTTTGCTGATGTATTTGACCAATAAGCCAGATTCAACACTCAATATCTATTCAATAAGTTATAATAATGATGTTCTAACAACTTTCAACCCTAAGCATGCACAAATACTATATTTCACCAAAATCTTAGGTCAAAAACAGTCAAAATCACCAAGTTATAGCAGATTGTTTGATTTGAAGTTTCAAACCCAAAAACTTGCAGCAAAACACTCTCAACAAGGCATATATCAGATACCAAGCATAAACAACACAATCCAACAACACAATATCAAGTTACAAGCACAACTAGATAGTCCCAAACACCCCTTAATCTTTTCAAAATCAAATTTTTCAAAGGCAAAGTGAGTTTTAAGGCCATCTAAGCATCAATTATCACAATAACAAGTAAGATTAACAGATTCAAGCAGTTTTAAGCCACAAAATTCACAAGAACACAAGCCACATACAAATATCACCAAAAATCATGAATTTAAGCAGATTTTAGGATTGAGTATGCAAACCTCATGGATGTACATCCACACCCACGAATTTTGAGCTTATGTGCTAGCAAGAAAAAGCACAAGCTTCCACAACAAAGCCTGCTAAGAATCAACAAAGTTAGAAGCACAAGTATAAAAATCAGAAACTTGAACAATCTTGATTAATGCAACCTTGTTACCCCACACTTGATTATCCCCAAGTTATAAGCCTCACCACACCTTAATCAACTCAATTAGGATGCTATGATCAGCCCTATAACCCAAGAATTCCAAGATAGAAACAAGAACTTAGCAAAATATCAAGAAAATGAGAAAATGTGCAAACTTTTGCACACTCCTCTTTTGAAAACAGGTTTTACACTTCAAATTCAGTAAGCAATAAACATAAACAAGCAGAAATAAGATGGCACTTGGTCTTTCTTCAAAACACTTAACTCAAATTCATTAAACTGAAAAGGGATTTACAAGTGTTTGAACGAAGGAAAAACCAAAAGCAAACGTCTAAGTGAGACCTTATGGCTTTATATATAGCCTTACATGTGAACTAAGAACAGCTGAAAACTAAAAACCCTAATGCTTGAAGTCCCAAAATTGCCCTTGTAGATTTTGAAAACCTTGGAGTCTTGTGAAGAATTCTTGGCTGTTTGTGGTGATAGCTGGCATGAAAATGTGATCAAAGGGCTTGTATGATGCTTAGAAAGTAAGCACAAATGTGGGACGTTGGATGACTTTGCCCTTCTTGTCTTCTTCCTCAAAAGTGTAGCAGGGGAGGTCCCATGTGGACATGTGAATGATGTGATGACCAATATCAAGGTTGGGTTATGTTAACATGATCATTAATCATTAATCTGCACCATTTAAAGGTTTAATTACAAGTAATTAAGAAAACCCCAAATTGTGTTCTTGGTGAATAGCTATGTGTTTGATCCTGTTTTGGGGTTAAGACATGTTTAAAAACATGTTAGGCGCCAGATTTAAACTAAATTAAATAAGTTGTTAATCTAGTTGGTGGATTGGTGAGGTGGCAGAATGGAGAGAGGGGATTGGTGGAAAGTGTGAGTGGGGTGAGGTGGCAGCTCCTGGTTGGTTAAGGTAAGTTTGGTGTCTGGCCAACTTTGGTCCTTCTTTTCTTCTCCTCTTGTCTTTTCACTTTAAATAGCTATCAACGCCTAATTCATCCTTATCAACTTTTGCAACTTTGCATTTTTGGCCCAAAAACTTTTACAAAGTAAATTCAGGGGTATTTCTTGCCATTTTTGAATTCTTCAAGGGCTGATTTGGCATTTTGATGATAGATAATGGTCTTGACTTGTATAATTGATGTTTTGGAGGACTGAATTTGCCAAGTCTTGTTTGATGAGGGACCATTTTTGCCAAATGTTGAAAGTTGAGGGTCCTTTTTGTAATTTTGTAATTTTCAAAGGACCAAACTTGTAATTTCTTGTACTTTGAAGGACTTCAAGATAAATTTAACTTTGTGGAGGATATTGGTTCACAATTTAGCTTTGTTGAGGGGCTAAACTTGCCAAATCTTTAAAGTAGAGGGCCCTTTTTGTAATTTTTACAAACTTTAGGGACCAAACTTGTAATTAGGAGGATACAAGGGTATAAAGTGTCAATTTTTCCATATTGGAGGACCCTTCTTCATAATTCTTCAAATCTTCAAAGGTTGATCTTGGGAAAGTCTTCATTAGGGCTTGGTTCATTGTGCGGCTTCGTTTCCCGTGTTCGTTTTTGAATGATTCTTGTGATCTTTTGTCATTTTCTCAATATCCGTACCTAAAATACACAAGCAACAAACACAAGCATATATATGGGTATTTTGATGATATTTAATGCATTTTAAGCCCTATTTGGAAGATGAGACTATGTATAAAAGCAGTCTCATCACTCACCCATACTAAACCATTGCCGTGCCCTCACGCAATGCTAGAATAAAGTATCGTAGCATCTCCAAAATTCATTTTAATTCACTTTATTGAATGATAAACTAGCTACACTACTACTATTTCTACTACTACTTGCGTTTTAGACATAATGTATGATTTTCATCGCAAAATGGGACGTTTAGGTTCATAGAATAAGAACACGTGAATGCTTCGTTATAAATAATTTCATCGTCCTCGATTTTCACCCCAATTCCATGCCAAGCGTGCAACCAAATCATTGTCATTATAAGTTAGTAATGTTAACACTACTCATATGCCCTAATCACGTACTTATCCTCCCATTATTCCTAAGTTGTATCTCTTATATTATATATTGTCTTGAATGTTTCACGAGGATACATTGTTTGACTTATGCGATAATAGAGATTTAGGTCTAAAAATAGAGTCCTAACGGTGTCACTAAGACCATCAAATCAATAACCCCTCCCAATAGACAACGATGTCAAAAAATTAAGTTGACAAGAAGAATCGATAAACGCGGTTTTATAACGGTTTTGAACATGAGACTTATTACCAAGACTTTTATATGCCCCCTAATGGAAGGGCCTTATTATCTTTGGTTTACCTCCATCTTTT
This sequence comes from Glebionis coronaria, assembly GCA_025667525.1. Taxonomy (NCBI): domain Eukaryota; kingdom Viridiplantae; phylum Streptophyta; class Magnoliopsida; order Asterales; family Asteraceae; genus Glebionis; species Glebionis coronaria. The sequence continues at coordinate 296,780,923 of CM046874.1, forward strand.
ATTCAACTTCGCCATGAAGCTTTTATTATGACTTCGGTCTTGCCTTGCCTTTTATCATCCACCTCATCGGTAGTTTTATTAGCCAAAGACGTATATCCTCACGCTAAGGCGAATTTTGGATCTTTAAAGCTTCGAATATTAAGGCTTGATTCACTTTCAATTTTGCATAGATTTTTCGGCCTTGTGGGGCTTCAAATTTTTTGCTTGATTTAGGTGAGCACTTGAAATCTTATTATTGGGTGAAGCTTTTGATTATTCGGGTGCCAATACTTCAAAACCATGACGCTGGCGATACCTTAATGTCTTCCCAATTTAATTACACGGAAGCTACTAGAAAAGACTAGAAACCCAACAATCCCAACTAAACCTCTAAGTCAATATTTATTAAGCAAAAAATATTTACATGCGAAGGGAGAATAAGCAAATAACGAGAACACATGAGTTTTTGAAAGAATACGAGTACTCTACGTTTAGCATAGTAACTTATAATTAACCCTATCATTTCTCGTCCTCATTTAAGAGACTTAGCCTAATGTGTAGTTAAGTAATCAAAGCTAAGTGCTCAACACGCACGGTCGAGTCAAAAATTACTCTTATTCTCGCCATCGGAAAACCTACATTCGTGTCTTCAGACACTTATAAAACATGAGAAAAAATTTAAAATTTGGCCATTTTTAGCCTTATTTTGCAACAAAACGATAAACAAAAAGATAAACTTTGGAAAGCGTGAAGGTTTGGCAAGGCAAGTATCTATTCACCCCCCATACTAAAGTTAAACATTATCCTCAATGTTTTGAGTCTAGGGGTGCAAACACCCCCATACTAGAGACGTAGTCGAATGCCTAATCTAGCATGGAAAGGGTGTAACCAATAAATTAATAGCCGTTTATGAAGTGTGCTAATAACCTAAGGTTAGAACATCAAAAGGATATATCATGGATATTGAGAAAGTCTTCAACGTAAACGATCGAGTGCTCCCATAAACGAACACGAGAGGCTCCAATCGTGAAGATCATGATCATCTAAAGTCCACAATTCACAAACAACCACGGAACAAAGGTTGAAAGGGCACAAATCCCCACACGTTAACTACATTAGAAAGCGATAATATATACATAGGATAAGCATGGGACTCCCCCACGAGGCTCCTCGTTTTTGATTACCGAGTCATGAGCTCGACTCGATCCCCTCAATATTAATTATCATTGGGGAAGGTGACTTGGTCGAGGTAGTTCAAGGATGGAACTTCCCCGCCAAAGTAGTGCTTCAACCTATGTCCATTCACCTTGAAGTTAGGACCATCATCTTGAGCTAGCTCGATGGTCCCATACGGAAACACTTGAGTCACGGTGAATGGACCGGACCAACGGGATTTCAACTTACCGAAAAAGATTTTCAAGCGAGAATTAAAAAGCAAAACTTGATCCCCAATGTTAAAAACCCGGTTTTTAATTTTAGAATCATGCAACTTTTTAGTTTTTTCTTTGTAAATCAATGAATTTTCATAAGCAATGTCCCTCAATTCATCTAATTCATTCAATTGCATTTTCCGGTGTTTTCCCGCGGTCTCCATATCATAATTACAATGCTTTAGGGCCCAATAAGCCTTGTGCTCTAACTCGATAGGCAAATGACAATTCTTTCCATACACAAGCTTATAGGGAGTGCACCCAATGGGCGTCTTATAAGCGGTCCTAAAGGCCCATAAAGCATCGTCCAACTTATCCGACCACAATTGTCGGTTTTCCCCAACGGATCTTTCCAAGATCCTCTTCAAAGCTCGGTTTGAAACCTCGACTTGCCCACTCGTTTGTGGGTGATAAGCCGTAGAAAGCCGATATGTAACCCCATATTTCCTTAGGACCCTTTCGAATTGGTCGTTACAAAAATGGGTTCCACGATCGCTTATGATCGCACGAGGGGTTCCAAACCGAGAAAACAAGCTTTTCAAGAACTTGACCACCACACGAGCATCATTGGTGGGCAAAGCCTTAGCTTCCACCCACTTAGATAGGTAGTCAACCGCAACGAGAATGTACTTATTACCACGAGATGATGGGAACGGCCCCATAAAGTCTATACCCCAAACGTCAAAGATCTCACACACTTGGATGATGTTTTGTGGCATTTCATCTTTTTGTAAGGCTTTTCCTTGTCGTTGGCATGAATCACATGACTTCACAAGATCTTGTGCATCTCGGTAAATAGTAGGCCAAAAGAAGCCGGCATCAAACACCTTCTTAGCCGTGAGATTAGCACCGTGGTGACCACCCGTGGGTCCCTCATGGCAAGCTCTAAGGATGTTAGAAGCTTCGGTGCCAAATACACAACGTCGGATGATTTGATCCGCACAAGTTCGAAACAAGTAAGGGTCGTTCCAAAAGTAGAACTTGACGTCACGAAAGAATTTTCATTTTTCTTGAGTCGTCATACCCTTAACGATGAAGTTACCCGCATGGTAATTTGCAAAATCCGCAAACCATGGGGTGGAAGGATCAAGCTTAGAATTCACTATACCAAGTGTCTCGAGCGGAAATGTTTCGGTGATTTCCTTGGGCTCGTAAACACTTTGGTGAGGATCTTCTAATCGAGAAAGATGATCGGCCGCTAGATTCTCGGCTCCTTTTTTGTCAACGATGGTGTGATCAAATTCTTGAAGGAGGAGAATCCAACGAAGTAATCTAGGCTTAGCATCTTGCTTTGCCATGAGATACTTGATAGCCGAATGGTCCGTATACACTATGCATTTAGCTAAGACGAGATAAGGTCGGAACTTCTCAAATGCATACACCACGGCAAGGAACTCCTTTTCCGTTGTAGTGTATTTTAGTTGAGCCTCGGTCATCGTCTTGCTAGCGTAGTGAATAGGCAAGAAGTGCTTATCATGACGTTGCCCCAAAACGGCCCCAATAGCGTAGTCACTAGCATCACACATGAGCTCAAAGGGGAGGTTCTAATTGGGAGCAACAAGAATGGGAGCTTCGGTTTGTTTCCTCTTAAGAGTTTCAAAGGCTCATACACAATCTTCGTCAAAGACAAAACGTGCCTCTTTTTCAAGAAGATGTGTAATGGGTCGAGAGATCTTTGAAAAATCCTTGATGAATCGACGATAAAAGCCCGCGTGGCCTAGGAAACTCCTAACTCCCTTAACGGTTTTGGGATGAGGTAATTTGGCGATGACGTCTACCTTAGCTTGATCTACCTCAATCCCCGCCTTCGAGACCTTGTGCCCTAAGACGATTCCACTCTTAACCATAAAATGACACTTTTCCCAATTGAGCACAAGGTTGGTTTCCTCACAACGTTTCAACATTCTCTCAAGGTTCGACAAACACGAAGTGAACGAATTACCAAACACGGAAAAGTCATCCATGAAGACTTCCATCGTCTTCTCGATCATGTCATGAAAAATAGCCATCATGCACCTTTGAAAGGTTCCCGGTGTATTACAAAGTCCAAATGGCATTCTACGATAGGCAAACGTTCCATATGGACACGTAAACGTAGTTTTTTCTTGATCACGAGGATCGATGGGAATTTGGAAGTAACCGGAAAAACCGTCTAAAAAGCAATAGAAATCGTTTCCCGCAAGACGCTCCAACATTTGGTCCATGAAGGGCAAGGTAAAATGGTCTTTTCGAGTGGCTTCATTCAACTTTCGATAGTCAATGCACATTCTCCATCCGGTCACGAGTCTAGTGGGAATCAACTCGTTGGCATCGTTTGGCACAACGGTCATCCCTCCCTTTTTCGGGACACAATGAATAGGACTCACCCAAGGGCTATCAGAAATAGAGTAAATCATTCCCGCGTCAAGGAGTTTAAGGACCTCCTTTTTGATGACGTCGTGAATTTTGGGGTTCACCCTCCTTTGACTTTGGATTGCGGGCTTGTAATCCTCCTCCATTAAGATTTTGTGGGTACAAAACTTGGGATCGATTCCCTTAATGTCGGATAACTTCCACGCAATTGCCCCTTTGTGATCCTTTAGAACATCGACAAGTGCGGTTTTTTCATCATTCGAAAGTTCCTTCGCAATAATAACCGGCAACTTGTCTTCCTCCTCCAAATAGACATATTCGAGATGAGGAGGTAAATCTTTCAACTCAAGGATAGGTGGTTCCTCAAGTGAAGATTTAGGCTCGATACTCATAACCTCCTCGGGTGGAGGAAATGGGAAATCGTTAAGAAAATCCTTGATAATCGAGAAGTCCTCATTGTTGTCGAGGTCTTCGTCACAAGTACGTAGAACATCGAATTCTTCCAACGTAAAACCACCACCTTCAAATAGAGTGAAGGTTGGTGTCGAATTATCAAGAATTGGATCTAACATATTGGGATTGCCACTAGTTTCTTCATCACCAAAACCCAGAACTTCTTGTGAGAATTCCTCGCAAACCACGTCGATCATATCAACGAGGTTTATGGTTGCAACGGAATAAACATGAGAAATTTGAGAGTTTTGAGTTGCGTTTATAACAAGTTCCTCGTCGTTGAAACGTAAGGTGATCTTTCTAGCATGAACATCGATCAAAGCCATAGGCGTATCTAAAAACGAACGACCTAAAATGAGAGGAACTTGAGGATCCGTGGGGATATCAACAACGATAAAGTCTACGGGATAGTAGAACTTCCCCACTTTCACAAAAACGTCTTCCGCCAAACCACATGCGGGAATCGTGGAATGGTCGGCCAACTCGATAGACATTAGTGAAGGAGTAAGATTAGGAAGATTGAGCGACTTGAAGATTGCAAGTGGCATCAAGTTAATGCTAGCACCAAGATCGGCCAAGGCGAAGCACAAGGGATCAAGAATTTACCGGGATCACCGACTTTTTGAGGTATGCGATTAAGATAAACCGATGAACAACTAGACAATTGGTGAAATTTCTCCTTGTTGTTCAACATACTCTTAAAGTTAGCGGCAAATCGAGGCATCATGACAAAAGCATCGGCGAAAATCACATTAAGGTGCAAATCACGAAACATTTTCATAAAAAGCTCAAATTGGTAATTGTCGCGCTCTTGACGTTTCTCCTTCCTAAGTCTCGATGGATAGGGCAAAGGTGGTGTGGGTTGAGGCATAGTAGGCATAGCCTTTGGAATCTCGGGTTCCAATGATGTTAATGGGTCAACCGTAGGTGTGGCATGAGCGATACATCGTGGGATTGGGACATGCTCCTTTTGGACCACCACCTCGGGTTCTTCCTCAATTGCTTCCTCCGTAGGAGCAATTGGTTGAGGAGTCGGTTCCTTAAGTGTCTTACCACTACGTGTGGTAATCACTTTCATCTCACCCTTAGGGTTGGATACGGTGTTGCTAGGAAGACTACTCGAAGACGGTTTACACATTATTGCCTCAAACATAAACGAGATTTTATCTTCAAACACGGATTGCCTCTTCTCGGCTTTAATCATTTCTTGTTTAATCTCGTGTTGCCCTTGTTCCATTTTTTGTTGGTTTTGTTGCAACCTAGTGACATTTCCTTCCATCTTGTTGGTGTGGATTTTAAGTTCATTAGCTAACTCATTTTTCAACTCTTTCTTCAAGTCGTTCTTAAACTCGGATATTAGGCTAATGATTTCTCTTTGAATATTGTCAAACCTAGCATCATTCCCACTAGCGTATTCAACAAACTCACTTGGAAGATCTTTCAATGTTTGCAAACCCTTGTTGTTGTTTTGAAAATCATTTTGATTTTTGTTTGAAACTTGATTATTAGCCACTTGATTCCCATAGTTTCCCTTGTTGTAATTGTTTTTGAAACCAACTTGATTGTTGCGATAGTTGTTGTTAGCATTTTGATTTGAACCAAAACCCGGTGGAGTCATTTGATTAGAGCGGGAAACTTGACCGTTTTGGTTGTAATTTCATGTGGTCGCGAAGGCACTCGAAGCGTTACCACCGTTGGTAATGCACTCGGAGAAATCATGACCTCCACCACAATACATGCAAGAAACCTCAACCGCTTTAGCCGTAGCGGGAGCACTTTGTTCACCAACTTTAAACTCAATCAAAAGTCCTTTTAGCTTATCGAAAATCTTGTTTTCCAAGTTCGCCTCAATTTGGCAAGCATCGATGGTAGTAGACAAAGAAGGTGAAGCCGAAGACGAAGCCTTACGAACACTAGACGTGCTACGAGGACTATACACCTTAGATCTATTTTCAATTATCACCAAAGCTTCCTCAACCGTTTTACACAAAAAATTACCACCCGCGGTGGCATTCAAATAATCCCTTTCATGATCATTAAGTACATTGTAAAACGTGTCAATTTGATGCAAGTCGGAAAAACCGTGATGAGGACATTCATGTAACATTTCCTTAAACCTATTCCAAGCCGTTGAAAAACTTTCATTAAACTCTTGTGAAAACTTTGAAATCTCGTTTTTCAAGTGCGTAGTCTTAGAGGGCGGAAAAAATTGATTCACAAACTTAGACACGAGATCTTTCCACGTCAATATAGAATTGGGTGGCTCTTTCTCTAACCAAATTTTAGCGGGCCCCGCTAAGGAATACGGAAAAAGCATCATCTTAATCGAGTCATTCGAGACATCCTTAAACTTGCAAGTGGCGGTAAGACGATTGAATTGGCGGATATGGTTGTGTGGATTGTCCTTCTCATCACCTCGGAATTTGTTGTTTTGGATCATCTACAACAAACCCGTTTTCACTTCAAAATTCTCCGCAAGGATAGCGGGAATCACAATAGCCTCTCCATAACCCTCGGTGGGTGCTTGAAGTAACTCCATCATAGTTCGATTCGCCATGGTTGGTGCTTCTCTTACAATGGGTTCGTCAATAGGAGACTCCTCACTAGAAAGATTGGGAGTGGGAGTTTTGTTCTTTCGTTTACGTGCACGTCTTGCTTGATTACGAGTTAGCATAAACGTCACGTACAACGAGGGGACGAGCAAAGAAGATTCTTTTTGGTGTTTTGTATTTTTCATTTTTTTTTTGGTTTTTGATTGTATTAACCTTTTTGGAATTTGGTGAATGTATTAAGTAGACACAAATCTACAAATCTCCTCCTTAATCAAATCTCTTGATTAAAGAAGCCTCAAGGAATGAAAACGATCACGTGAAGTGAACGCCTTCGATGACTTTAGAACGTTGGTGGAACACCAAAACGTTCAAGAGGGTTTAATCAATGGAAACCAAGAAAATATATATGATACTTAGTAATACTTTGGGCGGCAAAACCCTCGATTAGCTCTCAAAATCAAATACTCACAAGCAAGAGGGGAAACGAGGCGGCGCGAAGCACTTAAGAGCCTTTTTCCTTAGGATATATTTTATAATATCCGCCTTATACCCACCTTATAGTTTGTATTTTTCAAGATTGAGCTTCACGAAAGTATTTATCTATTTTTGCCTTTTTCTTTGGTTTGAGATTCGAATACAATGATTGGGTAATGACCTCCCAAGTCAAGGTTGTGATTTCTCACGTATTTGGAGTACTTGTGAATTTATTGTTCTACGTATACACTATAGTAATAGTATTCACAAAAAAACCGAAAACTGATAATACGTATTAGTAGAGTGCTACTAATACAAATACTAATTATGGTTAGTATATAAAAACAACAATTCCAATCAAAACACAACACGCCTCCCCGGCAGCGGCACCAAAATGATAGTTGGGTTTTACTACCCTTTAGGAAAAGAGAGCAAAATAGTGGTAAGCGTTAAGTGTCGGTTTAGGAAAACCGTGTGTAAATGACCCTAAAATGAGTTCGTTCTCAAGGAGGCTAGTGTGTTATGTGTGTAATGACTTGGATTAGATTTGTGATTATATTTTTGAGAAAGAGAAATAGAAATGAGATTAGAAGAGAATGACGGTTACGAAGACGGATTCAACTAAGTCGAAAAAGGTGTACACGTAGAACCGTAAAAAGTGCTGAAATTAAAATTTTACCCTAAAAATTCCTAAAAACTACCAAAAATCCACAATAATATTCTAAGAGTTTACAAAAAATCCAAACTTGCCAAAACCTTTTAATTAATTAGATAATGACTTTTTAATGCTAATTAAAGCCCTAAAATCAAAATTAATTATTAAAAAGCCCTAAACAAGATTTTAAAGTTTGTAAACCTCAAAAATACTCTAATTAAGCTAAAAAGTATTTTTCAAAATTTTAAAACCACTAAAAACTATTTTTAAACAATTAAAAACTACTAAAATCAATTAAAACTTAAATTAATTCTAGAAAATAATTAAAAGACTCTAAAAATATTTGGAAAGTTGCAAAATTCCTAATTAAGTGTTTAGAACCTAGGAAAAATGTAAAAACTTAGAAAATCAGACTTTTAATTTTTAATAATAAAATAATATTAAAATAATATTAAAAATCCAAAAATCATAAAAAATTCTAAAAACTTGCAAACTAGCTTAATTTAACCTAAATAACTCAGAAATTAAAGTGAAATTACCTAAATACCCCTAATGGGCCTAGAAAATGGGCTAAACCCAAAACAGTCCACTATTGGGCCAAATTTGGGCCCAATATAAAAAAGTGTTCAAAATAAGCCCAAAAAGCACAGGTTGACTCAAAATTTGATTTTAAACAACTTTTTCCAAAAGCCCAAAAGCTGAAAATGTGAAATAAGCTAGCTTATAACAAGCAGCTTATTCTTAATGGGCTTTTTGGCCCATTAAGCTATAAGCCAATGCCATAAGCTAAAATTTGACACACAAGCTTCTTTTGACCTAAATAAGACTTCTGCAAAAAGAAATTGGAAATAAGCCCAAGGAATAAGCCTGAAAATGCAATAAGCAATCTACAGAAAACGACAAAATAGTCGTTTTTGAGTTCTAGGCCACCCAAGTGCTGATTCAAGTTTCTATAGCTTCTAGATGACTTAATTAAGCAAAATCAACAAAGAGTTTTCAAATAAGTTGACTCAATAAGCTGGAAAAAGCAAATAAGCACTTATGTAAAAGTCAAATAAGTTGGTTTTCTAGCAAAAAGTCAAAGTCAAAGTCCAATAAGCTCCAGTCTACTTAAATGGGTCAAATAATGAAGACCTATCACAAAAAATAAGTTGTTGCAAGTCTGGATAAGCTAGAATAGCTTATTGATAAGCTGAGTTCAAAATTACACTAGCAGGGGCTAGTTTTGGGTGTTGAGCAGTGGAAACTTTTTCCGCTGCTTGACTTGTTTGACTTTTTGTCTTTAGTGACTTTTTTGGAGATTCAGATTACACAAAGGCACCCAAATGATCTTTGGATCAAAAGGAGTCAATAACAATCAAAATAACACAATCGCAAACACCCAATTGATACAGTTTAGTCAATTAATCACCAGATATTGCACAGACATGAAACAATAAGCAGTTAAGCACTTATGAGCAGTTTTAGCACAAATCAGCCAGCCAAATTCAACCAAATGCATACACAAGCTATTATAAACTCCAATAAGCAAGTCTAAACAGGTTTCATGCAATGGTTCAAAGAATTAAGCAAGATTCAAGCCAATGAATGTTACTGATGAACACTAACACATGCAGTTTTCTACTTTGCTGATGTATTTTACCAATAAGCCAGATTCAACACTCAATATCTATTCAATAAGTTATAATAATGATGTTCTAACAACTTTCAACCCTAAGCATGCACAAATACTAGATTTCACCAAAATCTTAGGTCAAAAACTGTCAAAATCACCAAGTTATAGCAGATTGTTTGATTTGAAGTTTCAAACCCAAAAACTTGCAGCAAAACACTCTCAACAAGGCATATATCAGATACCAAGCATAAACAACACAATCCAACAACACAATATCAAGTTACAAGCACAAACAGATAGTCCCAAACACCCCTTAATCTTTTCAAAATCAAATTTTTCAAAGGCAAAGTGAGTTTTAAGGCCACCCAAGCATCAATTATCACAATAACAAGTAAGATTAACAGATTCAAGCAGATTTAAGCCACAAAATTCACAAGAACACAAGCCACATACAAATATCACCAAAAATCATGAATTTAAGCAGATTTTAGGATTGAGTATGCAAACCTCATGGATGTACATCCACACCCACGAATTTTGAGCTTATGTGCTAGCAAGAACAAGCACAAGCTTCCACAACAAAGCCTGCTAAGAATCAACAAAGTTAGAAGCACAAGTATAAAAATCAGAAACTTGAAAAATCTTGATTAATGCAACCTTGTTACCCCACACTTGATTATCCCCAAGTTATAAGCCTCACCACACCTTAATCAACTCAATTAGGATGCTATGATCAGCCCTATAACCCAAGAATTCTAAGATAGAAACAAGAACTTAGCAAAATATCAAGAAAATGAGAAAATGTGCAAACTTTTGCACACTCCTCTTTTGAAAACAGGTTTTAAACTTCAAATTCAGTAAGCAATAAACATAAACAAGCAGAAATAAGATGGCACTTGGTCTTTCTTCAAAACACTTAACTCAAATTCATTAAACTGAAAAGGGATTTACAAGTGTTTGAACAAAGTAAAAACCAAAAGCAAACGTCTAAGTGAGACCTTATGGCTTTATATATAGCCTTACATGTGAACTAAGAACAGCTGAAAACTAAAAACCCTAATGCTTGAAGTCCCAAAATTGCCCTTGTAGATTTTGAAAACCTTGGAGTCTTGTGAAGAATTCTTGGCTGTTTGTGGTGATAGCTGGCATGAAAATGTGATCAAAGGGCTTGTATGATGCTTAGAAAGTAAGCACAAATGTGGGACGTTGGATGACTTTGCCCTTCTTGTCTTCTTCCTCAAAAGTGTAGCAGGGGAGGTCCCATGTGGACACGTGAATGATGTGATGACCAATATCAAGGTTGGGTTATGTTAACATGATCATTAATCATTAATCTGCACCATTTAAAGGTTTAATTACAAGTAATTAAGAAAACCCCAAATTGTGTTCTTGGTGAATAGTTATGTGTTTGATCCTGTTTTGGGGTTAAGACATGTTTAAAAACATGTTAGGCGCCAGATTTAAACTTAATTAAATAAGTTGTTAATCTGGTTGGTGGATTGGTGAGGTGGCAGAATGGAGAGAGGGGATTGGTGGAAAGTGTGAGTGGGGTGAGGTGGCAGCTCCTGGTTGGTAAAGGTAAGTTTGGTGTCTGGCCAACTTTGGTCCTTCTTTTCTTCTCCTCTTGTCTTTTCACTTTAAATAGCTATCAACGCCTAATTCATCCTTATCAACTTTTGCAACTTTGCATTTTTGAATTCTTCAAGGGCTGATTTGGCATTTTGATGATGGATAATGGTCTTGACTTGTATAATTGATGTTTTGGAGGACTGAATTTGCCAAGTCTTGTTTGATGAGGGGCCATTTTTGCCAAATGTTGAAAGTTGAGGGTCCTTTTTGTAATTTTGGAATTTTCAAAGGACCAAACATGTAATTTCTTGTACTTTGAAGGACTTCATGATAAATTTAACTTTGTGGAGGATATTGGTTGACAATTTAGCTTTGTTGAGGGGCTAAACTTGCCAAATCTTCAAAGTGGAGGGTCCTTTTTGTTATTTTGACAAACTTTAGGGACCAAACTTGTAATTATGAGGATACAAGGGTATAAAGTGTCAATTCTTCCATATTGGAGGACCCTTCTTCATATTTCTTAAAATCTTCAAAGGTTGATCTTGGGAAAGTCTTCATTAGGGCTTGGTTCATTGTGCGGCTTCGTTTCCCGTGTTCGTTTTTGAATGATTCTTGTGATCTTTTGTCATTTTCTCAATATCCGTACCTAAAATACACAAGCAACAAACACAAGCATTTATATGGGTATTTTGATGATATTTAATGCATTTTAAGCCCTATTTGGAAGATGAGACTATGTATAAAAGCAGTCTTATCACACCCCCATACTAAACCATTGCCGTGCCCTCACGCAATGCTAGAATAAAGTATCGTAGCTTCTCCAAAATTCATTTTTATTCACTTTATTGAATGATAAACTAGCTACACTACTACTATTTCTACTACTACTTGCGTTTTAGACATAATGTATGATTTTCATCGCAAAATGGGACGTTTAGGATCATAGAATAAGAACACGTGAATGCTTCGTTAGAAATAATTTCATCGTCCTCGATTTTCACCCCAATTCCATGCCAAGCGTGCAACGAGATCATTGTCATTATAAGTTAGTAATGCTAACACTACTCATATGCCCTAATCACGTACTTATCCTCCCATTATTCCTAAGTTGTATCTCTTATATTATATATTGTCTTGAATGTTTCAAGAGGATACATTGTTTGACTTATGCGATAATAGAGATTTAGGTCTAAAAATAGAGTCCTAACGGTGTAACTAAGACCATCAAATCAATAACCCCTCCCAATAGACAACGATGTCAAAAAATTAAGTTGACAAGAAGAATCGATAAACACGGTTTTATAACGGTTTTGAACATGAGACTTATTACCAAGACTTTTATATGCCCCCTAACGGAAGGGCCTTATTATCTTTGGTTTACCTCCATCTTTTATTCAACTTCGCCATGAAGCTTTTATTATGACTTCGGTCTTGCCTTGCCTTTTATTATCCACCTCATCGGTAGTTTTATTAGCCAACGACGTATATCCTCACGCTAAGGCGAATTTTGGATCTTTAAAGCTTCGAAGATTAAGGCTTGATTCACTTTCAATTTTGCATAGATTTTTCGGCCTTGTGGGGCTTCAAATTGTTTGCTTGATTTAGGTGAGCACTTGAAATCTTATTATTGGGTGAAGCTTTTGATTATTCGGGTGCCAATACTTCAAAACCGTGACGCTGGCGATACCTTAATGTCTTCCCAATTTAATTACACTGAAGCTACTAGAAAAGACTAGAAACCCAACAATCCCAACTAAACCGCTAAGTCAATATTTATTAAGCAAAAAATATTTACATGCGAAGGGAGAATAAGCAAATAACGAGAACACATGAGTTTTTGAAAGAATACGAGTACTCTACGTTTAGCATAGTAACTTATAATTAACCCTATCATTTCTCGTCCTTATTTAAGAGACTTAGCCTAATGTGTAGTTAAGGAATCAAAGCTAAGTGCTCAACACGCACGGTCGAGTCAAAAATTACTCTTATTCTCGCCATCGGAAAACCTACATTCGTGTCTTCAAACACTTATAAAACATGAGAAAAAATTTAAAATTTGGCCATTTTTAGCCTTATTTTGCAACAAAACGATAAACAAAAAGATAAACTTTGGAAAGCGTGAAGGTTTGGCAAGGCAAGTATCTATTCACCCCCATACTAAAGTTAAACATTGTCCTCAATGTTTCGAGTCTAGGGGTGCAAACACCCCATACTAGAGACGTAGTCGAATGCCTAATCTAGCATGGAAAGGGTGTAACCAATAAATTAATAGCCGTTTATGAAGTGTGCTAATAACCTAAGGTTAGAACATCAAAATGATATATCATGGATATTGAGAAAGTCTTCAAAGCAAACGATCGAGTGCTCCCATAAACGAACACGAGAGGCTCCAATCATGAAGATCATGATCATCTAAAGTCCACAATTCACAAACAACCACGGAACAAAGGTTGGAAGGGCACAAATCCCCACACGTTAACTACATTAGAAAGCGATAATATATACATAGGATAAGCATGGGACTCCCCCACGAGGCTCCTCGTTTTTGATTACCGAGTCATGAGCTCGACTCGATCCCCTCAATATTAATTATCACTGGGGAAGGTGACTTGGTCGAGGTAGTTCAAGGATGGAACTTCCCCGCCAAAGTATTGCTTCAACCTATGTCCATTCACCTTGAAGTTAGGACCATCATCTTGAGCTAGCTCGATGGTCCCATACGGAAACACTTGAGTCACGGTGAATGGACCGGACCAACGGGATTTCAACTTACCGGAAAAGATATTCAAGCGAGAATTAAAAAGCAAAACTTGATCCCCAATGTTAAAAACCCGGTTTTTAATTTTAGAATCATGCAACTTTTTAGTTTTTTCTTTGTAAATCAATGAATTTTCATAAGCAATGTCCCTCAATTAATCTAATTCATTCAATTGCATTTTCCGGTGTTTTCCCGCGGTCTCCATATCATCATTGCAATGCTTTAGGGCCCAATAAGCCTTGTGTTCTAACTCGATAGGCAAATGACAATTCTTTCCATACACAAGCTTATAGGGAGTGCACCCTGGGCGTCTTATAAGCGGTCCTAAAGGCCCATAAAGCATCGTCCAACTTATCCGACCACAATTGTCGGTATTCCCCAACGGATCTTTCCAAGATCGTCTTCAAAGCTCGGTTTGAAACCTCGACTTGCCCACTCGTTTGTGGGTGATAAGCGTAGAAAGCCGATGTGTAACCCCATATTTCCTTAGGACCCTTTCGAATTGGTCGTTACAAAAATGGGTTCCACGATCGCTTATGATCGCACGAGGGGTTCTAAACCGAGGAAAATAAGCTTTTCAAGAACTTGACCACCACACGAGCATCATTGGTGGGCAAAGCCTTAGCTTCCACCCACTTAGATAGGTAGTCAACCGCAACGAGAATGTACTTATTACCACGAGATGATGGGAACGGCCCCATAAAGTCTATACCCCCCCCCCTCCCCCCCCCCCCCCCCCCCCCCCCCCCCCCCCCCCCCGTCACACGCTAAACGTTTCACCTATATGAAAACCTTCTTTCTCATTCCTCCTCATTTATCAAGAACACACACACATCCATTCCTCCCCCAACTGTTCAAGTAAAACTACTTTTCAACTTCTATCATTTCACCATACAAACTACATATTCACACGATGCACATAACCTCCAAAAACTTGTACAACTAACACATCTACTTACAAAGCACACTCTTCGAATATAATTTCTTGGCTTAGTCGATCAAGGGTTGCACGTTCGTGAAGTGAGTACGATTTTTGAACGTGGGTTTCGCGTGTTCGAGGTTCCTGTTGTTGTTGCTGTTGACGCGACTATAAGACGACGAGGGTATCATTATTTCCGACGTGGGTTTCATTGTTGTGACGCGAGTTTTACTAGCTTGAAGGCTTAGCTCCAGGTTGAGGTTGTCGCTGTTTGTTTGGTCGGCGTCTCATTCATTACAAGTGCATTCTTACCGAGGGCTCAAGGTTACCCACAAACTAACATACATCTTTGTTTCTTTTTCGTCGTGTTTATCGTACGTCATGTGTCACCTTACCATGTTTTTCTTTTTGCTTGAAAACTTAATGTCACAAGATACATATAAAGTTTCTGAACATTCGTTTGAAATGGGTTTCACGTAAAGGTTTTGAGCAGTTTCTTTTAAAACTTACGCGTATGACATTTATGGTATGTGTCAAGCTAAATGGGTACGTGTCGAAACATGGTTTTGTGCCGTGAAAGTTATAGCTTATGTAAGATGAGAGCTTTGTAAACGAGTTGTGAGGGTTTTTGGTTGAGAGCTTGACAAGGGTTTGTGATATGACGATTGTAAACTAGCGAGATTTTTGCAAGAATTGTGAGAGTTGGTTTTGTTTAAAGCTTTAACGAGAGAGAGAGAGAGAGAGAGAGAGAGAGAGAGAGAGAGAGAGAGAGAGAGAGAGAGAGAGAGATGAGTTTGAGATGAACTAAAAGCCTTGTTTTACGAAATGGTGAAGTATGTGTTTCCTGCTACTTCTTTTTTTTACACCAAGATTAAGAGAGAAGAAGATATATATATATATATATATATATATATATATATATATATATATATATATATATATATATATATATATATATATATATATATATATATATATATATATATATATATATATATATATATATATATATATATATATATATATATATATATATATATATATATATATATATATATATATATATATATATATATATTGTTAGCCTCAAAATATTGAGTCAAACAAGAATGCTCGGTCATAGGTTAGTATTGTGACATTAGTTAGAACGTTGTAATAGATAGTTAATTAGTCGTGGTTTACGGGCTTGGATTTAAACTAATTAAAGTCCAAAAAGACAAGCCCGGCCCAATATATAGTCCATTAAAGCCCGCATGTGGGTGGACTATATATACTACCCTCCTAGCATGTTAGGAGGGTGGATGGTCATTTGTAACAAATCTCTTCTCTAATCTAATATTCACCAGGTTAATCATCTCTGTCTCTACATTCTCTCACTACTTTCTCTCTCTAGGAATTCATCTCTTCTTCATCTATTTTCTTTCTTTCTTCATTGCTTAATCATCACAAATATATGGGACAACATTTGGTATCAATCGCCATGGGGTAGTTTTGTGATTCGTTGTTCATTTTACTTGGTTCGTGTGATTTTTTTTTCTTATAATCATCTCGAATTCAAGATTCTTTTTGTGTTTTCTATGCTCTAAATCGTGATATAAATCTTCTACATAGCTGTGGTAGGGATTTGGTCGCATTTCGTTGGTTAAAATCGCGGATTTCTTGTCGAAAAATTCATCTTTTTACCTCAAAATCTCGTAACAGCACTATTATTCCGATTGGTGTAATCGGAAAAGGGATTATAGATTCCGATTGGGATTCCGATCAGTAGCATCGGAAAAGGGTTTCAACATTCCGACCAGCTTTCCGATCTCATTCCGACTGGACAAAAATATTCCGATTTGCATTCCGATTTGCATTCCGATTTGGGTCTTCCGACAAGGTTATTCCGATTTGGTTATTCCGATGACATCATTCCGATTGTATTCCGATTAGGGGACATTCCGATAAGTGATTTTGATTTGACATTCCGATCAGTGATTCCGATAAGTGATTCCGATTTGACATTCCGATCAGTGATTCCGATAAGTGATTCCGATGATGTGTTTTGCTAAATTTTTTTTGAGTATTTTTTAGACTTAGCCACCATCTAGACTAGTTTCGGAATATCGTTTACACGAAGATCAAAAAAGAAAAAAAAAAGTTGTTTGGCGGGAAAACCAAAGTAAAATTTATTTTTTCCTAGACCATTTTTAGGGCATTTAAGCTTCAATTTCAAATTTTGGTGATGCGAAAAAATTTTCGACCAAAAATTCAAATTTTCGGACCAAAATTCAAATTTTTAGGCCATTTTTAGGTTTTATTTTTCGTTAAAATTTTTCATTTTTCAAACTTTTTCCCTACTAGTTATTGGCTATTTCTAACTCGTTTTCAAATTTTGGTTATTCAAAATTTTTCGGTTTACCGTTTTAGTCGGACTGAGGAATTTATTGTCGGACTGAGAAAAATTTCAAAATTTTCGGAATTTCAACAACAACACAATCACAGAATATCTACTTAAGATCCAAAGTCACTTCATCCACAGAGAGAGACGATCATCATGCCAACGAGTAATGCGGTTAGTGAAAGTTCAGACGTGAAAGACCTTGAAATGGAACGACTACAACAACGGATATGTTTCTTAAGAAAAAATGCCATGGACGGTTTTAGAGTACTTCAAGATTCTTTTCAGAACCTTTCAAAAGTCTTGTTCGACTTACGTGAATCCACTGGCACATTCAGCAAAACATTCACTCATGCCATGGATAAACTTCAAACACAACTTGTCAACGAAAGAATCATTGCTAGTGAATGCAAGATCACTTTCACTGATCTCAAGACATCACTTAAAACGATGTTTACTTCTGACTTCATCAAGTCTTCGCTTACCAACGAGTGCTTCAAGCGATATCATGGAATGGATGCTTTATCATACAAAGATCGGATAACCCGCAACATCGACTTCATTGTAACCTATGTGAATCACACAATACAGACGCAACAAACGATTGATGACATACTTCATACCAGTTGTGGTATCGCATCAGATGTTGAGAATACAAGCTGCATATATGAGACTCCAACGCATAGTTCAGGGAATGATGACAACAACTCTAGGAAAGACAACAGCAACTCTGGCAAACAACACATCGACTCTGAGAATGTCATCTGCAATACACCTTCCTATGATAATGGTCCTGTTTTCGATTCTGAGCCATTGGAAGAGGTACATTATGATGAATATAATGTGTTTGGAAATGCTAATACGCATGAGCATAGTGATCAAACTCAAACCATTATTCCCACATGTATAACGGAAAAGGTTGATAGCAATACCATACCTGTTCCATTAGACACGTGCAATAATTCGTCTGACAATGATCAACATGCAAATGAGTATGATGACGAGGAGCGTGTTGCGCTAGCCAATTTAATTGCTACTTTACAAAAAGATGTCAGAGAAAATAAAAAGAGTCAAAAGCAATTAAAGAAGGAAAACGCAACACTCACTCAAAAGTTTGAAGAATGCAAAGCTGCTCTAATTAAGTCTAGTGAAACTATAGATAGCTATAGAGCGGAGCTTCTTCAGAAAACCAAAGAGCTTGAGGGGTACAAGGGAAGTGCGTTAAAAAGTCAAAAGGAAGATTTTGAAAACAAATATAATACAACTCTTGAGTTATTAGCAAAAGAGAAGCGTCAATATAATGTTTTCTTAATGGATGAACGTCAAAAAACGTACCTTGCCAACACCAAAGTTAATGAACTTGAACTAAAGCTCTCTATGACCACTACTGATTCTGCTAAAATTCTTGAGGATAAGAAACAAGAAGTAGATGCGTTAAAATAAGACTTCAAAAGTAGATATGATAAAGAAACTGAAAAGGTAACGAAATTAGAAGCACAAGTCGAATTTTTGAAGAACGTTGTTTATAAAACGCATGATTCTATTCAATCCGTAAGAATGCTAGCACCTCCATCGATGTTTAAGGGTCAAGCTAGCTTTGCAAGTCCTGAGTACCTTGCCAAAGCTCAAGCTGCGAACCCGTGTCTTTATCTTGATGAGACTGAAAGGACAGATCTTGATTGCATGCCTGTAAGTGCCGATAGTGAAGAGACTGCCCTTTGGGACGATGATAGTCAACCACTTGTTAATAAGGAGTTTGTGAAACCATATAATTATGCTTATGAGAATAGTCTTTATGGCCTTTTCAATAAACAAACTCAGAAAACTCGTGAGGAAGTGTTCCTTGAATGCAAACAAAAGAGAATTCAATGGAAGAAAGCATTTGCCCCTAAGAAATCTAATGTTTACAAATACATAAACTACCTCCCTCTAGATGAATCTAAAAGCAAGAGTAGGAAAACATTAGGTATTCTTAAACACCACATAGATAATGTTAAATCTATTGTTGAAAGAGACTGGGAAAAACGTGAAAATGCTGAGTGGACACGTCCGATTCCTCACGATATTACCTTGCTTGTCAAAGAACTCTTAATTCCAAACACGACGTTGATTAAAGAAACTGTTCTTCAACTTGAGGAGTTCATTCAGACTGAAATGTTTGATGATTTAAAATATGTTGAATATATTGATAAACACATTGATGATCTTCAAATGGAGAAGTCTGATTTCTCAGATGAATATGATTTACTCTTGCAAGAATGCGTTTCTAAAGATGTTATGTGTGCTTATTTTACATCTTGTGCTGATATTGATGAATATTCTGAAGTTGCATGCCAATATCTTGATAAGATCAAAGAATGTGAACGTCTTGAAATTGAGCTTTCGAAACGTAAAGAAAATGTTGACAAAGAGGCTTTTGAGTTACTTCAACACAAAACTGATTTCCTTCAAAAACATTGTCATTCACTTGAACTTGCTTTGCAAAAAGACGTTGGTCGTTTTCCACATGATAATAAATTGCAAGAAAAACTTTCCCAAACATTTCGAGAAATGAATGAACAGAATTTGGAAATTAAAGGGTTGAAAGCTCAATTACAAGACAGGGACAGAGCGATAGCAGAGTTGCAGAAACTCATTGCTAAAATGGGTGGGAAAATCGTGGAACCTAGCATTAAGAAACCGGTTGTTCGACAACCTAATGCCTACAAGGATCCAAAGCCGTCTATCTTAGGAAAACCGACTCCTTTCTCCAATTCTTCTCATGTAAAATCTAGGTTACCCCCTAAGACCGGTGTGCAACCAAGTGTTCCAAAACCATTCATTCCACCCTATGTTCTTCCATTTAGAAAGCACACCATTGCTAAACCCAACCATGTGAATGCACCTAGCACTTCTAGGACTCCTCCAAAACGTGTGACATTCGCGTCCACAAAGGAATCTGTAGGTTCAAATGACCTTGTTCATAACAACAACCTAGAGGATGCTAAACAAACAGGGAAGATTCAGAAAGACAAACCCGTGTATTCAAAACTTAGTTCACCAAATCCCGCTAGAGTTCAACACACTCCAAATGGTAGTCAACCAAAATCTAGGATCCCTCACCAGCAATCTAGGAATTGGAAACCATCCATGAATAGTCGTGTTTTGAACTCTACGCCTGAACGATATATAAAACCAAGGAATACAAGTACTTTCGTGAATCCCAAATTCCCCGTATGCCCCACTTGCAAAAAGGGTATTCACAATGTAAATCATGACCATTGAATTTTGCAATACCTCTATGAGGTCAAATCTCGTTCCTTTGAACGGAGATCGAATACAGAATCCCATAAGACAACAAGGAGATACAAACTCGTCGCAAAGAAAATCAACCACACCAAATCTGAAACGTGG
The DNA here is from genome assembly GCA_025667525.1 of Glebionis coronaria. Lineage (NCBI taxonomy): Eukaryota > Viridiplantae > Streptophyta > Magnoliopsida > Asterales > Asteraceae > Glebionis > Glebionis coronaria. The sequence continues at coordinate 296,801,452 of CM046874.1, forward strand.
ATTCAAAAAGGACATAGTTTCTCTCCAAAGAAGTCTTCCGCTGTGCAAGAGAAAACTACTCCTAAATCTAGTCTTCAGTGGAAACCAACGGGTCGGATCTTCACGGAAGTTGGTCTTAAGTGGATTCCAATAGAGAAGAGTGATGACACCTGCACCAGCACTAATGCTACTGTTCTACACGCTGAAAAGGAATTTGTTACTCCTAATTCTAGTATTTGTGCAAACTCTTCTTCTGTGATTGTCGGTACAACAGCGGATTCTGAATCCACTTCTCCTTCTTCAAAGGGTTCCAATTCTGTATATTCGATATCACCTTCTTCTGTTGTACAAAAGTCTATTTTGGATTATGTTCGAAAAACTTGATAAAACACAAAATTATAATAACATGTAAATATCAATAGAAAAACAAAATAAAAAAAATGGAAAAACTTTCAAAATACCAAAAATATTCTTTTCGACATGTCTTTCAGTATCGATAATATGGACATACCTAGAAATGTCGCTCAATAACGACACGAGTGTGTACATAAAGCTCGAATTAAAGTTGTAAATATTTTTCAAAACATGTCATTTCAATGATTTACAATTACCTCATATTGTGACTCGTACTTCAAAGAAAGGAAAGTTGATCACCAGATTACTTATCCTCAACAACGGGAAACGTAAATTTCTCGGTCATGAGCTATCGATAAAAACATTCAAAGTTTTTAAGCTCATATAAACGACTTACAGTTAAATGTCAGACTGTAACTCGGACCTCAAATAAAGGAAAGTGTATCTTTAAAGATACCTTATCCTAACAAACGGGTAGAGCAATCTATCACGGGTTGAGCTAGTCACAAAACATTCAACGTTTTGAGCTCAACACAATGGCTTGTAATCACTTTTAGATTGCAACCCGGAATTATATTCACGGGGGAGTGTACGCTTTTGTACTCTTACCCTTAGCAAAAGAAGTTAAATCTTCTTACACTTGAGTGGATTCGACAAGACATTCAAAGTCTATGAACTCAAGTTTATGCTTTAGAAAAACCTTTTCGTCAAAAAGAATTGATTTTTCAAAAAGCGTTGAACACAATTTTTTCAAGAATTTCTCAATGATATTCAAAATCTTTCAAAAATTGTGTGTTCAACAACTCCTATCCTCAAAAGTTTAATGTGGATCAAATCCTCGTAATGACAATTCCATTGGATCAATTTTTGAGGGGGAGCATTTTAACTTCATGCAAAAGATTAACACATCTTTCTCCCAGAGATTTCAAGACTATTTTTTCAAAATATATTTTAATCAAATTTGGTATCTCTAATATCAAAAGATTTTATATATTAGAGATAGGGGAGAAAATGTGATTAAAATGTGATCTTATATAAGACTCAAGCACTTTAACTCTCACCTACATGTGCGAAACACTTTCTATTATCGATGCACATGTGAAGGGGGAGCATTTCTGAAACGACAAAACTAGCAAGGTGCTAAATGTTTTTCAAACACTTTGTTACAATTTAAAGTGGTTTTCATGGTTACGATCAAATACCCACAACATCTTTAATTCACGACGTTATTGGTGTCAAAAGGGTGGTTAGGTTTAAGTCCTATGATCCAACCAGAACCGGAGGGATCTTCCCAGGGACAATCCAATAGATTATTAGAAGTCCTTAGGAAAGATGGAGTAGAATGTGAACGCAGCTGAATGCTGACTAAGTACTGATGATAGCACTGGAACAATCACAACAAGGTGCTATTAATGATGTCTTGGTAAGCATTGAAGGGGTTGAAGAATGAAAAAGAAATGTAAGGATAAAGGGTCTAAAGAAAGAAGCCCTCCATACAACTTAGGCAGAAACCGGGTCAACCCATCATGAAGACAAACTCATCATGGACCCAGTGATGTGAAGCACAACCCTTTCCTAGCTACTCAGACTTCTCTCAAAAGAAGTTTGTTTTATTGTCACGGAGATCAACACGACTTCTATTGACTTTCTCACTCCGAGATAGTTGATATTGAATAGGTGGCATCTGCTCCAGCCTCCGACCACTAAAAGTGCACAAATCGAGTCTAGAGCCAAGAGATCAATCAAATCTCGTTAGGACACACGGATGAAGATCAAGAGAGTCCTACGCTATATCCTTGCGATATTGCTAGAACACTTAGAGTGATACTACTTAGTACTCACAATGATGAGTGGAAATCCTTCCAGTGTTAACATCAAACAGCACTGCGGTAGGTCATATGCAAGATTCTTTATGAATTGAACATATGTAAAACTGAAAAGCAACAGTGGTTTGATTCTGAATTGATTCAAACTCGTTTCAGGTTTCTACGCAATATCTTTATGGTCTTGCCAGAACATTCAGAGTGATATTCATTAATACTCACAGTGACGAATGGAAATCCTTCTAGCGTCAACATCAAACAGCGCTACGGTAGGTGACTTGTGAGATTCTTATGAATCAAACTTGTGTCAACTGGAAAGCAACAATGGTAAGATTCTTAATGAATCAAACTTGTTCCAGGAATTTGAATTGACGACTTTAATCAAGCGGATATTTATCCAATTGATTCACTCTTTATGTTCGCAGTCTTGCTTTGAGACGGTCGAGTAAAGAGAACGGCTAGTACAGACGCGAAACCCTGTCAAGGAGATTCTTAATTGAATCTACCTAATCACAGGTACGGTATTTAATATCGTATAACGGTCTTCACCGACCGGAGGTAAAACGCTACTGATTTAGGACGAATGTCAAAGCCATTCAGTCCGTGTCTAAGTTTTGTCTCAAGAAGGTGGCGTCACGGTGTACTCAGCAAAGTCAAAGATTCAAAACCACATATTCATGCCCAAAGACTTATTCAACAATTAATAGTGTGAGCATGTGGATAAAGACACAAGATCGCAATATGGCAATGACAAGTCAAGGATGATTTGAAGATCTCAAGACTAAAAGACAAAGTCGAAAGACAACGACAAAGGCTCAAAGATCATAGCATGAAGGAACAAAACTATTGTTACACGTTCAAGGCTCATTTATGACGAGATTCGTAATCTCCATTGATCTTCAAATATCAAAAGGGTATGACCTCACATTGGGGGAGATTGTTAGCCTCAAAATATTGAGTCAAACAAGAATGCTCGGTCATAGGTTAGTATTGTAACATTAGTTAGAACGTTGTAATAGATAGTTAATTAGTCGTGGTTTACGGGCTTGGATTTAAACTAATTAAAGTCCAAAAAGACAAGCCCGGCCCAATATATAGTCCATTAAAGCCCGCATGTGGGTGGACTATATATACTACCCTCCTAGCATGTTAGGAGGGTGGATGGTCATTTGTAACAAATCTCTTTTCTAATCTAATATTCACCAAGTTAATCATCTCTCTCTCTACTTTCTCTCACTACTTTCTCTCTCTAGGAATTCATCTCTTCTTCATCTATTTTCTTTCTTTCTTCATTGCTTAATCATCACAAATATATGGGACAACATATATATATATATATATATATATATATATATATATATATATATATATATATATATATATATATATATATATATATATATATATATAATTTAGATAAAATGGTGTAGGTCCTTAAAGTTGTTAAAATGAGAAGCAATAAAAATGGTTAAATGCCACATTTTTTGATTAGTTTTGGTTCATTTTTGAGTTTTTTGGTTCGTGTACGAGCTTTTTGGAAGTTTTTGTTCGTGTACGAGTAGTTGATTCACGATTTTTAATATTACTAGTTTCTCGTGTATCAGTTGTTTATCATAGTTTAGCAAATCTTTGTTAACTAAAATGTAATTTTTGATAGTGTATCACTGAATTTACGAATAAATTGATTATTTATTTTAATAAAATTTTGTGAAGTAAAACTATGTATCATATGTATCAGCTATAAATTTTTACGTATCAAATTTTTAGTGCTTTTTATATAAATTTTTATGTATAAGATGCATTGTTTTGTGCCTCATATTAAATATATCACATGTTAATTGATGAAATCAATGGTTAAGATGACTTCTCATTTTAACAACTTTAAGGTACTACACTACAATAACCCAACTATATATATATATATATATATATATATATATATATATATATATATATATATATATATATATATATATATGAACCAAGAGAGAGTAAGATAGTGATAGAGATGTGTTTTCTTATTTTGCTAAAAGCTGACAATGTCCTAAAACACTTTTTTTCACAAAGGCTTCACGTGGGGCATTTGTTTTTAGTCAAATGTTATCAAAAGTTGTCAACTTGATAAATGTATAGTTGTTGTGTAAACGTTACTTTGGAATAATGACTTTGCGTCGATGTTATCAAAAGTTGTCAACTTGATAAATGTATCGAGTCGAATTGATTTATCGAGATCTAAGTGTTCTTTATTTAAAATGACTATATTAAAATTTACGTCAAAAGGCTGCCGATTTTCTTTTAGAAAATTATAAAATATTTTAACTAAAGTTAAAATGTTATAAATATATGTGACGCCGAAAGGCTGCCGAATTATATCGAGTCAAGACGACATCTTCCTTACTTGGAAGTTTGGTCGAATATTACATCAACAAACATTTTGAGCATATAATTTATAACTTAAACGGTGGTAAAGGGTGACATGTGCGTGTGACGAATGCATTATTGCGTTCTTTGATTGCGACCTAACTTAGCATTTATATCTAGGCTGCGACTTGTGCTTGCTACATCTGTGATTTCATATTCTTACTGTGAAATCTTTTGCATTCTGAGATGAGTCATAGCCCTTATTAAACTGCTTTTTATGTTTAATCATCTGGGTGAGATAAATGCTTTGTTGTTTGCCTAATGGATGCAAAATCTGTTTACATTGTTGCCTTGCTAATAGTTATGTTTGATATACCTAAGTAGCGATAGCCCATTAGTCCCATTCTATCATGAACCGTTAGTTACTCTGCGTGAGTAGGAGCTTATGCTAATAATAGATCTATTGGAGTTTGACAACTCCCGCCCGGGTGAAAAAATACATCGCCATGCCAAACGGGTGTTTATCATATGGTTGTGCTAGGTGGCCACGGGTTAGACACCTATTGGGGAAAACTTATATATTACGCATGCATCAGTTGTACGTGCTTGTCATTAGCCTTGGTGTCATGAGCTTAGAGCTATCATAACTATAATCATACTATCTGATTCCCATATGCATGACACTATATCGCCCATAATGTCTCATATGCTTTAAACAGTTTGTTTGTGGTCCAATATTGAATGTTATACTTTTAACTTAAACCTATGAACACACCAGTCTCGTGTTGACACTTTTAAGCATTTACTCAGGTGTTGAACTACTTGCTTGTTGTTTTCTTTGGAGTCTCATGCATACTGTACTTGGATTTGAAGACTTGCTCATGCTTAATAAACTTTTTACCTCATTGTTGCTATTTAAACTCTGATTTACGCTGCACTTGCTTAAACTTATTTATGATTTGAACCTTGTATTTCTAAATCTAATGCAACGAGGTAAATTATTTTACAACGTCTCATTTAGAGTCGTTTTCTCTTGCACCTTGAACTTTGTTATTATGACTTAACAGCCCCCGTGCTTTACCGCTTTCGTTGACCAATATTTGGGGTGTTACACCCACAATCTCTACACTTACACACAAACGTCTTACCAACATGCCCTTGGGTATTTTTCGTTATAGGCTCAAGGGGTTTTCTTTTTAACCTAATTTGTACAAAAGTGGCCAATAAGCCATTTTAAGCTTATTACCATTTTTCTAACTTATCTAAACCTCCAATAACTTTTCTTTTGTGGTTAATCTTATTTTTCTTGCTTTATTTACTTATTCCTAGCTTGGTTACGTTTTTCTTTTTGGTTATATTAGAAAACGAATTTAGTTGTTATTTTTCATAGTGCTTATTAGTTCACACAAATTATTGTTGTGGGCTTAATGGCCTTGTTATCATTCTAGTGTTCTTATAATTCCTTTTTAGTGTCTTGTGCCAATTTTCAGCTACTGAATTAATCTAAAACATCCATATAGACTATTTTGTCTTTTAATGACAAATAGTGATTTAAGTTTTTGATTAACACAACTTATTTTCAAAAGCTTTTTTAAAATTTCTTCTTGCACTGTTTTTTAATTGTTAAAATAGTTAGGTCTGTTAAAAATCAGCGTGTGAGCTTAAGTGATTAGCTTATTAGCTTATTCACTTTAGCTAGTAGGTTATTTTTAAGGCTTAAGTGCTTTTTCAGCTTTTTTGTATAGTTTTAAAGTTATTTAAAATCCAATTTTAGGTTTATTAGCATTGTTTGTTTTCTGTTTTTTGAAAGTTTTTCTTATTGGGCCAAAAAGCCTAATAAGCCTTAAAGTCCATTTTGATTTTGGGCTTTTTTTAGGCCCATTAAGCATTTTTAATCATTTTTATTCTCATTTTTGTTTTAATCAACTTAAAAAGAATTAGTTTTGAAATTTTTATAAATTTTGAGATTTTCTAAATATTTTATTATTATTTTGTCTCGATTTGCGTGATCGCATAATTCGTCATAGTTTTTAGTTGTCGTAGTGTAGAATCGTCATTTAACTTAAACCCTTCTCTCGCTAATCTTGTAACTAATCCAAAAACGTCTTTTAGTGCAAACTAATATCCTCGTCTTACAACGATCCCTGTGTCTTTTGATTTTACATTTTTAACATTCGTCTTTCTCGTAATCTACATATTCCTATGCTAAACTACAACTATCATGCAACATTAGATTAGATTAGACTAGAGTGTTAGTCGAACCCCCTATACCCTGATTATTTACTTGCTTTCATAAATTTTAAAAATACAATAAGAATATCCTTCCTACCTTTAGACATTTTGTACGTTCGTCATTCACCTCCCAAACTATTCTTCAAGAGAATGATAACAACACCAAGTCCTTACCTACACCATTTCTACATGATCGGGGTACACTACCCTAGGGTTGTAAAACTCCTTGAGGGCTCGCGATAGGGTTTAACCGCATGAGTAAACGAAGTAACCCCTTCATCACCTACACGATTGGGTACACTTCTTGGGGTTGTAAAACTCTGAAGACACCTTCCTTACCGGTGTGTCATCATTGTTCTTAAGTGGGTGAGATGGAGGTGGAGATGGGAGGTGAGATGAATTGGATATAAAATTATTTAAATAAAATGACCTGCTAAATATATCAGGTATAAGTCGTTTCTACTCTACAACTTGTTATCATAGGTCACATTTGAGAATGTTTGTAATGTTAGATAATTTTGTAAAGTTTTGATGATTATAATAAGAGTATATATATTCTATTTTGGTAAGGTAAAAAATATAAAATATGCTGGTAATTTATGCTTTAAACCTAAATTTATAAAGGTTGATTATGATTAGCTTCATTTTTAAAAGTTTTATACTCAATCTTAAATCAATTATCTAACTTAAATATCGTATTAATCTACTTTTAGATCTAGATTTAAGTTTATATGAATATCGTTGTTTATTTTGGTATTAAAGGATTAATATTCACCTTCTTCATCTCTATTTGATCTAATGGGTGAAATTAAACCCAATATTGAAAGACCTACTTTCCTATTTTTTATTTCAAATGTTAGTATTTTTAAACCTTTAATTCTTAAGCAAAAAAATTTTAAAATTCGAGCATTTAATTAACTTTCTATAATGTAACACTTTAATATTCTTTCTTTTTGTATTTCACTTTTTATGTTGTTGAAACTGAAACATGTAATTAACACTAATTTAAATATCGTAATAAAATAACATGTGATATTTGTTAAATCAGAAATTTTATAATTTATTACATGTGATTTAACACCAATAACGTAATGTCACATGTGATATATTAGAATACTTTCAAACTAGTTTTTAATCAGATTTAATTTCTCATGCAAGTTTTAGCACAAATGAAAGAAGAAAACATTTTTTGTCGAAACTATATAAAAGTATCTTTTTTTAAAAAGATAATTATACGTTGATCGTAACGATATAATTTTTTTTATCTAGCAATTAAATATTCATGAGATATTTAAATTATAAAAAATATGATTTTTTTTAGTTATATCATTTTATATATTTAATAATTATAATCTACATACTAAGAGAACTCTAACGGACACAAGCTCCGCCGCTAAAAAATAATAATAAAAAATTTATTTCAACCATTGATTTTTTTGAAAGAAATAGAAAGGATTAGTCCTTTGATATTCAAGGAAATATTGTTATCTAAAATTAACGATAATTTAGCATTCTCTTCATATAAAACATGTAACCACATATCAATGAACAATTGTCAATCACTCATTTTTAACTAGCCCACTTTTATTTTCCACATATTAATATATGTTAAAATGTTAATCGTTGAACGAAAAAATATACGATCGTGACGAACGTTTAATTATCTTTTAACAGAGGGCACTTTATATACTTTCGAGAATTTTTTTTGTCATCAATATCTTCAGCTCTTTTCTTTTAGTTTTTTTAGATTTTTTTTATTGTATAAGCATTCATGAAAAATCATATGTAATTAAATAGTTTAAATATTATAATAAAATCACATGCGATTTTACCCACTTGTAATCACAATCACATTTGATTTTTACACTTTTGATTATCAAAGTTTATAAATGAACTATTATAATATATTAATTTGTATAGTGATATATGATTGCAAAGTAAACAATTTATATCTTTCATTGTAATTCATTGCAAAAAACGAAGAAAGTTTTTTGTTCATATAATTTTTGTATGGATGTTTAATGTTTGAATTTTCATATTAGTGTTTTTTGGTACAACTAAAAAAATGAGAAAAAGGACTAATTTTTTGTCGAAATTGTGTCTAAATGTGTGTCTTATAACTAATGTGGGTAATGACGATTTAATTTGTTTTGTTTAATGATTAACGGTTAATAAGATGTTTAAATTATAAAATATAAATATAAATGAATTTTCACTTTAATTGTTAATGAATAACCAATTTTTCTTAACAAGAAAATGAGCAATATAAATTTGTTCATTGATATATGAGAAAAGTGTGATATGAAAAATAAATCTTTTCTTATATTTAAGTCAAAATACAAAACAAACTCTTAACGTGTATTAAATTTTAATTTTTTATCCGTGAAAATTTGAAAATGAGTTGAACAAAAATTTGATAAAATTAATTTGATTTAAGTTCATTTGGATATCAAACTTATCTAAGATATGAGAGGACTCATCCTCACTCTTCATCTTTCCACCATAAAATGGCTGAGATTAAATCCTCATTTTACAATGCTTGAGTATTTTTGTCATTTCATCGTCCACTATATAAGATTCTTTTACTTTGTTTCTCACAAAAAAATCGCATCTCTCACTTTCTCTCTCTACCCCGATCTAGTTTCTATCTCTATCAATCCATCACATTAAGCAATCATGAATCCATCTATGATCCATCCCGACGAGATCATCATGAATTCATCATAAATCCATCACCACGAATTCATCTTGAATCGATCCATTATCAGTTTAGTTACTTTTTCTTTATTTTAGCTTACTCGATTTGGATAAGCTTATTATCATCATTCGAAATTATATTCTAAATTATAAGCATTCTATTAACTTATTTTGAATGATTTATGTGAATTTATTTCTCTTAATTATAAGCTAGCTGATTAAGTGATATATGTGAATAAGTTGATTTGTTTGAATAAGCTAATTTGTTTGAATAAATTTATGAACAAGATTTTAAATTAGATGAGAGTTATGAATAAGCTTGTTAATTAGATGATGTGAATTATTTTGTTGAATTATAAGCTATCTTATTAGCTTATTTTAACAAATTATCAGGTTATTTGAATAAGAGAATTATGAATAAGCTTATGACCATGTTAATAAGCTGTATTGTTAGGAATTTTTATGTTCCTAGTGTAATATGAATTATGTTGTATCATATTTGATACCTTATTTATCATATATGATAGATATATGATACATGATATATGATAGGGAATATCAAATATGATACATGAGGTATCAAATATTATGTTTCTGACAAACCACAAGAAAAAAAGCAGACTTTATGACTAATTTTACATAAAATATCTTTAAGCTCTTCAAACATGCCTTCTATCATATATAATACTGTATATATTATATTGTATACATAATGGACATAAAACTCAAAAGTGACTATTGATGGATATGGTAAGTGGCATGTGGCTTAGAGATGAGAATCAAATATGTTAGATATGGCTCAATATCATAATCAAATATGCTTGTTGCTTATTATCACGTTTTATATATGCGAGTCATGAATAAGCTTATGATAGTGTGAGACATCCTAATTAAGTTGTTGATGAAATGTATCATATATGATACCTCATTTATCATACTTGATAGTTATATGATATGTGATATGTTTATCATATATGATGTTTCTGACAATCTAAAAAAATCAATCTTTATATTGTATATGACTTTTCACTTTTGATCAATTGTGCATTTTTATATTGTCTAATACGTAATTAAGTTTTTGATAAAACGGTGCGTAGTATCTTCTTTCCTCTTGTAAAACCCGCATGCTTTTACCATGAGCAGTACACTTAGTAAACATACGAACGAATTAAAACTTTCCTTTTATATCATGAACACGTGTCACGAATATTAATTGCAGAAACTACGTACGTGTTAGTGCACGATAATTATTAAGTACGTGGTATTACACGATAATTATTAACCATAATAATTATAATCACGAACATGAATCACGAACATTAAAAACACGAACATGTAAACTACGTATATATTTATTATTAGACGATAAATATCGATTACGTACAAGTATTACAATAACAAGAATAATTAATGACGAGCTAACACGAAAACACTAACGAATGAACACGTAAATTAGTAAACATGAAAATTGAACGGTTTTCCCCTCGTGGGCCCTTATAGCCGCGGACACAAGAGAAGGGAAGGGCCAAGCCCATGTTGATTTTGTCTAATTCGGGGAAAAGGTAAACACAAGAGAAACATAACACAATTTTTATAAAATAATTAAAAACCTTAGCCTTCCTTTGTCATCTCTCTTGCCGCCGACCTAAGGACACACCAAAGGTAGTGTTGGTTGATTTTGAGTATTGATTTCGGGGTGTAGTGTTCATGTTCTTCGTTTCATTTGATTCACGTATTCGGTAATCTCTTAAACCTTTTTCTTTTATTCTTTTATGAAGATCATGAACACATGATTAATTAGATCTTAAAAACATGATTAACAAGTAAAACTAATCAAGAAATCATCAAAAAGGAATTGGTTTTGGGTTGGTTTGGTTCGGCCGAAGCACCACCGAGAGCAACCAAGCTCTCGGCTTGGTTAAATCACACAACCACCAAGACGCAAGGTCTCGGCGTGGCTGGTGGTTGGTCCAAAGTAGGCGGCAAGGACCCTGACGCGAGTGGGGGTGGCCTTGTGGTCGTTGTGGGCTCGGCGCAGCAGCAACAACACCACCGGCTTAAGCCGGTGGCTGTTGTGGTCCTTTGGTGGAAAAACAAGGCAGGACAGGGGCAACCACCGGCTTAAGCCGGTGGTGAATATGAACCAGCAGTGGCAACCGACTAGGCCGGTTAGCCACTGCTAAGGGGGTGTTTGTTTTGGTCCGGTTCATAGGGAATTCGGTCTGGTTTACATTTGGTGTAAATTGAAAACACGGGTTCGGTTCATGGGTAATTTTTTCAAGTTTATATTTTTACAAGTTATATTATTTTATCAAGAGAAAAATTAAATTAGTTAAATCATGGCTAATAATTAATTTAATTTAACATGGACTTAGGTTATTATTATTTAGTAGACAATACATGTTTTAACCTAAGTATTTTATTATTTAATTTAGACTATATATTTATTAATTATTTAAAACATGGAATATAAATAATTAATAAACATGACTTAGGTTATAATTAATAAAATATTAATACATGTTTAACCTAAGTATTTTATATGCTTTAATTTAGTTAAATCATGTGTATATTTAATTAAATCGGATAACCTATAGTTTTTTAAATTAACATGTTATTATTCATAAACTGTACAAATAATTACATGACTTATGATATTTAACCAGTAAACTTAAGCTTATATTATTAGCTTATCAATTCAGCTTATTTCTAAATATGGAAACTTACTATTTCAGAAAACTTACTATTTTTGGAAACTTTCTATTTTTAGAAACTGGTCTATTTTTAGAAGCTAAACTATTTTTGGAAACTTTGTATTTTTGGAAACTATCTATTTTTGGAAACTTTATATTTTAGGAAACCTGTTATTTTTAGAAAGTTACTTATTATTACACAATAAGTATAATAATACAAGTATACAACTTAATCCTTAACCAGAATACATAGAATACATGATAAACACAGTATAACATTAAAATCAGTAAATCACGACAAAAACATATAAAACAAGCCAAGACATGATATAATCAGTTACGTACGCAGTAAACAGAATACTTACACATGTCCCCTATTTATGTAGCATTAGGGAGATCAGAGTAGGACTTTCATTCTTTCGTCTTCTTCGTTCACTGGACACAAGGTACGGATATTCCGTCCTTCAGTATGGACATTCTTCCTTATTAAGATTCCCCGTTTGCAGCCAACTGTTTTCCCAGTATTGTTTTAAATGTTTGATACTTATGTTAGAATAATTGCCTAAGCCATATACATGCATGACCAGTGTCACCTAGTTATGGAGGTACCATAACCATAACACTTGAGGCACCAGCGTTATGACTTCCCCACGACAGAGTGATTGCTCGTGGCGTCCCTTTCAGTTATTTGGCCATTGTTATTATATTATCATGTGGGGCATATGGGTGCATCCTAGCTACATGTTTTACATGATTTTCATGGTGAATACGATGTGTGCCTTGCATCCTTCACAAGGAGTTGATCCCTCCTATCCAGACTATTTAATTAGAGGCAACCCCTCTAATTGCATGACGAGGTCTCCCCTCCAAGTATTCATGCACGGTAGAACCTCATGACCTATATGGACTATTGGCTTATTAGTACAGTTTTTCATATTAACACATAAGTCTTTTCAAACTATAAAACCACTTTTATGAACATGTTCCAGGTTTTCCAGGACTTATACATTTTCGCTGCTTTTCAGTCTTTAGTTATATTTTAACCATTCATACCATGTTATTTATCCGTTCACCGAACGTATTGCTCAGCCGTTACTTTCCTTTCCATGTCCCAAAACGGCAGGTACCCATGGACAGACTTGAGCATTTGGAGGACGTGCATAGGATGAAAGCTACCTTATTCTTCATCTCCTTTTTGTCTTCACATACTTATGCTTCTTTGGACACTTGTCTTGTTCTCCTAGTTCATTTACTTTATTTATGTTTTGGGCTTATGTTTTGGAACCGATGTTTGATTCCGGTTTTCCCTATGTTCATATATGTTTTAGTACATATTACCTTGCATGCTTTGATGACACGCCATAAATACGCGTAATGGTCCAGTTATCAAAGTGGGGTGTTACAATTATGGTATCAGAGCCCAAGGTTTTGACCTGCAGGCTCTAAAACTCGACCTGTGACTAGTGGGTAGTCACCAGAAGCTTCCTAAGTCAACGCTTGTTATTCCACGTATTTATGTTTTAAGCACCTTGTTGTTTTAACCATGATGTTTTCATCGATATTGTTTTACTAATATGGATGAACAACTGTCATCCATACTCAGTTATGTGTCATTGTTTCATGCATGATGTTCCTCGTGAACTTTGGCTAATGTGGACTGAACCCCAATAGTTTATACTTGGTCACATATTTTCTGTTAAGTTTTGACAGTTGATTTTCACTTAATTATTTCATGTATTATTGTTGTAGGAATTTTGACTAAGTAATGCTAGGTACAGGACTGGTCATATTTAGTCGTATGTGCTTTTAATCGAATCATTTTGTTTAGGTGAACCGACCCATAGGCGTTCATCCAAACACATGTCATTTTCATTATCATGCATCTATACACTGCTTTCATGCATAAAAAAAATTTCATTTTTATATGCATATTTTTTTCATATTATATCCTAATCAAATAAACCATGTCAAATTTTATTTTGTGAACCGACCTAGGGTCGTCCACACCAGCGATTTTTGGATTCATTTCATTACAGTTATAATTTTTTTTTTTCATGTCCCCTCATTAGTTACTATGTCTCTTTATGTCAAGTATGTTTTCATACTATCATGGTTAACTTCGTTTTCATGCTGATTATGTTTTATACTCCTTCATGTTAAGTTTGTTCCATGTTTCTTCATGTTGATTTCGTCTTCATGCTGATTATGTCTCACGTTTCTTATAGGAATTATCCTTTCATCATGTTGATTATGCTTTCATGCAAGACATTGATGGATTTCATGTAATCCTGCTTTCATGATGGTCATGGTTGGTTTTCATTAATCATGCGAATCATCGTTGAATTTCGCCTAACCACACTTTTAACGTTTCTCGATAAAACCAGAATGATGTCTATGCTGGCATTGCCAAGTTATCATGATGCTCATTCCCTTTCGGTTTTCTAACCGTTTAACAAATTATTTCCATTTAAATCATGTCAGATGATCGACCCCATACCGATCATTTCATGTGCATTCTATGTGTACTCCATGTACCGTATTCCATTTGTATTACACGTACCGTAATCTATGTGTATTTCACTTACAATACTTCACGAGTATTTGGTAGTCGACTCTAAATCATCTCAGGCGTATGCCACTTGCTGATATCCTACAAGATTGCTGATGCCGCTCATAACTTGGAGATGTTACTAAAGGTTGATGTTGCTGATTTTCAGATGCTACGAGATGATGATGTTGTTCACAACCTGGAGATCTTACAAGACGAAGACAAAGGCATTAGATCAAAGAGATCAGACAAGAAGATGCTTCACCACCAGGCAATTTCCATCACACTCCATGTCCCTATCTTTTAGTTATATGTCACATGTCATTCAGTTATCTTTTCAGTCATATGAGTGAGAACGGTACCAGCCGGCCACTCAGCTAAATAGTTACATGAATCATCGTCATGAGAATGACCCATCATGGAACTGACAGACGAGACGATAGTAACCACTACTGCTGTAAAACCCACTTAAAAACCTATGAATAGTACACGTGAACAGTAACATACGAAAACTCGGTAAAATTTAAACTTTCCATTTATAATATTAATACACGTGTCACGACAATAAATAACGAACAATCATGAATATTATAAATGTGACACGATCACGAATACCAAAATCACGAATAATAAATCACGAACACGCACATAAATTATTTAACACTGATAGGTGTGTAAACACCCATCCTTTTTACCACTTAATTACAATAATAATCGAGCCAAAACGTGTATTTTATGTCATTTATGTCGGAATTATGCGTGGTTTGTGTTTTTGTTGTGATTTAGGACAAAAAGGTGAAACGTGGTGAAAACACGGGCATTCACGGGCTTTTATCGAAGAAAAAGACGAAAGACGAAGTCGAGAAGTCAAGAGTGCAAAAAGAACGGAAGTCCAAGACCAATTCTGAAGATTTATCGAAGAAAAAGTCAAAAGACGGAAGTTTACTAAAAGCCGAGGAACTCAAGTCTAATTTGTTGAAGAATTAAAAGACGAGTTTAAAGAAATCCCGAGACAAAGTCATTAAAGTCCAAGACTTAAAAAGATTAACAAAGTATTAAGAAGAGCAAGGACCTAATGACGCAATTAAGAAAAGATGAAAGAGGGGAGGAAGCTTCCTAAGCACTCCTTAATCCTCCCCTATAAATAGAACATTAGGATTAGCATTTCATTTTTTGTTGGCTAATTTGACACATTAGTTCTTCCACCTTTTAATTACTTGCACATTTACTTTATT